>JAZHFQ010000002.1:1390635-2781271 GCA_038387885.1 Spodoptera picta
TTTCTCAGTATATTCACGTGAGTAACCCGCGATTTTTAGTTAACTTATTTTTGCATTGTCTCTTCTATACAGGGTGTAAAAACGACGCTACCGAAACGCTGACAAAAAAAAAGTTTTTACAATGTTAATCGTTTAGTTTTCGTGTTATTCATGCAACATCAACCTTGAGCAGTTGACTACAACTATTATTACATTAAAGAAAAATTTAATTACTTAAATTTGCGAAAAAAATAATTGTTTTTTGGTAAAAAAAGTGATGGTTCACTTGTCGGCGTTTTTCGAGAGTATTCCGATTACATCCTGTAGAGGTATAAGATGTGGGTTTGCTGTCACTTCGACGCTTGGTAGCCAGATTAGAGAATTCAGTCTAGCAGAGAGCACTGCTGCTTAGTCTACCAATTCTGCAGTCTAGCCATCTCTAACGACACCTACGGGCGAATAGAATACGATGATTAGATATTTATTTGCTCAGAATACAGGTGCACAATAAGGCTCGTCGAGTACCGTCATTATAGACACAATTATAGAACAATAGGTTGCGGTCACCGGTGACCGCTTGGTGTTTGACAGTTTAAAACACTAGTAAGGTATCCGTGTCGTGGTATCCCGAAGGTTTAAGCCACTCGCTTCTCATGCACGAGGGTGCGGGTTCGAAATCTAACAACGGCAAAGTACCAATGTGACTTTTTCCGAGTTATATGTACTTTCCGAGATTATTTAGACACCGCTGACAAATTGACTGCACGGTTGGTGCGGTGGCTGTGCAACCGGCTGCCATGCAACGTGTCGCGGGTTCGATTCTCGCACGGAACAACACTTTGTGTAATCCACAAAGTGTTGTTTCGAGTCTGGGTGTCATTGTGTATGTGAACTTGTATGTTTGTAAACGCACCCACGACACAGGAGAAAATCCTAATGTGGGGCAACGTATTTTAAAAAAGAAAAGAAGAAGAAAAAAAGAAAAATGGTGAAGGAAAACATCGTGAGGGAATCTGGGGTTATAATTTCTGATTATAAGTTTGAAATCGCTAACCCGCATTGAGCAAGCGTGGCGATTAAAGCTTAAATGTTCTCCGTGTGTGAAGAGGCCTTTGGTCAGTGGCCAGTTATAGGCTTGATGTAAGGTATCTTTGTACATTCTAACAGTTTTGCATGCAACCATTGAGGCAACTTCATCCATCAGACATGACACAGTGACAATTTATCAGCTAAATAATCAGACACTGAATAATAACATTTGTTTAACAAGAGTGTGGTTTGGTGTGACAAATATAACACAGCAAGCTTTCACCTGTGTATAAATAAGTAGTTCCTATTTGAATCCTAACAATCTAGATAAATACATACCTAGTGGCTAAAAAGTAGTGCATCAAGCTTATTTGTCCCACTTCACTTTGGGTGCACAAATTATTCATACACCATCAGCGCTTCGCCAAGAAATAAGGCGCTTCAGAGTTTTCTTTAAACAAACGAGTTCCCTGTAAAACTCTTTAAATAGAATGTAAAGAAAAAAGCTTTTAGATCGCCCTTAAATAGGTCTGGTAAGACGAAAATGGCTTATTGCACCATCCAAGGTGTTTGTATTTATTTCTAAAAATGCTGGAGTGCTAAAACATTCAGGATTATGAAGTTTTTTTAGAGAGAGATCTTTAAAACAGTTGGGTAAGCATTTTTCCCAACTTTTTCTTTACATACGTAATTTAACCCTTTGAGTACCGTCATTATAGACACAATTAAAGAACAATATGTTGCGGTCACCGGTGTCTGACAGTAAAAAAAACCAATATACGTTTAAAAATTCTTAATAAATAGTAGCGGGTATGTCCATAAACTTAAAATATATAGGCCTTAACATCCGACCCAACAATTTCTATTTTACCGGAAAAAATGTTACCAGTTTTCTTAATAAAGTACTCGAATCTCGTTAACTCGCACATTTTAAGCGTTTTTTTAGCTAACCCTTACGTTATCGGTTCAGGGGTAATACGTCTTCCATTCGCCTGGGGACGTCATAAAGCCGGAATGCGATTTTAATGTGTCGCACCTCAGGTGACTCCAGATTTGCGTTATTCATGATGCTCTATCCAAATTGATCGATTCCCACTCCGATTTGACTAAGAACCCAACTCTAAGGATCTTCGGTTGATGCGAATTTTAAGACTAAATTAAATATTAAAGATGAGGCTTTATGTTTGTGAGGATTGGTCCCTATTTCGCGACGAAAGTGGCCTCTTTTAAAATAAAAAAAAAGATTGGCTTTTTTTACTTCTGTGGTGGTTTTATTTGAGGGTTTATCTACTTAAATTTCATTTTTGTTTCGCCTTTTCTCATAAATCTAAGCTGGTAAAAGTCACGTGAGAGTTGTTGATTTTTCGAAATGAAATCTCTAAGTACTACATATGTTTTTTATAAAAAAATCCACTAGGTACTTATAGAGTTCACTGGGATATTTTTCAAGACACCAAATCCCAAGACTTACATCAAAAACTTAACAGCATCTTCCTATTTTAAAACGAAGTTTGCAGCAAAGTTCTAGGTTCTATTACCAGCTTATCAGACGTTCAGATGATGTAAGACTGCCTGGAGACGTTAATCTGAACGTCGCAACTTCTCACTGACTTACCGGCCTTATCATTGGCTTGAATTATTCATAGCCAGCTTTAAGAAGTGCAGTCTCCATTTACTTTGTTACTCATGGTACTTTTCATATTTTAATAACAGTTGTAAATGTACGGATGTGCGGTAATTTTGTAATGCATCGAGTACCGTCATTATAGACACAATTATAGAACAATAGGTTGCGGTCACCGGTGACCGCTTGGTGTTTGACAGTTTAATATGAAGTAGAAGAGTAATGCTAGTTTCAGTTAATATAACATTTTCTGTGTGAGTGTTTCATTAATAAACTACTCAGTAAGGTCATGAAGTCTGCAGTTATAATTATAGGTATTTTCTTAATCATTGTCCTTAGAAGTATCAATAAAAACTTCATGTGATGTAAAATAAAATCCTCCCAAAAATAACACAAACATCAATCTAATCACACATTAAACTCCATTACCTTACAACCTCATAAAAGACACAACATGTCTTGGCTTACCCTTTAGCCCCGTATCGCCTTACCCTTTCATATCGCCCACACATGAAGCCATATATCTCTATCAGTTACCTGCAAATGAAACTCGATGCCACATATATGATTGATGAGTTTCGACGGCCTGTTAGTCAATGCTGCGCCGCCATTAGTCATAATTTGACGTTACTCACTGTAATGTCATCAGCAGCGATATCGGTATTATATTGAGCTGTGTAATTTGAGAGGGTTGTATTAGATCGCAGTCTGTTTTGGAGCAAAGCTGTTTAAATAGACATACATATCGTGATAGACATACAATTATACCACAGTGTTAGTTAAATCTTATGCCTTTTAAAAAGGAATACGCTCTTTTTTTGAAGGTTGTATCGGTTCTGAAATATCGCCGACGATATATCATTCCAGTTTTGCTATATTTCTCTTATATTAAATGTGTCAAGATATTTGAATGTATTTTTTAATCCACCATCCAATTCACCATTATATCGTTTCTGGAGATCTTTATCAGATGATTAAGTGACAGTCACTCAGGGTATTGTTAAGTTTTATTTGTTTCTTGCAGATTCAAGGAATGTTGTGTTCACAATAGTGAGCCAGCCGGAGCCTTACCACGCCAGTGTCGCCAAGCGACTCAAACAGGACATTGAGAGCCAAGTGATGCAACTTGAAAATGTTAGTTTTTTATAAAGTGTTTTATTTTATAAATAAATCGAAGTTGTCTACAAATGTATGTCAGAATATTTGTTTATTCATCATCATAGAAAATGGCTTTGAAGCAATGAAGTATTGTTGGGTTGTAACAGAAAATTTGCGTCTTATTAATTTTACACCAGTGAAGCAGTTACTTAGGATCGAAAGTTGCTTCGGGAAAATCGTTTTTATTTCTATTTTGGTTTAATTTATTTTCATTTAGATTACCTTCAAACTTAAACTCAAACTCAAACTCAAAAGCATTTATTTCAATTTAACCATAATTTGGTACTTTTGAAACGTCAACAAATATGAAATATATAATAGACGTACAATGAATCACGAAACTTAACTTTCCTTCCTATCAGCGATATCCAAAGACACACATAACACACGAGGACTTCCCTGTAGCTGGTGCATGGACGATCTTGCCTCTCCTAGCGCCTCTAACATCACGGTACAGGCGTAGTGACGTCAGATGGGTGCTGTTCGTAGAGACCCATACTGCAGTGCGCTGTGACAAACTCATTCAGGCTCTCGCAGCCGCTGATAAACTGGAGGTGAGGGTTTATGAAGATATTTGTTGTTTTTGGTAATGTAAAGTGAAGAGTCAAGTTACAGAGAAAAATTACAGATATTGAAAAGATAAACTATCTAGTAGACCTCTACTAAAGGTTCTCAAATAGGGGCTTGAAAATACGGCGAAATGGTTCCAGTAAAAGATGGTACGGCAGTGTTGGTTTCGCGCTCGACTTGACGGGGGCGCTCCCATGCATGTTAAAGTTTTCAAAGAGAATGAGTAGGTAGTTAAATGTACTTAAAACTGATTTGACAAAACACAATTTCTAAGTCTGGTAAAGAAGATGTTACTTTTCCTGTCTTGAGAAATTTGAATTGTGTCTTGGAAATACTGCATTATGTGTGCTGTGATATATTTGTTTGTGTGTTGTAAACGCACTCAGGACATGCGAGAAATTCCTTAGTCGTTGTAACGTCATGTCCTGACTAAGACTTGTTATAACAGGACGTGATGTGGATAGGCTACCCTCTGAGTGATGAGGAGCCGACCATAATACACCACTTCACTTTCTATGATGACCTGGAGGAGGAAGGTGGCTTCGTGTACCCAAACTTTGCGAGTGGTTTCGCCATGAGGATAGAACTTATTGAAATGTAAGTATTTATTACAAAACTTCTACTTTATAATATTCTACTAATTATTTTTATAAATACAAATGTTTGTAAGGGTATTTGGATGTGTGTATGGATGGATGAATGGATGAATGTATGTATGTTACTTGAAGGTACGACTTATTCAAAATATGCTGTCTCCTATTTTTGCAATAGTCTAGCATAGAAATATAATGTAATAGCCACCAATTCTCGGCTATCGTAATCTGTTCATCAGTCTAGAATATTCCGCGATAGTACCTACCTAACCTTTAAAATAATTTTCTTTTACATCCGATTCCTTTTTAGCCTCTTAAAGCAGATAGAAAGCGGGCAACGTCGTCTGGAGGCAGACTTCTCAATAGACCCAGCATTTGAACTGGCACAGCTGGTGCATGGAGGTGGTACAGATCCTGGACCTCTGCTGACACCAGACCTTAGCTTCTGCATAGTGTCTGGAGACAATTGTGCCACGTATCCAAGGCAGTTTGATATATGTGTGAGTTCTACCGTCTTCGTTGAGGAAGAACATAAGCTACCTGCAACAGAGTTTTGTGTTCAGTTGAAATTGATAGGCTTATGACGCATATTCTCAAGTACCACGTTATCGGCAGGGCAGTGCCATACCTGAGCACTCGATATACTTCGCCGTGAAGACTTGGAGTGGTTTCCACAACTCCAGGGCCAGGGTTGTCAAGAAGACCTGGGGGAGACATGTGACACACTTGGTGTTTTATAGTGATAAAGATGGTGAGTTAATTGTGTATCTTTCTCTCTCATTTCTTTGTCCTAATGGTTTTACCAAGTAAAAAAACTTACTAGGCGTCTGATAGGGAAAATCATAAGAGAGTTGCTATCTTTTAAAAGAAATGTACAAGGATCTGGACAGGTTCTGATTTGTGTGGATTGAATTGGTTGAGAACCCAAATGTGGAAAGTTTAGGAAAGAATCGTGGGTTTAGTAAGAATTTTTTTTTATATATCATGACGGTGGCAAAAAGGGCACACCACCTGATGGTAAGTGGTCTGTGTACGCTTGCAACACTCGCATTACATGCGCCTTGCCGACCCTTAAAAAACCTAGTTACCCTTCTTGGAGAACCCAATATTGTACGTAAATCGTACAGTAATCATACGTCTTGAATACTAAAAACTTACGGAAAAGCACATGCTTCATGGAAAACTGGTTCAGAAATCTTCAGAAGTTCGCGTGATACAATGCACGCCTAAAGCAACCACAAAACGGTATGCAGATAATAAAATGGAATAAAATTGTCTTCAACTTATGTTCCGTGTCATAAATGTGACTGTTTATAATAATGCTGTCATAAAGGCTTTCTTTAAAAGGGTATCTCTCATCGGCCCATAAATCTGAATACCAAGTTACCCTTCCTTTAATAGCTGGAATAATAAAAGAACATTTTACCAACAATTTGTACAGCGAAGGAATTCTAACGTCTGGGGGCATTTGGCAATGTAAAGTATTATTTTAATATCAGCGTGCACCGTTCATATGGAGACCATAATTTAATCAAATCAGTTACTACGTTTAATATTTTTTTATTATCTACTACCTGAACCAAAAAACTTCGTACCGTCTATAAATTTTTGTCTCACCTTTTAAACCTTCCCTGGTCTTCCACGTACATTTGAAGTCCAAAATTATCCAAATCGTTTCAGCGGTTCTCGAGTTTTAGCGAGACTAACGAACGGGCATTCGTTTTTATTTATATAGATAGATAGATACCTTGTTTTGGGGACTTTTTGTTCAGTAATATGTCAGCCCCGATTTATTCCTTTAAACTAAATCGTAGCCCCACTATGGGATTTTGGCTGTTTCGTTGGTTTTCTTGGTATATTTTAGGTGAGTCTGGGTGTGATATGATTGTAAAAAGTGTATTTTTCTTTTGATCACGATAATATTTCATTCTAGATTCGTCCCTCCCGGCGGTCAGCACAGGCATACCAAACAGTAAGACTGGACACTGCGCCAAAACTATGGCCATCTTGAAAATGGTGCTCAAAAGAGTGAACAATATGCCCCATATCAAGTGGATATTTTTAGCGGATGATGACACTATACTTGGGTAAGTTACCGGGTTACCTATCAATTTCGGCCAAATGCTTTACATGATCCCTGTTATGTTTAATGGGAAACCATCTTTCGAGAGACGGCCTGGTCAGCGTTCACTGAATTTTCCCTGACCTATCTGTGATCTCCAAACTGTTTGCCTGGCATGGGCGTTATAGAAGACCCCTCTTTAAAGGAAGGCATTTGTTCAGCATTGAACGTATTTTGGTTGATAAAGACGATGATATTTTTGAAGATTTAAACAATATATCTGATAGTGATACGTTTTTAAAAATAGCCGACTATTAACTTCAGTAGCTCCATCTACCAACCGAGCAAAAACAACATTTTTATTAAGTAAAAGTATTTTTACAGAGTTCAAAGACTGTGTGAAGTCCTCAGTTGTTACCGTGGTGGAGCCGATGTGACGGTACTCGGGGAGAGGTACGGCTACGGGTATGGGAAGAAAGAAACTGCTGCGAAAGGTAAGCCGTTACTTAGACACAGGTCAACTTTATTAGAATATTTTTTGTAGAGATGCGCCGATAATTTCGAATGTAACGAATATGAGTATTCGGGTGAGCACGCAGCGCATCTCAAATGTTTGTGTGTACGAAAAAACAGTCAAGAATGTGTGTAACATTTGTTAGTAAAATTGGATTTTATCACCGTAGTTTTAAAACATACTGAGTTTTTTTCTAGTATGAACTCGCTGTCAATTAAATTATTCTACATTAATTGTCAAATACCTTTAGAAGTTTAGATTAATGTTTGTTTTGGCAAAGAAACATACCTTAATAATGTAAAAGATATCTACACTTTATTCGAGATAAAATAGTTGTCCCCGACCCCCGTAGGTTACGACTACATAACGGGCGGCGGCGGCACGGTGCTGAGCGTGGGCGGCGCGCGCGCGGTGTCGCGGTGCGCGTGCGGCGCGGCCGTCACTGCGCGCGCGGCGCCCGACGACATGACGCTCGGCGCATGCGCACACCATCGACTCAACATCTCCATGACACATTCCCCGTTGTTTCATCAGGTACATAATTATTTTATCTATTTCATTCATATTTTTTTCTGCTCCAATGTATACAACTAAAATAGGTGCTAAATCCGCCTGGCATATGCTGAGTTGACGACCCGTTTGGCATAGGCATGTTGCTATTTTATTTATTTATTTATTAGTTTTTGGGTATTGTATCTATTTTCGTTTATTTATTTCTGCGCCAAATAAATGCGTTCTTTCTACCTTCTTTGACTGCATATAACCAAAAAGTTTATTGGATAAACGACCTATCATTATGGTAGCCCTCCAGGTGGTAATTTCATAGGCAGTAGCCCCTATTTTATCTCGTGTTTATCTCGGATTTTTTATGTCTAGTTAGGCAACTCGGGCCTTTGCCTTAAGAATTGATGACATCTGATGACAAGAAATTAATCTAGTAACTTAAGAACAAGAACATTAGGAATTATGCAAAACGGTATAATATGAATCTTAAAACTGTCGCGGAGAACCTAACGGGTTACCGGGGCTCCGGCTTGACGTGCAAGAGAAGGAACGGGGTGGTTTTTAGTCAGTAAGAGTCTGACACTCCCTCCCGCCTCACCCAAGCGGGAGCAGTAATTCGATGATTTTCCCCCTTAAAAAATACCTTAAAACTGTGTCAACAATCTTAGACCAAATAAAACTGCCTTTACATTCCTAGGCCCGACCCCAAGACTATGCTCGCGAGGTATTAACAAGAGACCGTCCAGTATCCTTCCACCGCCACTCCTCACCAGAACCGACCAGGGTCTACGCCACCTGGTTCCAACACGATGACCTAGCCATCAGGAAGACGAGGAAGAGAGATGAACTTTGAAGAACAAAGATGGCTGCTCGAAAATGAGTTTGGTAAGATATACAGTTTATTATTGCAGATGATTTTGGTAAGAAATGAGTGCGTTTAGGTATACCTCTATATCTATGTAAATCTATTTATCTTCTTCTTCTATACCTCTATATACATATAAAAATGAAACCCGTTTCCCGTTATCACGTCATAACTTGAGAACGGCTAGACCGATTTGGCTGATTTTTTTTTTGTTGTGTTTGTTATCGTCAGGAGAATGTTCTTATGAGATAAAAATAGTTAGGGAACGGGAGAAAACAGGATTGCGCGTACGAAGTCGCGGGCAGAAGCTAGTTTGTACTAATATCAAAATAATTATGTTGAACGACTTATGTCCAAATACTGAAACGCTACTCGACTTTAAGACGCGTTTAAGTATTCACTACAAATTCATTGTAAAATGAATGAGATGGTACGATATTTAAGTAGAACTTAAATTTGAATAGCCTTTCAGTATTCGGGTTTTAATATCTTAAGTATTTTAACTGTTCGATGAGGTTACTCGTCTAGTTTCAAGCCACTCTAGGGGCCTACGATCGTGAACAGTGTAATAATAAGTTTGTTATACGACGCTTCTTACGTTGGTTGTCCGCTGCCACTGCCGCTGGCGGAGTAATATAATAATATTAAAAAGAAATGTGATAAAACGACATCACAAATATTGTCATTATAGTCTATCTTACTTTGGACAGCGATCTTAGAAAATCATTATGCTTGTATTAAAATATTGTTTTGAACTGTAATTGTTGAGTAGAATTAGTGCTTTTGAATAGTTTTTAATGTGCCATACTTTAAACTTAAGTGTTGATATAGTTATTGAATTTTCAGTTCATTTCTTTCTATCTTTTTGTAAAATGTAGTATAAGTACTAACTGTCTCAAATAATGAATTTGAATCTTATTATTATTTACTTTTGATACAATATTGGAAAATTTTAGAAATGTTAAGCGAATATTATGTAAGTAGCATAATAAACTTCATTGTTTAGTGATGTTAAGGATTATATTTCTATGTTTTAATACGATCTTGTCCTTTAGATTTAATAGGTATATATTTATTCCTAACTACAATTTTAAAGCGCTTAGAACATACCTCTATTTTGTTAATTGTGGCATTTATTATCATGTTTAAGTATTCAATTATTATTTGTTTTATAATGTTGAACGTTGATTAGTCACAGACATAGGTATTGAACACAAGAGCCGGGTTTGATTCTCAGATAGAACAAAATCACAAAAATATAACTTAGCATACTTACCACTCGGTTCTCAATGCCTTCGTGGATTAGCATTGATGGGGCTTTGCATAAGATTATGTTTAAATATAAACGTCTTTTACTAAAAAGCTTGTAACTGACAAATTAACGAATACTAGATTAGTTAGATAAATTGTGTGGCGTCACCCACGGCGACTTATTTTCACGATGGTGTCGCGCGTACCATCAATACAGACGCGAAGCGGTCGCTAGCTGTATGTCCTCGTCCACGGGCCCCGGCTTCAGGCCGCTTGCCCACGACCTACTCTCTGTAGCAATGATGTCCCGTGATCGCTAAAAGTTTGACGGCATCGCTACTAACATGTGTTACTTTTGTATGCACTTCGCAACTGTATCGGTTCTAAGTGCGACAGCATTGTGGACGAACGGCCTTAATCGCGATCAATTAAATACTTTGGATTGGTACAGTTGCAAGATGAACACTGTTGAGCCACTGCCAATATGAGTCACATTGTCTTTGGGCGCCCTGGCATCGCTACTGTAGCGCGTTGCAAATGCGACTAATGGTTATATTTTACCGGAACACCATGGCAGCGCAACCAATCGCCGCGATCATCAAAATGTATCCACCTGGTGTCGGCTTGGCTGCGCAACCAAAGATATATTCAGCACAGAATATTACTAGTCGCTCATTCACGCTGGTCGCAGCACCACTAATTATGGCGCGGCCAGTATGGTTGCCACGGTAACGCGACTGGTTCCGTCGCCATGATGTCTTGGTGTAATATAGTCCTAACACGCGTTAGTAGCAAGCAATGTTACTGCGCTTTTAGCGAACATTGCTACAATAAGTCGTCGTGACCGAGGGGCCTTTAATATAGTTACCAGTAGTTTTATTGTTTCTACTCGTATTATTATTGTACCCATTATTGTTATGTACTAAGATATTAAATTAACATATCAGTTATGTAATTAAGTATTAATTTTAATAAAGTTTACTATTTTTGTAGTTGTTTGTTTTATTTGATATTTATAATGGTAATAGTATACCTTACTGTCTTGTTTGTCTACTGAACATCGACTGTCGTGAGGTCTAAAGTTTGATCCCAGGTAGGTAAAATAATTCTTGCGCATTATATATTTTTTTTGTATAGTATGTAGCTCAAAATCAAAGATCCTTGAGATGGTCTAATTGACCTATTGGTGCACCTACGACCAAAAGTATGTACTACCTACCTACTACCGCTGTAAGTTTAACCTACTACCGGGATTGTGGTATAAACTCAACCACTTTATTACCTGGCTAATACAGGGTGTAATCGGACCGCTCTCGAAAAACGCCGACAGGTGATAGTCAAAACAAGTTTTTATAAAAGTAAGGAATTAAATGTAATAATAGTTGTTGTCAACAGCTCAAGGCTGATATTGCATAAATAACACTTATCTATATAAATTGTAAAAACAATTCTTTTTGTCACCGTTTTTCGGGTTCCTTTTACATCCTGGTTGATGCTTATACGTATTTTCCTTAAATCCATCACATACTACATACAAATGTACACTATTATTTATTACCAAGAGACCCAAAATACCTCCACATAAGCCTATCAATCATCCTCGAAACCTCCCAAAGATGTTTCCCAATAAGATGCGCCGTTAATGAGAGCACCCCTTGTTCCGGCTAATGGACGCATTGAGCGCGATGACTTGCGCCCTAAAAGCAAGTCATTACACTTAATAAACAGGAACTTGCAATGAGGGAGCGCTCAGTCATCTCAGGGCTTCGCGTGAGAGCTGTGTCTCATAAAAGATGTCGTTTTGAAGGTTTCGTTGTCACAACTTAATATAACGTTGCACTGTCTAACTGCATGGTTGGTGCGAATTCTCAACGTGTAGCGGTTTTGATTTCTGCACAGAGCAACTCTGTGTGATCCACAAATTGTTGTTTCGGGTCTGGGTGTCATGTGAACTTGTATATTTGTAAACCCACCCACGATACAGGAGAAAATCCTAGTGTAGGGTAACGTTTTATGAAAATAAAAAAAGTTAAATCCTCAAAGAAACCATCCCTAGACAAGTGATGTTATGAATCCAATGTACTAGGAGATGAATCTATTATCATAATAATATCATACACTCGCGCATTTTCAAAAAACCTTTTTCTACAGTCACGCTTGCAAAGCCTTTGCCAAAGAAACGGTGTAAGATATCAATCGATCAGATTCGAATCTCACTTTTTCTCAGATACTCAGATCCTCGACACCTAATTGCCCTATCATTGAATGAAAACACGATTATACTGAATACCCTAAAACCTCATTCACATAAAATTAATGATTCGTGCCAACCCTGAGGTAAAGGGTTGCGTGTAATTACTCGAACAATCTTCAAAAAAGATTAACATTCTTTGAGAACTCGCCACGTTAGTACCAAGCATTTATTTATGAATACCGCAGATTATAACTTGTGAACAAAATAATATTTATACTTTGTCAAGTTTTAGGGTAAGTTGGGAGGGGGTAAGGGAGGTCAAAGAGGGTAATTTGTCATTCGACACGCGATACCCACCGTAAGTACCGACAACACTCTAACTTCAACAACTTACATTTTTCATTACACTCCCAACTTTTGAGTGCGGCCCTGAGGATTAAGGACAAGAAATAAAAAGCTACTTTATCTCCTTGGAATAAGGTGAGGTTTTCTTAGTTAGGTAAGCTTGTAGGGCTCTGATGAAAGATTTTTCTTGTTTGGAGAATGTGTTGGTCTTTATGCATTAATCAAAAAATATCAGAGCCTTCGACAGCTGTTAGGAGTTCGAAAGAGTTACCCTTGAGGGCTTGTCTTTAAGCTTTCTCGCAACATATATGATTTTACAAAATAGAAAATATACTGCTCCTAATAAGGTGACACTTGGGCAACTTTATTATTTATTTATTTATTTATTGCAAAATGTATATACATAGCGGTATTATACTACTAGTACAGTACATCACCCTGTTAGGGCGCAGCAATTTAACTTATAAATAATAACTAAATAATCATCTAATATATTATGTACTTACCTCTATTCTATTCATTATTAACTTAATTACTCACTATAAACTTACTACTATTAAAAATTTCTTATCACTTATATACCTATATGATACAATTATATTATTTTATACATTATTTATTAGACATTTTAATTATAAACATTACAAACACATGATAGGTAATCTACTTATACCTGTTGCCTTCTAAGAAAGAAATGAAACCTGTACTTACAAGAAACGTCAATTTGAGTCGACATTATTCTGGAAATAAGAGAGATCTGTTTGTTTTTATTTTTCAGTTTTCTGTTAGAGTAATATAAATTATGACCTCCATACTTACCTCTTTTTGATAACGGGCGAAAACCTTCAAAAGGCATCTAGCTTGTTGAAGAGAACTAGGCAGTTTGGGTTTTGTAACAACTTTACTAAAACGACCCCAATGGCCACCCCACTCACCTGCAAGGGGCATCGGGTTCTTTAAAAGAGACCTACTCTGGAGCCACCACGGTGCAACGCCTGTTACGGCAAATTAGGGGTATAGGTATTAGATTAGGTAGGCCTAGTCTTTACAAAAATAAAACTCTAAATACATAATAATATGGTAATTAACCCGAATCCAATTAACACAACAAATCTAAATCAAATCCAAAACTAGGAACACACTCAACCTACCCTCGATTGTAATCAAGCAATATTTAATTAACCGACTGAACCTATAAGTGTAACTATGTTATTTAGTTACACTGATTTACAGCGGCCCCCAATTTCGGCAGATAGATGACCCAATTCGTAGTATTTTGAAAGGACAACATTAATTGTTTGGGATTATCTAATTTATCGTCGCTTCTACTAATCAAGTACGGTTTTGTATTCAGATGTTTGTCCATATTGTAGTAATATTATATTTCATTTTAAGATAGTGAGGTATTTCCAGCATTATAAGATACTACCGTGTCGTGGTGGCCCGGAGGTTTAAGACGCCCACTTCTCATGCATGAGGGTGCGGGTTCGAAACCTACCAACGGCAAGTACCAATGTGACTTTTCCGAGTTATATGTACTTTCTAAGATTATTTAGACACCACTGACAAACGGTGAAGGAAAAACATCGTGAGGAAACCTGGACTTATAATTTCTAATTATAAGTTTGAAATCGCCAACCCGCATTGAGCAAGCGTGGTGATTAATGCTCTAACCTTCTCCGTGTGAGAAGAGGCTTTGCTCAGCAGTGGGCATTTATAGGCTGTTGATGATGATGATGATGAAGATACTACCTGCCTGCTCTCATAGGAGACAGTAGGTTATATATGTATGTATGTAGGTATATAAGAAATTATTTAAAAAAAAATACAATACCACGTTGACAATGACTGCCTCGTTGGCAGAGTGGTCGCAAATGCGACTGCCGGGTAAGGGGTCTCGGGTTCGATTCCCGGGTCGGGAAAAGTACTACTGGGTTTTTAAAAAAATCTCCGTAGTAGCACGGAGTCTGGAACTGTGCCCGGTATATGGCAATAGGTTCACCCCCAATTACATGGGACTCATAACATAAATACTGAAAAGTGGGTGTTACATTGTACAGTGGTATAATGTGCACCTCTGCCTACCCCTTCGAAGATAAAACGCGTGATGTTATGTTATGTGTGACATACAATACCAATCGTTGCCTGCGTGTGGTTACCGAAGGCCCATCATCACCATATCAGACATCAGACGTCCACTGCTGAATATAGGCCCCCCTAATCTCCTTAAAATTCCAATAAAAACAGCTCGACCTGGGAATCGAAACTGTGTCTCATCTAGGCAGTACCACTTACGACAACTATACTAACATGGCTGTGAATATTAAAAGTTAAAATTTAATTAATGTAATAAATAAATTAGCCATACACTAGCGGTAGTTCCATGGTCATGAACTAAAATATTTCCTTTATAAAATGCAAGTAGAAAATAGCATTTCCACCATAGATCCTTAAGTAGTACCAGACACGTGCTAAAGTTACTAATAACGTTCATAAAACAAAATGAGGTAAGCAGTGCTTGCAGGTCGCGTAATAACGAGAACTAATAATTGCCTCACCGCTTGGTGCCGCCGCACCTCACCTATACAAAAGTTTATTGGACCTTGGAAGAACGTGAAAGGGGACTGTAGTTCTAGTTTTCAGGTTTATATTTCTTGTTAGTTTTTGGTTAATTTCAAAATTATCTAAAATTAAACACCGACCACTGGTGCCCTCAATGTGAATGAACGACAACATCTACAACAGTATTTAAGTGCCTACTGCTGCGTATAGGCCTCTTCTCACACGAAGAAGGAATAACTATGGTGATTAATCACCACGCTTGCTCAAGGCAGGACTAGCGCAAGAACTCTTCTTCATGAGCAGCGTACACGGATGCGGAGCAGTCACTCTGTGACTTGAAACAGTAGACCTTTTCTCAATATTTATTTTACCAAAAACCGGATTTTTAATTAATTTAATATATGTCACGACACATGTTACACAAATATGTATTTTCTTCTTTCAAATTTGAATATGGTTGTACATCAATCTCATAAATATAGGACGAAAGTTTTCGGAATATTCACGGAATGGTTTTATAATAGCGTAACCGCGCTCTTATCGAAGTTCTTCGAGTGAACCGAGGAATATATGAGACGTGTTCACAGTTGAAAAAGCAAAATATGTATATCTAAAACTACTTTAGTTTAGTAATAGTGCCCATCAATATTTTAGTACAAAGATTCGAGCAAAGGATAATTAATTTCATTTTCTAATTTCGAATGTCTTATTTGTAACCATGACTCAAGAATTACCCAAGTGCAGAGAGAGTAGTGGGCAGTTCTTTTTTATTCTAAACTTTAACCCTGGATTGGTAGATACCTACGACTTTGGCGCTCGTTTTCATCCTTAAATATAGGTCGCCCACCGTCCACCTCGTGATAATTAACTAGTCTACTTCAGCGCAGTGCCTTTTTATACTCACTTCTTTCGTTTTGGCACATCACTTTTTCGAACCATCTCATGTAAGTCTAGAGACCATGCCTAAACAAAATGCGATTTTCTAACATCCTATAATCTCCCTAGAGTCAAATATTAATAGGATATATTTGCACAATCCGAACACGTCCTAACATACATGTGGTTTGAAGAACACTCGTTCGAAACGTGGCTCTTTGACTCAAATGCAAATAAAACGATGGTTTCCAAGCAAATCGTGAATCACGAACATTCGGCTAAGAGGTTCAAGAGCGCCTTCTTTTGTGCGAAGCGAACGTAAATGGTTTTCTCGCAAATTGGGAACAAATCGTTCATCTGTGAATTGATAGAATAACAACGTATCGAATGTTTTATGCGGGTGTGTTTCGGGAAAATAATGTTGACTGTTTATCGCAGATAATCTATAGAATGTACCTATTTAGATATTACCTACATACATTGAATTACGTACTACTTATGTGTTATAATTTGTCGATGTGATATTATGTAGTACCTACCTAAATATTTCCAGAGCTGAAGACGCCTTAGAAGTCAACACACATCCTAAACAAAACAAAATAAATATCATACAGTAAGAAATCAAAAGAGCAGACAAAATTGCGTATTTGAAAAGTTCACAAGGGGAAATGGTACAAGCAGACACTATCAAAAACACAAGTCGATGTCACTCAACTTTTCCGAGACTATGTTGTATCGCCACTTCGGAATTAGAGAATAGTGTGTAGAAAATAGAAATATATGTTTTGTGAACACTTCTTCACGAATGCGTCAGTTCGACCGGAGATATCACGGCCTCACAGAAAACCGACGTGAAACAATAATTGCGTTGTGTTTCGTCGTGTGAGTGAGATATCTTAATTATTCCCCCAGATCCCATCAAATCTTCCCAATCCCTGAATTGCCGATAATCTTCAAATTCCTAATCTCCAAAAGGCCGGTATCGCACTTGTAACGCCTCTGGTGTTCCAGGTGTCCATGGGCGATGCCGATTGCTTACCATCAGGTGATCCATCTGCTGGTTTACCGACTTATCCCATAAAAAAAGACTAATAAAACCATCAAATTATATCCGAGGATAAGATTTTAAAGCAATTGCGTATCCACTACAAAAACAAGATTTCCTTTTACAAATCCACAATAAAAGACGAAAAAATTAAGCAATACAAATGCAGAAGGATTCTCTCACAGTTTACCATTCCTTATCCGTATCAAAGCGTGCTAATTTAGCTTTTTATGAAGAAGATGGCCGCCGGGGAGGTCGGGGCTAAATGGCAAGAGAGCATAACACTATAATACGGACAGTCGACCGTAGCTGCGTCCAATTTATTTTATTGTTCTTGTATCGCCATTGTTCCTCTCTACCCGCGCGCGTGTCCCGCATCCATTCGTAAAGAAGGCGATCTTATTTTTGGTACTTATAATATAAGGACGAGATTTTGATACATAAAGACACATAAAAAGATATTTTGAGGAATTGAGAGAATCAGAGCTTTTTACGAACTTAAATAGGATTTTTCGACGATACTTCTAAATTCTTGTAGTAATTAATATCACCGAAGTTGTTTTTTTGTTGAAAGTTGGTAACTGACTTCAAACAAAAAAAAGAAGCATATGTATCAGTTTGTATGTATATGTATGTTTTTTCGCGAATATCTCGCGTTTGGCTGTACCGATTTTGATGCAGTTTTCAGAAAAGTGTTTGTTACACATAAAATGAGGTTTTATTCCAAAATAATGATAATTGACCGCCTTCGAAAGAAGAGGGGTTTACTTTGGTTTTTAAGCGTAGTGAAGTCAATTTTTTTATTTATATTATATAAAATAATTATTATGCTTGTAAACAAATCGAGGAGATTTTTTGTTCTAGGTTTCTAAAGACATAAAATCTTGTACAATGTCTGTTTGTTTGTAGAGGGTATGATTTCGAACTTCTATGTGAACCATACAACACGTACTGAGTTATCAATGAATTATAAATTGAACTTAGATGGACTCCATATCACATACCCACGGGACTTTATCCAAAGCTAACCTTTCCAATAAGAATAAATATACTTAAACATAATTTTCTTTCGAATCTTCATATATTTCGTATTAGGAGATCCCTTACCGCTATTGTGTCAATATTACGACTTGGTATATCGTAAAATAAATATTTTTATCCGCGACAATCCTCAGTAAATATAATATTGGAAATAATGGGAGGGTCCTGCCAACCCCCACTGTCTATATTGTATGAATTAGAGATGAAACGCGACTTTGATCGTATGTTGTTATGTATAGGAGTAGGTATAGGTATGTTTATATTTAACTCGTTGAGTACCGTCATTATAGACACAATTATAGAACAATAGGTTGCGGTCACTGGTGACCGCTTGGTGTTTGACAGTTTTAAGACTCTACATATATACATATTATTATATAATCGCACGCCTGTCTCCCATGGGGGTAGGCAGAGACTATGGAACAGGAATTGCTACGATTCTTACATACCTCATTCTCTTCCTCAACAGTCATCAGTCTTTTCATGCATGCATGTCGGTTGAGTACTTTTAATTTGGCCCTTCTTTATTGTATCGCCAATCTGGTTGATATATACCTCTATATTTACATCCTAGAATCTTTTTGGCGTCACGCACGTCGCGCATCATTATGACGTCCCCCAGTTCCCCGTAACTTTTTTCATATGTCATTATGAAGATTGCTTATTTAGGTATTCGATTTCTAGCTTTGTAGGATACGTCATTTTCCGATAATTTTATTATTCGCGATATTCTTCTTGCAGTCATGCTGCAACATTTTTGAACCCCAAACCATGGTAACTAATTGGGCTCCTAGATATATTGATCGTGATTGAACCATGGCATCGGCTAATTAACGTCCCCACACCGTAGATGGTATTTGCGAGTGCAACGTTGCCAGTTTTGGTTCACTTGTCTCTTTCTTTTACTCTCTCTTGTCACTCGTCTGGTACAGAGTTTCAACAGTATTCCAATATTCGTAAAATCTATCAATACATATACTAATGCCCAATATTAGATTTATAATAATGTTATCTACTAGTAGGTGCCTACTTTGTACTATACTATCAATATTATTGGAATGAGCAAGTTGAATTAATTGAATTTAATTGGTAGGTATATCAGATAGTGTAACATAAGATGAAAAAAATTTAGGTTTCTATGAGATTTTTACATGAGAAGATGCCGACGGTAGGAATAACATATTTTTCAAATGTTTGCCTGGTCTATTCCGTACATAAATACAAATCGGTTCAGCCCATATGTGATAGGCTCAGAACTCACTTTTTATTTCAAAGCAAACAGGCTGGCGTCAGCAAGGCTGACGATGGCCATGCGCGCGAAGAAAGTTTCTTCCTCAGCAGGTATCATGTAAGTTCACTTAGCTATCGAACGTCCGTATATAGCTATTGGGCGTCCGTATATAGCTATTGAACGTCCATACCTCTATATAGCTATTGGACGTCCGTATATAGCTATTGAACATCCACGTACTTCCTCAGCAGGTGTCATGTTAGATTTGAGGAGGGGCTTGAGAGACAGAGACGTTACGGCGTCCTTATCTACCGCTTGACGCAGGTACTTACCGGACACGGAAGTTTCGGTAAGTTCCTGCTTCAGATTGGGCGGGAGGAAACGCTCGGGTGTCATCATGGCGAGGGCCACCCGAGGGACACGGTGGAACATAAGGTGGCAGTGTGCCCTGCGTAGGCTGAAAACCGCCGTGTCATCAGGAATGTGATCGGCGACGGCGATCTCTCGCGTCCGACACTGGTTCAGACCATGGTACGGAGCGAGAGAGACTGGGATGCCGTCTCCTCCTTCTGCAAAGCAGTCCTGCTAGCTAAGGAGGAGACGGAGCTCGTGAGGGAACGAGCCTCCTCACGCTCCAGACGTCACGAGAGACACTCCAGGCCTCTGGGATCGCGAATGCGTGAGGTCGGCGAGCACGGATGACTTGCCGTCCAATCAGAACCAGACCCGAGCGTACGGCGCGTCGCGTTCCGCATACGCCCCAAGGAGCCATCAGACCACCACAGATGGAGCTGATACCGATACGGAGCCTCGGAGGACTTAACGGGTGACCGGGGCTCCGACTCGAAGTGCAGGAATAGGAACTGGGTGGTTTTAAGTCAGTTTGAGTCTGAAACTCCCTCTCACCCGCGCGGCCGCCCGCGGCCGGTGGGAGAAGGCATTTTTTTTTAAGGGGGGAATATCATCGAATTACTGCTCCCGCCTGGGTGAGGCGGGAGGATGTGTCAGGCTCTTACTGACTAAAAACCACTCCTTCTCCTGCACATCGAGCCGGAGCCCCGTTAGGTTCTCCGCGACTCCGAATCGGCATCGGACATGTTGTGCCCACTCTGTGGTGCTCTGGTGGTTCTTTGAGGCGCGTGCGGAACGCGACGCGCCGTACGCTCGGGTCTGTTTCTGGTCGGACGGGGAGCCACCCATGCTCGCTCTCCGCAGGCCCGCGCTTACGGTGGCCGGAGATCGTCCCGCGATCCCCGACGCCCGGTGTGTCCTTCGCGATGGCTGGGCTGCGAGGAGGCAGCGCTTCGCTGCCTCACGCGTCTCGCCTCCTCCTTAGCTAGCATGACTGCTCCGTAAAAGGAGGACACGGCATCCCAGTCCCCCTCGCTCCACATCATGACCTGCACTAGGCCCGGACGCGAGATGTCACCATCGCCGATCACTTCCCTGAGGGCACGGCGGTTCTCAGCCCATGCAGGGCATTCCCCTACTGTGTGTTCCACCGTGTCCTCAGGGCGGTACTCGCAGGGATGACACCCAGGCGTTTCCTCCCGCCCGTGGGAGAAGGCATTGGATGATTAGTCTCCCCCAAAAAGGTATCATGTATGATCACCTTGCTAGCTATTGAACGTCAGTAAATTGCTGTTGAACGTTCGTATATAGCTATTGGGCGTCCGTATATAGATATTGGGCGTCCGTATATAGCTATTAGGCGTCCGTATATAGCTATTGAACGTCCACGTATAATTATTGGGCGTCCGTAATTAGTAAATAAGATAATAAGAATATATCTTATTACTCGAATGGTTTTATTAAGTATATATGTTCAAAACTTCTTCTAGGGCAGCGCTGCTGAAATGCCTCGCGCTTGGAGATGATGAGAGCTCTAGCATCGTTTCATTGCGACGCGACTATCAAGCGCGGGCATAGAGGTAGAGGTCCCAGTAGAGGACTTTAGCGCTAGAAATTATGATCTATGAGATACACGTTTATTTTAATCTAAACCTTAAGTAACTGTAGACCGCACCTAATCTGATCTTTGTGCGCATATATTGTATTGAATTCCAATTTCATTTAAGACAAGATTCGTAATTTAATATTTCTAGTTGTGGCCACTCGATTAACTCCTCTATTGGATACTACCTCTATTGTTGAAGCCTGCGCTTCAGCCGCGCTGCCCAATCCCCTACCTTTGAAACCAGCTCTAATTGTATCAAATATTTAATTGGCAGCTTATTGATATGAGGTTACTAATCCTAAGTCAGCAAATAAAAACAAAGAATATGGATATCATTATACTGCCTCGTTGGCCGAGTGGTCACAAGTGCGACAGCCTGGCAAAGAGTCTCAGGTTCCATTCCCGGGTTGGGCAAAGCATTACTGGGTTTTTTCAAGAGTCTGGAAGTGTGCCCGGTATATGACAATAAGCTCACCCCTTATTAGATGGGACTTATAACGTAAATTGTAAAAATGTGGATATTACATTGTACAGTGGCATTAAGTGCCGTAATGTGCACCTCTGCTTACTCCTTCGGGGAAAAAGACCTGATGTTATGTTATGTTAAATATGGATATCACTTTTATTCAAGTGTTTATGTTTTATAATCAAAAACATTTATAATTCCTAATTGGATCTTTATAACACTCCGACGACTAGAAGAACAAAGACAAACGTTGATTGATTTGATCAGTAATACGACATTAATTAATAAACTAACCACATAAATTGATAAAGTTAATAAAATTACGTCAAAATTTATACGGAGACTATACTATCTAAATACACATTTAATACAAGTTAAACTCTGGTTAACCTTTTTTGTGGTAAGACATTTAATTTTGTCACTTTAGTACTAATTTCTAAGATCCTTTTAAGGAATTAATTTATACCCTCATCTATTATATTTCACTGATAAAATAAATTGAGAACAGGATTACAGATAAGTTGCGTAAGTTGCACTGACATGTACTAAAATGTAAATTAAACTAATTTAATAAAATCGGAATCCAAATCATACGCAACACATCCGAAATCTACGACGGTGAATATTGTTTTGAATGCGGTAGATAATATTATGATCTATTGAGACAGATTTAATGAGCGAGCTGGCAACGTTGCTGTTATTTTTTTGAGGACGCCAAATAGGCGGAATTATAGTCAGAAAATCCCAAAAATATACAGCTGTGAATATAAGCGCAACAGCAGCGCCCTATCTGCGCTGAGATTTCTTTGGGAACTTTTCAAAATATTGTTACAGCCATTGGACCGATCTTTTGCCCTCTGTCGATTTTTAACCTACGTGTAGCCAGGACCAAAAGGACCTAAGTTGCATCGACCAAAAAAGTGGCGTCCGGTATGCGGACGCCAAAAGCTGGTGGACGCCAGATTATATGCACTTTCGCCTTCATGGGACGTCCAATCGATTGCGGGATGTAAATATACCTAACCATCTAGGGCGCCCTCTACCGACGACCCTATTCATATTCACTAATACACAGCATTAATCTATTTTAGATCCTATACATATTATGACGCGTTATATTCTTATTATGTAAGGTGGAAGGCATGTCATTCTATCTTATTCTGTCTTCTCTATTGCATCTTCAACTTTATAGTATTGACATAAAGTCGAAAATTCAATGAATAAATTTGACAGGAGTAGGATGGTCAGCTGGCCAATGTACGTGTCGTATATATTTGAAAATCATTATGATCCTGTGCATATAGCTACGGGCTCAGCTCTTTAATAGATACCGTGTACAACACAGGTGTCAAACTGAGAACCTCATGCATACATACAAAACAATCAATCATTGAAAGTGTT
The DNA here is from genome assembly GCA_038387885.1 of Spodoptera picta. Lineage (NCBI taxonomy): Eukaryota > Metazoa > Arthropoda > Insecta > Lepidoptera > Noctuidae > Spodoptera > Spodoptera picta. Next base: position 1,413,903 of record JAZHFQ010000002.1, read on the forward strand.
ATAATTAAGTATTATGTAAGTATGTGTTTCTGACCTAACAGTCGGATACTGAAAGGCTGCTCGATTTTAATGTACTAAATATCGTGCCATCCCTGTCATTTTCGGGTCATGATGCGGAGCGAGGGGGTCTGGGAAGCAGTCGTGCTAGCTAAGGAGGAGGCGAGGCGCATGAGGCAGCGAAGCGCTGCCTCCTCACAACCCAACCGTCGCGAAAGACACTCCCGGCGGCGGGGATCGCGAGACGATTTCCGGCCACCGTAGGCGTGGACCTGCGGACAGCGAGCATAGGTGGTATAGGTGGCCCGACCAGAACCAGACCCGAGCGTACGTACGCGCGCGCCTCAATGCGCCATCAGCCCACCACGTATGGGGCCCAATAGGGCTGATGCCGAAACGGAGTCGCGGAGAACCTAACTGGTTACCGGAGTTCCGGCTTGAAGTGCAGGAGAAGGAACGGGGTGGTTTTTAGTCAGTAAGAGTCTGACACTCCCTCCCGCCTCACCCAGCAAGGAGCAGTCATTCGATGATTTTCCCCTTAAAAATAAACATAGAATTTGTAGCGACAGAACTATACTTAAGCGCGACCTAAAATTGAGTGGCGTTTGAGTATTTGGAGATAAATTACACAAATAATAAACTAAAGGTCTGCGTGTTGTACTACGATAACTATATTAAAATAGGGTTAAATCGTCCGTTTATAAAATCCACAAGAAAATGTACGGAACTCGTTAAACACGGGGAATTGCTTCCGGTCCAGCCGTGTTGTTTCACTTAGATACAGTTCAATTAGGGATCCGTAGATGAATAATTATTATTATGACTTTTTTAATTGTAAATTAGTTACCATTTGTAGGTAACCTAAATTAGTGTTATTTACTTACCTACTTCATTTCTAGGACTATATTTGTTTAGTGTTTGTGGCAACCATCAAGTGTGTGGACGGGACACAAGGAAACTTGTTTTTTAAACGTTGCAGTAGGATTTTCTCCTGTGTCGTGGGTGCGTTTACATCGAATCGAACCTGCGACACGTTGCGCGGCAGCCTGTCATCCAGCCACCGCACCAACCGTGCAGGCAAACTTAAATTGATTTCTTTCTGTTACTCTAAGGTATTTCGACTTGCAACGAAGGACTTAACGGGTTGCCGGGGCTCCGGCTCGTAGGGCAGGAGTAGGAACGGGGTGGTTTTTAGTCAGTAAGAGTCTGACGCTCCCCTCCCGCCTCGCCCGGGTGGGAGAAGTCATTCGATGATTCCCCTTAAAAATGATAAAAAAAGGTATTTAGACTTGACAACTTGAATTGAGTTGATATGTCAAACGCAATATGTCAAGTTTTATTAAAATCGGCGTAAGCATTCTTAAGCATACCTAGAATAGATTTAAGACAAAATATACAATTGTTGGTAAAATAAATATAAAATATTAAAAAATTTAAAATAAATACACGCTATTGTGGACTTGGCATAATATAGCCATGCAAACGAAACGTGTAGGGGGAAGTACCTTAACGGCGAACGGCACCTAACCGGACACTTATATTATCTCGATAACTGGTAACACGTCAGGTTTCACTTAAAATCTTAGGTGTCTGCCACTGGGAGACTTCTCCCTAAAAATTGAATCGCTCACGTAATTAGTTATCGAAATAATACAAGTCTCCGGCGTTAGGTGCCGTCCGGCGATACGGGACTTCCCTCTACACAAAATTTACCTCAATGCAATAGGTTGAAGTGGTTTTCTTAAACATTCAGTTGCAGATTCCACTTCACCCACACACATTCATACAAGCAGGTCGCAAGAAAAATAAAAGCTTGAAGGAAAAACATTTTTTTTTTTATACAGAACCACACAGTTTACGGAATATTACTTCGGACAGCAGTTTTATTTAGAGCTGTTTGCTATTCACAACATCAGCGCCGACGTTTAGCGTGTTTTTACTTGAAACTAATTACTGATACTATCTACATATATAAATCAGGGCAAATAATATTATGTGACGTCATAATTTGTGAGGTTAGACGGTGATTCAGTAAAGAGTAGATTATTTATGAGAATAAGTGTTTTGACTGCCTCGTTGGCCGAGTGGTCGCGAGTGCGACTCCCGGGCAAGGGGTCTCGGGTTCGATTCCCGGGTCGGGCAAAGTATTACTGGGTTTATAAAAAAAAAATCTCAGTAGTAGCACGGAGTCTGGAAATGTGCCTGGTATATGGCAATAGGCTCACCCCCTATTACATGGGACTCATAACATAAATAGTGAAAAGTGGGTGTTACTTCTGTGTGCACCTCTGCCTATCCCTTCGCGGATAAAAGGCGTGATGTTATGTTAAGTGTTTTGATTCGTTATGTTTTTTGTGGGTGGGGAAGTAAGAAAGAAAGAAAGAAAGAAAGAAAGACTTTATTTCACACGCTAAAAAACAGGTGACACATACAGATTTTACACATAAGTTTAATAAGTAATGAATTTACAAAATATATCTACTAATGTCCCAGGCATAGGTCCCAAGTCTGCGGTGAAATGGGACCAGTTCAGCATGTGCAAGACAGGGCCTTGCGCTGGTATTCTACTGGCCCCGACGACGAAGTGACTCGCGGACGAACAAGTCACCAATCAGACAACGATAAACATAAAACAATTTTCCCCAAAAATACAAAATAAAATGCACAAAACAAAACAAATATATAGAGGTAAAAACAATAAAGCAAATTTAAAAAACGTGGAGTTAAATGCAACCTACCAATATCCAAAAAAAAAGCTTAAAATAATAAAATAAAAAACAAAGTGAATTAGAGCAACCTACTGCCCCCGCCACCCCAACGAACGCATAGTCATGCCATGGGATGGCGATAGCAAGCAGGCAAAAGTGTCGGGTTAATGATAATTGTAATACCTAGTTAATGGCTGTTCACCAATCAGACCTACAATGTCACTTAACTAAAAGTCACATAGCGTGCGTAACACCTAAATAAACCTATAAATGAAAATGACGTTAATGGCCGACTTTTCCAACGCCAATTAAATTTTATCAAAGGAATTACTTTCAATATGTGACAATTGTTCCGTATACAAAAAACTGTCAAATGTTAATATTATTCTACAGTTAAGAATTAATTGATGATTGAAAAAGTGGCCATAAGTGCCATATATCTTAGGAGAGGTTTTTGACGACTGGTATTATACCCTTCTACACATTATTCCTTATTACTTAAATATTTAGAAATCAATGGTACACCATACGGTGTATATTCGTTATAGGTTTTATAGTGTACCCTAAGGGTGTAACCACACGGGCGGCGCGGCTGCGGCGCGGTGCCTAAGCGGTGCCGCTGCGGTTTTCTACATACAAAAATGCATTGTAGCCACATGGCGCCGTGCGGTGTGCTCCGGCGCCGCGCCGCGAGCGCATCGGAATCGAGACGAGGCGGGGAGGGGTCTAAGCAGAGCGGAGCGGAGCGGCGCCGTTCGCAGTTGTTTGTTTGCGCAGCATAGGGCAGGAGGAAGGAAGGATGGATTAAGCCAGATGCCGCTGCGGTGCGGCGCCGCACCGCCCGTGTGGTTTGCCTCTAATAATGAAACGGGAGGTGGCGCTCCACAAGTCCGAGGCCATGTGTTTTCATGGCCGCGGGAACGCGCCACCTCCGGGTGGGTCCCAAATAACGGCGGGAGGAGTTACCATCGACGTCGAGACGACGATGAAGTACCTAGGACTCGTCCTCGACAGTCGGTGGAACTTCATAGAACACTTCCGACGTTTGGCTCCAAAGTTGGAGAGGACGGGGGCTGCGTTTAAACGCATCCTCCCTAACCTCGGGGGGCCAAACGGTTCCTGCCGGAGGTTATACGCCGGGGTCGTGCGGTCCATGGCCCTCTACGGCGCCCCTGTTTGGGCGCCAAACCTGTTGCGGCGTCCCGCTCGGACGCTGCTCATGGCACAGAGGGTCATGGCGATCCGAATGATCCGCGGATACCGCACGATCTCTGGGGAGTCGGCGAACCGTAGGATCTGGAGGCGAAGGTGCTCGCACGCGTGTACAGCATGCGCGCGGAGGCACGTCGCCGGGGCGAAACCCCGCTGCCGCGCCAAATAGGTGCGTGGCGGGATGAGCTCCAGCGCGATCTCATGGCGGAATGGCAGCAACGACTGTCGCAACCGAGGGCTGGGCTCGCTGCCATTGCATTCGATGATTTTCCCCCCTTAAAAAAAAAAATAATAATAATGAAACGGGACACTCCCGAAAAGCGTTTTGGGAACGTTCGTGTCAGCGGACAAAAAGAAATTGTTTTTACAATTTTAATCATTTATGTTTTCATGTTATTTATTATAGTATTCATGCAACATCAGCTTTGATCAGTTGATTACAACTATTGTTACATAAAATAAACATTTTATTCCTTACGTTTATCAATACAAAACTTGTTTTTACCATCAACTGACGGCGTTCTTCGGGAGCCTACAGAAATCGTAAGACAACAGTTTAGTAAACCATAATTTTAATCTGTCTGAACTTAAGTTATCTGTGCACAGCTCGATGAAGTTCCGAAGCCATCATTAAACTCGAGTCTTAGTTAGTATGTCTCCTACACGGTCTCAGGTTCCTAACTAAGGTGATACGTCATTCATCTCGCAACATGCATACTGGGGATTAATTTACTTGCTCTTTGTATCTTAGGACCTAACCAGGGTTTATCGTGTGTTAAACTATATGTTGTGTCTATTAACTTGTGTCAAGACTGTACTTTTTGTCTATTAACATATTGTTGGCGATCTTTTTTTGTTTGTCAATAAGTAAACACATTTTTAGGTACGAAACATTTATTTTTGTGGTGTTAACCATGGACATAGGACTGGATATATGGACATAGAATGAAGATTTACGTGACTGGAGCTCTAGAAATCATTAATAAAGTTAAACTAGTTTATAAAAAATGAAAGTGATGAGAAACAAGTTTAACTAATTAGAAGTAACAATAAATACCAATCTTTTCATTAAAACTCAACTCAGTTTCACCTCATACATCGAGTCAAAGGTGTAGTTGCACCAGCTATTAAGTGTTCTGTGAGAGTGTGGAGGTGAGACGGTACCTACTACTGGAGTTCCTTGGTGGACGCAGTTACCTGAAAAAAAAAATACAACTTGTGTGTTTTTGAGTCCGAGTGTTTAGGTTGCTCTTACTCAAGCAGGTACGTGCCACCAGCGGCCACATCATCGCTTACCAAATGCGAGATGGTACCAATACCAACGCCATCCTTTCTGGCCTTTTTATAATTATTTTATAGAGGTATATGCTGCATCTTCTTTCGTTTTCGTTCTTTCTAAACTAACAACATTACATAAAAATTATTATTATTATTATAGAATAACATTTCTATGTAGAAAATGTAATAAAAATTCTGTCCGGAAATTTCCTCTTTACTATTTCCACGCGAGCAACTCGTTTTAACGTCGTTATGGTATCATAACACATTGGCAAATTCAATTCGGACTTCTAACTGCCCAACTGGAAGCTATAGACAGGGGAAAATGGGACTTAAGTGGGATGTGTAGGGTTGAAAATGCGTGTTTATGTTTAGTGAATCAGAAATAAGTAAGCAACTCGCTGATAGAACTCAGATGCGGTATCATAGAGGTGTTATTAAGAGCTCGTTTGGGATTCCACTTGTGTTTATACGTGTTTTGGGTTTGTTTCCATTGTATTGCGACATTGGTTGTTGAAATTTTATTCCATTTATGTCATAACTAGTAACTCTTTTTTTTATGGGAAACGAGCAGACGGATCACCTGATGGTAAGTAATCGGCGTCGCCCATGGACACCTGAAACACCAGAAGCGTTACAAGTGCGTTACCTGCCTTCTGGGGATTAGGAGTTTGAGACTGAGTTGTGAGACTGTGGAATTCTCTCCCGCTTAACATTCACGACGCTAAATCTACCCGTCTCTTTAAAAAACTAAATAAGAACCATTACCTTTCTAAATATAAAGTGCTTTATAATTACAAAATGGTTTTATTGTATTCTTATAATTATTATTTGATTAGTTTCAACAAATGTAATACATTTGTTGAAACTAATCACTAATTAGACGTCTATGGGCTGTACGGTCGTTGATGAACAGGTAGGCATCTTTTGTTTGCTCTGTTTTAGTATGGCTATGTTACAATAATCCTAATGTTTATACTTATGTCGTGTCGTGTGACAATGGCTACGGGTGTAACCCTCTCGCGGCATCGAATATTCAAGTCTCGTGCGTCCCTGGTGCGACTGACTGGATCATTCGTAACTTATTGTGTCAATAGTGTTGTTTATTGCCACACCCTTCGGCCAGCTGCCGCCATGCCGTACCAATAAGTTTACCACCTTATAATTTGTTTATTTGTCTATTTAGCGTCCTCTTTTTTAAAGAAATGAAACTAACATAACTAAACTTTTCCCGCGCTGAACTTTATATATTAATTTTTATTCATGTGTACTATTTTGCGGGCTGGAGTGCGGTACTGCATACCGCATGCTGCAAATACATTCCTACAGCAGAATAAAAACTAAATATTTAACCAGTTGTTAATGGTCGTAATTGCTAGATATGAGATAAGCTTCACTCACAGATACACAGACAGATAACTGTCTTGTAGAACATGAATCACATATAAAAGAAATTCGTGTTAGTTACACTATTTATAACTCAAGGACGGCTAAATCGATTTGGTTAAAAATTGGTGGGGAGGTAGCTTAAAACCAGGAGACGGACATAGGGTATTTTTTATAAAAAACTTTTTTGTACTTTTTACCGAAAATCACGAACGGGAACGGAAAAAAACGGGATTGCGTGTACGAATCGTCGCGGGCAGAACCTAGTTCAATATAAAACAAATCTAAATCTAAGACCATCTTTAAGTCCGTAACAGTTGTAGAATTCGTATTTATAACACTAATTGGGATTGTATTGACTATTTATAATTGAAACTGACTACTTATAATTAATTGACTATTTACAATTGACATGGACTATTGACTATGTATGTTCTTTGTGTGTTTGTGTAATTTATTATTTTGATTATTTGATGTATGAACGAATTGATTATTATTTTTATTATTTTTAATTTATTATGATAGCAAGTATCAGTATAGAGACAATTTTTTAATTTATTTATAAAATTTTGAACCTGAATTCGTTTTTAATGTAATTTTATGGATTTTATTATCTGAAATAAATTGGTATTATTATATTATTATTACTAATTATGTCTACAATTCCTATATTAAGATAAGAAAGGGAATGATAATACCTATCAGGCTATGTATGTATTATATTTTATAATAGTATGCGGGTCTCGTCCAGGCGGACCGCACGTCAATGTAGTTTATCGAGCGCACACAACTCCACCGTATATTATTACTTAGTTATTAATTAAGAGAAGTAGTCGCAAGCTGCTGCTGTCTTTGTACACTATTAGTTACTATACAAACGGTATATCTACTATCTTTAAATGAACAATTCTTGTATGTATAGCTATATCAACGAACTCGGAAACGTCTCCAACTAATTGCCTAAAATTTTGTGCTTTTCAAATGTCCCACATTTGAGCCATGCTTCGGCACGAATTGGCTTGTTAGACCAGACCACGGCCTCACAGAAAACCGACGTGAAACAACGCTTGCGTTGTGTTTCGTCATGTGAGTGAGGTTAGGTTAGACCCAATTACGCGCTCTCCCATCCCCAATCTCCCTAATCCCTGAATCCCCAACAATCTTCAAATTCCTAATCCCCTAAAGACGGTAACGCACTTGTAACACCTCTGGTGTTTCAGGTGTCCATGGGCGACGCCGATTGCTTACCATCAGGTGATCCGTCTGCTCGTTTACTGGCTTATACCATAGAAAACTAACTTAGAAGGTTTAGACGGCGATAAATTGATCTAGCAAGTATTCATTTACAAATTATGTCGTTAACTAAAAAAAAAAACACCGAGTGATAATAATTGCAAAAATAGGTACTCCGGTGTAAATGGAATGCTTCCGAAAATGCAGACGAGTTATATTTTCAAAAAAGTAAGGAATTCAACGTTTCTTCTATGTAATAATAGTTGTAATCGACTGCTCAAAGCAGATCTTGCATAAATAATACAAAAACTAAAACGACTATAGTTAATTGTAAAAGCAATTTCTTTTTGTCAGCGTTTAGATAGCATTGCGTTCACACAAAATCACAGTAGTTTCCTCTTTATAATATTAGTCCACCACGCGTCTCACAAAACATTGCCTACAACTTCAGCTTCACATATTAGTTTCAAATCACAGTCTACATCACACGAGGCGAAACTTCACACTAGTTCTCAAGTAAGGGGTTAGCAGAACTGCACTTGTGGCGACCGACAGCCGATCAGTCAGTGTAGACACGTATTAACTTGAAACCAACTCGTAGCGAAATCTTACTCGTAATTTTAGTTAAAGTTTACGGCTCCGTACCTAAAGTATTCGTATAGTTTTTGGTTGTTTTAAGAACTTTATTAATTATTTAATACTAGCTTTTACCCGCGGCTCCGCTCGCGTCACAAAATGATAAAAAATAGCCTATGTGACATATAGTACCAATACACACAGCGCCATCTATACCAATTATTTCGTTTGTCCTCGAGAATATCAAGTTTTTCTGGGATAAAAAGTACCCTATTATTTAATCCAGACTTCTAACTTTACATCTGCAAAAATTCAAAGCAATCGGTTTAGTAGTTACGGCGTGACAGCGGAACAAACAAACAAACTCACTTTCCGATATTACTCATGTATATATTTTGAAAATACATTCCGATAAGCTTGTGCTGTCAGATGATAGCACGTTAAAACAGTATAAATGAATACAACAGGTATTTGTGAGATATAAGCAGCGTTTGTAAGATAAACAAGGAATACTTATGTAGAATAGAACATTTGTTAGAGTGAGGGAACGAACAAGTGGCGAATGAGCATGTGAAATAGTGCGAGTCCTAGGCAATTAGGCAGTGGCTACTTAGTTGATACCTTAGTATTAGTAGTTGCAGCCTTAGTTGGTAACTAGGGACAGTCTTTATAATTTCTAATTATAAGTTTGAAATCACCAATCCGCCTTGAGCAAGGGTGATGATTATTGGTCAGCAGTGGGTTCTTATAGACTGTTGATGTGATGTGTGCGATATTTTTTTTTATGGGATAAGCCGGTAACCGAGCAGACGGATCGCCTGATGGTAAGCAATCAGCAACTGCCACACACTCGACGAGTGGTATGGGAAGTAACGAGGAAAGGAGGCAGAGACATAGTTTTTTTTTTAAATACTTTGCCCCACTTTAGGATTTTCTCCTGTGATTTTGTCATGGTTGCATTTACAAACATACAAAATATCACATCACATGACACCCAGATCCGGAACAATAATCTGTGGATCACACAAAAAGTTCTAATTAACGATGGTTGTGAATAGATTTGTGTGATTAGTGTGTGGTGTGTGACAACATTACTCGTCCTGCCACACGCCATGCTCCTTGTGCTGCGCACTGCTACCTATTTTGTCGGTTTATGCACGCAAGTCAAAGGGACCGGCAATACGAGGAGGCAACGAAGTCCGCCAATACGAGTGTCACGATTAATTGCGCGAGTAGTGCAGTGTGTGGGCAGGGAGGGCAACATCGCGGCCAAACACGGTAGCGCGAGGAGCATAGAGATGAGCATAGTCTGGCAGGCGCATTATAAGTGCGTTACCGGCCTTTTGGAGATTAGGAATTTTAGGATTGTTTTTAATTCAGGGACTGGGGGAGTAGGGGGGATGATTGAATCTCCGGTAGCCTCTCACACCACGAAACACGACGCAAGCGTTGTTTCACGTCGGTTTTCTGTGAGGTCGTGGTATCACTCCGGTCCATTCGTACTGAAGCATGGCTCTTCCACATCACAAAGACTGTACCTATAACAAACGCTAATCCATAATCTCCATTTGGTTCACACATGTGACTATGTGACATTCATGTTGAATTCTAATAGTAATATGATTTATATGGTATTCGTGCGCAAAGTGGCGCCAGTTGTGACAACTTTATGTTGCTGACGGTGCCTTTGTTTTGTTGTCGGTACCGCTAGGAGACGTCTCGATACTTACTTATGTGGAACTTTCTTATTATATGTATATGTAACTAATGTTATGAGCCTGCTAAAGTATTTCAATAGATTTTTTTCATTTTTCCATCGGTTCTGACCTATTACTTATTCGACTCTACCTCTAAACTCTGTTGGGCAGTTCACTACATACAGTTTTAAACTACATTAAAGCAAATGCTTTTTCTAAACCACAAAATTAATTTTAAAGAATTTACGAAATTCTCTACAGTGATATATTTCTCTCTTTAGACTCTCTCGTTAACGGCTACTGATTTTTAAATAAGTTCTATTTTAATAATTAAACATTTTAAAATGTTTGAAACTGTGAATCAACTATGGAACATAAATAAAAGAATAATAAAATAATTTAATTACACAAATCAAATCACACATAACTATTCACAACCATCATTAGACTTAAATAACAAGTGGTGGGTCCATATAACCCACTCCATTCATTGCAGGGTTAATTAACACTGTTTGCGGCCGAGGGCGCGATAGTCCTTTAGACCCCAACTTTATGTGTTTGGGTCCGTTTTATTCTTTATGTTGGCTGTGGTTTGAGAGGTTAATCTTGTAGATTACATTATACACATATACAGGGTTAGTTTAGTAGTTCAAAGGTCGGGATGTTACCATTAAGTTACGGAATTACATGAATCACACCTTTGTCTCATGGAGTGGATCGAAACTACAGAGCGCCACCTTCTTAGTACTTACTTACTATATAACTTTTACTATATAACTATATAACTTTGACCGCACGGTTGGTGCGGTGGCTGGGCAACTGGCTGCCGTGCAACGTGTCGCGGGTTCGATTCCCGCACGAGACAACACTTTGTGTGATCCACAAATTGTTGTTTCGGGTCTGGGTGTCATTGTGTATGTGAACTTGTATGTTTGTAAACGCACCCACGACACAGGAGAAAATCCTAGTGTGGGGCAACGTTTTTAAAAAAAAAAATATAACTATTATCACATTCATACATTTGATTTCTCTAGCGGCCCGCCCCGGCTTCACACGGGTGCAATGGTGATCAATGGCGTTACTACGTCAATGCAGCCAATGTGGTCGCATGGGATAATTCAAGGGGGCCGGTTAACAGGCCCTAAATGTCAGATAAAAAAAATAGCAATATATAAAAAGTTGATATTCAGTACCAAATTCCTGCCGTGGATCTCGCAGAGCTTCTTTTTATCATTTTGCATCGGGGTCCAAAAAGGGTCGTTACACCACTGATTCTGATAGAAATCTATACACATAATAAGTCATATTATAACTGTGATTTAAAAATTGTGCGTTGAAATATAATTATTATTTTATATATTATAATTGTTATTTTCCGAGAGATCCGATAAATGCGTGCGAACGCTTGTGATATCCGAGGTAGCCCTCAGATATCAGGAACATCATACAATCGTCATTCATCGAGATTTTGCAACACGATTTGATCGATATATAAAAACCGTTCGCCGACTTCTCAAGTCGCCTAACATCGGGACGCTAGTTTTTAATATATCACTGTAACCTTTAAGAAACTACTTGCCTATTAATTGGTAGCGTTATTTGGATCTCCTCCGCTGCCCACATCGTAATTCGGTGCTAATCATAAAGCAGGTACACAATAATTATGTCGACTGTATGTTTTTTTTTAATATTGTTCAACAGACGTTCTGTATTGCAGTTTGGAAACATATAATGACAATAAGTAAACATCTGTCCAAACTATAATAACTATCGTGATACATACTAAATTTATAAATTAACTAAAATCGCGGGTTACTCACGTGAATATACTGACAAAAGCTCTTCTACACAGTGAGCTCACACAGTGAGTTGCGTGACATCGCCGCGACCGCGCTCGCTGTTCATGAGGAAGAACCCACTGTGGTTCGAAACTAGTAGAGCTGTTCTCAGTATATTCACGTAAGTATCTAGCCCGCGATTTTAGTTAATCTGTCCAAACGTGTCTTTTATGGCCAAAACTTCTAGCATCTGGCGTTTTATTAAACTTTTTTGTCGATTTACTGTTATGTGCAGATCAGGGTGTAACATTATTAACTGATATATGTATAGTTTTGTATGCTTCTATAATTTTAGAGTGTTTGTGTAAGTTGCCCTATTCGTTAAGATGGACAGTCAATTGTTTGCAATAATGGTGGATCTAAGAATTCGCAAAGGACCAATGTGATCTCAATATAAAAATCAACTTTATACAGTTGCTAATAAAACATATATTTTTTTCTATAGATCCTCTCATATACATATAAGACTAAATCGTATTATTTAGAATGAAATAAAACTAATGTGTTGCTTTGTAAAATTAAGAAACGACATTTAATGTTTTATTCTTCTATAAATTTTTTAACACAAAAGTCACATATTGACGTTTTTAAAAAAACAAAGACTATTTGACAAAGTAGTCAATTAAAAAATTAAGAAAACCTTTTTCTTTACATCTACCCTCGCGAGGAAGAAAATTCAGCCGTGAATTTTCTCTCAGGGCCTAAGCTTACTTCTTCTTCCATCTCTTCTTCACTTGTTTCTTCCTTATCTTCATCCTTTTCTATATGTACTGGAATTAGTTTTGATATATGAAATAGATTTGACTCTGTCTTCCTGTGTCCCGTATCTATCTTATAAATTGTATTTGATTTTTTTTCTGTTATTATATATGGTCCAATTCTTAGTTTATCCAGCTTTTTCCGATTTATTTTATTTCCATTTTCTACATACACCATATCTCCAACTATAAATTCTCTCTTTTTTCTTTTCCTATCATAACGCATTTTGTTATAGTAGTGTGATTTCAAAGCATTATTAAACGCTATTTCTTTATCTCTGATCCAGTCACTATGTATGCGTTCTTGGCGTAGCTCATTTGGTAAGACTGTAGCATCAGTTCCATATAACAAATAGCATGGTGCATAGCCAGTTATCGAATGATTAGTCTGATTATATTTCTCTACACATTCGTGCGCTATTGTAGTCCAAGCTTTTTTTTGTTCAGCTCCATTTATCCGACATCTTATCTTATTTACTAGAGTTTGATTTAACCTTTCATTGAGTCCGTTTGAAAAAGGTGCATTCACTGCTGTAAATATCATTGTTATTTGCTTATCACTGAGAAATTTCTTGAATTCTTTTGAATTTATTCCTGGATACTGGTCGGTGAGAAGCATTTCAATCTCTCCTATTTCGGTGACTTTATTTATTAGCTTTATAAAATCATGTGCACTCTGGGTCTGTGATGTTATAATGAATGCGTATCTAGTGAAGTGGTCTACAAGAAGATGTAGGTATTTCTTGGTTGATCTCGAACCACCAAAACCACCAATTGTGTCTATTGATACTATTTCAAGAGGTCTTTTCGCCGGTCCTAGATGTGACATCAATCCGTATTTGTGCTGTCCTCTTGTTTTATTTTTTATGCAAATTTCACAGCTTCTACAATTTTTTTTTATATTCTTAGTTAAATTCTTTGTTACATACAGTGAACTAAGAGTTCTTAGCATTTGTCCAACTCCAATGTGGCACAGATCCTCGTGTATTTGTTTTATAAGTCCTATGCTAAAATCTTCTGTTATTATTATTTTTTCTTTGTTTCTTATTTTTTTGTAGTACACATTATGTTTTTTAATGATTTTATTTTTATTTCTTTGTATTTCTTCATTTTTATTCTGATCCATTATAATGTCTTCCAAAGTAATAAGGTTCACTACTTTTAATAAATCATCTAAATTTTCTTCTGGTTCCAGCACAGGATTTCGACTTAAACAGTCTGCTTCTAAATTTTCTTTTCCTGGGGAATATTTAATTTTAAAGTCATATTGTGAAAGGTAGTAAGTGAGATCACCCAGCTCTTCATCCGTTCTTGCTTTTAGGTTCATATTCTCCAATGGTTTGTGGTCTGAGTAAACCGTAAATGATTTTCCCATTAACCAGCACTGCCAATATCTCAATGCTTCTTTGATGGCCAAACATTCTAAATATATAGCTTTTTTCTTCTTTTGTGCTTCATTTAGTTTTTTTGAAAAATAAGCTACTGGTTTTTCTTTACCGTCTATTTGTACCTGTTTTAAAATTGCTCCAACGCCCTCCAGTGATCCATCTGTATAGATGTTAATTGGTAGATTTTGATCAAATATTTCTAGTATTGGTTTCGAACATAAGAGACTCTTTATTTTCTCAAATGCTTCATGACATTCTTGAGACCAAACAAATTTCTGGTTTTTTCTAAGTAAGTTATGTAATGGGTCTAGTATGATTGCACTTCTTGGAATGTATTCATGGTAAACAGTTATTCTTCCTAAAAATTGTCTAACATTCTTTTGAGTTTTTGGCACTGGGAAATCCTTTATCGAAATTAGGTTGTCCTTAACTGGTTGTATTGAATTGTTTTGAATAATATGTCCCAGGTATTTTATTGAATCTGATGCAAATGTACATTTTGTAAATTTAAATCGAAATCCTTCAGTTTGAATTGCTTCTAGCAACTGTTTCAAGTGTTCTATGTGTTCTTAGAATGATTTCGAAAATATCAGGATATCATCAATATAATTCACGGTAAAATTAGTAAGTTTATATTTTCTAAGTATATTACTTAGTATTCTTTGAAATACTGCTGGTGCTGTCTTCAGCCCGAACGGAAGACAAGTCCATTGGAAGTGTCCTTCTTGTGTTACAAATCCTGTCTTCTTCCTGTCTTCTACTCTGAGAGGTATAGACCAAAAAGCGGAGTTTATGTCTAGACTTGTAAAATAGTTACAATTCCTTGTCTTTATCATTAGATCATCAATTAATGGGAAGGGTTGAGCTTGAGGCACTACTATTTTATTTAAATCCCTAAAGTCTATACATAGTCTTGACTTTTTATTTTCTTCTTTCTTAAATGCCAAAGTTACCGGTGCTGCAAATGGGCTGTAGGACTCTTCTATAAGTTTATTATCCAACAGTTTTGATATCTGTTCTGCTATCTCTTCTTTGTCTTCTATAGTGCATCTATATGGCCTTTTGCTGCAGTATTTATCCACTATTAAATCTATTCTAGCTTCATATCCTTTAACTGTTCCTACGTCATACTTGTCTTTGGCAAAAACCGATTTATATTGTCGTATTAGTTTATTAATTTCTTCTTTTTTATTTTCATCTAAATGATTGACTTACATTTGAAATTCCTTTTCTTTCACATGTTCATTAAAATTTATTTTGTATTCCTTTTTACATTCGTTATTTTCGTCTTGTGTTTTGTTTATCTCTTTCTCTTTTTTTATATTTTCTTGATGTAAGTATTGTTTTTGTGTTATTTTCAACTCCTCATTTTGTACCAACTTGTACATCTTTATCATATCTAATCCTATTAAAAAATCATATCTGAAATTCGGTTCATCAATAATGTAAACATTCACATTTTCTTCTTTTTCGAATATTTTTATTTTTAGATTTGTCAAACCACTCGTTTTTTTAACACCATTAATGGGTCGTTCTCAAAAAAGTGGCTCAGATCGAATTAATTTGTCAATTTCAAAAAATATTTAAAATGTCGAGTTTTTTTTATATAAATCTATTGGCAGTGTTTTACTGAAACAGAATTAATGAAAGGGAAGCAGATTAACTGGAAATTGAGTGAAATAGAGCCTTCCAAAAAAGTGATCTCACAGGTTAAAGGGGTTTTGTACAGGTTATTGAGAAAACGATATCAGGTTAAATAGAAATAGACATGTTACAGAAAAAAGCAATGCAATTATGCAAAATCTGTGTTTATTTTATCATATAAACTAACAAAAATAACGGTTTTAATAATAATAATAATAATTCACAACTTCCTGACGTGAATTAAACATTAATTTAAACATTTATGGATACAGACACAAATAGAATAGCTGTGCTATATTTTCATAATCTAAAGTAAAATTTAATCAGTCTAAAACAATTAGCAATTTTATTATTATTATAAAAAAAACATAAACATTATGATAAACATGTGTTTTGTTTTTCAACTAGAACAAACTAGGTAAATTTTATCATAACTAAATTACAGTGAAACCTGGTTAAGTGAGACATCAAGGGACCTGCAATGTCGTTTTACTTATAGAGGTATTCCACTTACCCAGTGTCTCAGATATACAGGTATAAATAAATATCTGTCTCATTTACAGAGAGTTCCATTAATAGAGGTGGACTTGGAAATTTGTGGGTAGAATAAAAATGATTAAACAAACAATATTATCTTCGTTACAGAGGTTTATACATATAAAATTTACTCGCTGTCTCAGTTATAGAGGTAACTATGATGATAAATCGAAAGAACAAATCCCAGATATAGAGGTTTACCTCGTCCCACTAATACAGGTAATTCAGTGCCAAAGTGTTGGGACCTCAGCATGGGTTCCACTTATTGAGGTTTCTCACTTATCCAGGTCCCACTTAACCAAGTTTCACTGTATATGCCAATCAGTCTTAAACCAGCTCTCAATGGTAATTCGAAAAGTACTAAGTGCTTATAATTTCTTCTTATGACTTAAAATTTGTCAGTAAAATGTCTGCAATAAATGAACGGGGCGATTGCAGTCATCATTCTGAACAACCATTTCTATGAGACCGATTCTGTAACGGAGATAAAAACGTCATAATTGTGATCTCCATACATTTAAGTCAACAAAAATGTGTCGAGAACTTAATCGCTTTTTCACTAGCTCAGAGTTGATTCCTTCTATTTGTTACAGATATTTTTGAACACCTTATGTAAACAATCATAAATAAAATAGAAAATAGTTAAAAAATAGAGCAGTCCGAATCATTAACATATCTATAATAATCTTAAAAGAACTCAACGGGGACACAGTCACTCTCGCAGGCCCTTCATCTATTATCTTATCTAAAGTACTTCTTTGGAGTACTTCCGGAGGTAATTTCATTTCAGACAAAACTGAAAACGATGTCGATATATAAAGAATACTTACTAATTCTGGTGGAATTAGATTACCTGCTACATTCCTACTAGAGGTAACAATGCTATCTTCATCAGAGTCAAAACAATTGCCTAAAGTTCGAGAAGAAGTTATAGCAGACGGTCTTTTTCTTGGCCATCTGGGTAGGGTATTGCTGGTGAGATAACTTCCTCTGTAATAACTCGGTGAAAACCCAGATGTATACCGTGTTTACAGAATTCGACGTCAGTTAAACAGGTTTCTTTTGTACGACTAAGCTGTCTTAACACTACCATTTCTGGCTTTGCATTACTCCATGTTTCGAAATCCTGCTCATCATTTCAATGGCTCACACTTAAATCAGCAGGACGTTTTAATACGGCCCCAACTCCATCTGGAGCTCCTTTACTGTGAACAGATTCAGAGTAGATCCATTTTAAAGCTGTGATACCAAAGTATATTTTTATAAATTTTATAGTAACTATGTCGACGACTATGTATTTCGATATTGAGTAAGCGCATTTATAATTTTCCAAGTAATCGACGTGAATAACAGCTTCGTCATATTTTAACCGTTCTTTAGACCTAGAATTCGATCTAGTCATTCTTCTACTTTGATAAAAACTTCGCGGAAGTTCACTATCACTATTGTTCTCTAAGATCACTAATGTATTACTAATAGCTATATTACTAATCAAAATTAAATCTTGTTTTTATGTTGATAGGTTTTAGCATCTTGTCGCCCCTTTTTTCTTAACGGTTTTAATCCCTTGGTGTTAAATTATTTACAAATACTACTTTTCCTTCATTTTTTCGTTTCTATATCATTCTATATTTTTCCTTGTATTTTGCGTATAGTTCTGAATCATTTTTAATATTTTCATATCCCTTTTTTTTCAAGTTGTCTTTTTCACGCTAAAGTATCTTCTCTCTTCTTATTTTTTGGGATTTTACCTTTGAAAGCAGGAAAAAATAGATTAAACCTTGTCTAGCTGACCTAACTAAAAAACCTAAATAGTAATAATAATTTATTATATCATTAAAAGAAAACCAAATTTATTTATTCAAAGAGTAATAAAAATTATTTTAAGTCATCAATTAACTCAAATATATAACTAGTAAGGATATTAAGTGTTAATACCTAAGTAATTTATAACCGAATTTCACGAGTAAAATGAATTTGTATTAAAAAATGAGTAATGTATCTTTAACCTGTTAGCAATCTCTTTAACCTGTGCATTTTCAACAGGGTAAAGACACACAGGTTATTGAGGAAACGTAGGTTAAAATGCGATACCAACAAAACGGTTAGTTTTTTTTAAGTATCACTTATAGAATCATATACAGGCACCTATTGACACATTTTAGAATAAAATATTTCGAAGCGATTAACATACAAACAAAAATAAATAGGTCAGATAATAGACAACATACCTGTTACAAAATCCGATTGCGATGTATCGATGTATTTTCTAAGAAAACAAACACATACTGATCGCTTCTTTCTTTGACAACAGGTAGCCCGATAGTGTCGGCCCATTTCGCGCTGGGATAGCGTGTTGCTAACGTTATAGTCTGTGGGTAATGGTCAGTAGTGTGCAACACCAGGTTGTGGAGAAAAAGTCTCTGGACACAATTTGGGAATAAATATCTCAAGAACTATATGTGTTTACGGGCAGCAATCAAAATCACGTTAAAACAATCATATAACGAATTGTGCTTTATTTTATTTAAGTGCTTATTGATAGGTATTAATTTTTTATTTCACCTCAAAGTCAGACACATTGTGTTTGGACACGACAAGTTACTGAGAAAATGACATTACAATTTTTATTTTTCTTAAATGTATTACTCTAAACTTCTCATTTTCACTTGGCCTTAATGTATAAAGTCTCTTTATGTATAATTTTGTATAGAAAAGATCAGTAGCCCTAATAAAAAATACTCGTATCTACTAAAAACTGGCTGACAGGTTACTGTGCCACTTTTTTGAGAACTACCCTAATAGTCACCAAGTTTTTTTCATTTATACTACTTTTCTTGGGTTTTACTTTTAGTAATCTTGAATTAATGAGAGAGACATTCGAACCTGAATCATAGATTCCATAAATTCCTAATTTATCATTTATTAATAGTTTGACTTTTATTAATGGTGTCACTATTAGTTTTTTTATTCTGTTTCATTCAACTCTGCTTCAACCACTGAATTATTTACATGCCTTATAGATCTTCTATCGAATTTATCATTACCTTTAATATTAAACCAGCATGCAGCTTCGGGATGATAGCGAGCCCCTTTATTTAAATTTTCGCATGTTTTACATGGATTACGTTCTTCTATTTTGTTATTTATCTTTTGCTTTTCGTATTTTCTATAGGCCCCATTCCTATTTTTATTTACCAAATGTTCATACTTTCTTACTTCATTGAATAAGTCTACTGTATCCTTCATTGCTTCTCTATTTATCTTCTCTAGTACAAATCCTGGCAAACCTGCTGCAATTAGATCCACTAGAGTACCTGTATCTATTGTTCTCCTCATGTCCAGTATAAGTTTTTCCTTTTTTATGGCGTAATCCACCAATGAACCATCCTTGTATTTAAAAAACAGCGCATACGTCACTTGGTTCCAGCCTTGGTTCGCAAATGATTCACAAAATTTATTTTTCCATATCATCCAGTCAGAGTTTAGCGTAAATTTTATAATCATAGAACTGTACCAATCAACACAACTTTTATCCATGAACAATCTGAGTATTTCTATTTTTTTCTTATCTTCCATAATGTCAAAGCGTGAACATTCTCTTTCAAAAATATCAATCCACTGGCTTGGATTTGTATTCCCAGTTGTAAATTTTTCAATCACAAACTTCTCTGCAATATATTTTAAATTCTGTTTCTTTGAATCTTGTGTGTTCTCAATTAATTTTGAAAATAATTTTTCCCAATGAATCTGCATTTTCTTGTAATCCTCCAGATGTTGGCTTTTGTTCAATTTCTTCTAAATATTGCTCTCCAAATTGTAAATTACCATCTTCATCTACATACACTTTACTTAGTTCTTCTGTCATTGTTATCCAAACTTTTCTTGTCTGATGTCTTTTCTTCATACTATTTTTTACTTTATTATACGCAGCTGTTTTTATCAACTCTTTATGAAAACCAGCAGACTGTAGTTCTTCTGGTATAGCAAATACTTTTTCATCTTTTGTTGTTATTGAGGTTACACAATAGACATTTGATTTCCCATCGCTCGCTGGCAATATTGCAAATTCAAATCGTAGCTGATCCATAGTTTTTTTTATTTATGTATTTCAATACACGAAAATGTCGTTTTATAACTTAAATCGTATTATTTAGAATGAAATAAAACTAATGTGTTGCTTTGTAAAATTAAGAAACGACATTTAATGTTTTATTCTTCTATAAATTCTTTAACACAAAAGTCACATATTGACGTTTTTAAAAAAACAAAGACTATTTGACAAAGTAGTCAATTAAAAAATTAAGAAAACCTTTTTCTTTACATACATATAATAGATTATCTATACATTTAAGAATTACCATTACAGTATTTCAAAAGTAGCTGACAAAGTTGTTATAGGGCAAGTGTTACTTAAAGACTCGCTTAAAGATTTTTTTGATAGTAAACGTTTCTGTTGATCTGAATTTCTGATGCTATATTGTGTTATATCTAATTCTGAATAATTATGTAATGGTAATTAATATGTGGAAATACTAATAATACCTAAGATTTTTTCACATTTGCGTTTTTCATTATATTTATACTTAGTTTAGGCTCTGTTAAATTAAGCGCAAATCTCGAGAATAGCTTAACCGATTTCGCTAATTCTTTCTTTGTTGGGTTTGTAGTTGCTAGTAGAAAGATATTACCTATGTGAAATAAATTCTAAGGTGAAACTTATTTCCTAGAGCCCGCTTGTTCAGTATAAAATTAATATTATCGTAAAAAGTACCCATTCTAGATTACCTGGGTAATGTTTTCAGTTGTGCTAGGGTAAAAATACATGTAGGTATGCCTGTAGATTGCAGATATAGGTTATATAATATTAATAGTACAATTTCAATAAAAATTCAATTTCAATAAAAAACATTTAACTTTGTATTGACTCGTTTAATTAAACCTAAATAAACAACGAGAGAGATTGAACACTGAAGTCACGCCTATCACAAAGGCTACTCAAATTTAAGTTGTACCTAAATATCGTGTCATCGCTGTAATATTACAAAGATTTTTAGTGCCAGGACTATACTTAAGCGCGGCCTTAAATTGAGTAGCGTTTGAGTATTTCACCGTCAGTGTAGTCCCTACCTTTTTTCTATCCCAGTATTAAATAAGCTAATAGTTATAGTAATGAATTATCTAACAATTCTTTAAATTTATCTTCCTGCTCTTTAGACGGTTTCTGGACATTACTAGAATTATTGAAATCATTTGCAAAAGAAATAGCATTATTATTAAAGTCATTATAGTGCATATAACTTTCAGCATAATCTACCGGCCTTTGAAATACAATTACTTCATTTTCATTTTGGCTAGGTCTTACGTTCTTATTGTATCTAGTTTCAATCTCGTTTTTTTCATTTCCAATTATATTGTTAATTGGCATTCGTTCGTCTGTCTGTCTATCATCATCTTGTTTGCTGTCATTTTCATAATTATTATCCACTTTATTGAAATTGTCACGGGTTTTAGTTAAAATATTTTTAAGATTCGGAAATAGGTCCTTAACAGCAGTAGGTCTTGAAGGTTTACTCTTATGCATAAACAGATGGCGGTAACCTTCGTGAAATGATCCTTTTCCTATGCTAGTATTGGACCCAAATTTCTTGTTTTCTGTATCGCTAATGGGGGTAGGTAGAGGGGGGTATGTTGTATTTGCATAACCTAATCGTTTATTGTCGAATATGAAACTGGACAAGTCTACAGCTTTAAGTCTGACTGTATCAAATAATTTTCTTATGGGACCTTTTCCGCCATCCTCACTTTCATCAACGATATCGATCACTTTAGTCACCTGCTCGTTCATACGACTCATTGCATCATGTGCCCAGTTTATTCTATTTGCGATAAAGTCGAACACGCCGCGATGGCGATTAAAGATATTATTAACTGATTGCTTTTTTGTACCTCCCGCTGCTTTGACTTTACCAAATTCGAGTGTTAATTGTAATACAGATAGTCCGTACCCAGTTTTATTTGCTACATGTATAAGTGCTGATCTTGTTGCATTTGCAAGTTTATGAGCTACGAGTCTTGAAGCATTATTTGCAACACCGATCGCTTTATATACATTCTTTATACCTTTACTTATATTATTACCTATCTCTTCTATTTTTATACGACCATGAGTTTTTGGTGCAAAAGCCAGTGACACAAGAATCGCTATGTATATCTTCATATTTATTTTGTTGCACTATTTTGTATGACTTCTATATACGTCGTGATTAGTTACAATAAATAGTTTTCTCTTAGTGATTTTGCGCTCCAATAATTTCTGGACCAGTGAATGATCTGTCAGCTTGCATGTCTTGTTTATATACCTCTAGGTACTCGTTGATTCTCACAGTTTTAGTTGTTATTTTTATACCATTTTCCGTTACTGTAGTTGAATGATGAGTAACATTACACCGACTCGTAGCACTTTCAGTCACAATTTAATAATAAAAAATCTCGCGTGCATTTTACATTTATTATCACTTAGTAAAATCATTTTCTTAACCACATTAACTTGTTAATCATTAACACTAATTACATTACGTTTTCGCGGATGACAGTTTGTTTAACTTGAATTATGAGAAATAGATAATCGCGTACAATATTTCACAACACACGTTACGCGCTGTAAAAATATGATTCAGTATGTGTTCGGCTAAACATGATTAGATAGGCTACAGTCATAGATTTAAATGTTTTGTTTGTAAACACTTGAAATATAGTTCTAACAATAATGATCTAATTTAATTCTTAGAGTAATGCTACTCGTAATGTCGCGCTACAAAGGAAGTTGGTTACATCATTCATTTATTAGGGGTGTCGACCATACTGTTAAAACATAATTTTTCCTGTTTTCTTTTATGTTTTTATAATATCTATTGTGAGACTTGCTGAATTAACAAAAAATTAGTATCTATAAAAAATTACTATCTTCTAGTTTCGAGTTACAGAGGGACTCGCGTAGGAGCGTAGTGTACCTGCATACTCCTCTCTATCTACCACATATTTGAACAATTAAGTATTGAAAGTTGGAGATTTTCGTATTTTTTTTTTCATTTCACTATAACAATGTTTAATATCTAAGTATGTATGTTGCTGCATACAAAATAAGTAAGGCTTCTAAAATATTGAATACCTGTATGAAGTACTGTTCATTTAGCCAAAGTCCTTATGATTCTCAGACCTATAGTATAACTTTTCTTTTAATAAAAAAAGTTGACAACCCTAAGACAAAAAGTGTTATATTGATATGTACATTGTTGAGAGAGATTATTTAACCTAGGGTTATAAGGAAGTCATTATGTTTTCGGCTTACTCACGTAATTTTCTCTCTCTCGACTAGTTTCAAGCCATGAAACTAGTCGAGTTCCTCGACTATAGTCATAATACTAGACTACGATTCCTCGATAATAATTTATTTAGTACCTATGTCTCACGAAAGTTATAATACATTTAAGGAAGTCGATTAGAAGTTGAGCAAAGTCATGTTTAATAGTTGCACATGCAACTATTTAGGTACTAGCTACTTCCGCGCGGATTCAATCGCTCTGCTCGGCTCCTCTTGGCCATGGCATGATGTTTTATAGCCTATAGCCTTCCTCGATAAATGGACTATTCAACACAATAATAATGATTCAATACGGACCAGTAGTTTCTGAGATTAGCACGTTCAAACAAACGATTTCTTCACCTTTAATAATATTATAAGATTATAAAATAGGTTAGGTTAGCGGTTGGCGCGGTGGCTGGGCACAACTGGCAGCCGCGCAACGTGTCGCGGTTTCGATTCCCACACGGAAGAACTCTTTGTGTAATCAACAGATTCTTGTTCCGGGCCTGGGTGTCATGTGTATGTGAACTTGTATGTTTGTAAACGCACCCACGACACAGGAGAAAATCCTAGTGTAGGGCAACGTTAAAAAACATGGTACATAAAACAGAAACACAGCGTAATACAAAACAGAGTAACAACATAAAACAGTAAGTGACCGACCAGAAGTGTGTACACACAACATGACATGCAACGATTAGAAAACATTAACAATATTATTTGTCGTTGGTAGGTTTCGAACTGGCACCCTCGATTCCTCAAGCATGAGAACCAGGGGCGTCTGCAACCACGACCAAAAAGAAGAAAGGAAGTTAACGTTTAGTAACCAAAACTACCTAAACTACCTAAACCTATTTAACTTTTATTTGTATAAGTAATTAAAACTTTTGTTACGAAATAAAAAAAAACAATTGGTACTGTAAGTGTACATTTTCTGAAGGAAATACAAAGCTTTTTTATTTTATTTTTTATTTAACTAAAACTAAGTTTAAAAAAGCTCGAGTTCAGAGAGTGCTTCTCCTGTCGGCTTGCAATTAAGAAGCGCAACAAACACATCAGCTAATCGCGAGATATTCTCGCACAAACACATACCTACATGTCGAACTAAGAACTTCCTTTTTTAAAGTCGGTTAATCATAATTTAACCGCTAGCAGATAACTAGATTAACTAAATAGTAAAACTACATGTTAACAACATGTACACCGATAATGTGTCAATGAGACTGTCAAAATAGTTTTTTTAAAGTGACATTTTTTTATGGAGGGAAAATCATCGAATGACTGCTCCCGCCTGAGAGAGGCAGGAGGGAGTGTCAGACTCTTATTGACTAAAAACCACCCCGTTCCTTCTCCTGCACGTCGAGCCGGAGCCGCGGTAACCCGTTCGGTTCCCCGCGACTTCGAATCGGCATCGGCCGTGATAGTCTGATGGCTCTGAGGTGCGCGCGGAACGCGACGCGCCGTACGCTCGGGTATGTTTCTGGTCGGATGGGGACGGCGGACGGCGAGCATGGGTGGCCATGCTCGCCGTCCGCAGGCCCGCGAAAGAGTGACGATGGAGTTTCTTGTTCGTTCTTCTCCATTCAAAACTACAATTTGGAACGAGCGCCTACCTTCACTGATAGACGGACGGACGGACAACTGAATTTTAAACATTTAAAAAGAGCCTAATTAAAGATTAATTGAAATAAATGCTTTTACTTTGACTGTGAAATAAACTTATAGTTTTAGGTCAGACAATTTCATCTTTATCTAGTCTAAGTAGATGAGGTTGACATACAAATCCTAAAATCCAGTGTTTGTGTTTGGTCTGAGCGTCTTTATTTCGTTCTGTCTCGCAGTCGCGCCTCTTGCCTCGCTTCGTCTCGCTCGATCAGACAGACAGACGGCTGAGAAACATTACGATCTAAGATTTACGGACCACAACAAGTACCGTTCGCATACAAATATTTGTTTTGTCGTTAATTTTTTTTTTATGGAATAGGAGGCAAATGTTTTTTTGTTTATGACAAGTCTACTTTGAGTTCTGTCCGGCTCAAAGTAATTTAACCTTATTTATTTATTTATTTCAATTAAATAGTATAACATTACAGTCATAAAACCAAAGCGTTATACATTTCAAATAATTATAAAAAGAAAAAAAAAGCTTATACTTATCATATAAAGCCAAAGGGTTATACGGGGTTTTAAAAAAAAGTCTTAGTAGTAGCACGGCGTCTGGAATTGTGCCCGGTATATGGCAATAGGCTCACCCCCTATTACATGGGACTCATAACGTAAATATTGAAAAGTGGATGTTACATTGTACCACTGTATACGGGTAATGTAATGTGTACCCCTGCCTACTAGCTAAAGGTTTTTTTTTTTATTCAGTTTATTTTGGACGGGGTTTTTATCCTAGGTATAGGACATGACAACTCCATTGTATCCATCATTAGCATAGCATAACTACAATTCTAATAAAATTTATAAAAATTAAAGGATAATAGGGCGACGTCAAGAACCAAGCTACTGTGGGAGCACTGAAAGTAAACTGCTAGCTAAAGGATGAAATTCATTTTCTTACCATGATTTAATATATTTATCATACCGGATCCGCACTCCTAAACGAAAACCTCGCTTTGTTAATTTGCGCAGTTACAAGCGCCTGGATCTGGAGGCGTTGCGGCATGATGTCTCTCTCATTGACTGGAGTCTTGTGATTGATGCTGGGGACATTGATGTGAAGGTTGACACTTTTAACTCAATTATACACGATCTGTATGATAAACACGCACCGGTGCGCCGTGTGAGGATTAAACGACCCAGCTCCGTGGGTTACTTCTGTATTTTTTTTTTATTTTTTTTTTTATTTTTTTTTTTTTAACATTACCCCACACTAGGATTTTCTCCTGTGTCGTGGGTGCGTTTACAAACATACAAGTTCACATACACAATATGACACCCAGACCCGAAACAACAATTTGTGGATCACACAAAGTGTTGTTCTGTGCGGGAATCGAACCCGCGACACGTTGCACGGCAGCCGGTTGCCCAGCCACCGCACCAACCGTGCAGTCGGCAATTAAAGATGCCATGGGTCGTAGGGACAGGGCGAAACAAAAACTTAAGCGCAGACCTTCCGCTGAAAATCTAGCGAATTTCAAAATGCTGCGGAACCGATGCAGTCGTCTGTGTAGAGATGCTAGGAGGCGCTATTTTGAGGAGAACCTGGAGAAGCACAATTCAAGCGACGTTTGGAGGTTCTTGCGATCTGTGGGCATTGGTAAATCACCTGTTTCCGATGCCAACGACGTAGACCTTGCGGTTCTAAACGACCACTTCTCACTCTCTCCGGTATCACTCGACGGCTCCATTAAATCTGTCACCCTATCCAATCTTTCTAGTTTACCACTTCCTCCCTGTTCTCCGTTCGTCCTTAGCAGTGTCACTGATGATGACGTGAGAAAGTCCATGTTGGCAGTGAAGTCCTCAGCGGTGGGCAGTGATAAACTATGCTCTCGTATGTTTATCCCTATTCTTCATCTCCTCACTCCCATTCTTACTCACATTTTTAATTTCTCCTTATTTTCCTGTTCTTTCCCTACTGCCTGGAAAATGGCTCACGTTATTCCCCTGCCTAAAATAAACAAACCTTCTGTTCCCTCTCACTATAGACCTATTTCTATTCTCCCTTTTCTTTCCAAGGTCATGGAACATATTGTTCACAAACAACTAACGGCCTATTTATCCAGTAATAATCTCATTTCCTCCTTCCAGTCAGGTTTTCGTCCTGGTCACAGCACCGTCACAGCTTTGCTCAAAGTTACAGATGATATTCGCTGGGCCATGGATAATAAATCTCTCACTCTTCTTGTTCTGTTGGACTTCAGTTCCGCCTTCAATTCCGTAGATTTTGATGTCCTGTTGGGTATTCTTAAGTCCAACAATTTCTCCTCTTCTTCCTTATCCTGGTTCAACTCCTATCTCCGGGGCCGCCGTCAGCGGGTTCGCCTAGAGGATACCTTTTCCGATTGGTGTGACCTCGCTGCTGGCGTGCCTCAGGGTGGTGTCCTTTCTCCAGTTCTTTTTTCCATTTTTATTAACACCGTTGCCATGGTTATCAGTTCTAATTTCCACCTCTACGCAGACGACTTGCAGCTTTACCGTCATTTCAAGCTGTCAGAGGTCGACTCTGCAATTGAAGCCATGAACCGTGACCTGGGTGGGGTCGACGAGTGGGCCAAATCCTTTGGCCTGCAAATCAACCCCCTCAAGTCCAAGGCTATGATAATTGGCGGTAGGTTTTACCGCAACGCATTGAGCCTCTCTGCCCTTGATCCTTTGATCCTAAATGGCAATGTTATCCCTTACACTGGTTGCCAAGAATCTGGGCGTGTTTATTAACTCTAACCTTTCGTGGGGTGAACAGGTGAACGAGATCAGTCGTAAAGTTCATTTCTCTTTGCATTCGCTGAAGCGTCTCCAGCCTCTTCTACCTCTGAAAACGAGGATCAACCTTATGCAGTCTCTGATCCGTCCATTGATCGACTACGCTGATGCTTGCTATTTGGATGCCACGGAGGAGCTTCGAAATAAACTTGAGCGCTTGCAAAATGTCTGTATAAGCTTTGCCTTTGGTTTAAAAAAGTACGATCATATCTCTGAATTTCGCAAAAGGCTCAAGTGGCTCCCAATCCGACTTCACAGGAACACTCGCATCTTATGTCTTCTTTTCAATATACTTTTTAATCCCGATTATCCCTCTTACCTTCGCGAACGTTTTTCCTCTTTCCCGATCTCATCTTAAATCTAATCTTTCTGTTGTCTCACACAATACTGATTTTTACACCTATTCCTTCACTGTTCATGCAGTGCGACTTTGGAATTCCCTACCACCTAATATCCGTGACTCTAAATCCATCCCAATCTTTAAAAGACTCGTAAGGGAGCACTACCTTTCCTTATCTTGTTCAAATTAGTGTCATATATATATATGTATAATATGTTTATTTGTAATATACTCTAATATGTGTATTATTTGATGTGTATCTATCATACGTATGTATAGGTTTATGTATTTTATTGTGATCTATTTATTTAATACATTTTATTTCATGTTACGCACAGTGTCTCTGTTTTTACCGTTTTTCCTGTCGAAGGACTGCAGGAAGAGATTCCTTCGGGAATATGTAGTACCTATGTACCTCCAATATATTTATATATGTGTTCTCCTGTGTACTGTCTGTGTGTTGTGCATAAATAGATAAATAAATAAATAAAAGGTGTGATGTTATGTGTTATGCTAACGAGATTTGTTTGTTTATTTGAACGCTCTTACCTCCAGAATTGCCGGACCGATTTGAATATTTATTTTTATGTTGAAAGCTATAGGGAATAAACCATCACGCTGCGATCAATAGGAGCCGAGCAGAGCGGGTGAAACCACGCGGTAGTAGGTATAATGAAAGGTTTAGCTTTTCCAAGGCAATGTAACACCGGATTAGGTACAAGATTTTAAATTCAATGTCAATTAGGTCGCCTCTAATTTATAAATACAGTAATGTTAAGAAAACTAGCGTCAATCTCACAAAAAGTCTCTCGAGTAAAAATCAGGATATCACAGAAATATTAAAAAAATAGATCCATGCGGGAAAGAGTCCAAGTAAAGAACTATGTTGAATATTTACATGAAACATAAAAAGAAAATAACGCAAATAAAAATTGTAATTAAATAAACAAGGATATATAAAAATTCAAAAAATAAGATCATCGTCATTAAACTGTCAAACACCAAGCGGTCACCGGTGACCGCAACCTATTGTTCTATAATTGTGTCTACAAAACCGGTACTCGACGAGTTAAATAATTATTCATTTATTAAAGTTTTTTAGCTATCTCTACAAACTAATTTAATCTGCGAGCGCGAGCTTCGCCAGTTTATTTCATTGCACCGCCAGAGGGCGGTTACGTCCGATACCAAATACAAACATTTATAAATGTTTGCTTTACCTCTTTTTGTAAAACTATACTATAAATAGGTAATCTAAATAGTTTGCTAGACTTATCTATAGTGATCCTAATGTTTAACTTAAAGTTAGATGATAGATAGATGAAAGAAAGATGATGATAAAGATGATGATAAAGATGTCTGCCTCATCGTTCGCTTGAAAAAATGATATGTGAAAGTGCTGTCATGTACCCTATTTGCAGAAATAAATTCACTTGTTTCGTATATTCATATTCATGAGCAGCATTTCGCGACCCGCGACGTGGCGACTGTCGCGCTGCTACTGAGGCTCTAGCAGTCTAGTCTAGTCTACAAAATAAAACAATCAAAATTTAAAATTAAAACAATTTTTTATTACAAGTTCATTTTTTTGGTAAATGCAATGAAATTTTTACCGAGAAATAGAAATAAAACAACCAAAATAATAATATTATAAACTATTACACATTTTTATGGCAACTAAACAATTTTTTTGTTAATTATTTAACTATAAGTAGAAGAAGCTATATGCTTAGTAGTTAAAATGTAAAATAAATAATTAATAATAATTATAAAAAAATGTAACAATGCTTACGATTTATTAGTGGACTTGGCATTTTTTCACAGAAATCAAATAAAACAAAATACATAATCGTATCGAAGTCGAGTGGTTTAGGATTAGGCTATTTAATTGTCGATTTATAAAGCGACTTCTGCTACTGAATACTTAAGATTCGATACCTTTATATTTACCGCAAGAAGTTATAATAGTTCAGTGTTTTTGTAAAATTTATTATATTTACAATAGTTAGTTCCAAATTGCATTGTGTGTACCTACTAATATACTTGTGCCTAACTTTACAGACGTGATATATATAAAGTTACAACTTCTATCTACATTTATTTTCAAAACATATTTTCTTACAGATATTAAGTACATTTCGAACTAATCAAAAATACATTTCTTGCCAAAATTACTAGGTCACACACACTACATAATATAGGTACTTTTACCAAAAACAAATATATCGTTCTGTGAAAAAATGACTTTTTCGTAAACAAAAAATAATGATGATATTATCTAGAAAATATTTACATTAATATTTAATTAGTAACTGGCAGTTTCAGAAGGCACTTAATACATTTTATTTAGGAATTTATATAATTTTTTACATAATCTAATGCGTGATTTTGATAAGGCACACAATGTGAGATATATGTTCGAAAAATATGCACCTATCAAATCTTAAATAATTGTAAAAGCGACATAATTTTACCGTTTTCATCTATTTGATACTTATATTACAACATTTTTATTGCCATAATTGAGATTACCTCTTACCCAGTGTAGCACAATGAGAAATCTCTGGGAAAAGAGTCCTATTACAAACATTAACTCGTCGAGTACCGGTTTTGCAGACACAATTATAGAACAATAGGTTGCGGTCACCGGTGACCGCTTGGTATTTGACAGTTTAATAGAGATAATGCCTCCCAAAATCGTTGATAAACCTTTATTTATTACAAAGCAACCTTATTAGTATATAATAGACCATTAGCTATGGATTCGACATTATATCGAAGGTGTATCGAATAGGGTAATTATCAAATGTATTTATAAATTAAGAAATCACACGTGTCTACGTTTTTACTACGACATACTAAATATTTTAATTTAAATGACATATATTCGATACACCTCCAATATATTATGTTATCTACCACTTTTAGTAAACCTAGTTATTAACTTAGATCACATTTTCCAACAACTCACATACATACACACATTTTTACATTTATAATTATCACACGATAAGATTTAATCTTTCATTCATTTTATGTTTAAAAACATAATTCGTTTTAAATAAATTAAATAATATTTAAAACTATTCATTTTAAATGATCTTTAATTTATTTAAAATAACCTAACCTTTGTTTACATTTTTTTCTCTTTTTATTAGAAGTATGGCGTCCGAAAATTTTTTTTATTCGTGACTAGGTTTTATTATATTAGAATAGATAAAATATTGTTTTGTTGAACCTTTCATTTTCTTTGTACTAAAGACATGAAAAGTTTGGGAAAATTCGTTTTGTCATGAGGTAAAACTATTGTATCATAAAAATAATATGTCTAAACTATTTTACAATCACATCGGACCTACTACTGTTTGGAACGAAATGTAATTTTCATATTCACGTCAAAAAATAAATACAAAAAATACAGCTCCGTGCTAATATTTTGTCAAGGACATTTTGTTCGCACTTATTTCTACAAAGTTAAATTTTTTAATGAGGGTTATCGCATTTGAATTTGGACACTAGTGATGCTAGTGGGGAGTGGTGCATGAAGATTCTTCATCAAAAATATACTACAAATGCCAAAAACGATGACTCTCATCAAAGTGAAACTAACGCTTTTTAAAATTTATGAACATTGACTTTGTGATGTCAGTACCTATCGAAGCTGGTGGAGTCGCGACTCGTGACGTCACTGGCAGCGTCAGTCGACGAGCTGTCGTCGGGCGAGTCGGACGTGGCGCCCGCTTCAGACGTCCCAGCTGTATCGCTGGTGACGCCCAGATCAGTGGTCGGATATCAGAGATGTTCGTCGCGCCCGTTCAGGGGCTGTCGCTCAGCGTGGTCCGAGGGACGGTTCCTTTTGAAGAATCCGCACTGGAAATAGAACAAATGTTTAAAATGTAAAGCCTACCAAATGTTGAGTATTGGGGATCATAGATTCGATTTTTGGTAAAGATAAAGTTTTTTGGATGTTTAAGACGAAACGTGAGAGAGAGAGAGAGATAGAGTTAGGAGTGAGGGTGGGGGGAGTAAGAGAGAAGAGAGGACCTATCCTCTCCTCAGGGAAGAGAGGGGTAGGAGAAGAGAGGTAGGAATAGGTGTGAGAGAAGAGAGGAGGAGAGTGAAGGGGAAAAGAACGGAGAGATTAGAGAAGAGTAAGGTACAGAATAGGGAAGAGAACAAAAGATTTATTTCTCTCTGACGTTGTTTGTTTTGCTTACTCTATACTTCGACTCCTTCGTGTCTTTTCTCTTATGCTCTATTCTGTTATGATCTCTTTTATTCTCATGAATATTTGGTCACGTTTACTCACTTTGTAGAGTGCGAAGATGAGTAGTAGAAGTAGCAGTGCACCGATGATGGCGGCGAGTATAACGACCCAAAGTGGGATGGTGCCGCTGTCCAGAGCCTCGAGTCGTGGTGTGATGAGGGTCTGGGCTTCTGCCGTGTGCCAGGTTCGGTCTGTCGGCCGCCCCACCATGGGCAGCCGAGAAACGCGCGCTGCAGCTAACGTCGACAGGATCACTGCGCGGTCCTTGGAAATCTAGAAAGATAAGATAGTAGAATAAATAATAGGTTCGTAATCGTTAATCCCCAAGATAGTAATAAAGACGACTAGGTTAAGGACGCGGCAGGCGAAAGTGAGCCTTATCACTTGATTTTCATACTGAAATGCCGTCTTAAAATCAACGTGATGCACAATCTACTAGACTTTTCTTACAAAACTAGTAGACTTTTCTCCAATACTTGATGTGAGCAGGCCGTATATTTCATATAATTTATGTTAGGTATGATACAAAAATTTATTATTGATAAAGAAAACCTCTGAAATAAAGTAAAAGACGGTTGCCAAAATCCTTAAGTTCGAGCTGGTTCATATAATGGACCTTTACCTCACTAAGCACGGACGCGTTGATCCTCGACCTAAACGCAAACCAAGCCTCCTGCCCCTTCATCATGCGACCAGTAGTACATCTCAGCACCTCGCACTTGTACTTTTCCTCACATTTTTCAAGAATTTGCTTCAGCTGTGGATCCACCTGTAATGAGAATACGTGTGATGATGATTATAGGCACAAGAACTTTTGTTTAGAACTGCCGGGAGTTACACATTACAACGGCATTCACTGGATTGCTTGAATATGCTTGAAATAGGTGAAATCTTAAAAAATAATCTTTAATTTTAATGTTTAATGACTATAACTCACTTGATCCTGACGCCGTCTCCTGGTATTCTCACGACGTTCAGAAGCGCTGAAGCTATTACCAGAGTGACTGTTGTATGACGTATGCCCACCTAAAATGGAAGCAAACATTGAATTAAATAATTAATTTTATTTGGTGCAGTCACGCCTTTTTATGTAAGCAGAGGTCCACCTCTGACCTCAGAGGTCAATATCCCTATTACGGTATTTAATGCCACTGTGCAATGTAACACCCACTTTTCACTATTTATATTATGTTACGTGTGTGGTGTATTTTTTAAATATTGTAATGTAACTGACCTGAAGACGATGATGAAGAGTAAGAATATCCACTGCCACCGCTGCGATAAGTTCCGCCTCCACTTTGGTAAGTACCACCACCGCTCTGGTAGCTTCCACCGCCAGATTGGTAGGTGCCACCGCCAGATTGAAAGCCTCCACCTCCAGCCTGGAAGCTGCCACCTCCAGCCTGGAAGCTGCCACCTCCAGCCTGGTAACTGCCACCTCCAGCATGGTAGCTTCCACCTTGTGCAGCACCAGCTGAACTTCTCTGGCTTCCACCAGAACTGCCACTGACGTCAGCAATACCATACTTAAACTCGTTATTAGGATTATACGCAGCATTAACTCCGAACCCTTCAAGTTTGTCTTCTTCTTCATCTCCTACAACAGTAACGCTTGAGGATCCTCTGAAGGTAGCTGAACCAGCATTAGCGATGTCAGGATTGACAGTTTCTGTGGTTGCCCATGATCCGTGGACAAATCCTTGGCCTTGATTTGAATCTTGTGAGAAGCCTCTTGATCCTGCAGAACCATAAGATCCTGATCCTTGACTGTAGGTGCCAGACCCTTGGTTGTAGGTGCCAGACCCTCGGTTGTATGTTGCAGATCCTTGGTTGTACCCTCCAGCGCCCTGGCTATAGCCTGATCCTTGGTTATAGCCGGATCCTTGCGAGTAAGTACCTGACCCTTGAGAACTTGTCTGCCAAGAACCTTGAGCATGCCCTTGTGAAGCTGCCTGGTTAACACCACCCTGGTTAGCGTATCTGAAATAAATAGATTAATCATAAATATTGTATTTAGTGCTAAACCTATTATAAATTTTCAATTACGTATACCTGTAGAATTAATTTGTATTGAAGAACAATACTTACACATTGAAAGAGCTACCAGCTTCTCCTTCGTGTCCAAGGTTTGCAAATTCAGTACTTGTCTCAATTTCCGAAATAATGTTGTGGTTAGCATCATATATTATCGTCTTGTTCTTGACTTTCACGATGGAGCCTTGTCCAAGACCACCAAAGGCCCCATTTTGAGAGCTCCAGCTAGCTTGACCTGCTCCGGAAGCGAGAGCAGCTGCTAGTTTCTTCCTGATCTCTTCTTTTTGTTCAGCTGTTAGGTCTTCACTGTCCTCAAAAGAGCTCCAGGTCTGGTTGTATGTGAAAGTGCCTTGCTGGCCATGATTTTGACCACCGAAATGGCCACCTTGGTTTGCAAAGGATCCTTGGTTACCGCTAAATTGTCCATTGGCACCGTGGTTTCCGCTTACAGTTTGGCTGGTAACAAATTGTCCATTTCCACTATGGCCGCCAACGAATTGCCCATTCCCACTCTGGGTGCCAGAAAATTGCCCACTTCCACTCTGACTACCACTAAATTGTCCACTACCAGCCTGACCGCTAACAAACTGCCCTCCACTTTGGCTGCTAGTGCTGCTACTGAACTGGGTAGAGCTGGAGCTCGAGCTTCCACTGGAATGACTGGACTGTCCAGTACCATAACCAGAGCCTCCTAAGTTGACACTACCAGTATTACTTTGGTAGTTGTATTTTACGCCATTGGAAAGATCATCCCAGTACACTGAAAAATTACGTTACAATCAATTATGTAATCTATTTATGTAAAAGTTTTTTTTATATATAAAAAGTGATTATTTTTGTACCTTGTCCGTAATATCCACCACCTCCCGAAGTTTGCGACGCGGTGTAGAATTCGCTACTCATCATAGCTGAAAACGAAACACATTGATTTTAAGACGATTGTGCAAGAGAAAGGATGGCAATAAGAAAAGAAAATTTTCTTCTAGAGACAAAGGAAATTTCCCTATTCTTACAAAAATAAGAAACTAGACTTATTAATTATATGTGGTTTTAATAAAAATATGAGTGTTTTTGACACTAAGTCAGATGGTTCAAATATTGTGTAGTCAAAGTCAAAGTCAAAGTCAAAGTCAAAGTCAAAATCATTTATTTCAATTAGGCCAGAATGGCACTTTTGAACGTCAAAATAAAATTAATATTAAAAGTGAAGCTATTTGCTCATTCCAAGGTGTAGATTCCTATGGAGAAGAACGAGCAAGAAACTCCATAGGTTACTCTTTTTCAATCAGGTTCACAATACAATTTATTACTAGTTATATAGTTTTGCTGTTTGGATTGTGCGAGAACAATGTAACACCAAAATCCAGTCAAAGTGATCAAGAAAGAAAATAACCTTAAGAACAATAATACAGTCTGGAGCTGACCAGTCCCAGTTGACGGCGCCCGTTCACGAACATGACACGTACACCAGCACCGCCCTACTCAACCATATTGTAGGGAATCGAGCGATCCACTGCACGCGCCACCGCCAATGAGACCTTTGAGTGAGCATGACAACTCCAAGCTGACACAAATGAATTCTACTAATCTAATTTAATATTAAGTTAATTACAGGGCTCTCACATTTACATTGGTTATATAAGTTAAAAAAAATATACAATTTAGCAATATGGCTGTATTATTTACGATTTCATTAAAACAACAGTGTTTTTAGTTATCCTGTGGAGCCGGACTAGCCTGCATCCAAGCATTTTTATCCTCTATATATTCATTAAGTTTGTAATATGCTTGTCTACATAAAGTTTTCTTTATACATAATTTAAATTTGGATTCATTTAGTTGTTGTACATCGCCTGGTATTTTATTATAACATTTAACACAGAATCCCATGAACGATTTACTTACTTTCGCTAATCTCGAAATTGGCTGACTTAATCTATTCCCATGTCTAGTTTGATAGTGGTGTCTGTCAGACACTTTACCAAATAACTGTAGGTTTTTCCTAACATACATGATGTTTTCATAGATAAATTGACATGGAACGGTCATAATGTTGATCTCCTTAAACCTTTCTCTGAGAGATTCGCGACGACCTAGATTGTAGATAGCTCTGACGGCGCGCTTTTGTAAGATAAAAATAGATTCAATGTCAGCAGCGTGTCCCCACAGCAAAATGCCATACGACATAATGCTATGAAAGTAACTGAAATACACCAGTCTTGCCGTGTCAATGTCAGTTAACTGTCGTATCTTCCAGACAGCATAAGCTGCAGAGCTCAATCGTCCCGCTAATGATGTAATGTGAGGACCCCATTGCAATTTGTCGTCTACAGTAATTCCCAGGAAAGTTGTCTCTTTTACAAACTCTAATTTCTCACCATTCAATAATATGTCACATTCGTTGCTTTTAACATTTGGCAAAACAAATCTAATACATTTTGTCTTTTTATTGTTTAGTACTAAGTTATTTAATGTAAACCAATTTTGAACTTGCATTAGGGCATTATTTACGTCGTCATAACTATTTGTGCGTCTATTAATTTTAAAAACTAATGAAGTGTCATCACCAAATAATACCATCTGCGGTTCATTTTTAAATAAATGGGGCAATGTGTACAAATAAACATACCTTCTCTCTCCTTCGACAGCAAGAATTCGTAAGGTCTCTCCACAAACAAGTTGGCATCGTTAATGTGTCGCGCTATGTCGCACTTGACATCTCCTAGATATTGAGGCTGCACCAACATGTACATCAGATTTTCGCCTGGAATTAAGAAAATTAGTATATAATGATTTCTTTCTGGAGATGAATGATATAAGATTAAGATTTCTTAAATTCTTTTAAACTAATTATCAATCAATTAGCACACTACAGAAAAACAAACAAGGAGTATGAAACAGCAAATAAGGGATCATGAATAGCAATTTTGTTGATTTACTGAATAGTCTACAAAGTGCCTAGTACTACTTTTTAGCCTATTCACTAAACTATTCTGGAAGTTGTTTTAGTCCCGTTGGTATTGTAGGTCGACTTAGGAAGTGGTCCACTGTGATAGAATATTACACCTTACCTTCAAGGGTCTGGTAGGGCCACATGAAGTATATCTCGGCTTCTTCAACAGTGAATGGTCCCTCGTTCTTCAAGTTGTATTTGTGGATCACTTGAGGTCCAAGTTTAGTGTCGTCCTTGATGTTTTGTGTTTCGTACTGCGAAGCGTTGTAGTGTAGTTCAGGTGCATCTGAAGTTCTGAAATGTGACGAAGAGTTTTATTAGTCTTGTTACAACCCTGACAATGTCTGAAATTCTCAAAAACCATTATAGAGCCTGGAATTCTCCTGCAACGATATAACTAGAGAAAATTTGGACCAAAAAAGCCAAATATTTTAAGAACTCTCTCTCTACCTACATACGTTGGGACAACGATAAATGTTTGTACGACTCACCCAATGATAGAGAGGTGTGCCCTGACGACGACGCCGATGTTCATGTGCATGGAGTTGTCGTACATGGTGTCCTGCTCCACGTTGGTGGAGTTCGCTTCCATGTCAAAGCTCAGCGTCGTCACGCGAGCGTCCACTTCCAAGATCAGGCGGAAGTTTACCTAGAACGAAATATAATATGATAGGTTACATACGATGTCTTCTATTATTTAATAGATACACATATTTGATTATCTTTTTCAGTGTGTGATACTTAATGATTAAGTACTTTTACTAAGTGTTAGTAAACATACGATATTAAAATTAACATTTTATGACCTTGCTAAAGTACTCAAAGTATCCAATGTCTATTGAGTTTTGAAACTGAATTCCAACGAAAATAAATCGGATATCCGATTCGAAACAAGAAGATTTTTGTCATCCAATATAAAAATCAAACGAAAACATAAAAGTAAATTATACTACATTTTTAAAATACAAAATATGCTTCGAAAATCCGCTTACCTTTTGTCCACTAGCCATGGGGTTTCCAAGGTCACATTTCAAAGTGGTGTTACCATCAGGGAACCTGTTGGTGATGGAGCAGTATATCAGAGTATCCGTATCCTTGTCCAGACGTTCCATCTTGGCGTATGTCACTCCTGAAGGAATCATCAGGTAGTAGGCAGCTTCAAATGCATCTTCACCAGAGTTCTCCACTTTGACGTCAATGTGGAGGTTCTCACCAGACCCTAGGACGTAGTTGATTGTAGGGCTGTGGAAGATTATGATAACGTATTAACATAGAAGTCATTCTATTAGTAGAGGTGCAATTTAGATCTACTTTCTATTGGTCTTCGTACCTACTTATAATAATTATAGGAATATCGAATTCAAAGAAGATAAACATGAATACATGTAGACTCAAGACTGATTATTCAATGGCAATCTTAATACACTGTATTACTTGTGCAAGTACTTACGTGGTAGCAGCCATCTTCAGATCAGGAATGCAAATGTTATCAGCGCCGCAGTTCTTCTGGATGTTGAGGGAGTCTGTGTGCATGATGCTATGGGTCTGGTCCAGGACTGGAGGCACGATGTTACCAGAGGGTTGGTTCACCAGGTCGTACGACATCTTCACTTCGATAGGAGTCAGTTTGTCACGGATTTCATCCTGGAATATGCAGGTTGTCATTAGGTAAATGAACAATATGTTTCTTACTGAGATAAGTGGGATACGGCAGTTATGCTTTCTGCACTATTTACTCGTCAGACCTAGGAAACAAGACCGGGATCTGAATGATCTACTAATAGTCT
Source organism: Spodoptera picta (assembly GCA_038387885.1). NCBI lineage: Eukaryota > Metazoa > Arthropoda > Insecta > Lepidoptera > Noctuidae > Spodoptera > Spodoptera picta. Next base: position 1,453,333 of record JAZHFQ010000002.1, read on the forward strand.
TCTCTGCATCTTCCCAAGATAGAGTGGTAGATAACGCTTATAGCATTAAGTTTGTTATATGCATTGTGGATGCATTAAGTTTCAAATAAATAATCACGAGGGTATGAAAAATAAAGACAATACTGAAAACATAAAATAACACCCATTTACTTATATCCACAAAAAATAGAAAGAAAAAAGAAAGAAAGAAACATTGTTTATTTGCACACCGTGAACAGTGAACACGGCGCAAAAAGGCCGTAAATAAATACAAACATTGACATAACATCACGCCTTTTATCCCCGAAGGGGTAGGCAGAGGTGCGCATTACGGTAGTTAATGCCACTGTACAATATAACACCCACTTTTCATTATTTATGTTATGAGTCCCATGTAATAGGGGGTGAGCCTATTGCCATATACCGGGCACAATTCCAGACTCCGTGCTACTACTGAGAATATTTAAAAACCCAGTAATACTTTGCACGACCCGGGAATCGAACCCGAGACCCCTTGCCCGGCCGGCAGTCACACTTACGACCACTCGGCCAAAGAGGCAGTCAAAATCGTTGAAGACAGAAAACTACTTACATCTAAGTATACGAGGATATCCTTGCACTCATGTTCTCCCTGCGTTAGCAGTATCTGGGTCTTGTACGTTGTCTCCCTGGTCTCCGCCAGGAACAGCCTCTTCGTGGTCTTCTGCCGGGAGTCTAGGTCCAAGGTCACCTCAAATTCTGGAGAATTAAGCATCAATTAGTGGCGCTGCTTATGTTTTCTGCGGAACTGAACTGTTATTTATTGCTCTCTTTTCTGCTGGTGGAGTGGTGATGAATAAGACAAATTTCTCCCGAATATCCCTAATCCCTGAATCCCCAATAATCCTCAAATTCCTAATCCCCAAAAGTTCGGTAACGCACTTGTAACGCCTCTGATGTTCCAGGTGTCCCTGAGCGACGCCGATTGCTTACCATCCGGCGATCCGTCTAATCGTTTACTGGCTTATCCCATAAAAAAAGTTACAATTAGTGATTATTTTTAAAGTTGGCGAATTCTATAGATGCACCTACATAAAAGCTATAGCAACCGTACAAGTCTTAGGATATAGTAACTATATGAATCCTACAGGTCCTGAGGAAAAGAGAGAGCAATACTTTGGTTCAGTCACAGCGTAATGTAACTACTGTGTGAAACATGAACAGTGCAGTCACTTATACAACTAACACTGACTAACTAATACTAATAAATATAAGTGTATGTATATGTATATGTACATCATTCCCCAGTCTATTGACACAAAGTACCAAATCCTTTTACGATACTAAAAGTACCAACCAGACTTGATATTTGAAATTAATAAAGAATTTCGTGTTGCTACGACAATTTGAACCCTATGTGGTACCAATTAGCGCTACTTCGCTGACTCACCGAAATAGCAGATATATCCTTCCGCTTGGAAAACAAACAATACATTATTGTGACTCTCAATTTTCTCAAGTTCAAAAAGCGTAAATACTTAAGTTAAAATAATATCGCAATCTAAAACATAATAAAAGACAAAATAAATTAAACATGATTAAATACTTACTAATCTGCTGATCCACATTAACACCTCCGTATGAGAGGCAGAACATAACCTGCGCACACGCAAACGTGGTGCCGTTAGCGAGAGGACACTTCTTGTCAGTCAGCGAGATCAACTTGCTGTCAACTAAGAACTTCACTTCGGCAGTCACTTTCACTACTGGGCGAGACCTGGAAAAAGTAGGAGGGTTCAGGACCTTTTTTTTTTTTCTTTTAATGGGACAAGCCCGCCACAACCTCCCAAAACCGCTGCAACTCCTGTAAGCCAGGATCTACAGTAGATACAACCATGAAAACACCGGAACACTGAAGTCCGGCGCGTCCCAGGGACATGAGTAACTGTCTTGGTTCCCGCAACGAAGTGAATCAGAAGATATTATAAGAGGAGAAGAAGAAAAAACTATGGTTTTCACTTCCCTCGGTGAATTACTGCAGGAGACAGAATGAATTAAGCCTAAAGGCACAAAGAAGAGACTGTACAACTGGGTGAAGCCCAGTCGCCAAGCACCACGGAAATTTGACTAAAAACTAAGTGGGTCCTATGTGTGAGCTGTTATACTTGCTTCCAATAATAGGTATGGCAAAAACGCCTAAACGCACGGAAATTAGTTCTAGATTCCACAAGGTCCGTATAATAAACTACACCTGACGAAACAATTAAATTATTTAACATAGTGTTACGTTCATATTGCCAGAGATCACACTCCCAGAGTATGTGATGGGCCGACTGCTCGTATCGCAACTCCTCTGTCGAACATTGGCACCATGGTGAATCAATAGGTTTAAATGAGAACAATTTGCTTTTAAAGTTGCCGTGGCCAGTAAGAAATTGGGCAACACAGTGATCCACCTCCAACCATGTCCTCTCCAGCCGCTCATGCACGGATGGGAAGAACTGATACAGGTGGCGGCCCTTAATAGAAGATGCCCATCTACATTGCCATTCGGTTATAAGCTCGCCCCAAACGTCCGTCACTGGCTTAAACAATCTATCAATTTTATTTCTATCACGTTGTGCTAGAAAGCTTGCTGACAAATTAGGCCTCGCACTGTAGTACATAGCAGCACGTCGCTGCACCTCAAGATCTACCGGAAGGACGCCTGCGAGCACAGGTAGGGCCTCAGTGCTAACCGTCCTATAGGCCTTACACAGGAAAATCAAGGCTAGACGCTGGCCTTGGAGAAGTTTTCGCCGTACCGCGCCTATTGTGGCCCTATCAGCCCAGACAGGTGCCCCGTAGCACACGCATCCTAGGTAGGTTGCTCCGTATATGATCCTAAGCGTAAGAAAAGAGAGACCCCAGGTGGCTTTGGAAATTCGCGTCAGCGCATAGAAGTTATTTTTTGAAAGAAAGAAAGAAGAAAGAAAGAAGAAAGAAAAAACATTTATTTGGCAATTACACGCACAGAAAACAAAGAATATAACAAAATAAAAATACATAATATAAGTAACTAAATTTTTGGCTTTCTGACTAATAGCCTTAATATGTTCAATGAAAGAAAAGTTTTCTTCCAATACTAGACCAAGGTAACAAACAGACTCCTTTCGTTTTATGGAAACATTGTTAAATTTAATAGACGGCCATGACTTTAGATTTCCTTTAAGCAATAGCTGGTAAGTTTTATGGGGTGCAAAAGTCAAGCGATTTCGTTCGCCCCATCGCGAGATCCTACTGAGACAGTCTTTAGCCAAATACTCCAGTCCGGCGCGGGTATTTGATTGTACTAGCAAAAGGCCATCATCCGCATATCCAGTCAAAGTACAGCCACAAGGAAGGGGAATCGCGAGCAAATCATCAAATCCTAAATTCCACAAATACGGGCCAATAACGGAACCCTGAGGACATCCCATTGATAACGACTTCGACCGAGAACAATGACCAAGCTTCAGTTTAACGGAACCGTGAAGGAAATAAGTGTATATTAATTTATATATGTTACTAAAACAGCCACGACCTTTCAGTTTTAAGAGTAACATTGGCCACCATGCGTTATCAAAGGCACCGGAAATGTCCAGAAAAATGCCTACTATATACTTGTGTTCAGACGAATTTACCATGGATCGGACAGAAAGAGCCGCGTCGACAGTAGACTTTCCTACAGTGAAACCAAATTGATTGTTGTGGAATTTTGGTCCACCTGACAGGGTTCAGGACCTGTTTACCGTAACATTATATAACTCCCCCTCATCCTCTTTTATACCCCTAGAAAATAGACAGATGTACATACAATACTCGTGATTCCCTCTTTTTGCTGATTATATTTTGATTCTTAAGTCTCCGTCTCAATTAGTAGTGAAACATTGCCATGCACTAGGCTCCATACTGGAAGCTTCGAGCTACTGAGTTTTCCAAAACCAAAATCCCTAGTTTTTGCTCTAATCAAGATTCTAACTCAAGATAACTTGGTTCACAGTCACGTTTGCAAATTGCAACCATTCATCCAATAAGGTTGTGAATAAAAACGAGGAAAGCAATGAAAACGAACTTACTTCAAAAACACAACGCTATCAGATTTGTAGGCACCAACTGCCAAATCCGTGTAGTTGTTATTATCCAGATCCACTCCTCCAGAAAGGGAGAATCCGAAGGTGGTCAAGGTGGGAGAGATCTCCTCAGCAGTGATGGCTTGGGAATATTTCTCATGGATGCCCATCGCACTGCCATGGTAGATGTAGACTACACCACGGCCGTTCTCACCACCGTAAGGAGCACCTACTGCTATGTCTGGAAAATGATAATAGGATTGATGTAAATCTCAAAGCTCTACAACGCTCATGAAATGGAACCTAAGTTTCATTATTATGCTAGTAGTTATTAAAAACATATATTTACCTCCGAAAGTGTCGTAATTGATATCACCAAGCGACGTGACAGCCAAACCGAATCTGCCTCGGGAAACCTCACCGGTTCTGGCATGACTCCTTGTGAAAGACTGGAACAATAAAATAAAAGTAAGCAAAGGACAAATAACTATAAGGAAATCATGAATACAGTTATAGTAAACTAAAATAATGAAAAACGATAGCAATAAACGAAACATGTTACCTACCATATATCTTATTCATATAAATAAGCATATAAAACCAATGAGTATACCAAACAATAAGGATACATTATATGAAGGAAATCAAATCTAGTTTTGTACGATGAGCAGTTGTGCTTTGTTCACAAGTCTCAAATAAGTACCTACTTAATGTGATCATGAACTTATACTTACTCGATCTTTATCCTGGTAGATCACATAAATTCTTCCGTGTTCAAATCCATCAGTCTTAGTTCTGGTGAACATTGGAGCACCAACAATGACGTCATCAAAACCATCGCCGTCAATATCGCCAGAGGCAATACTGTAGCCGAAGTAAGCACCGATTTGCGATCCACTAATGTTCTTGATGTTTTGAAGCTCCCAAGTGTAGAGAACAACCTGGAATTACAGAAAAAATATGTAAATTGATTTACGAATATTGACTTATTGAGGAAGTCTAAACACATACCATTGGCAAGTTATGATGAACATTCCGTCAATCAGTCACCATCAAAGTTTTGCTGAATCCACAATTGAATAATCATTTTTCAAAAAGTGGCAATTCTATCCTTCCTTTTTAGATATTTCAAGATGATTTCGGTCATCCTATGATTGGTTATTAGCATGATTCCGAAAAAATCCTCGTTAATATAAGATTCACTCACCAATCCTTTGAGTCCAGCTCCTCTCGGTACACCAACAGCAACACTCTGAATACCCTGACCAGCGAAATCACCAACAGCAATTGAGTAACCCATGTAAGAGTCATCGTACTTAGGACTAGCTTCAGGAGTGGCAATCAGAGCTGGACGACTTCCCATAGATTGAGACATCAGCTGACCTAAAATAAAATAAGGAATTAATTTCAATAACATTGTCGGTGTGTTCAGAGTTCCATTTGGACGACCTGGAGAAAAGACCAAGAGTATTTTACAAATCTTTTGATTTCATTTTGGTCTGAAAAAGGGCTCAGATAATCGTCCAAACGGAACCAATGATTAATACATTAAACCAGCGCAAAACGTCAATCATTCGTGTACAATGTTCCATGATCTGTCATTAGATGATGTTCAAGCGATCCAGCAGCCAAGAAAGGCGGTTCCATGTGATGATGGTATAACATCTCGTGTCATATAATACAGGCGTCTCTATAACGCTTTTGATTAGGTTATTAGCATACATAATATGACCAAAACAGGTGTGATCACACCATATCAAGCGTGAGATTCAGGGATATCTTGTAATGTTAAATATATCACCAAATCCTTGTTACAGCGACCGTTGTATTGGTAGAATTAATTTTGGTAACGGGTCTGGCGAAACACAAGTTGGACATGAGCAAATGAAACTCTAAATTTGAAATATTTAGAGTTGCATTTGCCTTACAAGAACTGTGAGAAATAAATAACGTTGTGTTTCGTCAGAGCTAAAAGCCAATGATGTTTTATAGTTTAGTTTTAAAGCATGGACACTTTTGCGGTTATTATCATTTGAGTAATATTAAACACCTATTTAACCCGGATTTAAACTAAAACTAAGTACTTATATACTCCGTGGGAATTACAAAAATCATTCCTATATACAAATTTTCTTTTAGAACAATCATTTTAATTTCACTACGAAAAGGTAGAATTTTGATAGAACTGTAATTTTATCAACAACATGCTGTAGTTGTGATGATTGGGCTTGGATGCGTCTGTCCATCATTCTTTGGACACGGTGATGTAACACGTGTTGCAATCGTGACGGAATACAATGATATCATCCAAGTAGACAAATTGTTAGCACAAAGAATATGAAATGGATCATCTAATGTTCTAATCTGTCGTGCACAACGTTCGTTACATATAAACTACCGCTAAAATGGTTTACAGAAATTAATGGCATTTTAAAGATTGGAGAATATGGAAGGTATCTGGTAGAACCCGTAGGGTAACCTTAGAACACCATGACTTTAGGAAAGCTAATGATTTCAGCACTATTTATGACAGATATTATGGGCAAATTGATAAAGATTTTGCAAAAATATCTGGCCATAAATAGTTTTAAGCAGTTTCCATTTTAAATTCATTTTATATGTTCAAGTATCACTTTGTATGCAAGTCATACTGAAGATAATTTTTATTTAAACAATGTTGAATCAAATACTCAAGATCAGTATCTATAAATATGAAAAAAATTCAAAAACACTAAAACATTGTAGAAAACCAAATCAAAATCGACACGTCGAGTTAGAAATCATAATTTAGAAAAGCAAGCAAATTTAGAATAGTTAGCGACTTATTTTTATGACATCGGATTAATGTTATTGCGTTAAAAGCTAAGGAGTGTACTCGAACAACAAAAATGTAATTTAAAACAACTGTCCATGTTCAAGGCGTTGACTTTGGATTAGGCGAATTGAGGCCTCTCTATGTTATTGCTGTTAAGAGTTAAGATGTCAATCTTGCGGTACGTCTGGATATGTTTACCTTCTTCCGGTATTTTCGGCATATAGAAGATGAACTTTTCTTTCGGTTCTATTGATAACGTTCGCCCTGTGGATAATTTTAGTGTCAGTTATCATTTCGATTACACCACTACACGAAGGTTGAGGAGATCGTGGAATATGTGAAGATGAAGACCAATTGGACCTTAAGGGTCGAGAGGTTGGAACCGCGTCACAATACCAACTTCAAGTCGTTTGTGGTGCGAGTTCCTACTCAACATCTCGACAAATTCCTGGAGCCAGAGTTTTGGCCGAAGGGTGTCATATACCGACGTTTTCGAGGTCGCCTACGTGACACCGACCAGTGTAACACGACACCACGCATATCGTGAATGATTTAAATTAATGACTTGTTTAATTATGTATTTATAGTATTTTTATGTTTTATATTATAGTATTATTGTATTAATATGGGCCTTCGTTGCCTGATGTAAATGAATAAATAAAATAAATAAAAATAAAAAATTTCGAATGCCTCTCCAAATTCCAAACTGTTCGGAGACCACCTACGTTATATTATTTGATCATATTGTACGTTTACGTCTTTTAAATAAACCTTTTCTTTGTAATCTTTGTTTCTTTTTTTTTTTTTTATTTTCATAGTTTACTGTATCAAATTATTAAACACTGTCTTTGTTTGTTATTATTATTTGAATCTAAACCATTTTGGTCATCGATTTTAACAATTTTATATTTATATGCAATGTTAATATCATTCAGATGTCGAATGTTTGTTGCATCTACGTTATATGATTTGGCAACTACTATCTATTTTGCTATAGTAATAAGTCCAGTCCAAGTGTGATAGATTAATTTCAAAACATTCTCATGATCTTCATCCTTGGCGTTTGGTACTACTGAGCACCCATGCGTAGCTAGACAGCCACTGCATCTAAATTTGATCTATAAAAATTGTATGCAATCTAAATTATTAGTTAGTAAATGACATTATTATGTAACGTTACCTTGCCAGAAGAAACTGCCTGGTGCACCCATGAATAGCCGTTGTCCGTCCTGGAAATTAGATAAATAAATGTTATGGTAAAAGGCATAAGATTGGAAGTCGCGTAAAAAGTTCATCATGTACCGATTTTAGACCTAAATTTTATAATCAAAAGTGAGAAAATTCTACCCTTCTCATCAGTCACGTCCTCAATGTATAAAACATACATTTTAACGTCCTTTAAAAACAATAAAGTTATCTAACACCACGTAACACACTGTAGTTTTGGAAGGAGCAGCATCAAAGGGTTTTACGATTACGCTTTTTATGTTCCCACTTATGATAATGTATTCCAACACTACCCTGGACTGGCCTGGAGTGGCCTGGCCTAATTGCAACCAGGGTAGATAACATGCATCGGTTTATAAGTGTGTGATGTCATTTAGTCTATGTTTAACTTACATAGTGACCGATGGGTTTTGGTTCAATTTGTAAGATGACTTTTCTTGTATTTTTAATAAGAAACCAGACTAGCACGTAATATTAGCAATATGGTTTTATTATATTGAGAATAGTCCTGATAAAAAATGTTCAGATTAAATTGAATTAAGAGTAAACTTTGTATGATTTCGAAATGAACTTTGGAACCAAAAAATAATAACCAGTATGTGCAGAATATGCTTAAACTCTGTTACTATTGAGGTATATTCATTTTGAACGATTTCGAACCCCGCTACCACTAATAGCTCGTTCCAAAACAGCGTATAGACAAAAAGCAGACGCCACAAATCGGTGCGTGTGAACGTGTGAGATAAGCCGCCCGACTCAACTTACATACAACTTACAAGCTAACACTTGACGAGAACTTCACAAAAAACGTGTAAACATGCACATTTCAAGTTACCATCTGATAACTTGAGCTGTGTCTTTGCAAATTATCGCTTAGGCAACATGTTTTTGTGCAACATTTGTCGTTCTGTTTCCACAGCAAAAAGTAAACCAGGTAGTTAGCTTTTTGTTTTAGGGGTGCCTATAATAGAGTGTTAACCTATGTTTACTCCCAGGAATTAGACTCACTCAGTATTAGGTAGGTATTTATCTACTAGTAGATGTTTAAGAAGCTTTTGAAAGCTTCTTCTGTACTTGTGAAGAGAGAAAAGAAATCTCTACAACAACAAATCAAAGAATAACAGGGATAGTTATACCCCACATAAAATATTTTAATAGCTATAAGGAATCCCTTGACAAACCAAACGCAGCTGAATTTACATAGTACTTTAGAACACTGAGACAACCGCCCCGAACATTACAGAAGCGAATATAAATTTATGTAAACAACGCATAAATAAAACATAAGTTCACGTAAAAGTACACAAATCTGTCATTGGAATAAAAATAAAATAGTAATTCATAAACCAAAAATGGCGCTAGCAACCCTAAAAACAACATAAAAGCCTAGCCGTTTTAGCATTGAATCAGCGTACGCAGGCCAATGAATAAATATGCGCGTGCGCGCCATATACAGCGCATGCGCGAGTATCGCTGCAGTAGAGGGCAGAATGTCAAAACGATGCGGCACTCACTTGTTTTGTAGACTTTACTTAAGTGCTTATAAAGTAAAAACCAGGGACGGATTAGACGGAGAGCGACATAGGCGCCTAGGAAGCACGACATAGGCGCCTCTAATTATTTTTGGCAGCGCTGATACCCTACAGGCACACGCGTCTCGCAACGTCGCGGTGCCCCTTTGCGCCCTAGGCCCATAATTGTAGTTACTTACTTGCCTAGTAAGTCAAAAGAGAAGTAACTACAATTAAGCCTTTGACTACCGACAGAAAACTGTTCAAGGCTAATCCTCCGCTAACGTAGGTCACCGGTGACCTACGCGGCGTTTAACGTATTACATATGAGATATCCAAACGAGGTGCAATGAGAAAGTTAAACATAGAAGTGCTTAATATGTTTTTAAACTGACTCACTACTATAACCATATACTACTATAGGTAAGTACTACGAATTAGAACAGAATGTTAGAAGAATACTATCTGTACCTAAGACAAGACGACCAAGGTAAAGCAGGCATAAATATCAAGTGGCAGTAAAAGGTACCTACTTAACACATATTACAATAACAAGGCCAAGCAAAGCCTCTAACTAGCAATAACTTCATACATTTTAACCAAGCATTAAAATAATACTTTTATTATTAGTACAAAATTTTCCTCTTAGTTACTAGATCCTTAAAAGTATAAAGAAAACAATAAAAGAAGGCAGTAAGCAATTGAATATTCAATTAACCTGTGCATAAATATTAGAGGCGTTTAAACTCCAATGAATTTTGCATTTACAACCTGTAATCGTGCGCATGAAAGTTGAGTTGGACAATTTTCATCTCTATTTTTATTGCCTACAGTTGGTTTCAACTTGTCGTATTGAGTTATACAGCTTCTACTGGCCAGAATATATTGTAATCAATGCATTCTATAATAAAAATGGGTTATGAAAGATTTAGGTAAAATAATTTAGAAATATTGACTTAAAATCCGGTTAGCCAGTTAAAAAATTGTATTTGACAAGTCGTTTTTTTTTATTCTATTTGATTATTTTCTTTTTTAACGTTGATTCTACATTATACCTATAAAAAAACAAAGTATATCACCTCGTCACGTGCGATGTTCTGCATCATTACACTAATATAAGTTTGTTTGTTGTCACGGTTTATCCAAAAACCCATTTCAAAAGTAAGCAAAAATATTCTAATTCTTGTCAAACACTGTCGCCTCGTGTGAAGTTTATGAGTATTTTCGACTCTTGGGTAAGTATACCTAATATTGTAAATAAAATAAAAATAATAATAATATATTCTTAGTTATTAAATTATGTTGTCTTTTCCACATGTATTTCTTATATCTAGTAAGAGAGGCAACGGATTTTCTTTTGAAAAATCAGTCTTTAGTTCCACAAAAGTGCAGGACGCATCGATTTCCCGCCAGTTTCACGCCGCCATTGTCTGCAAATGGCCACCGCTTATGGATGCGTTCCAAAACCATGTTTGTAAACTACAGGAATGTTTGACGTAGTAATGTTGAGAAATTGTGATAGCACTACAACTTGAAAAATAAATTTAAAATGGACTATTCAAACGATTCTTAGCAAATAGTAGACGATTGCTTGGTGCAAATGTACTCTGATACTTGCGATCATGTCAACTAAATTGTTTTTCTAAAAAACATACCTACTCCGATGTTATTTTTTTTTAATTCACAGCAGCTCAATACCTCTAAACTACATTAAATGTCAAACATTAACCAACAACGATTTGTAAAACCATCTTGAAAAGCTAAATAGCTCTAAGCATACATCAAGTGCATCAGGGGTCGCAAACATATGGAGCCCATTAGGATTCAACATGGTGTACCAATGAATAGTAATGAATTGTGTTGGTTCGCACCTCGGCGACGACAAATTTATTGAGCTATAGATGGACACTTCAATAAAATTGATGCTGTAAGGCGGTGGATAGGGTTGCTTGACTATTTTAGAATTTTTATCGACTTTTTAGTTTATTTTATGAAAATAGATTAAGTTGGGAAAGCAATGCTTCGGCACGAATGGGTTGGCTCGACCGGAGTGATACCACGGCCTCACAGAAAACTGACGTGAAACAACGCTTCTTGTGTTGTGTTTTGTCGTGTGAGTGAGGTTACCGAAGGCCCAATTACCCATAATTCCCAGTCTCCCCAGTCCCCTGATCCCCCACAATCTTCAAATTCTCAATTCCTAAAAGACCAGTAAAGCACTTGTAACGCCTCTGGTGCTTCAGGTGTCCATGGGCGGCGCCGATTGCTAACCATCAGGTTATCCGTCAGAGATCCGAGTCACAAGGAGACTCTTCCTCATGAGCAGCGTGCGCGATTTCGGCGATGTCGGGCTCACCGACCCTCAGTGATTCGAAACTAGTAGAGCTTTTTTTAGTATATTTACGTGAGTAATTCGTATTTCTAGTTAATCCAGCATGTCTCACGATAGTTATTATAAAAACCTAACCCTACTCCTAAGAAATTCTTCTTATATGAGGTATACTGGGCTTATCCAACTAATTCCAACCATTGTTATGTTACTGTTTAGCAAAATCATCACGTTTTTAGTTCACGCGAAGATTGCCAACATCGTCATGGTGTATCGGATTGCCTTCCAGGAATAAGATGCAGTCTGACTGACTTGGGATGCTGATGAATGATGATAAGAGATCAGTAGTAAGGCTATCTGGAACATCGTGACTGAAAAGGTCTAGACTTTAGACTTGGGCTTTTGAAATGGGCCTTTTCGTAGAAGTGTGCATTTGATTTATTAAACTAAGATTTTTGCATATATTAAAGAAAATATCATAATATTTTAGTTTAAGCAAATATACTCGTAACTTATGCGATCAGTAGATTGCCACCCTATCACCTTAAAGTTTTTTATGACCCAAAAAAGACACTCAACGGCACGTGACCCCCATACACAGACCTTTTTATTCACCTGGCAACACAGAAAAAAAGGTTCCACTATTGGTTCACTGACATTAATCACTTTTTTTTTAATCGTAAAGCAAAGGCAAGGTAGCTCTGCGGTGTCATCTTTATTGTTATTTCTTTAGATAATGGAAATTAATTGTGCTTCGTTCCTGATCAGAATTTTAATCGATTTTAACTCTAGTTTCAGCGATTACTGTCGAAGATTACTGCTCATCGATATAATATTGTGACACCAATAAAATTGTACGTGTTAGTGTTGTTGAACAGAATTTAGAGAATTGGGAGAATTTTATCTTTGTTGATTCATAGAACGATGAAAACATGTTATAACGCTGTCTATTTGGGATAGGTACTAGGTATGCGACCATTGAGTCAATGAATTGTTGAAGGCTCTGAAAAGTGTGGTAATCTTTAACGTCAGCGGGGTTTATCAGGTAAGCACAGTCAATGTGGGGAGGCTATGTTTGGCAGATAGTGGAGAATTGTTATGGGCAACAGTGTGTAAGCAGCATATACGATACTTCTTCAGTTTTATAAGCAGACACTACACCAGGACAACAAATAAAGTCCTGCCTGGTAGCCGCTACCATACTAGGGCCAAGGGATTGTCCTGTCAGAATTTAGCGGTAAATCTCAATTGTATCCCAAATACAGAGACATAATAAAACTGCAATAAAATTCGCTCACTATTCTCGAAATAGAAATCTTAACATTTTCTTGTTTTATTTTTTGTGGTGGCAACAATAAAAGTTAAATAATTCATAAGGAGTCTGCGCGGTTGCGGGCGCGCATGCGCGTCACGTGTGCGCGCTGGCAGCCGCGATCACGATGATAATTCCACTACGGGCAAAAATAATTCTATTCCCACGATCGTAAAATCACGATGTTTTACATGAAAGTAGTAAGAATTGGTCGTTTTTTGGTGTAAAAATATCCGTAGGTTGATTTAAAATGAAGAGTAACACGAGCACCGACTCAATGGATTTAAATTAGTATTCCGACTGAGTTCTGCGAGTATTCTATGTTCTTCCAAATTTTTTTTCATATATCATCAAAGTTCACTCTTCTTCTAATAAGAAGTTTAATTTTTTTACAGATTGTGTAATTAACACACAATAATTCATTGCTATTAGAGCATGTCTACTGGTGAGCACCTGGCACATTTCCAGACACAAAGGTGAAGTAATAATTACAAAATAATACGATAGACAGCAATCGCTCAAAATATTCAAGCCATTTTAGGTTTTCGATTTAGATATACGTAACAGAGTCTTCGATCCCACTAAATCATATATACGACAAGTCGTACACCTTTCGTCTCAGCGGTAAATAAGTGTCCACAGACGACACCGTAACTAATTTGTCACGAAATGACATACAACCTCCATAATGGGATTTTAATATGGCCACTTATAAAAATTAAATTAATAACCTCACTCCAATGCTGCCAGAAATCGCAAGTACAAGTACAGACAAAAAGTCAAGCGAATTTCACCCGAAATAATTGAAAATGGAACATAATTGGTGTGACAAAAAAGATAATAAACTGTCATCATATTTTTGTATGTTGCAACACAGAGACAATTGGTAAATGGCAACGTTTAGTGAGTGAAAACTTTAATTGGGTTATTTATTTTATCCTATAATTTGATTTCACTTTATGAAATGGCAAAATACTAAATTAAATATTAAGTTTTGTTGGTCTAAAATTAAGTACTTAATGATTTTTTTAATGGGATAAGATGGTAAACGAGCTTACAGATCACCTGATGGCATAAGCAATCGGCGTCACCCATAAACACCTGAAACATCAGTGGCATTACAAGTGCGTTACCGGCCTTTTGGGAATCAGGAACTTGAAGATTGTTGGAGAATCGGGGGTCGGATAGGGCGGTAATTGGTCATTCCTCTAGTAAGTTTATTCACTGACACCAATAAATAATATTACATAATACCTATTGGTTATTACGCTTTCGAGGATTAAGCTCATTGTGCATAGTTCTTTATAAAAAACGTTATTATATCAAGAGGTATTGAAATCTTTTTAACCTTACTGATACCTGCTATAATTTTACGCCATTTTATTTAAAGCCTTACCTTTGATATGGCTCCCGAGAAACCGGCTTGGCACATGCCAGTCTTGCGCTGTCCGTGACTTGCTGTAAATCAAAAAAACATATCCATTACCAATCAATATGGCCCCGCAATGAATAATACACATATATTATGAGGCATTAATATACAATTTAGGTGTATACATACAAAGTGCAGGACAACACTCGCAGTTCTAAATTTTTTTTTATTATACAACTCGCGGAAATTATGTTTATTTTGTAGTTTTTTAATAGATTTCAAGCGAGACTGACAGTCTACATTTTATTATATACTTTAATTTTAATTTGTGGCAACATTATGTAATGTTATTCCCCGTACGAGGCGGTGCATATAATCAAATTTTATTTAACACCAATTTTAGCTATTTTCGTATATTATGTATATAACGAGATTTGAAAAAAGGGTGTGACCTATTACTGCGAACTGCGCCAATCATGTACAAAACAGGCGCAGTCTCCAAAAAAATGTTAAAACTCGAATATCCCAAACAAACTTAATAGTCAAACTATATGTTATTCGACCAACAAAGTAGCCCCATCTGTTCCATTTTAAATCTTGAAATGTAAACTGTAAGTCTATTTTACACAAAAATATTTTTTTCGAAAATCACTCATTTATTTCACGGTCTACAAGGGATGGATGAGATGAACAAATTAATATTATAACAGTGTCCATGATGTGGTTTTAACACAATCATTATGAAGTGTATGAGTATCTACTGGACGACAAGTGCAACACATCGTATCTTACTCAGAGAGACTCACCCTCGTCCAACGAGACGTGCCCTAAAGAAAGCATACATAGTTATTTCATAGAAATATTATTATATTAATATCTTCACAATAAATACATGTAACAATATATATTACGAACAATTCAGCCGCCTTTACCATTGCCACTACTCGCATGATTAAATATAAAATTCAATAACGTGCACCGACATTCGACGAATTATGCCTAACTTGCGTCAAGTCCATACATTGACTTTTCAGTTCGCTCGTTCGACTAGTGCTTAAACAGCAATTGCAAGGGTCTGGTCGATCACAAAAATTGTCTATTTTTAAAGTGATTTATTCTATCCGTAGTTAAGTATAACAAATACATAAGAATATTTACATGTAAGTAAACATACAAAGCAGTACTTATAGAATATAAAATTAAAGAGTATGTTTTAAAAATTAGTACAAACTTTTCATATATAACTTGAAATGTGTGGTCCACTCTCAGTGGGTGATCGCAAATAAATAAAAATATATATTAAAGTTTAACGTTTCGTAAAAACTATCAAATCACACAATGATATTTTTGTAATGTAACGTGATCCTTAAATTTATCGTTTTACATAAAAATGTGGTCGTAAATCATGTATACGCCTCAAGCTCGTCACGCTAATTCCCTTGCTTGCCGCCATTACCGGCGGAAGTGAGTTGGTTTTCGCGCGCATACAAGGCCGCCATTGTGACGTTACGTCATGACCGCTCCATTGGCGCCCTTTTACGCGATTCAGTGTTGCCATTTTATGAGCGTAATTTTATTTAAAAAAATTTCTTGGATTTTTTAATGGAAATTGTTAACTCTAATTTTCTAAGCATCCAAAAAATAGAGAGAGAGTAAAGAAAGAAAACATAAATTTCAAATATAGTAAGTTAATTTGGTTAAAATTCACACTAAGCTTTCTCAAACTGTCATCTGTCTGTGGATTTCAATAAATTTTCGACTGTATAGCAAAAGATTGAAATTGAAAGTCTTCAAAACTTGTGTTATTACCGCACAATCATGAAAAAAACCGTTTTTACTTATTTGTGGGTACTTACAAGTACGGCATGGTGAGAACTCCTTAACGTCAGTCATGTCCGGACTGTTGGCGACGAAGCACGTGCCCACTGGGTCTCTCTGGTTTAGCTTCGCAGACACATAGGACACGTAGCGAGGAGCACAGGCCTGGGAACAAAAATGAAGATGTTATTGATAAAATAAACATTATTTCTTTAACAATAAGGACGAGATTGCTTTGGGTTGTAATGAAGTAGGAGTAAATAGTAGACAGTAACATTGATACTTTTGAAAAGTCAATATTATAAAATAAATAATTGTCTGTCAGTCTGTCCGTCGGTGAAGCTAGGTGCTCGTTCCAAAATGTAGATTCGAATGGAGAAGAACGAGCAAAAATCTCTCTTTGTTACTCTATAAAAAGTCTTATTACTAATTGGGGATATATTAAAATGAACATTTCAAGGTCAAAATTAGCCAAATCGCTTCAGCCGTTCTGAGTTTTAGCGAGACTCATGAACGGAAATTAATTTTTATAACTGACTTATATAAGTTTAACTAAAATATTTAATAACCATATTTCGACATTCTTTCGAATAAATCATACACCAAAATCAAAGCCGAAACATAATTTAAGAGACATGTTTCAAGGAATAAAACTATCGTTTAGTTGAAATATAAAAACAAATATTCTGAAAATAATCCTCGGTTACTGTATGTTATGAACTTGAAAACAGTTTAGTAGTTAATTTTAACTGTAATAACACGCGCCCGTGGTGTAATCCTTTAGAACAGTACAGGGCTGTCGAAAATTCTATGACACAGGACCTTTATTAAATTTCTTTGTATTTAAATGTTCTGCGTTTTGTAGTTACTGAGCATTTAAGCTGAATTGAATAGAATTGAAGAATTAATCAATTAACTAAAACTCGCGCGTTACTCACGTGAATATACTGAGAAAAGCTCTACTAGTTTCGAATCATAGAGGGGTTTCCTCATGAACAGAGTGCGCGGTCGCAGCGAAGTCGCGCAGCCTACTGGCTAGCGTTGGCGCTCGCATCGGTTTCAGTTTTAACCCGCGAGTTATAGTTAATTTACACCCGAATATTGAAAGGCTACTCAATTTTAAGCTGTATTAAATATCGTGCCATCTCTGTCATTTTACAAAGAATTTGTAGTGACAGAACTATACTTAAGCGCGATTTATAATTGAGTGGCGTTTGAGTATTTCGACATTAGTATGCCTCACGATAGTTATTATAAAAATTAATCAATTGTTAGGTAAAGTTGAAACAAATTCAAATTTATTTACTTGCATTAAAACTTGGTATTATAGGTGTGACAATTACATTAAAGCGTCCATGTTTTGTTAAAGACATAACAATAACAGTTTGTCTAATCGTGTAATCGATTCCAACATCTCTTGCTCATTTTTACATTTAACCGTTTGAGTACCGTCATTATATAGACACAATTAAAGAACAATAGGTTGCGGTCACCGGTGACCGCTCGGTGTGTGACAGTTTAAAGCAATTAGACCTTAAGAAAACTTATCTAAACTAGAGCATATTTTAATGTAATATAATAAAATCATTTTAGTTCCTAGTCCTAAACCATAAACAGAGTAATAAATAATCAAAATCTTACAAAATTATATTTGTTACCAACATCAAAAATATTAAAATCAACCCCAATCGATTCTGACAATCAATAAACTACATACTGTTTTTATTCCCATCCCACTCGACAGCCCTATTGAGCTTTAAAATGGAAAGAAAACAGTTGTATGCGCATGCGCCGCCGGTGTTAATAAGAACAAACTAACATTATAGAAAACACTATGCCATCTGGCGGAAACTGCCGTGAGGCGTGATATTAATTCATACGAAACTATTTTTACTGCATGGTCGTAACATAAATAATTGTGGTACTTTTAGTGGACAGTGTCGCCGGTGCCGTTTGATACTGTCCAGCAGATACAACATACCTAAAACTGAGTTGCATTTTTAGTATTGTACAATAAACTGTTTCAAAAGTTCCTTTTAGAGTTAAAGTAAGTACTGTTTCACATGCTCTAAATTAGCATGCTAAGAAGCGTTCTATTAATTGATCGTGTTTAAAAAGAAAAAAAATCGATTCGCAAACATGCATGCTCATGTTCATTTTGATCAACATTCCCACATGCTACTAAGTGACAAGTGCTACATTGAAGCGTACCTTCGTGGTGCTAAATTAGCACATTACCTTTAGATACTACCAAAAAGTACAAGAGTTTTCTTAAATTTCTTTATTTCTTTATTTCTCCCCACATACACCGTTAATCTAGTAGTACATTTTTTTTATAATCAATTTTTATGGCATTTGAGGAGCTGGAGTCTGTGTTAGGCGTAAAATACTTGTATTAGAGGTACAAATAAGACTGAAAATTCCAACAATATTTTCCTGTCCTTTTTTACCTGTAACATTGGCTCTAACCACTCATCATCATGCGTCACTTAACAAACGAACAATGCTTGAACAATACTTCGTAGAACGTTATACATGCGTCAAAATATGGTCGTCAATATATGCAGTTGACGTCAAAATAGGTCTCATTTGGGTCAATGCAGCCCAATACGCACTTTTTATAGCCAATTGATAGCCATCGTAAAGTTCGGCTAACGTTAATAGCCTATTGCGTAACGGCACAATGTATGGCGCTGTTTAATTCGTGGATAATGTCAAATTGTAAGGTTTAAATACCAGAAGGCTTGTAGGGTAAATATGACCCGAGAAAGATGATTAATGATGATACTAAAATGTCAGCTGTAAGGTTGCAGTTTTTCGTAAATGTTTTGTTGCGAATTTTATTGGCAACTAGATAAATAATGTAATACATGGAAAACATTCCTTTTTACAATAGGCGCAAACAATAGCAAAACAATTTAGAGACAAGAAAATTGTGACTAAATTAAGACACCAAAGACAAAAGTAAAAATACCTTTTATTTCCCGCCATAAAACGACAGCTAATGTCATTTGAATTTGACAGAAGGTTATTGATGCGTTTGCTTTTTAATTACCCTGCAAACATGTTCGTGGTGTTGTGTATGACGATTAAAATATTTAAGTATGACTCACTAACGAAGTAGTGATCAATGCGAGAAGAATCTTGAGATCGTAAAACCTTTGATAAGGTATTGCCGCCATAAGTTGTTCACACCACAGACTGACAGATTAAGTTATATATTCTAGTTTTAGATAGAAATCAGCGTTAAGAATGTGTTCCACTAATACATTTTATAAATGGAATCTATGGACAGGGCCGTTCGTCGAGATTTATTCTAATAACGATCAAATTGCAATATTTATTTACTCAAAATAATAATTAGACTATATACGTGAAACACTGTCTTGGGTTCCAAAGACAATGTTTTAACATTGAAACAAGCTTAGTTTATTAGTTCATAATTTAGCCAAAGGTCATGGAACTCACACACACAAATATCACATTAACAGAAGTCAAATTAAACGCAAGCTTACCAAGACACATTTATCCTAAGTTCATCCCAATAACTTAAGAATTTTTATTGACCGAACTGAATGGATCATTGACTCACGTAAGTGAATCAGCTGTTTGCTCAGACGGACAAAGAAATATTGTAAAGATCGTCCAACGGGCCGCTTAGTCACACACCGATTTCTGAATATTCATATACTCAAGTATTTGTTCAAGTGAACGTGTCGCCATTTTAATATACTTTAAGTAGACATTACCAGCATGTCAAAGTACACTAAACTAAATTTACTTTCAATGGAATTTGCGCCTTATTAGCCAATGATATGGTTGGTACTCTATTGAAGGAATTGGAGAGAAAGGGATAGTTTGATGCGCCGTGTCTGCACTTAATAAAAAAGGAAATGTCTATTTGTCTGTTGCACATGTTTTTTGAGACACCGAACCAGTTTGTTTCGTATTGTTTTTAGAAATGCACTTGTTGGGTATATTGACTTAACATTCTGAGGGCTTGTGTCATTTGTGTACTTTTAACACATGTTACTTAATAGTAGTATCTTAATCGTTTCATTTTCTTAATCTCTTCTAGATTTGATTGACATTATAAGTTTCTTGGTGTCTTGTCTTCTGTAATGTATCAAAAGCAATCATGAACCTTTTGAACGCCACGGACGGCTATAGCTGATGAACAATATATGATCTAATCCGTCACAGTCAGCCATAGCCGACAAGAAAACATGATTTTTTAAGTACTTACTTACATTTAGTTTGCCGCGGCGGCCAATAGGTTATTAAATGAAATTGATGATTTCTACCCATCAACGAATAGCATCAATGTAAACTTCATTGCAGCGTAATTTTTATATTATACCAAACCGGAGTCGATTTGGTTATCTATCACATGGAAATCCATCACATGGAAATTTCACACACAGTAGAATTAACTAAATCCACACTCAACATCGATTTTTTTCAACAAACCATTTACAATTTCACCAACTACTCCATCGCGGTAAGCACACTTTAAAATCCTCAAACCTAGAAGCTTTCTACCTCCAGCGATTCCAGCAAATTCTTAGCGACCTTTTCTACGTCCTCGGAAACTTACTTAACCCACATTTCCAGCTATTCTGGTACAAAATCTCGGTCACTGTTTGTGCTATTTATCAGAGAGCTTGAGCAATCATTTCTTTCGAACATTCTGTATTGACAGGACCGAACTTTGAAGTTACGGATTGAATATAGGTCGGTCAATATATGATTTAAATCGGTCTTCATTTGTTAGTTCAGGAGTTCGTTTGGTGTTGTGTAAGCGAAGTGTGTTGGGAACATTTGATTATTGTGTTGTTACATAACGAGATGAATTTATAGGTTTACATTGAGATTTTGTCTGTTATGTCTTCTATCACTAATGACAAACAATGAACACAATACATGAATTCTCTGCTGAGACTAGAAATCATTGAAAAGCAACTTCAAAATTCTTCATTCAACATCAAAAGCGTCGCTAGCGACACCTATTCAAAGCAAATTTCTCACTAAAGAGAAAATTTTCAACAGCTTCTGATTAAGCCATAAAGGTGTAACTACACACAATGTAGTTACCAACTTGCGGTTTGTCATATTACGTTCATAATCCCGAAGAAATATGTCCTTGCTGACTTTAATAGTCAATAAAAGGCCGCAAGTTTTATTCCTTTACGCCGCCTCACAACTATTTTGTAGCTACCGTAAAATAAAATGACAAATGTATATTACTTCTAGTAGTAATAAAGGTTAGGACAGGTTGAACGTATAAAAGAAAATGTTGACAAATGAAGCGGTAAGAAGCAAAATTGTGGTTAGGTTTGATCATAATTTAAATTAGATAGCAATGCATGATCAAAGGAGCTAATGAATAAGGACATGGTGATACTCAGAACCACAGTTGGTGGACTCATTTGTTCTTCAAAAACGAATAAAATTATGTCACAACACTCCAAATAGATTCTTTATTCTTCACTTTTGTAAATCAGTCTTTTGTTATTATTGTCACGTTCAAACATTAACCTCTAGTGTTATTTAGTAAAACTTTCTCTAAAAATTTAAAAATTCCACACAACATCTTACATCAGAATCAAATACACTAGCATAGCACCCAGACCACAAAAGAGCCACAAGCCCATAACAACAAAATCTAAAATTCTCCGCGTTTCATCATGTACTGTCAACGTCAAACAGCATTATTTAGTTTCGCGCCAAAGAACATGTCATTGTTGTTTGATTTACAACGACAGACAGACGTATAGTATTGTACTTCTATGTAGATATTACGGAACCGTGTCAACTACTCAACAATACTTGAGACTAGTGCAAGATTTATTGAGAAAATGTCAAGTTTTCTATGTATATTGTCATTTTCTGTAAGATTGTTTGGACTATGGAAAGTTTGGGTCTGTATGGAAGTGGCATTTAGTGTGGATACGTCTTCTTTGAATCTGTACTATTATCGTCTATATCTATCTATCTTTTGCAAGCTATACATTTTAGTCACAAAATAGTTGAAATGTATATCGAATTTGTATAACCATGTTTAGACTTTAGTTAAGCATTAGCTAACCTTCAGTTTTGTCAGGAAATATTGATATCATAAATTAAAGTTGTCTAATAAAATGTCAAGTCTACATTACTCGTAATTGAATTAAAATTATTCCAAACCACTTTCAATTTATCGAGTACCTACATTTTACTTGTTAGTCATACAGATCGTGCACTTAAACAAACAGATGAGTGAAGTCACGTACCTACAAATACATACATAGATCCTTCACCAGACTATGATGTAACAACACAAGAAACGACAGCTGCAAGCTTTGAATCAATACCTAATGACAAACATACAATAGAATAAAACACACATGCAGTTATATAAGATAAACTAAATATTATTATGATTACAGTTCCAGGTGCTTTAAAGAAAGTAGAATAAACGGATGCATCTTGCAATGACTCAGAAGTGACTGTGTAGTGTTTATTCGATGCAATCATTACTTATGCAATAGCGGAAATGCAAATAGATATAGAACTGATTCTGATAGGTTGAAGTAAGTTGAAGTAATAGTGTTGGTGTGTTGTTTAATGGAAGGATGTGCTGATGGTGTGGGTTTGAAAGGAAATGAAATAACGTTAAATATAGGTGATACTTGAATAGTGTCTTTTTTTTCACTTAAAGAAAAACGCACAGAAATTATATCGTAACTAAAAACCAACCCAGATTTCGAACACCAACATTGCAATTTTTCTGGTAAGTAGGAGCATTGGAGATTTTGTGCAAAATGTTTTTCTTTCAGTTTCTTTCATTTATAGGGACAATTTCCGGTAGCAATCTTATCCGAATATAACATCAACAACAGAAGCAACAAGTACTAAAGACAAAAAGCTTCCGTTGCGCATTCGTTAACCAGCAATTTATTATTCAGCACCAAATATTTGACCACAACGACGACATTTTTTCCACCTTCTCAAAATGGCCGAATTCTCACATAGGGACTTCCTTTGTTCGTAAATTTCGCGTCAGAGTAAGGAATATAAATCGCGACATGGCTACGTGTGAACACTGCATTCCACTTACACGGCATGTAACCAACCTTAGGTGGTAGTTCGGCGCAGGCGCGGATAATCAGCTTTAAGTGTTTGCGGCTTTCGACAACGATTGTCTTGGTATCTTGAGGATCGTAATGGATGGTAGTTATCTCAAAATCTTTTTAGCAGTGTAAGTAGAATTACTTGTAGAGAAATGGGGCTAATGTTGAGGGTCATAGACCCCAAGTTAAGGTACTCACCATAGATAGATAGATAGCAAGCTTAATTGCGATCAATTTGATTACTAAAACCAATTGTAGGATAGTAAATCTGGCTATAAAATTTCTTTCATACTCCCGGGGATGCCTATCATAGACAAATTTTAGATATTTAATAGAATTGATCTCTATCTGTAACAGTATTGTAACACAATTGGCACTACCTCGCGGTTCTTCTCAAAGACCCATTTAAGTAGCTTAAGATAAGTGGGCTCCACCATAGTGAGGAAGCCAGACTCAATCATCCCAAGCATCAGGCCACAAGGATCCGGCTCCATATAAAGTGTCGCACCGTTGCGCCCGCGCACTTGTCATTGCAACTTTTTCTTGCACACTCCCTAAACAGAGTTGCGCAAGATTCTCGAAAATTAACAGCATTCAAACGGTTACGTTTTTAGATGATAGAAAGAAATGTTGTTGACCTACTGTTCAGGAACGAAGATAGTGGAGGGACTAGATAAGCTATTAATTTTATTGAGAAGTTAAGAATATAAAATTAATAACTACTTAACAATGGAACTACGAATTATAAGAAACGTCTTGAAAGGGAAATTCGAGTTTGGTATTGAAATACTACACTACTTTTGGAAAACCATCCAATGACTTCTCCCGCCCTGTGTATGTGCCCGGTATATGGCAATAGGCTCATCCCCTATTACATGGGACTTATAACATAAATAGTGAAAAGTGGGTGTTACATTGTACAGTGGCATAATGTGCGCCTCTGCCTACCCCTTCGGGGATAAAAGGCGTGATGTTATGTTATGTTATGTGACTTCTCCCGCCTGGGGTTAGGCGAGAGAAAATGTCAGACTCTTACTGGCTAAAAACCACCCCGTTTCTACTCCTGGACTTCGAGCCGGAGCCTCGACAACCCGTTAGGTCCTCCGCGGCTCCGTAAAAAAATCCAGGTCTAGGATCTGCTTAATAAGCAAACGTATGCAAACTCAAGAAAAAATAACAAATTACGCAATTACGAACACATTCGGCGCAAGAGTTTCACAAATGACTGCAGCATTCTCCACCAATGGAAAAATTACATACTTATATACATAACATCACGCCTTTTATCCCCGAAGGGGTAGGCAGAGGTGCACATTCTACCATAGTACAATGTAACACCCACTTTTCACTAGTTGTTATGAGTCCCATGTAATAGGGGGTGAGCCTACTGCCATATACCGGGCACATTTCCAGACTCCGTGCTACTACTGAGAATTTTAAAAAACCCAGTGATACTTTGCCCGACCCGGGAATCGAACCCGAGACCCCTTGCCCGGCAGTCGCACTTGCGAATACTCGGCCAACGAGGCAGGCAGTGGAAAAATTAACCAAATAATTTCATAAAAGGGCACTATACCTCTAGTATAGAGGTCAGACCCAAATATTAACATTACAGTCCCAGTTCATAAAACCGTTACAATATGTGACATATTCGTGCGCACACGCATTTCGCAGCTATTCTTAATTTAAAAGAAGATGAATCATCATGTCGTCCATATTTAGTAGGTCGAGTGCATTATTTGGAATGAATGAATGAATATGAACATATTTCAAGACGATTTTGTAATGACGGGTAACCTATTTCAAAATGGTTGTAAATACATATAATATTGTTTATGGTAATGGGTTAAGTTTTAAAATGCACTTTTAAAAGAATACATTTTGTAGTAACGCTGGAAAGTGGAGCATTTCTGGTTTTTGTATTGTCTAGAATATGACAGATAAGTAGATATGTTCTTAAGTACACAATGGTTCTAATGAAATTAACTCCATGTCATCTAAGCAAACGCGATTTATAAAATAAAATATAAATCCTTGTCGGACCAGTATGTATATTTTGAGCTAAATACGTCACAGAAAAGCCACAGTAAAACTCGAAACATTCTCAAAAACACAGCTAATCTTAACTTACCCAGTTCCATTCATTTTACATCCAGAACTTCTCTACTAGAATCAGTGGTATCACCTATACTTAGCTCCTTAACTTTTTGCAACAAGCACTGGGCCCTCTAATTGTACGCTTACTGGCAACACCGTTACTCAAGACGTCTACTAAGAACATCTATACAAGGAGCTGGCAACATTTCTTTTCAAATGTTAACAGTCTTTAAAAGTCCGTTATGTTATGTCACTGGGGTGCAGGTATGTAGGTCAGGTATTATGTAATCGTGTGAAGTCAGTCAGGGTTTAGGAGAACTTATGGAGTGTAAATATTAATTGATTTGACTGGCTCATTGGTTGAGTGCGATTCTTAACCATGATTTATTTATGCACTGATATTTGGTTACATTCCTAACTGGCCTACCAATAAATCAGACACGTGAAGGTACCTCAAATGTAATTAGAAATGTAAAGCAATAACAACAGACTATAAACAACAAACAGTTCATGTACCATTTCCTTCCACGACACGGCCTTAATCGTTTCTCCAAAGGGCACAGATAGCAAATAATAAATCTCCTCACAGTGAACGCTCTTATCTTCACAGGAAGGAAATTAGCCGCCAGAGGTCGCCACGAGCGCCCTCATATATCTAACAGAATATTAAACGTGTTGATTTATATAGTACCTATCTTTTTATTTTTATGCCCTTTAAGGCAAGGGTCTGCATTGTATATCAGATTTTCTGTGATGCTACCGCCCCCTGACGTAAAAGATAATGTGATATTTTTGACTAGGCCTGTATGACTCGTATATGCTATGGTTTGTTCTGTTTGTTAATAAAAACGTTGCCCCACACTAGGATTTTCTCCTGTGTCGTGGGTGCGTTTACAAACATACAAGTTCACATACACATGACACCCAGACCCGGAACAACAATTTGTGGATCACCCAAGTGTTGTTCCGTGCGGTAATCGAACCCGCGACACGTTGCACGGCAGCCGGTTGTCCAGCCACCATACCAACCGTGCAGTCGTATGACTGGTCGTATGACTACCTATAACAATTGTCAAAAATAAAACCATCGACAATTTCCTTCGTTATATACCTCTATGTTATTAAGGACCTAGGCTGAGTAATTATTCTTCGGTCTTAACTTGTCTGATCGAGCATACATGTTTTTTATCTAAAATGAATTTCTCTAAAACATGCTTTCCAATCCAAGTATCTTTAAAACTCGCCCGAGTTGCCAAATTAAATTAACATTATCTTGCACCAAGTGTTGCCATAATAGAAATAGCAACACCAACGGCCAACGTGTCATAGACTAACTGTAAGTTAGGTCCAAAACTCCTTGTAAGTGTCTGATAGCAATCTATGGTGCGCGGCTGATAATATCGGGTGTGAGTTATTACGGGGCGCCCTATATCCGGCGCTACATCGAAATGGACACCTTAGTCATAATGGAATTATTATGGGTATTTCGATATAACGGTATTTTTAAAGTGTAAAATTCACAAAAATGTTCTTGATTGCGTTTTGTAAAGATACAAATTATCCACATTACTATGCTAATCTATCTAGTACTATTAATATATCTAAATGTATGTATTATCTAATGTATAGAAATAAGATTATACTCTGTGATCTACGTCATTATTTTTCTCTTACACCTTTCACAAAAACTTTAACCTTACCATGACTAAAAATTCATTAATATTTCTTCACCTACGGATATAAAGATAAAATATAAGTAAAAACAAGAGATAAATAAAGGCAGTAAGTTCCATAAAGAACCGTTAACAACAGTCTTCAAGACTATAAATTCTTAATTACAATAAGCTCGCGTAGTAATTAAATGTCAACATTAATTAAAACTTTCGCCGCGAACAACAACGCTTCGCAGGACCACGCCCCCTGAACTTTGCGCACTACACCGTAACGGCGCGTGCGCAACACAATGCGCGCGCGCAGACAGAAAGCGTCTCACACATTCTGTATATAAATAGGTCAAAACAGTAAAATGGAA
Organism: Spodoptera picta; assembly: GCA_038387885.1. Taxonomy (NCBI): domain Eukaryota; kingdom Metazoa; phylum Arthropoda; class Insecta; order Lepidoptera; family Noctuidae; genus Spodoptera; species Spodoptera picta. The sequence goes on from JAZHFQ010000002.1 coordinate 1,481,007, forward strand.
AGTAAACACTAATATTTTTTAAGTAAATGTAAATATACAGTAACGAAGAAGAAAAATAAATATAATTTATATATATTTTAGTTGTTTTGTGTGTTTGATAAAATTATGAATGGTTTGCTGTCAATAATTTACCCTTCTGTTCTCCCCTAAAGCTTAAGAAGCCATGTCTACTAAACAGACATGGCTATTTGCACATTTATTGCTAGCTATATTTTTATCAACCTTGTAGATCTTACTTCGAAATTCAGACACTTCTCATTAGTCATAGATTTCAGAAAAGAGAACCATCAATTCTGATACTGCAGTTGTAGAATTTCAGAATGAGTTGCTATCCGACCACTGAATAAAACTCCTAAGCAACTATCGAACACCTATAAAAAACTACAAGGTCATGCGCATTTCTTATGGTGATCATAGGTTGTAAACTAAACAACTAAACAATAAGACTTTCCGACCACGCCCCCTGAACTTTGCGCATTAGAACGTGATGTTATGCGCAGGCGCATACAATGAGTATTCTCGCTTCAACAGTTCATAGATACTATGAAGAATTTATGTTGTTTGTTTCATGTAAACTTATAGGTGTAGTGGGTATAAGAGTGATTGCTTATTGAAAGGTATTTGATACAATGCCAGAAAGGTAATAATTATTTTATTTTAAGATCGAATTATACAAGTGGGTAAATGAATGTAATTTTTATAGTTTATGTGATTTTATGAATGTGAACTGTTAATTACCTGATCACTTCTGTCAAAATAACAAACTTTTGCATGCTATGTTTTTATCTTAGCGAAGCATGTTGAGCTATTGTAATAATATTAACACCATGTTTTACGCAAATAAATGATTTACTTATGATTTTTTGATATTCCGGAATTGTACCTGTTAGGAACTTAGTTCAAACAACATGTACAATTCCCTAGGCAAAAACTCTTTACCAATCTTTGCCTTTCCTTAAAGAACTTTCCATCAAGGATGTTTCAGAGTAATAACGTTCGAAAACAGAAAGGCAATTTTAAGTTGTACTTGCTTAAATATCGTGCCGTCTCTGTCATTTTGCAATGAATTTGTAGAGACAGAACTAGCATAGAAATTTAGTGGCATTTGAGTATAAGGACATAAGTACGTCAACTTATTCATAAGTACCATTCTCAACCAGAAGTCAAAACATACGAAATTTAAAATCAGTACGACAAATAATTATCAAACCAAAGCAAAAGCTTCCTTAGATCAACACAACAAGCACCTATTGATACTTAAAAGGCAAGAAAAATAATGAAAATTCAATACAATAAACTAACAACGACCCAAGTTAATATTCCACGCAGTTCCATTGAATTTCCAGCACAATTTATTTGGCGATTGACATTAAGACTCCAGTCATAAGTCGGACCCGACACATAGATAGCCATTTGTATAACCTAGACCATGTCTAGACCTAAAAAATCTAGACAAAGGGCAATAAAATGAACGCGGTGGTTGTAATAACAATTTGTTCTGCGCCGACAATCCAGACTTGATGGTGTATAGTTCAGTACTCACTGACAAATTGGGAGTCGTTACAGAAAACGAGGTATTTAGGGCTGGTATTATTGAATGTTGAGTTTTATTGTATTGTTTGTTAGACTTTATAGGAAGTAGTAAAAGAAAGTTCTCACTTGAATAACTATTTTAGTTTTTTAACTCGTTGAGTACCGGTTTTGTAGACACAATTATAGAACAATAGGTTGCGGTCACCGGTGACCGCTTGGTGTTTGACAGTTTAATCGTTTTAATAAAAATCTAGATACATATCTCAATTTCTCAATGGCAAGTTTTGACGTAACTTTTATATGTACATAGCATCACGCCTTTTAACCCCGAAAGGATAGGCAGAGGTGCACATAATGCCACTGTACAATGTAACACCCACTTTTCACTATTTATTTTATGAGTCCCATGTAATAGGGGGTGAGCCTATTGCCATATACCGGGCACAATTCCAGACTCCGTGCTACTACTCAAGATCCCTTGCCCGGCAATCGCACTTGCGACCACTCGGCCAATGAGGCAGTTGCTTTTATATTGATTTCAAAAGCCAAAAGTCATAGTTTTGATCACCGAGTCAGGTTTTTATAGGGACGTTCGAGCCATTCCTTTGAATTTGGGATTCAAATAACCTATTTAAAATCTAAGTAGTTCTAATTTTTAGTTATTAAGTCTTCATATTATTCGTTAGTCATTATTTTTCAGAGCAATCTATTTATACGTCTATACTTAGTAGTTAATATACTCAGTAGGTACGTATCATAAGTCAACACAAAAATATCGATATTACTAAGCCATTAATCTCTTTTCCCCTTTTGGACGTCTATTTATAAAGCGGATGCGCCGGCGCATAGGAAACGGATCGATCTGCACATGAGATATACAGACATACAAATAAGGAAACTTATTGTCAAGATATATTCAATGACTAAGTTGTTTACTGCCATTTGTTTTTATTTCCATTATAACTTATTGCACTTATAAGTGCACATCTCATATGTAATGGGGAAGGGGTAGGGGAGGGCTTATTGCTGTATTCGTTATATTAGGCTATCAGTTTAGACAATTTTGTCCGATCCATATTATTCTACACTATCTACATAACAAGATACTACCCAGGTGAAATACCAGACATACATAGATACTCCTGCCAATCCCTCAGGCAAAGCAAGCGTAAAGCTTTATCCTTTTTATCAAACACGACTACAGTTTTATCACTTAATCCGTTCATTCATCTAATACACAGTAAAGTACCGTGATTAATCCAAAATTCACTATAACACACAATCATTTTTAACCCTAGCGCTTGCGAAATAGAGTCCCAAATACAGTTAAAAATCTTACATCAATTGTACTCAAAGTTGAGATTCATTTGATTGGTTTTAAGCTCTATTGCTTTGAAGATGAGGTAGGTTTTTAGATGTACAGGTTTAATAGTTAAGGATATGGCAATTAACCACGCAGTCGGCACGTTAGTGATCAGATAGGGATCACTGGTATCGGTTCATCTTAACATTGGTTGCGTCGCGGTAAATCCAACGACCGGTTGTTCTAAGTGACCGCTAAATGTTGGGGTACACTTAGCTGGCCATATTTAAATTAAATTTTTTTTTATGGTATAAGCCGGTAAACGTGGAGACAGATCACCTAATGGTAAACAATTGGCGTCGCGCATGGACACCTGAAACACCTAAGACGTTACAAGTGCGTTACCGACCTTTTGAGGATTAGGTATTTGAGGATTGTTGGGGATTCAGGGATTGGGGAGATTGGGGAAGGGGGTGGGGGTGATTGGGCTTCCAGTAACCTCAATCACATGGCGAAACACAACGCAAAAGTTGTTTCACGTCGGGTTTCTGTGAGGCCGTGGTATCACTCCGATCGAGCCGGCCCATTCGTACCGAAGCATGGCTCTCCCACACTTAAAAATACTTTTATAGAATACTTAGAGCAAATCAACAGATGAATGATGGAAAGTACCTAATCCTGCGTTGCTTGCTTATTAATTTTACTTCAAGCTTTTTGTCAAGGCGAAAATCCAAAAGGAAAATAGGAAAAGAAAAAAATCATAACAAATACAATATTAACTCGTCGAGTACCGGTTTTGTAGACACAATTATAGAACAATAGGTTGCGGTCACCGGTGACCGCTTGGTGTTTGACAGTTTAATTTACCATATTCCATAAAAAATGAAAAGTGAATGGCCTCCGCCTTGATCCAGAATCGAAAATCAAACCTTTATTTACTCATTTTAAAACTGAATATAATGGTGAGTGTATCTCAGGCCTAAAGGATCCAACTTGCATATATTTCAATCCATTAATTAGCAAATTGAATCCAGTGCTCCTACCGCGGTTACAATTACAATGTACCGTTATTCTATGTTTATTTATTGCTTTTAGTTGATAGGTTAAGGTGTTTTAAACTGTCAAACACCGACCGGTCACCGGTGACCGCAACCTATTGTTCTATAATTGTGTCTATAATGACGGTACTCAACGAGTTAATTAACAATTGTATAACAATCGAGAATGCGAACTAATCCTTATCCAAATTCTGACAAAAATAAAAAAGTGAGTTGTTATCGGTTACCATTTTAGGGTGCATAAAAAAAGAACAAATGGGACCAACAATTCATGACCAGAAAGAAAACATCAACTTCAATTAACGAAAGAAAAAAAACAAAAGACTTAAACAATTAATCTAATAAACTTAAAACAATTATTTCAATCAAGCGTAGAACCTCGGTCTTCGGAACAAAAGACAATACACCACATTTAACCAACCGTGAAGAATATGAACAAAAAACCCCCACAATGTATTAATAAAGAATACGAGAGAATTACTATTAATGAAGTTGGGTAAAAAACTAAGTGCTTAATAGTAAAATTAGAGTTCCGTACCGAAATGGAAACATACCCAAACATTCAGCGTAATTATATATATATAAAATAAATTTAAATAAACATAACATAACAAGTTAAATTGTGCGAAAAAGAACTACAAAATCAAATGCACGTTGATTTCAAAACACATGATAAAAAATATCTCAAAAAAAGCGGAACCCGTCAAAACGCATTTCTCACTTGGCATATCAAAAAACCCATCGACTTTGTGAGCGATACGTATGGGGTCTTCAAACTAATGGAGTCTTAAATACCGTGATATTAATGAACCCTTGTTACCTCCATGCTAGAGAGTAATTTAATTATCTTCTTTTGTGTTTAAACTATATTAGAAAACAACTTCAAGGTCCACTCTTAGATATGCCTCGAAGAATTGGAAGAGGTTTGTATGTTATTCGGGATTAACTTGTTGATCTTAATCGAGAATAGTAGTAATCTAATCGCCAAATTTTGGACTAGTGTCTAAATATTCAAACGTTACTCAATTTTAAGGCGTGCCTAAATATAGTACTGTCACTACAAATTCTTTGAAAAATAACAGAGATATTCGAACACTAATTTCATATAGTTCTAGGATAATTTTAAAAAGTTAATAGTTTAATAAAAACTCAATAAGTAATCCTTGGCCTAAGTACGTAAACGAGAACTTTAAACTCAGCGATTGCACATACAACCTCTCGATTAAGTAGAGGCTGGCAAAGCGATTCATCTTGTTCAGCCTTTTCTTAGGCCTTAGCTAACTTTGTACCAACATAACTAATCTTATCTTTAAAAGTAATGTCAGCTGTATAAATCCCAGTGTCTTTTGTTTCTAAGTTTCAATATCCTAATAGTTAGTCTTTTGCTTACATCTTTTGCTTACTTAAGGGTTTCCGCAAGGAACTTATCTTGGACCAACATGTTTCCTTATTTGGCAAAGTTCAATATGGATCTGTGATCTATGGATAATCGTTTATTTTTATCAGAAAACAAACATAACTTTTCGTATAGTCTGTTTTTAAATACTTTTCGAGTCCTTTTAGTCGATCAGAATTGTAAAGCAAAGCCCTCACATTTAAGCATAGCAAACTACCGACGTGAAAGACAAATTCGGTAGCGAAAAAATATTTAAGGAAAATAAAGAAAACATGCCGAAATTTCCCATAAAAATTCTCAGCAAATGGAGACAATAAAAGAAACAATCTCTATATGGCGATGTGAGTCCAAATCGGACGGGTGTAGCTGTCAAGCGACGGCAGCCATATTAGGACCTGCGCGCGCAACAAGAACCGAGGCATTCGACGCTGACAAATCACCGGACAATTTGTTAGCTCAAAAACTTTGAGTAAGTAGAGGGTGTTGGAAAATTGTAAAATATAGTTTAATTTAGAAATATTTTGATAATTGTGCCACTGACCTGAAGAGATCTGAACTGTTGTTCCAAACAGTATGACTATTATTAACTTTCCTACTATTGTCACTACTAGTTTCACTTTCTATATTCTAAATAGGTACTCAGCTGTCGGCTTCGGACCACCGTCGTTGGAAAATAAGACAAATAAATAAATTCTGCTCAAGTTTTAACTAGATACATTTATGCCAAACACGATGTGAAGATGTGCTTCGGCACTAATAACAGTCTCCTTTATAATACAAATTTATTATGAACGAATAAATAAATGTCAATTTTAGTTTAGTTTTCGTGTATATGTTTTTAATAAGCAAGATGGATAAATCATCTAACAAAAGAAGTCTTCAAAAAATGCGATGTAAGTATTTAGTACAACTGAAAAATCGCATCTATAAAGTTTAGTTAGTGGCTAAAAAAGACACAGTTGCCAAAGACTAACTAACGCAGACACGATAACACATAGGTACCTGTAACACATCAAAGAACAAATGGCTAAATGTAAATATCTGTCTATGTACGATAGATATTTTATGACGTGATCAAACAAGCACTTAAAATCACCTCTTTACAATCCTCAAGAAGATAATCTTTGTGCATATTTATGCCTTTAACCTAACCAATGAAACTCCTTAACAAATGAGTCGCAGATACAATCAATTCGCAATGAAATACAGCTCATATCTGTCGCAATAATTAATCTATGTTTAACTGTTTACTGCGCACGCGTATGTCGCGCCATGAGCCCGTGTAACGTAACCACGATATCCTGAGATTTATCTTTGGAAATTTATTTGCAATTATAACAAGTTATTGTGTACGATTATGTATGATTTATCAGGAAGGCTTTTAGTTTATTGTATTGAGATTACTTTGTATGAATTTGTAGATTAACAGTTGCACAATTTTAGCAAAATATAAGTAGTTTCTCTTATAATTAAATAGACATAAAACTTGTTGGTTTAGATGCATGACGCTATAATGAGGCTAGCCGACATCATGAATTTTACATTTGCGATTTTCTTACTAGGAAGTTACATTTGTAAACTAATAGAGGAATTACAGTATTTCAATAACATGTACCTATTAAGAAAATTGTTTTAAATTACTCATTTCAGTATTTGATTTCTATCACTCACCCTGTACTTTAAGAGCGGTAACCCAAGAGAACCTATAACACTTTTAATTTTCTAGACTATAGAGAAGGGTCATGTTTTACCCAAAACTAAATAATTTTCTTTAACTACATTCTCGGAAAACAAAACAATTTGTATCTTACAACAAAGTTCTTTCATCGCTAAATGCAACCGATTAAAAAATCAAGTGGCGCTCGTTTAATCGTGAGAAAACGTATCGAGAATAAAAACGAATCGACTTAGTATTCAATCGATACAAATAAGAAAACAATTATCTCGACAAACAACTGCTAAGTGAGTACTCAGCGAGTTTTATTACAATAGTTAGGGCCAGGGCAAAAACTTAGTGATGTGACGATGACGATGTAATTATAATTCGATAAATATTTCGATAGAAAGTAAAGAAATAAAATTGAATAGAAGGGATTATTTCTATATTTCTTGTATTTTGTTTGGTAAATTTGGTACATATTAATTTTAATTTTTGAATATTCTAAAGGATGCTTTTAGAAGATACCATTTCCACCATTAAATACAAATTAACTATAAGAGGATAACTAATGAAAGGAGGCGGAAACTAACAGATATAAAAATGATTATGTTTATACCGACTTTACCTTTTATCAAAGTACATTTTGATTGCATTTGCTCCTCAAGATATTAGTCGGTTATGCTATGAAATGTAAATGAAACTTCTGCAATTTCCGTTAAATAGAAACATAAAAACAATTTAGCATTAAAACGCTTCTCGTAAAACTGCAGTGGTCGCCATTTAATGAGTATTTTAATTAATAATTATTGGAATCCTATCTATTACTTTCTAATTTTAGTATTTTAATACTTTCATCTGTCATCAAAATACTGTTATGAATTTCATAATAAAGCTCATTTGAATTTCGAACAACGAAACAAAATCAATTCTTATTCCATATTTTAAAAACGACTTACTAAATGCACACGACACATCACTGTTGATAAAGGCACAGACAACTATAGATATAGCCTATGCGTTCGAACAATTATAAATTCCCATCGCGTTTCTGTCCCCACAGCAAATGGAACAAAATGCCTAAACAAATTGCTGGCTCGTCGAGGGAGTCGGCTTTTTGCACTAATTCGGCATTCCGAAATAAAAATTCCAACTCCTTAAATAGAGAGACAAAAACTATGTGGTCTCAGGTCTTCGACGAAGGCGTCTCCTGACTGATTTCAAATATGGACTTGGGAAAAAAGTTCTGAAACCGAGCCGCAGTGTTCGTGCGAAGTGCGTGAGTAATGAAATTTTATTTGCAACATGTGTGCGGTAAACGGTTGCACTTCATTTGAATTAATATGGCCGCACCGTCAGATGCTGCACTTCGATTTGAATGACTGATTTTATGTTAAGTAATGTGGTATGGGCTACTGCTGCTTTTCGGGAAAGTAATAACATTTGTCAGGAACTGCTACTTATGGAACAGTGAGGCTATCAGACAGTTGTATTTTATGTTTATTTCATTAAAATTCAACTATATTATAACAAGTAGGTACAGGGAATAAAGAAACAATAATCTACATATACCTCTATTAATCCATCATTAAGCGATTTTCCACATTCTGAACCCAGAAAAAGACACAAAAACGAGTGGTAAAAGACCAAAGTTTATTGACCATTAGCTGTTTTAGAAAGATTGGAATGAAGCACAAGTCGACCAAGAAATCCATCCTACATAACCCTGAAACCCAATTTCGCCCCACAGATAGCCACTAAGTCCACAAACCATAAAGAAGACCCCATAACCTAATGGTGTTCAACCCTATAGCCATGAGGCCTTGGACTGACCCACTTGCCAAATGTCAACAATGGGGTGCCGAGATTAATGGAGCCTCCTTCGTGGCTATTGTCTTAACAGCAGTATACATTTTAGGAGCTGTCAGGTTTTTATGAAGTTTGGCTATATACATATTTTGATTTTATAGGAGGCATTTCCTCATTGCTGCACGACTTCAATCCAGGTTCCAACAACAATTAACAACTTATGTTTTTATTACCAATCTTTGATATTCCATATAATATATTATGTAGAATGACAATTAACTGTGCAGTCTCTTACCCGGTGTTTACGACATCCACAAGGACAATAGAAGCAGTGATGAGCAGGAGACATTTTACTCGGCAATCAACACACAGGGCACAAAAACCTCACATTCCCAATCAAATCGCAAAGAGCAACAACATCGAATCACATGAAACACAATGACGTCACATAGGTGGACTTATAGACGCGATAACAAAAGATAGAACGATCATTACGGCTGAACACCTTGAGGACAGGGCAGGGCAGGAAGGGTGTGCCTGTCAAGACATCCCATCAGCTTTATAGGTCACCGGTGTATGAGGTCATGGAATCGCTCAAGCTCATAAAGAAAATAATGCTGAGATTTCGTTTGTTGTGAAAATAAAGCTGTGGTGAGGTGTTATCGATAGAATTATTTAAGTATGTATGTGATTTTGTTGACGATTAGCTTCTTGTTGATGGGCGGGATCCAACGCAATCGGAGCGCAATCGCGAAATTAGCGATTGCCGTTCGGGGAATGAAGTTAATGAAGAATGCTGATTGGTTCTTTGATTTTAGTCGTTGAGAAAACATAATTTGATACCTACTATTCTATGATCCGAAGTAAAAGGCACATGCGTTTTAACGACGATGGATAAACTATTATGAAAATTTTATTAATTAAGTTAGCCAGCACATGCGTTTAACTTTAACTGACTAATAGACCAGTATTTTCCTGTTGGCTTTGTAAAAAGCTACCCCAACCAATAAGTCAACAAAAGCAAAAAATTCCGACTCACCATGATAGCACCATTCCTGCCAGTACTGGTCAGCGTCGCACCAAACCATTGGTTCGATTTCTGATCCACCTGGCGACCTTGACGATCCGCATTGTTTCCTGAGAACAATAAATAAGAATAGTGTTAAAAATGTCAATAAAGACATATTTTTGAATTATTTAGATTATGAGGATATCAGAAAACCAGGTACTAAATAAGTAATATCAGTGAGATGATCGTAAAAAAATGAACTGTGTAAAAATCAACGACCATACAAAATATTTTAGGCACCTACAGCTAATGACATTAATTTAATTTTTATCGTAATTTAAAACAAACAAAAAAACATCTGTCAATTTTAATAAAAGAATCAACCATCCACACGAAGATTTTGAGATAATCAAAATAAAAATAAATGACAGCGCGCGAAATGTGAATTGAATTTTAACATGGCAACACCTCAGGCAGAATACTCGATACTTCCCACAGATAATATCTCACAATTAAATAAGCATTGCTCATCTGACGTTTAGTATTTTTGAGGTTATAAATCATTCGATGAGAAATCTTTGACATGAACCCACTGCAAGTCTTTCTCAACCTTTTAAAATGATTTACGACAGAAATCGTTCCATAAACGTAATTCAGTATTTAACATTTATTTTCAGCAATTTATGTATGTTCTTCTTTATGTCACGGTTACGTGAAATCGTTTAATGAAGATGTTTTTATAGGAGACTTTAAGAGCAACAGAATTTTATTAAATTGCCATTTAAAGATTATGTCACTGACGTGATTGCGTTTACGAATTTTAATAATACTATGAGTATCAATCATCAAAAGATAGGCTGTATGTGCAAGTCCTAAGAGACAGCTTCCAGCTGTTAATGAGCTTTACATTTTACAAATTCGCAATTGTAACTGAGTGCAAGTACACGATGATTACTGTTAACTAATAATACTTACGTAAAACAATTAATATATCACATAATAATAAAAACCTTTTATAATTATTAACAAAACAACAACATTTTCGTTTTTAAATTTCCGAAAAAGGTTTTATCACTTAAAATGTCTTTCCCGCTTTTTTACCCAACCTCCATTACTCGCCAAATATGGCGTCCGTCGCATTGGAGTATTCAATGTAACGAAATAAGAAATATCGTGTAATAACTTAATTTGGCTTGAAGACGATCCATCTTTATGACTTCGATTCAATTTTGTTTGTGAAAACGGTTTTTCGTTGATGATTAATGGTTTTTAACTACTTATAATGGAAATCGGTTTTGATTTTATTTCCTTTCTTAATTAATAAAGGTTATTAATTGCAGAGACCAAAATTTTATTAATTAATAGTGTATTTCGTAGTAGGTACACTCACTTCGCCAGTTTTAATATGAGTCTCATGAACAAGAGTTTTTCCCGGACCAATATCAAGATTTTAAATGTAAAATTAATAAGTAGGTACTACTACTACTACGGTAATAGGTAGGTTAATAAGATATCTAACAATTATTTTCGCTTTTTGTCTGGTAGACTAAGCGATAAGCCTTATTGTACCTACTTTCTTCAACTCTTGGACTTTTTATTTATCAGTACACGCACGCAAGCAACCATTAGACGAACAAGGCCCTAAATCACCCAGAATTGAATTAAAAACTAATTAATGTTGACTTATAGACACAAGTAATTAATATTCAAATGAAAGGTTATCGTCATTTTCAATTAAAACGAGGAGAATTAAAGTAATGACTTGCTTTTGCCACCTCTTTCTAAAACGTCGCAAGTAGGTTATGAAGGTTTCCTAATCTATTCATTGATATTCAGACTTGAGAATTATTGGAAAGTATTCGGAAAGATGATTTTCGTTATGATTATAGTACCTAAAACTTATCTCCTTAACACTAATTTTTCATTTAGATACTGAACAGTTCTTTAGACTTATTTTAGCATACGAAACTAATTTACCTTATGCAATTAATAAATATAAACATTCAATCTTAGTTCTTATTATTATGTATTTTAGTATTCATATGTTGTACCACATTTCAATAAAATACTTAAGCTATTTATGTATAAAGAATTTCACAAATGTATACCTGCAAGCCTCTAAATGGTTTAGTTCTTTCATTGTAGTATGTACCTACTGAATTTTTATACCCTATGATGGAGTTGACGTTTTATAAAATAAAGATTAAAAACAAGTATTCCTATTTTCTTCGATTCGGGTATCTAACGAAAAACAACACGAATTTAGACATCCCACATTCAAGGTTATAATCAATTTCTCTAAATTAATACTAGGGTGACCATAACGCTCAGAATATTAGGACATTAGCACAATATCGTCATTACTGTCACTAGCCGTGTAATGACGGCCATCGTTAATGAGTTAATGACCAATCCCCCCTCCCCGCCGCGCCTACACCGCGCCCCCCGGCGCCGCCTAATCACGGTGGGGTTAGGCTTTTAAACTGATTGCAGTGGTACAGTCACTCACAAAGTCATTTAAAAAAATGTGTTACTATGGAAGATATCTTTACAACTAAAGAAGGGATTCAAATTTGATTGTAAGAAAACCTAATATTATTTGCTTTTTAGAAACATCTCACGAAGTCCGATGTACGACAGTGGGTTCGCCCCCAATGAATAGGCCTTCTAACAAAACCAGAGAAAAATGGATGCTATGTTTAATAATTGCGCCTGTGGCTATATCTTTGGGATGAAAAAGGCGTGATGTTACGTCGTCTTACTAAACCACTGACAGACGAGAGATTAAGCAGAAATTTTGAACGATTAAAGTAATTGATTAAAGATTAAACGGGTTTTGAGAGTTAATATTACGTTATATAACATGCAATTAAATAATCATTATAACGATGGAGAAATTAAGTTTTTACTCGACTGTGGAGGTCTTATCCGAAAAAAATTACCACACATTATAACTTTAAAATTACTCGAGATACTAGCCATGTTTATCAATTGTTCGTTTAATGAATCAGTTTAATAAAAAAGGGCTATATTTTTCTATATTTTTTATTAGACAGAAAGAAACAAAACTTTATGCACACCAAAAATCAAGTAACATGTAAGTTATTCTATTAGTAATAAGTTATTCTATTAGTAGATACTGATGGATACATGTTCATGTACCAAGTCTGCCGTGAAATGGGACCAGTTCAGCATGTGCAAGACAGGGCCTCGCGCTGGTATTCTACTGGCCCCTTAAGTGACTCGCAGACGAACAAGCCACCGATTACACATTAACAGTTTAGATGAAACTAATAAATTAAACAAACAATCATTTTACAAAATAAATGTAGAGATAAAAAGCACAACCGGGTAGTTCATAATATATTGATACAAAATGCGTTTATTTAAAACTTTTCTCAACGACTGTATAAGAGAATGACACAGCCGTCTAGTTAGCTACTGCATATCGAACCTTTTTTTAAATATTTTATTAGTGTACTCACTCGGGAACCGGTCTAATGGGCCCTATAATCACGCCAACACTTACAAATTGTACAAATGACAACACATCAAGCTACCCTTTAAACATTCAAGTAATTTTGAACCTTTCCATTTCTGAAATAAAATCGGAAATTGAGTGATGTTTGACTGATTAGTGTAGCTTTATTTGCGGTTGTCTTGTTGGCATTTGTTTTAGGCACAGATAATTTATGGAATGAGTCAGCGATCAAGAATTTTTAATTTAAATCCGTCAGTTTTAATGTGATGATAACAAATTAGTGTTTAATTAGAAACAGCTGGTGTGTTAGTCAAATTGTTTATTAAACTGTCAAACACCAAGCGGTCACCGGTGACCGCAACCTATTGTTCTATAATTGTGTCTACAAAACCGGTACTCGACGAGTTAATATTGCATTTTGACGCAGTTATGTTGAAGTATGAATTTAATTAATTATGTATTATTAATTACTTGCTTAAGTATTCATAATAAATATTACTTATTCATTGAAATTAACCTCGATTTTAACCACAAATCTTGGTAAAATGGGTATTTTTCATAAACACTTAACCTACTGAGTAGATTCTTGATTAAAGATCACTCAAGATTGAATAAACGAACAAAATATTCAGTCATATGTAAATATAAAGATTTACCAATGAACGGTAAAAAGAAAAATGGCAGCGACCACCTACTCAGGATAAGGAAACACTTATCATTCGCCATAAAAATGAAGTTATAAATAACTGTAAAACATACAATCCCCTCCCTACCCCGTATTTGTTTTACAACTTAAACACCACCCAAAAACCTATTATTCTTGATGTTATCGCTGCCGATACTCTTAATGGCATCCCATATACGTCGTGATGATATCCCGGAGCCGATATTAAGGTTTCTCTTAAAGAAATTATACGCGAGTTAAAAATGACAGGGGGGAGATTAATTACGACATTTTTTTATATAGGGCTCATATGAAGACATTGTATAAAGGAATGTCAATTTTTTAACTGTTATGGCAGTCGTAATTAACCATTAACCATTAACCATATAACAGATATGGGGTCTAATGTGATTGGTGGCCATACTTGATCACATTATCTGATTTCACGAAAACGATGGTTCACGGAGCACCCGATATGTTGTGTATCTTTATCGATGAGAAAATTTCTTAAGTGATTGATGTCTTAATAATAATGGTGTGTTTTGTGGTGATACGAGGTCATTGCGGTGAGTAGCTGTCATGCCTTATACGTAGTCAATTGATTTAGTGGTTGTAACCATTAATTTAACTAAAAAAGTGTTACAGTTATATTATTGCAGGTACTAATTAAATAGTAGTTATTACTTCTGAATGGTTCGCATACAGTAAGTTGTTGTATGAACTAATTATTAGGAAATGTTATGAACAATAACTTTCTATACCTTGTAAAAACAAAACCAATAAAGTATAAAAACTAATTCAAAATAGGTTATGAACACGCATTTTCCACTCCACAATCCAGCCATCCTCTAGCTTAGCAACTGTCACAAGAAAATAAACAAATTGGAAATAATTTCCATAAAAACATATTTTAAAATACTTTGAAGACCCCTCCGTGTCTACGACCGTGAAAAGGGGAATTTGGGGAACCTCCTGAATAAATTACAATGACATGACACACGGGTGTATCAAAAATCATTTTTATAACCTTAAAATTATGCTGTAATAACATAAAAGGTCCCCCTCCTGTCATAATTCCGGCGAAGCGTAAAATAGTAGGGAACAATGCGATCTACCAATGATCTGGTCCAATGAATAAATGTCCGAAGTGTAGGAACATCAATAATGGACACCCTATTCGACAATTCGGATGAATGAGGTAAGGTCGTAATTAGTTATTTTTTGTCTTCTATTTTTGTCATAACTGTTTTAAAGTGATTTCGTTTATTTCCTAAAAGGGATATAAAGTTATGGAGTAGCATTAGTATACAATTTTATAAGTGCAAATCATAAATTGTCTTTTTCAAAACTTAGCAGAGAAAGAGAAAACCGTTTTCAAATATCGCGCTAGGTTGACGTACTGACGACATCCTTACAAACAATTTTCGACAGTTATCTCATTACTGCTATTATAGACAAAACAATCTATAGCCTCCACCACACAACGACAAGATTCATTAAAGTTTCAATTGCTACAATATTGATACATTAAAAATGCAGTTTCCCATAAAACTGATTACCAATATGTAAATCAATGGCGTCACAAAAAAACATGGCAATAAACAATAAAACAAAAGCTCGTAAAACTGCACTTTTATATAAAAGCCGTGTTCATGTCGTGGCGTCACGGTACACCACCTCTCGTAACTGTACATGTACGGATAGCAACAGAATTCATTTACTTTATTTTATTTACTCGTGAGCCGTGAACCTCGATTGATTCTATTTTATCTTTCTTGTTCTATTTTCAGTTTTTGTTCATTATTTATTTTATTTTATATATTTTTCTAAAAAAAATATATACATAATAAGTACTTCTAAAACAAATAGCGGGCAAAGCTCGGTCATCCAGGTACTTTACTCGTGAATCGTGAGCGTCAATTGATTGAATAACTAGATTACCTCTATAGTGCTATCTAAAACAAATGACTGCACGGTTGGTGCGGTGGCTGGGCGACCGGCTGCCGTGCAACGTGTCGCGGGTTCGATTCCCGCACGGAACAACACTTTGTGTGATCCACAAATTGTTGTTCCGGGTCTGGGTGTCATGTGTATGTGAACTTGTATGTTTGTAAACGCACCCACGACACAGGAGAAAATCCTAGTGTGGGGCAACGTTTTTTTAAATAAAAAATAAAAAATAAAAAAAATAAATGGTGTTAGAAAACTTTTCTATTTTGTTTTGACTTTTATTTACAAGAAACTACTCCTGTAATAATATGTGCCTTACATCAACAGCCTATAAGTAACTGCTGACCAAAAACCTCTTCTTACACTGAGAAGGTTTAAGTAAAAATAACTGGACATTGCATGTAAAACGAGAGACTTTATGAAATCAACAGATTTATCAGGCAAAAAACAGAAATATCCAAATGTGATGGCTTTTCTTGTTAACCGTACAATAAAAGGATATGTAATAAATGTCATTTGTATCAGTTTTACGTTTTATATCAGTACACCGCATTTATAAAGGACCTCGTGAAGGTCCAGTAAAGAACATGTTGACGCCATGTTACTTCTAAAATACAAGTTAATGTTACTCTTGATGTCTTCATCAAACATGTCCTTCCAGATCATTTACCGTCGCGGAAATTTAATGGTGTGTGACTATAGTATCGATATTTTTTTATGGCCGGTTTTCGAGTAGACGGATCACCTGATGGTGAGATTGGAGAGGGGGTGGTAATTGGGCCTCCAGTAACCTCACACGACGAAATACAACTCAAGCACGCTTCACGTCGGTTTTCTGTGAGGCCGTGGTATCACTCCGGTCGAGCCGGACTATTCGTGCCGAGACGCTTGGATCTCCTACACTTGAAAATAAATATAGATAAAGATTTAAAGCAACAGTTACACATTTTCTATTGCCAAAGTATCGATAAATAATCATGAGCATGGAACGTAGATTTCTTAAAGAACAAAATGAGTAGTTACTACGAAAAAAGTACCTACTGCTATTTAGACTGTCTTGTTGGCCGAGTGGTCGCAAGTGCGACTGCCAGGCAAGGGGTCTCGGGTTCGAATCCCGGGTTTTAAAAAAATGCTCAGTAGTAGCACGGAGTTTGGAATTGTGGCCGGTATATGGCAATAGGCTCACCCCCTATTACATGAGACTCATAACATAAATAGTGAAAAGTGGGAGGTAAATTGTACAGTGGCATAATGTGCATCTCTGCCGACCCCTTCGGGGATAAAAGTATGCTATTTTAGCAAACAGTGTTTTAAAAATCTCTATTGATTTACACGTCAAAGGCACTGTTGTTTTACTTCTTTAAAAAAACACAAACGTAGGTACATCATTTCTAAACTCTTTCACAAAAAATCTAAATAAATGAGATACCATATCCATTACCATATCACTTCTCCAACGAGGGTGGGGCCCTAATTACACATTGTTACAACCTTCATTTAAAAACAAGGAACTTATAATAATAGCCCTTCAAGTAGAACACATATGAAGCTATACGAAACCAGTTTATCGTAGTCCAGCTTTGTATAATCATTCCGCATATTCGACAGGTCAGTTTATACTGGATGTTTAGCTTGATGAGTGTTACCGTACCTATAGATTAATCCACGATATTAATTATAGACATGGATAGAGCTGCTTATTAAAGGTGTAAACGGGTAAAGTAATTAAAAAATTGTGGGTAATAAATAGATAGATGATAGTGTGGTAGGATACTTTAATATTCAGTTTGTGAGGGTGATTCAGATCGACAAAGAAATATAGGAGAACCACCAAAGACATTGATCAGTTTTCTTTCCATTTTTATTAATGGTCACATAAAACTGTTACAAGTACCTTTTTATCGTGGAAATAGGATCAAAATAAATAAAAAACATAACATCATACATACATAACATCACGCCTATTATCCCCGAAGGGGTAGGCAGAGGTGCACACAGAAGTAACAGCCACTTTCCACTATTTATGCTATGAGTCCCATGTAATAGGGGGTGAGCCTATTGCCATATACCGGGCACAATTCCAGGCTCCGTGCTACTAGTGAGATTTTTTTTTAAAACCAGTAGGTACATGAAAAAGTGCTTTAAAAATATGGTACCTACATACAAAACAATTGAATAGTACTGAATACGACTTTTAGTGCGGTGGCTGGGCAACCAGCTGCCGTGTAACGTGACGCGGGTTCGATTCCCGCACGGAATACCATTTTTGGATGATATGACAAATTGTTGTTTCGGGTCTGAGTGACATGTGTATGTGAACTTGTATGTTTGTAAACGCGCCCACCACACAGGAAAAATCCTAGTGTGGTGCAACGTTTTAAAAAAAATCACAATGATAAAGTAATAATAATTTAGGGTTAACAATTACCCATATTACGAAAATCTAGGAACAATAATCCCCAAAATAAGTTGACCTCTCACTTTACAAAACCTACAACTAACTATTTATGATTTCAACATAAATTAGTTTATTTAGACGATGCAGTGAATATTTGATTATCGAAGCTAACAGAAAAATCTACATAGTCAACAGATTTATCGTTGGCCAACAGAGCTTCCTCACAGTCGTAATATTATGGTGCATAATCTCATCTCATAGAAATCACATTACTTGGCGTAATGGCCGCTCTGCCAATAAAGCAATGGGACACTACATCAGCATCAACGCTGTGCTATGTACAGCGTGTTCGAATAGGTGGGTTTGAAGGAAATTATTAAGTGTTTTTTTATTATCTATGGTTTTAGGGACTTCTCGTTAATTATTAAGTATAAATTGGAATTGAAGTAGTTGCCATGTAAATACAAAATTGATTAAGCTAAAGTATCCATACATTAATCGTCGTGGTGGCCCGGAAGTTTAAGGCGCTCGTTTCTCATTCATGAGATTTGAACCCGCACGTTCATAACCTACCAACGGCATGTACCTATGTGACTTTTTCCGAGTTATATGTACTATCTAAGAATATTTAGACTTCACTGACCAACGGTGAAGGAAAACATCGTGAGGAAACCTGGGCTTATAAATTCTAACTATAAGTTTGTAATCGCCAGCCCACATTGAGCAAGCGTGGTGATTAATGCTACAACCTTCGCTGTGTGTGAAGAGGCTTTGCTCAACAGTGGGCATTTACAGACTGTTAATGATGACGACGATAGTTGGAGCTATATCTTAAACACCATATTTACGATTATCATATCTAAGTAACACGCTGTAGCTAAGATGTCAAGAGGGCACCAAACGCACGCCCAAGTAAATTCAGTGTGTTCCAATCATTTGACAAATATTTGTTTAGTAATTGAACAGGTACAGGTGGGAATCGTAACTGGTATTCGATTCCCAGTCATTGTACCAACAAGAGTCAGTATTACTGGTTCATATGTTAATGCTAATCTACGGATAATTTTTATTAAGCAACCTTTAACTTAGAAACGAGTTTTCGATAACAGTTTAGAATTATCATAGAGGTATTTGTCCCTAAATGTCTTTTAGCAATATGGTGGTAAATAACTGTATATCAATAAACAGTAGCTAAGTGGTTGTTTTGTTTAATCTTAGTATGTATTTCAGCTGCTTTTTTGGTCAAGTGTTCGCGAGTAACTGTGGATGAAGTACCTTGTTCAATTGTTTAGACTGTGATGCGTTCTCTATTAATAATGTAATGCTTTTAAAATTGGATGCAAATAGTACAACAAAGAAATATCTTTGATTAATAAATCAATATAGTCCACAGTCTACACATCTGTTACAATCCCCCAATTTAAAAAATCAATAATAACTATGGTAAAGCTCTAAAACCACTCAATCACGCGAAATCATCCCAAAATATTTTGACATACACATCCGACGGAACCCCAGCAATAAATAAATGAATAATAAACAAAAACGTTAGTAGCACAAGCGCACTAAAAGTACCAATCTATCAACCAATAACTGGGAACCGTTTATATTGTTTAGGGTCCAATTAGTGACAAGTGGTCCACCGCAATTCGTCCAATTCGGCTCGTCCACGGTCCAATTGGGACCAGATTGATGGTCACTCATTGCGTTTTGAAACTTTTCTTGCCAACGCTAATAAATTAATTTCGTATTTTGTTCACGCATGGTTATTGATAATTTAAAATAAATTAAATTTAAATGTGGGAGAGCCATGCTTCGGCACGAATGGGCCGGTTCGACCGGAGTGGTACCACGGCCTCACAGAAAATCGACGTGAAGCAACGCTTGCGTTATGTTTTGTCGTGTAAGTGAGGTTACCGGAGGCCCTATTACCCTCCCCTTCCCCAATCTCCCCAATTCCTGAATCCCCAACGATCCTCAAACACCTAATCCCCAAAAGGCCGGTAACGCGCTTGTAACGCCTCTGGTGTTCCAGGTGTCCATGGCCGACAGGTGATCCGTCAGCTCGTTTACCGGCTTATGCCATAAAAAAAAATTCTGATGCATTTAACCCAGCCAAAATCAAAACCTATACGACTGGGAGACTCATTTTTTATGGGATATGGAAATGAGCAAACGGATCACTTGATGGTAAGCAATCGACGCTTTAGGACACCCGTAACACCAGAGGGATATAAGTATAGAGATTTGGGGATGGTAGAATGGGAAGATTGGTGGTTTGGAGATTGGGGAGAGGAAGAATTAGACCTCCGATAAATCTAGTTGAATAGCATACACTATAAAAACAATAACTATTAATTTGTACCTAGTATTATCATTGTCTATTACAGTTCATAGACAAGGAACTGTTATAATCTGTTTCTTTATTATAAAACAGCGACTTGTGTCTTGTGCAATCGAGTGCAAATTGAAAAGGTCAAGCGAAGGAAGTGGTTCGTTGTTGCGCATGCGGGCCATTAGGATACCTGTCTATCTTTATTTAGAACTTTAATATTCAGTCTAACTATAGACATGTTAATAGACGGTATTGTGCTACGAGCGCAATAATTAACGCTAGTCGAATGATAAACTAGAAGTCGTTTGGGAGTTACATTAAGCTTAGACTTAATTTGTATTGTCAATGGCGAATGGCGAATGGCAACCTGATGTAATGACTTTTCTGCTATGTCTTATTTGATAATATAACATAGAACATCACGCCTTTTATAAGGGGTAGACAGAAGTGCACATGGCACTTAATGCCACCGCACAATGTAACACCCACTTTTGACTATTAATGTTATGAGCCCCATGTAATAGGGGGTGAGCCTATTGCCTTAAACCAGGCACAAATCCAGACTCCGTGCTACTACTGAGAATTTTAAAAAACCCAGTAATACTTTGCCCGACCCGGGAATCGAACCCGAGACCTCTTGCCCGGCAGTCGCACTTGCGACCACTCGGTCAACGAGGCAGTCCATAGCTAACATGTAGGTAATAGGGGGTGAGCCTATTGTCTTATTTGATTATAACATTTATAGCATTTGGCTAATATATAAGCACTGTGAATTTAGCTTTATAGGTATACCTTATAAAGCTGCATTCACACCAATGACTATTTGCTACAAAAGAAGAAAAATAACAAACAAATACAAATCGTAACAAATACAATTTCAAATAAATCCCAGATTCTTTGAATGTGATTCAAAATCAAAACCACATATAGGCACACATCATAAGTGAAACTCAATAAACAAATGAATAATAAATAAAAACAAAGTTGTGAAAACCACGTGCGTGCGGTCGATGCACTGCGTTTGCGCACAATTCGAAATAAAATGGCGCTTCTGGAAGAGCGTCGGGCGACCCCAATCGTCTGCGCAACTATAGTGACTGCTAAGACTGCTAAGTAAACCAGGATAAGGCACTTTGAATCAGAATCCACTTACTATTTACATTAAAAGATTATCAAAGATTCTAGTTGAGAACTAGCATTCGAGATGCGTAAGCGCTTGAGTTTATACTATTTAAGGATTGTGTGTACGTTATTCTATTTATGGATGTATGTGTCATTTTTCCGGATGAACGGAAGTAACTGATATTTAATAATTTTATTATCATTGTGAATCATTATTATGGAAATTACAATATTTTTTTACCTACACTCTAAAATTATAATTCGTAGAATTGGTCACCCCACAAAACAATTTGATTTATATTGTATCAACGCGTAATGCGTTAATGTAGCCCGACGCCCGATGCGCTCGATACTAATGCACTTACAATCGAATGCAATCGATGCATCGACTACTCGATTCAACTGCACAAGGCTACTCAGTACCCTTTTGTTCAAGTACAAAGGAGATGGATGTGTGGTGTTTACGATCGACACTCGATAATCTCAACAATCGATTCAATCGATTTTATCGATATTTCCTGTTAGAGCTTTTGTATTTAATAGGAAGTGTTTGAAAACCAATTTCACAGTTTGTTTTTAATGTTCTTTATGCATTTTAACACAAAAGTAGATGTTTTCTGAAAACTATATACAAAAACTATTTTGTATCGTTCTTTTTTTATCATCTTTTGTATCGTTATGTTTTGCTGACTGAAAGAGGCTGAGCCTCACGACACGGGGAATCCTAGTGTGGGGTCCAGGGCCATACAGAAATGTAATGTGAAGCTTTTTGTCAAAAAACATTTTTTTAAAGGTTCAAATGTAAAATGATCAAGACACCCACTTAGTGCCAGGATTATCATTTTATGCACAAGTTTCGTGTAAGAGCGGTGAACATAATAAATTACAAGCTATTACCACTACTGCCGAAAAAAAATTGTCTACAGACCCGTCGCTCGAAACCTAGACGACATAACACACACATCATGCTGTTAACAAAGAAACAATACAAATATAGAACTCATCTCTTTTACATTACAAATAATTACAATGAAAATCTCGACCGCTACCCGACTAGAATCAACACACGTAGACAAGACGTAAATCAAAACAAATTAATATGAAACCGACACTATTAATTTAGTGTGCACAAAATGTGCTACGCTCCAATTGTGGTGGGTTGACTAGTGATCCCACAGTGGTGTGGACTCGTGTGGTGTAGGCCATCAAAGTCAACGTCAACATGTCAGGAACTGGGTCACTGTGGTTAGACAGTGCACACTTCGGATAGATACGAAAGTACTTTATATTCTGTCTATCTGATGCAGCGCAGTGTCCTAAACAAGCAGTAGATAGAGTTTCAGGTTTGCTGTGTAGTTTGAAGTTTAGTTTCAGGTTTAGTAAGACTGCTTAACACAGGGTTTTGGTTTTGAGTTCACAGGCCAAATAGTGTGTTTTCTGATAATTTCGCACGAAGTTTGGAATTCCACACGTTTTATAGCAGTAGGCTAGTTACTTGGAACTCATAAATTACCCAGATATTAAGTGTTATAAAGTTTGCGAAGTTAACTTTTAAGAACATTGCACAGGAGTTACTAAAAATGAAAAAAAAAACACAATGATAAAACCACAACAATATACCCTATCTCCATTTAAATAATAATAATAATAATATATTCGTAATATAACAAAACACAGTCACGTTCCAAAATGGCGCCTCGAATGTCAAATATTTCTCTATTGACATTCTAAAATCACCTTTAAATTCTCAGGAGACGTTACATACATATGTACATACATCACAATATAAGTACGTAGGCACACACACACATGTCAACCTATACCCATCCGTCAAGTCAGTTTCAACTCTATCACTTTGTTACTAAGTTGAAAATCTTCTGGGACAAGGTTAACTTGACCTGCCTAGTACATTGTATACTTTAATAACTGTAGACATTTAAAAAAAAACTAGTTTTGCCAAAACATGTCTCATAGTCACACTATTTGTGTAAAAACCGGTTAGAATCTGATGTCATTTAGCATATCAACCATTACATGCGAATGTTTTGACGTAGGACATCATTAAGTAAGGAGTTTATATTCATCTGATAGTTTTTTTTTAATATTTATTTAAGGATAATCTTATAGGATACAAAATTCAATACAAAAAATAAAGCAGCTAAACCGTTTATAGGTTTAACTAGCCCTTAAGCTCAAACACAAAATAATTAAACTATACAATTGTCTAGCCTCATGAAGGAATATATCATGAGGAAACCTGCCTTATAATTTCTAATTATAAATTTGAAATCGCCAATTCATTTGAGCAAGCGTGGTGATTAATATGTATGTGAACTTGTATGTTTATAAACGCACCCACGACACAGGAGAAAATCCTAGTGTAGGGCAACGTTTTTAAAAATATAAATAAAGAAATAATGCTCAAATCTTTTCCATGCGAGAAGAAGCCTTTGGTCAATAGTCACCACTTATATATAGAAGATGATGATAATAATGATAAAAAAGTGATAATTAATCAGAGGTGTCTACCTCTACAAACGTGACTTCTGCGTCCTAGATATAAAACAAGAATTGCAAACGTTTAAATTATTGATCCACCAAGGATAATGACATCAAAATATCCAACTAAAATCATTCGCAGATTTAACATACGACCAAACGGAAACAGTGTCGGATTGCATACGCCGACGGAAGCCCTCGCTCCTCCCTTTTGAAGTCAACCATCGTCTTTCATCTCGACCAATAAGAAGCAAAGTTAAGTATACGGAAACTAATATCGTTTATCTTACCTACTTCTGTATTTGGACGTACTAAGTACTGCTAAATGATCAGTGTCATTATTTACTAACTGAGGATCATATTTGAATATACATTTCCTTTTCATTTGTGCTATTTTTAACCGACTTCTTACTATGGATGTATGCAACTTATAGAATGCTAAGAGAGCGTGTTCTTTGAAAGATTTAAACACCGAATTAATATGGTAATTGTAAAGAAAGTGTTCCTTTTTTTAGCCCATTCATGAATAAAGATTTACATAAACACTTAATACACAAGTCTTTAAAACTATGTACCTCATAAAAATGTCTGTGAAACAATTTATATCTGACGAACACATATTACAGGCAAAATATCAATCACTCTACTCTCCACACATACTTTTGTTATACTATCATTAATTCTTATGTAGCACCATGACGAACTCAATTGTCACCAACATGACACACACCACACACCAACACCATAATACTGATCTCATTCCAGCAATGACCTAAACGATCCGCGTGCCAACAACTGGATAGACAAACTTCCCAATTCTACAAAATTCACAGCTCAAGAGATTCGTACACGTTAGAAAACTCAGAGCTAGTTTCGGCGGATGTGGCTCATTTACGAAATAAACCCACGCTTTTATTCGATGCTAGACAAATATAAGAATTAGGTAGTGTTTCCAGTTAATGCTGTGACGATGCTATAAGTTGAGATTTTATTTGAATGTGGATTTAGAAAGATATAAGTCATTAACTGATGTAATATCCCGTAATATTTGTATAGTAACTATTTTCAACAGTTTTTCTTCAAGATCATTCTACTTATCAAAACGCAAGTTAAAATTAAAAGTCCATTGACAAATAAACTGAGCATGTGAAATCATAATAATGCGTATTTTTTTTTCTTTTTCATGTGGGTAAAATCATTGAATGACTTTTCCCGTCTGGGCGAGGCGGAAGGGAGTGTGAGACTCTTACTAACTAAAAACGACCCCGTTCCTACTCATGCACTTCGAGCCGAAACTCCGGTAACTTAACTCCGGTTCTCCGCGGCTCCGATAGTAATGCGTATTAAGTCGTATTTGCCACGAAAATAGTAAGCCAATGACCTAATGACGATGTCACATTTATGACTGGACATCATTGATTCACTGATTTCAGTGACATCATTCAAGTTTCAACGGTATCGTGTCACACACACAACACATTAAAATTATTTCCGACTATGACGTAGATATATCAGGCGAAGAATACTAGTTTAACTCGTCGAGTACCGTCATTATAGACACAATTATAGAACAATAGGTTGCGGTCACCGGTGACCGCTTAGTGTTTGACAGTTCAATAGCTTGCAATGGGGTTCGAGCTTTATATTTCAACGTGGGCGAATAAACACAGCTTAGCGCACACAGCTTGTCCAAGCTAATTTGGAAATAGTGGCCGTTTACCTGGTGACGGTTAATATAACCAGAATGAAAGACTTTATTATTTAATCATTTTATCTTTTATTCATTAACGCTATCTGGTTTTATTAGCTGTTTCTTTTGTGTTAGAATCCAATCTTTGAACTTTTACTTTTATTGTTTTAGTTTTAACAGTTCATAATGTTGTTTGTATTATTTATTAATGGCTTTGGCCGTGGTTTTCCAGGTAAACAAACTGTGTTTTATTTATGTTATTTTTTGCAATATCTGTGCTAAAACATTTCTAAGGTCATTTACCTAAGAACGTCAAATAAATTTTTAAACTCCCTTCTATAAAGATTTAGTACCTAATTAAAATATTGCTATGTCATTCAACTTTATACACAAAATATGTATAACAGTATGATAACGACTAAAACAAAATACCTAATGATATCATTTTCCTTGAACCTCTACAATTTCGGAAAGCACCTACATGACATTATCTCATTATTTTCATTACTCGAAGTGACCAAAATAATGTTACCCCACCATGACGGCACTATAATAAAGTCAATGAAATCACGTGAATCAATAACTTGATGGTTATTGACATATCAACATGTCGCCCAGTTGCCCACGCGTGGCCGTGGCGCCCACTTTGTAGTAATGTGTGGGCCACCAAAAAGCAACTGGTTGTAACAGCCTATAAAGTGATACATTTTATTATTTGAAATTGTACTGAGACATTAAGCCTTCATTGCTTTATAGATAAGCAGATTTGTAGGTGAAACCGAAATTTTGCTAGTACTAGTCTTTTCATCAATAATTTTCGTAAAATACTGAATGGTAGGGTGAAAGTATAAGCTTTAATAGAATTATGTCCAAATACTCAAATGCTACTCAACTTTATGTCGTGCTTAAGTATAGCTGTGTCACTACAAATTCTTTGTACAATGACATTGTTGGCACGATATTTAAGTACGACTGAAAGTTGAGTAGCCTTTCAGTATTCGGACGTTAGGTATGTGTGGTGTATCGTATCGCAGTGTCAAGAGTTATAAGGATTATCAAACCTATCCAACGCACATCTGATTTGTGTTTAATACAAACCAAAACATTATAAACCTGTACCTAACTAAATGTTATGCTGTCTCCAGAATCAAAACATATCAAGGATATCACTATCACTAGTGCTTTTATCTATGTAATTTTTCGCTTAATTTCAGTCAATATTCATAAGCCATCTTCACAACACTAGAGTTCTAAAGATAAAGTATCTCGACACACCTAATCCACCTAAGCCATTCATAGAAGCCAAAAAGTACGTGTTTTGTATGCGCAAGCGCATCCTCTCTGTATTTGGCTCCCGACAGATGCCGATCTTGCACGAAGGCTCGCCGTGATGCCGAGTCGTGTCGAGGAAGACAAACGGATGAGCATTATTGTACCTGAGTTACCTAAGTACGACATAGACTATGAATTACCGACCAACATTAGTATATCTACCATATCGTGGAAAATCTATTGAATGCAAGGTCAAACTTTGAATGGGTATGGCGTAAATCTAGTAGATAAAACGTTTGTACCAATAAAGCGATTGATAGGCAGAAATTACTCGTGGTTTAATTATAAGACGTTTAGTCTGTAACTCTTTGGTTAAGCTAAAGTCATCGAGGTCAATTTGCGGATGGGTGTGAGCGACTTCTTGTATATTTATATTGAAACTTTCGTGAGACATAGATACTAAATTAAATATTATGTTTTCGGCTTACTTACGTAATTATTTGACGAGGAACTCGACTAGTTTCAAGCCATGCTAGAGGCTCATTTTCTGCTGAGCTGAGCTGTGACTATCGCAGCAGCAATAGCAGCAAGAATAATTACATGAGAAATTCTTCTGAATCTTAAAAGCTCACTTATGTCACAGTCATTCAATAAATAGATAATAATTAATATAAATGTCTTCTCATCGAGCAATGTCTAATGTCAGCTCAATTATTGTTTATTTTTTTATTTGAAGTTAGAAGTAGGATCCATGAAAGTGCAATGTCTACCTGTGGGTGGGCAGCATTGACCTCTACCGTCTAGCCTGCTCTGATAACCCTAATTGCAATCATTTTATAGATAGCACTGTCTCCAGTGAGTTGCAAGGGTAATTATTATTGTTTCCGCGGAATATTATAATTTATATACTTACTTGTTGGCGCCACTATCGATTATGGTCCTGTCAGAATAGTTTTGTATTACTTAAGTTTATCGATATAGAATTTATAGTGGTTTATCATAAAATTTATGGACCGAATGAATTCAGTATCTCTGCTTAATCAATGGAATCAGAAGTATTTTTATTTTTCTAATGCAAGAATGGCACTGATGCAATTTCTCTTTGGCAATTTGCCCTGAATACATAAGAATTCAGAAAAATACAAGAATTTCCGTTATTTTAAGAAAAACTGTAAGTAATTCAATGAATATACACAATCATGCAGGAGGCTGCGATAACAGAGAGATTGATAACAAGTAATAGTGGTGATAAGAGAAAAAGTGGCGGCAAAGTGTTTACAAAGTCACCGTCGATTACAAAGGGGCTTATGAAATACAACACTGTTCGTGATAAGATATCGAATAGGGATGTACCGTGTGATGTCGGTACTTTTTTTGAACTATTTCTAGTGCGACTACCGGGCAACGGGTCTCAGGTTCCATTCCCGAATCGGGCAAAGTATTACGGGGCTTTTAAAAAAAGCTTCTCAGTAGTAGCACGGAGTCTGGAATTGTGCCCGGTATATGGCAATAGGCTCACCCCCTATTACATGGGAATCATAACATAAATAGGAAAAAGTGGGTGTTACATTGTAGTGGTATTAAGTGCCGTCATGTGTACCTCGGCCTACCCCTTTGGGGATAAAAGGTGTGATGTTATGTATTCTGGGGGTTCTTTTAGTAAATTATCCTTTGTAAATTATCCTTTTTTTGGGAAGAATTTACTAGAATGAGAACATCCTACATTTGCATCCTAAATCTCTATACACTAGTGTGTAGTTATAAGAATCACACAGTGTAAAGTGTATATTAAACTGTCAAACACCAAGCGGTCACCGGTGACCGCAACCTATTGTTCTATAATTGTGTCTATAATGACGGTACTCGACGAGTTAAAAGTGAAACCAAAAGTCAATTTAACATACAGATTACGAACATAATTTTACAAACTGCAATTGCTGTACAATTTTACGAGAAACGTGAGATAATTATTTATTACACAGTTACGTGCTTACAAACACGTGTACATATGTACCTCTAGGTACCTAAAATAGAGGTAAATTGTTTCAAATTAACTTGCAGTAAAACAACATAGTTTTACCGTACAACTCGATAAACTGACGGTTTCACTTGTTTAATTAATGAAAATTACTCAATCAACTGTCTTTGACTTGAGTTAAAGTTGAATGTTAACATTTTTACAACTTGTTAACATCTTTACAAAACGTATGTAGTAGGTAAAGATAACCATTAAACTGTACTTACTTAATTAAAAATAACTTTGTATTTATTTATTTTTCTTACGTACAAATAGTTAAAAGCTATTTATTTATTATGATAGACAGAAACAACAGAGGGCAGAAACAGCAGAGGAGGAGGAGGTTGTTAAATGTGGGAGAGTCATGCTTCGACATAAATTATTCTTTCTTTCAACGCTTGCGTTGTGTTTCGTGTGAGTGAGGTTACCGGAGGCCCAATTACCCTCCCCTACCCCAATCTCCCCAGTCCCTGAATCTCCAACGATCCTCAAACTCCTAATCCCCAAAAGGCCGGTAACGCACTTGTACTTGCACGCCTCTGGTGTTCCAGGAGTCCGTCCGTTCAGTCTGCTCGTTTACCGGCTTATGCCATAAAAAAACAGGATCACTTACAACCTCGAACTTCCCTCTGGAACTGAATGACTTTGTGTAAGTTACGTATGTACCTACCTACATCTGATTACATCATTATTTAACAGTAAATTACCCACAATTTCGAAACAATCTAAACAGTCACTGTACCTAACATCAGAACTTCCATAAAATCGATAAGTAAATCGATTACGTACGATTTGTATCGATGATTCATCGGTAGGTATAACATCTGCCCTGGTATTCGCGGGGTATGCGCAGGTTATCAGGCTTGAACCCTGTTATCTTAGAGAAATTGTACGCAGCTTCCGGGCAACCGAGATCTTGGTTAAGTATATTAAACTGTCAAACACCAAGCGGTCACCGGTGACCGCAACCTATTGTTCTATAATTGTGTCTATAATGACGGTACTCGACGAGTTAAGTAATCAATTCGAAGAACGTTGAGTTTGATAATGAATATGTTTAGAAAGTTTTGTGTTTCGAACCACATAGTATTAAAAAAAAATTTGGCATTCGACGGCATTCGATTGGGTTTTGATATCCCTTTTAAATTTAATTGATTGGTAGAGTATTTTATTGCTCGTTCTTCGCTATTAACATTTTATACTTTAAATGGAGAATCTAGCAGCATATACCTACGACAAAATTATAATTTTTATTAAACGTTCTTGGGTAGGTATCTAAGTATATTTTAAAACAAAGGTTGTAATATAATCTAGATTACTTAAATAACGTCCCCATTACGATATACAAGCGTAATTTACTGATAAATAAAAGCAAAAAGCTTAACAAACAACAATTCCAAAACCTAAACACTACTACACAATTCAGAACCAAATCACCATAATTCAAAGGACAAATTCCAACTTCCAAATTTGAATTAGCAGCAAGTAACCACCTACATGCGCAGGCGCCTACACTTGGCAACACTTGGCAATTGTTTGTTAACTGCCGCTAAATGTGATCCAGTAATCGAGGGGATTATCAGAGGTTGCTATGGAATTAGCGTGGCGAAAGTTCGGTCAAAGAGTGAATGATTCATTGGTAGTGAATGTGTGAGTAGAGGTATTATGTATGAGTCACTCGCGATTTCTTTATGAGGCAATCAAATTGTATTATGTGTGAGTTTGCGCTCACGGCCAGCAGTTATACCTGTAATATTGATAACTAGTTATGGCCGCGGGCTTTGCTTGACCTTTGAAATCTCTGTTTCGAAAATCTAAGTTAGAAATGGGAAACAATACATGTAGTTTGTATCTGATGTCCGTATTATTTTACGAGCGTGATAAGTGGTTGTACAGTTAAAATATGGTGCAGTTATCTGATAAGTTATTGAGACGAAAGATGTTCCTAAAGCTATTCAAATTTCTTATTAGCATTATTAATGTATGTTAATGTCTCAATCGATAAGGTGACTGTGTGAAAATAAATTGTGGTCTAAGCACGATTGATTGTAAAAACTAAAGGCCAAATATTTTTAAATGTTCTCTATCTACAATCTATCTATTTTTTAAGGGGGGAAATCATCGAATGACTTCTACCGCCTTGGTGAGGCGGGAAGGAGTGTCAGACTCTTACTGACCAAAAACCACCCCGTTCCTACTCCTGCACTTCGAGTCGAAGCCGCGGTCACCTTTTACATTCTCCGCGTCTACCATACAATCTATCTTTACATACATCTACATAAGTTTATGGACGGAAATTTAGTAAAACTAGTTCCAAAAACTGACATAAGTCGGATTTCAGATTAAAACAAGTTCTAATTTTGCCGTCGTAAATGATATTTCATCTTCGCTATTCAGTCAAGCAAGATTGACAACAAATAGACTAGGAAAAGTTTATATAAGATTTCCTGCCACAAATAGACCACGTCCTTAACTCTTGGCTGTTAAATTGAACCCCAGTTAACAGCATATATATGTCAGAATACGAGTTATAGAACAATTTCCAGTAAAATAGAACAGGAAGTCTCATTAAAAATCTCAGATCGTTCTAAATATATAGCCACATAGTTAACGTACAGCGAAATCCATCCACTTTCTCATGGACATTAAAAATATCGATGTGGGTTAAGAATCGACTCACGCGCACGCGTTAACTGCGCGCGCGCATCCTGTGCGTCGTAAAGTTAAGCCCATTGTGATAGTCCGGATACTTGGCGATTTATTTACTTTGATATTTCGCTATGTTGTTGTCTTATTCAATAGTTATTTTATGAGGTGAACGTACTTTTAAAACTATATATTGTTGGTACAATTTAAACCTTTAATCTGGCGTGGACAGAAGATTAATTAATTTGGCGATTAATTAAATTTTACTGTCTGTACTTTTGTTAAAATATAAATTTCAAAATGTAACTGCCAAATACGGAGTCTACCAGAGCTGGTAACAAATGAGAGGCATGTCAATCAAAAAAGTTTAGCATAATGAGGCATACACAGTCGACTTAAATGAAAAGCATTTGAAAGCGTAAGTAACAGGTGCTGAACATCTAATCGATAGTTAAGTAGATACTGATCCAAGCTATTTCCTTTAACAATAAGCTTTACTCTCCTATCCCAATTTTCTATTTGTTACTACACACTGTGTCACTATATTAGAGGTATTATTACTTTTCCTGCTCCAGGTCCACAGGAAGAAATTCCAATAGGAATAGGTACTTTTTTACTTTAATTTTATGTATGGGTTGTCCTTTATGTTGTATGTGTGTACATAAATAAATACTCTTTAATTGGCACCCTGTCTATCTTATCATTCCTCTTTCATACTTCTTTATTTAGTTTACTATAATGCAACAAGGTTACATACACCTTTCCAGCTTCACGGCGCGGGCGCAACCCCATTGTTCAAGAACTTCGAGATAACAAACGAGACATATTTAACTTGTTTAGCAAAGTTTAAACTGACCATATAACAAAGCCTTCATGTCTAATATGAAGTGAGGGTATTACTCGTTCCGACAAGACACATTACGTCCATCTAGCGAACAAAGCGCGATGGCTGCGCAGGAGTCGGTAGATATGTGATATAGATCATTACAGAAGGTTTACTTTGAACTGGTTAAGTCTGGTATTATGCGAGGCTAGTACAGACGTATTGGATGTATTTTATCCCAATTTATATTAGAACATACATGTGAATGTGAATCTGAAGCTGTATTGAGTTGAGATGAGATAGAAACTTTGCTCAGAAATATTTTAATCTTTCCTGTTTTTGGGTTAATAAACCATTAAATTTCTAAGTAATCGTAAGGAAAACCAATGTGTTTGTTGATTAAATAACCGTCCAAATATACATCCTAATTTCATCACTTCTTTATAATAATAATTTCCTGCTCAAAATCTTTTTTACAGTATCTTTCAATTTGTTTCTAAGATAAAATCTAAATCAATAAAAATTTATCAAGATTTGAAATAAACCAGCATTAAAACCACAGCTGCTCAGTCTTAACCTTCTGTCACCCGCATGTAACGTCACGTTGCGCAGGAGTTGCCATATATCGTATAAATCAGGCGCGCGTGCGCGGTAGCTGTCACGCGCATGCGCGCCACGACACACGTCACGGGGACATGGTACCGTCATCTGTTCGTGATTTCGGAAGGAGACGTTGAACTCTGTTTACAGGACCTTATTTGTAAGCAAAAGGCTCCTATGAATTATAAAGTATTTTTGCAATATCACTCATATTTTTCCTAAAAAGGTATGAAATATAAGTACCAAGTCTTTTGAGACTTGAGTCATTCTTTAATACATTTTATTTATTATTTCATTTAGGATTTGTTCATAATTTTTTCTCTGCAAATCGAGTCAAGAACCTCATACGCCACTACTACACAAGAATCATTTAATAAATACTTAATATAGGTAAATGATGTTATTAATAAACTTCGATAAGAGTTGTATGAATAATGGCGCTGCAATCGCATTACGGGAAGGCTCATTGATTTCATCTGGTGAGATATGGCGAGGCAGGAGATATGAGGAGTATATCGCATTGTGCTGTCATGATCACCTGTTCGAATAAACGTGGGTTCAGTTCTTGTGTACTGTTTCTTGGGTAATTTATTGCAATACGGGTACAGGGTGTGAAGGTTTTTATGAGAGATATTGTGAGTTTTGTAACCGTTTTGAGCTTCATTGTGATATTGTGATAAGGAACGGTGATGATATTAGTGATAAGATGTGAGATCAATGTACTAATAACAATCTACCTGATTACATAACGTAGGTGTTTGGTACTTTTATCTTATTTAAAATTTAGGAATTAAAATAAGATGGTCAAGAATCGAACCAGTGCTTATTAAGTCTTTCTCACAATTACAGGATATCCTAGTTTGTATTTCCTATTTATTTAACCTTTTTTCTATTTATTTTATTTTTTATAAGTACGTAACCCTTTTGTAATTCTAGAACTTCTCCAAAACTATAAATTTTAAGCAAATAAAAATATGTATATCAGCACTTACTTGGATTCTTATCGAACTGCATAGGACTGCACCGGTCCAGGGTCCTGACATTCCCCTCAGCTGCATAGTTCCTGTACCCTGGCTCGCACCGATACACTGCACCAGGTCGGGTCACATTGTACTCGTATGCAGAGTAAAGCTGGTCTTCCGGAGCACCAACTAAGATCCTGGAGAAGAGAAGATGGAATTAGAAATGGGACTTATTTACTAAGCTTTTAATCTCACAGATGGATCAAAGAGTATGGCTGGATGTGGAGCAGCATTCTTCCGCCAAGATATAGGTTATAAATGTATGTATAAAATTAATTCAGATATATGTATTATGTCGCTGGAACTATTTGCAATTTATCAAGCGTTATCTTATTCCCTAAGTCAAAATTTGAAAAAAGTAGTTATACTAACAGATAGCAAGAGTGCTTTACAGCATATGGCTCTGCTATCAGAGGCGCATCGACAGCCTATGAAATTTTAAAACTATTACTATGGCATTAATTTTATCTTGCAATGGGTTCCAGCACACTTGGGCTTAAGAGGCAACGAAGAGGCTGACCAATTATCCAAAATGGCAGTTGAGATGGGAAATGATACCATGTATGTGCCAGATTACTGGGAATATTTTTCTAGGTTCCAGAATATATGTTTTGATAAATGGATAAGCCACTTCAATGAAATTTCTAAAGATAAAGGCATCTGGTATAAAGTCATACAAAATGTACCCCCTCGTGGACCTTGGTTTGATGATAAAAACTTACCCAGGAATTATGTTAAGTTAGCGTTAAGACTTCGCTCTGGCCACTATCCATCGGCAAAGTTTGCCTTCTTAAACTGTCAAACACCAAGCGGTCACCGGTGACCGCAACCTATTGTTCTTTAATTGTGTCTATAATGACGGTGCTCGACGAGTTAATGAGGAAAGTTTCATCGCCTAACTGTGAGATATGTGATAAAATTGAAGATGTGCAGCATTTACTGATGGAATGTGAAAGGAACAAGAATGAGAGGGAATCCTTGGCTAGAGAATTTAAACTAAACCTGTGGGATGTTGGACTTATGCAAAATATTTTAGCTCACCCTAAATCAAACATGTCTAAATGCATTATTTCTACCCTAATAAAGAGTTCTAGGCAATAATTCCCCTTCGTATAGGCAAAAGCATAGTTAAGTACGAAAAGTGTTAATAATAGGTGTTTAATAATTTTATGAAAATAGTGTATAAGTTACAATGGGGTTGACATATCCATGTGGATAAAAACCCCTCACCAAATATAAGAGAATAAAAAAAAAAAAAAAAGCTTTTAATCTTTGAGTAGTACCGTCATTATAGACACAATTAAAGAACAATAGGTCGGTCACCGGTGTCCTCACGGTGTTTGACAATTAAATCATAATACAATTTTTATTTTATTCTATTTGATAGCCTCGTTAGTCAAATGGCGGACATGGTTTCTGAGCAAGAACTCCGAGTTTCAGTTCCCGGGTTGCGAGCAAAGAAGTATTGGTTTGTTTCCAGTTTTTCTAAAATCTTTGTAGTAACACCAGAGGCCTTAGTACGAGTTTGATTTACGTTTAAAGTATTCGAAACGAGTATGCGTTCGGCACTCTGATTGGCCGGCGCCAATGAAACAACCAATCAGAGCGCCGAACGCGTACTCGTTACGATTACTTTAAACGTAAAACAAACTTGTACTAAGGCCTCAGAATAGCGCACGATGGTGCTTGACATAACGTATTATGAAACAAAAAAAGATAGAAACATATTCATCTTATCTCTTCACAACATCTACAACACAACCCAAAGACAGACAGACAGATAGACAATAACCCATAGTAAACCATAAACAACATCATATCAGTTCGGTCAGAGTCAGGACAAAGCAATCACACCACCATAGCTCAGGAAACGGGTCAAACAATCAAACGACGCTGGCACGCCGCCAGCACGCAAATAGACCGGGGTTCATTCCCGGTCGGGTACCTCGCCAAATTGTATTTCTATACCCTGAGTCATATGTGACGTATGACGTGTCTGTTATAGTGTGATGTCATGGGGTTTGATGTCGAAAACATGGTTGTGAATGAATTTTCACTAATTTTAGACATTTTTAAAAACTTCTATGTAAGTATAGCCGTTTGTTTGGAACTTATACTATGAATATCAGACATACATCAAATCAAACAAACAAATATACTTATTTCTATTTTGTTCACATATACTTAATCCAATCTTATTTAACTATTCTAGGTAGATCAGGTAAATCAGAATATTTACCCCATTTTGACACTATGAACCAATCAATAACCTGAAATTGTAAAGAATAATCTTATCTAGACATCCTTGCAAGTACTGCACTGAAGAGACTGTTAAAATAAGAACTAAACTTTAAACTCCAAAATCATTGACAAATTTAATTATGAAAAAACCGGAAAATCCCAAACTCAAACCATCTACGAATCTTTGCGAACCCCAACACAACTAACGATACACTTCCGAAACAAACTTAACGTTTAAACTTAAAACACGTTACAAAAGAGACATCAAAAAGTTTAAATCACCATGTCTGCCCTAGGTGGGTAGGCAGAGGTGTGGAAATAGCGAACTGGAAATAGTCCCCTTTCCGGCGACAGAAATAGCTGAGTCACCGGGAGAATTCTACTCGGTTGTCGAAGGGGACAGTTTAGAGGTTATTTCGTATATTACCTTGCTATAAAGTTGACTGTGAAAAGCTTTTTATACTATAAAAGATTATTCAGAAAAGTTAAAATATGAATGTATGTGAAATCAAAAGGAAATGCGTTATACTTAGGGCGTCTACAATTATGAATCTTGTCTGTATACTTCTATTCAAAGAGACGTGAAAAGAGGTACAGTATTACCATAATCGAATTCGCCGATGGTAATTTGAAGTCTATTTTCAATCAATATCTAGCCTATGCAAGTCATTAAATAGCTTATTTTATAGTCTTAAACATTATAATATTCTAATCCAAAAATTTACGACAACGACGTACGACATATTAACACCTAATATTAAAACATAAGTTAAATAGTCAATTATTCGATAAATGAGTTACAAAACAATATTTTGACAAGTCAAGCAGGTAATATATAAAACAGTACTTCGACTTGACGACATGTCAAGTAAGTAGGTGCTTTACATAAAAATCAAAAAGTCCCCAGCGCCGGCGGCAGGTGATTTGGCAGTATGCCAGATATGAGTCACCTGCCAACCCTAATTCTGTCGCCGCCGTAATGACCTATTTATGATAATCAACCACTTCTATTAGCGATATATGCGAATGTACCTGTACGCACCTGCACTTCCTGGCTGATACAAAATCTCGGGTTTTAGGGGTACAATCAAAGTAAGAGAGTTTGGCCATAACAAAAAGTTACAGCCTCGAATTAATTAAAAAACGTGACAAGATATTTTCAAATTAGAAATTTAAAACATCATTTTGTCTAACAAACAATGTAGTACTTGTAAAAACAAAGAAACAAAGGATACTAACAAATAAGCAAATGATAAATCGCTATCACCTAACTCGATTTCAGATCCAACTTCGTTAAGTATAGAAAACAATTAAACGTAACACAAATAAGCTTCATAAAAAGACGGTTCGGCAACCCTACTCCCGCGGACAGAATTAACCCTGCAAACGCAATATGTGGGTACAAAGTGTAAGCACCTGCATAAGATTGTGCACAGATTATACAACCGATACTTGCGAACGGAAACAGTAACGTCGATAAACTTTGACAGTTATAGCCCAGTGCAAACTCGATGTATACTACTAGGAAAGTAAACCTTACTGCTTGAGGATAAAGGTGTAAGATAAATTAAATTGTAACCATGTGTATTAGATTAGATTCGCTACACTAAGAGCTAACACTTCTAGGGAATAAAGTAGTGCTTATATTTATCGTGTGTGAATTAGACTTTCTTATGTTTTACACATGTAGTTGTATCTTACAATTTCATGTTTCACATTGTTGAATTTTGTATGATTTTGATGATAACTTTGGCGAGAAAAGTGGGGATAGTAGTCAAACGTAGGGCCATCAAATATATAAAAAAATAGAGTAATATCAGGATATTGACCCAATAAGATTTATACAGGGTATGAAATTTACGAGGAACTGGAATTCAAAGAGGTACAAAAAATACCTCTCATTAAAATATTAAAAAAAAATCATTAAAAATGTAAAAATCGTATCATTTGGCGTTCTAAAGTCTCTGACTACCTCCATCCTCCATGGGAGACAGGCGTGAGGTTATGTCTGTATGTATGCAAAACATGACCCAAAGAGTAAAGCTATAACAATTACAGAATAAAGTAAAAAATATACAAAATAGAACTCAACAACAATATTCTCAGTTTTCTAATAAAATGTACAGCTACTCACAACATTATACCTTTGAACCGGGTGCTTTAGACCGCTGGAAATGGTTCACAGCGAACTATAAACCGTTTCCTACAGCTAGGCGTGCCGCGACTAATCAATGTGTACAACATGACTCGCTAAACTTAGGGTTAAGTTATTTGTAGGTAAAGACTTTACAGTTATCTACACAGTAATGTTGCGCTAGTCCTTTTTGAAAAGGATTAAGTAAGTAGTTTGTTTTTTAACCTGCAGTATTTTTATGGGTTAGAAACCCATTGGTATTTTTATTATTTGGACGAGTTAGGCAGGTTAAGTGACGATATCCGAAAAGTAACTGGCAGGTAAAATAAATACAAAATTTAAAAAAAAGACCAGATGTAGATGACATTATTGATGATGACGATAATATTACATTTTAAATAGCACCTATTAATACAAGCTTAGGTTTAGTGAGATTATTGAAATCACATTTTTTTATGGCATAAGCCGGTAAACGAGCAGACGGATCACCTGATGGTTAGAAATCAGCGTCGCCCATGGACACCTGCAACACCAGAGGCGTTACAAGTCCGTTACTGCGGCCTTTTGGGGATTGGGAGTTGGGATTGGGAGGAGTGAGGATCGTTGGGGAGGATTCAGGAATTGGGGAGATTGGGGAAGGGGAGGGTAATTGGGCCTCCGGTAACCTCACTCATACGACGAAACACAACGCAAGCGTTGCTTCACGTCGGTTTTCTGTGAGGCCGAGGTATCACTCCGGTTAAGCTGGCTTATTCGTGCCGAAGCATGGCTCTCCCACACTTAAATACATATATAATATACAACATAAGATATAAACGGACATAGATACATAATTCAACCCGTTAAATAAATTCGACTCTTAATAATAATGAGTCAATGCTCCCAATCAGTTTACAGTCAATAAAGAAAACGTTCATCATTTAATCAATTTGAATAATTTGCAATGTGACTATAGAGGTACATTATACTGATTGGTCAGTCTGGAGTCTGGATTGAGTGTGAAATTAGATCACTACGTAGGCTCAAAAGGTTAATTAGCATTAATGAATGCTCCTTAGCAACTGTCGCAGATATTTTGATTACGGAGACAGACGAAAAACGACAAAAGTAAAGTCCAAAAGCACATGATGTACTTTTTATTACCTATACATAAAAAGTAAAAGTGGTCAGTCAGCTATGCGGTCTGGTAAAGGCAGAATAGAATTCATGTGTGTCATCATCACCACCGCTACTCGTCTCGAGGGTGTAGCAGTATTGTTTGATAAACCTGGACCTTTTTATCGATCTTCAACCTGCCTACCAAGAGCAAAAATTATGGCAAACATAACATAATATAACATCACGCCTTTTATCCCCGAAGGGGTAGGCAGAGGTGCACATTACACCACTGTACAATGTAACACCTACTTTTCACTATTTATGTTATGAGTCCCATGTAATAGGCTAACTATTGCCATATACCGAGCACAATTCCAGACTCCGTTCTACTACTGAGAATATTTAAAAAACCCAGTAATACTTTGCCCGACCCGGGAATCGAACCCGAGACCCCTTGCCCGGCAGTCGCACTTACGACCACTCGGTCAATGAGGCATATATGCAAAACCTCCTTATATTAATGAAGTTGATAGTCTAACTGCCACGGAATGTTAATATTTCAGAAATAGAAAAAGCGAGTACTTTAACAACTAGAGATTTGACATAAACCCTTTTCTACAAAACCTCACACGTCAATGTCCTATCAGATCTCCCAAACATTGGATCAAAACTAATGCCCAACATTGCGTCAAATGTTGGCTAATGACGTTAGTCATCAGTGGTCATTGTGTGGGCATCAAACAACACAATGGTAGATCATCAATTACTAACAATACGGACACACAGATTTAATTATATATAATAGAGAAATGATCTTTAGGATTAATAGTCATGGTACTTAGGGACCTTTCTTTGTATATGTGTATAAAGCCATTTGAACCTGTTTATGGATTTTCAATCTAAATGTTATTGTATTATAGTTGAAAGTCTACTGGAACCTCCTTAATTATTAAAATTATTATTATTAAAGTTTTTATTTTTAGACGAAAAAATACGAACCTAAAAGTTTGCAGGAAAATAACATGACGTAAAGCTATTATTGAAATTAAATAAATATTATCATTCATTCAATAAAAAGAAAATACTACATAATAACCACAAATAAGGTAAATCAACAAACAAATATAGTACATTATTACACCACAAAGTATTATATACATAAATTTATTAATTCTACCCTGAATATTAATTATAATTCGTGATTTTCCTGAACCAAAACATCATTGTCATTAATAAAACAGAAAAAGTTTATTAACGATAATGCTGACTGCCGGGCAAGGGGTCTCGGGTTCGATTCCCGGGTCGGGCAAAGTATTACTCCATGTTTGGCAACCAGCACTTAAAACCACTTAACAAACGAAGCAGATTGAAAAGGATTTCCATTAGAGTCTTGAAAGCACAATTCAATAAAACAATACTTCTCGACAAAGAAGATCAAAGATAGAATTATACAGACTGGCTTAATAAATGTAATTTCTACAGTATAAGTGATTTTATGAATGTGACATGTTAATACTTTACTCATTGCTGTCAAAATAATAAATTTTTGCATGCTATGTTTTTATCTCAGCGAAACATCTTGAGCTATTGTTATTGGAATAGGTTTTTTTTAAGGGGTGGAAAATCAAAGAATGGCTTCTCCCTGTGTGAAGAGGGAGCGAGTGTAAGACTCTTACTTCCCTTCAATCCGGAGCCTCGGCAACCCGTTAAATTTTCCGCGGATACACAATGACACCCAGACCCGAAACAACAATTTGTGGATCACACAAAGTGTTGTTCCGTGCGGGAATCGAACCCGCGACACGTTGCACGGCAGCCGGTTGCCCAGCCACCGCACCAACCGTGCATTCAAAGTTGTTAATATAAGTTGTATATGTTTATTTATTCAATTAACTTGAATACAAATGCATCATATTTATTCATCATATTCATACCACATTTTACGCAAATAAACGATTTACGTACTTACAATAAACATAATAATTTTTCCTTAAACAAAACGGTACAGACAGTCACTATCAATTACAAAGAAAATGATGATTATTATTCCGAATAAAAACGTCGCCACATGACGTGTCCATCAGTCTGTGTACCGCTAACTCATGACAATTAGCGAGTCAAATCGTCCACCGCACTGAATAACTTCAATTTAAATGATACTTAAGAATAGGAAATGGACAAAGCTAAATGAATAAACTTAATATATTATTATTAACTACTAAATTACTGAACAGATTTTGATAATTTTTCACGATTTTTGAGAACTAAGTATTAAAACATAAAAATACTTAATTTGAATTTATTATTTATCTATTGATTTAACGCTATAGTAAAAACAACCGCCCGATACCTTCCCTAAGTTAAAATAATCTTTAATTTTTTCAACAAATCAAAGCTCTGCTCTTTGCTTTGCGGTAGTCAGGTGATATAGTATGAACTGACAATAAACTAAAGAATGTTAGATTACCAGTACAATGCGCACACGCGTATTTGAACGTCTTATCTTTATGTTCACATTGCAACAGACGATTGAAGGAGATATATAACATTTATTATATAAATAATATTTTATTAAATACATAACAAATATAAAATTACTTTATAAAAAACTTAAGTGATAAACAATTGACAAACAGTGTAAAAATTGAAATTCATCTACATGTAGAGGTATAATCCAACATAAAGAAATAAATCGATTCGCCAAAGAGATAAGCTTTTTTTTTTTTTTTTTTTAAGGGGGGAAAATCATCGAATGACTTCTCCCGCCTGGGTGAGGCGGGAGGGAGTGTCAGACTCTTACTGACTAAAAACCACCCCGTTCCTTCTCCTGCACGTCGAGCCGGAGCCCCGGTTACCCGTTAGGTTCTCCGCGACTCCGAATCGGCATCGGCCGTATTGGGCCCCATCTGTGGTGGTCTGATGGTTCTTTGAGGCGCGCGCGGAACGCGACGCGCCGTACGCTCGGGTCTGTTTCTGGTCGGACGGGGAGCCACCCATGCTCGCCGTCCGCAGGCCCGCGCTTACGGTGGCCGGAGATCGTCCCGCGATCCCCGACGCCCGGTGTGTCCTTCGCGATGGCTGGGTTGCGAGGAGGCAGCGCTTCGCTGCCTCACGCGTCCCGCCTCCTCCTTAGCTAGCATGACTGCTTCGCAAAAGGAGGAGACGGCATCCCAATCCCCCTCGCTCCGCATCATGGCCTGCACTAAGCCCGGACGCGAGAGGTCGCCATCGCCGATCACTTCCCTGAGGACACGGCGGTGCTCAGCCCACGCAGGGCATTCTCCCACCGTGTGTTCCACCGTGTCCTCAGGGCGGTCCTCGCAGTGATGACATCCGGGCGTTTCCTCCCGCCCCATCAGACACAGATACCTCCCGAAACTCCCATGTCCGGTGAGGACCTGCGTCAGGCGGTAGGTGAGGACGCCGTAGCGTCTCTCAAGCCACTCCTCAAAGAGGGGACTTACCGCTGCGATGGCAGCGAGCCCAGCCCTCGGTTGCGACAGTCGTTGCTGCCATTCCGCCATGAGATCGCGCCGGAGCTCATCCCGCCACGCACTTATTTGGCGCGGCAGCGGAGTTTCGCCCCGGCGACGTGCCTCCGCGCGCATGCTGTGCACGCGCGCGAGCACCTTCGCCTCCAGATCCCACGGCGGTAACCCGGCAAGGAGGTTCGCCGGCTCCCCGGAGATCGTGCGGTATCCGCGGATCATTCGGATCGCCATGACCCTCTGTGCCATGAGCAGCGTCCGAGCGGGACGCCGCAACAGGTTTGGCGCCCAAACAGGGGCGCCGTAGAGGGCCATGGACCAAAGAGATAAGCTTAAGGGTACATTACATACAAGGAGACATTGTAGAACATACTTTTTTAAAAGAGTAACGAATGGAGTTTCTTGCTCGTTCTTCTCCATTCGAATCTACGTTTTGGAATGAGTACCTAGCTTCACTGACGGACTGACTGACAGACTATTATTTATTTTGTATTTGTTGACGTTTCAAAAGTACCAAACTATGGTTTAATTGAAATAAATGTTTTGACTTTGACTTTGTACATTTAAAATACGAGTCCATCAAACAGATCTTCAGAAAATTAGTAATAGGCATTTTATAGATACTAGCTATGTACCAAGTGTGGGAGAGCCATGCTTTGGCACGAATGGGCCGGCTCGACCGGAGTGATACCACGACCTCACAGAAAACCGACGTAAACCAACGCTTGCGTTATCCTTCGTCGGGTGAGTGAGGTCACAGGAGGCCCAATTACCCTCTTCCCTTCCCCAATCTCCCCAATCCCTGAATCCCCAACAATCCTCAAACTTCTAATCCCCAAAAGGCTGGTAACGCACTTGTAACGCCTCTGGTGTTCCAGATGTCCATGGGCGACGCCGATTACTTACCATCAGGTGATCCGTCGGCTCGTTTACTGACTTATCCCATTAAAAAACTAGACCTAAGTAAAGTCAATAAGTTTTAATTATGTAGGTAAAGGGCTATTTTATTTTTTTATTTTATTATAGTACTATCGCTAGTTACTTTGGTACCACCTCTGTTCTACTCCTGGATATCATAAGAGCTGTCAAAAAGACCCGGACTACAGTACAACATAAATCTAAACAGAGAACTGGCAACTTCTAAACAGCTATCTTCAACTCGTCTCCAAGACAATGGGAAACTCTTTTATATATAGTAGGTTTATAGTCCAACATAGAACTATTGTTTAAAAACCACTTACCATTTAACCACTTACT
This sequence comes from Spodoptera picta, assembly GCA_038387885.1. Taxonomy (NCBI): domain Eukaryota; kingdom Metazoa; phylum Arthropoda; class Insecta; order Lepidoptera; family Noctuidae; genus Spodoptera; species Spodoptera picta. The sequence goes on from JAZHFQ010000002.1 coordinate 1,525,509, forward strand.
CTGCTTACCCCAATTAGTTAAGAACAAGGAAATACTGGTACACTAGTGTCCTAGATGTTGTTATCAGATCGTCTCTTGTTTACAAACAGATACGCCTTGCATCAGCTGTAATGAGCACAATTCTGATAACAGAAGTATTTACAATTAGGATTAATTTGGCGAACATTATCACTAGTGGAATGAGTTGGAAACTGCGTGAAATTAAAACGTTAAAATCATGATATTGTATAATTTTTTCATCTATAAGAAAACTGTTAGTTTTTTATATAGAAGTTTATGAGACAACCTTTTTTTAACCCAGATACGGAAAACATATCCGGATATGATCCCAAACCATACTCTAGTTATACAAATGTATTATTTACTTCATGAAAATTTAAAATATAAAACTTCTTCAACACTTCACATCGAATTTTTTTTTTTTTGTTCGTTCGTATAAATTATATCAAAATGCTCTAATATTGTTTATGTAATATATTGTGACTCTGTAATGCTAGTTTGAAGTTTTTTTTTTGTATTAAAATTATATTTTTCCTTACTGTGCCCGACAGGGTCCACAATGAACTGTACCTCTATTATCCTATGTTGCCACCTAAGTAAAACATTGTGGAACGCAATAAAGAATTTGAATTTGAATTTGAATTTGAATGGAAGTCCTGCCCGACATCCAAATATTCCATTGCTAAACTATGTATATTGGAACCACTGAAAATAATGCCATCGTATAAATTTTTAATTCCACACAGAAGTCCCACATTCCAAATATTTCATATCTGAACTGCTCAAAATTATTCCAACTTGCTCCACAAAATGTAGGTACAACTCCATAAAATCTGAATTCGACACAAACACACGGCTGGATAACACAAAGCTACAAAGTCACCAGTTGCTTGCCCAGGCGCAGCTCGTTTATACACCGTATGCAAAACGCAGCTTTGAACTGTGCGACAGGTGCCGTACAATGCATGCACCATGCATACAGAACAGCTGGCGTATTAAATTTAAATATTCGCAAATAATAATATACTTAGTTGTATGCCAGACTGCATAATATGCAGTAGAATTGGGATGATGACAGGGTACGAAAATTAAAAATCTAATTAGTCCGTAAGTTAGGTAATGAAAAAATATAAGACACGTATTTTTTATTTTGTCGTATACTAAAACAATACTTAGATAGAACGAATCAAAGTTTAGGAGGGGGGGCTAAAACGTTATTTCTTAGTATAAAATCTACTTAAGAAGTAACGTCACGCGACATTTCAAATCAATATATCTTCGAAACTATTCGTTTCCGTAAGAAAATAAAAAATACGTGTCTAATATTTTTAAACAATCTACTAGACGGACATTAAAATAAAAATTAGTCGTCTACCCTATTGCCTGATGTTTGGCAAAACCGTAACCCCTAATTGAATGTGACTCGAAATATCATCACCAGTCAAGCATGAGTAACATATCGACCTTAAATTGTATATTTGACACCATATCAATCCAGAATGTCAGCGACAACCACATAACAAATGTTTAAACCACAAGGTTAAACAAAAGTTAAATTCGATAAAAGTTTTAACCACAAGACGAAAACTAATAAAGACAAATATTACACATCTGACAGAGATAGGCGGGATATCATAGACTATTTATATATCTGACTATTTAACTAAGGGTGTCTAGGACGAACACCGCTACAAAATTAACGAGAAAAGCACCCTAAATACTAAAGTAGTCTGACCAAAACCTTGATTAAAAAGCTTACCAGAAAAATCAAGTTTCATGGTGCACCAATCATTCCCCCTCCTTCATACGGCTTCGATATATTGAATGATTTGTACGTCTTCAACCGTTCAACTGTGAATGATTGAATGAAACTCTATTCTTTTGATGCTATGGGATTTGTTAGGGGTATTGTTTTACACACCTGTGGTGTTGATACGATAGCATTTGTTTTATAAAGACGTAATAGTATTAAGTTGTGTTGATACTTCCTTGAGTCTTGAGTCGATTGTGAAAATAAGACGTAGATTAATATCGTTTATCCTTACTAATATTATTAATCGGAAAGTGAGTGTTTGTTTGTTCCGCTTTCACGCCGTAACTACTAAACCGATTGCTTTGAATTTTTGCAGACGTAAAGTTAGAAGTCCGGATTAAATAATAGGGTATTTTTAGGCCGAAAAATTTTGATATTCCCGAGGGAAAACAAAAGTATTAGTATAGATGGCGCTGTGTAATTTGTATATGTCACAGGCCACTTTTTATCTTTTTGTGATGCGAGCGAAGCCGCGGGTAAAAGCTAGTTTAAGACATAATTCATAAATTGAATCCTTGGACTTAACATACACAAAATTTCTAATAATTGCAACATACTAACTGCCATACTGAAAGACATTAAGAGCTGATTTTTCAATCCCCATACGATTCTTAACTGAAGAATAAATTTGACATTTGACAATATTTAATATGGAATAATTATGTAAAATTATTCCTCTGATAAAATTAATCTGGCGTTGGATAAATCAGTCCTTAACGATTACTTAAACTATTCCATAGTAACGCTGCTCCGAACATAATTTCTAAAGTTAATTAACAAGTACAGCAGTAAATAGACAAAACTAAAGATATGTCCACCAACTCAACCATCGACAAATAAACATTTCATTTTTTATCGAAAATCTTTATTTAAAGTCAAGTGTTTAGCACAAAAGTCTCACACGAATAGATTGAATATCGCGTGCGGCCAGCCATTGTGGGAATGCGGCGGATCACTTGCAATCTTCTCATTTAGACAATCAGCAAGATACGGGAGTACTGAGGGTGCGTCCCTCGGGCGGGATAGTGCAATATTATGAACTCATTTCTATAAGCACTTTGGAGAAGAAGAAAGTATTTTTAGACTTAACTGCTCTGTAAAGCTGTCTCAGTCAATAGAAACTAAGCTGGACAGAACAGTACATAGGTCAAAATTGAACTATGCTCTTTATAACTTGTAAAAGTGTTCATGAAATTGCTTGGATGAATAGAAAATGTAAATTTTAGATATTTGGTAAGAAACTTGTCTCTATATATCACACATATTGCGGGCATAATACCACCTAAACAAATAGTCATGATAAGAAATCTACATACGACCAAACACCATACAGAACAAGACAAGAAAATAGAACAACATTGAATCTCAAGAACTAAAGACCACACGAGCAGATACAATGACAATTCTGTCGACAAACCAAATAACATGAGCAACAAACAAATAAACAAAACAATTGATTCTAAACAATATGGAGTACAAGTCACACAGTGTAGTATCAAATGACGCGCTTGCGCAACTACACCAAAATGCAAATGGCGGAGAAAGTCAGGCGCATGTGTAGGACGCATTTTTATTAGGCCCGCACTAGACGAAGGTTTTGCGCAGGCGTCAGAAGATAGCGTTTTATTGGCTTCTGTTGTGCAGTCAATCAAATTAAATAACCAATTCTGATGTAATATTGGAAGAAATCAAAATATAGGTAGATGAACTATTGGCAACCCGTTGTCTTTTTCCCGATTTCATTTTAGAATGTTTGATTGTTTGGATTGAGTCGTTTACCACGCCTTATATCTATAGGCTCGATTCAACCTTCCTGCAGTCTTTAATACATCTGAGAATATTGAAAACCTTAGCAACACTAGCATATGATCTGAAGATTGTTCCCAATACCTCTTCTACGGCATTTCTCGGACATTAACAGAATCAATATCGCCATATTTAGACCAATGATCTTAATTAAAAAGTTATAGCCTCATTCTTACTACAAAACAGTTTATATATTTACATTTTATGCTCCTATAAAATATTTCAAGTGCTTCTAGACTCTATTAAATAGCCCAAAGGTCTTGATTGGTATTTATAACATCTTAATAACTACGGTATCGTATGTCTCTAATGTCGGCAGTGGGATAATGTGTAGGAGGCTCATTAATAAGTTTGTGGTGGAAATATTAGTCGTAGTTGCGACAAGTCGTGTCGTGGGTATGCGGACGACCTTCTGTGAATGAAAGGGCTTGTTGTGTAATCGATGTTAGGGATTGATATTGTATAATTTGATCTTTGTGTTGTAAACAATAGCTTTGGGAATATTTACATTGCATGTTATAAGTGGTTTGCAGTTTCACATCTGCTATTTGCAGTGTAGGAATAAAAACACTTAGTTATAAGAATGTCTGAACAGTTGTCAAAATGAACTTAGTAAGTTTTTCCTAGTAGTTTTACTATCTACAACAAATTAGATCTGTACATAACATATTTGAAACTAGAATCCATAAAAAATTAAAACAATATTGTTTGTATGTCCAATCACCAAATCAAACTGTACCACTTTGCTTCACCAAGCGTCGAACCTAAGTCAAAGTCAAAGTCAAAATCATTTATTTCAATTAGGCCAGAAAGGCACTTTTGAACTTCAACATAAAAATTTAAAGTGAAGCTATTTGCTCATTCCAAGGTGTAGATAGGTACAGTAGGTAGATAGCCACTCAAGAAAGAGGTAGCCCTCTAAATGTCTTAAAGAGCTCTTATCTAACGATTTACAATATGTATTATAGTGATAAAATATACAGGATTAAGTATAGATGTTAAGGCGAGGCGGCGCAGGCGCACGCTATGATTACTAGCTTATCTTTATTTAATATCAACACCGATCCTAGGAACCCACGAAATAATTAGTGGATTAATACTTTTTTGAGTGTGGTCTAAGTTGTAAGTAAATAGCGTTTGAATATTTAATTGCGGCATGCTTTCTTTCTATAGTAAAATATCAAAACGTCTTTGAAAGTAACATAACATAACATCACATGACCACATGAGAGCGGTTACTGGCGACTCTTATCGTAGGTTAGGATTTGCAATTCGCAATATGCGCGAATTTGATAATATAACAGCTATCAAATTGGTGTACATGACCCTGGTTAGAAGCAAGCTAGATCTGCATCTCTGGTATGGAGTCCGCATGAGGTTACTTATGCTCTGATGCTTGAAAAGGTGCAAAAGGCGTTTTTGAGGTTTTTGTACAGAAAACGGTTTGGCTATTACCCTTTTCTGTACCCCACTAAGTTTCTGTTAGGCATGTTACGGTTTAACTCTCTTGAGGTAAGGCGTAATTACTCCTTAATGACTATGAGTTGTAAGACGCTGCGAGGTGAATCTGACTATCCAGAGATTGTAGGTCAGGTGGTGCGGTTATCAGTACCGAGGCTGCTCACACACCAACTTCGACCTCGTCAACATCCCTTATTAGCTGTACCAGAAGCACGTACAGTGGCCCATGCAAATTCTCCGCTGGTCCGAGTACTCACCATGCTCAATTCTCTCCTGATGTCAGCACCAGAGTGTGATTTATTTGCAATGAGATGGATAGATGTGTGTCGTGAATGTTTAAGATTTTGTGAGAGGATGGATGATACGTAGCTGATTATAATGTTAATGTTTGTGTTAAATTACAATAATTACTCTAGAGGTAATTACCATTTGTTATTGAAATGTATAGTTTTTTTTTTGTTTTTTGTTAATTTTGTTTCTGAATTTAGTTGAATTAGTTTGTTTTTAATTACCTAAATAATAGCATTTATATATATAAGTTTAACAGTATAACTTAATGGCGTAAGCTGTGGTGTTGTATATGTACATTTTCTAAATAAATAAATAATAAATAAATCACACCTTTTATCCGCGAAGAGGTGGCAGAGGTGCTCATTAGGGCACTTTGCACTAGAGAAAAGTGGGTGTTACTTCTGTGGGCACCTCTGAATACGCCTTCGGGGATAAAAGGCGTGATTTTATAATAAAAAATCAAATTCTTGTTCAACTCTCCCTAAGAATTCTATTCGTACCAAAATCGCTGATGCTTCTAACTCCCACCAAATCCATTAAAATGTGTTCACGATACAAGTGCGGTAAAGTATGGTATACACGCACTCGGCTTGTTTATTGTGTTGTAATATACCGTCAACTCCTAAGACCACCCGTGTGTGGCCAGCCTAACATCTGATCACGACAATACAGCATCTATTATGTTTGTGAAGACCAGCACTTCAAGGTACCCGACATAGTACATTTTCGTTTACCTGAAAATTAACTTTATTACTAACTACTTAAGCAGCTTTTCGTCTGCTACTTCGCCATTATGGTCAAAGCCACAATAAATTATATTCTAAAATTCTTCAGGAAGCGTTATATCTTTTAGCAAAAACCGTCCAAAAATTTGGCCAGTTATTTTTGACAAAAGAGGACTTGTTTGTCATTATAATAAGGTTGAAAATCTCTTAGAGACTTTTTTCAGTGTAGTGTAGCTCCATGTGCCGTGTCTACACGAATAGATACACGTATCATGCTGTGAATGAGTTATATCATTAACATTATTTAATTAATTATCTTTCTATTGTGAGCTTTATATTCATTAGAATTGTCCTACTATGCATTAATATATACAGAATTTTAAATATAAGTTCAATCTCAGAGTCATGTATTTCGGCAGTAAGCTAACAATATTTTGCGAAATTGTTTTTTTATTTGTATGAAGTGACAAAATGACAACATGTATTTTTTTTTAATCAATTATAAGGTAAATATTTTGTAAGAACGAATAATCATATTTACATAACATAATATCACGCCTTTTATCCTCGAAGGGTTAGGCAGAGGTGCACGTGCCGTGTACCGGGCACAATTCCAGACTCCGTGCTACTACTGAGAATTTTTTAAAAACCCAGTAATACTTTGGGAATCGAACCCGAGACCCCTTGCCCGGCAGTCGCACTTGCGACCACTCGGCCAACGAGGCAGTCATAATCATATTTAGTTACCATTTAACACGGAAAGAAGTGTTAATTATGAACAAAAACACATTGTAAGCTAACTGCAAGCCTTCATAATCCGCTTTAGCGGCCTAAATCATAATCTCATGTATTACATATAACACCTCTGCTTAGTCTTTTAACAGAAAATTCGGTGTGAAATTAAGTTACATAATCATAACCGGCTTACTCCCTAGTTCCGTCGCGGAGAACCTAACGGGTAACCGGGGCTCCGGCTCGACGTGCAGGAGAAGGAACGGGGTGGTTTTTAGTCAGTAAGAGTCTGACACTCCCTCCCGCCTCACCCAGGCGCGAGCAGTCATTCGATGATTTTCCCCCCTTAAAAAAAAAAAAAAAACCTAACCTAACCTAAACCTAGTTCCAAAAAGAGCAGCGCCATTTTTATTTGAGAAGTTGACACCTGATGATTAGTAGTCGAGAAGAAAATGGTCTATAATGATACGCCTTTTTGGGGAAGAAGGGATTATCTAATGACTTCTCTATCGATAATCGACAAACTCTTCAGACAATCGAACCAACAAAACTATGTTATTAGATAATTGTATTGTAAACCCGATTGAAAAAGAGTAACCTATGGAGTTTCTTGCTCGTTCTTCTCCATAGGAATCTACATCTTGGATTGAACAACTAGCTTCACTTCTAAATTTTTTTGTTGTTGACGTTCAAAAGTGCCTTCCTGGTGTAATTGAAATAAATGATTTTGACTTTGACTTAGTCTTAGGTGTGGCGAGAGAGAGTGTCAAACTTTTACTGACTAAAAACCACTCCGTTCCTAGTCCTACTTTGAGCTGGCTAGTTTGTCTGCAGCTTATGCTACAGCAGCTGCAGCCGCAGCCAGGTTTATAGTACGCCTTAGGTCCTTTACTGCTGAAGAAGAGCTTCTTGGAAAAGCTTTGAAAGGGAGAGTTTGCATTAACTTTCACACTTGACTTGTGTCAGATGTGCTCGTAATTAGAACACAATTTTTTTTTTAAATAATGTAAGTCACAGCCTAACATAACATCACGTCGATAATCTCCCAAAAAAGTAAGCAGAAAACTAAGTCCTAAAGTAAGTAAAAGTCTAGAAGTGTTTTAGTAATTAAATTGTATAGTATCTGGTACCCATTGTTGTACTTGCATAATTTGAGTTATAAATTGATTATTATAGATTGTCATTTAAATAACAGTTACACAACAGTTACACCCGCATACTTGGGCGCCAAGAACACCGCCCCAGGACCCGACGGCCTGCATGGCAAGGCATGGGTCCTGGCCTCAGAGGCTCTCGGGCCTCGATTGATTGGTCTCTACAGCGCATGTCTGGAGAGAGGCCAGTTCCCGTTTCTCTGGAAAGCGGGAAAACTGGTCCTCGTGCGGAAGACGGGGCGCCCTGCGGACTCTCCGTCCGCGTACCGGCCCATAGTGTTGCTCGACGAGGTGGGGAAAGTCTTCGAAAGAATCATTTCGAACCGCCTCGTCGCGCACCTGACGGACATTGGGCCGGACTTGTCGGACGGCCAGTTCGGCTTCCGCAGAGGGCGCTCCACGGTGGACGCCATCATGCGCGTTAGAGACCTCACGACGGGGACTGCAGTGTCCAGGGGTAAGGTCGTAGTGGCGGTGTCTCTGGACATCGCCAACGCCTTCAACTCCCTGCCCTGGAGCTGCATCTTGGAGGCACTCCGATATCATCGGGTGCCTACCTACCTCCGTCGTGTAATCGAGGCTTACCTGACGGACAGGTCCGTCAGCTACCCCGGTCACCGGGGCGAGTGGAACCGGCGAGAGATGTCACGCGGTGTTCCACAGGGTTCGGTTCTGGGGCCGCTCCTGTGGAACATCGGCTATGACTGGGTGCTGCGCACCGACCTCCCGAACGGCGTTAGCACAATATGCTACGCCGACGATACGCTGGTGCTAGCGCACGGGAGGTCACACCAGGCGGCGGCCGGCTTAATGGCGACAGCGGTTGCGACAGTCGTTGAGAGAATCCGGCAGTTGGGACTCGAGGTGGCGCTCCACAAGTCCGAGGCCATGTGTTTTCATGGCCGCGGGAACGCGCCACCTCCGGGTGGGTCCCAAATAACGGCGGGAGGAGTTACCATCGACGTCGAGACGACGATGAAGTACCTAGGACTCGTCCTCGACAGTCGGTGGAACTTCATAGAACACTTCCGACGTTTGGCCCCAAAGTTGGAGAGGACGGGGGCTGCGTTTAAACGCATCCTCCCCAACCTCGGGGGCCAAACGCCTCCTGCCGGAGGTTATACGCCGGGGTCGTGCGGTCCATGGCCCTCTACGGCGCCCCTGTTTGGGCGCCAAACCTGTTGCGGCGTCCCGCTCGGACGCTGCTCATGGCACAGAGGGTCATGGCGATCCGAATGATCCGCGGATACCGCACGGTCTCTGGGGAGTCGGCGAACCTCCTTGCCGGATTACCGCCGTGGGATCTGGAGGCGAAGGTGCTCGCGCGCGTGTACGGCATGCGCGCGGAGGCACGTCGCCGGGGTGAAACCCCGCTGCCGCGCCAAATAGGTGCGTGGCGGGATGAGCTCCGGCGCGATCTCATGGCGGAATGGCAGCAACGACTGTCGCAACCGAGGGCTGGGCTCGCTGCCATCGCAGCGGTAAGTCCCCTCTTTGAGGAGTGGCTTGAGAGACGCTACGGCGTCCTCACCTACCGCCTGACGCAGGTCCTCACCGGACATGGAAGTTTCGGGAGGTACCTGTGTCTGATGGGGCGGGAGGAAACGCCCGGGTGTCATCACTGCGAGGACCGCCCTGAGGACACGGTGGAACACACGGTGGGAGAATGCCCTTCGTGGGCTGAGCACCGCCTTGTCCTCAGGGAAGTGATCGGCGATGGCGACCTCTCGCGTCCGGGCCTAGTGCAGGCCATGATGCGGAGCGAGGGGGACTGGGATGCCGTCTCCTCCTTTTGCGAAGCAGTCATGCTAGCTAAGGAGGAGGCGGGACGCGTGAGGCAGCGAAGCGCTGCCTCCTCGCAACCCAGCCATCGCGAAGGACACACCGGGCGTCGGGGATCGCGAGACGATCTCCGGCCACCGTAAGCGCGGGCCTGCGGACGGCGAGCATGGGTGGCTCCCCGTCCGACCAGAAACAGACCCGAGCGTACGGCGCGTCGCGTTCCGCGCGCGCCTCAAAGAGCCATCAGACCACCACAGATGGGGCCCAATACGGCCGATGCCGATTCGGAGTCGCGGAGAACCTAACGGGTAACCGGGGCTCCGGCTCGACGTGCAGGAGAAGGAACGGGGTGGTTTTTAGTCAGTAAGAGTCTGACACTCCCTCCCGCCTCACCCAGGCGGGAGAAGTCATTCGATGATTTTCCCCACACCCGCATACTGAAAGGTTATTGAATTTTAAGTTGTTGTACTTAAATATCGTGCCATCTCTGTCATTTTACAAAGAATTTGTAGAGACAGAACTATACTTAAGCGCGATTTTAAAGTGACGTTTGAGTCTTTGGACATCAGACGATTTAGTATCATACTGTGAGTGCATAGTATTGTAAATTATCATAAATAAATAAACTGCCTCGTTGGCCGAGTGGTCGCAGGTGCGAATGCAGGGCAAGGGGCAAGTACTACTGGGTTTTTATAAATTCTCAGTAGTAGCGCGGAGTCTGGAATTGTGCCTGGTATATGGCAATAGGCTCATCCCCTATTACATGGGACTCATAACATAAATATAGTGAAAAGTGGGTGTTACATTGTGCAGTGGCATAATTTACACCTCTGCCTACCCCTTCGGAGATAAAAGGCGTTATGTTATGTTATAAACTATTCCAAAGTCATCAACCAATATACTAACCAAAACAGTTAAATCAAATACATATATTAAGTGTGCAACCTCTCACCTCGTGCAGTATTTACGATGTAACTTTAACTGAACCGCGTACTTACATACGTGCATAAACAAGCAATTAATCTTTATTAACTTAACTATTACTTAAGTTACGTGAGAACCTGAGATTATGCTAATTGGTTACAACCTTGGTTACTGGTTACTACTGTATGGAGAACTTGTAACTTGTAAATAGGATTATATTGTTTTTTTACTATGTAATCTTGTCATCATAAATTGTAGTAAGTTATTTCTGCTTCTTGGTTCAAAGAGAAATCTGTGAAGATTCTTCATTGGGTTGGTCTACTAAGAGGACCCGATGCCTCCTTCAGGTGTGGGTGGTGGCCACCGAGGTGGTTCGACCCAACAAGCCGGTAACGTAGAGGTGTTACACTTCTAAAAAACTTGCGTTTAAGAAGTGTAACACCTCTAGTGTCATGTTTCGGATATCCATTGGCGGAGCCGATTGTTTATCATCAGGGAATCCGTCTGCTCGTTTAGCGGCTTAACTAAATAAAATCTCTAATTCTTCATCACCATCTTTGCCATCACCATTACCAGCCCGTCTTAACTACTTCTGTACTTAAGTATCTGAAATAACACGTCAGTTGATTGACAACCCATTGATAAATGAATATGATGTTATGAAAAAATTGGTTTGCTCTAATTGGTTTCTGTCTTTGCTCGTAAAGTTCGCAATGTGAGAGAAAGACGCACTTTAAGAAAACTTTTGAAGGTTCTCTCGTCAACAAACAAAAATGATTCGATTTTAACTCGTCGAGTACCGTCTTTATAGACACAATTATAGAACAATAGGTTGCGGTCACCGGTGACCGCTTGGTGTTTGACAGTTTAAAAATGAATAACCAGATTCTAGCGCAATTTTAAATTGAAGTGGGCTTCACAGATCTTTAGAGACATAAAATTCTTTCGGCTGACTACCAATTTAGTTATAATAAATAGTATTTCTGCGACTGATATTATCATACATTGATGTTTATCCAACGAAGTGTTTTACAACTATGATAGTTATTATGTCATAATAACGCAATTTTATGTACATAATTATGTACCTAAGCAGCGTATATTTACAATTAGATGTGTAAGCAATCGTTAGCAAATATGTTTACAAATAGATGGCAACAATTTAGTTTCTTTTATTTATAAATCTAGGTTATTGTTTTGTGTATGTGGCAAATGTAATAAACGTATTACATAACACTGCCTCGTTAGCCGAGTGGTCCCAAGGGCTTAAAAAAAAATCTCAGTAGTAGCACGGAGTCTGGAATTGTGCCCGGTATATGGCAATAGGCTCACCCCCTATAACATAAATAGTGAAACATTGTACAGTGGCATAATGAGCACCCCTGCCTACCCCTTCGGGGGTTAAAGGCTTGATGTTATGTTATATTTCATAACACTTTAAATGAAATAATGAGCAATTTGTACATTATTTAATCCATTTCTATTCATAAACACTTCTTACTGTTATAAAAGTTAAATCTATATATAATTATAAATAAAAATGAATCCGTTCGTTAGTCTCGCTAAAATTCTAGAACGGCTGTACTGAATTTGGCAAATTTTGGTCTTAAAATATTCGTGGAAGTCCATGGAAAGTCCAATAGGAAACAATTTAGGCGATACGTAGTTTGCCGGATCAGCATGTTTCAAATAAAATAGATAGTTTTGAAATCAAAATAGCATCTTTCTTTAATTTTTTTTCGCGTCTATATACCTATCTATCCAAAAAATACCGTTAACAAATCAGTAATTACTCTTCCAAAACTACGTTCCCCTTTTCACCGTATAATTAACCTATTTATAGAGTGGGTAAGCAGGAAGGGTGCCTAATTACACTAACCGTTAACAGACTCGTAGGTGTATTTCTGTTAAGTTTTTAATTAAATCATTCAACACCTGTGCCCCCTCACCCCTCCTCCCCTACTACGGGCATCGGCGCGTGAGATGCGCATGCGCACGTGCCCGGTATTCGTCGCTTTAGATCCGTTTTACGATTGTGCACACAATGAATTGTTAAGTGAGGTTGGCTTTTGTTTCCGGGGTCGTAAAGTTTAGGAGTTAGGAAGTGAAAATAAAGTTTGTTAACTGTAGTGGAACTATAGAAATTGATATAAATATTTGAAATTAATAAACTCAAACTCAAAAACATTTATTTCAATTAAACCATAATTTCGTACCTATTTTTGAAACGTCAACAAACATAAAATAAATAATAGTCTAGTCTGTCAGTCTGTCCGTCAGAAAAGCTAGGCTAAAATATTTTAAATTGAATCAGATTTTATAGATTTTACAGGTTTTTCATTTTGTAATTTAGGCGACATGATTCGGCGTGTACTATATTAACTTTTTGTAACCAATGGAATTTTAGTACGTCAAAAGCAAAAAAAAAATACAAAAAACAACTAATTCATATTCCCAAAAGCATACAATTTACACGTGAATATTTTCTTCCTAACACCAAAAATAAAAATCGAAAGTGCAAAGTACAGCATACCTACCATAAAATAGAAAGTGCTCCGATCATATGAACAAACAAACAGACATATTCATAACACGACCATAATACACAAAGAGTACTGTTTACCATGGAAACACTAACCGGCGCCAGCGCATCAGAAACTAGCGGTACAGAGAAAGGTGGCAATGTTAGTGCGAAACTGAGTATTGCTGGAAAAACTAGTCTTATTGAACGAGATCTCAATGGGTGAGGATAAAATATGTGCTAGTTTGAGCTGGTGGCTTAGTTAGTTTAGTAGTTCTGTCAATAACTACAGACGTCTCACCTTGTATCTCTATTTTTTCTTTTAAGTGTAGGAGAGCCATTCCTGGGAACGAATGAGCCAGCTCGTCCGCAGTGATACCACGGCCTCATAGAACACCGACATCAAACATAAATCGGAATGCAAGCAAACTATTCCTAACTCTAGACCAGACAACTTCAGCTGCTCAAACTATCCATTCCTGTTAAATTTCTTAATTACATCTTCAACTTTATTATATGAGCATAAAATCGAAAATCCAAAGAATTTTGACAGATTGGAGTACCTAGGTTAATCTGCTTGCTACAGAAACAAACTCATACTATATAACATGTTGTATGTATGTTGTGTATCAAAATTATTAACGGCCACGGCCACTTACGTAATATAGTGCTGGCAGTAACGTAACCAACTAAAATACACTTTGATTCGGACCGAGGTGAAACCGATGAGTTTATGAATGTACGTCTATTAGAGCATACTGACTCAATTACCTAGATATGCACCTCTACTGTGATGTGAGTGAACTTTTGAATCCTCAAATTGTTTTATGGGATAAGCCGGTAAACGAACAGGCCGATCACCTGATTGTACGCAATGGGCATCGCCCATGGAACAACAGAGGCGTTACAAGTGCGTTACGGGCCTTTTAGCGATGGGGAATTTGAGGATTGTTGGGTATTCAGAGATTGCATTATCACCATTGTCATTATCATCACATCATATTGACACAATTGTTTTACAGTGACTCCTAATTGTGAACATCCAACATCAATAGCCCGTGATACTCGACAGTCCAATGCTAGAATATCTGCTAACTCTGGGAATGGGCCGGCTCGCCCTGAATGATTCCACGGCCTCACAGAACACAAACGTGAAATAACACGAGAATAGTAAAGCTAGTAACAAAAACATATTTTAGCTGAGTAGAACGAAAGAGATTAAACAAGAAACGTCACAGTGATAACATTAGCGCTAAATTACTTTAGGCTTTGCATTCCCAACATCTGTGTGTCAATGATCTCTTATCTCTTATATGGGAAGTGAATTTTATTATATTTTTACACAACTGAATAACTGTAATTCCGTTTCAGTGTTTGATAAAATAAAAATGTAATAAGATAAATCTTAAATGAATTTAATCATATTGTTTTTACATTAAGTGTATAAGCGATAAGTAAAGCAATTTTTTTTTCAAAGCACTTATTACGAAAGCGAAACTTGTAGCTAAACTTTGGCCAAAATCAAACTCGGGATCTCGCGGTTAGTAATCGCACCCAATTTATGAATCAAAGGACCAATGAATCACTACCATAGAGTAATTTTGAACGAACCATAACATAATGTCTATGACGACACACAAACGTAACAAAACTCCACACTTCAAAAATATAACAACGATTATAAATAATAATAAAACAAAGATTAGATACAATTAATTTCATCTAACATGGTCTATAACGTCGGTGAACGGTACTAGGGTCAATTCGGTCGTAAATCTTGTTGGTATAGAGTTACTTGCGCCTGCGCAGGTCTGGTTTCACTTCGGCGCATGGACCACCGGAAGCGTGAGAAGTGGATTTACGCACTTAGAATTAAAAAATTGGTTATAATTTATTAACTTTCAATGTAGATATTTTTTCAAATTAAGATTATTAAATGAAATCTAGAACTAGAAAAACATGAATGACCAGTGTAAGGTAAGTACACCTTATTTTTCTCATGTCAGAGATGTGCCTCTGCCTACCCATTAAGGAAATAAGAAACGTGATGATTTATATAACAATCTCAAATAGCTTCCTAAACACAATCCTACAACAAACAAAACAGTTGTTGTACAATAGAAGCGTTGTTTACACTGCCCGCCATATGTCATGCGTAGGCTCACCGAATACAGTCACCGTCGACATTCTAGGAACAACATCGTAGGTGAAACATAACTTCATCACATAACTCTGCTGGTACCACGAACACTTAGCGACATTGTATGGACATAGTGATATCGTATTGAGACAATTTTAAATAGAGCACATTGAAAAACTATGTTTGACAATCAAATATAGCCAGTATCAGAGAACGGTATAATCACGCCTTTTATCCCGAAGTGGTAGGCAGAGGTGCATATTATGCCACTGTACAATGTAACACCCACGTTTCACTATTTATGTTCACGTATGAGTCCCATGTAATAGGGGGTGAGCCTATTGCCATATACCGAGCACAATTCCAGACTCCGTACTAGTGCACATAAAAAAGTTATATAATCCATTTTCGTGTCTCAATAAACGATCCTGAGACCTAACATTCGGCAGGCGCCTCACAAACCATTCAAGCCTAACTCGACTCGACATCAAATATCTAGGTATATCTCTTAGTTAATGTATACAATATATATGTATATATAGCTAAATATGTGCACATAATACATTTTTAGCCATTATGGCTAAATAGGGTATATGACTAATTTTTATTTTAATGTCCGTGTGGTAGATGATTTAAAAACATTAGACACGTATTTTTGTTTTTACGGAAACAAATAGTTTCGAAGATATATTGATTTGAAATGTCGCGTGACGTCACTTCTATGTACATTGTATACGTAGAAATGACGTTTTAGCCCCCACTTCTAAACTTTGATTCGTTATAATATGTAAGTATCATTTTATTATGCAACAAAATAAAAAATACGTGTCTAATATTTTTTCATTACCTAACTGACGGACTAATTACATTTTTAATTTTCATACCCTGTCATCATCCCTATTATTGGGACGTTTTGCAATCCGAATATCTACATAGTAATCCGACGGCTAGGTTCTAACCTGCTAAGGAATCCCATTAACAGCTATTCAACAATATTATGTAAAGGTTTTTATTATAACTGTGGGCGTCCATTCGTCCCAGCTTACTACATACTCAGCTCTTTTTATACAAATTATGAATCATGGCGACGAAATGATTCATACATAAGGTCACGTTTCAAAAAGAAACACGTTTACTTAGTTTCTTTGTAAACTTAAGATGTGTCAGGGTAACCTCTAAAACCACGAAGGTTAGACTGCATAGGTCATAAAAATACCTAGACTAGACTTGCCATAAGTAGTGCTTACACCATCTGCTACCATTTATAGTCGATTAGTATCAAACCTTTCTACTATCATCTTCCACTTCAAGTGTGGGAGAGCCATGCTTCGGCACGAATGGACAGCGCAACCGGAGTGATACCACAGCCTCACAGAAAACCAACGTGAAGCAACGCTTGCGTTGTGTTTCGTCGTGTGAGTAAGGTTACCGGAGGCCCAATTACCCTCCCCTTCCCCAATCTCCCCAATCCCTGAATCCCCTACGATCCTCAAATTCCTAATCCCCAAGAGGCCGGTAACGCACTTATAATGCCTCTGTTGTTCCAGGTGTCCATGGGCGACGCCGATTGCTTACCATCAGGTGATCCGTCTGCTTGTTTACCGGCTTATACCATAAAAAACCATCTTTACTTTTTTATGTAATAAGCCGGTAAGCGAGCAGACGGATCACCTGATGGTAAGCAATCGGCACTGCCCTTGGACACCAGAGGCGTTACAAGTGCTTCACGGGCCTTCTGGATCAAAACCCGTTTTGACTTTGATATTGACACAGATCAGTACATCAACATATCATTACGACTTCGTAAGCTCCTTACAAACGTTTTTTGCGTGGCCATTGATAAAAAGGCTGCCCACGTATTGAAATAAAAAACGAAACGACTGTACCATATGTCGCTCTACTAAACGTTGCGTTTTAGAATATTAATTAGTTTACACTTCGTTGGGTACGGAACTACAGAATACAGATAGACAGCGCTCTTTTCGACATACAAAATAGAGGTACGCAAAACTATGCTTGTACTCTAAGTATCTTTTTTATACCTAATGCAAGAAACCTCATTTCAAAGGTGCCTGTCTTATGAGAGAAAAGACTGTGTAGTGTGGGATTCAGTGGGAGAGTCTGGGAGATCTCAATAAAACTACAATCCGCATCAACCATACTGGGGCATTGGATACGCCTGAATTATAACTGGTAATTTTAGGTACTAATACTAATTTTATAAGTTGTTTGTTTACTAACCAAATGGATTTAAATTGTCCGAAATAAATAAATAAATTAAATCAACACCTCTTATTGTTGCCGATGGCAGCAACTAGGTCCAATATTGGCCTGCTTTTATTGTATCTGCTGAAAACGTCACAATATTGAGTAAAACATTAAAGTACAGTGCACAAAGGTTTTACCATCCTGAAGAATTTTTTTTTTCTTTTATGATCTATGATCTACATATAAAAGCCTACGACATAATCGTCATACTAATTTTCCGGACCAAATAAAGCGTGCACCGTAGTTGGCGGTGAATGGACTGTGACGTCACGATGCCCACGCGCACGCCCGCCATATGGTCGCTGCCTTAATTGTAGCGGCTGTTCGATATTTAAGTATTTAAACTATGGACGAGAGTACTATTGGCTATTGACTAGGTATTGTGCTAGAAATGTGTGGCAAGAATTTGTGTGTGTGAGCTTTGATCTTATGAAGACGGAATTCTATTTGGTAACAAATGTTTTCTTTTGTAGCAATGAATCTTGGATAGTTTTAGTATCTACTAAGGAGTTTCTGACTCAGATATTGGTACCAACCGCCAAGCTAAGAGCAGTAGCATTCTCAACACCTTTAGGTAAGCCTAACTGAACATCGCAGTTAAGTCAGGCTAGGTTAGCTTAACCTTTCGCCTAATCTAAAATATAGCAGCTAATAAAGTTCAGTGGACCTTTGATGTCTATTACAAAAATGAGAGAGATATTTATTAACTTCGTGTAGCCAATAGCATAACCAAAGGAGTTCGTGGACAATAAACACAATACAAAAACGAGGGATTCCTCTATTTGAAGTTGTTTAGAGGAAAAATAACCTACTACAAACCATGAATGAACAAGTTTAGGTATAATTCCACGCTAGTCAACTACAATCATTGTTTATAAGGAAAATAACAACATTTTGTTGTCAATACGTCTTTCATCATTATAATGCCTAATAATCGTACAGTGGCGGTCAAATCTACCTACTCCAATCTGTCAAATTTATTCATTAGATTTCTGACTTTACGGTAATACGATAAAGTTGGAGATGTAATAGAGTATTTTGACAGAAAAGGATAGTTTGATCTACAGGCCACCGTACACACGGCTAAATTTACATAAACAGTATAAACTGAACGTTAAATGTGCGGAAAGATGATGATGACGCGACACCAGGATAAACTGGTTTTGTATAGGTTGATGTGTGGCCGTGTATACATACGTGCGTAATGGTAAATGTATTTTCTTTCATACTTACTCATTGATTGATTCGTCACTGAAAAACCCAAACTGTTTGCGTGACTTGCGACGATACAATGACTTTAGTTATACCTAACCGCACGGTTTTAATTGATTGATGGGGTGATGTATTAGGGGAAGACTATTATACAAAGTATCGTGAAGAAGTTCACTACGCACAAAACTATAATAAAAATATATTAATGTTTCTGTCTCTGGGGCCTTAACCACTGGTAGCTTGGACCATGCTCCCGCTACTGGTCGGCTTCTATTTTTATGTTACATATTTTTATAAGTTTTTATAAGTTTATACTGTAATTAAAAGCAGTTGCAAACGTTTAAACAACGTAAAACTAGACTTCAGAAATACAAATGAAGAAATCAAACAATAAACAGGTGCAGTATTTAATAATGTATTAGTAGAGAATTTTAAATAAATATATGGGCATAAAAAATAATAGAAAAACTTTATTTTGTCAGAAATACTCTACGGATACAAATTATTTAAGGCGTTACACAAATCATAATGACTATTAGGCAAACTAATCCAAAATGTAATATTAAAACATCATGCCCACCAATCACGCTTGCATCAAACAAACCACACTCGTCCCAGCTTCGAAACCTCATCAACTCAGATCATCTGATTCACATCATCCACGGCGATATCCCGCGGCGTTGCTTCGATTCCCGACACAGGAACGTCTGACATCCACGTCACAAACTTCCTGAGTTGACGTGAACATGATGTTTCAACATTCCATCAATCATCAGGCACACGGGGTCAGCTTCCCGTCTCATCAGATTCAGATGGACATTAATCTAAATCAGTTTTAGTACTAGCATTGTTTATACCTACCTATAGCATAACTTACAAATGTTAAAGTTACATTGTTATATGATATTTAACAATTGGCGTTCTATAGCAACGACTGCCTCGTTGGCCGAGTGAATTTATAGAAAACTGTCGTTTTTTGACAGTTCGAAAAAAGTATTGATTTTGACTAATTGGCGAGTACCCAATTGGAAATTTCATTATCAGTAATTGTATGTACTTACAGTAACAAATTGTGATAAATACATTTTATTTATATTAACAGTTTATTTAGTCGTTTACATAACGCTAATACTATTTACGAAACTGACTAAACTACAGATAATACATGCTTAGAGATAGATTAGTATTTAAACTAATTAATATTCATATAGCCGACCCATTTCAATAATAAGTTCAATGTGTGTGATAACGTTATCTATTCAACTTCACTTGTCCTAGTTAAAATGCATTACTAATTACTTAACCTGACTTTGTTTGATCTTTGCTTTTTGTTTAGACAATGAAGTCGTCTAAAATAAATAAGGTAAGCAGTGCCAGTAGAAGGCGCTGCTATTGTTTTTTGATAGACTTTATTTATGTATTATAGTTTTTTAAAGAAGCTTCCAATTTACCAGGGTCTCGTTAGTCAAGTGATTAAATCAGGAATACAAAGCCAGAGAATTAAAGTAATGTCAAGGCAAAATATTATAGGGGTATTTTTAGTGTTTTCGAACTGACGAATAGAACGAAATCAAAAATTTTACTCAATAGGGTCATAGGAAAAGTGGAATTTATTTCATTGCGAGAACCAAGATAGTTATTCATGTCCCTGGGACGCGGCGGACTCCAGTGTTTCGGTGTTTTTATGGTCGTATCTACTGTAGATCCTGGCTTACAAGCGTTGCAGCATACGGAGCTGCGGAGAACTTAACGGGTTACCGGGGCTCCGGCTCGAAGTGAAGAAACGGGGTGGTTTTCAGTCAGTAAGAGTCTGAAACTCCCTCCCGCCCAGGCGGGAGAAGTCATTCGACGATTTTACCCCTTAAAAAAAACAGTCGTTGCAGCGGTTTTGAGCACCCTCCCATAAAAATATGGGTGTTATGTACCATTGTATATCTACTCCTCTGCCTACCCCTTCGAGGTTAAAAAGACATGACGTTATATAAGCATGTATTTAGAAAGTCAATAAACCAAAATAGCCTAGTCTACCTGTCCAAACATGTCCTCTCACTTAATTTGGAGATTGAAAGTCATATAACAGTCATTCTGCATAAATAAGACAATCAGCACAAACTGGTTGCAGTCAGGGTCAACTTCTAACTGTGGAACATTTATTATTAGTATTAAATACATTGCTTCTATTTTTATTAAAAAGGTATTTTGAGACTAGTCAATCCGCGTCATTCCGCGTGCACAAAAAAGAAATTAGGTACCAAGATCAAAACTCGCGAGTAGATAAATGAAAAAAAAAACAAATAAGAAGTTTATGTTAACAAAAAATACGTTTGGGTGGTCAAAAAGTTAGATTCAATATTATAACTTGCCGCAGACAGGAATGCGCATCCCGTTCATTCAAAGTTACTTCTAGGTAATTATATTAATTCAGCAAACATTACATTTGCCTAAACACCTCTTTCGCATAATAATCGCATTCACAAGCGCTAAAGCCTACTGATTGCATGTAAATAACAATTAGAATTTAATGTGACGTCGTTTCCGGCTAATGGCGGGGCATCCGGCGTTGGGGTGCGCACGCGCATACAAAGCCTGCACTGGGTGCGCGGGCGCCACATCTGGGCAGTTCTCGGTCACCATTATATCCGGTAGTTTTTTTAGGGTAAAGGTTGCCACATGACAGTCGGAAGTTGAAGATGAAATTTAAATAAAGCATCCTAATATTCCATAATTTTGATCAAAATGATTAAAATGTTACTATAAACTTTATAGTATAAAGCATATTTCAACGAATCTGGATACTTCCAGATTCTTCAGATTCGTCAGTCAGATGAAATAAGATCGGTAAGTAATAGAAGCGGACGTCATGTCTCATAATTGTGGCGTGATGATGACGATGATTCCAAATATTTAACATTCACTATTATTCGTATAATCACTACATACATAGTATAAAACAAAATCGCTATCCGCCGTCTGTCTGTCCCTTGTTAGATCTGTGCTTAGATCTTTAAACTACGCAACGGAATTAATAATATTAATTATTTATTTCAATAATTATTGAAAATGTTAATGTGTTTTATTGAATTGAATTCTGAAATTTAGATTTTGCTGTGCCTGACAAGATCCATAATTGTGTCCTAGCTTTAAGCCAATGTAACATCTTAAGAAACATTATGGTATGCAAATAAAGATATGAATATGAATATTGAATTTGATGCGGTTTTGTTTTAATAGATGGTGATTCTTTAGCAAGGTTTATATGTACAATACATGCATATTGCACCCGTGCGAAGCCGAGGCGGGTCGCTAGTACTCGAATAAAAATTACTGTTTCTCACTGTGACAGCCCTGTGCTCAGTGTCGTAGATACGACCATTGAAAGTCAGTAGTAAGTACGTACTTATCCGGAGACAAGTAAACTTTAGTTCCGTTGTAAATTTAATTTGATTGATGTTGTCTTTGTGTTTACTTATTGCTTGAATATTAAAACTGATAATAAAAGTATTAGATATTAAAATAAATCTTAATGTACACGTGGTTAGAATTTATGTTGTGTCGAGACTTGTTAAAGCAGTCGTTCTTTTGTATAGTTTTAGTTTATTTTTAAATTCAAGATTTGTATAACTGAGTGACTTGAGTGAGGAAAGTGAGTGTATTTAACTCTCTATCTATCCTTTCAAGGATTAACTGTTATAATATATTTTTACGGGGGTTGAAATTATCGAATAACTGCTCCCGTCTGGGTGAGGCGAGGGGGAGTGTCAGACTCTTACTGACTAAAAACCATCCCGTTCCTCCTTCTGCACATCGAGCCGGAGCTTCGGTAACCCGTTCGGTTCCCCACGACAACTGTTATAATAAAACGTTGGTAACTGTTATAATAAAAAGTTGCAAGAAAGTAAAAAAATAGAAATCATTAAAAACATATAAATTAAATATGTCATACAAGAAAGTGGTCGCAAAATGTAATGCAAACTACAGTCATATTTTAGTAAATTATTGGCAAACTACAATAACTCGGATTTCAACCAGGTCGAAAGGGTCTGCAAGATCCATAATAATATTTGAGACAAACATGGCAATCTTACATAAATATGATGTAAATCAAGTTTATCACCCTTCATTCAATTTGAATTTGCCGCGCTTAACTGGATTCGAATTTGGCGCGTCATCGGTGTGTGATGTTTGAAGTTTATTAGCTATGCCTCGTTGGATGACATTACTAGGTTATGTGTAAAATAAATACCGGTGAATATAAAGTAATAAGTGAAAATATAGCTTAAATGTTGTTTCTCTTTTCAGGTGAGGATTGTTATTGATTGTAAATACCTTACCATTGTATTTGATTGTTAAAACATATATTGTTTATAAAAGTAAACTCTCTTTTCAGAGCAACGCATTTCGCAATTATTTTATCGACAGTTACAAGTCATTAAATTAGAACATTATATGAATTTAATTGTTATAGGCCTTAAAATTATACCTGTATTGTTCCCAATCTAGGTATTGCTTCCGTAATGTTACACAGGTCTTCCGCCATTGCACCATATTGAGTAGGTGTGTGTGTGTGTGTTTAATGAATATCTAATTTGATGGCCCTTCTGTATGACTAATGGAGTAGTCGACTAGTGTAACGCAATAATTGCGGTTACGCAGTCAAGAGACTGTTAACAGGATTCGCGGCAATTTAAATGACTATCACCAAATTGATGACAATTTTTTTAATAGGAAGTTCCTGTCGGTAAGGCAATAGAAATTAGTTTTGAGTTTAGTAGTAGATAGTTATTGTGTAGATGTACATAAATATTCGATATTTGGACATTACCTATTCCTTGTAAGAATACATAGAATTACAATAATCCCTAGATATCCTACATAGTCTTGATTACCAAACACTGGATATCATTCCAGACTTCTAACACACACACACACAGTATAGACAGAATTAGATTGATAAGAAAATCTGCACCTATATTGATGCTTTGTATTCAAGTATATTTATTGCAATATAGATTTGTGACAATCCATTGAACTTTTGTGACAATCTGCTGAGATTTTTTTAACAACCAATAGTACTTTGCTCGACTCGGAAATCGAAGCCGAGACCCCTTGCCCGGCAGTCGCAATTGCGACCACTCGACCAACGAAGCAGTCGGAGGCAGTAACGACCAACGAGGGAGATTCAAATTCAAATCGCTTATTAGGTATATGATTAAACAATCATACTTTACGACCACATAACCAATGAGGTATTTCACGATTCTATTACTCAATACAAAACCTTAATCGCATTCAAAACCCACACGAAAGGGCAAACCTTACCGACAGAAGTGAAAGTTAAAAATCAGATCAAAATTTCGCAAGAATTAATCGGTTTATTGATTATATTCATACCCATATCTGAAGAGAGAGGTGGCAGGGCTAGTGACATTCAATTATTTCGATATAAGTGTAACAACAAGCATGTAAAACTATACCAATAATATCAATTTCGTTAATCAATTTCCAACCTTCATGCTTTGTGATAAAGTTGAAACTTTAATGAAGAAATTGTAATTTTTAGGTACTATATGATGTGCTGTTCTGAACCTATAGAGGTAGATAAGTGCAATTGATAATTTGGGCTCTCATTAAAGACAGGTGATTACTTTAATTATCATATTGACGAATTAACGCGATATTGAAACAGTTTCTGGAAGTAAGTAGTAATTACTTTACTGCAAACCTTTATAAGATAAGCTGTTGTAATTTATGGGTTTGACTGCCAACAGAATACTGTTGAAGGCAAATCCTCCTTCAACGTCGGTCACCGATGACCCCTATAGTGTTTAATGTATTAATAAAGATGGTTTTTGATAGATGTATGGAGATGGTTGTACTTGTACGCAATGTGTACCGATCACACACACAATCACGTTATACTAAAAGCGCTGACACGGTGCGTCCGCGCACTGTGTCAAGGAGAACGATACATTTACACAGAATTCAGTCATCAGCACATGTTTAAGGGAAAAAACAATGAACTGACATTGACCTCTTTTTGTGACGTCATTTAGGTATACTGAATTCCTTAAAGGAGGTTTTTATAAGAGTATATACAAATAAATACTGTACTTCAATGGAAATAGTCTTAGGTCATGGTGAATCGTTGTCGTCTGGACCAGGGTCGAGGGATTTTTTTTTACTTAGGACAATTAGGTCATCTCGTACCATTTATCAAGACCAGGATAAATGTTTTACAGTCTTTCAATGTTTATTTGCATTCATTTCAATTTCAGTAAACAATACGTTTACTGAAATTGGACTTCAAAAGAGACTATGATCTATTTGTTTAGTCTAATATGAAATGCTGGTCTCATCTTGAAATTTAAAGATTTGTAGAAACAAAAATACCTATATTTCAATAATATTTTACAAACTACGTTTAAACCGACTTTAACCCCCTCTTTTTTGAAGTCGGTTAATTAGTACACTCGTCGTGGTGGCCCGGAGGTTAAGACGCCCGTTTCTCATGCATAAGGGTGCGGGTTCGAAACCTACCAACGGCAAGTACCATAGTAGTTATATTTAGTTATATGTACATACTTTCTAAGATATTATTATTAGACACCACTGACAAACGGTGAAGGAAAACATTGTGAGGAAACCTGAATTTATAATTTCTAGTTATAAGTTTGTAATCGCCAACCAAGCGTAGTGATTAATTGCTCAAACCTTCTCCGTGTGAGAAGAGGCTTTACTCAGCAGTGGGCATTTATTAATAGGCTGTGGATGATGAATTAATACACTTAAATGTTATTTTAAGTATAGCAAACACTTTTCTGAAAACCGCAACGGTTCAGACAATTGCGATATAATCGCGCACAAATATACACACATAGAGATCAAGTTGAGAAACTCCTCGTTTTTGTAGTCGGCTAAAAAAAAGTGAGAATGAAATTAAAATTAATACAATTATGTCAATTTTTCAAGATTACATATTTTAAACATTAGAAAATTTAAACAATTCCCGTCTTCGCGTAGTAGGTGTTATTCCGGAAGATACAGCGCACAAAATTAAAACAAATGAACAAATTTCCTAACCGACACGGAGCCGCGGAAGGCCTAACGAGGTCCCGGGGCTCCGGCTTTAAGAGCAGGAGTCGGGACGGGGTGGTTTTTAATCAGTAAGTCTGACACTCCCTCTCGTTTTACCTAATCGGTTTGCATTCTTAAATATACTACACTACACTGTTTGTGTAATATGTATGTATAGATAAACGGTTAGACAATAGAATTAGAGATAATTAAGCAGAAATGCTAATGTGCTTTATCTTTTGTGAAAACAGAAAAAACATATAAATAAGCATTTAGTGTACAACTTCCGTTGTGTACCAGATAATTGTCATGACGTACCACATGGATGTAGAGGTATATTTGCGATGGGTCTATCCACAAGGTCAATTTCATAGATTACAACAAAATAAAGAGATAGTATAACGTGCACTTTTCACCAATTCTGTGGCCCATGTAATTAGGGGTTTTTTTTTTTTTGTTTAAGGGGGGAAAATCATCGAATGACTGCCCCCGCCTGGGTGAGGCGGGAGGGAGTGTCAGACTCTTACTGACTAAAAACCACCCCGTTCCTTCTCCTGCACGTCGAGCCGGAGCCCCGGTTACCCGTTAGGTTCTCCGCGACTCCGAATCGGCATCGGCCCTATTGGGCCCCATCTGTGGTGGTCTGATGGCTCTTTGAGGCGCGCGCGGAACGCGACGCGCCGTACGCTCGGGTCTGTTTCTGGTCGGACGGGGAGCCACCCATGCTCGCCGTCCGCAGGCCCGCGCTTACGGTGGCCGGAGATCGTCCCGCGATCCCCGACGCCCGGTGTGTCCTTCGCGATGGCTGGGTTGCGAGGAGGCAGCGCTTCGCTGCCTCACGCGTCCCGCCTCCTCCTTAGCTAGCATGACTGCTTCGCAAAAGGAGGAGACGGCATCCCAATCCCCCTCGCTCCGCATGTAATTAGGGGTTAGCCTATTCCTAAACAGCGGAGTAATACAGAATTGTCCAACTTTTTTATATGATAATTTTAAGCCGATTAATGAACAAATGGATCGCCTGTAGATAAGCAATCGGCGTCGCCCATGGACACCTGGAACACCAGAGGCGTTACAAGTGCGTTACCGGACCTCTGGGGATCAGGAATTTGAGGATTGTTGAGGATTCAGGGATTGGGGAAATTGGGCAAGGGAGAAGGGTAATTGGGTTTCCGATAACCTCACACACACGACGAACTACAACGCAAGCGTTCTTGAAACTGAACATCATGAATTACCTGTGCCAGTCTATTTCCAGACTATGGGGTTACTCTATATTCTCTTTGTCATCATATCCTGATAAATGGGTTAGTGATAGCACTTTAAAAGGTGCAGGTTTATCAGCGTCTCTAAATATAAAAAAAAATTAAATTAAATTTGAATTCTGAATATGTAGTCACATAATTTGCGATTATTTATTTCACCAACGAGACATCAGGCAGTCCGATAGTTTTAACACTTCATAAGTATTGTGTCGGACCTATTAATTAATTCCCACAGTCCACAATTAAGTTCTAACTGACAATTTGCACTTGCCTTATCGTAATAAACTAATTAATTACCTACAAAACTTTTTTTATTACTATCGTTTAGGTAACCGAAGCACAGATAATTAAGTAACATTGCCAATTATTTATATTTTCTTTTTGGTTAATGTTCAATTTCTATTTTATTATTATGTTGTCCCTATTTTGTTATACTTTGTTGTTTCTTTGTCTATTCTCTTTTCTTTACTCTTTTAAGTTTATTATTATTGTTTTGTATTATATACATACCAGTATTTTTATTTTTGTATCTGTATATATCTACCTATGTACATATTCTTCCTTCTTTCTTTCAGATTGAACAAACTGTTGTAACATTGTACTACCACGAAGATAGCAAGGAAGTATTTGTATCGCTTACATTAATCATAATTATTTTATAGAATGAACTGATATTTCAAAATGTTTAATTCACAAAATACAAAAGGGGAACCTCTTCCTTCATAGCCACTACAAGATATTAATAAAATTAAATGAGTACTTCTATATCTACCTACAAATACAAGATGAAATCCGTTCTAATAATAGGAGAAGATAATCAACTAGATCTATTTTAGTACAGTTGGCAAGCAAAACTACGTAACTTCTACAGAAAAAACAACCAGTAGTGTGACTGAGTTGTGAGAGGAAGTCAGTTTTTTTGGCGGCAATATGTGTAAATAATATTGTTGTATATTTATTTAAACGCCTTCACTTACGTTGCGGCATGTGGGTAAAAATATCGGATGAATGGATGTTTATTTTTTGACATTCCGTCGACACTGTTTTGGTAAAATCTTTGGAGAGGAGAGGAAAGTTAGAGAGTTGTATGTTTCGAATATTTTGACTGCACGGTTGGTGCGGTGGCTGGGCAACCGCCTGCCGTGCAACGTGTCGCGGGTTCGATTCCCGCACGGGACAACACTTTGTGTGATCCACAAAGTGTTGTTTCGGGTCTGGGTGTCATTGTGTATGTGAACTTGTATGTTTGTAAACGCACCCACGACACAGGAGAAAATCATAGTGTGGGGCAACGTTTTTTATAAAAAAATATATATATATATTTTTCTGTTATTCTAGCAAAAAATTTAAAATATTGGCTAATTTCTCTAAAACAACGAAACAAAAGCACTTTATGAAATAATCGTATCCTAAATGCTATGTCTAAAAACCAGGTCACTTTATATCTGTCCAAATATTAGAGGTAATATCAGTGTGACCTAATAGTAATATAGTAATATACATAATAGTAATATACATCCATTAGTCCCGTGCTCATGCAGCACGGGACTAATGGATGTATATTATGTATAAAAAAGACTAATTGCCAATCTTTCCGAGCCAATTATCTGAATTTTTGACCTCTATCCATAAATATTTTTGTCCGAAATCTTTCTTAGGTCTTGTAGCCTGACATCTTGAAACGATAAAGTAACATTATCAAATATTAGAACATTTTGCAGCACAAAGTGTATTCAGACGTTGTGAGGTCGTTGGCGGGCGCCATATTAGTAATGAGGTCACGGAGACTGCGCCGGCGCACGATCAGAGACGATCAACGTGAATCTTCTTTTGAGAAATTTATCGATAGAGTTTGCTTTACATTTTATTTTGTAACTTTTTACTGTTTAGTGCTTGCATTTTTTTCTATCTCAAAACTTTTCTAAAAAGTAGCAATAGATATTTATGTGACTGGTACCTAACCCATGTCATGGGCTATGGTATACCCTATCAATGATTGATGTAAAGTGAGTCTGTGTTTTCCGTCAAATATGACTAGGGTGTCTTCAACTCCCGAGTGAACAGGTTGCTCATAGGTAGTCGTGCTCCATCGTCATCAACCACCAGGCGAGATGGTGGCCAAACGTCAAACTATTAAGTACCTACATATAAAAATGTGAGTACAAATAGTCAATGAATACTCTAGCAAATAAACTTCGATACTACTCGACATGTACTTCCCTGCAGAATCATTCCTTTATGGACGAACCTAGACAGTCACATTAAGAATTCTTACAACTAAATACTGATTAGCTACGAAGTAAGTACACCTACATATTCGTGAATCAATGGCTGACTGTACTAGAGTTGTTGTCATCAATACATATAACAAAGTCCCTCAGTTTTCTTGTTCGTAATTTACTTGTTATTATAAATATTACCTGTAAGACGTTGTAAGTAATAAATAATGAGAATCGCATGACGAATACGACCTTACTTATAAAATGACTGACGTAAGTGCCTACCTATGTATCTGTCATCTGTTTCATTGCAAAAAAATTGTTAAATGGTTTAAAGTTGTTGTAAGACGGCATTGTAACTTAAAAAAATCACACCAGTTATTCTCAAGAAGAGATAGAATCTCTTTTAACAAAAATAAATGTTCGAGTGCATAATAAAAGCAGGGGCCGACAATATGTATATAGGTACATCTACCTTAGAACTCGCGGATTATGCATTTACCATAAGACAAATTACTTTATAGTTTATAGTTTTAACACATAGCTATACCTTCACAAACCAGAGCATTTATTGTTAAGTAGAAGCAGTTAAGGATGCAACATCAAATGAATCTTAATGCATCTAGCATTGATTCGTTCCACTAAGGTCATTTGAATAAAGAGCATTTTATTTCTTGTTCCGTAATTTCAATCGCAGTTCCTATTACACCAAGATGCTAACTGAGAGTTCTTAATTCAAGACAATCACCATCATTAGTCAATTATAAATTGTCAAAGACTCATCTCAATTCCAATTTTATCCCTGAATAAAAACTGATTTATCCAACGAAAAAGTGTGGGAGAGCCATGCTTCGGCACGAATGGGCCGGCTCGAACGGAGTGATACCACGGTCTAACAGAAAACCGACGTGAAGCAACGTTTGCGTTGTGTTTCGTCGTGTGAGTGAGGTTACCGGAGGCTAATCCTCAAATCAAACTCCTAATCCCTTAAAGGCCGGTAACGCACTTGTAACGCCTCTGGCGTTTCAGGTGTCAATGGGCAACGCCGATTGCTTACCATCAGGTGATCCGTATGCTCGTTTACCGGCATAAAAAAACCGACGAACATGGCACATGCCAAAAAAAACGAAAATATGTATATCAAAATCAACAACTATAATCACAGAACCGTTCGCAATTCAAACCAAAAAGTAACAAAACAGTTTTAAACCCATAATTCAACGACACACAACGATGCATCTAAAAATATCAGTTTTAAGAGATGAGTTGTCCCGGTGTGGAGATAAGAGGGCATCGTTTGGTCCATAGGTTATCTGAATACATGCACAAGCACCGATTCACAGTAAACTATCGTTGCCACTGATAATAGACGCATTTTTTAAACAAATATTTCTCCGATAAGTAGTAGATATGAACATAAAAGATTCTGTTGTTTGTTACATGGTAAGATTTGAATGTCAACTAGTTATAGAGTTTCTTGCTCGTTCTTCTCCATAGGAATCTACACTTTGGAACGTGAAAATAGAACTAGAGGACTGACCGTCCGACAGACTGAATTTTTTTTTTATATTTCAATATTTTGTTTTGACTTTCAAAAGTGCCTTCAATCAAAAGTGTCCTCCCTAATTGAAATAAATGATTTTTTGACAGTGACTTTGACTTTACATTTTTGTTTAGGGTTGAGTTTTCGTTTTTTGGTTTATCTGATATCTGGATGACGATATTAGAGATCTGAGGATGAAGACAAATCTTTATCTCAATAGTTGTAGATAAACTTTAGCAAAACGTCTTCATTAAAGGTACACTTCAAATCGTCCTTATAATAAATGATTTATCCTGTTGATGATTGATCGCAATCGCAACTCTTTAGTTTAAAAGTATAAAGACTTCATAAAGATTCTTATAAAAACCATCTAATGACTTGATCTCAATAGGACCTCTCAACTTAACGACAAAAACTGATCCTAAATGACAAAAAAGCCTAAGGCTTATTCTATGCACCAGATTTCTACCACGTCATTCTGGACAACATTGTCAAAGAAATTCCCTGACATTAACTATTTTAAATCACGTTTACAAGTTATAAAACGTTGATAAATGACAAAACCACATCCCAAACGCCTGAGCCGACGACAGAAACTCCATTAAACATCGATCAGTGATCAATAAAAGAGTTCTGGGCACAGCTGCGCATGGGCAACTAACTCATTACTTATCTCCACCATTAGCCGGATAAAGAAGTGTTGTGACTCGTTCACGAACTTAATGACATGTTCGTACTAAAAATGTGTGTTATAGGCTGTTATAGCCCTCGGAAGGAGGCATCGTCTTTTGTATATTTCTGAGAGAATTTAATGAATAAATCTCCGCCTTACAGCTAGTGGCTACGGGCTAAGTGTAATAGTACTTCTTCAGTTTTATGAGTTCCTAGTACTTTGTCTGAGAGTCCTGAAGTTTACTATCTTAATTAGTAAGTTATTAAAGAACTCTTGCATTTATCTATCATCATCATCAACAATAGTCGGAAGACGTCCACTGCTGGACAAAGGTCTCCCCTTAGTCCTCCACGTTGAACGACAACTCGCATTTATCTATACCAGTATTATATTTAGAGGAGACGGAAATCTAATTAGCATTGAGTACCAAACCTATTTCAAGATAAAATAGGAAAAAGCAACTTTCAGATACATCACATTAAAATTATCAACTCTGTTACCTACTCATAAAAGACATTTACGAAACCACGAATTCCCAAAAACGAACAGAAAAGCAAATGTCACCAGCGGAACACAATCTGCAACATGTCGTTGTCACATGTTGCCCGCACTTGTTGCTGCACTTGACACAAAAAAAACCTTTGACAATGCACTGCGAAAGGTCGTTCCAAAACTGCGAGAAGACAAATTGTTTCCCAGTAGCTTTTTGCCTTTAAACTTGAAGCAGTATTATTTGTAAACTCATGTAAGCATAAATCAAGCAGAAAGCACCACCCTCGACAAACAAAAATAGCGTTAACGACTAAATTACGTTTGAAAAAAAAGTTAAAAAGGGCGCATGTTGCGCCTGCGCATGTGCTCTGCATGTGACGTATATCCGGTATGAATTTGCGCTGCATTGTCTACGGGGCTGGTTTTAAATGAAAAAAGTTAAAGTCAAAATTGATGATGGAGAGACAATGGATTATTTCTTAAAGGTCATTTGGGTGAATGAATGAACTGACAGAATAGTGAACAATATATTCATATTACATATTTCTCCTTTTCGTCACCCGTAGTTTGAGTATACTTTCATTTAAAATCCTCAAAGACTTAACAAATGTATATGCTTAAAGAGTCATTTAAATAAATACATTTATCAGAATAAGTAATCACTGCTCCAATTCATGCAATGCATTACAACAACATTAAACATTTAAACCGAGTCACTTGTTCGAAACACCATTAATTAAACCTACCCACCCACCTAATTGAACCGCCATTTATTTTTAAATGCAAGTAATAAGAAATGTGCCAAGTATTAAATAATTGAGTTACATAAATATACGGTAATTAGTTGCCTCATTTCTCAGAGTAAGTCATTATTATAATTACTTAAAGATTACCTAATTTTGGTATGTGAACCAGTTTTGTGAAAAATCACATACTAAATCATTTTACTTGGGGGTTAGTGTAAAAAAATTAAACGTCTCTGGAGTGCTATCACTAATTTCAGCATTAGTAATACTCCTAGTCCAAAATGCTAATATTTGTGTTACGATGTGTATAATTTACAAATTTTAAACACTACCGTGTCTACGTTAATTTGCAGTCATAATTAAAATGTCCTTGAGAGCTGTTAGACGATAGTAACCGAGTCCAAAAACTGTACGTTTATTCATGAGACTTTAGGGTTAGAGTCAGCAGAAATAATAGTAATTTAACATGTTATTTCTTTGTTCGGCTATTATATGAATAACTTAAGAAATTAGCATCAATTTAAACGTAGTTCTAGCAGATCAACGACCTCTTGAAATCAATCTGCGTCCAACAGTTGTCTTTCTGTCAGATATCAATATCAAAAAACTCAGTACATATTTCAAGAAATGATTTACTTAATTTATCTTTGTCCAGCCAGACTTCAATTAAGTTGGCCACTTGAAGTTAGTGACTGCAGTAGTTTACAATCATGAACGCTCAATAAACGGAATCATTTGCTAAAATTCGCGGCAGTAGTCGGGTCTCAAACTCTCAACTGCCGACGCAGTGATGTCATCGCGCAATATACGCGCTCTTGAGCTGCTTACCTTGTGACCGTATACTTACGAGAATATAAACTAGGCTTTTAGTTATGTGAAGGTAAAAATAAACGTAAATTATCATGTTTATATATATATGCTCAGATTAATTACAGAAGACTGAATAAGTATTTACAACGGCAGAGGTGTCTTGAAGAAGTTTGGTCTAATTTTATCCACAAACTTTCACAATATTATTAGTCTATGGTTCAATTCTTAGAGATATGGTAACACACTTAAGACGGAAGGGACTATTCGCTCTGCCTATTCTACTTCAAACAGAAAATATCTAAAACCAAATAGAAACAATAAAATGAAGAGCAAAAGTAAAATCTCCAATCTATGTTCAAAGTAAACCCATATCACAAAGCGCAGAAACCAATAACAACTATTATTATTTTACGTCTCCAAGAACAAGATAGTCTTCAAAGAGAATCGTAACATTTTCAAGCTCACAACTTTATTACTAACCTAACTTATATTGCCTAGAACCTAGACATTTCCTAGTGCCTAGACATTTCTAGATCATGTAGATCGTAACATTAGACTATGTTCCAAACACGACACAGTAACAGACATAACTATTCAATAATGTATATTTAAGATGGCCTTCCGAAATGTTTGTTTTATTATCTGTATAAAATTGAGGAAATAATAATAACGTGAACTGGTCACACAGGTGCTATAAGTCCTTGAAGTTTTATTTTAATTCTTTATATAGTAATAGAATCGTTTGTCTGGAAACGAAATATGTGTTTCATATTTTTGTTCATATTTTTTTAATGATGGATTGGTCTATCTGCAAAAATTTCAAGACCACCTAGAGCCTAAGTTGTCTCCTGCCTCGTTATAACCAATCTAGTTTTAGTACTCTAGGACCGGCGAGGAGTCATAAACTTTTAATTTGGCGAACACTTGTCCAAACAAACGATTCATTCATACAGATGCAACAGCTCTCTCAGCTAACCAGAGAACATGTACAATATTGTATAATATGCCAAGTTTTATGTAAACACTGACCAATATCGCGGTACACAGGCGCCAGATACAAAAATATTTCACTCCATCACCACCATAAACTCATTCTCATTTCTATCTTTATCAGCGGCGAGACTGAAACAATCGCGCGCGAAAACCATAAAAGCCATGGTGTATTATTACGCTACTAATGCTTGAAAAGAAAAGTAGGTACTTACATTTTCCGGTCGCCATCAACATGCGCCTGCACCGTAAATCCAAACATAGAATTCGGATTACCCTTATAAACCACCCTTGAGGGTATGTCCACATTGAACCCTAGCACACCGGCGCAAGCGCATAAAAATACACACCACGCTAACGCCATAGTAAAGTACACAAATCTTCACAAACACAGAAAAATATTTGAAAATAATTATCGCACTATTTGTATTTTACATAATTCGTCCTCATGTCGTTCGTTAACTTTTTACGATGTTCGAGTTCGTCACGGAGTGGGGAGGTACGTGCGTCCCGCGCGACGGTCGGCGAGGTACTGGCGGGCGGAGCGCGACAAGGCCGCGGTGAGGTAATGCCGTGGAAATAAGTCGGGACCAGAGATGAGTTTTCCCGCATTTTCCCAGTAATATGAGTGTAACGTTTGGATACGTGCACGTATTTTTGTTTATGTGTAAAGCTAATTCGGTCACGGACTTGTTCAAATAGAATGAATAGTGATTAATGTTCTATGAAAGATGTCGCTATTTGTTCTACATATTTTTCATTTGCAGTATCAAAACAATTATAAATACAACAATTTTCCTTTTAATTTTAAAGAAGATTCTAAGTGCTCACATAAGGTTAAAAGACCACCACATAACATAGACATTTCTTAGAAAAAAAATACAAAAAGAAAACCAGTACAATACATATTTACAACATTTATTAACAAATACATAATACGATACAAATCTCGTACGTTGTCTATAAATTGCTGATATATCGCTACCTACATTTGGAAGTATATAAAATTTACGCTTACAACGAAAAATATACAATACTGAACGCAGTACTTCTAGCGTTTGTGCTTACAACATACACTATATTTGATCTATGTAAACAGATTCGAAATTATTGTTTCTTTAACCAAAAACATTTTCTGCTTAGCCCTATCTCACTTCATTGTGGTTTCAAAATTATGAGACATTCTAAAAAAAAACTAAAAATATAAGTTACAAAATCTCTGCCTAATCCAAATAATCCAATATTTTTATCAATCACATTTCAATGTTTACATTAAGTTAGGGCGAATAAACCATTTAAATTTCATCTTAGCTACGGAAAGACTGGTATATTACCAATACCTGATTATAAATGATTCCTTGTCGAATTGGGCAGAGGTTTCCAAACATGTTCAATAAACAAACAAAGATTCAAATTTAAACATAAACAATTGGGTAGATTCCGGGGTATCAAAGTTAAAAATCTGATTAGTCCGTCAGTTAGATAAATAAAAAATATTAGACACGTATTTTTTGCACTTCGATAAAATGGAGTTAAGTTTAGGAGTGGGAGGTTGTTACGTCATAACGTGCTACAAAATGTGGCACGCTGTGACGTCACACGATATTTCAAATTAATATATCATCGAAGGTATTTAAAAAAAATTCTAAATTCTTTATTGTCTTAACTCGTCGAGTACCGTCATTGTATACACAATTATAGAACAATAGGTTGCGGTCACCGGTGACCGCTTGGTGTTTGACAGTTTAACTTTATTTAATTTTGTGAGAAAAGATATATACGTGTCTAAAGTTTTAAATTAATGTACCAGACGGACATTAAAATAAAATTTAGGAAACTACCTTATTAAATAAATGCTTAACATTGCAACTAAAATAACACTTTAACACATTTCGAAATGTCTTTTACAATTTCTAAACCAATTTAACTAATAACAATAGATTTTATTAAATAATTTAAATCGCAAAAAAATTAATAATATTTAAAATTAATTCTTATTAAATTTTGGATCGCTTTATCAAACAGACATTTCATTTACAGCCAAAATCAATAACAGATCACAATACAAATAGATTGAATAACATTTTTTTTATGGGACAAGTCCGCCACAATCTCCCTAAACCGTGGCAACTCCTGTAAGCCAGGATCTACAGTCGATACAACCATCAAAACACCGGAACACTGAAGTCCGGCGCGTCCCAGGGACATGAATAACTGTCTTGGATCCCGCAACGAAGTGAATCAGAAGATAAGAGGAGAATAAAAAGCATTGAATAACATTCTCGACATTAGTTCTATTATAATTCTTTTAAATACCAAGGACAGACATATTACAATCAGTTATTAATTTTGGTCGTTAATCCCCGTGGTCTTTCTTTATACATAATAAAATAATGTAGTTTTGGAATTTGGTAGTTTATTCACACATTGGGTTACATTATCGAAATTATTACACGGTTCCCTCTTTTTTATATTATTAAATATAGCCCATGTTCATCATCCATAATGTAAAATTCCAACAGTAAAAGAATTTTTCAAATCGGTCCGGTTTCGGAGCAGATTCAATTCAAACAAACAAACAAAAAGTCAAATCTTTCCTCTGTATACTATTCGTGTAGATGTAGATAAAAAATCTTCTTATCTCATTATTAACATAGGTAGGTATAAATGTCTTTTTACGCTTAATATCTTTCGAATTATATATTTAATTCTTTTTAACGGAATAGGAGGCAAACGAGCAGACGAATCACCTGATGGTAAGCGATCAGCGCCGCCCATGGACGATGAATTCATCCATGAATTCATATTTACGAGTCTGAACGTGTATGTATTCAAGTTCGTTTAGAAGTAGTAGACAGAACTATAGAATCTAATATTTAATTACTCTTAACTTATTACTATTTGATCCAGCTACATTCATTTGAAAGATCATTAATTTAAATACCAAACTCCACTAATGATGGAATGATCAATTAACGATTCATAATTAGTAGATAACCCACAATTTCAGGGAAACCACTTATGCAAATAGCGGGTCATTCATTTAGTGTCTAATCCAGTTTAAGTTTAATTTATTAAATAATGCAATGATAAATTTCTTAATAAGTGAATGAGAATAATGTATTGAAGTTCAGAGGGCTTAGTACAAGTTTGATTTACGTTTAAAGTATTCGAAACGAGTATGCGTTCGGCACTCTGATTGGCCGGCACTGATGAACCAACCAATCACAGCGCCAAACGCATACTCGTTACGATTACTTTAAACGTAAAACAAACTCGTACTAAGGCCTCTGATTGGCCGGCGCCAATATACCAACCAATCAGAGCGCCGAACGCGTACTCGTTTCGATGGATGGATTCGGGGGCCTCTGAATGAACAGACCAAAACAAAACGTTCACGGGACAAATTAAAACTTTCGTGAGACTTACTAAATTAATTATTATGTTTTCGGCTTACTCACGTAACTGTTTGACGAGGAACTCGACTAGTTTCAAGCCATGCTAGAACCTCATATTCATGAGTAGAAACAAGTCGAATTCGTCGACAGAGGTCTTAGTACGAGTTTGTTTTACGTTTAAAGTATTCGAAACGAGTACGCGTTCGGCGCTCTGATTGGCCGGCACCAACGAAGCAACCAATCACAGCGCCGAACACTCTCTGTTACGTGAGTAGGCCGAAAACATAGTACATAATTAGTTCACGGGACAGTTAAACATTATCTAAATAAGCACATTTATGTTCGTCGTACTTTACATCAAAAAAAGCTAAACATAATTTGATCTTTGTATTATGTGAATAACTTGCAATCAGAATTTATAGTTCTGTCTATCCATCTCATATACAGCTCGCAATATAATAAATAAAGGCATATAATACAATAGTGTATATGGTGCTCACTTTTACTTAAACTAAAACATAATAATAATAAGTCCATAGGTTCACAGTAAGCAAAAAAAAATTTTCTGTAGTACCATGATATTATAACAACACGGTTTTCTGTTTTTAAAACGGGTAAATTGAAGTTTACTTGTAGAACATTCATTTATGGTTGATTTATATACCTAATACTTTTTCAAAATTGCATAACCTAGCTACATTTTACCAATGAATGAGTTAATAAAACAGTCGAAAAGAACTAATTCATTTTCAAAATCTTTGAGTGACTTTGTTCATAAATCTGCGGCAAACGAAATTAGATCATATTGTATAAGAATTTAAATTAATAAATACATTAGCAGATCCCACATGTATGAAGATCACAACAGTCTTACTTTTTTTATAATAACTATCGTGAGACATATTAAATTAACTAAAATAGCGGATTACTCACGTGAATATACTGCGAAAAGGTCTACTAGTCTACTAGTTTCCAACCACAGAGGGGTTCTTCCTCGTGAACAGCGTGCGCGATCTTACCGCGAGCTTTTCTCAGTATATTCACGTGAGTAACCCGCGATTTTAATTCATTTAGTATTACTTCTGGCAAAGTTTTCTATCTCTCTCACTCCTATGGGTTAGAGTGTGAAGTTAAATTGCAAAAAAAACTAGCTGAATTGACCGAAAACAATGTGTTTTCGGTCAATTCAGCTAGCTAGCTCAGCTAGTTGCTGAGCAATATTTTATATAATTCACTTTATGAATGAATAAATATTTTGCGCAACAAAAAACTTCATTTAAAATGATACTACAAAATTAATATATGAATTATTATTGCGCAATATTTAAACAGCGCCAGTGCAGGTAACAACAAAGCTAAAAAATAGTTTATAGAGCAAATAAGCGCAAAAAATGCAACATTCTTGCGCAAACTATTTGCGCATATAAAAATATGATGCGCAATGGAATATCATTGTTTTAATATTTCATCTCAATACAATACTGATATATTTACCAAAATCAGATCCTTTAAAACCACATTTAAAAGTTAGATTAGAATAGTTTGTTCACATTACATTGATAAAATTGACACAAACATTCAAACATCCATTAAACCGTATAGTAGCGTATACATTTATAAGAATATTAGCCTCATAAAACAGTATAGAATGTCTCAAAATATTCGCTTGAAGACCTAAACGCAATAATAATTTTGTTGCTAATTTATAATTGATTTTACTTAATATCACGAATTCGTATTTGAAGAATGACAGTCGTGGTGGCCCGGAGGTTAAGACGCCCACTTCGCATGCATGAGGGTGCGGGTTCGAAACCTACCAACGGCAAGTACCAATGTGACTTTTTCCGAGTTATATGTACTTTCTAAGATTATTTAGACACCACTGACAAACGGTGAAGGAAAAACATCGTGAGGAAACCTGGACTTATAATTTCTAATTATAAGTTTGAAATCGCCAACCCGCATTGAGCGAGCGTGGTGATTAACGCTCTAACCTTCTCCGTGTGAGAAGAGGCTTTGCTCAGCAGTGGGCATTTATAGGCTGTTGATGATGTATTTGAAGAAAATTATAGAATGTCATTTCGTACTTAACTCACCTTTAAATTCTTAGTACAAATTAATACTTCGAGGTAATATACCGAGATAATATAGATAATTACCCTTACAGTGTTATTTCATTCGTCACATTTTATAGTGAACTTTTAAAACCATTTCAAAATTGCATATAGGCATTCAAGCGACAGTCAGTACGTTTTGTTCGTAGATAAATGCCGCGCTATAAAGTACAGCCTTCACTTACGCTATGATTTGGAGAATTTGAACACGCTGGGAGTACCTTTCTTCTGTGGTTTATTTTCCGCCACCTAGAAAGGAGTATACTTATCAGAATAAGGAAAGGATCCTCCTTATAAAGAATCATCTTGCAACCCACAACTCAAGGGAGCTTACTCTTGAATCCAATTCTGATCGATTGGCATTGTGAAATTTCATACTCTTGAGTTGCAATACTAGCGCCCATTGCATCCGTATTGCGTGGATATTGAATGAATTAAATGGTATTGAGTTTGGCTTTATTTTCCGTACTCTGAATGCTACTTTAACAGCTACGATAGGGGTTGTATAGTTTTGACATTGGATAAGTATTGAGATTATATTGGATTGAAATTGCATTGACATTGAGATTGGTTTCAAGAGTAAGCAACCTAGTATGTTTTGTTTAAGAAATAGATACTCCAAATAGTATATAACACTTTAACACTGGGCAAAGAAAATTTAAAGAAATTTCAATTTGTTGCCAGCTTAAATCAATTAATATTAACATAATTGGAATACTTGCCGGATCTTTTGACAAAAATTTACCAAAAAAAAAATCATCGTACTTACATATGTAATATATTTACATGACAAGTTTAATGGCGTATAATTCCAGCATGACAAGGTTCCTATTGAAACTATCAAAGTAACTCACCGTCCTCTCTCCCAGCAGTAACCTGGCTTTATCCTCCTCGTGCGGCTCCGGTGCTGCAGCAGCGCGTCTGTGTAACTGCAGCTTCTGTCTTATAGCTTGCGATAATATCACCCTGTGTAAAAGATTTGATGGATCTTTGTTGAGAAGATTATACTATACATGTCCAGAGGATTTAAATTCTCAAAGGCGTTGATAAACCCTGCCGGGTTCGTGGGTACATCGCCATATAGGGGCCCCGGGGGAGGAGTTGTAAGGGTTGGTTTTTAGTTAGTAAGAGTCTGACACTCCCTCCCGCCTCGCCTAGAGCGGGAAACACAAAAAACCTTTATAAAAAGGATACCTATTTTCACTATTACGTAGCATAAGTCACTATCTGGTAATGAACTGTTATTTACTACAACCTCACCCAGATTCATGATGGTTAATAACATAATTGGGTATTTGCTAACTAGTCAAATTCAATACTTTTTTCGAACTGTCAAAAACGACAGTTTTCTGTGAATTTTTTAGCGACAAACAGAGTACTTAAAAATTTGCTGGTAATACTAAAACTAAGTCGGTCATAAAATCAATTAATGAAAGTGTGATTATTTTTTAATATGTGTTTTATTGTATGGAACAGTCGAAATAATTTATTTTTGATTAAGAAAACTACCCAATTAGTTAAAACCTATGCTTACTTGGACCCTTCAAAAAACCACAGAGGGATGCTACCATAAAAGGTTTCATTAGTATACACCTCATAACTCATAATGAATGCATGCATTCAACAAATATTCGTCATTTTAGGTGTTGACAAATTAACAACAGATCTTTCGACACAAATGGCAAAATACAACATGATTCACACAGCTGACGTGATACGACGTCAAGCATAATTTAAAAGTGCCAGTGTGTGTCTGTTTCTTTGTCTATCTTTCACGGGAAAACGGAGCGACGAAGTGACGTTTCTTTTAAGTGGAGTTAAAGGGATACAGAGTGATATAGGCGACATTTTATCTCTTTCTAGCACCAACTTCTGAAATGGGGGGTGAAAGTTTGTATGGAGTATTGCGCAATTTTCAAGGAAGACAGTTTTTTTTTTTTTAAAAAAAACGTTGCCCCTCACTAGGATTTTCTCCTGTGTCGTGGGTGCGTTTACAAACATACAAGTTCACATACACAATGACACCCAGACCCGAAACAACAATTTGTGGATCACACAAAGTGTTGTTCCGTGCGGGAATCGAACCCGCGACACGTTGCACGGCAGCCGGTTGCCCAGCCACCGCACCAACCGTGCAGTCATATCAGTTAAAAATTAATATGCGGTAGTCCACATAATAATCAATGATAGTTTATTAAAAAAATGATTTGTTTTTATAAATCTTTCCCTAACCCCTTCAAACAGAGAAAAGAGAAGAGAAGCCGCGAACAAAAGCTAGTTAAAGAATATTGGTAGCGCAGCGTAATATACCAATATAGTAAAACGTCACCTTTTATGTAATTTCTATTTTAAGATGTAACGTACAATAGAATCATTCAAGTGTTGACGATTGAAAAAGTCAATGGCACGGCCAATGACATCAGTCGGTGTAGTTTCCGTGCGAAATAAATAGGACCTTGTAATAAAGGAGATAGAGTAAAACCTTGTTTGGGTGATTCAGTCCTTACAATATTCAAAAGTATTCGTCACTAAATTTACTCCCTTTTTATACTCTTGTCAAGTATGAGCTGAGCAAGAGGTCTCAAGAGGTACATTTTCGGGGGCTTGGGCAAATTATTTATTGCTATATTTGGTTTTTGGACTGCCTCATTGGTCGCGTGATCGCAAGTCTGCCGGGCAAGAGGTCCCGGGTTCGATTCCCGGGAAAAGTACTAATGAGTTTAAAAAAAAAACTCATTAGTAACAAGTAAACTAGTCGAGTTACTCGTCAAATTATTACGTGAGTAAGCCGAAAACATCACAATTTATTTAGAGGTAGTACCATGTTTTGTACTGACTGTTTTTAAATCCTACCACAATAAAAAATGACAAATTCACAAAATGACAACTCAACATTTTCGCAAACTCACCGTCTAGTATCACTCTTAGTAGCCAGTAACAAGTCCAGCCAAGTCCACGTCACATTGTGGTACTCCAGGGTAGGAAGTACCAGTGGTAGGTCCCTTACATCTTCGAGGTTCTTCTCCTTGCTTCCCTTGTAGGAAACTCTCACTGGTACCTCTGGGATCTTTATGTAGATGAACAGCTTGTTCTTTTCTGCTCGCTCCTGTGTATTAACAATTCCTATTGAGATCATGTTGTAATTTGAATAAAATACATTCACAGAAATGCGGCAATACGTAAGTAATGAAGGCAATTTTCGAACAGCGATATAACAGCGATTAATATAAGCGAAATAACTTTCTACAAAACTTGCAGAAAAGTTATTTCTAAATACAAAATCAAATCAAAATATAGGGTAATAAACCATTAAACGGAAAACAGTTACTGTATTTAAAAAAATTAAGTCAAAAGTTAAGTTGGGAAAACTTGTTTTAGTATGAATGCCAAAAGAATTTAACATGTTTTTATAATAACTATCGTGGGACATACTAAATTAACTAAAACATCGCGGGTTACTCACGTGAATATACTGAGAAAAGCTACTAGTTTCGAGCCACAGAGGAGCTCTTCCTCACGAGCAGCGTGCGCGGTCGCGGCGATACAGTAGGCTGCGCGACACATTCACGTAAGGAACCCGGGATTTTTAGTCAATTTAGAATTCAACATGTTTAAGTGCATCGTTCAAGAAGTAAGATTTTTTCGGACCAGCAAACTATTCTCTTACACCAAATAAGTAACCCCTGCACAATAATCGTACTAACAAGACTCAAAACTACACCAGCGCCACCCACAGCGAACTAAAACAACAAAATCTAAACCACAAACCTTCATCTTCTCAACATCATCTTTGTCCTTCTTATCTCTCTTCACATAGAAGTTAGAATTGGAATCTTTGCTCTTCTTCTTGATCTTCTTAGATCCAGTAGAGACGAGACTGGATGAAGAGGCTCCGGCTTTGAGAGTCCCTTCTGTTTCCTCCTCACCATCCTCTATGGAGTCAGGGTCTCGCTCAGGAAAGCAGAACTTAAGCATCGTGTTGAAGAACTTCTTTGTTAGACCTGGTGGAAAGGATTGTGTTAATTGCGAAATTACCTTTAATGAACATTTTTACTAATAATTAATTATCAAAAACGCACGACAGTATCAAAATTAAACAGACATTGCACCTCTATCGGAAATAATGTAATATTAAGTCATAGATATATAAATTATGGACAAAGTCATAGAAATGAACACTATCATAAATGATGAAAGTAAACCTTGTGTTTTAATTACAAAGTCTCTTTTCATTCAAGTGCATCTGCTTTATTTATATAGCCGCCATATTTGCTCAGGTGATACAATTGGAGCCAATCTTGCGCAACGTGTTACACACGTATTAATGGAATACCGAATTAGTTAAGGTTTAATAATAGAAGCACTTTGTTTTGATACCATTCGAACCGGTGTAATATTTGGATAATAGTGTTAAAACATTTATTAATATTTATTCGAAATCTTTCACAACATCAGCCCTGTTATTTCTGCCTCGATAGTTCGGCGTCAGTCTCGGTTTCGGCCCTTATTTCAACTTCGGCCTTAGCCTCTATTTCGGCTTCAGTCTCGGTTTAAGCCTCGGCGTCGGCCTAGGCCTCAGTCTTCGGAGTCGTGGAGAACCTAACGGGTAACCGGGGCTCCGGCTCGACGTGCAGGAGAAGGAACGGGGTGGTTTTTAGTCAGTAAGAGTCTGACACTCCCTCCCGCCTCACCCAGGCGGGAGCAGTCATTCGATGATTTTCCCGCCTTAAAAAAAAAAAGCCCTCAGTCTCGGTTTAAGCCTCGGCTTCGGCCTAGGCCTCAGTCTCGGTCTGAGCCTCG
This sequence comes from Spodoptera picta, assembly GCA_038387885.1. Lineage (NCBI taxonomy): Eukaryota > Metazoa > Arthropoda > Insecta > Lepidoptera > Noctuidae > Spodoptera > Spodoptera picta. The sequence continues at coordinate 1,570,459 of JAZHFQ010000002.1, forward strand.
GTTTCGACCTGGGCCTCGGTCTTTTTTTAAGGGGGGAAAATCATCGAATGACTGCTGCCGCCTGGGTGAGGCGGGAGGGAGTGTCAGACTCTTACTGACTAAAAACCACCCCGTTCCTTCTTCTGCACGTCCCTGGTAACCCGTTAGGTTCTCCGCGACTGGACCTTGGTCTAAGATCCTATCTCAATCTTGGACCCAGTCTCGATTTTAACATCTGTTTCGTCCTAGGTCTCGGTCTCAGGCTCGGTGTCAGACTTTGTCTCTGTATCACTCTGTCTCCGTCTTAGACTCACGAATCTCAATTGTAATAACTCTGCAACTTCACAAAAACTCACCAATCTTAATAGGAACGATGTTGACTTCAAAATGTTCTTTGACAGCAATGCCCCCGACTGGCGGCCGGTCCCTGCAGAACACACGCAGCGCCGCGCGGCGAGCTAGTGGCGCACGACCGGACGGCTCTTGCGGGACTAGTACCTTGGATAAATAATAATACTTATATTTCATGTGAAAAGATTACAGTTTTATTTAAACTTTATTGTTAAATATGTGACAATCAATAGTTTTTTTTATGGAATAGGAGGCAAACGAGCAGACGGATCACCTGATGGTAAGCGATCAGCGTCGCCCATGGACACTCACAACACTAGAAGAGTCACAGGTGCGTTGCCGGCCTCTTAAAAATGAATACGCTCTTTCCGTGAAGGTTTGAAGGCGTTATGTAAAATACTTTATCTTTTAATGACGAAAATAATCAAAGTCAAAAAATACATTTTTTACTTTGACTGCACGGTTGGCGCGTTGGTTGGGCAACTGGCTGCCGCGCAACGTGTCGCGAGTTCGATTCCCGCACGGAACAATTCTTTGTGTGATCCACAGATTGTTGTTCCGGGTCTGGGTGTCATGTGTATGTGAACTTATATGTTTGTAAACGCACCCACGACACAGGAGAAAATCCTAGTGTGGGGCAACGTTTTTTTTTAACGTTTTTTTTTAACAAAACAAAAAAAAAACTTTAATCCTCAATCAAGCACTTTTGAAATGTCAAAAATGTATTTAGTTCATCCGTTTGTTTCGAATGGACAGAAGAACAAGCAAGAAACTCCATTGTTACTCTTTTATAAAAAACTTTATTACAGTCTCATTGATATCAGAGTAACCACATTCATCTGAATTCGTAATAATTTGAAAGCTATGCATTATACTTTATAATAATACTTTCGTAAATAAATGATGATTCACTTATCATTTAATAATACATTTTGTGAAGTCGGTAAATTAATATACTACAACCTTCTCCTAATTACAACTAACATTTTTGTAAATCGCATCAAAATCGGTTCAGACAATCGTGCACAAACATACAGGTCAAACTGAATCCATCGTTTTTTTTTTTTCTTTTTGAGTTCCGAAAAAATTTTATTTATTTATTTATTTATTTTAGCTTCATGCACAAAATGTACATAAGGTGCACTTAATGCCGCAGGCATTTTCTTCCAGTCTGACCTTTGGGTGATGCAGAGAAGAGTCAATGGTGTGAGCAAGAAGCAAGCAACGAATTAATTGAGTAATTAAAATAGATACACTTATATATTTAGTGATAAACATAAAGAAACATCATCGTCGTGGTGGCCTGGAGGTTTAAGACGCTCGCTTCTCATGCATGAGGGTGCGGGTTCGAAACCTACCAACAACGGCAAGTACCAATGTGACTTTTTCCGAGTTATATGTACTTTCTAAGATTATTTAGACACCACTGACAAACGGTGAAGGAAAAACATCGTGAGGAAACCTGGACTTATAATTTCTAATTATAAGTTTGAAATCGCCAACCCGCATTGAGCAAGCGTGGTGATTAACGCTCTAACCTTCTCCGTGTGAGAAGAGGCTTTGCTCAGCAGTGGGCATTTATAGGCTGTTGATGATGATGATGATAAAGAAACATCATTATAATATATATACCTACACACGATACTACACTACACAAAATATAACTTACTTAACTTTTTAAACACCACTACTACTTACAAAACCTCATTAGCTACTTGATTATCTTTCAAGAACTCGTATTTTAATCATATAACACAGTGAAACGTGCAATGATTTAAAGGTTTAGTAATAATGTATGCATAAGATAAGTATCTCACTTCTGGGAACGGCTCGTTGGGGAGCAGGTTCTTTACTCGGACGTAGCCGACCTCCAGCTGATGTTCCACTGAGTCATCCGACCTAGACGTCTTTGTGTACCTGGGTGCAAAGAAAACGATAAAATTAATGTTTTATTGGTCTTGCATCTGTCTGGAAGTCATTGGGGGAGGCCTATGTTCAGCAGTGGACGTCCTGCGGCTAATATGATGATAATGATAATTGGTCTTGTAGCTTAAAATGACTAATATCAAAAGTAGTGTTTTAGGATAGTGTGATGTCAAAATGGTCATTACGTTAGAATGCAACATAACAACGAGATGTTTCATAAAATTTTAAGATTATCTTTAAACTTTGTAATGTGAGACCCTTTGTCCAGCAGAGGACGTCTTCCAGGTTCTAGGTAATATAGGTTCTGATCACTTACAAGAAGTTGGTTAGCAGCAGATCAGCAATCCCGAGCTGTCCGTCGGCGTCAGTGAGTCTCCAGCGCGCGGACTTGAAGCAGATCTCGTTGTACCGGTGGGGCGGCGCATGCGCAGCGCGCACGGCCGGCGCCGCCACGCGGCCCGCCTCGCGCCACGCGCGGACCATCGCGTCCAGCTCCTCGCCCAGGGACCATACCAGCTCCTTGCACTCGTTCACCTGGACGAGATGCGACGGATGTTTCATACATTAACTTCACCATATTAACACGGTTAGCTCTCTCAGGGATGTAGAACAAAAAGAATAAGCAGTACACAACCAACATATACTACACATGCCAACAAAGTTTCGTTAACTACCTATGATAGACAATAATAATAATTTAAAAGCCTTCAATATCTAATTTAGATAAACACCAGTCATTTGGCAAAAAAGTTCTTAATCACTATTGCAATAAAGTTAATAATATTCGTGACGAAAACTACCAAAATAGTTGTTTTTTTAATAAAAAAAATAAATATACATATATGAAACAAGTATAGATAACACAACACAAGCTCACCTGATCATCCAAACTCTTCAGTTCGTCCATGGCAGCAGGATCGTTCCCGGTCATCGACCTGTTCTTGAGGTAATATTCCTTCTCCAGTCTGCGAAGTCTTGCTAGGGACTCCCTCACCTATTAAAAGTAATTTCTAATAATATTATATCAGTAATAATATGGCATTTAAAAGCGATAAAGGTATTTCTCTCTTAGTTAGCTTACAGGCTTAGTTTAGTGAAATTAACTACATATTTATAACATCTGAAATTCACAGCTGACTGCCTCATTGGCCGTGTGGTTGCAGGAGTTACTGCAGGGCGAGGGGTTTCGGGTTCGATTCCCGAGCAAAGTATTTCTGGTTTCTTTTTAAATCTCAGTATTAGCACAGAGTGTGGAAATGTGCCCGGTATATGGCAATAGACTCAACCTATTACATGAGACTACATAACTACATACATAATACACGCCTTTTATTCCCGAAGGGGTAGCCAGAGGTGCACATTACGGAACTTAATGCCACTGCGCAATGTAACATCCATTTTTCGTTATTTATGTTATGAGTCCCTTTTAATAGGGGGAGAGCCTATTAGCCTTACAGTGGCATTAAGTGCCGTTATATGCACCTCTGCCTATATCTGCGGGGATAAAAGTCGTGATGTTATGTTATATTATGAAATACACAGCATGTTATATAAGCGCTGTTGCACAATATAGAGCCGCATAACTGTTAAAAAAACACAGTGTTATATTGTACTGTAATACAACAATACAGTATTTTGCTTACCGCCTGCAAATAGAAAACAGCATAAAAATAAAAAAGCAAAGATACACAAAACATTTCATATAAATCGATAATATGAACTCAATTTCCTGTTTCTAACAAAAATCTACGAAATTATTTGATAAGAATTCGATTAACGAAATTAATTCTTACAAAAATTATGAGTCACACATAGTACACTGTACAAAACACCGTTATTCATTATTTGATTATGGTTTCAGTATTTAATAATATTATAATAGTTATCTATGTATGACTCCATTCGATTAGTCATATTCTTCGCACAATACGAGCCGTTATTTCGCCACCTCACTCAACATCTTCGGTAGTATAGTGGTCAGTATCCCCGCCTGTCACGCGGGAGACCGGGGTTCGATTCCCCGCCGGAGAGATTCTTTTTGTATTTTGATTTTTAAGAAAATACTTTTTGTATATGTTTTTTTACTTTTTGTAAATATTTACTATATTTTTGTATGATTTTAGTGAAAATTTTGATCTCATGTCCATACTACTTTCGCAATAAGCCACGGTTATATATTTTGTGTATAATGGCAGTTGAGATCATCATACTATCAAGAATAGTATAATGAGATGACTTTTTCTGATTTTCCCAATGCTATGCTTGTATAATTCTTAAAAAGCAACATACCGGCCGAACGTATAACCTCCTCCTTTTTTGAAGTCGGTTAAAAATGCAAGTATTTAGGTAGATGCCACCATAAGCCTGTAAGACACTACATAAAAGTGACATCTCAGCTTCTTCGCACCAACACGAAGAGTCAAAAGCCTGTTTATCTATTGTTTATTCGAAAATTGGGAATCAGCTTCTCATCACTACATATTTATTATAAAACTAAGTCGCTCGCCGTCTGTCTGTCCCTATGTATGCTTAGATCTTTAAAACTACGCAACGGATTTTGATGCAGTTTTCTTTAATAGATAGATTGATTGTTAAGGAAGGTTTATATGTATAATACATGCATATTGCACCCGTGCGAAACCGGGACAGGTCGCTAGTTTTATTATACATACCTGTGTCTGCAGTTTATGTATAAGTTGCCTGGGGTCCTGGTCCTGATGCAGTTGTAGTTGGAACCTCATACGTGCGCGCCGCTCCAACGTACGTCGCCGCTCCGGCTCGACGTGGAGTACTACATTGTTTACTACATCTAGTAACATCGCGTACTGTCAGGGAGGAAACGTTCCAAATAAGTTTTTGCGAGGTAAGAAGCCAAAGGATAAGCTAAGGGTAAATGACCGGCGCTGACCGACCACCGTTGATAGACAAAATACAAAGCGTGATTCGAAAGAAAAAGTACAATATATGATCGAAAAAAAAATTATGGTCGACAAGTTACACACTACTTCTTTTTTCAAATTAGGAAACATCACAGCAACTTTTAATGTCAAGTTCATCACAGTGCAATATAAACACATTACGTTTTACCAGCAACTTTAAACATGCTGTATAATAATGTTCGCATGTGGTTTAAATTAAAAAAATATGATTCTAATACATATGTAGAATTTTGAATGAAAGGAGAAAAATACTAAACTCCTTGACATTTGACATGAGTTTACCTGCAGGGAGTTGGTGCAGACGTTGAGGTCGTGGTGCATGAGCGTGAAGGAGTCGTACGGTTGTTGCTGGGCCCAGCCGGCGCCCTGGCCCGCGGGCTCGGCCTCCTCGTGCGACACGTAGTAGAACTCGCATGCGCAGCGAGATACTATGCGTTGGAGCTGTTGCACATGGAGAACTTTGTTATTTTATTTATGCCAATAATGAGACTTCTTTCATTAAACGCGGTTAAAAAAGTGCAGTGCAGTTATTTTTAGGTCAGCACATCTATCATCATCATCATCATAACATCACGACTTTTATCCCCGAAGGGGTAGACAGAGGTGCACACAGAAGTAACACCCACTTTTCACTATTTATGTTATGAGTCCCATGTAATAGGGGGTGAGCCTATTGCCATATACCGGGCACATTTCCAGACTCCGTGCTACTACTGAGAATTTTTTAAAAACCCAGTAATACTTTGCCCGTATCTATCATTATATGTATTACATTATTATAGCAACAGGCAAGTGCTTAAAATCAGCGCACTCGAACGGCATTTAAGCTGAACTCTGGCCTTTTTGCGCCGTCTTCACTGTTTTTTTTTTTTGTGTGTTATTGTACTTTGTGACGGTGTGCAAATAAACAATTTTTCTTTCTTTCTTTTTTCTTTCTATATTAGGCATAATCATTATGTTAATTTCAACCCTAATGTGCTGACTTAAGAATGTAATCAACGGATTTCATCAGTGTCATGAAAGTAATTTTACAGATACCTAAAAGGTAGCTTGACTTACTTTTGTTTTTTTTTAGTTTATGTCAAAAACATGGATTCATTTAGAAATGTAATATTAAGATCGATTTTTAAATTTGAATTACCTGTGCGAGTCCAGTGTCGGCGCTGGGTCCCACGGTCCTCCCAATGACTCCCCCGGCGGAGTGTCCGCTACCGACCAGCCTGGGCACGTCAGGCAGGGTACTGATCTCTGCGCTCTGCCACCGCTCCTCTATCTCCTCCACTGATACCCACTGGATGTTCTCTATAAACAATAATGTTGTATTACACTAAGATTCTCAAATTTGTATCGATGAATCTGGGTTTAGGAATCGGAATCTAATCTAATAGGTTAATCTGGTTGACCTTTCCAAACTTGGTTCGAACAATAGATCCTAGATGGTTCATCGGTTGTTCTAGATTTTTAGGCTTTATTTAAAGCAGTTTTATGTGGAGCAGGCAACAACCGTAAAAAGTGGCATTATTAAAAGTCTAAACATATATTGGAGTAGCAGAGCTATCGAGCTTGTTCTATCAAATTAGTTTAAAATTAGTTTTTTTTTTTTGTTAATACTATTCTTATTCTTCAACCTCTGTCAGCGGCTTCGTCCGCGTTTGCTTGGTTGAAAGGTAGCCTAAGTGTTATATTAGACTATAATCTATCCCCGTTTGAAATTTCCTTTCATCCTCTCGATCCTTTCAGCCGTTTTGACGTGAAAGTGTAACAAACACACACATGTACACAAAGTTTAGCATTATAACATGGGATGTCGGCGCACCGAGTAGCTGGTCCCTGTCGGCGGCGGAGACGGTGGCGTAGTACTGCATGGCGGAGAGCGCGCCGCTCCACGCCGCGGCGGCCGGCGCGCGCCGCACGCGCTGCCGCACCTCGGCGCGGGCCGCGCACAGGATCACGTACCCGCGCGTCTCGCAGCCCTTCAGCACCACCTGCGAGTTCACCAGCTCGACTGCGGACCAATACGGGCTTATGTACGGTCTTACTTTATCAATTTGTGTAATTATAGAAAGACACATTTTTTTACTTTACTTAAAAAATGAAATAAGTATAGCTCTGTTAAACTCGAAGTTAGTTGGGTATTATTGTAACATAATGACAGATAACTATATAATTATGACTTCTTATAACAATAACATTTATGGAGATTTATGACTTGCAAAAAATATTATTATTTATTTGCTGACATGAAGACACATGACGTGTACATTCAGTATCGAAGTAAATACAAAACACTAGAGATGCTCACTAAGACACGCAGTGTGCGCGTTGTCGTCGTCGAGTTCGTGCCTGAGATGCGCGGCGATGGGCGGCGGCGCGTCCGCCTCGGCGCCGCTGAGCTCGTCGCTGAAGACGACGGGCGCGGCGCCGCCCGCCTCCGCCACCAGCGCCGCCAGCATGCCGCCGCCGCAGCCCGCCGCCGCGCCGCTCGACTGGGACATTTACATCACTATCATTACACACTACCTTCGAAATACAAATATTTAGGTGACTGAAGCAACAAATGTTTTTTACTCGTACGAATAAAAATAGCTAAATGTAATTTGTTTTATTTTCACGATATATTTTCTTAGAAATTGGAACAAAAATATTCTGCCTCAAGTTTCCCCGATGGATATTCGTGGGGGGGCTCGGGCGTCCCCGCAGTCTCCAGATTGGCCTCCCAATGGTGTGGCTAACTGCGGTGCGCGTCGAGGGGTCGCTTGCGTGGGGGACCATTTCACTGCCATCCTCTCAGCAACCTTCCACTCTACATCAATGACACCGAGAAATAAGAAAAGGGTTCAACAGCGGCTGCACTCCCTCTCCCTCAAAGTGCACCTCTCAAATATTCGAGGTTTGCACTCTAATGTCAATGCGGTCCATCACCACCTCGAGACCGAGAACCCTACACTCTTGTTTCTCTCGGAGACCCAGATCAGGTGCCCGTCGGACGTATCCTACCTGAACTATCCTGGTTTTTCCCTGGAGCACAATTTTGTTCCGCATGCAGGTGTATGCGTATACGTCCGAGACGGCATCTGTTACCGGCGTCTCCGAAACCTTGAAGACCCTAGTTTTTCTGCCCTTTGGATACTGGTAGACATAGGCATGGAGAAAATTCTTTATGCCTGTGTCTATCGGTCGCACAGCGGAGATTTGGAGGAGACCAGATTAGCGCAATATCTCGGTGAAGCGGCGGATGCGGCTCGACAGGCGTACCCTTCGGCCCAGTTGGTGTTACTGGGGGATTTTAACGCTCATCATCAGGAGTGGTTATTCCCATACCAGTGCACCGACCATGCTGGAAGGGAAATGCGTAAACTTGCGCTTTCGCTCGGCCTGACCCACGAACACTGCCAATTGCTTAGACCTTCTGCTGACAACTGATCCAGATCGCTACTCGGTGACAGTCTCATCACCTCTAGGTAGCTCCGACCACTGTCTGGTGAAATCTGTATCCACACACTCCCCACCAGATCCGAATCCCAGAGGACCTCGGCGGATGTGGCGATACAAGTCAGCGGACTGGGATGGGATGCGATCTTTTTTCGCATCCTATCCTTGGCGGCCCGTCTGCTTCTCTTCTGATGACCCGTCAGCTTGTGCGGAAGCCGTAACGGGGGTGCTGCGCCAGGGCATGGAATACTACATTCCATTCTCGGACGTGACATCCTTTGGTGGGTCCCGACCTTGGTTCGATGCCGACTGCGGACGTGCCGAAGCGCAAAAGCAGGCGGCATACTTGGCATGGGTGGATGCCAGGCGCCGTAGGGCTGATGACATTCATCAAAAGAAGAGAGCCTTTAATCGGGCTGCCAAGTCATGCAAAAAGGCATTACGGGTGGCTCGATTTAACCACATTGGCCGTATAGGGAACAAACTAGCTTCCTACCCAGCGGGAAGTAAAGCTTTTTGGTCCCTGGCCAAGGCGGTTGAATCGAACTTCTGTCGCTCCTCACTTCCTCCGCTCCTGAGGTCTGACGGGACGCTGGCTCACACTGCGGTAGAGAAAGCGAATCTATTTGCTTCTCTATTTGCGGAATCTTCGCGTCTTGACACTGGTGGCGCCTTGCCTCCTTCTCTTAATAGCGTATGCAAGACGAATTTGTCGCAAATTCGCATTCGACAGAAGGAGGTATATAGGACGCTACGCGATCTGGACGTGAACAAGGCCAGTGGTCCCGACGGAATCCCAACCCTGGTTTTAAAAACCTGTGCGCCTGAGTTGTCTCCAATCTTGACACGTCTGTTTCGCCTTTCCTTGGAGACGGGTCTAGTACCGGTTGCATGGAAGCTGGCCAACGTACAGCCTGTGCCAAAAAAAGGTAGTCGTGCCGACCCTAATAATTACCGTCCTATTTCGGTCACGTCCATACTCTGCAAGAGCATGGAACGTGTACTCAACAATAGACTCCTGGCATACCTTGAAGGTAACGATCTCCTCAGCGATCGGCAATACGGGTTTCGACGTAACCGATCGACTGGGGACCTTCTTGCGTATGCCACTCACATATGGAGCGAGGCCATAGAGGGGCACGGGGAGGCATTAGCAGTCTCCCTCGATGTCTCGAAGGCCTTTGACAGGGTTTGGCACGACAGTCTAATCGGCAAGCTTCCTGCATATGGACTTCCTACTGGTCTGTGCAGATGGATAGCAGACTTTCTGAGGGATCGGTCAATACGAGTAGTCATCGATGGCTGCTCGTCTGACCAATTCGGTATTAATGCCGGCGTCCCTCAGGGGATCCCTCAGTACTTTCAGCGACGCTCTTTTTGCTGCACATAAACGACCTGCTTAAGCCCGGTATCTTTGGGTATGCAGATGACAGCACAGTTGTTGAAAGGTATGTGTCCAGTGCGCGGACTAGCGGAACACAGATCCAGTCTTTAAGAGAATCCATGGTCGATCGTTTGAACTCGACCTTGAAGGCGGTCTCCGACTGGGGTGACGCCAACTTGGTTAGGTTCAACGCTAGCAAAACCCAGGCGTGTCTATTCTCCGCCAAACGGAGTCAATTTCCGCTGACTCCTACTTTCCGGAATGTGTCCGTACCGATGACCGATCATCTTGAGCTTCTTGGTGTAACTCTGACGCCCACACTCAACTTTGGCTCCTATATAGAGTCAAAAGCGCAACTGGCTGGTAGGAAGTTGGGTATCCTATGGAGGGTGAGACGGTACTTCACGCCGAAACAATTGCTGAGCCTGTACCAGGCACAGGTTCGGTCCTGTATGGAGTACTGCTCTCATCTTTGGGACGGCTCGGCAAAATATCAGCTGGACGCGTTAGAGCACATTGAGAGGCGTGCCAAAAGGCTCATCGACGATGATGCGCTTGTGAAGGCTCGGCTTCAAAGCCTCGAGCACAGGCGTAAGGTTGCAAGCCTTTCGGTTTTCTACCGGATACATTTCGGTGAGTGTGCAGGGGAATTGCACAACTTGATTCCCCCTAGTCCTTTCCATCATCGTACCACAAGACAATCGGCGAAGCGTCACCGATTCATGGTAGATGTTCCGCCCACACGCACGAAGCGCTTCGCTTCAAGCTTCCTTGTGCGTACTGCTAAAGAGTGGAATTCTTTGCCAGAGTCTGTATTACCTGGGAGTCTTCAAGGCCCGAGTGAATAGGTTGCTTATGGGACGACGTGCTACATCGTAGACCGCATCATCGCTTACCACCAGGTGAGATAGTGGTCAAACGTCGCCCCATCAAATATAAAAAAAAAAAAAAGTTACGCAGACGAAATTAGAACAGAACCTAGTATTTTCGATGAATTTTTAGTAGTTTTCTACGTTTTTACTTTAACTTTATTTATTTAAATGTACTAGTTAGCAACTTACTTGTGTATTAACAGGTGGTGGGGGGGAGATGACGTCAGCTTCCCGCTGGTGTTTGGGGGATGTGTTCGGTTGTTCTTCTTCCTTCAAAGCCTTGGTTGATAGGTTCTTCTTCAATTGCTGTAAAATATGTAAAAGAGAGATACACACAAAATATCGTCATGACAACAGCTCAATATTTATATACAAAAGAAATAAATATCAAACATACCTGAGTCTTAATATAGGTATCGATGAGTGCGAAGGCGAGGTCCCTGTTGAGCTTGGTCCAGGCCCCGCGCAGGTCGTGTACGGCGAGGCGGTGCGTGGGCGGCGCGCCCGTACTGGCGCCCGTACTGGCGCCCGCACTGGCGCCCGTACTGGCGCCCGCCTCGCGCCCGTACGACACGCGCCGCACCGACAGGCAGTAGCACTTCTCCAGCACGCGGGCCGCCAGCCCCGGGTACTGCGGGACAAATTACGTGCCTAGTATTTTGACTTACAATTTGGTGTCATATGTCTATAAAGTTAAGGTTGATTTTCAAATTTATTGTGGACAGAATATAATGCGACTGACAAGCCAGTCTAGCAAACAATTATTGTTAATTCATAATGTTATAATTCGTTGTTAAACAATTAGTAATAATAAAGTACAATAATGAAAAATCATTGTAAATAGAATAATTTAGTCACAATTTTTTTTTAACTTACATCCTTTTTAAATTGTATTACATTTACAATATCCATCACAAACTGCAAGTCAAAAACAAATATTTAATCAATACCACAAACCTCTTCACCATCCTTTTCATCAGCAGCCAGGGTCTTCAACCAGATCTCAGCGTCATTCAGATCACAGTTCATGTACACTGTAGTCCAGTTGGCGCGGGGCCTGCGGACCAGTCCATCATTGGTGGCTACCAGGGACAGGCGGTGCTTGGAGCCACACGTCACTCGGACTCCTAACATCTCTATACCACGCTGGAGCGATGATGACGACCAGTAGAAGACCTTTGAAGAGTAGAAAATATGGTCAAGAAATGAAGCAATATTATTTTAATTTCATCTTGATAGAAGATGATCATAAAATTAACAAAACAGTTACAATTTCCAGCTCATATATATATATATGACGGCGCCGCCGTCATTATTTTGTAAACTGCGAATGTAATGGGCGAGCAGTGAACAAACAACTGACCGACGTCACTTCAACCCCACCACCGAGTGATATATAAAGCAGCGCAAGCGCAAGCTCGAGTCAGTCGTTCGTCAATCGTTGCCCAGTTCACACGTTACGCAATCGCTGAGTAATTTTATTGTGCACTGTCGAAAGTAACCGTTACTTTAATTACGAAGATTTAATTGTTTTATTACTGCATAAACATACCTCTACCTATATATATGACGAAGAGGGTTCTCGCTTGACATCGCCCACACCATCCTTCCGACATCAGAAGTGGGATGGACCAGGATTATTGAAAATGTTAAAATTATCGGAGCCGGTTCGTGAAGAACTACCTACATGCAAATGCGACAAAGAAGATAGTGCTGCAAGATTGGAAGTGCCTAGCTATACATAGCCAGGTACTCAGTACTGAAGATTCAACGTGGCTAACGTTGAGGCAGCTACTTCGAAATGAATCGCTATCTGAAGCAGCAAATGAAGACATGACGTGGTCCCAATTCAAGCCGGAGTACATTGGCGTCCAGTGACAGCATGAGATACGCGGCGTTAACGCAGCGTTTGGTAAGCGGCGTGTTGATGTCTGCAATTGGATACTGCTCCCATCGGGATTATACCAGGTGACTTTGTTCCATTTATTATGATTCCGATACCATATGGGTCAAAAACGAGTCAAAGACTTGAGTTTACAATTGTTAGTTTTCCAATTTGAAATTTTATTTTATTTTTGTCGGGTAGTTATTTAAAGAAAATAGCCGTGATGTTTTAGATCCGAGATTATACATGGTCATTAGAATTACGTCTGATAGTGTTACTTTGTGTTGTGTATTGTTAGGTAATATCTCATGTAGTAGGCTTTCATTTGGTTGGAACTTGGAGGTATGGTTTCCGCGAGGTAGATGCAGAATTAAGTGGTGCTTGCTGTCTAACGCGGTACAGAGTATTGAGAAAAGTAGTTTATAACAAATAAAGGTCAAAAGCTGCTAATAATTGGTAGTTAAAGTCAGAATTGAAGAGACCTCTAAAGTCCTACATTCATTTAGGATTATTGTTGGGTTGGAAAATAGTTAAAGCGCTAAGAATACTCTGATGAGAAACATGCTTCCCTTGATCTTGCCATTAGGATTTGTTATAATTAGGGCCTTTCAGTACCTAGTGAGTTAGTAATTGTAAGGGTAAAACTTTTCATTTGTTCTACTATATCGTGTGTGCTAGTCATAGTCGTTACTGGGGCAGGGACTCGAGTCCATATAATGAAACTACAGTCGTGGCTGACTTGTGACTCTGAAACACTGGAGTAACTATCCACACTTGCGTAGTGTATAAATTGTGGTTACCTTGAAAATCTTGATGGCTGTTGATCATTTATTTTGAATTAAAGGACCTTGAGAAATGTTTTCGCTAAGTGCGTTGTAGTGAGTAGATAGGCTGTTCGGTGGTTATTCCAGATGTAGTGAAGTCGGGTTTTGTCTAATAGAGAAAACGCGGAGTAACGAGACTCTGCATTTCATTATTATATTGCGTCTTACAAAAAATGTCGATCGCAGCGCCTATAAGTTACGTAAAATGTCGAGTAATTTAATTGTAACAGATGAAATGCAGTAGATCTGAGGACTAAGGATGAGGAGAATATCTGATCACCAGGTTCTTTGAGAATTTTATAAAGTGTCAATGTCATGAGTTGCACTCAATACCTATAAATCACATACCCACACTTCATTTTTCATTTTTTTTTGGGTGGATCGAACACATATTGAAAGATAAAGTGTTTAAAGAGATATCCGGCATCAAGGATTTAAGACCAGCTCCTTGATCACTGGTTTCCTGCCTAGATAACTACACCCAGTTGTACGGTCTCTCCTTTGTGCCTTCAGGCTTAATTCATTCTGTCTCCTGCAGTAATATTCACCGAGGGAAGTGGAAACTATAGTTTTTTCTTCTTCTCCTCTTATAATATCTTCTGATTCACTTCGTTGGGGGAACCAAGACAGTTACTCATGTCCCTGGGACGCGCCGGACTTCAATGTTCCGATGTTTTCATGGTTGTATCTACTGTAGATCCTGGCTTACAGGAGTTGCAGCGGTTTTGGGAGGTTGTGGTGGGCCTGTCCCATCAAAAAAAAAAAAATACCCACACTTACATCATATTCACGCACTCGTACTCGGACCGCACCGTGGGGCGGGAGGAAACGCCCGGGTGTCATCACTGCGAGGACCGCCCTGAGGACACGGTGGAACACACGGTGGGAGAATGCCCTTCGTGGGTTGAGCACCGCCGTGTCCTCAGGGAGGTGATCGGCGATGGCGACCTCTCGCGTCCGGGCCTAGTGCAGGCCATGATGCGGAGCGAGGGGGACTGGGATGCCGTCTCCTCCTTTTGCGAAGCAGTGATGCTAGCTAAGGAGGAGGCGGGACGCGTGAGGCAGCGAAGCGCTGCCTCCTCGCAACCCAGCCATCGCGAAGGACACACCGGGCGTCGGGGATCGCGAGACGATCTCCGGCCACCGTAAGCGCGGGCCTGCGGACGGCGAGCATGGGTGGCTCCCCGTCCGACCAGAAACAGACCCGAGCGTACGGCGCGCGCCTCAAAGAGCCATCAGACCACCACAGATGGGGCCCAATACGGCCGATGCCGATTCGGAGTCGCGGAGAACCTAACGGGTAACCGGGGCTCCGGCTCGACGTGCAGGAGAAGGAACGGGGTGGTTTTTAGTCAGTAAGAGTCTGACACTCCCTCCCGCCTCACCCAGGCGGGAGAAGTCATTCGATGATCTTCCCCCCTTAAAAAAAAAAAAAAAAAAACTCGGACCGCACCCATGAGGAACTTGTGGCTATGGGTCTTCACACACCAGACCGCATTCATGAGGATCATGTAGCGATGGGCCTGTGTGGTAAAGCGCCTGTGTGGCAAACCGCCTGTGTGGCAAACCGCCTGTGTGGCAAACCGCCTGTGTGGCAAACCGCCTGTGTGGCAAACCGCCTGTGTGGCAAACCGCCTGTGTGGCAAACCGCCTGTGTGGCAATGCATCTGATTGGTGAATTGCCTGGTTGGTAACTGATCTGTGTGACGTTAGGTAGTATCGTATTGATTTTTATGCAGTTTCAGTTTGTAAGATTAAATGTTTGGTTATCTGTCAGATTATCTTGTCTCTGATTCGATCCTCCACGGATACTCCGCAGATAGATGTTTCTTGTCTCTCTCGTTCACGTTCTCTTGTGTCCTGTAAGTTTCGCGTTAGAAAAGAGTAGCTGTGAGTTACTGGGCTATGCACAGCCGTGATCACTTATAAAGTTTAAATGCTTTGGGTTCCTTGGTAGAATAATAATCTTGTGAGATTGTGAAACGTCAGTTTGTCTAAAAGTTTTCTGGTTATTGATTTTGCTACTGGAACGTCGTAACTTTTTAAACTTTTAATTGTAAACGTATTCCCAAAGTATAAAGGTCCCTACAAAATCTCTGATTTCTTAGAAAACGATAGGTACGAATTGAAACTCGTTAATGGGTCTAATCGAACGTACAAGGTTGCCCATGAGAACTTACGCGAGGTACCCCGCAGTCCATTAGGTTTTATAGAAATAGTTATGATGATGACGTGCCGGCGGATGATAGCCAGAGTGATTTTGTCCATGAAACTGATCGCGGTAATAATATACTGTTGGACATAGCTGTGATTGATGATGCTGAGGATGAACTTTCCGATAGCGACACTATATCTGTTAATAGCGACACTATATCTGTTAATAGCGCCACTATATCTGTAAATAGCAGCACTGTATCGGCTAGTTCACGTACTAGTAATAGTATGGAAAGTCCATCATCAGATTTACCAGAGTGAATGAGTGTTGTAACTGATTACTTATTTATAAAATTAAAAAAAAAGAAGAAAAAAAAAGTGACAAAAAAAAGTAAAAAAAAGAGAAAAAAAAAGTAAAAATAAAAAGAGGAAAAAAAAAGTAAAAAAAAAGTAACAAAAAATGTAAGAAAGAGTCATTGAAGGGAAAATCCGGTCCAATGACTCAGCTAAAGGGACTGATGTCCAGTCTAGCATACGCTAAAGGGACTGATGTCTAGTCTAACATTCGCTAAAGGGACTGATGTCTAGTCTAGCATTCGCTAAAGGGACTGATGTCTAGTCTAGCATTCGCTAAAGGAACTGATGTCCAGTCTAGCATTCGCTAAAGGGACTGATGTCCAGTCTAGCATTCGCTAAAGGGACTGATGTCCAGTCTAGCATTCGCTAAAGGGACTGATGTCCAGTCTAGCATTCGCTAGAGGGACTGATGTCCAGTCTAGCATTCGCTAGAGGGACTGATGTCCAGTCTAGCATTCGCTAAAGGGACTGATGTCCAGTCTAGCATGCGCTAAATTGATATTTATCCGGCCTAGCACAATCGTCTCCAGTTCTAATACTGATGAGTGATGATAACGTAGTAGTTGTGGTAAGCTGAAGGGTTAACCGAACCCGCACAATATTGAAAGTTTTTGTTAAAGGTTATACTAGATAGAGATTAGAAATGCCAGGATGAACGAACGGGTTGTTATCTTATTCCCAGATGCTCGGAAAACGCTCGAGGACGAGCGTACGTCAGTATGGCCGTGACGGCGCCGCCGTCATTATTTTGTAAACTGCGAATGTAATGGGCGAGCAGTGAACAAACAACTGACCGACGTCACTTCAACCCCACCACCGAGTGATATATAAAGCAGCGCAAGCGCAAGCTCGAGTCAGTCGTTCGTCAATCGTTGCCCAGTTCACACGTTACGCAATCGCTGAGTAATTTTATTGTGCACTGTCGAAAGTAAACGTTACTTTAATTACGAAGATTTAATTGTTTTATTACTGCATAAACATACCTCTACCGATATATATGACGAAGAGGGTTCTCGCTTGACATCGCCCACACCATCCTTCCGACATATATATATGGTTGGGAATTGATGTTACCTATATAGGTATTACCTGTAACTGTAATTACCTGTAAATTGTGTAAAGTAACAGACACGCTGACATTTCTGTAGTGACGAGATAGTTGCGGCTTGCGCGGGCGCACGTTCTTGAAGATACGTCCGCGACGCGTCGGTCGGGTGATGCCTGACAGAATCAGTTTTAGACTCTCGAACCATCTTAGAATAGAAACAAAATTACATTACATAATTAAATATTAGATACTGTTTCTAATAATGCAATATTCTCCAAGAGAGGAGCAACTCTTCATCAGTTAGTTGAATAGCCATGTCGTAGAAAGCAAGACACACCAGACGCGATTCAATAATTTTTATGGTGACACTAGAAATTTTCTAAACAGGCTACAAGTAATAATATTTTGTCTGGTCTGATGATCGGCCTCAGCCTCAGTGATCAATTACCAATGAGTCAACTATGCATATTTTACTTAATATATTGTTGTTATTTACCTGAGTGTACTTCCATATAGCAGTAGTACGGGTCCGTTTCCTTCTTTGTCCACAGGCTTCGTCTCCATGCTGAGGTGGAGATCCAGTCCTTGAGACCTGAACGCTCTGTACGAGTCGTGTTCCTATCAATATCACATGGTTTCAAGTTAATGTCTTATCGTACAGATGGTTTTTATTAGTACATTTTCAACATTAGACAACAACGAAAAAGTTGAAAATAAGTTAGCAGAAATCACTGTTAAGCGTATTTAAATTACCATCGCTTGAACACGATAGACAAGTTAGGGCACCACCTAATATAATACCACTGCACACTACACAGCAACTACTTTTTTATTAACACAACATTAGGACATATAGAAAGAAAACATAAATGGAGGCATTGATCTATCATTAATGGTTAGTAATTAGCGCTGCCTATGGACACCCGCAATACAAGACGAGTTACAAGTTCTTTGAGGAATGTTGCTTCTCTGGGATGTATACTTACAGCCAAATATCACACAGCTCCTTACCTGATTACTAGAATACTCGGGCAGCCTGGTGGGAGCGCAGGGCGCCACGGCGTGGTGGTCCCGGGGGTCGGCGACGCACTGCCAGCCTAGCTTCACGGACAGGCGCAGCGCGGGCACGCGCAGCACGCGGCAGTCGTCGTACTTGCTCGCCGTGCGCACGTACACGTCCAGGGTGCCTAGGAAGCCTAGTCTACCTGGGGGGGAGATGTTGAACATGGTAAGTGATCAGGACCGGGACTCTTCCTCTGAACTCCTCGCAAGTAGCAACACCGAGAAAATTTTGGAGAGGGGACGAATGTAAAATGATTGGTCTACTTTTGTTTTTAAGGAAAATAGTACAGTAGCCCTTTGAGTACCGTCATTATAGACACAATTAAAGAACAATAGGATGCGGTCACCGGTGTTCGCGCGGTGTTTGACAGTTTAATAAACCTTCTTTGACGTTCAGAAAACAACAGCGTTCATATTTAGGTACTCAAACCTTTGATCTTTAACAAAACCTATGTCACTGTTTACTACGTACTACTATATTATTTCGCATGGCATAATATACTAACATAGTCCCAAATAACCACTTACCATTAGTCCAATCCAGCACCAAATCAGTCCAGGTAACCTCCATTTCTTCCGTAGTATTGTAAGGATCTAGCGACACATGTAAGAGACACGTGAACTTGGCGCAGTTGACAGTCAGCCGGCCGTGCATCAGCAGACGTACTTTGTCCCACCACGAGAGAGGTGCTGACGGGTCCAGAGACGGACGAGATACTTGATCGAAGGCTGGAATTGTTATAAATGATGTTATGAAGTATAGATAATTATAGAGGTATATGGAATTTTGTCTCCCTAAACGCAAATCGTAAACCTTATTGCTTTCAATGACTGCACTGTTGGCGCGATGGCACGGCAACTGGCTGCCACGCAACGAGTCGCGGGAACAACTCTTTGTGTGATCCACAGATTATTGTTTCGGATCTGGGTGTGATGTGTATGTGAACTTGTATGATTGTAAACGCACCCACGACAAAGGAGAAATTCCTAGCGCAGGGCAACTGTTTTTAAATAAAATAAGAATGACAATAAAAGACAAACGGACCAAACATCAGCCCCTCAAATATAAAAAAGATATAAACTCAATTCTCATGTCCAATAAGTGTTTTTGTATTAAGACATCGTTACACATCACATCCTTCAGCAAAAATTGCTAAGACAATTTTCTCTGTTCTGTAGGAAGGATGTTATTAAATAATTAGGCATGGCGTTGACTGTAATCAACTAAGTAGTCTTTGCATGGCGTACATCCTTGACTATAAGAAATCAACAGTTATAATGTGAGAAATGTATTCCGTTAACCGGTAATTTAATTAATATTACAAGTCCTATTATTCAGTAGTAACTGCTTCTGCCAGGGTTGCGTTACCCGGATAAAACTTTCGGATTAATATCGTTAGTTAATAACATACGATTAATGATTTTATACATATACATCACGCCTTTTATCCCCGAAGGGACAGGCAGAGATCCACATTACCGCACTTAATGTCACTGTACAATGTAACACCCACTTTTCACATGTTATGCGTCGCATGTAATCGGGGGTGAGCCTATTGCCATAAACTGGGCACAATTACAATCTCCGTACTACTACTGATAATATTATATAAAAAAAACCAATAATACTTTGCCCGACCCGGGAATCGAACCCGAGACCCGTTGTCCAGCAGTCGCACTTGCGACCACTCGGCCAACGAATCAGTAATTTTATAGTTTCCACAAGTTATGTTGCAGGATACGTACACAAGTTGCAATGAGCTATAACAGGTTCCCAGCAGGGTCCGAAGGCGTAGCTGTACTCAGCCATCTCGCAGCACAGGTCGTAGTACCACTTGAGCGGCATCATACTGCGCTCCAACTCCTGCTCGCCCCACGGCGCGCCCTGGTCTATCGTCACTGTACGGACGGCTGTGGAAGAAGATATAGCGATAGTGTTTATATGTATGACAGAAGAATCGTTTATATGCATCAGACAACAAGTAAAATTTATTCGTTAGATTTTCGACTTAATGTCAATACAATAAAGTTGAATATGTATAGAGATATTTGATAGAAAAGGATAGGTTGACCTTAGAAGGCCACGTAACCATAACCTAATTTATTTCATGATGGAAAATGTTCTCTAAGGAGGACTATCTGATAGTGTATTGAATAATAATCCTTAACTTTTTTTATAAAACATCGTAGACAAAATTTGAATGTCACATAAAATGAAGTCAACATTTTTATTTCAATCAGACAAGGAAGGCACTTTTGATGGATGAAGGAAGCTATTTGCTCATTTCAAGGTGTAGATTCCTATGGAGAAGAACGAGCAAGAAACTCCATATATTAATATTTTTCAAACAGGTTCAGAATACAATTCTTTAGTTACATAGTTTTGTTGTTTCAATTGTGCGAGAACAATGTAACACCAAAATCCAGTAAAAGAGATCGAAAAAGGAAATAATCTTAAGAACAATAAAATATTACAGGACTCTGTCTGTCTGTTCCGTCTGGAGTCTGGAATCATATGTTCAGCAGTAGACGTGTACTGGCTGCTATTTTGAATTGTAATATCACTAGCTACACATAACATAACATCACGCCTTTTATCAGGGTGCACATTATGCCACTGTACTATGTAACACCCACTTTTCACCATTTATGTCATGAGTCCCATGTAATGGGGGGTGAGCCTATTGCCATATACCGGGCACAATTCCAGACTCCGTGCTACTACTGAGATTTTTTTTAAAACCCAGTAATACTTTGCCCAACCCGGGAATCGAACCCGAGACCCCTTGCCCGGTAGTCGCACTTACACTCGGCCAACGAGGCAGTCCCAATATCACTAGCTGAAAAATATAGAGGTACAATAAAAGTCATCGCCTATATTATTATTTATTTCATATATTTTATAATCACTAAGCGTGACGTCCTTGGCATACAACAATCAAATATTTCGGCTCATAACTTGCACTACTATTTTAGGTTCAGTAACACTATTATTACATACCAATACATATAATAAAACAGTAGGGTTGTGGACTCAATTAAAATACAATAATACGCTTTTTCAACACAATACGGTAGTTGACAGGTAGTCAAATTCAATACTTTTATTGAAATGTCAAAAAACGATACTTTTCTATAAATTTTGTATTGGATCGCTACTTATGACGTCATCATATTTCTGCGACAATCAGCATAATTAGCGAGAAAAAATCCAAAAATAGGTAAATTGTCAAATCATTGTATGAGAGTATGATTATTTTTTAATTATTTATTGCATTGACAAGTTGACACAATTTATTTTAAACCTAGGAAGCTAGCCAATTCAACATTAATCCATTGTCATTAAACAAGACAAAGTGGTAAGGTTGCAAGATCGTGGTGACCCGAAGGTTTAAGACATCCGCTTCTCATGCATAAGAGTGCGGGTTCGAAAACAACAGCAAGTACCAATGTGACTTTTTGCAAGTTATATGTACTTTCTAAGATTACTTAGACAACATCGACAAACCGTGAAAGAAAACATCTGGGCTTATAATTTCGAATTATAAGTTTGAAATTGCCAATCAGCATTGAGCAAGCGTGGTGATTAATACTCAAACCTTCAAGTGTGAATAGATGCCTTTGGTCAACATTGGCCACTTATAGACTGGTGTGATATGTGATGCAAAATCAAGTCCAACCATACTTTTTATTTAAAGTATTTCTTACGCCATTACTTTTTCATTCGCAAATACGGTCAAACCAGAAGAACCCAAAATACTTTATGCGTAGAATCAAAGAGAGTCATAGTCAAATTTAAAATACGCCCAAAGAAATTCAATGATAAATTCATCAAAAAAATCAAAACAAACTGCGATTATTGCATCAATCACAAATAAGTCATCATTCATTAGCCAAGTCTAGCTGTAAAACATAATGGATCAATATATCAAGGAACGCTATTAAATATCACCTTGGCTGCATTTTCACCACTGTGCACATATGTATGTATAAGATGATATAACACATACAATAACATATCAGTATTAGTTAGTTATTGTGCTAAACAATACTTCCAACATGTTTGTTAAGGTAAATTATAATATTTCATTTTATTAGGAGATATTTTCCAAAACATGTGTATTACAATTCAAATTCATTCTTTCAAATACATTTTTGAAAGAACGCCTTAAAAAGTAAATAAATATTTTTAATAATAGTAATAGTGATATTGATATTGTGGGGAATTGTAGTATTACTTTTATTTCAAGGAAAATTACTTGGGGTCTGTGCAATTTCTTTATTTTTTTAATCATTAAGTGTGGGAGAGCCATGCTTCGGCGCGAATGGGCCGGCTCAACCGGAGTGTTCTCACAGAAAACGCGTGAATCTTGAATCCCCAACAATTCTCAAATATCTGATCCCCAAAAGGCCGGTAACGCAATTGTGTAAGTTCTCCTCTTAGTGTTCCAGGTGTCCATGGGCGACGCGATTGCTTACCATCAGTTGATCCTTCCGCTCGTTTACCGGATAATCCCATTAAAAAAATATATATTACACCAATTTTAATCCAATCAACGAGAACAGAACCTGACATGTGAACTATTTATTCACATAATTATTCAACTGAGTACTAATCATAATTCCTATACACCAACGCGCTTGTGTGATCCTTTTCAAAAAGACCCATTACCCGGTCATTGACCCCGCACCTTCAAACACCCATTACTTAGGTCACGTCCATCCTTTTACAAATAGACCTGTACAAAAAGTGATAATTCTAATCCTTATTTTTTTTTTAACGTTGCCCCACACTAGGATTTTCTCCTGTGTCGTGGGTGCGTTTACAAACATAGAAGTTCACATACACATGACACCCAGACCCGAAACAACACTTTGTGGACCACACAATTTTTCGGGATAAAAAGTACCCTATTATTTAATCCAGACTTCTAACTTTACGTGTGCAAAAATTCAAAGCAATCGGTTTAGTAGTTACGGCGTGAAAGCACGTGTCAACTGTATTACAGATTATTGTCTTCCTGTTTTCTATTCTACTCTAATATTTAATAATTACTTGTAGGTCTGTTTGCCAGTCGGCAAAGGCCTCCCTCCAACCTTTTCCATTCCCTTCTATTTTGGGCCACCGTATTCCTGGTTTCTCGTACTATTTGCCTGATCGTCATCCCACCTTTTCTGTGGTCTACCTCTTTTTCTATTTCCTTCTCTACGATGGTACCCTCGTGTTAATTTTGCTCGATTTCTCTTCGCCTCTTATCATATGCCCCGCCCATTGCCGTTCAAGTCTCCTGATTAAGTCTTACGATTACTCATACCGTAAAACAAACTAGTACTAAGGCCGAGGCTTTTAAGGCCTTCTCTTTTATTACTAGATAAACAAACAACAACAAGACTACTACATACTACTACTACAACATCCAATACCTAAATTCGTTTCCAATATGTTTATATATATAATTCTGCTATACGTGTGTATGTCATTGAACTCCTCCTAAACGGCTTGACCTATTTAAATGAATTTTTCTGTACCTAAGGGTTTGAGTGGTGCCATGGATGGTTTAGATTCACAAATCAGCCCGGCAGATGGCGCTGTAGTTTGTAGCTAGGTTCGTTATCCTAAACGGCTGAACTAATTTGAATGAATTTTTGTTTATACATTCAAGTGGATATGCAGGACAACGTCTGTCGGGTCCGCTAGTAATCATATATATAAATCATAATTTTACTCTTTACTTTGTAGGTGTTATCTCTATTATTAATTGCTGTAGCTGTTTCTGGCCATTGTGCTTGCAATAACAAGCACATTGCACATGGAGACAATAAAATGCCCAATCAACATGAACTAATGCCTTATCAGTACGGACAAATGCATAATCAACATGGATTAATGCAAAATCAATATAGACATGTGCCTATTCAGCACGGACAAATGCATAACCAGTATGGTCTAATGCATAACCAGCGTGGGCTAATGCATAATCAGCGTGGTCAAATGGATAACCATCGTGGGCTAATGCATAATCAGCGTGGGCAAATGGATAACCAGCGTGGGCTAATGCATAATCAGCGTGGTCAATGGATAACCAGCTTTGGCAAATGGATAACCAACGTGGGCCAGTGCAAAACCAGCGTGGGCCAATGCATAACCAGCTTGGGCAAATGCATACCCAGCGTGGGCAAATGCATACTCAGCGTGGGCCAATGCATAACCAGCTTGGACAAATGTATAACCAGCGTGGGCCAATGCATACTCAACATGCAAACAAGCAACCGCATAACCCTTATGTGAGTATCAATAAGTTTACAAAAAATAATGTAGGCAGAGTGGTAAAGAAAAAGTAATTCAAGATTTGGAAACCACAATACAGAGTCCTGTCTAGCTGTCCAAGCTAGTCAAGTTCACTGACGGACAGACTGACAGACACTACTATATATTTTGTATTTGTTGACATTTCAAAATACCAAATTTTGGTTCAATTGAAATAAATGATTTGACTGACGTGGACTTTGAGGAAATATTTCTAGTGTACTTCAAACCACCTCCTAGTACCCAGTTGGATTGCGGATAAGACCTACGACTTAAAACCACCCTCTATCGACGAGTATGCATCAAGAGATTTATGAATGTAGATGAAGCGGAAGAACTATGTTAAACTATAATAACTATCGTGAGACATACTAAATGAACTAAAAATCGCGGGTAACTCACGTAAAAATACTGCAGGCGCTGCTCATGAGGAAGAGCCCCTCTGCAGCTCGAAACTAGTGGAGCTTTTTTCAGTATTTTTACGTGAGTAACCCGCAATTTTTTTTAAGTAACTTAAAATCGTGTGATTTGGCGTCCTATATTCCTCTGCCTACCCCAATGGGAGACAAGTATAACGATATGTATGTATGGACTTAAAACCGATGACAATTTGCAGGCCAACTACAGACTGGGGTGGTTGCTAAAGAACATGGACCATAAACCGGTGCATGAGCATCAAAACGAAGGGCCCTCCTTGTACCAGCCTTACGGTTTTTACAGGCATTCAGGTTATGAACACTATGATAACCGTTATAATCATAACAGGTAAGGAACTTGTTGTTTTAATGTCTATTGGATAGATAACGCCATATAAATCTTACACTCTTATACTATTATATAAAGCGGAAGAGTTTGTTTTTTTATTCGTTTGTTTGAACGCGCTAATCTCCGTAACTACAAGTCTGATTTGAATAATTATATTTGTGTTGGATAGCGCATTTATCGAGGATGGCTATAGGCTATAAAACATCACTCTACGATCAACAGGAGCTGAGCAGAGCGTGTCAAACCGCGCGAAGCAAGTATTATATAGACACCACTGACATACTGAGACGGAAAACATCGTGAGGAAATCTGAACTTACAATCTCTAATTATAAGTTTGAAATCGCCACAGCCCCTTGAGCAGGCTTGGTCATTAATGCTCAAACCTTCTCCGTGTGAGAAGAGGCCTTTGTTCAGTAATGGACTGGACTTATAGGCTGACAATGTGACGTGAAATCTTCCCCAACTATTCAGATGTCATTAACTTTTCTTTTGAAGTCTTTCTACGCCATTCCTATTCACAAATACCACTTTAAGAGTAATGATGTCTTCATCTTTTGGTTCCACTAATCGTTATTAATTTTCTTTTTCCGCAGGTACTATGCACAAGTGGAAAACAGGACTCCTGTGATGATGCCTAATCATAATTTACGCTATTAAAATAATAAATAATTGTATGGAGAAGAACAACCAAGAAATCTCATGAATACTCTTCTTCAGTATTATTCGAAGTCAAATATTGACCAATAGAAATTAGTCGTAGGTAGACTAAGTTTTTTTTTTTAATGTTCGACATAGTTATAATTTGTTAGTTGTCTTATTCATCGACTTTACCGGATTCATCGATTACCGATTCTATATCTAATTACCGAAAAAGTCGAGGGAAAAGACCCGAGTGAAGTCGGAGTGGCATGCTAGTTTATTATAGCAATGGAATCGCTTCGAAGCGATTGACACTTGTCTAGATATCTAGTGGCCCTTTTCATCCAATCACACCTAAACTGTCACCTAACTAAAAGTTGCTTAGCGGGACGTAGCACCTAGACTAACGCCTTACTTGGACTGTTAGTTATAGGTTGGTGTAAACAAAAAAGATGTTAAATGTCACCTATCTTAGCTTAAGGGTTCTCCTAAATTTAGGAAATGTTTGTGAAAACGGGCATTTTTTTTTTAAGGGGAGAAAATCATCGAATGACTGCTCCAGCCTGGGTGAGGCGGGAGGGAGTGTCAGACTCTTACTGACTAAAAACCACCCCGTTCCTTCTCCTGCACGTCGAGCCGGAGCCCCGGTTACCCGTTAGTTTCTCCGCGACGTGAAAACGGGCATACGTCTCCTACAACCGACTATAGTATATTTGTTTATTTAATTACTTTATATACTTTTAGTAATTTACTTGAATGTAATGTAAATAAAATTATTGTTTTGCAATTATTGTTTATGTAAATAAAATTATGCTTATATTTTTTTGTTTTCTCCCAAAAGTAGTTCAGTTAAAAACTTATCGAATAATAAATTATAGCTAAGTGACATTCTCATTGCTTTCTGAAATCTAGACTACATCAGTAGGCTGCGCGACATCACCGCGACCGCGCACGCTACTCACGAGGCAGAACTCTGTGGTTCGAAACTAGTAGAGCTTTCCTCAGTATATTTACGTGAGAAACCCGCGATTTTTAGTTAACTGACTACACCATCATTCAAAAACAAACTAAAAATAAATGTTTGCGCAACTTTGCGCATTTATCTCTAACTTTGCGCAATTCACTTGTGTATTCGTTTTTCTTACCTCGAGGTGGAGCCTGTTCCTCAGCAGCCAGTAGGGTACCCCACATCTTCAGCTCGCTCATACTCAGCAGTGGCTGAGGGAAGTCCCTCAGTAACAACTGCCACTGAGAGCAACTCATGTTGATACTTCGACACCAGAGCGTTGTGAACTCGATGCCGTCTTCTGGCCATGGACTGTGGAGATGTACTTGTGTTACTTCGCTTGTACATGTGAAGAGGTCGTAACTAAAACTGCAGTGATGGCTAAGCGACCAAATGCTGCTTAAGAGCATTATTCAATATCTGGGTCGTACATTTTTCAAAGAAAGTCAATATTTTTTTGGTTTTCAGCACAGCAACTGACACTAGTTCCTTGTTTTGTAAGGTCCCACGAGACAAGATCTTTGAGATAACTCATTTTTAAACAATTTCAGAATGCGACTATGTACTTTCAAATCCTCAGATCGAAAGCTATAACAACCTTAAGCATTACTGACCTATCATGATCAATCTCTCTAAGCCTCACTTGCGCATTCTGCGTTCCATGTATGGTAGGATCAGCTAGTGCCACCAGTGAGAACCTCGACAGACAACACGCGACGAGGCGGGAGCGGGGCGGGGGCGCGGCGCGACACCGTTGTACGTAGATCTGGGCGTCCTTCTGACGTAACGCGGAGTATAACTCTTCTACTTTACCCGCTGGTAGAAACAGGTGGGGCTTGCATAGTTCTTGTACCTGTGTAGAAAGAAAGTATATAACATTTTGAACTCTACGGCTACGATTGAAAAGGTGTGCAGTCAGTGAAGTTATTACACAGACAGCTATTATTGTTTAACCTAACCTAAGTCTAACCTTTTTTTTTTTTTTTTTTTTTTTATGGGGGGAAATCCTCATGGACTGCCTCCACCTGGGGAAAGGCGGAGGGGTGTGCCGGACTCTTACCGGCTAAAACCACCCCAGTGTCTCCTCGCACGTGCGTGCGGGGCCGCGGGAGTCCAAATTCATCCGCAGCCCCGCATTACAGTGCCGGCCCGTAAATCAGGGCCCCGTCACCTGCACGGAGCAGTGCACCACGTGCATCGCCTCAAAGGCGCACGCCGACACCCGCGCGCGCCTTCGACTCGGGTCTATCGATTCGGGGGCGGGGACTTCCCCAAGTCCTTCGCCCCTGGACCCATTCATGGGGGCCGGAAGAGGGCGTTGTCGGCCCTTCTCCTACGCCCGGTGCGCCTTCTGCGGTTGGGAGAGGAAGTCAGTAAGATCTCCCTCTCCCGTTCCGCAGTTTCCTTCTGCGACATCACATCCTCGCAGAAAGACACCACCGCGTCCCACGACTCTGCGCTGTCCACCATCTTCCGCATTACGGCCGGCAGCGACAGATCGCTTCCTACTTCATTTCTGAGGACACGGCGCTGCTCCTCCCAACCTACACACTCGGCGAGCGTGTGTTGCGCCGTGTCCTCCCCGCAAAACCTAAGTCTAACCTAACCTAACCTACTGCTTTTTAACGAAATTTTGTACCTAACTTATATTGCTTGACTAATTTATAGCCATATGCGCCATAAAATATGAACGAAATTTAAAAAGTATTTAAAAAGTATTAACCAAGTTGCCATATAGATATTAAACCACACACAGCATTTCGGATATTTAAAAGAAATCTTCTACAGTACCTTAGCATCGAGCATGGTGCGTCGTTTCTGACTCTCCTTGTATTCGTCCTCCAGCAGCTCGTAGTTGTCTCGCAGCTTCACCTCGAACGGATCATCGCTCATCTCTATCAGAAGCTCTTCAATCTAGATAATGTTCAACGTTCTTATGATTAATGCTACAGAAAACCTAAGTTTTATACAACATACGGCTTACTAATATGACTTATCACCGTAACAATAAAGTCGAAATTTCAATGACCAAAATTTTCAAATAGGCACGAGGTACTTATAATGTTATTTTGGAACACATTGAAGCAAGTACTTTTAGTTAACTTAACTTCAGGGAATCATACCTTGATATGCAGATCACTGGGTAGTGGACTATCAACAGTGAAGGGTTTCTTCTTGATGCCGTGCACCAGCTTGATCCACTTAAAGAGGGACACGAAGTCGCCCTGCACGGCCTCCGCAAAACGATGCTTATAGGGAAACACCACGCGGACTGAATCTACTGTTACCAACCTGTTGGGAAATTAATTAGGTAAACATAATGTTTTGTCTGGAAATGGTTGAATATGAAAAGTCGAAGTTCCAGTTTAGAAGCATCAAAATCCAACAGAAGATGAATACTACAACTACTGCTGTTTTCTGGAAACTATGCTTCAGAAGCTTACTAGAAAATTGGCTGTCTGGACAACAGCCAGCTTTTGTCCTCTTCGGTCCAATGAGATACTTCAACAGAGTATAACATAATTATATTTAAGTACTCATCTATTGTCGAAAACTCATGTTATTTTCTATAAAATGGCTGTCAAAACGTCAATGTAAACTTACCAAACCTTATTCCAAGTAAGCGCGAACCCTTCGTTGGCCTTCCTCTCAACCCTGACCTCAAGGTCATCAGCCACTCGTTCCTGTGAGTATCCTTCCACCATGATGACCTCGTCTCCGTTAAGGATCATGTTCAGCTTGCTCCATACGATAGACAGGCCTATCTCGTGGTCGTAGGCTATTGTCATGTCATCTAGAAAGTTAAAAATGAGGGTGTAGTCCAGTATTTCATAATGAACCCCGTCTTACGTAATAAGTAAGGAGGAGTGGTTTTATAAATTGGCTTCTCTCAATTTGTAACCAAACCAAATTAGAGATACTAATAGTTGTCTGTACATAAATACTTACAGTCAAATAATAACTAATCATTTAATGAGGAAGAGTCCCTCTGCAACTCGAAACTAGTAGAGCTATTCTCAATATATTTACGCAAGTAACTCGTAATTTTTTGTTAAAAAGAAAGAAGAAGAAAAAAGAATAATGGTTTATTTGCACGCCATCACAAAGTACAATAATACACAAAAAAATTAAACAGTCAAGACGGCGCGCAAAAAGGCCGGAGCTCAGTAAGTAATGTTCTTTGTAACAGAGAGTTTTAACCAATCAGTTGACGCCTTAATGCCATTAGAGCCTAAGATTAAACCAACAAACATATTTGTAACTAAAAACACTTACATCTACAATTTCAGAAAAGCTTTTACTAACCTGTAGCAAACAGCATACTATTTTCCTTAGACAGAATCAGTCCCAAATTGGTTTCTCCCTTAAAAGCAACCCTCCAATCAAGCGCTCTCCCTTTCTTTTTCACAACCTGACTCCTTCTCACTCTCAACTCCTGCTGGAACTCCTTCACGGCTCTAACGAAGGTCAGCACCTTCAGGTGTAAGTTGGCACTCCATTCTAAGTCCACGTTCTCTATGAACTGGACATCTAAGAGTGAAGAGTACTTCTCTTTCGAGAGGAGATACTCTATCCGTGCTAGTTTCACGTGGAAAAATGTTGATGGTATCTCGTCTGATCGCTGACAATAGATGTTTCCTAAAAGAACAAAAAAGTTTTTTAAAATGTCAAACAAAATGAGTCTTAAGTTCAAAGGAATAAGACTTAGAGTAAAGAAGCAGACGCCAATAGCATTTGCACATGCTTAGCGCCACTATCAAGATAGACGCTGAATAATCTACATCTATTATTTTAATTTCACTTTGTGTAGTCTTATATCAATAACTCAGTAACTCTTTTGCATGAAAGTGTCTTATATTGATCAACTAGCTTCTGCTAGCGGCTTCGCCCGCGTTCGTACGGGATAAAAAACCTATGTGTTATTCCAAACCTGTGTGTTTGTTTCTGTCTGTCCCTATGTATGCTTAGATCTTTAAAACTACGCAACAGATTTTGATGCGGTTTTTTTTAATAGAAGAGTGATTCTTACGGAAGGTTTATATGTATAATACATGCATATTGCACCCGTGCGAACCCGGGACGGGTCGCTAGTTTTATAAGTAGGATAAAGAATAACTATCAAGACAAATAGAAATGTACACTCACCTTTATAAGGCACTATATCCACAACCTTCAGTCCAGAGATGACAGCACCAGATTTACTAACATTCTTTTCCAAGGTCACAGCATCGACCCTGGTCATCAGGCACATATCCTCATTTACAATGAGGAATAGGTTGATATGAGACAAGGCCACGTTCACAGATATATTGGAGCTGGTCTCTGAGACCTCTTCAAGGTCCTGCACCATTGGTGATGAAGACTTGTACTCGTTTAGGCAGTCGGCTAGTGATATGATAGTTTGAGCTATGATGGGGCTCCATTCTAGACGAAGGCAGTCTACCATTGCTTCCACCTGTTGTAGTAATGACATGGAACATTATTTTATTATAGAAGTCGGATATTGTAGCTGATATAAGGATATGTAGCACGGGGTCTGGAATTGTGCCCGGTATACATAGGCTCGCCCTCTGTTACATGGGACTCATAACATAAATAATGATAAGTGGGTTACATTGTACAGTGGCATTAAGTGCCGTAAGGTGCACCTTCGCCTACCCGTCGGGGATAAAAGATATAAGTCTGCCCCCAAAAATAAGGACTAACATAACTAGCACGTTAACATGGAATATTTTCAACCTCTTCGGGATATAAAAGGTTTAACGTCATAGAGTAGGAATTTCATTAAAAAAGGAACATAGACATTTA
The DNA here is from genome assembly GCA_038387885.1 of Spodoptera picta. Taxonomy (NCBI): domain Eukaryota; kingdom Metazoa; phylum Arthropoda; class Insecta; order Lepidoptera; family Noctuidae; genus Spodoptera; species Spodoptera picta. The sequence goes on from JAZHFQ010000002.1 coordinate 1,602,200, forward strand.
ATACATTACAAGTAGAACATAGACCGTAACTCAAACAGGAATAAGGTCTATTTTTGCTTGCACAACACATCATAAACAAACAACTTCACTACTTTTTCATGTTTACCTTAGAATCATTAGGTCCATGTGTGGCCCACTTAACGAGTGCCACAGCTAGTAAAGCCTCCCCCCAAGTATGGTGTCTCCGTGGTGGGGGAGAGCGTACAGTTAGTGCCGCAGGTCCACACGCCATCCACCCCCCATCCACCAGTAACTCCGCTCCCCATTGGTTACCTCCCACCGCCTGGCGGGCTACTGAACAACGGTACCATTCTTCTAGAAAGAGAAAGAAGATGAGTTCGTTGTAATATAATTTTATTCCCATTGGTAGTATGTCTTTTATACAATTACTAAGATTCATCTGAGTAAATAAATACACAATAACGTCGTATATTGAATAAGGATCCAAACCAAAATCTCATCGCTACAGCAAATGCATAATAATAGTACCAAAACAATAATAAATGACGTTAATTTAAATACTACAATAAAAGCATTTCAGACTTAAGTTCAGACATAGAATAAATTTTCCCACAAACCTCTAGTCTCCAATAGCTGGTCGAGTTTGACCTTGACGCCACTGCATCCGAAGCCGAGTGCGTTGTGATTGGTCAGTCGAGCGTGCACGGACACTGCACGCAACTCCGCGCACCCCTGTACTATGCACGACGAGAATATGCGGGATAGCCATATTGGGGGGGAGGGGGCTGGAACAAAATAATAATAAATGAAGGTTGTCTTGTAAATAATTTCTCTTAGAATGGTTGAACACATTACCTGCTTTTTTTTTTAATTTGATTATTCATTCAAGACAAGATATAGAATTACTTCATTGGTCAAATATCGCAAGTACGAGTTCGATACAAGTGTTTCGGTTTTTCGATAATATATATATTTTATGGAGTTTAGAATCGTGCTTATAGGCTCACTCTTAATTACATAGGGTGAAAAGATACTTACAAGGAGATTCCACTTCCATAATTTGCAAAGGCTGTGCTTTCCTTATTTTGTCTTTGACAGATTTGTACCATTTAAATGCGTCTGTGTGACTATAACTAATGTTCAGTGTACTTATTATTATATATAGATTTAATACTCCTTTCTCCAACTGGAACACAACGAGATTATATTATTAATGGACTCAAAGTCAAAGCATTTATTTCAATTGAATGGTACTTTTGAAACGTCAACAAATACAAAATTAATAATAATCTGTTAGTCAGTCAGTCAGTGAAGCTAGGTGCTCGTCCTAAAATGTAGATTCGAATGAAGTAGAACGAGGAAGAAACTACATTCGTTACTCTTTCTAAAGAATAATTTCTTTTAACCCCTATATTTATACCACAAAAAATAATGCATTAAACAAATCTAGCCAGCTAATATTATACATCACAAAAATCGACTTTACTGCTTATGAAATAAAAACGTCAGTTATCTATCAACCCTACAATTTCACTGTAACCTTATGGTTACGAAAACCAACTTACGTTGGTTAACTTAGAACTGTAAACCGGTCGTCATAAAGTTGAAAACCGGTCAAACACGAACATGCCTACCTTAGCATCCAGTTTGAGCTTATTCAGAACAGCTAAAGGTAGTCCGTCTGCAACGAGCTGGTACTGTTCCATCTGGAAGGCCACGTACACCTGTGGCAGAACGCTCACTTCCACGCCACTCTCATCGTAGTGGACTGATGCGGCACTGAATCTGGAGTTTACCTGGGAGAATATGAGGTTAGACAAATTTGGTTTTAGAAGCTAAGAGCAGTTTGGTACTTAAGTGTGGGAGAGCCATGCTTCAGCACGAATGGGCCAGCTCGACCGGAGTGATACCACGGCCTCACAGAAAACCGACGTGAAGCAACGCTTGCGTTGTGTTTCGTCGTGTGAGTGAGGTTACGGGAGGCCCAATTACCCTCCCCTTCCCCGATCTCCCCAATTCCTGAATCCCTAACGATCCTCAAACTCCTAATCCCAAAAGGCCGGTAACGCATTTGTAACACCTCTGATATTCCAGGTGTCCATGGGCGAGCCGATTGCTTACCATCAGGTGCTCCGTCTGCTCGTTTACCGGCTTATACCATAAAAAAAATTTGCAATGACTATTCGCTATATATTTTAAAATTCTAAATTATACATGCGGTATTGTTTGTTTTTTCACATCGCAACGAAGCGTTATTCTGATATAATTTTTGTATGTGAGGATATCGTCAGGTATACATTTAGTTATGCAAATACCTAAACCAATTTGTATCCTGTATTCAGCAGGTAGAAAACTGTTGACACGTAATTATGACGGGTTAGCTTTATTTATATTTTATGTGCCGACGTTTGACCACTATCTCGCCTGGTGCTAAGCATTGATGCGGTTGCCTCCTCGCAACCCAGCCATCGCGAAGGACACACCAGGCGTCGGGGATCGCGAGACGATCTCCGGCCACCGTAAGCGCGGGCCTGCGGACGGCGAGCATGGGTGGCTCCCCGTCCGACCAGAAACAGACCCGAGCGTACGGCGCCGAGCGTTCCGCGCGCGCCTCAAAGAGCCATCAGACCACCACAGATAGGGCCCAATACGGCCGATGCCGATTCGGAGTCGCGGAGAACCTAACGGGTAACCGGGGCTCCGGCTCGACGTGCAGGAGAAGGAACGGGGTGGTTTTTAGTCAATAAGAGTCTGACACTCCCTCCCGCCTCACCCAGGCGGGAGCAGTCATTCGATGATTTTCGCCCCTTAAAAAAAAAAAAAAAAAAGCATTGATGCGGTCTACTATGTATGGAGCAGTAGATTAGAAATAACTTTAAGAATAAACATGTTACTCTTGAATAATCACTTCTGAGGTATTTTTGCACTCCCAAACAAGTGTAGTGGACTGAAAATAAGTTTTTGCCCAGCAGTGTTAATAACTTACTTGTAAGCTCTGCAAAGACATCTCGAAGTTTGTATTTACAGTTTTGTCTTTGCAACTTATTCTTGTTGAGTCTATCTTTAAACTGAAAATCTGAAACAAAATACATATATGTATTGTTATATATTAAAGTTCATCTTCACTTTCTAACTTTATTTAGACATCACACGTGAAAATAAGCCTTACGCTGTAGCAACAAGGTGCAAAGTTTTACCTTTGGTATAACAGGTGAGAATCTCGGAATTATAGTGGCGAAATGATCCTCATCATTTACTTGTAACACCCTGGTGCGTCGGTGCTTCTTCTGGCTTTTCAAAAACTGGTACAACTCATCCTTGAACGTCACTGACGTGTTACTGATTATTACGTGGATTTTCTAAAACAGAAATTATGGCACAGTGAGTATTGAAGTCTCTTAATTCAGTGGGTAGAAATAATTCATTGATGTTACACATTCTGTGGAATTAGAAACAATATGAACAATGGGAGTAAGAAAACATAAGTTGATTAATTAGAATTCACTAGGTGAGTTAGACAACAGCGATCAGGATTTTAATTAAAAAAATATTTATTTATTACAAGGTGTTTACGCAACGAATTATCCTACAAGACTAACATACAATTAAATTATATTAATAAAATAACATAATGCTAAATATGTACTTTAACTTCTACTCGTCATATGTATGCAGATCGGCGTCATCAGCAATCGGTTTAGTGGAGGAACGGGCTAATCGATTGCTTAATTCTACATTTTTTTATACAATCTATACTTTTTCGAAGAGGCCAGTTCCCGCTTCTCTGGAAAGCGGGAAAACTGGTCCTCGTGCGGAAGACGGGGCGCCCTGCGGACTCTCCGTCCGCGTACCGGCCCATAGTGTTGCTCGACGAGGTGGGGAAAGTCTTCGAAAGAATCATTTCGAACCGCCTCGTCGCGCACCTGACGGACATTGGGCCGGACTTGTCGGACGGCCAGTTCGGCTTCCGCAGAGGGCGCTCCACGGTGGACGCCATCATGCGCGTTAGAGACCTCACGACGGGGACTGCAGTGTCCAGGGGTAAGGTCGTAGTGGCGGTGTCTCTGGACATCGCCAACGCCTTCAACTCCCTGCCCTGGAGCTGCATCTTGGAGGCACTCCGATATCATCGGGTGCCTACCTACCTCCGTCGTGTAATCGAGGCTTACCTGACGGACAGGTCCGTCAGCTACCCCGGTCACCGGGGCGAGTGGAACCGGCGAGAGATGTCACGCGGTGTTCCACAGGGTTCGGTTCTGGGGCCGCTCCTGTGGAACATCGGCTATGACTGGGCGCTGCGCACCGACCTCCCGAACGGCGTTAGCACAATATGCTACGCCGACGATACGCTGGTGCTAGCGCACGGGAGGTCACACCAGGCGGCGGCCGACTTAATGGCGACAGCGGTTGCGACAGTCGTTGAGAGAATCCGGCAGTTGGGACTCGAGGTGGCGCTCCACAAGTCCGAGGCCATGCGTTTTCATGGCCGCGGGAACGCGCCACCTCCGGGTGGGTCCCAAATAACGGCGGGAGGAGTTACCATCGACGTCGAGACGACGATGAAGTACCTAGGACTCGTCCTCGACAGTCGGTGGAACTTCATAGAACACTTCCGACGTTTGGCCCCAAAGTTGGAGAGGACGGGGGCTGCGTTTAAACGCATCCTCCCCAACCTCGGGGGCCAAACGCCTCCTGCCGGAGGTTATACGCCGGGGTCGTGCGGTCCATGGCCCTCTACGGCGCCCCTGTTTGGGCGCCAAACCTGTTGCGGCGTCCCGCTCGGACGCTGCTCATGGCACAGAGGGTCATGGCGATCCGAATGATCCGCGGATACCGCACGATCTCTGGGGAGTCGGCGAACCTCCTTGCCGGATTACCGCCGTGGGATCTGGAGGCGAAGGTGCTCGCGCGCGTGTACGGCATGCGCGCGGAGGCACGTCGCCGGGGCGAAACCCCGCTGCCGCGCCAAATAGGTGCGTGGCGGGATGAGCTCCGGCGCGATCTCATGGCGGAATGGCAGCAGCGACTGTCGCAACCGAGGGCTGGGCTCGCTGCCATCGCAGCGGTAAGTCCCCTCTTTGAGGAGTGGCTTGAGAGACGCTACGGCGTCCTCACCTACCGCCTGACGCAGGTCCTCACCGGACATGGAAGTTTCGGGAGGTACCTGTGTCTGATGGGGCGGGAGGAAACGCCCGGGTGTCATCACTGCGAGGACCGCCCTGAGGACACGGTGGAACACACGGTGGGAGAATGCCCTTCATGGGCTGAGCACCGCCGTGTCCTCAGGGAAGTATTCGGCGATGGCGACCTCTCGCGTCCGGGCCTAGTGCAGGCCATGATGCGGAGCGAGGGGGACTGGGATGCCGTCTCCTCCTTTTGCGAAGCAGTGATGCTAGCTAAGGAGGAGGCGGGACGCGTGAGGCAGCGAAGCGCTGCCTCCTCGCAACCCAGCCATCGCGAAGGACACACCGGGCGTCGGGGATCGCGAGACGATCTCCGGCCACCGTAAGCGCGGGCCTGCGGACGGCGAGCATGGGTGGCTCCCCGTCCGACCAGAAACAGACCCGAGCGTACGGCGCGTCGCGTTCCGCGCGCGCCTCAAAGAGCCATCAGACCACCACAGATGGGGCCCAATACGGCCGATGCCGATTCGGAGTCGCGGAGAACCTAACGGGTAACCGGGGCTCCGGCTCGACGTGCAGGAGAAGGAACGGGGTGGTTTTTAGTCAGTAAGAGTCTGACACTCCCTCCCGCCTCACCCAGGCGGGAGAAGTCATTCGATGATTTTCCCCCCTTAAAAAAAAAAAAAAAAATACTTTTTCGAAACAATTAACAATAAAGTTTATGATTTCTATTCTTATTGAAAACAAACTTTACAACCCAACTATAATGCACAATGTTATTGGATCCATCTGGAATACACAAAAAGGACAACTTACCTCTACATTCAAAGGGCCATCAGCCTTCACAGTTCCCTCAATCACCAAACAGCACATAGCTTCCCCCAAACACTCCCCCTTCCCCACCACCTTCGCCTTAGCTTCTACCAACTTCGTAGAGAACACCAGCGCACGCGCAGGCCCGCCCGCAGCGCCATCTGCGTGAACTTCGGCAGCAGTAAGAGTTAAAGACCAAGGGTTGTCTACTGTGCCACTGTGTATAGTTGCTGATGCATTAAATATATGTACACCCATGAACTGGAAGAGGAAATATATTTATTAATAATACTTGAAACTTAATATTTGTTTTAAATTAGGCTTTTTAAGGGGGAAATTATCGAATGACTTCTCACTTCTCCCACTTTCAAGCCGGAGCCCCGGTAATCTTTTGCGTTCTCCGCGGTTACGTATCGGCATCGGCCCTATTGGGACTCATCCGTGGTGGTCTGCCAGCATCATTTTGAGGTTTATAGTGGTTGCAAAAATGAGTAACTCTTTAGTGAGTCTTCAAAAAATCTGATGACATTTGCATGTGTTCAATAAAAATTAAAAAATTACTTAGTAAACCTTCTTCTTATCCCAAGTGTGTAACCGACCGTTTTGATAAAGCTAAAATTGACATGCAGTTTCCTTAAGAATTCTTACGAGTATAGGTACAGAAAACAAGCAGGATTTTATACACATACAGTGTTCCAATGTTCATATATCATTAGTAATGACTCATAACTATAAACTGACAATACTAATAAATCTAATAATGTAATTGAATTAAACAGTAGCAGTATAATGATAATTATATTAGTGAGTTGCGGCATCTGTTAATATGATACAATACAGTGCTCATATGAATAGAAATCATGCCTATTATTTTCAGTATGGATAGGAACATGTTTGTTACATGTTCAATTTTTAATTCTTATTACAGAAACTGGACATAATTTGTCAAAGTCAAAGTCAAAAGATTTATTTCAATTAAATGATAATTTGGTACTTTTGATACATCAACAAATAATTATATAATAGTCTGTCAGTCTGTCCGTCAGTGAAGCGAGGCGCTTATTCTAAAATGTACATTCGAATGGAGAAGAATGAAAAAGAAACTCCATTTGTTACTTTTTAAAAAAAATATGTTTTACAATCTCTCTAATACATTATCCAATATTGTATACATATTGAGGGTGTCTTATAAGTTTCTAACATAAATGTCTTAGAAATTGGGGACTCAAACTAACTAATCTAATGTCTTTACATTAGGAGAATGCATATTCATTTCATAAAAACTAGCTGTTGCCTGCAATTCCAGATCTATCTTGTGGGTGCATTTAATCAGGTTAAAAACTATCCCGTCAGCCCATACCCTGTATACCAAATATCATCAAATTTATTAGTTTCAGCGTGATTGACAGACAAGCATCCAAACAAATAAATGTTCACATTTACAATATTAGTGTTTCTAAGTCAAATCAAATCAAATCAAATCAATTTATTTGTGAACACAGGTTATACAGATGGTTGTTTAACATACATTTATAGCATCTCTATGTTCTACCAATAAAATTGGTGTACAAATAGTTATTAAGTTAGGCAGGTACCAAGCATTATTAATATATTTAAATTAAACAAGTCTATAAGGATCGTAATAGTATGTCAAAATTTATCATTTAGAAATAGGTCAATAGAATAATATGTCTTGTCAATTAAAAATAATGTCAGTTTTCGTTTAAAAAGTTTAATATTATTTTCGTTTCTTATATATTTAGGCAGTTTATTATAAATTTTTGGAGCCATTGCAAAGATACTGTTCCTGTACAGTGCAGTTCTAGATTTTAATAAGTGTAACTGGTCACAACGACGTTGACTGGTTACTCGGTCATACCTGAGCAAACATAATTAAACTCGGTGGTAGTTTCTTGTCTCTAAAATCCAATAGCTTCTTATTAGTTATCCTATTCAGGTTACTCTCAAGATTATTAACGTCCGCGATCTCCTCGTAACCATCGGATCTTGCGGCTGAGTTCTGCTTCGACAGTAATGGTTTGAGGATCGTCTCCACAACAACATTCTTTTTTTCTTCCACATTGTTAGTCACTTCCACTCCTCGGATAACAACTGATACTAGTTTGTTGATATCAGAGTTGAAACAACTACTTTGAAATGAGATTTCGTCTATATGCTGCAAATAATACCAGTAGTTTTATTGATTATATTATATGTATTTGTGTGTGTGTAGGTGTGTATTGTTTATAAGTTTTATGATGATGATGCTATTTACGTGTGGGTGTTTTATGTTGATTACTTACTTCACCTTTATTTAAGTACAAGTTATTCTTCGTTTTACTGGGATATTGAAGATTTGTACTGTTATAATCTTATTAGACTGTTTTAAATTGTAGTCTATCATAACTTGTTAGAATCATGTGTGTCTGATTTAAATTGTAGTGTCATTTAGTTTATTTACCTATAATGGCTTTGGAACATCTGGCAAGGACAGCCAACACAACTCAAAACGAATACTACTTACGGAACTACAAATGTAAATAAGTGACAACTTACTATGGAATACCTATCTTTGGATAGGCTTACATCTTTGAGTATCAACTTTGGCACAGCGATTCTACCAATTTTCAACTTTATATGGTATTTTCTCATGAACAGCCATGCCAGTAACGTGGGTAGGAGCCTAAAAATATCCAATGTTACAGAATAGTAAACAAAACACAAAACAATAATAAAATAGCGGTGTCATCGCAGAATCCACTACTTACCATGAAACACAAGAGTAAATAACTACAAATATCAAAAATAATATCAACAGGGCGTTCATTTTAGAACGGTTAAATCATTTCGTTTAATCATTCGCTAATTAGTTGAGTAAATACGTTCGTTAGATCGAGATTCGCCTCGTCTATAACCTCAAAATATAATGAAATCAACTTTCATCTCAATTCTCATCTGTCAATTTGGTTTCGTTCAAAAACATGTTTTCAAAAAAGAAAGAGAAAGTGACTCATAAAAACATTAAAATTTTGAACTTTGGTCTTTGGCGCCCACATCAACCTGAAGAGAGAAAAGGCATGAATTTGCCTTTTTTAGCATTCTCAGCGTTTTCTCAGCAAAACAAAATACAAACCCAGTCAAAACGGAGAAGGATTATAAAATTATAATAATACGACTAGGGGTTACCTAATAATAGAGATTATTAGGTAACCCCTAGTCGGTTAGGCGAGATTAAACTTTATTAGACTGTCTCGATGATCGAGTGGTAACTGTGGCAAGCACGATTGCCCAGAAAGATGGGATCTTGACTTTGATTCTCGTGTGTGAAAAAATGATGAAAATGATTTTTTTAAAATCTCCCAGCAGCTCCATATAAGGGCTTGAAGTGGAGATGAACAAACGAATCATCAATGTAAATCTCCTGGTGTTACGAAGAGTGTGCTATTATAAAAACACTAAACAACAGTCACTACACAATACACATCTGCTCAGATTTGGACTGTGGTTCGACTAGAGGGATCGATTAGATATAATCAGTCGAAAAACTGTAGGTACTAAAAAAATTTTTAGTACCTACCTACATAGCAAGAGCAACTTTGAGTAGACTTCCTCCCTACCGCCTCACCCAGGCGGGAGCAGTCATTCGATGATTTTCCCCCCTTAAAAAAAAAAGTCCTGCCCGTGGGCAGTCATAGGCTTCGATACACCCCGGCTAATAACGAAGGTAGAAAGGTTTTTAGAAATCAGTTTCTAAAAAACTTTCTAAGGTAGAAAGGTTTTTAGAAACTGATTTAGAAACTGGTTTTATCAGTAACAGATCAGACTGTTATCAGTAACAGATTGGTCAAATTTTTATGCGATCGATTTAGAAATTCTCAGAAGTGCTTTAACTGAATTCCATAGAGTTTATGAATTTTACATTACATAGGTACAAACAATACTCTTATTTTCTTATTTTATAAGCAGTTTCAGGCTTCATGTTATTAATGAGAAGATGACAACCTGTAAGGTCCAGATCATTTTTTTTAATGCCCCCACCTGTGAATCGAATCAAAGATGGGCCTGTGATCACTTAACCAAAACTGCAACCAGGAATGTGATGAATCCGTCTATGATTTTACTGTTTATCTAACATTTGATAAATGGGAAAATAAAACATATGCAGATAAGTTTAACACTTTTATTTATCAACTATACTATACACTATACACACTTTTATTTAAACTACATAAACACACTAGGGCCATGATCTTTTGGCAGAGTAGCCTTCGTACTTCTTCCTTGTCTTCAATCCAGATACAATGGTGGAACTCTTGGGGAATGCCGATACACCATCAAACATAGTATCTTTATCTGAAACAATAATGTTTATGTTGGTATTAGACAGACACAGAGATGTTATAATCTTTTCACTTATTATTACTAAATATATAAAGCCAGAGTTTGTCTGTATGTTTGTATCTTTGAATGCACCCAGCACCAGAAATACTGGTCTGAATTGAATAATTTTGTTTGTGTTAAACTGTCAAACACCAAGCGGTCACCGGTGACCGCAACCTATTGTTCTATAATTGTGTCTACAAAACCGGTACTCGACGAGTTAAATAGTCTATTTATCGTGAAAGGGTATAGGCTATAAAACATCACTCTACGATACTACAATAGGCGCAGATCAGAGCGGATGAAACCAGGCCGGGTTTGCTAGTAACTTTAATAACATACAATTATGTAGTCTACAATAGTTTTTGATTAGTGCAATATATAAAATCTTGATACAGGGTTCATAAAAAATTTAAAGAAACATCACACTTGGTTCAGTTTGTTCAAAACAAACTTTATATTCTATTGATATTATTAGATTCCATAATACATAGTGAAATGCAAATGTTTTACCTGGATGGAATCTGACATAGTCTGGCTGTACATGCAAGTTTTTGGGCAGTTCCATTCTCTTCAGAGCCTCAAATGGTGTTGCCGTATCCACAGGAGTCTTATAAAATTGTTTTAGATCAGCTGCAAAATAATAAATAAATAGAGTAATTACTGAATAGAGTTTCAGTGAAATTTTATGTATTTGGATTTTTAATAGCTTGGATTTTAATACTACTATTTATATGTTTAAAAGAGGCTGATCATACATACTTTAATTTAAAAATGACATATGTATCAGAAATAAAAATTTCATTTCATTGCATATAAAACTATTTTTATGTTTTAGTTGTGACTTGAGTTGTAGCTTACATAAGAGTTTTAGAAACAATAAAAACACAAAGAAAGGTGGATGCACTATGTGTATAAAAGTACCGGATAATTGTATTGCATTACACAATGAAGTTTTAACAGGTCAGAATTTGTCATACATACCAACACTCCCAATGGTATGCAGTAAAGAATTGGGCACATCATATCCGGTCTCCTCATAACATGCCTTAAGTACCGCAAACTTAGTTTCCAGTGCATCAAACTCAGCATCAGTGTTAAAACCTTTCGATGAACAGATTTTAGAGATTGTCTCTTCAATGTTTGCCGGTGGATCCCATGGTTTTGTTGGTCTCAGGAAACTGGAAAAATATTCACAATTATAGGTATGTAATCTTACAAGAAAAAGGTTTTAAACAGTCAAACACCAAGCGGTCACCGGTGACCGCAACCTATTGTTCTATGATTGTGTCTATAATGACGGTACTCGACGAGTTAAGAATAATTATTTATAAAACTTGATTCAACTCTGTGTAAAGCTATTCTTATGTTATTTATCGGACCGATTATTAACGATTTATTTAAATTATTTATTATATGTTGTGCTAGTACACTGTTATTAATTTACATAGATATAAATTAATTTAATTTAGCCTGTATAAAAAGTAGACCAACGCACTTTATTGAATAGGTTTAAGTATTGCGTTATTAACAGGTACTGCAATAATACCGAAATAATAATTAGTTATAATAGACACAATAGCAAAATAATATATTGACTTACTGACCCTCTGGCAGCTAAAGATTCTGCAGCTGCTTGAAACTTTTTGTCCACTTTTGGGAATTTTTTCTGCTTATATCTGACTGGTATAACCTGTAAATTAATATAATTGTGATAAAATAACTAAAACTTCGATTTATTTCCTACATTAGAAGTAAGGTGTGCAAAAAATAACCTGTAAATGTTTCCGTGGTACCGTACATAACACATTTCGAAACATTTTATTTTAAAATTACGGTTAACTTGGTAGATAAAGAGGTTTTTAAGGTAATAATAACTAAAATAATTGAGAAATAAATTATTATAACCCGACTCCAGTTTGACAGATCCACAAAAATTCTTAACACGCACGTCTATGCAGTATCAAACGATTCAATTTTTATTTTAGAAGAAATGATTAATCGTGTTTAATAATTATTTAGAAATATAAAAAACATACTTATTTTTTTCCTTATTATCTAAAAATTAAAATCTGTTTGCCTAAATCTTGAAGTTATGAATGCGAACATATTCAGTTATAACCATTAAATTTCATTTAAAGCTTTTAAAATTCTTATTGTAAATTATTTTTATATAATAACAGACAAAGATAACTAAAATATCATTATCGATAATTTAATGAAGATAGCAATAAGTTGAACGGAACGCATCTACGTTTCTAGACGAAATTAGTTTCTGTCTTCAACCGCTTGTGGCAGCACTGTCGGCTTGGGTTGTTGTTTCCTATCCGCCATTTTCCAGTCGCCATTGAAAGGTGAAAACTTCACTAAATGTCGGTGATGATTTTAAGATTTTGAGTGGTTTCTTTAAGATTGAACCCGTTATTAGTGTTGTGAAATGAAAATGAAGTGCCCCGGACTACCATGACGCATCAAAATCACCAAACAAACGGTGCAAGTCTCGAGGATTGCCACACGAACTTCTTCGCCTTGGTAAGTCACTTTTACATTGATGAAAGAACTCGTATGTACTTTTCTTTCGAAATCATTACGATTTACGTGGTGTTAGTATCGTGCGCTATTGTTCTCAGGTGACCGTAGCATGTTTAGTATTTCCTAAATAATGAGTCCACGACGTCCTAAGTAGACGATGTGATGTGATTATCGTTAGTGGACGCTGATATACAAAATTCACCTTATTGCGCTACAACTGCCGAATCGATCTATTGCGTTAAAGTTTTTGTATAGGACAATTTACGTTTAGGCGGCTAATGACGGTTGCCCGTTAGTCATCCTGGCATCGTTCTCGCCACAACTCAGAGTCATGTCATGTTGCTAACCCACAAAATGTCAACGCATTCGGCGAGCGAGGCCACAAGAAGCCACCGGCCCATAGAGGTCATTTTGAATTCACCTGGCCGTAACGCGGACCGTAATGCGTTCGCGAGACTAGTTTCGCCAGGTTGAGGAAATAACTTTCTTAATACATTTTTCGCTTCGTACCGTTCGAAAATACCACTCAATGTAGAAACATGAGGAGTAATGTTTATGTGCGTGTTAAAAAAAACTGTCGGGTCATTCATTATCGCAGTGTTGTAGTGTTGAGTAGCTTTGCGTAATGTTCATAGCTGGCGCGAATTTTATCAGATTGTGTTCGGGTGAGGATTAGCGGGTGAGGGGCGGGCGTGCGGGGCGCCGGGGGCGGTCGGTCGTCCTCGGCGAGAAGCGAGCACAGCACGGGCGCCACTTCCACCTGACGCGTTGCCATATCTCCGCGGCGGCGCGCGCCTGCCTGCACCCGTCTCCCTCTGCGCTCCGCCTATCTCGACGCGATACAAATTACCGATTTCTTGCCCTGTCTGCTTATTGTCTAATTATTTATGCGCCGTTTGCGGACATGACTGCTTTAGTCGCGTGGAATTTTTTCTCGTCCACATAGGCGGTGACGCATCGGGTGCTACTAGGTGTCGCGTTTGAGTTCAATACACTTTACCAGGAACATTGCGCAAAAAGATGCTTGCAATCAAATTGATACCATGCAAGTTTGAAATTTATCACTGATTATCAAGCAGTAAATGTGCTCTGGCTCTACGTCTGTTTAGTTTATGTTGAGGTATGCGCGGCATCTGCACGGCAACTTCACAGATGTCGCGGGACTCGCGGGGTCGGTGCGCGCGCGCTCGCCGGCTGCGCAGGCGTCTTGCGCTCATTCAACCGTTTATGAATGGTCGTAATGATTGTAACTTTCCCATAAGCGGGCCTCCGCCCAGGCACCAGTTGCGTGCACTCTGATTATCTAGGTAGTTGATGGACGTCTTTGTTCTTACCTGTTTACGCTTTGTCTTATAAATTCTTGTAATGTCATAAGCACTATGTCGTAGCTATGACTTTATCTTGACCATTGTTTACCCTTGACGTACAAGACTGAACTGGCGTTAATCGTTCGGTTTATTGCGCAAAAATATCTATGAATAATATTTTGAAACAGTGCGGACACATGAATGTTCATTAAGTTTTTGGTGTACAAATAGAAAATAGAAAGTTAATTTTCTAGGGGAATTTTACAAGGCGCTATTGTCTCTGAATTCCTCGTACATGCATGACGGCGATGTCCATTGAGTGTCGAGATTCTACTCTTAAGTTATTTATAGCATTTGACGAACGCGACATACGGACCGCGGCTCTGCCCCACACCCCTTATCACCCTCTGTACATACATAGCACGACTTCAATTTTATCCTGAATGTGCTCATTCCTTCACTGTTATGATTCTGCCCAGTTCTAGGTCACGTAATTTTTACGTTGTGAGGAAGCTAAAGCTCACTGTACATAAATCGTGTCTAATTTATACTGATCTGTCTCCATCAACCGTGTAATTAACTGTTTAACTATATTAAAACAAGTTGCTACCGCTTCAGTGGCAATAAAGTAGGTAGCTAAATATCTCCTTATTTTACGTCTAAAAAGTGGCTCTACCACTAAACTTCCTTAATGTAATCAACCTAATTACAACACTGTTATAATGAATGTCTGCTTTTCTGCTTTTTATACGCCATAAATTCTTGTATGATGCTTACGGCCATCATAAATTTATTACCAAGGTTGTTCTTTACTTAATAATTAAATTTTCACTTTCATCTTATTGAAATATTTTCCAATACGTTAAAGAGATGAAAACGAATAATACACTTCTTGGATTTCCCTCTGAAACAGCAAAAACAACAAGAAATTCCACATAATCTCGTCATTATAATATTTCGAAAAAAGAACAATTCCAGAGTTCTTGGAAAACTCAAGGTCGTTACATCTACCTCAATGCAGAACTAGTCAACTCTGAGTGAATTTAAAGTAGGAATCAAATTCAATAGTGTAGTTGTAGAATTCCATTGTTAATATTAAAATGAAGGTGACCTTACAAGTTATTAAACGCTTCATTTATGTCTGGCGGGTCACTGAAGTATTTAAAAGTAAACTGCGCTCGCGCACACTGGAGCAGTCAGTCCGGCGTTGCTAAATCCGGTTTATTGTATCTTAATTATATTTATTAACTACTTACGTTACAACGTTACGCACGCTTTGAGCATGTAAATGAGTTCAGACAGATTCGCTTCGTCCAAAATATATTTTTGACATATTATTTAACAAATATTTATACAGTAAATTACATTTAAACAAAAATTAAATGATTTAATACAAGTTAAAACGGGTTTTATATATTGAAAACTGAAAATATTGTGTAAATTAGAAACGAACTGTAAGTTTTGTTATGTCGCGGGGGTCGTTATCTATCAGCTGATAAGTTATCACACTCACACGGTATCAAGGTTCCAACGAGAGCGGTTGGTGCTTCATGCCACTATCAGCCACCACAACAGTGAACGATTAAAAGCTTTGAAAGTCACTGACGGAAATAGAGAGTGACACAAAAGTCGTAAAAAAATGAGTTGTAATGGAAAAGATTTTTACGATATCTGTCTCGAAAATGTAATCATGAGTTAGTAGTATTGTCTTGAGATCAAGGTGATAAGTAAACATTGATGATACTGTACATGCAATAGTGTTACACAATACGATGGTATAAAATACATATCATGCGGATCGATGATAAAGCACATCATTTACTCGATCAAAAAGGCAAGTCTGTATTACAAACAAATTAGTAACGTGTCGATTTCGGCGAATACAACCCTTTGGACCCTCCGGACCTGAATTCGCCAACCGAAACCATAATTGAAAGCCGTTTTCTGTTTATTTTGTAACCAATCGCAGTTGTTTACAATGCGGCCGGCTATATAATGCCACATTATCACGCGTGATAAGCGAACAGTTGCGGCGGCGGTATCTCACGCTCCTTCAACACTTGAAATTAATATGACGATTGCTATATTCAATGAAAAGGGAAATCAGTGTATGACGACGACTAACCTTTAAGAATTAAAGGACGTATCGCAACAGACGCTAAAGGAAATATATGTTATTTACTAAAGGAAATAATATCTATGTGACGCGTTCTATATGAGAATGACGCACTGTTTATCTCGAGATTCGAATGACCTCAGTCTGGAAAATGCCAGATAATTGCAGTAACTAGTGCAGTACTGTGCTTAATAAGTCCCGTTCATCGCGTAGATGAGTGTAATGCTTGTGAGGAAATGCAATATAACACCCACACCAATGACTAATAAAATAGTGCTCACACTTTCCTGGGATCTGTTTCATGTAACTTTATATTGCACCATGACTCTTGTTGTATTATAGTCATAACTCCCCCATGGTCACTCATTAAATATGCTTTTAATATTGGGTGTATCTACACTACAGTAACAACCCACAACACCACTTTGAATCATCATTTTGAGTGCACAACTGACATAATTTTATATGACCATGACATACCAAGTGACTTTAAATTCCTGGCTGACCCTGCCTTATCAGTTTCGTATCGATTTGTTTATCAGAAATATCAATGTAAGCATTTTATTATAGTATAAAACCTAATTAAATGCATTCACATGAAGGTTGGTCCTTGAAGTGAACGTTCGTCCTTCACAGTACTTACATATTGTCCTTCACAGTACTTACATATTGTCCTTAATCAAAGCTGTCGGTGCCACAACGCGAGTGGGTACTTTATTTAACCTACATTGAAGAGAAAGGTCCATGTTACCAAGTCAATTTTCGAGTTAACGCGTAATTGAATTACTCCATTACTTGGTGACCTTGTTTTAATTGGTGTCGGAATAATAAGGTGTAAAATGATTTCCATACACGTAAATAATAATTGTAGATAGATAATTACTGCTTTTATGGATATCAACAGTGTTTTGAACTAGTAATACTTAAAAATTGATTTCATATGTTGTTCAATTACATAAGCAATTATTTGAAATCTAAAAATACCTACTTGAGAGATTTATTATTTCTTTTTTGACTAATATTTAGGTAGCAAACAAACGTTTGCTCATAAACGAACCTAAAATCCGGCCATCTAACATATGGACGAAAATAAAATTGTAAAGGACGCTCAAATATTTATATTTATAAAATGAAACCAGTCTTAAATGCTCAGACGATGTGACATCACTTGATGCGATCCTGACAGCATCTTTGTAACGTCCTTTTCCTCTTGTTACGAACCACATTCTGGGTCAAGGTTCTGTTTTGATAATATTGTCACGAGGAAAAACATTCGCTCTTTCTCATTCACTTGCGATCTTGATTTAACCATTCGTCCGCTTAAATTGGATTCTTGCAATTTATTGTTTCTCTTAATTTTTATGTCCTAGGAATATTGTTACACAGTTTATGAATGCGCTTTCGTTATGTTTGGTTTAGTACCAAGTTTGGATTGGATTATCTTAATTTGGTATTTTTTTGGTGGAGTATTCTCACTGTCGCCCTTTCGAATTTCTCGATATTTTCCATCGGTGGGCAATTAAGGTGTTCCGCTATAATAGCGGCGCGGTCCGGCCGCGACCGCGGTCACGATATGTGGGTCAAGATAACAGAAGTGATCTGTGCCTGTCCCACATTCGATGCTTCGCCACAGTCCGCCACTCGACACCGAAGCGACTCCTGTGGCAGCTATTATTTATTATTAAGTTTTAATTTATTGGTTTAATAAGTTTCATGATGCAAAAATTGAAACGCTTTGAGGAAAAACACCGCAAAATAATCGGATGCCATGATGATTGTTAGTGGTCCATTAATGATGTTTATAGTAACTAGTTTATACTAATTCATCTCTCAATTAAATATTATCAATTTTTTTGACTTATTGAATGTTCTATAAGAAGTGTTTGCTCAGTCAGATGGTACATAAAGTTCATTGGTATGATTGAAAACATACCGAGTTCAGGTTTCTGCGTTATGTCGATCGATAAAAACAAGTCTTCACTAGCCTTGTGCTCCACTTTCGCTTTTATTGGCAAAAGGTTATTTCTATACGAGTAATTTTACCAGCTACACCCCGTCGTACGAGACGAAAGTGTCTGAAAGCGTACTAGGTAAAGAGTGACCTATATTTTTATTGTGTAAACAAGACGGTGTGTTGTGTGTTGACAACACTTGGCATCGTCTGTACGTGCCTAAGTCGCGAACTTGTGTACTTCACATTCTTCACTTTTTAATTGCAAATGCATTTGTTTCCTAGTTATATTTGGAAAGCGTTGATGAGATGGTGTAACACCACTTCGAAGAGAACTGGAGCATACAAAATGTCTGCAACGAAACCGTCACTCGGCCCTTTGCATGCAAGTTTTGGCCCTCGTCTCACGGAAAACAAGTTTTACTATACGATTAACTGCGTCGTGTTGTATGTACAAGCGTAACACATAACTTCACGTATTCCAAGCTCTCGACTATTAAGAGCTAACGTATGTAAAACTTGATGTATTGCTCGAACTTGGAGAAACTTTCCTGTTGCGATAAAACTAAAAGCAGTCAAATTTATTGTTGTCTACTCTGCAAGTTACTAAAACCAGATAGCAGTGTTTTTTAAACATTGAGGGAGTCTTGGAAAGTATTCTCTCCAATGTATGTATTTGTGACTATTTTCGAGTAACTTCGACATAATAATATCTAGTTTATAAACGTAAAAATTATAATGTCATTACATAATGCTCCGCCAATGTATTGCTTGCACGTTGACCTCATTTGCAAATGACTAACAAAATTAACTGTCAACAGACAATGCGAGTTGAAGCTGTTACATAGCGGTTCACTAAATAATTGTATTGATATACTTAATGAAATATAATAAATTGGAAACACACTATTATACTAAGTGGTTTGAACATTAAAATACTTGAGAAGACGGTCCAAGCAAGCGTCGCAGGGCTCTCTCGGATTAAATTTAAAACGCTTTCACTACCATCCCCTCTTTATCTTTCATTTGTCGTCCCTCCTTCTACTAGACACGCAAAGGTGTAAATTGCTCGACAGTCTATGATGATGATATCAATATGATTACCAATGGTTCTCTCTCAATTCATAATCTAATTTATTACGATTCTGTTAGTATAATAGGTTGTTTCGGAATTTGTTGGGTATGACGCATACCCAACAAATTTAAAACGAATTAGCAATTCTTGTATTTGAGCTAGAATTGTTTACGTATACAGATTAGCATTAAGATCTCTATTCAAGATTTTCATTAAAATGAAACAGTAAAACATGCGAGTGGCTCTCGACGTTTCCCAAATGAACCGAACGACTGGTACATTAACATAATCTTTCAATTAAAACAGTGTTGGTAAACGTGCAAGTGGCTTTCCAGTATTTGTCGCGGCCCACTTGTTAAATAGTGCACGTAGTATTTACGTGTCACCATAGAGGCTGAGGTTTAACGCGTGAGAAGGTATGTCTAGAGCAAAAGAGACAGAATAATCAAGTGATCAAGATCCAGTATGCAGCGATACTGTTCGTACGCTATAAATTGATTCGGAAGATTCTTGTTAAGCTTTTCCTTCAACAACAAAACATCCTCCTCAGATTTCTATAGCAGATGTATTTGCGAATGTAGTCGCAACTCGCATCTAACTACCTGTCGCACACAATATCCTAGCGACGTCCTTTGTATGCATAAAAGCTTTGCGGCCTGCGTCGGAATCTGCATTCTGTCGGCTCGTACGAGCTATCGTCGAGCTCTCAATCTCAAGATTAAAATGTTTGCCACCATCTTGACATCAATAACTATGCTATTGAATTACTACTTTATTTATTTAATGTCTCGAGTATTTATCGTTGAAACGCATTCTTATACCAATGAACTTTGAAATTATTTGTAATAAATACGATACACTTTATTGGGCAAAAAAACTGGGGCAAACCTTCAAATTTCTAGACTAGACGTAAGGTCGTCGAGTGCATTGACCGCGGCCGGCGCGCGGTTGTACCGTTGTACCAGCGTAGAGTAGACCAGTACTGCCTACCTGCGTACCCTTAGGTACCCTTCGCCACTAAGGACGGTACGAACCGTAGGATCTGGATATGGAATTGATATTTTCACGCAAATTTTGCAATAAAAAGTCAAAACTAAAAGTTTGTATGAAATTGCAAGAATTTATCTGATGATTGATGCGAGAATTGCTTACATTTTTGCTCGAGTGAAATATTTATGGATAAAATGGTTAAAATCAAAATACTTTTCCGATTGATGTTATTATCTGTCCTGATTATGAAATGGGCATTCAAATCACGGTCAATTTCTGTTTATGTGATTCCAAAACTGTTTTCGACAGTCGACGATCTTGTAACAGTTTCGTGTGTCGACCTCCTCTTGCCTGAGGTTGTCCATCTACTGCGGCTGTTTGTCGTCGACCTCGGCGTACCATGGCACTGCCAGCATAATCCTGACGTAATATTTACCACGATTTCATCCAAAATTAAACAGCAATTATAAATACTATGACCGAACAGATAAACGTTTTGTTGTCATGATGTCATTTCTAATTATAGTCACCTACTAAAATGTTGTAGAAAGTTTCTTCCCACTCCATGATGAACGTTAAAAGTTGGCGACTTCAAAATTCATTAATTTCTACTTTTATTGTTGTCTGAAGTTCATCATTTGTGTTTTGTTTCTTTGTGTACTTGGTAGGTTTATTTAGTTGTTGTTCAATTCAATTTACATAGGTGTTTGGTTATGCTTATGCGAATGTAGGTATACATGCGCAAGCGCCGATATGGCCTCTAAAACGATCCACGGCGCGTGCCTCTAGACGCGTTTGCCGCATAACAATTCCATTTTAAAACCTTCGTGCATGCAATATCATACTTGTTAAATCGGCGAAATTAACTATCGATACTTTGAATTTATATCGTTCACGTTTTATAGCGATAAACAAATTGCTACAAATATTTTGTAAGGTAGTCATATTAATGGCCTGTTAGCTAGTTCGTGGAGCTTAAAGTATTGCCGAGTAATGAGAACGATTTCGCAGCTTGTTTTATAGTATAACGTTCTGAGAGATTCATCCACGTTCGCCGGCTGGCTAATAAATGCGGGGTCTATTATCTGTGGTCACGTGGTACGTGTCCTCGCCCTTGGTGACATACAAGCTTACTTGTACAACGAGAATGTAAATCTCGCTTCTACATACCTGATGAGTACATCTGTTTTCCTGCTCATTAAACTGTCAAATACCAAGCGGTCACCGGTGACCGCAACCTATTGTTCTATAATTGTGTCTACAAAACCGGTACTCGACGAGTTAAATACTCTATGACTAACTGCCGTACCTAAGTCTGCATTGAATTCTGTTCCCCTAGATTTAAAAACAATTCTGCCTTCTTTGAAATTTTCATGTCAGTTCAACATGTTATTGAGGAACCAGCGTCCAGTTTAATTTTAACGAATATGTGATACGAATCTGTGGGGTCAAAGGTAATCATTTTATCATGACAACATTGGTAAAAATTGTGCGTCTTGTCATTCCGTCTCACTCGTTCTACTTTATGCAGACAGAGTAAGGAACATCAAATGCTAAGTGTTGCCGTTTGCCGCCGCCCACTCGCAAGTAATGTGTATACTATCGTCGACTTGTATTGCCTCTGTGTGCGTACGTCAGTGGACGTGTGTATGCAGAAGGTAACTGTTGTCCGCAGTAAATATTGCCATGAAGACATATATAATGGTTTTATTACGATGGTATGTGTGTGTAAGTTAACCGTCTCATAAAGGCTCCATTGCAATAGGTTATCAATCGTTTTTATGATGATTCTATAAACTTCTAAAATTGAAAATTTCGTTATTTATCATATTCATAAATTACAGATAATAGTTTTAGTTTCCAGCACAAGATTCTTCGTCCTTGACATTCTAAAGATACTTACTATACACTTCAAAGTACCATATAAGAAAAAAAAACAAGTGAGGCGCTTAGCAACAGCCGTGTGACATAAGTTCAACACACGCAATCCATAATAATGCTGACGTTCGCGGAAGTAGACAGTGGCGACCAGCGACCACACCACACACGGTGTACACGCACTGCGGCCGCGCCGATAACTGTGCCGTTATACTTTGCCGAAATTCTAACAAGCAACCCGTATGCTCGCTACTCTGCAACTATAGGATTTCTGACACTGTTTACAAACACACTTATTTTTAGGGGACTATTTCTGTTGAGCCAACTATTTACTGTTTTAACGGCGCAATGATTGACCATTTGACTCCCAGGTAAACGAAATAATTCACCCCAAAAACGAAACGCATCTAGTGACGTCACACGCCAAAAATGCAGTAGCGAAGTGCACGGCCGGGGGCGGTCGCACGCGCAGCGCACCGTCACATCATCCTCGATTGTTTACCCCGCTAGTAACGTAACCGCGCGTTGTTGCCGTTCCGCGTCTCGCTTCCTCTCACTTTCGCGATTGCCGCTGTCTTGCTTACGTCGCATACATCTGTCCCGCTCACTCGACTAGCGGTGCTCGACTTTTTTGGACATGCAGTTTTTTTCCGTTCTAGGTTATGATCGCTTTACGGGATCATTGTTTTAAAGAAAACTGTTTATTCAATACTCATTAAAAAATAGTAGGGCTTTATTGCCCTACTATTTCAACAATCTATACTGAAAAAATATTTCATAAATTGAATGATGTAGATTGTTGTGCGTGTGCTTAAACTAAATCAAAGTGTATATGCCCGAATATGCAGATGATGCAAACGATTTCAACGGAAGGACATACCGACTCCAATAATGGTTTGAGTCGACGAAGAAAATAACAGACTGGAAGGAAACAATACACACATGTATTCTGTTATCCCGCGGCACCCTCTGATTCTGATTTGATTGTAGACATAAGTAAAAACCAAAACATACCTCGTGTGTTCATAAGTTTTGAGACAAATTAAAAGTTGCATATCTTTTTAAATAATAAACTTATATTTATAAAAACAATAACAAACATTAAGTAGATAGTAAGTAAAAATTAAATAAAATTATTATTCAAAATGACCACCCCTGTTTTTAATACATGCCCTTAGACGATTTGGCCAGTCATCAATGGCGGCACGAATCTTTTCCAGAGGAATTCGCTTCGCTTCTCGGACAAGAGCTCGCTTAAGTGACTCCAAGTTTGGGTGGGACTTTCGGCAGGCTCTGAGCTCTAATTCGGTCCATAGAGAATAATCCAGCGGGTTGAGGTCGGGGCTGGAGGAGGGCCATTCGTTCGCCGCAATGAAGGCCGGCACATTTTCCTTCAGCCAAGCTTGGGTGGTTTTAGCCTTATGGGATGGCGCCGAGTCTTGCTGGAAAACCCAATACTTGTTATGGAATAGGGTATTAGACAGGGGTTTCACAACAGTCTCTAGACTGTCACTTTGATAATTTTTGGCTTTCACCTTGACGCCTTGTTGGCAGAAATGAAGCTGAGTGACACCTTCGTACGAAACTCCCCACCATACCATGACACTAGCCGGATGATGAGTACGCGAGACATTCCGTGCTGAAGGTGGGACATCCTTGCTACTTTTAGCATACACTTTATTGTTTTGTCGATTGAACTTTTCTTCGACGGTAAAGATTTTCTCGTCGGTGAAGAGTATCTTCCTCGCATCGTGTCTCCTAAGCAGTATTGGACAACGTTCGCGTCGCAATCAACGAAGGCGATCGTTTAAAAAGTGTACTTTTCTACGGCTATACGCCTTAACCTTGAGATCATATTTCAGTATTTGAAAGAAGAGGAAGTAAACGATGAAAATGAAAGTGCTAATGTGGGAGAAATAAATATGTATGAAATTGTGAGTGCCATTAAGAGTTTGAAAGTAGGTAAAGCAGCGGGATGTGATAGGATAACTACTGAAATGCTAACAGAGGGTGGAGGTGTAATTGCAAGCCTGCTGTATCTACTTATTAATAAGTGTTGGCGATGCGGTCGTGTCCCTGGAGACTGGGCCAAGGCCGTAATTGTGCCACTGTATAAAGGAAAAGGATCACAGCAGGAGTGCAAAAATTATCGCGGTATAAGCCTCCTAAGCGTAGTAGGAAAGTTGTATGCCAAGGTATTGATCGAAAGAGTGATGGATGTAACTGAGCGTAAAATCTGGGATGTGCAAGCGGGATTTCGAAAGGGAATGGGGTGTACGTATCAAGTCTTTTTGTTACGGTGCATTTCAGAGAAAGTGTTATCAAAGCACCAAAAGGTATTTTGTGCCTTTATAGACCTAGAAAAGGCTTATGACAGAGTGGTGAGGGATGAATTGTGGTCAACTCTGTCCGTGTATGGGGTGGATGGCCACCTGATTCGGGCACTTAAATCCTTATATAAGGACTCGAGTGCCTGTGTCAGAATAAATGGGGCCTACACAGAGTGGTTTAACATTAATCGAGGTGTTAGGCAAGGCTGTGTAGCATCTCCTTGGCTGTTCAACCTATTTATGGACAGCTGTTTGAACGACCTGAAAGTAGGAGAGTCTGGATTAAGGATGAATGACACAGTGATTAAAACATTGTTGTATGCCGACGACCAGGTGCTTTTTGCCTCGTCGGCCCAAGAATTACAACAAATGATCACTGCTATGAATGATGCATTTGAAAGGAAAGGTATGAAAGTAAATGTGAACAAGACGAAAGTGTTGGTGATAGAAAGAAATGAGGTGATAACAGAATGTCAGGTAATGATAGGTGATGAAAAATTGGAACAAGTGAATGAATTTGTGTATCTGGGATCACTATTTACGAGAGATGGAAAGTGTGACGGGGATATTGAAAGGAGAGTGAAAGTGGGAAATAGTGTTAATGGTGCTTTACACTCTGTCATGTCGAGTAAAATAATATCCAGCAAAGCTCGACTTGCTGTAATGCAGTGTGTATTGACACCAACGCTTATGTATGGTAGTGAATCATGGGTGTGGCAGAAGAAGCATGAAAGCAGGATTAATGCGGTGGAAATGAGAGCCCTAAGAAGTATGTGTGGACTAAAATTGAGTGATCGAGTGAAAAATAGTGTTATTAGAGAAAGGTGTGGATTGAAAGATGATGTAGTGACAAGGATTGAAAAGGGAATGTTACGCTGGTTTGGACATGTAGAAAGGATGGATGAAAGTAGAGTAACGAAGGAAGTATACAGAGCGGATATGAATGGGGCCGTCGGTAGAGGGCGCCCTAGACGGACATATAGTGACCAGATTGGCGATATATTAAAGAAGGGCCAAATTAAAAGTACCCTTAACCGACGAGCATGCATGAAAAGATTGATGACTGTTAATGAAGCGAAAGAGGTATGTAAGAATCGTAGTAATTGGCGTTCCTTAGTCTCTGCCTACCCCCATGGGAGACAGGCGTGAAGTTATGTATTCTGTTGACCGAAACGCGCGAAATATTGGTCTGCAGAGCGAGTTTCTTCTGAGTGCGACATGGATTTCGGCGAAGTCACTCTCGGATGACTTTAATGTTCGCAGGCGTCCTCACAGAGCGTGGACGACCACTTCTTTGCCGATCATGTAAAGAACTTGTCTCCTGGTATCGTTTAATAGTGTAATACACGAAGTTACGGCTCACACCAAAACTTTTCAGTTCACGGAAAATGTCCATAGGTTTTCTTCCCACCTTAAATAATGAAATGACCGTCGCACGTAATTCTTTTGTTCCCTCCATTACGAGAAAATTTAAATAAAATAATCCGAAATCATAGATATTAAAAGTTAACATTCCAAATTCAAAATTATAAAAAGAAATATACAGCAGCCAATAATTTAATTTTATTTTTATAAGCAAAAAGTTTGTCTCAAATCTTATGAACACACGAGGTAGTAACTGGATGAAATAAAAAATTGCATGTTAAAGCCGTGCCCTCATTTGACTTAAAACTTTTCAAAGGCTTGCATGTAGTGACGTAACACCGCTTCTGAATCGGGTACCGTCGCTGTTTTCCGGAAAAGCCATGGCTTTCGACCAGCTTCATCCGGGGTGTTATCGTCGAGCTAGTCGTCGATCCGGCGCTCGTTTCGCATTTTAAATTCAAATTACCACAGATTTTTCCCGACAAACTTGCTCTAGCCAGTGCAGTATGCTCTTTGTCGAGGAATAATTTTGCGTAATATCTACAAAACGATTTAGTGAGATCCCAGCAAGTTACTGCATCTTTTGAATTTTCATTGTGATCCATTGACCTGAGTGTGGGTGTATTGGAAATACATTAGCGCCTCGTTTACACCATGTTTTATTGATGAGTTCCTTTGCTCACTTACTCGTGCATACATTAGGAGTGTACTTACTCGATTGCTTTAAGCTTTTATTGCAAACATTACACCTAATGTCTGGAATTCTGGATGTCGTTATGGCATCGACCTCTTTAGTATTTTTAAGTAGTAACTGTGAATTACAGTATTAATAAATTAAAGACAATTCAATAAACAAATTAATGTAAAATGAAGACAAGTCGTCACGTCGCACAATAGAAAGTGAAGCGGGCTGCGCGGGCGCATCGGGCGCGTTAGAAAGCGGCCACTGCCGGCCGGCCCCGGCGCCGCCCGAACGAACATTCACGACACCGAGCTTGACGCATTCCTCCATACATATATACTCAAGAATGTTATTCAACTACTTATTGTACACAGCTCCTCAATAAAGCTACAAGTAATATAATGGATTGCACTATTGCTCTTGAACTAATGCTCAATAAATAGCAGCTCCGTGCATACCATAAAACGATTTAATCTCTGTCAACGATTATAAACGCTTATTATATTTCAATAAAATCCTAATTGCTATGGCTAATAAAACTGCAATAAAACTTCCGTGGTATAGCCCGCCATAAACTGCCGACTTGTACCTCTTGAGGTATAATTTTATATCTAAACATCGTTTAGTACGCGTGTTTTAAGTATTGAACAATAACCCCTCATTTAGAAGTTAACACTAAACTCGTTTGGAGTTACAGTCCTCCCCTTATCGCGTTAGGTCGATGCGACCCCACGCGACACCTCTGCCAGGTGCGTTTAGCCCCTTCCGCCGCAGATGTGCGTTTCGTGAAAATTGTACAATGAACTGTTGACTTTATTACATTAAATTAAGTAATACGGTTCCAATTTTTCCTAGTTAACAAGAATTATCCTTTACAAAAACATTATTTTAAGTATTATTATTTCTTCACAAAAATATGATTTTAAAGCCAAATCAGGTCATAATCGACTACAAAAATAATTGCGATAAGTCCTCGGATACCTACCACCAGTAGCTAAACAGATAGCCAGTTGTTTACATTAAAACAAATATCAGTTTACGTAATGACTTATATTTACGTTCAACTTACTGCCCATTAAAACTGAACCAAGTTTACTGTGTGTCGTTTTATGTTTATTTAAATGACCAGAATCTGAGTGCCTCCGACCGCGAGCCGTAAAGGGTTGGAAGCTTTTGGGAAGCACTGTTTAAACAATTAACATATTTGTTTATATTTGAGGTTACCTACATTTAAGTTTCCGTCCTCGGCAACTTTGCAATAATGGGACTTGTTTTTCCTCTAAACTTGTTCCAAAAATCTTAAGAACGATAATAATGAAAGTGAAAACTTCAACCATGTTGAAAAACATAGGAGCGCTAAAGACGGCCAGTGTCCTGTGAGGGTCGATGGGTGTTTGACCCGATAAAATATTTGCATACCCAAGGTCGCAACACCACCTGCCGCTTGTACTCACACTTAGCCGTGCAATTGACGCTCACTAATGGCGCTGTGAATGGGAAACTAATTGGATACTTGCTCATTTTAAAGTTAGGTGTGAAAAATAGTTTAACTTTCTTTGTAAAATTATGGGAAACTTAATGGAGTCAATGAATTCATGCGACCATCCAGTTGTAATGTAATCCTTACTCAAATCGTGACTCGTCCTAAGTTTCTCAACCACATACGCCATGTTTATATCCTAAGCATAACATTTACTGACCAGAGACATGGAAATTAGCCTTTTAATTGACATTCCATGTAAATATTTCCAACTAACTGAGCCCGCGACTTCGTCTGCGTTGAATAGTGATTCACAGCTCTTCCCCCGTAGTTGGTAGCGTGATAATACGTAGCCTATATGTTGACCCAACCTGTTAGTAATATTCATGCAAAATATGAAGTAAATCAATACAGGACTTTTTGAGTTCATCACGGACATACATACAGACAAACAGACAAAAATTCTAAAAACCATATTTTTGGTTTCGGTATCTATTGTAGATCACGCCCTAAGCATTCAAAAAGTTAGCAAAGTTTTCACTTTCCTACGATTTTATTATATGTAGAGGTATAGAT
The DNA here is from genome assembly GCA_038387885.1 of Spodoptera picta. Taxonomy (NCBI): domain Eukaryota; kingdom Metazoa; phylum Arthropoda; class Insecta; order Lepidoptera; family Noctuidae; genus Spodoptera; species Spodoptera picta. The sequence goes on from JAZHFQ010000002.1 coordinate 1,630,759, forward strand.
TCTCAGATCAAACAAAAAAGAAAAGTGAAAGTAACTCGTTATGTCCATCGCAATATTCTTAATTAATTTGAACCGTTTATTTTTACATCAGTATTATTATTTGCTTTAAAATTTCCTCTACTACAGCTACAGCTGATGTCGATAAATACACTTAAAATATTACGCGTATATCATCAACATGAATTGGCCAATGAATGTTTATTATAACAGTATTTATGAAAGGTATATATATACCCATAATAGCGGACACAGGTGCTGCGGATGTCGCTTCAAGGAGCGTTTTAATAAAATTCTCGTGTTCATAAAATGTGTTAATAATAATCGCGTTGACGCTAGGTTTTCTCTCAATAACTTTATTTTTTTTTTTTTATTATTTATTTATTTATTTCAGGCAACTGTGGCCCATATAAAATATAATATACAAATAAAAATACAATACAAAACTAAAAAATAACAAATACCAAATAAATTAAAACATCAATAAACTAATAGATATACAATAACAAAACTCATAATTATAATTATCGAACGAGTAACGATACTCATTACCTACACGTGTCGTGAATACAAAAACAGTTCGATAATATCTACGTATTAAAAGTATCATAATGTGAAGCTATAAAAAAATCTTATATCGTTATTAAGTCCCATGCAAAAGCTTCCAGAGATAGCAGAGTTTTCCAACTTTAATTCGTGGTTAGTAAAGCAGCTTCCTGGTCCACCGCAGAATACCTCTGATCTTGCACCTCTGTCCCCCTGGACTCTTGCCAGATACAATTTTAGAACAATTTCGAGGTCTCTACAGTTTTCGTCCTGATTATGCGGACGTTTATTGTGGTGCGGTCCATGTTGGCGGGTTTGGCGTCGTGGACATCTTATTGTTTTCGGAACGTTTCAATGTTTTGTTTACAAACGCTGAACTATATTGGCACGTGGGTCGTATTAATTATAGGTTACTGCAATTTATTATTACATCTTCAGCATTATGATCTGTGTAAAAGTCATTACGTTTACTCTCTTCTGAAAACCGCTTTGCAAGAAGCTGATGATTGACCTTCTGTTTCTTTCTTCCAGACGGAGCTCTATGGCATAAAATGGCGTAAGCTCGTATGGGGGGAGACAAATGGCGGCGGCGACGGGGAGGAAGGTGGCGCGCCGCTGGCTGACCCAGTGATCAGCAGCTATGCGCGCTGCCTAGCTGGCGATATCCTGTGCGTGTGGCGGCGGGTGCCGGCGCCGCCACCGCCCGACAATATCTATGAGATAAGCACGCCCGTCCCGCCGCCTCTCTCCCTCCGAGCTGCTAAAGAGCTATGGATATTCTGGTACGGCGAAGAACCTGACCTCAATGGTCTCGTTGCACCAGAATTGATAACAAGCCGTGAGTATTTGTTTATTTCTTTAGTGACTAATGTTGTTAGAATAGGTATTTATGAAAAATCAAAAATCGACAATAAATTAACACTATCATGAAACATCAGTTCAGGTTTACATGTGTTTATAAAATGTATCATGCACACAACAACCATAATCAACGAACACTACTGCATGATGTTCTTATCATTGAAATCTCAATTATTGAACCATGTTTACAATAATGCAATAAAATTAATAACACACTGTAGTTCCTTCAACAAAAATGACAATAAAAATACAAATTACACAGTGTAACATTACGCAATTTGAGTAGATTATCTTGTGAAGACAGGCGACACAATGGCTCAAGTTAACAGCTCGTTAACCAAACCGAGAGACGTTGTATAGCGACAATTAACAGTAAGATTAAGATCTCGCGACGTCAAGCCGACGACAATAGATAATCCAGGAAGGAACCAGTCTGGAAAGAACGGAGCAAGTAATCAACGTAATGGATGATCCTTTTATGGAATGCTCCGGAATATATTTGAATTGGAAACTACCTCTCTTTTAAAATTATCCGTTGAGAGAGGGAATTTTAGATGCTTTAGTTACGAAAATAAAAGTTGCTAAATATAGGCTGTTTATGTTCTCAAAAGCTTTGTTGCGAAATGCACAAAAAACAAAGGTTTATTCTAGAGGTATACAGAATTTAGGACTATATTACTGAAGTCAATTTCAATATTAATTCGCGTTTACCAGCAGTATTAGCATTCCTCTGAATTTGAAGGATCCCATATTAAAATTCATTAGAAAATCCAAAATGCTGAAGTGTCTTAAAATTCACGACATTGCAAATCTATTTTCTTGATTACATTTTAAAGCGTTATGCCCTAAAGTTGTTGAAGGCTAAAAATCTGCTGGTTTACAGAAGTGCGCTATCATAAAATTTCATTACTCGGCCGGATGCTGGTAATCCTGGAGGAAATCTTCATTTATATTTTAGCGGTAGGTCTCTCGCCCATAAGCTCAAGCCTGTGTGGCCGCCCGCCCAATTTACGCCGAAACATGACCTCGATTTCGTCAGCCTTTTTAGTGGGCGGTTCTATGGGACACTTGCCCCTTTCATCTTAAGTAAATTGTTGATGCTTTTCTTTTCCTCGTGTATTCTCGCTCTTTTCAGCTGCGTAGTTTTTGTCCTATTTTTCATTTCCAAGCAGATTTAAAATTACTTTGCAAGTTTTCAAGCTAAGCACTGTACTGTACTGTGTATATGTAATCCTTGGTTAGGCATTTTTCCAAATTATTTTTTATTCCCGAATCACTCTACTCCTCCTATTTAGAATGAGTTGGTTAGTAGGAACTTTTTAATTAAACTATTAGGGTTTTGTAACACAAATTAGGTAATAAAATAAACCACACTAGCAAAATGTAATTTAGTAAAATGATATTAGCATCCAAGAAACGGGAAAATATCTGAATGTATAGTTAATTTTAAATGACTTAAGTTTGAGTGGCAGCTTATGTCTCTGTTTACGTGTGCATTTATTAAATTCTATAGAACTTGGTTATAGTATTACTTAGGTGTTGCAAAATGAACTGCATCTCTTCAAATTCAAATTCAAATTACTTTATTTGTAGAACATAGGTTACAAAAGATGTTACAAGCCTTACATTGTCCAGCTATGTCTTGCCATCAACGGCGTACAAATATATCAAATTAATTTACCAGTTATATACATAGATTTCAATAGTCTGATTTGTCATAAAATTAAATTAAAATATAATGTCATGCACTGTCAATATTATTATATTACATTTCATCATAGTTACTTTATTACAAAAATTATCATATGGCAATAAATTAAATAAATAATTTTCTCATTATCATTACAATCCAACTATTTATTGTCATTATATTTGTCCCAGTAGATACACACACAGTATAATTCACCTCAAATCCTATCTTCCAAGTATTCAGTTACCGAGTAGTATGTCTTGTCGCTAAGAAATTGGCTTAGTTTTTTTTTAAATGTATGCAAATCGTTCTCCTGTCTGATAGGTTTAGGAATTTTATTATAAATTCTTGGAGCCATACCTAGAAGACTCTTAATAGTTCCCTTTGCATTGCTCAAAATTCTACAAATCATAATGTTCAAGTGATATCTTCATCTAAGATAGTGGCAAGATTACAAACATTCTAAGACATCTATCTAATATTTTTCGCTGAGCAATCTCATTCAACAGGTGGTTTTGTTTCATCTCTTGTTTTTCGTGAGGGGTAGGAATGACTTATGTAAGTCTCCAACGATAAATTGTAACGATTCCTACACATCTTAACTTTAAGCAATTCCGAACTGTTTTATTTTATCTCTATTTTACTGTTATTTAACAAACAACGACATACAAACATTGTGTAGTAGTTTACTCATGAATATATTATTGCCATTACGTATAAATCTTCATAGTCATTATGCCATTAATTAAATGCTATTAAAATCATGGTAGTCTCATCCAATTGGAAATAGTCATAAAATTACGTTTGTAAATGACTAATACACCATCACCGTTCTTCGAACGTTGAAGTTTTCCTCCTGTAGGTACTCTCGTTTGAATCGAACGGCGCGTGCGCACTACACGGCGCGCCCTCTAGCGGGCAAGTTCACGCGCGACTGGTCGAATACTAAAATAGAACGTGACATAAATCTACATAAACGGTCTTTATTTTGGTCCCCGACCATTGTTTTGGTTTGCCGCTTATGATTATCCACACGGTATCAACCTTTCTGTACCGATACCACTTAGTATGAAGTAATTTGAGTTGTTTTACTTGTGCCACATTGTAAACAAAGTTTACAAAGAAGCATGAGAGAACACTACTGTTTTGAATGCCTTTTGTGTAAATTTTTGGCCGTTGCTTATGATTTTATGTAGCTTTGTTCTACTTCCCCGAAAATTATTTATTTAATACTCTTTGAGTGACATTCTTGTACTTACACCGCTTTGTGTCAATTTGCTTCTGTATGCTAAAGTTGATATTATCAATGAAAATTACAAATATTATATTCAATGTATCAGATGCAGTCAAAGTTATTTTTGTTCTTTGTGTTCTTCCGTTTTTCAATGGCAAGGATTTATATTTCTTCACGATCAATCTTTATGTGTACACCTACAGGTCATTGACACTCAATCAGTAGTAGTCTGGTTTGCTTCATAATGTATATTAGCTCTTTATAACCTTCTTTTGTGTCCTCACTTGATGCTAAATGTTCTATCTAATGCATAATGATTTTAGTGCCTAAGACAGCCTTCAAACGAACTCTTCTACATTATTTGTCTTCTCCCACCGAAATCTGGACTTCATCAAAATATATAGTGAATGATGTAAAAGTCCTTCAGCGTTGCATAGTTGGACCTGATCAATATTACACATGGACACGGCGAAGGTGAAACTGTGATTGTATAATGTGGCATTGACATTGTACTTCTATAGAGTTTTTAACAGCAATATTACTTTATCCTTGTTTACTATTTAAACCGGTCCGTTTAACTGTTACGGTAATGTGTCCTTAAATAGCAAGGGTTACTTGGGAACGAACGTTTCAAGTGAAATTTTAATAATTTATGGTGCCTTTTTGTCGCTTAGTTGTAACTTAACCATTACAAGTTCGTAGCTTTAACTTGGTAATTTGATAGATAATCGGATTATTCTTTCTAAAGGCTCGGTTTCTCGGTAGTCAAATTACGGGGCTTGTACGGGCAGTGGCAGCGGTCGCTAACTCAATTGTTTCAACCTTGCGATTCTATTAGTTAACATACCACTCGATAGGTTGATAGCCGCATGTTAGATAAACAACAGATTATTATTGTTTTGCTAATATGTTCGCTACGCGGCCGCGGCATTGTCAAGGACTTTTCCTTTGTTATTTTCAATTTTGCTTTTCACATTGAGATCCTGTTTCTGCAGATCACTCAACTATTTACATTTGTAATTCTTCTCATTTTGAGTCATCTATCTCTTGGTTTGATCCTATTTTTTTCGTTCTCTCTTCTCTCCTCGACTTCCTTTCATAAACGTTAAGCTACCAAAGTTAAAGATCATTAACCTAAATCGTAATAGAGGTACAACATAACACAATACACTAGTTTCGATCGGATGTACCACGGAGGCGTTAGTCGACAGGAAAAGTTGTGTAATATCGCACCTATGTGCTAAGTAGCAGTAAACGTGTTATCCACTCGGTTACGACCTGCCCGATACAGATGTTAAAAACTGAATGACGCCTCTCGAGACCGTGCCTCCACATCGGAACTCGTTGCTTGTTACTACAAACTACAAACCCTCCGCCAATCAATATCCAATTAAGTTTCCGTAAGGCGTGGAAATTCTATTGCTTACACAGAATTTTCTTCTACCATCTACAGTCCTACACTTTATTTATTTACGTTTATCGCTGGGCTTCGAGGTAGAGGCGCCGAGGTTTGCTACAAAATTTCCGCCAAACGAACTTTGCGACTCATTTCCTGAGTAAATGGTTTTGTCATTGCGTTCTTTTTGCACGACTACGATATAAGTAGTAAGAATATTGTCAGTTGTAATGTCGCGGTTCGTGTCTCACAATTGAGTCGAGCGTGGGAAGCCCGTATTATCTGCTACCATTTCTATAGGGTTAAACAACATGTAACATGCTAATATGCAGTAATATACTGACTTACCATCGGTCAAAGTCCTCTTACTCATGTCCTTGAGGTATCGAAGGAAATGCTTTCAGACCGGCCTCACTGTCATGGCTACTGTGCGAGAGTACATCAGCATGGCATGTGGACGTCGCTTGTTGAAACGTTGCCAACAGTACTAAAGGGCTGATTACGCATCTTGGATGTGAATATCAATAAATTCAAATAATTGTGTCAATATACCTCTACATGCAAATAGACTGCTGATATCGACACGATTTGTTTGAAAATTCATATTTGTGTCAATAATTTGTTCGTAGAAAAGTTGTTCGGTTTGGCAATTAACTCCAATATAATATACACAGTTGAAGCCAAACTCCCAGAATTAATATTGTCACACATTTTACGTTTGATTACTCTTGGTTTCCCAACGTATTCGCACATTGATGTCAAGTTATTTTGGAGTTGAAATACTCGGGGATCGTTGGGATTCTAAATATAAGTCTTATTGCTACGATAAATCTCTCCACGGTCACCCAGTTTCCGCTTATATGGAAACGGGTACCGCAAGGACGTTCCGGCGACGTTAAGAGTTTATCATTATTTCGTATTCGTATTGTTCGCCGCTCAAATGTTGCGAAACTCGACTTACTCGTTAAGTCTCATTATTTCTGAAATAAAATGTCCTTCCTTTTTAACAAACTTTTTTGATATATACTCGGGTGCTTACGAAACCAGCATATAAGCAGATTTATTGTTAGCATCCTTACAGCTGGTTTCACTTGTATATTAAAATATGATCAGTTAAGTATTTGACAACGTTGAAGCTTAACTGCTAGATGGTGGAGTTTCTAGTGGTTCCGAGACGCTTTTAGTCTTGTATGCAACTGCACACGAAGGTCGCAATACGCTCTGTCGTACGCGCGACTGCGGACGGACGGAAATAGCCGGACGTATGGCAATTTCCCGTTCGTACCGGCCAACGAAATACGTTTGACTTCACAATTGATTACTGTATAAGCTGCTTATTGAGTGCACTGTCGTCTGTTTTTACTTTTATTGCTCCGAAAAGTAACAAGTAAACCAATATTTTAACAATTTTATAACATTCAAATAATCTTGTCCATTAAACGAGCACCTCTATTAATTTCATCAAAATATTGAACTTACTCATGTTTCTAATAACAACACATGTTAATTACACTGTAAAGCGCAGTTAAACCTTATAAAAACAGTGATTAACACATGTCTACTGCATGTATCGTGGTAGCAATATCCCTTTTAATGCTTACCCGTCCGACGGCGGTTATAATTTTAGCGGGTACCATAGTTCCACGGTTGTACGTGAGCCTATTTGCGCGGAGATTAACGGCCTGACCCGGCGGCGGCGTGCGCGACAGCGGATAATCTGTTTAGACCAGCCCCGCACCCTGCCAGTCCAGCGGGGGATGCAAGGGGCTGATTTGCGGACGCGGAACTCTGCAGGCGCGATGTTTTTTTTTTTGTTAGTTATCTGGAATGTTTTATTTTTGCGGTATTGCACTTAGCAATTTAATACGTTTTCTATTTATATTCTTGCTTTATATTATATCACACAAATAGTTTATCATTTCGTATTCATCTCTTCTATACTTAAAGGATGACATGCAGTAACGTAAACATCTCGGGGTCGTCTTACAAGGATCTTGATGGCTAATCCTTACAAAAAAACTTTACTCGTTGTTTACTATGAGTATTACTAGGTACCGAGGATGCCCGAAGGCTACTTGGAATATTGTTCGGATGCGGCACGTGGGCTGGGGGGTTAGCAGGGCGGCGCGAGGGCTTTGGGGGTGCAAATGTCACGTTACCCACCCCGTGTGGGCGTGCTTGCCACTCTGGTGGAACAGCTTTATCGCTGCGCTAATGAAATTAATAAAAGGTCGCAAATACCCAACCCCGTACTGAAAAAAGGACTACTTGAATACGCTAAGTTAAATTTTCTACCCAACCTTCGAGGAAAACAGGTTTCGTGTCATAATAATCAATTGTACGACCCCCACCTACGTAGTGCGTAAAATGAACGTTTATATTAGTTTGTTAACTTTAATGGCAGCAATGACTAATAGTATTTCCATTCATCATGAAATGTGCCTAGTAAATTTTAAACACATTAAGTTAACTCAATGCATTGAATTATATTCGCCGTTCCGAATGATTTATCATAGCTATTTCTATGAAATCAAATTGACCGTCCAATTACTGGTATATCTCGACACCTGGCGGGCCGGAGCATGCAAATAACAGGGAGGTGGGCGAGTGGTCGGGTTCAAGGGGTGTCAAGGTGTACCCCCAGTGGCCCGCCCTCGCCTTAATTATTAATACACCAGCGATATACTAGCCACTTTATCGCTCACCCTGATCATACCGACACGCTTTGTATCTCCAACGTTTATGCGGACCAGAATATCACCATTTTCAAGATAATGTCTGTCCGAACTGCCGGTTTATCGTCCCATATCGTGGCTCAATATCAATGTTACCCGTAAATAGGGATGAGTTGGTTGGCCTTTATTTGTTCGAAAACTTGGTCTTGAATTCAACTTATTGTTGCCCAGAATCGACACACATTTATGATAATGAGTATTTGTTTAGTGGTTGTCAGTAAACATTTCTTTCTGTTTCTTCATAGCTTGTAAAGTAATGTTGTTAGAGCTAATTTATTATTCTTAAATGAATATTTGTTGAAGTAAGGTGAAACTATCCTGCCTCCTTTTACGTAACAATTGTAATGCAATGGCGAATAGGTATTGGTTAGTGGGGCGGTGCTTGTGTCAATCGCACAGTGCTCGCGGACGCGAGCGCGGATGCGAGCGCGGGCTTGGCCTTGTATCGATCCCATCCGCGGTCCGCCTATTGGCCAGTCCTAACCCCCGTTAGCCGCACGCCCCCACGCACCCGATCTAATTTACGTGTCGACCACGTGTCCAACGACCTTCACGGAACCGTAGCAACACAAATAGTTGTAACACGCATTTGTATGAAAATATGACTCGTGTAGCCGCTGCGTGCCGCTGAATATTTTAATTTTCAATAACCCGGTCAACTGTTAATTTCTTAACTATGGTGTAGGGACCGCCTTCTTTCTTTTGCCCTTTTATATGCTTGTACAAAATTATTTTTTTAGATTTCAAATGCATCGACTATAGAAACCAGAAACTGCATAAAATTGAAACACACTTATGACTCAAATTCGTAAAAGTTTATATCACTTGTTCAATTTATTTTAATCGTAATCACAACCAAACCGCGTATTCAATTCAGTATCGATTACAGCCATTCATGCAAAGAAAAGTGTGAGCTGATATAGCGTAGCATAATAATAACACAAAAATGTGTAACATATAATAAGAGTGTATACAAACAGCGGTTCGATGGCGACACGCGATAAATTAGGTGTGAAGACGGCGATAAGTGCACGTCGCGTCGCACGTACCGGCGCGGCGCGCGCTTCCCGCCTGCCCGGCCCGCTGGCGCGCCGGCCGCACGCTGATCGATACCACCCCCGCACACAACACACCGATTTGTGTACAACCCCGCAGCCACACGGTTATTGATATTCATCTTTGGATTACGTCAAAACCTGCCTTGAACGAATCGATGCAGTACAGACTGCACAGAATAGACCCCTGTGAGCCTCTTTCAGTCACAAGTCTAATAGCGGTACTTTGTTATTGTTATTGTTCCGGTCAGTTAATCGTAATTACAGGTTAACTTTTCTGTAAGGAAGGTGAAGACACGGTTCTAGGTTCTCTGTACACTAAGAGATTAAGGATGAACTGAAGGGGATTTAACCTCGACCCCGTAGCCAATCACGGCCATCGAAAAGCAAACAAACACATTTGGACTGCACCATCTACTCGATCCAATGACGACGACAGCCTCATAATTACCGATATGTCAATAATTACATAGCTTTTATGGCATAGCCATGGCGCACAAGTGTTCATACGCGCCATCTGCTATCTGTCCCCGTAACCATCATGTTTTCTTGGCCTTTAGCCAACGTCTAGTAAAATTTCCCAAGTTCATTGAGTAGGCCAATCCGAACTCTACTTTTAGTGCTATTCTTTGAAACTTTCTTCAGCTTAGTCCCGTGTGATATTTATTTGTTATTGTGCTATATCATCTTTAAAATCTGGAACTGCTTTTAATACTGTTTAGGTACTTCTTCAATTTTGACGATTCGCATATTTTTATTTCCCTCAGATACCTTCTTCTGGCATCTAATGTGAAAACAATTACTCAGAAAGGCCCCATTAATCAACTCCTTGTTGATGTTCCAACTCGGAACAAAGCCGGAATATGTCTAGACGGCGCAATATACCCGAGTAACGAGAGGCGGCTAATTAGCCGATTAATGCAGACTAGCCTGCCTCGGCTCAGCAACACCCGAGGCACGTGCTTTGTCTTAATGCAACGCTAATTTACGCATGAGCTACCTCTTCAGCGTACTATTTGTCACCCTTAAATCAGAACGGCGCGGAGCCCGAAGGTCCAGAGAAATGATATATAACAAAAACGTAAATCAAAGTCACCATTCATACACAAATAGTATCTAGTCTGTCCGAATACAAATCATCACTTGTTTCTCTTATTAAACGCTTCAGTAATGCGAACGCAACAGGTTGTTTTGTAGGCTAATTGTGGACGCAATTAAATCGTTTCTTTTCGCCTTCGCCTCGGAGGACGCCTCGTTATCCGTAACGAGGCTCACTCTAGATCTTTTTGTTCATGTAACATTGTTCACTTTAATTCTAATTGTCTCATCGTTGCCGTCCTTCTCTTTTTGAAGCTTACCGAGCGTCGATGTTTCTGATCGCGATCTTTAAATCCTTCGTAATTGGCGTATACTTTTTATGTACATTATCGGTGCCATTTGATGTACAAAAATATTTGAGTTTTTACTTTCTCGTATCAACAGTCGGATGAGGCGACCGGCTCGGCAACCCGTTCGGCAGGGTTTGCCCACGGTCAGTGCGGCGGGACACCTGATCCTTGCTGCATATGTCCTGTACGTGTAACGTGTTAGGTAGACAGATGTTCAAGGACTACATATGAGCTAGTTTCAGTGCATCGCTTCACGGCTTTTATCTGCTTAGATAATTTAACATTTATTTCATTCAGTCTCCTCCTTCTCCTTTACTAGTTTTTGTACTACTTTTTGACAATATATTTTGTTTTTGGGCCTCTATACAAATTGGGCAGCAATAAATGTATCGTGCGCGTGCGCAAGCTCGTCGCCCGAATTCCTGACAATGGGTCTGTTGATGGCCGTTTACGTGTTGCTCGCCTGTCGCCTGTCACTGAACTCTACTGTTTTAAATTTCAACCGACGTTCTTAAACAGGTTTCTGTTACTTTTGTATTTATTATTCTCCTATTTGAAGACTACAGAGTGAACTTTTATATGGAAAGTGTATTGTCCTTGCGGTTACAAAACTAACGAAACGATAATTTTATTGTCGTAATTGACTCACGATTCCAATATTGTTTATAGATGTTGTTGGTCGTTTTCCATCTTTCCGCAATGCCATTATTCATAATCGATTTGTGTGGGAATGCGTGTCCTGTCATCAGTGTGTGACGGTCACCATATTAGACCGTGCTCCGATAGTACCTCACACCGTGTCGAATGGACTAGCTAGATGAATTATTTCACCTCGAGCGGCGGTGGCCGGGGCGCAGTCGTTGACCCGCAATACGCCCGTTTGATGTCCATGGTATGCCCTCCACAAATAAGGGTTTCTGATCGATCGATCTTGCACTTAATTTACTAGAAATTTGTTTTGGAATACTCGCTTCTGCAAATAATTAAATTTTAAGAAACATGCTTATTTATTGCATTAAGTACGTAGACTCGGTGAATATAAACCTATTCGGTAAAGGACCTGGGATTGTAATAAATAAAGACACTAATATTTATTGTGTAATATTTTCAATGTTATCTAAACCAAATATTATCTCATCGCGGATGATTTGTTTGTGGTGAGGTAGTGTAGATAAAGGTGGTTTCTTCCGTTCATACGTAATCTATGTATCGTGCGTCGCGTCGGTAACCATTCCGTGTTCCTACATTTGTCTGAACGTAACATGACCAAACTAAGTACAACCGAGCTTCGCTTTCGCCCTAAAATTAACATATCGTTCCGCTTGGTCAAGTAAATCAAGAGAGTGTGGAAACAGGCCGTTAGATTTATTAATTAGCAGTTAGGGCTGCGTGGGTTGAATGTGCGCGCGGTGATGATGCCATTGCGCTTGGAGTAGTCGTTTTAGTGCACCTTGTTAATGTGAAGTTTTTTTGCATAATATCTAAAATTATATACAATATTTTTTCAAGTTCCTGTTTACAGACACAACTTTTCTTCGTAATGAATTAAGATGCAGTCCACAAACAAACACTGTGCTCACTGTGGTCTACTTTAAACAAGCAATTCGACATTCTGTTGTACCTTACCGTTAGAATTTCATAACAACCATCGCTACCCGTAATGCACCTCAACCATTGACTGCTAACATCGAATCAAATGTTGCCAACTCATAACAATGTCGTCGATGTACGTATGTTTTGCAATCTGCGTGGGCTGGTTTCGAGGCCGTGGGAATCGCAGCTTCCTTGCTGTATTGAAGACGCAACGTAGTCATAGTTCCTAACGGTGATACTGTCGCCCGATAAGCTGGTTTAGGAGGCTACTAATAAGTGATCTTCGTCGACAGACCGTATTCGCTCTCAAAGCGACAGTTAAGGAGTGAGAATATGAAGCTGTTGAACAATAATTGTGAATGTGGAGCAGGTCAGATGTTAGTATATGATGTAACTATGTAAAGAGTGCGCGTAAGAAGCCGGCGGCGCGGGGTTGTTGAACGTTCGGTGCGTCCGCGCGTTGTTCGGCGTTTTATTAATAAAATGCTCGTGACGTGTATCGATGGGCGCGCACTGGATCGGGCTATTTATTGATGCGCTTGCGCACCGCCCGCTAGCCGCGTATCGATCAGTGGCTCTCTCTATCGGTCGCATAATCATTTTCCAATTTCGAACACAAACACGGCCAATGTCTAAGTGTACCGCTTCGCTCCGTACCGTTATTATCGATTCGTCTCACTTAAGTCATGTCTGACACCATAACAGTATTGCGCGTTGTCTTGTCCATTATAGATTGCGACAATCGCCACTGATGTATTCGTGATATCAAGTTCTACAATATTTTAATTCCAAATATCCAATAGCTTTTTTCTTTATTTTAGTTGTGAACCTCGTTATGAATACGAAAGTCTGCATGTTTTTACTCTTATTTTCTCACCTGGGTTCAACAATACCACGCTACACGACTGTCAATAATGATGTCTTATTCATCGGTGATACTGACTGATAATGCCAGTTTTCCTTATTATTTTTACACAAAATAAATAATCAAGTTGTTTACATTCGAGACGCAAGATGGTTAAATTATTGTGTTTTAAACACATTACTTCTTTTCTGTCCGCATGTGAGTCGCTATCGTTTCCCGTCCTGACATAACCATTAGCCATCAAGTGGTGTACCAAGTAGAAACAAAAGCGCGAGGGTGGGCCGTGCAGCTGCGTGTCTCGAGGCCGATTCCGCGCAGATGCTGAGTTCCGCCCCGCTTGTATGTAACGACGGTTCCACTCAACTATCTTCAGGATATTTAGGATTTTCTTTATCTCTAGTTTATAAGAAAGAGTTAAAATTTCTGCCCAAAGTATCAAAGGCGTGTTTAGTTATTCGTCGCAAATAATTTGCAAACTATCTTTACGTTTATTACCTCTTTGTTTCTATGTTATTTTCATTCCGAGAAGTATTTTATCTTATCTCAGATGGAAATTATTACCTATCAGTGAGGTCGGTACGTATCGCAAACTTTAAAGTCAACAGACCAGTGTCCGCATCAATGTTAGTTTGTTCCGATCGTTGAGCAATGCGAATCTGTTCACTCGAGGGTAGGGCTGGTAGGGCTCCCATGTCGCGGGTTGCGGGCGGTCTGTGACGTCGACGGGGCGACGCGCTAGTGACGTCACGCGCGCACGTGGGTGTGCGCGACCGAGACAACAACATAAGCACCGCACGGGTGGGACCGAGCCCGACCCGCTGCCGCAGAGGGCGCGCGCGAATTGACAGATTTCCACGCGCTCGATACAATCTTGAATTATATTATCAGGCGGCGCCGAACCGGGTTAAATGCCCGTATCCGCCTATTCAATCCGACAGCCCGCCCTTTTAACAAGACTTTTGTAACCTTTCTCTATTGTTTCTTTTGTGAAACTTAGCTACCTAGATATCCTTCGATTACATGGTGTAACAACCGGTTCGGTGGCGATGTTAACTCTCACACATGTAGATGTCAGGCCGGCAGCACCGGGTGCGTGGAGCGGCGGCGCGGCTCCCATGCTCGCGGGCGTATCGAGGCGAATGTTACCGCAGCGGTTAACCTCGCCCGCCGGTGGTTGTAAACAAAGCGCGCGGATTTGAACGCGACGTTGCCATGTCGCACCGCCCGCCCGCCTATGCATGTAGCTGTCACTGATTGTTTACTATTTTTCGTCGCCTGTCGCTGATTTTTGAGCAGATTTTTCACTAAATCTCATCTAAAAATCGGAGGCAAATGTTTCAAGTTTGAATCATTAGTATATGAAAATTATTATTATGAAATACAGGCCACCTTATATTATCCTGTTCAAAACTGATAGTGTTAACAATTAGTAATGCAATTTTGTGTTTTACTATCGATGTAAGAAATCGATACTCATGTGGTGCAGGCGGCTTGAGAAAATAATTGTATGCAAGTTCTAACAATATAGTCTTATGATCTTCAAGTACCTAGTCGGTATATGAATTTCAACAACCGGTATTTAAACTAGAAAATTGAACTAACAACTTTAAAAGGATCAGATAATTGGGTGAGTTTACGCAGTGGCGCAAAATTAAAGCAAGCAGCCGGTGATATTGCGAAAGTGTGCTCTTTGTAGAACACGGCGACGCGACACGGATATTGTTCCAAACATTGCGGTGCGAGAGAGACGCTGCGAGTGCAGCCGCAGAGCGCACTCGACGCACTCCGCACTCCGGCCCGCGGCCCACGTGCCGCCCGATAATGTTGTTGCGCTGTCACCGACGCAGATAAATCTTCCCGCTCTACTGTCTACCAACTACCAGCCGATCGTTAAATATCATATTTATTGCCTGCGACTCGCTCAATTTACCTATATCTACCCACTGCAGTATAGCATCTCTGACAAACGTTTCGTAAGCATCTCCTATGACAAATGTTCCACAAACCAGCGAGCTTCGTTATCAATTCGCATTCAATATTAGTCTTCACGTCTGTTATCAGCATGTTATCGCCGACTTTAACCGCAACGCGGCAGCAAACAAATAGCACTTAGGCAACAATAGTGATAATCGTATGGCGATTACTGCGTTCACATCGGTGTGGAGGCGGGTAGCGCGGCGGCGCGCGTCGTCTGCCCGCTATCGATCCCGGCGCAAGGTAGTGCCAACCACCGCCGTTACACCGCGACAAAAAATGCGACCTTGAACCTTGAACAATCTTCGCTATTGCACTCGAAACAAATGCACTCTCACACAAACACTGGAAATAAACAACACCTTTGCACTCGCAACACAACCTAAACAAACCGCATAATCGCATTAATTAACAGCGCCAAAAGTTCAACAAACCACGGCGTAAGGTTATGTAACGAATTTTTGAAATGTTTTGATGTCAATGATCATCGACACTGAAACGGCTTTCGAAAACTATAAAAAACCTATTGAAATTTGGTCAATGTCGAAATTGCCAAACAGTTACCTATCAGGACCATAGATCCATGTTAAAATCCTTAATGGATCCGAATCGCAATGGCACCATGATGCGATTCAAGTCGTGACTCGCTCCGGTGTTGAAGTATATCGGTATTGGTATACAGTATACAGTAATCGTACCGTTTGTTGCGTTAACGGCCTTGGGAGATGGAGTCGATGGTGCCGAACCGACCGGCTCAATAATTGCAGTGCCTGTACCAGTAGCACCAACACACACTAGCGGTACTTGCTTAATTACCTCGCTTACCGCTGAATCTATTCTACCTCTACACTCAGAATACTCAGATATTCTTGAATTTTATTTACATCATTTGTGTTTTGAAGCAAGATGGTCATTTTTACTGTGTGACAGCCTGGGGTGGTGCGGGAAAAGTCGCAGTCTTGGATCTGGAGAGAGCACAGAGGGCTGTTCTCAGAGTAATGGCCTCGAAGCCTTTTAGGTATCCTACAAACGAACTGTATAAAGAATGTCGAGTACTCACGGTGAGACAGCTCTATGTTCTCTGCACCATCATGAGGAAACATAGTTCGCTGCCATATGATCCAAAATGGTCCCAGAAAAACAGAAAAACCAAACCAATTTGTGAACCAATTCCACACAGAACGGCCTCAGCCGGCCGTCAATATACTGTAATGAGCTCACGTCTCTATAACAAAGCACACAAAATCAATCAGATCTATTCCTTAACATGCAGGCAAGCAAAATCGAAAATCACATGTTGGCTTCAGACACTAACCTATGATGAAACAGAACAATTGTTAAACAAACTAGTCTAAATAATTAAATACTCACGCGTAAAGTTAGTACATAGATAGCAAACATATACATACATACACACTCTCACACACACCTTCACATACACTAACACACACACCCACATACATCATCCTTAATTATCTCTTTTGGTGATACTCACTTTCTTTTTCTCTTTTTATATCTTTATGTCACTTAACACAATATTTGAGAGAATAATTAGCAATATAAGCATTCATAATTTTGTAATACTCAACGAGGGAACACTGACCCCCAAAATACAGGATCACCTAGTTTGGGAGGCAGCGATTTCATAAATTGTAAGCTGTAATTGTATGCCTATACCTAAAATCAAATATTGTAACTCGCTTGTTTTTAGTAAATAAAGATTTTTATTATTATTATTATTTTAACGCATGGAAAATGTTTATGAATGACAACTGTTAACCTAGAAGTGGCTCCACTAATCCGAACGATTCCTATGGCATCCAATGAATCGAAAGGCGATTCTTATTTATCGACAGGTTTCTGTTTATTTGTGATGTTGGAAGTCTTTTATACTTATTACCTAATTTAACTTTTCTACCACTGCATATTTTAGCCGCGATAAGACTGCCTCGTTGGCCGAGTGGTCGCAATTGCGAGTGCGGGGCAAGAGATCTCGGGTTCGATTCCCGGGTCGGCCAAAGTATTACTGGGTTTAAAAAAAATTTCAGTAGTAGCACGGAGTCTGGAATTGTGTCCGGTATAATTATGGCAATAGGCTCACCCCCTATTACATGGGACTCATAACATAAATAGTGAAAAGTGGGAGTTGGAGTTACATTATACAGTGGCATAATGTGCACCTCAACCTACCCCTTCGGGGATAAAAGGCGTTATGTTATGTTATGCGATAAAAATGTAGAAATCAATATGAGATTGTAAAAATATGTACAAATTAATATAAGCAGCTTCCAAGAAATAATATAATTAATTAAAACGTTTAGCGTCCTAATTCTGGAAAAACTAGTTCAAATGAGAATGAGACAGACGGAATGGAACGCATACACCTGGAACACGAATGTCAAGGCTGAACGCTTGGAATCGCTCCAGTAAGACGACTACTAACGCCGAAAACTGTTAGTAAAATTTCCCAAAGTCAGGCGTATAGGTACTTACTAAGTTACTACTATCAATTTATCGCAGCGAAAAGTAATTGCCGGGCTCGTGAACGATAACCCGTAGCAATAACTCATTAACTTAACAGTCTTGACCACTACATTGTACTACTTTTTGGAGATTAAAATTAATGCAATTGCTAAATCAATCAAAATTTCCTATTTAATGGAAATATTCCATATTCTTTATTTTGGGTAATGTTTTTAAAATTGTATTCAATGTCAATTAAATAGTTAGCGGGCGCTAAGCAACGCTCGCATGTGTGTCGTGTGCGGCATGCGCTACAAACACAAGCACGTGCGCTGAGCGGCCGCATGACGTCACATGGGTCGCCCCCGCCCCGCCTCCTAGCTAGACAAGGACAGCATTACTGTTACGGAACGGCAACGTCGCGCGCGCCGTTTTGTTTTCGCATCTTACGTCGGTGATAGGCCGAGTTTATCTTCCGATTGCGAATGCAACAACAGCTATTTCTAGCTTTACTTACCACATTGCAACCACCCGATTTTATCGCTTCTCAGCTTTACATTCTTCTCTTATGGACATTTTCATTGTCAATCTAACCTTGAATGTATTACTTAAAAAAAACAGATCTCCACTGAAAAAATAATTGGTAACTGGGACAATAGCATTTGAGGTAGCGAGGTCGTGGTTCGTGTGGTGCTTGATAGAGTGAATCTTGGTTCGTAATTCTAAAATCCAAATAGTGTCAATACAAATGCTTTAATTTTTTCTTTTTATTTTCAGAAGGTGACCAGGGATCGTGGGAGAGTGGGCTCTCGTACGAATGCCGTTCGCTGCTGTTCAAGGCTCTTCATAACCTTATTGAAAGGTAAAATCATAAAACAACAATAACTTATCACGTAATCAAAACAACAAGTATCGATAATTATCGACTTACACTTGATTGGTCTTCACATTGTAGGTGTGAAACGTCCACCAATCTACTTCGCCCGTATTAATTTTGCGGTCGTTCAATTGGCTGGTTAAAACGTTACACGATTAGCATTAGCTACAAAAACGTGATTGAAAAACCTGTACAGTAGTCGGTAGTAACAAATAACTTGTTAATCATTGCCGATCGAGTATACAATAAGGAGTCACTGGTGCATGTCACACCGCCAGTGTCGCGCGAACACTTAGTTCCAACGCGTCTCGCGAGCTAATTGCTCGTGATTTATTATGAAATCATTCCTATTGACCGCTTCATGTATGCTTCTTGTACGCTCACAAAGACATTTCGTATTCACAGTCGTGCATATAGTAGGTATTCCACAAGGAACAATACTCGGCCCTACGTAATTGGCTACGCATTCCTCAGTTAGGAAATCATACGAAAGTTTCATTGACTTGTTTAATGTTGTTATTATTAATGCTTAATCTGACGTTGAGTATTCGATTAGGCGTCTGATAAAGTTAATTACCTGAGATATCTAAAACATGGCAAATATCTGACGTGTGTTTTATACAACTGTCTTATCTACTGCGATAAAAACTATGCCACGGGTCACAAGTTCGAGGTAGCCAATTTATCTTTAGTTTATTTAATCTTATGGTGATTATGTTATTGTAAATATTCCATTAACGGAAAGTTTTTTGCTATAAATATAGAATTGAAAGAGAAGTATAGTGTGTCTTTGTC
Source organism: Spodoptera picta (assembly GCA_038387885.1). Lineage (NCBI taxonomy): Eukaryota > Metazoa > Arthropoda > Insecta > Lepidoptera > Noctuidae > Spodoptera > Spodoptera picta. The sequence goes on from JAZHFQ010000002.1 coordinate 1,650,228, forward strand.
GATCAAGTGCATAAGTACTTGACTTCCGGTTATGCTGACCGCAGAACTGTCAGCCCAATACAAACACAACAAAACATTATGACGTGACGTTGAAGATTTGAAATCTCATACATAATTTGTTTCTAAATGAAAGTACATATATCGTTTATTTTATATACATTAACAGCGTTTCAACAAATACGAATAAAATATCTATTATAAATGATAATTATTAGAATTCTATTGTGTAATGACAGGTCCGCCTCATTAGCTAGCTACTTAACCAGAAACACTGGCTAATTAGCGCAGTGCAAACATGACTAAATTTGATTAATAGTGTATGTGGACAAAGCCAAATGTATTCCTACATTTCGTAGTGATTTATAGTATTCGGGAAGCATTCTATAATACGGGCTTCGCCTGCTGCGGCTGCTGTGGCTCCCGCGGCTGCTCGAAGTGCAGGAGTAGGAACAGGGTGGTTAATGGTCATTAATTAAGAGTCTGACACTAGATAGCGGACATTAGATGATTTTCCCCCCTTAAAAATTACTTACCCTAATAGCAGTAAGGCAATATGCCATACATGTACTGACCTAGCTACTTCTACCCGTCCTTTAGACAAATATCAGGTCTTATCTAGGATTATCTCTATTATTTAAACAACTACACACACAAAGTATTAATAATATAATTTAAACAATTTAAACAAAATTAAACGAGACCAGTAATTAGCAGCCGTTTACGGAGTAACAATTTGCGCGGATAGAGTTGCACCAGGTGCGCAAGCGCATCAGGCTACGATCGTAGCCGTAGCACTACGAGACGAAGGTCATCGTATCGTGCTGGCGTTCTAATGTCGTTTTTTGTCGCGTATTCTTTAGACGTGGCCCGTATGCTCCGGCGCAGATTACTGAAATTCCAGATCTTTATATTGTAGACTACATTGCAGCTGTAGATGAAACCGTCTCTTAAGAATTTTTATTTGTGGTTTGGTGGTGGTTATTTAATTATTGAGTGTTCACAAAAATTATGTTTAAAATGTGCCTGTCCTGCTCTGGCTATGAGCTTCAGTTCGTTGGTGGTAACTGAAAGTAGATATCGGAATGGTGACTGTCTACTTGCCTGTCGCAATTATCCAATTAAATTTATTTCATTACTTGGAACTTGATCTACTTACCTATTATAGGTGCAGTCGATATATTTTAATTTTAACTAATTATTTATTTATTTAATATGCTTCATGCACAAAATGTACAAAAAGGTGGACTTAATGCCGCAGGCATTTTCTACCAGTCTCTGACCTTTGGGTGATTCAGAGAAGAGTAAATGGTAGGTGCAAGAGGCAAGAAAGAAGAAGAATTATTTATATTGCATTTTAATAAATTATTTGTTAAAATCTTAATTAAATTGTCAAGGTAACTGTTCAATAATTATTTTGACGTCTTCTCAATAGAGTAGTTCCGTTCGTCATAGACCATGAAACTATTAAGTTTTATTTGATTAGATATTTATTATTTAATAAATTAAACTATGAATGATCGCTTCCATTATTGTTCAATTTTAGCTTAAAATTTTGCTTTATTTTTGTGGTAAAACTTGGCCTTGAGACGTTGACGGGCACGACTTTTAGACAAAATATAGTTATTTTGTTGGATTTCAATGTTACTGACGGGTGAGCTTAATTATTAGACAGGTTTACAGTATCGAAATAACTTGCGACCTTTGTAGTAAATTTTGAGATGGAAACACTCAGGCCTTTTCAGTAGTATAGATTTCGTTCAGTTCTTAATTATTGGCAACTACAATGATGTAACTGAACACTGGCTATAGATCAGTACTAATGATGTAAGTGGCGCATGCATCGGTATCACGCGACTGTCGGGAGCTGAGCGACGGAATCTCGGCGTATGAACGAAATCCAGACGAGTCGTTGACCCCACGGTGTCGGCTGGCGGCGCGTCAAAGAAACAAAGCGTGGCGGTGAACCGGGGATGCGATCCCGACTGGCGACAATACACACACGCGTTCTGCTCCACGAGTTTAAGGTAGCTGCCGTGTATACAGGCTTTTATTAGTCGTTACTTTGATTAGACCCTCAACGCGGTTCTTTGAGATTCTTGTACACAAATGAGACGGCTGGTTGGGCAGTGTCGTTATACACTATTGTAATAAATTGTGGACACATCTAAAAGTCAGTTAAATAGTTGTTAAGCCGGATTTTGTGTATTTCTAATCTATATTTCTTTATTTATTAACAGCGTCGTTAGAAAATAACAGTTACATGAATAAAGAATGAACATACAAATAATAATAGACACAATACACACGTAAAATATTATCACCGACTATTAATTTCAGCTTTACGGCTCACAGTTACTTAGTACTGGAGTAGTGTAGCAATAAAATGCGGCAGGATTTTGCTGTAGGCTCGTCAAGACAAGACGCGATTGAGTTAACGTTTTTATGCCTGTTTTACTGCCCTTGCCAAGTTGCCACACTAGCCATTGTTACCACGCACCTACTCGTGCATCAAATTAACTTTTACAATCATTTTAAAGTGCGAAAAATGAGATCTTTGTAATATAAGGTACAGTGTGAATGTTCCTGTTTCAAGCGTTAATGAGTTTCTTTAAACGGTTTGCCATTTTATTTTTGTTTTGAAGTTTTGAGTGTGGACCTACCTGTGCGTAGTGTAGTGTGTAGTGTTTTAGTAATAATTTGCAACAAAAACAAGAGTATTGAACAGAGAAATATATTTATTGAGGCTCGCCCGACTGCTGTTTGACAGATAATCTCACCCAAATACGCCTTATTGGTTAAGCGATTTTGCTCTTAGAAATCGATAGTTACTTTGACGTCTCAGTGGACGCTTTATCGTTTAAGCGATTTTGCTCTTAGAAATCGATAGTTACTTTTGACGTGTCAGTGGTCCTAATATTCCTACCGAAGCAACAGTTTAAGAGCCGATCCTGAATTTTTAATTGAGGTTGACGTGCCGTTGAAACAGTCACAAATAACATTTACAGCGTTTTTGCGACTGCTGCGGCCGGCATCTCCGGGGAACTGGTTCAAAGACCCCCAAATATGCTAAATGCTCGACATTGAATTGCTTAATTCTACGTGATCGTAAAAATCCCGTCGAAAACTCTTGAAGTTATTCTTTAACTTTCATTCTAATAATAATTGCGAAAAATGAACAAAGTGGCACTAAACTCTTTCGCTTTATTAACATGTTTCTCAAATACTAACTGTATTTAATGAGTTTGTTATTGTAGCCATAAATTGTCTCTTGATCACGAGATAGTACAAAGTGCAGTGAAAAACAAATTTGCACCTGTTTGATACATATTCAAAGCGTAGCAAACGCATTCCTGTGCTTGCATCGCGGACACCTGCGCGCGCGCACCTAAATCTCTCCCGTTACGACGGTTTACATTGCTGCTATGTGTAGATCGGATGCCCCCACTGCGCACGAGTGAGCGGTCAACCTCTTTGATTTTAAATTGCTTATTATACAAGTTAAATGTGTATAATATGTAGTATTATAGCCATTTATTAGTTGTTACTGTTTGTATAAAGACTACCAAACTGATCGGGATGGTTATCCTATTGATAAAAAATACGTTGATATGTTACAGATTTTTTAATCACAATAAGAATATAAGAAGTTCACTATTAGATAATATTTTGATGACATTTCCTCATATAAATATCGCAAGCAAAACTGCGAGTGAAACATACAAAATATATCGCAATGTAGTACGAGTAAAGTGTATAAATCAATTAATATCGCGAGTGTTAACGCTTACGCAGACACTTTATATTATTAACTATATGAATCACGCTATGATATACAAAGTGACAATGTGACCAGCCAATATGTAATTGAAATCGTTTTAACAATTGGGATGTTTGATTGTTTGAAAATAAGATTTTATTACAAAAAAAAAATCACTTACACAAATTAATTACACGATATACTTAGTTTTCGTAATTTTCTAGCTAGTTTAAAAGTAATAAGTATGCTTTGGACGCAAGAATATTATGACGTCATAAGTTGCTATCTCAAACGAAGTTATCATTATTAGCACTAAGAAAGATGTACCCTATCCAACTTCTATAAGTAAACGTACAATGAAATATTTAATCAGTCGAATATTTACGATGCGATGTTATTCAACTTGTAAATTGTGTACAACTATTCTGGTGCTGACGTAAACAGTTTTTGTATACTTATTACTTATATTTATACCGTGTAAACGTTATGCCAATCAAATTCGTACACATTTCCTCGTTTTTACTACTGAAATACTGACAACTGACTACAGTTACATATTTGTATGTACTTTACCTGTAACAGAATTGGGACAGTCATGAAATAACCAATACAAGTTGTTTATTTTCCCTCTATGGTAAGGCACAAGTTTAGAGCAAAATTTACCTTTTTTGGGTATTATTTCCTAGGAATAGAGTATAAAATCTGTTGCCTTATACATAAAATCATGTGTACTATCTACATAGCTTGTAATATACAGCTTATGACAGTCCACTCCTGGACTAGCCTCCACTACATAAGATAGGTTGCGATAATCTCCAAATCAGAGCGCTGCTGCTTACAAAAATCCTTTACGACACTTACAGAAAATTGATGAAGATGTACGCCATTCTAAGTACACTTTAATTCTGGGTTCTGGAGCAAACTATGTACTAGAAATATAATGAAAAACTTGCAGCGTGACTCATAAGAAAGTGATGTTTACAACTGTAGCACACAGTGGAGTGCGTACGTTTAGATGTAGACGATAGACAGGGGCATCGCTCGAAATAAACTAGCGACCGACTAATACAATATCTTGCCATACATTTTTATACTGTACTCGACGCACTTCCAAAAATAGTTTGAGAATTATTTTCTTTATGCTGTTGTCTTGTAATTACTGTTTCACCCATTTCTGACAATGTGTGCAGGGGCATTTCAAATTAAAGTGTACTTATCTTTCCGAATATCTCTTCAATGTGATTTTGTGTCATGATATTGTATCTTCATTAAGACTGTATAAACTTTAAATACTATGAAACAAATAAAAAGTTGTTTTAATTAATAGCCCTCTTCACAAGCACTGAACGCGAAATAGTTCTAAACATTATTCTTAGGACAAGCTCCAAGTTGCATAATTTAACTCGTCGAGTACCGGTTTTGTAGACACAATTATAGAACAATAGGTTGCGGTCACCGGTGACCGCTTGGTGTTTGACAGTTTAATCATAACAACCAAAGTATACATAAAGTCAAGTGCATAAAGCTTATATTTGTTTGTCCATTATTGAAAACACTTCGCCTTGATAAGCTATATGGATTTAAGTACTTATTGTTATTAACAATTATGTATGAAACTGCAATTATTTACGTCTTTTAAACTTGCATTTATTGTAGTGATTTTCTAAGTGCAGTATAGCAATGCCCTGCATCTTCATTACAACAGTCTAAAGTAGGTAATTCACACAATTTAATAGCTAGTCCAACATTCAGCTTACTTGTCAGTTCACTATGAATTTACGTCGCTTTAGTGTGGTGAGGTGACACAATAATATTCGCCATGGTAATATAATCGATAATCGGCCGGAGTTACGACACGCCCGCCTCTACCGTCTTGTTATATTCTCGTTTGCTTTGGACATAACATCCACGTACTCACAATGCATTTTCTAAGGACATACTAGAGTTGAACTGGATTCCATTGTGAAACTTGGGAGTTAATTTGGTACCTTATGCGGCAGAGACTACTTATTGTCACGTCCTACCTCTTCAACTATCTCCAGTAACAAAAAACACTACATGGCGACGTGAAAGGAACCCGCAAAAATTAACAAACATATGGATTTATACAATTAGTAAAAATTATTGATATGATTATTATACTTTTAAAAAAATGCATCGCAAAGTTTTAAACAATTAGAAGTTAATAATATTTGTTTATAATTATTTGGTTGACGTTAATGAATTGCTTAGTAAACATTTTACAATATGCAGTAGGTAAAAACAATTGTTATACGTTTCACTTAACATCATTTACAAGCTATGCATTAGAAAATAACTTGTAAAGCATTTTTTGTTTCACTCTTTCGAACGTAGGTTTGTTTAGTACAACTTTAACACTTAAACTGCAGAATCAAATCTAATGAACTGATGAAACAAGGCGAGAAGAATCTAGTAACTTATAGTAAACTATTATTTCACAAGCTATTAAACCACATAACAATACCGCAGAGTAATGGCGCCTCTCCTTACTTTATCGTTGAACGGTATGCCAATAAAAGAAACGTGATACACTCGTAAACTGTTAAATGTTACAAGATCTCGCGTTCTAACTTACTGAGCTGTGAAACAATATGGCTTATAGGCCCTTCTCATATTGCCAGCCGTTAACGAAACTCCAAATGTTGCCATTTCATGGCTTCTTTAACTAGCAGTATCAAATCACAATCTGTATGTCTACGTTTATTGTTATGTGTGTGTTTTACAATAAGATGTTACGTATATCGGCCCTGATACCATGGGCAGGGTACAGTAGAAGATACAAGTAATAAGCGCTTTGTACTGTCAGTCAAATCTGCAAAAACCTGGCTAACATTATCTGTACATTAGTATCCTAACTACCCTTTAAAAGTATACGTAATTAAATCACAGTTCTCAGACAAGTAATAAAAAGTTTTTCAACACTTAGCACGGGTTAATTCTCACAGAAAACGTAATGGCTGACGTCTCCCATTGACGTACGTGACTGACATAAATTAATTAAAAACATTTTCATTTTCAGATGTCTACTGTCGCGGGACTTCGTGAGGCTTGGGAAATGGTTCGTCCAACCTTACGACGGCGACGAAGAAGAAGTCGGCAAGAGGTACGATGCATTACAAACCCTATTATTAAAAGCATAAGAGTTAATCTCAGTACAGAACCACTTGTGATAGTGAAAGTCGAAGTTACGATATGACACGCTTGTCTTTTGCGTGTGCGCGTTACATGTAAGCTAATTACTCGATGTTGATTGTATCTGCAAGATTTTAATTGTACATTGTACAATGATTGGTTTCTTTTGGTAAAGTAACGGTATTGGGAAAAGTTATTGGGCATGCCTTAGTGGGAACTGTGCAATGTTCTGATCTAACCTAACCTAACCTAACAATCTTTCTTTGAAAAAGTATGACTGTCTTCTGGTTTAGTCAACTCGGTTTTGTGAACCAGACCAAATTCAAATCTGGTAACTTTGCTTTTGGTTATGAACTACCATTAAATATCTAGCTAGGTGACAAGTTATTCTTAATTACACTCATTGTCAGACCATTAAGTCACGACCTCGCTAATTTATGTCCTAAACTAAATAAAAATACTTAAAAGATACCTACTAATACTTTTCCATACAAGATTATGTGACAAACAGGAAAAGTATAAATATTAAATATTCAGCCACGATTAACCTGGCATCACTAAACCTTTGACGTGATTGACGTCATAGTCCTGAATCACGCAAGCAAAGTTTTCATGTAACATCGTACACAGTCATTGAATTGCAAATATGTAATTGGATATGACACATCGTTTAGTCCTTATGTAGTTATAAGATGTATAGTTGTAAGTACGGAAGTTCAATTTGGTCCAATTCTCTCAGTGGATTGGTATCAAACACGCCGTGGTGACACGAGCGTCACTTCCTAGAGCAAACGAGAAGATCTCTGTGTCGTACCCGTTAAGACACTAGGGTGGGACTTCGTTCCCCTTCCGACATTTCTTTACTTTGTAATTACTAAGTAGATGCAGTATTTTTCATGCTTTTCTTTATAAAAACTGTACCTAATATATATAGTCTTTAATCTTTTGGAAGGTTTTTTAAAGTGTAACACTAACAACTGATCCAAATGACATGGTTGTATGATCAAAAGGCGGCAGTATATATCCGCCTTTCCCGTTTTCGTATATTATGTTAAACTTACCAGTAAATAGATACATAAATTGAATATCAGTGCCGATATCCCGCTACATGGGAGTACAGCGATCGATGGCAATTTGATTTGAGGCTGCCGTCGCGCGTCGCAGCGAGATACATCGAGCGACACAGCCCACTGACTATATTATCTGTAGACACGACCCATGGCGAACCTTGCGGTACTCGAGCGACGCACCGCCTTGCACCGACACAACTTACTACATTTGTTATTAGTAGCAACCCTCTATATTGTTATAAACTTTTAATGAGCTACCTAATTAATTTAGAAACTGGGTAATATTGTATGGGAAATTAATTAGGACTTCGTGTCAAAGTTACCATCTAGCTCTTTTAAACTCAGTTGATGCCGTGCGGAAACGTAAGAAACACGTTTTCACACCTATCGTGTTATTTAGTATGTCTAAGTTTAGGCATACATCATTAGACTCTGTAAATGAATCAATAATCTCTTATATTCCAGTCCATGGCACCTGTCGTTCTCGTTCGCGTTCTTCCTGCACGGCGAGAGCACGGTGTGCGCGTCCGTGGACGTGCGCCAACACCCGCCCGTCAGGACGCTCACCGCCAAGCGACTCGCCAAGATCAACTCGCCCGACAACCAGGCTGATGCCAAAGGTATCAAACATGCATTTACTCCACTGATTCCTTACAGTTTCAAGAAATGAACGCAGTCGATGGAGTACAATGTGTTCCAGAGACGTGAATAGAGAGATAGAGTAAAATTTACATTACTAGCTTTCCACGCCACAGCTGCACATTAAGGTCTTTAACTTCACGAGGTAAACAACATCTTAAACAACCAACAGTAAGAATTCACTCTGATGAATATAACTGTGGTAGTCAAAAGCTTAAAATCCGTTCTTATAGCTTGCTAATAATATAATGCTGGCAGCTGCGACAAGGACTTTTCATAAAATGTAAGGATAACCTAAGAAATACAAAATACTGTAATTTGCAATCCAAGATGGTATTAACATTTATATACTATTGTTACAGTGATCCTGGCACCGTTCGGTCTGGAGGGCACGTTGACGGGGCGCGAGTGGACTGACGCGGACGCGGGCACGGCGCGACTGCTCGACGCCTGGCGACAGCTATACCCGCTGGAGCAGGGCTGCGGCGCTGTCGAGGTATCTTATCTTACTTTATTGCATGTTACCTTACTTATCTTGATAAAAGTGGGGATATGATGATATTACAACCCTCTGGTAATTGTCGATAAACAGAGGCCCTGTTCTCTAATGAAGTTTCATATTGAGTCGGGCCCTAATTCACTCTTTGTTACTGTTGATTGTTTTCAAATATTAAAAGATCCAGTAATACTTGGTCCGGCCCTAAGAAGACCTGAGGCAAGAGGTTTCGGATTGTCACAGGGTCGGGCCCTATTCTGCAAGTTGCAATAGTGTTTAATACGGTACGTGGCGGTGCAGGTGGCGTGCGGCGGCGCCCGCATGCGCTACCCGTGGCCGTACGTGCTGGTGACGCACATGGAGGCGGCGGCGCCCGCGCGGCCCTCCGCCGCGCCCGCGCGCACGCTCGCCGCGCTCTCCACGCCCGCGCCGCACAAGGTACGCTCACTTCATCTCGCACTACTATGTATACGTGCTAACTAACATTCCACAAATACATCGCACCAACACTCGTAACATACGCAAAGGTATGTGTACAAGGTTCTCTCACTCCATAATCCAATGAGAACCACTTGGCAGACATTTGAACCGGAATCCAACTGGCTTCATGTACACATCAATACACAGGGTTTGTAAAAATCTTTACAAATTTTTACAAATTTTTACAAATTCTTTTACAATATTATTTGTGATAATGAAAATCGGAAGTGGGAAACAAAACTGTCTTTCTAGAATTAAGATAAGTTTCGAGTTACATTTCCAATATTAAATAGTTTATGATGATGGTGTCATTCATGAAACCAGAATGCCATTACGCTTTTATTCTAACACTAACATAAAAACCTTATCCTTGTTCTTAACTCCTGAATAAAGGCATACACCACTAAATCCTACTTCATATTTATTTAATGCCACAATAATAACATACAACTGTAATTCCAGGCTCCCGAGATCTGCTACGGTGAGGCTGCGGGCGACAAGACGGAAGACTTCATAGATCCCACCAGAAAAACTCCTTGTACCTGTGCGAAGTGAGTACAGAAACATAATACTGCATAGTAGTGCTACTATATCGCGCATTTATATATTTATATGTATTGTTGTTATTGCATTCACTAAGTACATGCACTGAGAAAATAAATTTCAAAAGGATAAATCTTATATATTTGTGACATCTGTACAGTGCATTTACTCAGCTAATGACATAAGTAGATAAGAGCAGTATATAGCAGTAGTTGTATGAAATTGTGTGTTATGCATCTATATTCTACGTATGACATGTATGAAAGACTATTATTACTCTATTTATCCATATCTTTGCATTTTGAATGAGAGTTCCAGGCAAGTCTACCACTGAGCATATTGAACCTTATATTACAAACAATAAGTATCAATTTTTCGGTGGATGACGATATGTGTAGTTATTATTAGTAAGTTAACAGGGTGTAGACGATAGGTAGATGTTATGTATGTGAATGTTTTATTTTTATATACTTAGCAATGATATAATTATTATTTGTAGTTACATAAGCAGTAGAGGGTAAAGCTTAACCAATATACATAATGATATTATGTCTATTGGTACTTGTGACAAAGGAATTTGAAACTTAATGCTCAAAGAATCTTCTACGGATATTGTAAGTTCATATAGTACTGCATTAAAGTCTAGTTTTGAATTCCTTTGTCAGACACGCGGCGACTCTTGTCACACTTCGATATCTCTTATACGAAATGAATTGGATTAGTAAAATCGGTGTTTTTATGAACGTTACTATTGTAGAGTTGAATTCGTTATTGCTATTGAATGGGCATGTTGACAAAAATGTTAGAAATTAGATTATTGTTTCGCTATAATACATACATTCTTAGATTCTTAAAACATCATGATCGGCCGGATTAATCACTACTTCGATCTTTTTCAAGTCTTGTTTTTTCTGTCGGGCATTCGCGATTTTAAAGCTTCATTTAACATTAGAAAATGACGTGTTTCCATCGTTTCGAATTAAATACTTATTGGACCGTGTATCCAATCGCGTTACCGGGTCGGTGGAGGAGTTAGTATCGCGCGAGACACGTTGGGCTCGTGATCGTTCAGTAGGTCGACATAGCGGCTAAGAGATGTGTGAGTGGGGTCGGGTAGTGGCAGGGCCCTTGTGTGTGCAGATGGCGGCGCCGGCGCGCGGCCCGGCCGCCGCCCTTCCACCGGCGCGCGCGCCGCCCGCCGCGCCCAGCCCACCCAGCCCACACCGCCCACACCGCCCACTCCGCCCACTCCAACCACTCCGCCCACTCCGCCCACGCCGCGCAGTGAGTACACACCACGCCGAGCCGCTTCATACCGCATGACCTGTTGCCTCTAAACTATCATTTATTCTATTTTATACTGCATGCGACATATGTATCGAATGCTGATGTTTATCATACGAATTGCATGTTTTGTGTCTTATCATATTTGTGTCTAATCAAACATCGTTGTGTATTTGACAACCTTATTATGTTCGGCTGATTAATTCATTAATTGTTAGTTAAGAAATACGAGTACATGCTGTAAGTGCGGCTGGAATGATGCTGTTAACGTTGCATTAATATAACTAGTATTGGGTCAGTTTTACTAAAATTACAATCAAAATGTTCCTTAGTCAATCACACAAGAAAAAAAAATACACTCGAAAATTGCATAGCAATGTTTATTCCTTATCACATAGAATTTTCTAGTAAAACTGGCCCTAAAGCCGTTACTATAATATTTTACTGACCATTTAACGTACATGTAATCAGATAAACTTAAGAAATACTGTCATTATAATAATCTATATACACAAAACACTGAAATATTGATTTATTGGTATCATAATGTAATAACGGCCATGCGATATAATATACTTTTATTCCGCTATAATACGAAATGATAATGTTGTCAATTGTCATCTTGGAACTCCAAGACATAATTACCTATACGATTAATATTATTTAAGGAAATTAAACTGAATCCTCGCCTCATTAATGTTCACACATTTTCTAGAATTTGCTACACTGTCATCGCTTGTAATACGTCAATAATTCTTCGGTTATTGCGAAGATTGGAACAGTATTATATCAAATGAAATAATGAGCTCAACAAACTTCAGTTAATTAAGTCGAACTCTAGGTAATTAGTTGAAGTTTGCAACTGTTCCGTTTTTGTTTTTATTAAATTCAGTGCACTTTTGTTTTAGTTACTGTAACAGGGTTGCATGTTACATCTCATATTTGTTGCGGCTTAAAAAATACTTTAAAAAATCACAGTGCACTGGATTTAGACTGCTAATTTTATTATCATGGAGCTTTTGTAAACTGAAGAAGGTTCTAAGTTTTGACAGTTACAAGCGGTGAGGTTGCAGCAACAAGTTACGGTACACATGATAACATCTACCTTTCATTCGGGGGGTCCACTCGCCATGTCGTCTGTCCTAGTCCATGGGTCTATTGTTCATGGGTGCTATCATATCAGAGGTTGATTAGTGAAAGTGAAGGATTGAAACATTTACTACCATTTTGTGGGTCCATAAACATATTTCCTAGAATAATTTTCTTTGGGTGTAAAGAAGAACAATTGGTTGCATTGTGTTGTTTGTTGTTATGTTACACCTGTGTTTGTTTATCATGGGTTAATTGTGATTAGTGATGTGTTGGTACATCATTCATTGGTTCATCGTTCACTTTCACTCGGGAGCCTCATGATAAGCCTGTGTACAGGTGGTTAAAGTAATATTGTGTGTGTCAGGGGCCCGGGCGCGGCGTGTTCCCCGGCCAGTTGTGGTGGAGGCTCCCCTGCCCCGGGCGGCTCCGCCCCGCCCTCCGCTGGAGCACCACCACCCTCGCCACATCACCAGCCCTTGCCTAATCACCAGGTATGTTAAATCTACTTGTTAAGCAAAAAGAAAACTTATAATTTGAAATTAATCATTAGGTCAAGTTTTTTGACGATGCTTTCCTGTTCTGTACATTAATGATATCTAAATAAACTTATATATTTACCAGTCAACGGGCATAGTACCAACGACGCTGCATACGCCTGCGCCGACGCCGGACCCGCATGCTCCACCTACTCCCGCGCCGCCATCGTTACCCCCGCCCAAAACTTATACACAGGTAAGCTATTTTAGTTTTTTGTTTTACTCTTAGTCTTTTCCTTGCAAGAGATCCCAGGGTTTTGATCTTTTGGAAGGCGTATTAGAAATGTACTGAGATACAATTCTTTGGTGACTATTATTATAATTGATTTTATGAAGTGAATGAACGGGAATAGAGATAAATAGAATTTGAGGTGAGACCAGAATTACCAAAGAAAATGAATGTTTGATGATAAACGATATGTTGTGTATATTGATGAGAGAAAAGAATGTATGTAGTAACGTAGCACCCCCGCAGACGGAGGCGTGGCGGCGGCCGGCGCTGGCGGCGGGCGCGGCGCGCGCCGACCCCGCGGAGGACGAGCACGCGCTGCACATGCTCTACGACTACACCACCGTGCACGCCTGGTGCGTGCCATGCTCCATCCACCTCACTCACTAACTGCTCTCGGACATACCCCTAATCGGTCAACTTATACTGCTCAGTCTAGTATTACTTGCGCAATCTCAATGTTAAAACATTAAACTTCAATTTTTATCCTATAAGTATTTAAATATTGAAAATCCTTTTGCTATATGCGAGTTACACGGACACGTCACGATGAGGCTGACGTGACGTGAATCTTTTGCCTCGCTACATTGTACACCAGTTTGCGCATCAATACATGTCGAGCTTCGTTTATTGCGTTCAATACTTGGTAACATTCTCGTAAAAGAAATATCTTCAATCATTTATTATCCACTGCTCAGTATAGTATAGTATATATATCTCTCTTAATCAGTTTCAAATTCGCTGTCTAAGCGTCCTGCATACAATATGCCAATGATTATTTATTTGTGTCAATAATTAATATTCGTTTCATATTCAGTACCCATACTGAACTTATAACGGCTTGTTAATGACTGCAATTAATTTGAGCACTATTTATACAATAATTTTGTTATAATATTTAGGTTGGAGCACCCAGTGAAGCGGTTCAAGTCGTCACAGAATAGTTTCCGCGAGGAGATGGCGCTGGGCGCGGGCGCGGCCGGAGACCTCTACGCGGGACACGATCACACCAAGATGGCCGCCATGAGGGACTCGCAACAAGATCTCAAGCAAGAGAAACTCGATCATAACGTAAAAACACTTACTTACTATTATATTCATGGAACTCATAAGAAATATTTAACATTGTAAAATTTCTAACCATAGTCATAGGAATATTGTCTCTTCATAGCTCAGAGAATAGGCAAATTAATCCTTCGATTGATTATACCAAACAACATCAATCGCTGATGATGCTAGATGTATCTGATCACAATTTTATATATAAGAAGATTGAAGTGAAGTTGAAGTAAAAAAATCGTCATAAAAGATAATTTAACTAGTATCTACAGTGCTGCTGTAATAGGTTAAAGAAGTACAAAGATATAGTAATTTTAAAACACTACAACTAAAATAAATATGATAATTTATCGTACAGGAGGACACGAAAGAGTACAAGAATCTATTCACGTCGGACGGCTTGTGTCCGACGCTGAAGGACCTGGAGCAAATATTCGACAACTCGGATGACGCGGCCAGCGGAGATGAGACGGTAAGACTTGTGAGTGTACACCCTTCTTATATTATACTAGTTTGTAGTTGTATGTTAATGATATTTAAAATGTCTGTTAATGTGCAAATTAAATGTGTTGTGAAGATGTGTCTCATTTTACAAGAAGGTCATGAGACTTTAAATGTAATTATAGTAATTGTTGATATTGGCATAGTTAGTATTGGAGTGGTCGTCCAGTGAGTATACCGAATGTCCCGGCCAGCTGCAGGTGGCGACGCCCCCCGACGCCAAGTGCGGCGAGGAGTCCCGCTGCGGGCGCGGCTGCCCGCGCGCCGAGGAGCTCAGCAAGATGTTCCCCACGCCGCCCAGCATGGAGGCGCACGCGCAGGCCTCGCCCGGCTTCTCGCTGCCCGACGACGCCACGCCGCTGCGCGCCGGCTCGCCGCCGCCCGACCAGGCCATCGAGGACTGGTCCTACGTCTTCAAGCCGCCCACGCTCTACAAGTATGTGGGCTCCTCCAAGTACGCGCCGCTCACCACGCTGCCCAGCCAGCTCCTGCCGCCCGTCACGCTCCCGCCGCACGCCGTGTACCGGCCGCGCTACCAGGACCACGACCACGACCAGCCCAAGCCCAGGGACGAGGCCGACCCTGACACCGCGCGGCCGCAAACTGGGGTCAAGCGGTCCGCGCCGCCTACTCCGGAGAGTCGAGACGCGCGACCTCGCCGGCCTTGTGATACTGCGCCGTCTAGCACTGGCGCCGGAGCGCGTACTGGCACGACGACGACGTCGACGTCGTGCGTGGCAGTGTCCCGCGCGGGCCGGCGCGGGCCGGAGTCGGCCCCGGCAGCCCCGCACGCTGCGTGCCCACTGATGCTGAACGTGTTGCTGGCCGACACCGTGCTCAACGTCTTCCGAGACCACAATTTCGACAGCTGCACGCTCTGCGTCTGTAATGCTGGACCCAAGGTACGCAGACACTATATTCTACTGCATGATTTTCACCAAAAACTTCTATGACAGTCACAATTTGTATGAGTATAAGTCTTATAAGAAAATGACTTTTGTCCAGGTGGTAGGCAACATCCGCGGCGCGGACGCAGCGACGTACCTGTCGGGCTGCACGGGTATGGGCGGGGGCGGGCCCGGGGGCGCGGGGGGCACGTCCCCTACCTCCGCGGACGAGGAGCCCTCGCACTGCACCTGCGGGTTTAGCGCCATACTCAACCGACGACGGGCCCACCGCGCCGGACTCTTCTACGAGGTAACTACTCACAACGTATAAATAGTTTTTGAGGATACGTACCATCGCATACGTACATAATGTGAAGTAACCATTGCTCTCTATAAAACATAATAAAATACTAATTAGTCCTAAAATAATTATGTTTAACAATAGTAAAGTAGTAGTAGCATAATCTTAAATCCACATAATTTACTAATCTGTATTGTAATCTCGCAGGATGAGATGGAGATCACGGGTCTGGCGGAGGAGCCTGGCGAGGGTGGGCAGGGCGCGGGGCTGGGCGAGGTGGCGCGAGTGGTGCTGGCCCAGAGCGCGGCCCCGGCCGGCGGCCCGGCCTCCGCCCTGGCGCGCGCCGCCACCGCCGCCGCCTCGCATCCCCCCGCCGACGAGCTACGGCTCAACCTGCTCGAGTACGTATACACACTACCTTTGAAATAGAACCAATACAATGAGAATCAGGACTTCTAGTATAGCGAAAGATTTCATGTCCAATAAACTCAATTTAATACGTCAAACACCATCGCTTTATGGTGGATGTTAAACGTACACTCATTGAGCATTTCGTCTCAAGTTTTATCTTTAAAACCACTCCGGCTAAGGAGTTAATATTTTGCCAAAATTTAAGTTCCGTAAATGACTCAAGTAATGAAATAGAATTGTGTCGTATGCTTAGTAACGTGTGTCCCTGTACAGGTACACGGACGGCGGCACGGCGGCGGCGCGCGCGCTGCGGGCGGCCGTGAGCCCCGGCCCGCCCGCGCCCGCCGCGCCCCCCGCGCCCGCCGCGCCCGCCGCGCCCCCCGCCGTGCATCGCTGGCCCTTCATCGGCGCGCGCGCACCACGCTCCTCCCGCGACGTAGTCAGGTACATTGTTCACTTTGCTCGACTGTCACTTTCTTAACGTTACTCTTAAAGAAACATTAACGTTGTTAAACTTGTTCTCAGATTAATGCGGCGATTAAGACCTTTGTTACAAGACGCTATCCAGAAGCGTTGTTGTGGTGCGCGCATGTGGGACGGAGTGACAGGTCCCCTGACGTGGCGACAGTTCCACCGCCTGGCCGGGCGCGGCAACGAGGACCTCTGCGAGCCCCAGCCCGTGCCGCCGCTACTGGTCGGACACGACCGCGACTGGATCTCCTTGTCTCCCTACGCGCTGCGGCACTGGGAGCGACTGGCGCTGGAGCCATACTCGTATGCTCGGGACGTGGCCTACGTCGTACTGGCCGCCGACTGCGACGCTCTCACCGAACCGCTCCGCGCCTTCTTCCGCGAGCTGTCGACCGCGTACGAAGCGTGTCGCCTGGGTCGGCACCAGCCCATCTCGCGGCTGGCTCGCGACGGCCTCGTGCGGTGCGCGCCCAGCTCGCGACTCGAGCGCGACGACTGGACGGGCCCGCTACCCTCCGGCCGACTGGCCGCGCATCTACGTGCCTACGGCGACACGCTGCGGAGCTCACTGCTACCGCAACTGTCGGCACTGTCGCTGGACAAGACATTGTTGGAGCCCGCGGAGCGAGCCGAGCGGACGGAAGCCATGCGGCCGCCGTCCACGCCGGAGCACCCCGCCACGCCGGGCGGCGCCAGCAGTGCCACGGAGGCTGACGCGGAGCCCGCGGCCCCCGGCGCGGCCGCGGGCGCGGCGGCCTGGGACTCGGACGAGGCGGGCGCGCCCGCGCTGGTGCTGTACGTGGTGGAGCCGCCCGCCGCGCACGCGCACCGCCCGCACGCGCTGCACGCGCTGCTGCGCCTGGCCGCGCGCGTCATGGACCATCTGCATCACCACAACCCACTCGTCAAGGTACACACGCCTCTACATGTCACTCTTAGGGATGACATCACATCACATAATAAATGTATTCTGACCGACCTATTTACTGTGAAACCTCGTAACACCCGTATTGTGTGCAGATCATCTCCCTGGAGAGCGTGTGTGCGCGGTGGGGGCTGGGCTGCGACACGGAGGCGGCGGGCGCGGGCGCGGGCGGCGGCGCGGGCGCGGGCGCGGGCGGCGCGGCCGACGTGCGCGCGCTGGCCTTCAGCGTCTTCAGCGGGGCGCGCCGCCTGCTGCAGCACCACGCCAACGGGAAGTCGCTCACGGGCTTCGGCACCGCCGCCGACGCCAACCTCTTCCTGCAAGGCAAAGACGTCAGTACCAACATTATGTCGATACTATCTTACAGTACTTGCTGTGTCAAGTTCACATCTTGAACTATTATTTGTGTGACACTTCTCAATGAAAATATCATTATCATACAGGAAAAAAATCGGGAGCCATACAAGTTATTCTCCCCGGCGTGGGTACTGGCGGCGCCGCGCGCGCTGAAGGAGGTGGCGGAGACATGGGGCCAGGGCGGGGGCGAGCAGGGCGGGGTGCTGTTCCTGGCGTACTGCCTGAGCCACGACCAGCGCTGGCTGCTGGCCGCGGCCACGGACGCGCGCGGCGAGCTGCTCGACACCGCCGCCATCAACATACACGTGCCGCACAGGTACACTGCACGCTCACATACGCTCACAGGGGATCTGCTATCAACGTTAATAGCCAGTCTACGGTTTACTAACGACATTATACTCATGGCAAAATCACGGGAAAATAGGCTCAATGCATTGTCGCGATGACCTCTGTCAAAAAAAAGCAGATGGGTGCAGTTGGATGCAGGTTGCTTCAGGTCTATCCCCAATTGGGGGAAGCCTATGTTCAGAAGTGGACGACTTGTGGCTGTGATGATAATAATGATGAATTAAACTGTTGAAATATTCTAATACAAAAACTCCCAAGTTACAACATTGGTGTGTGTTACCTCTAATTAATGGTATCAGTTCAAACTCGTCCAGGTCACGTCGACGGCGGAGTGGTCCGGCGCGGCGGCTGGGGCTGACCAAGCTGATGGACTTCACACTCGGAGTCATGAGCCAGGCCGCGCAGCCATGGCGACTAGTCGTCGGCAGGGTCGGCCGCATCGGACATGGAGAACTCAAGGGTACGATTTTTAACCATTATTTAGCATATTCAAGTGATATTATATTCAAAGAACGATAAATAATAAGTCTATATGATTTAACTATAGTAAATAGTCATTACAGAATATTTTGTTATCTAAGTGTACCTAGTAAAATATTACGACTTAATTACATGTATCCCATTCCTCATCTAACTATAGGCAGAACAGTTACATTGTGCGTGCAAGTAGACACTTTAAGAATATTTGTAAGGAATATGATAACTTTGATCCTTTTATGACTAGTGTGAATATGGTGCTTAAGCCTCAAATTTTTCAAGCAGCTATAGATATTAGACAAAAATAATAAGTGGTAAAACAGATTGTCTGCATGGTCTATATTTTTGTGTTCTGTTTTGTTTATTTATTTATCCGGTACTCATACCACATTAATTTAGGCCCATAATTCTAAACGCCTGTGAGGCCTGTGCTTATTATTATTCTCGATTATTTTTTAATATCTGTAAGTGTTCCATGTTCAATAAATAAATAAATTGGTCGTCGCGGCGCGCAGGTTGGAGCTGGCTCCTGTCCCGCAAGCACCTGGTGCGCGCGTCGGCCACGCTGCGCGAGATATGCGGCAGCTGCACCGTGCTGTACCCGGGCGGCGTGCCCTGCATCCTGTCGGCCTGCCTCGTGTCCACGGAGCCCGACTCCTGCCTGCGCCTCATGGCCGACCGCTTCACGCCCGACGAGCGCTTCTCGCAGGCCTCCATCCAGTCGCACCTGCACACGCCGCGCGACGTCACCGCCACGCACATACTCGTCTTCCCCACCTCCGCCACCACGCAGGTACACAACAAACAAACTTCAGATTACTCTTTATTTTGTTACACACAATTTTATTTATATTTCATTTATACTAACTTGTGCGTTTTTTTGTACTATGTAGTCAAACCAGATGCCTTTCGAGCCACCCATGGCAAACGGCGAGGACAGCGATATGATGTTCTTAAACGTGGACATGGGTGATGAGGATATGGGGGAAGACAACATGACGGACCTGTTGATCGGCGACATGTTCAACAACATGTGGGCCGCCGGCAGTCCGCGGCGCACCGACGACGACCCCGCCGGCAGCCCGCAGGCACATCATCATCACCAAGCTGCCTTCCATCATCAGGACGACAACACCACTGTAAGACTAGCACCAGCATGACGATGACATGATGCATGACGTGGCGCCCCCGCGCGGTAGTGACGAGCAGGTCGGTTGCAGGAGGCGGTGGGCGCGCTGCTGCAGCAGCCGCTGGCGCTGGGCTACATGGTGTCGACGGCGCCGCTGGGCGCCATGCCGGCGTGGTGGTGGGCGGGCTGCGCGCACCTGCGCGACGCCTGCCCCGCCTTCCTCAAGACGGCGCTGCACCTGCACGCCGGCTCGCTGCAGGCCGCCGACGACTACACGTCGCTCACGCAGCGCCGCGACCACAACACGCACCCGCTGGACTCGCAGACCACCACCGACGTGCTCAGGTAGCGCCCGCGCCGGACTGCCGTGTCCTCCGCCCAGTTGTACGTGTACTCACCGCGCCGTGTTACAGATACGTGCTGGAGGGCTACAACGCGCTGTCGTGGCTGGCGCTGGACGGCAGCACGCACGACCGCCTGTCGTGCCTGCCGCTGCACGTGCAGGTGCTGATGCAGCTGTACCATACCGCGGCGGCGCTGGGCTAGGCCGGCACTGGCCGGCACTGGCCGGCACTGGCCGGCACTGGCCGGCACTGCGCGCAGGCTACATATGATCCTCGTACAGCGCCGACGTGCAGTGCGGTGTTATTGTGTCGTGATTGTGGTGAAACTCAAAATCCTCAGTGACAAGTGTAGTGATTGTGAAGCAACGGATCTGAATGAAAACTGGAATTACTTAAAATAATATAGTATTGTGCAGGAAGCCTTAAAAATAATTCTGTCAAACCAATTATAGATTGCACATGTTAAAAAGGCACTACATGTTTCATACCGATGTGATATGATCATGCCTGACTAAATACTAGTTATTCAAGTAAATTGTTGGAGTTGGTATTGGAATGGTATTTGTAGTGGGCAAATGGGTAATATTTATTGTATAAAAGACATCATTGAAAACTATAACACTTGACATAATATATCTTATAAAATAAGCAAGCAAGTGCTAATTTATTTTTAATTTTTCTTAATTATTTAAAGAAACAACGCTCCATACTAAGATTTTCTTATGCGTCGTGTCGTAATAAAATATTTTATAAAACATTATTATAATAAATTGACGTGCATGTCTGTCTCAGACATGTTAAAAGCTGCAAATAAATCAATATCTTACTATGATTATGTATTGTAATACTACCCATCTGCTACTACATGTTAAGTAAGGTAAATGACTAAAAGGCAGCGTATATGTAGACTTGTAGTTGATGACAGTACTTAGATAAATTAACTAGTAGGGAGTGTAAGTCAAGGGCCTCGTTACGGTATGTTATTGTTGTCAAGTGTTGGTGTGTCGCCTACATCTTGTAGGGGACCGTGTTAATGTGGGGTATCTACTATGTTTAGTAACAATACACAGAAGTAACATGTTTTATCAATAATTTCACCTTATTCTCTCATACTTCTTATTTATTAACATTATTCTAAAAAGCTCTTATATGCTTATCTAAAGCAAATATGAGGTAGGACAAGTTACTGAACTAATATGTGTTCCTTCCTAAACAAAGTAAATATTTCCACGAACAGAGTTCTAAAATGAAATATCAAAAGTGTTATAAATTAATTACTAGGAAAATTTTTAAAAGCAAGCTAGTTAAGCCGGGAATTAGAATTTATAAGTTCGATCACAAAATATGGTCCAATTTGGCATGTAAACAGTTTTACATATTGTATACGTTATATTTATGTATCATTCATTCTCGTCAAAAGGCATTTTATTCTTATTTTATTTATCACCAAAAAAAGCGAATAGTTGAATATTTTAAAAAACTTGTTGAACTTGGCCAACGATTGCCAGGCACTTACAAGTAAACCAAAAAAAAAATAACCAGTGTCAACTTTCACTTACGCAATTTGTGCAATTAAACATTTTATGTTATTTATTTTCAACCAGTTTTAATATTTCTAGTGGTTTATATCACATATTTAATATGTGCAACATTGAATAAGTATTTGATTTACAGTTTTCCAAGTAAACAGAAAACTTCCAAGCAGTCTTGTCGGTATTAAAATACAAACTTCCTGATCTCTCATTCCAGAATCGAAAGTGAACCTCATTTTATATAGCTTATGTTTTAATGAAATAACCACAGTCAAACAGCATCTTGAAAATAATAATATAAATGTAGAAAAATTATAATAATTGGCCAAAATGGCTACATGCAAATGAATAAATTTTTTATATGGGAATGATGTAATTAGATAGTTAATTGCTCACAATATCCCTTTTCTCTCTTATACCTCAAATATTTTCACACTTCGACAAAAAATTCCGTCGATTTTAATTGTAGCTAGCATTAAAATTATTAGCAAAAATACTTAATAACGCAACTTAAAATTAGTAAAGGACAAGTTGAATACACACAATTTTACATTATATGCAATGTAGATTATTTTGAGTTTAATAGCTTTTTGAGCTTAATATGCATCCCTTATAAAAAACCTATTAATAACCTCTATATATAACTCACATCAAGTTTTGTTTTGATCTCAATAGCTACTGGATTGATACTGACTATTTTACCAAGGCCAATGTCCAAGATACTTGACATGAATGTTGTACACAGTATTCAAATTATTTTATTTATCATGTTGAACATGGCAATTCCAATAACATTCATATTTAATATAAAAAACATCACATAATTGCAAAATGTTCTCCTGTAATATTTGTTTCATAAAATGACGTCACAATATTTACAACTGCTACCTACTTGGTGCAGTGTATGTATTAATGTAATATATTTTTGTAATTTTTCGTTATTTTAATAAACCGGTATGAATTACCAAAGGAGTTAGATATGTATAGTATTTTAGATATTTTTTTACTGACGTTTCTAATTAAATCGTCCACCAAATCATCTCACTTATTGTATAACGACATTTGTCGACTGTTCATTCATGCATTATTTTTGTAGGCTTTTCGAAAAATAAAACGGCAATACGACTTTGTCGTTTGTAGTGTTCTTCACGATTTTACTTTCCAAATCATGTATAGTTTACAATCTAGGGACTTAGTAAAATTGACCACTGATGTAAAACATGAATTATGTAATTCTGTACAGTTATAAGGGAACAAAAATTCAATATTGCTTCACACGAGTACTGCATTGCACTCGGGATTCTAGTGAAAATCAATGTTCAAATTATATAATTCATTAATGGTAATATAATACCAATACTGTGTGTGGGTAACAATTCTATGACATACAGATTTACAAATAAATATTTGTTATGATAAATTCAATCTTGATATACTGTAAATGTGTGATACTCTCATAGTAGTCGTTTTTTTTTAAATTCTTCTGTCATCTGCACTACTCTCATGGTGTAGTAACTGTATTGAGGTGAAGAAGAATTGAAACAATTTGTATTGAGGAAGTATGACACAATTACACCGCAGAAAGCTAATTAGTAACACCAATAGTCTATGGTTAGATAAAATAAAATACATAGTGATAAAAAGAGCCCCCTAGATGATGTTCGAGTAGCATTTGTATAATTAGACATTGTCGTTTTATAACAAAAACATAAAATGGAGCCATTTGAAACAACATACAACATTTAATAAATAAATAAACAGAAGAGCGTGTTGATAGGTCGAATCTCCGACAGTTTGTAGTTATAATGAAATTTTCTATTTTAATATATTATTAAAGCGTAAGAGTAGGGAGGTGTGCTGTGAAACAAATATGTAAATATGTCCGATGCGTGGTTTGGATCGTGTATTACTCATTTTTTATTGATATATTATTCCATTTTTAATCTTATTTCTGTGGACTGAGTTCGGAAAAATCAAAAATCCTTAATCAATTTTTCGTATTGAACAAATTATCAGAAATCAGATTGTAAATTATTTTTTGTTGCTTAGTACCTAATTATTTTTTGTATTGTCAAGTGATGGTAGGCAATTTGTACAGGTTTTGTATGTAATGCGCGTGCGCAACGCCGCGGCGGTTTGCATAACTTATTTAATTGTAGACGCGGCCTGCCCGCCACTTAACTGATTATGCCTAGTTGAATATGAAATGTTTTAAATGTGTTACAGCATTTGAGAATATTTAATGATGTTGTATATAGTTTATTATTTTGTTTTGTAAAACGACATTTTGTACATATACTCGATGTAGTATCGAATACCGTTATTTGCCCACATTGCCGTATAATGGAGCACGTTTTAAAGAAACCACTCGTAATATTTTGTACAGTTGTTAAGCGAGATTCGTAGTTGAATGGATTATTTTAAGGATTTCGTTTTTTTGACTTTTTTGTTATTGTGAATTTGTCAATTTTTTTAGGGAATTGGGATCGTACTGTACATAGACCTCACCATTTTGTCATATATTAGTCGTAAGCGGTCAAATCTGATGATTGATGTGGAAATCAAATTTTCTAAATGGAGCAATCATTAGAAATTCGTAAAACAAAATTAGTGTAATACTTGATATTAATATAACTTTATAAATAACTGTGAAAATAGGTAATAATAATTATGAATAAAATATTACATATTTAAATAGCATTGTTTCATTTTGTGGTTTATCAAACTTGTTGGATTCTAGTTGAACTTTAGTAAGAACGAATTCGACACGAAGATAATAAATTAAAGCCGTTGGTTTTAATGAGATGATCACATGGCATGGCATTGAAAGCAAGCCTAAGGCCTAGTGTGCAGAGTGGCGCCGTGAGACGCGCGTGTAACTATCAACAGAATAGCGACGGCGCCATAGGAGCGTCTATGAGGTGCCTAGGGCACTTAGCAGCACCACCTATTGTTTTTTGCCAATAAACATAATATAATTTGGGCTTCTCAGACCCTCAGATTTTCAATCTCAGACTCAAACTTTCGACCAAGAACAATTCCCACCTTGTCTCTTAAATTCACCAAAATATGTAGCGTACATATCTTGCGCGAAAAATACTTTAAAAAGCGTTATTTTTTATAGGTATTTTCAGTCGTCTATATTTTGAAATTCATCAACAGCCTATAAATGCAGTGGGCACTGCTGAACAAAGCCTCTTCTCACACGGAGGTTTGAGCAATTATCACCACGCTTGCTCAATGCGAGTTGGTGATTACAAACTTATAATTAGAAATTATAAGCCCAGGTTTCCTCACGATGTTTTCTTTCACCGTGTGTCAGTGGTGTCTGATAATCTTAGAACTCTTAAAGGTGGACGCCCGATCTCTCGCGTCTTGCTTTAGTTCAGACTGGTACGGAGCGACTGGGAGGCCGTCTCCTCCTTCTACAAAGCAGTCATGCTAGCTAACGAGGTGGCGAGGCGCGTGAGGGATCGAATCTCCTCACCCCCCAGCCGTCGCAATACACTGGGCGTAGTGGATCGCGAGACGATCTCCGGCCACCGTTAGCACGGGTTTGCATGAGCCTAAACATGGGCGTTGACATTAGTCAAAGGCCCGTGTTTAATTTTCAAAAACATTGTCATTTTCCATAAAAGATCTTGTAAAAAATATTAAACCTATTTATTTAAAATGTTTAGGTGTCGACGATTCTTGCTATGAGTACAACGAAACGTAATTCTGTTGATACAAACTGACATTGACGTTGGTAAATTGATATGACAATGTTATTAATGTCATTACATTCTCATTGATATTTTGAAGATCGTAATTTTAGAATGGGTGTATATTTTCGTTTCGCGATTTCTGTGTAAATAAAACGTTGAATACAAATAAGATATGTTTATTTGTAAACAACATATATCTCTTGATTCTTGTAGAACAAACTAAGGTGCTAAACGAGACTAATAGCTTACAGTAACTACATTTGTATGGTCAGTGTTCGTATGAATATTAATAGATGACAATGAAAATAAACGAAAAGAATTTGTGCGCTTTCGCATCGTCTGCGACGCCGGTGGACCGCGACGGGTGGCTAGACATGCGAGGCGAAGTCGGAAAAAGTTACCAGAAACGATGGTTCGTGTTGAAAGGCAACCTCCTGTTTTATTTCGACAAGAAAGGGGACAAGGAACCAGTCGGTGTGATCATTCTGGAAGGGTGTACCATAGGTAGGAAAACTAGGAAACGAATACTTTTTATTTATTGTACACAATACTAGCTATAAAATTGATCATATTGTCTATTTATTGGCTTGCATCTAAAGGACTTTTTCCTAATGATAAGTGAATGTGAATAACTAAGTGATATGGATATTATATTCGCTATTAGTTTCGTTTCAAGGAAAAACTATTTTAAATACCCTCATGTGTATTATGTGTAACTGATATTTATAAAAATCCTTATCTATTATGCCTATCACAGTGCCCTTGTGTGCGCCTCTCTAGTGGTTTGCTAAATAGTATCTAAATGTAGAAAATCTCATTATCAGTTTGTAGGTAAATAATTCCTAATAGTGTTTATTTGTCTATGTCTATTTTTCTTGGAAAATTTCATTTTTATCTGTGCAGTACTTTTTACTTCTGTGTAACTATGGTAACAGGCATCAAACAAATTAGCTCGACCAGCATAAGTGTTGTTATCCCAAGGGCCTAATTAAATGTTTGATTTTGAAGGTATTTGTTTTTAAAACACTTCTCTTTAATCAACAAATCCAATTTTTTTCTGTATTTAAGCCTTATACAATTGTAATCCATAATTTTATTTATTTGGGAAGACAGTGACACATTACATATAGTATACATAAGTAATTTGAACAAATGTGCAACTAACAATGTTTTTCACAGAATATCATGGAGTGTGTCATGTTTGTATTGATAGTAGTGCGGTCTCTGTAATAGTGACTGGACTGGTTTATAGTCATAGTTTAACCATCTAAACATACAAAATGTAAAACACCACATCTATTAAGAACTTCATAAGTGCCTGATCACAGCTTTGATTATTTTATACATTTCTTTTGCACTCAACAAATACAAGACATAATATTTAACTAGTGTTTCCACAAATACAAAAAATCGACAACTTTTCTTCATACAAAAGCAGTTTCTAAATATTGGAAATAAAGTCTACAATGGAGTAAGTGGGGACTTGGCAGTGACACAATCATCTTTCTTATTTTTACAGAGTTGACAGAAGAAGAAGCATACAGTTTTAAGATATCCTTCCAGTGCGACGGTGGGCGCACTTACTACTTGTGCACCAACTCACAGGCCTCCATGGAAGCTTGGATGAAAGCTCTAGCCTGCGCCAGTTACGACTACATGAAGCTCATGGTGTCTGATCTGCAGAGGCAGTTGGATGAAGCACAAGGTACATAATACATTTTATATGACTTTTCTTCATGACCCTCTTCAACCCTGCCATAAGTAGAGATTATAGCGAACATCTCTATTGTAGAGGACTCCTAATGATTGTTGATGATGACCCGAAACCTAAATTATTAGCTAAGCTAGCAACAACCTAGTTTTATTTTGATACATTTTTATACTATGTACAGTCAGCACCAAAAGTCAATGAACAGAATCAACATAACAAAACACCTGTTCACAATAAAATTCTACAAGTTATAGTCGCAACTAGGAAACAAAATAGCCTGTACACCAGAAATTTACAAAAATCGTTAAACAAGGGTATTTCAAAAGTACGTGACTTTTGGTGCTGACTGTACCTATGTTAAAAACTAAGTAAAACTTACTAAAATCTACTTGACTTGGTTCCTCCCTTGGAGGACTTCGATTGAAAAACTAATTTCAAATGCAACTTTCAGCGGAAGCAGCAGCTGAAGCAGCACTCGTAACAATAACTCCACCGGAAGAGGAACCTAAAGTACCTCCGAGAGGGCAGAGGTACAACCCCTTCAACAGAGTCCCCGACGGAGAGAGTAAAGCTGTTCAGGGCAGTAGACATCGTGAGTATTTCATATTATGAATTATTTGATATTTAATACTGTATTTAAAAAAATGGTTTTGTTTTTAATAAATAAAGTTGTTTTAAACGCTTTTAAGTTGTTTAAAATGACTGCCTCGTTGGCCGAGTGGTCGCTAGTGCGACTGCCGGGCAACGTTCTGGTCTCGGGTTCGATTCCCGGGTCGGGCAAAGTATTACAGGATTTAAAAAAAAATCTCAGTAATAGCATGGTGTCTGGAATTGTGCCTGGTAAATGTCAATATGCACACCCTCTATTACATGGGACTCATAACATAAATAGTGAAAAGTGAGTGTGTGGTGTATAGTGGCATAATGTGCACCTCTACCTATCCCTTCGGGGATAAAAGGCGTGATTTTATGATGATGATGATTGTTTTAAATGCGGATTTGTTTAATGTAGCCTATCTCCAGGAGAAATTATTTAAAGGTTTTAGTTAGAAATTGAACTAACGCGACCAAAACCTTTTTTCTAAAAACTCATAATTACTATAGACCCCAACTATAATAAATCTTGTTTTTCAGACAAAGAGAACATGAGACCAGACATGCCTCGGAAAAGGGTACCGTTTCGTGACATCCACACAGCCTACGGCCGTAAAATATTAGCAGATAGAAGCGAGTGGCGGGCCAAACTGAGCAAACAGAAAGAGGACACATCGAAACCTTTAATACAATTCTAATAAGGTACAATTTCGTTTAGCAATTTTCTAAAGCCAAGCAATATGATTAAGGAGGTTCACTGCCTATCACTTAGTGAGAGGCGTATTGTTATTATATTGTTCTAAAGTCTCGGGTACACTATTCGAAGTACTTACGCTTATTTAGTTTTAAAATGGCAATGTTTGTGTTTAAGTTGCTTTGTTTGTAAAAATAGTATCTATTAATGAAGAAAATAAATTATTGCTTTTAATTAAAATGAAATAGAGATGTTCCTGACCAACCTAGTTAGTTTAAAATTAAGTACAGTAATATAAAATTGTCAAACACCGCGAGGACACCGGTGACCGCAACCTATTGTTCTTTAATTGTGTCTATAATGACGATACTCAACGAGTTAATCTCCCTTTTATTCAAAATTGTAATCTATTTCTTTATTATAAAAATAGATTTTTCTTTCTATCTACATACATTTTATTATGTGTCACTGAGTTTAAGAGTTGTATTTTGTATTTATTATGAATTTAAAAGATAATACTGTGAAATCAGTGTTCAGTCTCCTATAAACATGTGATATCGGAACTATCCAAAAGTTCATGTTAGTAGGTAGGTACACCTCTTCCTAACCTATAGACCAATGTCAGGCAAAATGTTATTTTATTATAATAGGGACATAGTCAGTATTACCATGAACAAATATTTTGTAGTTTTTTCATTTAGCATTATGTAATTAAATGTATTTATCATTTACCGAACCGAGCACCTCTTTGTGTGATCCACAGATTGTTGTTCCGGGTCTTGGTGTGTTGTGTATGTGAACTTGTATGTTTGTAAACGCACCCACGACACAAGAGAAAATCCTAGTGCCCACACTAGATTTCATTCATATCAAAGTTTTTATTATTTCTACTTTTCTTTACGGGGGTTAGATTCCCGAGACCGTGTGTTAATTATTATTATCCTTACTAATATTATAAATCGGAAAGTGAGTTTGTTTGTTTGTTTGTTCCGCTTTCACGCCGTAACTACTAAACCAATTGCTTTGAATTTTTGCAGACGTAAAGTTGGAAGTCTGGATTAAATAATAGGGTACTTTTTATCCCGGAAAAAATGATATTCTCGAGGGAAAACGAAATTATTGGTATAGATGGCGCTATGTGTATTAGTATATGTCACGTAGGCTACTTTTTATCCTTTTGTGATGCGAGCGAAGCCGCGGGTAAAAGCTAGTTCTCCATAAATGTTTAATTACAACTATTCAAAGGATTAGCCACAGAAAGCTTTAAGAAGAGAGGAAGGAGGGTAGGGAGGCCGTCGCCCTGCGACGACGACCATAGCTAAAAATAAAATAAATAACTAGAACTGTCATGGTGGTAGCAATTACATTTTGTACCAAGTATGTTTATTTGGCGGTGGGACCGTCTCATTTGTAATAGGATTACGGAAATCTGAAACCTATGATGACATTGACATTCAATTCAAGTGTTTCGGTCAAGGTTCTATAAGGTTCGGGTAATTTCAACCTTGAGCTATATTGTTTTTATTTACACTTATGTACTGGTTGTACGGTCAAAGGTCAAAAGTCCACCGTAAGACTACTATCGGTTGCTTATACACGCATGCACACGCATATTTTTATCCGTGTGCGTACGCATACGCATAAACATACGCACGCGTTTTTATGTATATTAATGTTACTTTCGCATTGCCGTGTGAACATCAAAGTCCACTCACGGTGGCAGTGGACTTTTGACTTATGATTGTACATATACCTTCATCTTAGCCGATCCTATGGGAAAATTCATGGGTGGCTCCCCGTCCGTCCAGAAACAGACTCGAGCGTACGGCGCGTCGCATTCCGCGCGCGCCTCAAAGAGCCATCAGACCACCACAGATGGGGCCCAATAGGGCCGATGCCGATTCGGACTCGCGGAGAACCTAACGGGTAACCGAGGCTCCGGCTCGACGTGCAGTAGAAGGAACGGGGTGGTGTTTAGTCAGTAAGAGTCTGACACTCGATGATTTTACACCCTTAAAAAAATGGGATAATTCAATGCGTAATGTTTACCTCCTCATAAAGTAATTATTCTATCAACTGTATGTATAAGTATTATGAAATGCTTCAAAATATTTTCTGCTACTTTAACATACCTCTGCCAAATACTATTCAACTAAAGTCAACGATTTGTATCGGACCATAAGTAGAATGTAAAAAAAGAGAAATATTTTTGTATGTAAGTTACGTAACATACTGTTAACTGTTGTTACTAAGTGTATGTTATGGGCTCTGGAGCTTTTATAACACGTTTTTATAATAACTATCGTGAGACATACAAAATTAACTAAAACATAGCGGGTTACTCACGCGAATTACTGAGAAAAGCTCTACTAGTTTCAAACCACAGAGGGGTTCTTCCTCATCAGTAGGCTGCGCGACATCGCCGCGACCACGCATGCTACTCATGAGGAAGAACCCCTATGTGGTTCGAAACTAGTAGAGCTTTTCTCAGTATATTCACTTGAGTAACTTTTATAACACGATGTGTATTATTGAATTCACTATTAAAATTGCATAGTACATCATTACGAACAACGTTGAAGATTATTTGCGTTATTAATGTCGAAATACTCAAACTACTCAATTTTGAGTCGCGCTTAAGAATTTGTAGTGACAGAACTATTTCTGTCACTACAAATTCTTTTTAAAATGAAAGACATGGCACGATATTTAAGTACAACTTAAAGTTGAGTAGCCTTTCTGTATTCAAGCAATAAACTTTAATTTGTTTTTAATCTTCGAATAGTATCTTATATATTTTGTAACATAATGAAAATTGACTGTAATAAATAGATTATTCGTGTTGACCGCAACAACAAACGAAAGCTTGCCAACTATGATCCATTAATGTCTGCCTATGCTGAAAGTGGCGGTCAAAAAGTAACACCTAACTTGTTTTGTTGTTGTCGAGCCTTTGTGGGATATTTAAGTGTTGATAATGTATTGTTTAATTATATTATTAAATGTACTCGCCATCTGTACAAGCTGACTGTAATTAATGTTAATTGTTCATTTAATTAGGTTAATTCATTATGTTTGTAGTATTATGCGACATTCATCACCATTTAGGCTATGATTTATGTGTATTGTAAATAGTTTCGTATGTTTAGAACTTGTATTTCAGTTTCTAATAATTATGGCAAATGAAATAAAGCTTTATTTTATCATAGAAGTAAAGTTTATTTTTAACATCCCACCATTCCCACACAAATTGACAAAAACTTCGTTCACCATTTTGTTTTTTGATCATTTCTTACAAAGTAGATACAAGGCTTCATAACATATAGAAAGAAAAATATTTCTTACTTACAAAATCTGCATATAGCCCATTTTTTTGTTAAAAATTTGTTTCTTAAAAATTTGGGCTACATGTAGATTTTGTTAAA
Source organism: Spodoptera picta (assembly GCA_038387885.1). Classification (NCBI taxonomy): domain Eukaryota; kingdom Metazoa; phylum Arthropoda; class Insecta; order Lepidoptera; family Noctuidae; genus Spodoptera; species Spodoptera picta. Next base: position 1,682,380 of record JAZHFQ010000002.1, read on the forward strand.
TAATTTATTTATTTTATTTAGGTATACAGAAAACTCAACAGCTTATTGAGTAAAGTTACATACATAATAATAACATGGCATAGAATCTTTAACCGATGCGATTTAATAGTGTCTCATATCGGTGCATTCAAGCATTTATAAATATTTAATTTTCTTAGTATGAGATACTATTGTGTATAGTGTCTCATACTAAAAGACACGTCGGGTTAACCCAGTTTTACACAGTGCGATAAATAAAAACGACAGTGAACAACATAAAATAAAAATAAAAGAAATAAGGAATATTTATGTAACCAACTATAGTTATTTGGTCAATTAGTTAGTACTAAGGACCGATCCTTCCATCAATAGGCCACTCCCATCTGCTGAAAAAAAAATTGACAGTAGACAGGTACAGTTCGATAGTGCTGTAGAATATATTCAAAATTATTAAATCACTCCCTCGACAAAATCCATTTATCGTTGGAAATATCAGCTCCAAAACAAATTACTTACTCAGCCAGTCACTGGCCGCTCCCAAGCTTCCCTCCTCCACCACACATTCATTATCATCCCAATTGCCCCAGATTCTTTATTCTACCAACGTCGATGATTATTTTGCGTTTCCTAGCACCTCCAGAAAGCAATAAATGTATGAAAACGATGAATCTTTGAACGCATATAACTTCGTCTTCTTCGGATTGGATTGTACAACTTTTACGCCATAATAACTATTGCTCCAAAGCGATACGTACCATTTTTTTTTGTTGGCTGTTGTTTCAGAAAGGGCCCAAATATGTATGGAGGCGATAATGATCTCCTTTGTCTGGGTAAATACAAGGTAGTCGAGTCATCACATAATTTTTCCCTTATTTAGTACGATGTGAAGGTATATTAATCAAATGAGTATGTCTTGTTCGAAACCTATTTGTTCAGAATTCAATGCATGACAAGAGATCACTGCTATCCCACCCCGCAGGATATCATACAGAAAGAGCATGCCCAATATCTTCCGTATATCATCAAGTGGCAGTAAGTGGTAATGTTAACAATCCGTCAGAGATGCGTGGCGTTTATAGCTTTTAATATTAAAAAAAAATATGAACCGTTTCTGAAGACTCTCCAATCGAGATATATGTAGGTATCTACTTGTATATAAATAAAAATGAATTTCGATTTCGATTTGATTTTTGATTCTATGAACCGATTTAGCTAATTTTGGTCTTCAATTGTTCGTGGAAGTCCAGGGAAGGTTTAAATGGCAAGAAATAAGTCGTAGTCGTGTAAAAAATTTTTTTGGTAATTTGCCGCGTCATCTAGTAAACATTATATTGAGGAGACCAGACGGACTACAATAATGTACTACGGACATAGGCAAGGTACAGTCTTGAGACTATGAAGGTTTCTGAATGGTTTAGTACATGTGCGCATTACAAATCCAAGATTACGAGAGGCTTTATAAACTAGTTATGTTTCTGCTACCGACAGAGGGTGCAAATGGAAACTAGTCTGTCAAGTAAGAGCGTTGTCGTGTTAATTTATAAAAAAAAATATTTTATGAAACTTTTATATTTATAATATACATTGTACACATTACAAACAATGATGCAATTTGGTCAATAATGTGTCCAGTCACCACCGGCGTCGATAATTGCCTGGCATCTCCGAGGCATACTTTCTACTAATTTGACGGCGTATTCTGGTGGCAAGGATCTCCAGATCCGACGAATTTCGCAAGACAACTGCTTCAAAGTGTATGTGCGTCTTCCACGAAGCTTCTGTTTAATATATGCCCACACATTTTTAGCCACTTTATACCTATCGCTGTATCCACTTCTGTACTAATGCCTTTGATTTTCTCATATATTTAGCAGCCGCTAATTGCGACATTTTGGGACCTTTCGGTTTGATGCATAGGAACACAGCCTCGTAGCGCGACGCGTACTTAGCACTCATGGCGTTTAAAGTGATTCCTATTAAAAAGATCAACGACAACTGAACCTTTGTTGATACCTAATGCATCAAGGACAAAGCTTCCCTTTATCGGCTCGCAAAGGAATTAGAGCGAAATCTTTCATTAACTGTCGGTAAAGTCGACCACGCTCTTACTTGACTGACTAATCATTAAACTAAGTTTATTATAATTAAAATTACATAATAACTCCTAAAATCTTACTAACCTAAGTGCGAATGCGTTCAATATTGGAACAACACTGCGTTCTTTTTTATGGTATAAGCCGGTAAACGGGCAGATGGATCACTTGATGGTAAGCAATCGGCGTCACCCATGGACACCCGAAACACCAGGGGCGTTACAAGTGCGTTACCGGCCTTTTGGGAATTAGGAGTTTAAGGATTGTGGGATTTGGGGATTGGGGAGACTGGGAAAGGGGATAATTGGGCCTCCGGTAACCTCACTCACACGACGAAACACAACGCAAGCGTTGCTTCACGTCGGTTTTCTGTGAGCCGGCCCATTCGTGTCCATCTTAAAATTATTTATTATAAAATTAGTATGAAGGTTTTATTGATGTTAAATCTAGTGGGGTGATCGATGATGTAGCGATTCGTAGCTGGGCACAAGAGGAGACGACTCAGCAGTTCCAATGTTGCAATATTCCGTAGAACTTTCGTTGCATCAAAGTAGGTATAATGTCCTGATTTAGCAGATCTGGGCCTGGTGACACGGCGTTGATCACGGTGTAGGTATATGTGTCGGCACCGATACGTAACATACTATACTGTCTATATGTTGAGAAAATAGCAATTTGGAGGCTAGCTAGAGGCTAACAACACACTAAGATCTCTAATAAGAATGCATTGTTGCAATGTAATTCTGCCTCGTTGGCCGAGTGATCGTAAGTGCGACTGCCGTGCCGGGTAAGCGGTCTCAGGTTCGATTCCCGGGAAGGATAAAGTATTACTGGGTTTTTAAAAAAAAATCTCAGTAGTAAGCTCGGAGTCTGGAATTTTGCCTAAATGGCAATAGGCTCACCATGTTACATGGGACTCATAACAGAAATAGTGAAAAGTGAGTGTTACTTCTATGTGCACCTCTGCCTACCCCTTCGGGGATAAAAGGCGTGATGTTATGTTATGTTATGTTATGTTAATTATGTTATTTCAAGTATTAGGTACAATCACACATCAACATAATTAAACATAACGTAAATACTTTTATTCCCCTGAGGGGTACACACGACCACACATCAATCTATACAAAACCAGTTTATCCTGGTGTCGCGTCATCATCATCTTTCAGCACATTTAACGTTCAGTTTATACTGGTTATGTAAAGCTCGATGTGTAGCCGTGTGTACCTACATAGAAATGTACAATTATAAGAAAAACAGACCTTTCGCTAGTTATGTTTATATTAATACATATTTACGTATCATCATCTTCATCTACAGCCTGTTCTTGTCCACAGCTGGACACATGCCTCCCAATGGCACGCTACTATATTTACGTATAATAAGGCCGAATGTATGACTGAACACCGCGCACAATTACAGGCTTTGTTAGTGCTGGATAACAATCCTTTTAATCAGTGCTGGATTTATAAATAGGCCGTATAGGCCTAGGGGCGGCAGATTGTAGAGGACGGTCACTCGATTTAAGATGATAAAAGTCAAACACGTTCACTAGTTTTATCATGGTTTTTTATACTTTAAATATATCCCTATATATGTAAACTCATTTTTTTCGAAACCTAGTGAGTGATAGATGAGAGCAGTGCGGCTCTCATCGAGCTTGAGTCGCGGAAGACCTAAAGGGTTGCCGGGGCTCCGGGTCGAAGAGCAGGGGTAGGAACCGGGTGGTTTTTAGTCAGTAAGAGTCACTACTACCACTCGCCTGGTAGGGCGGGAGAAGTCATTAGATGATTTTCCCCCTCAAAAATAAAAGTAGGTACATGGGGCGGCGGAAACAATTGGCTTACACTCATAAACGATATAAACCGACACTGCTTTTAATATTAGTCCGACCTAAGAATCGAACTTAACATCATTGAAACTAAAGTTAAATGTTGAAATATGGAACATTTTTAGACTTCCTCGTTGATAAAGTGGTTGTAAGTGTAATTGCAGAGCCAATCCCGCGTCTACAATACAACTGTGTTTTGGTTACGGTCATAAACTGATTCCTATTGTACATGACCCATAACTGATTAAAGTAGTTATTATTTTCAGTACATTATATGCGTCTCTACTTGACAGTTCGGGAATTAAAAGGCGTGATGTTATTCTATGTTACAGAGGATTAATTGCTTTTATCCTTGTAAAGTTTTGGTTCTAACTGTTGCCTATTTAAAAGGCTTAACCCTACGTAATTGTTTGGTTCGCTTCGGGAATCTTTCGGTCTTCGGCGACCTAGCTAAAAGTCGTCATCGTTATACTAAGAAATAAAGTATAGATCATTCTCTTTCAAATGACATATAGGTATCACTTTTTACTAACGTACAATCGGCAATCGGATCGGATCAATCGACATTGGTATTGTGAAATATCGTACTCTTCAGTTGCAACACTAGCGCCCATTGCATCCGTTTTGCGAAGATACCTATTTAATGAATTAAATAGTACTGCGGTTGGCTTTTATTCCGTACTTTGAATGCCATTTTAACAGCTACGATAAGGGTTGTAGTTTTGACATTGAATAATTATTGAAATTATATTGGATTGAAATTGCATTGGCATTGAGATTGGTTTCAAGAGGCCTACTTTACTCTACCCAGGACTTCATAACATAGTAAAATATTTTGTTAAGACATTAAAATAAGTTTTCTCAATTAATTTTTGTATTGATTTTATTTTTGGTGTATTAATAGTCATATTTTTTAAATCTTTATAGTTGAAACTTTCGATATAATTGAAAAAAAAATACCTGTAAATTAAAATTATAGGATATATAATGGTTGAATGAAACAACAATATTTGTATTATGTAAGTTTACTGTTCATTTTATAATATGTTATTATAAACACAACGTCAACTAGAGCAGCCGGCGGCCTAGACATGTGAACACTCATTCGTAACAGGTAAACGCAACATATGAACATAGTGTGCCCCCGACTGCATATAAAAAGCTCAACTAACATAAGTTAATTTATTATAGCCGTGAATAATTACGTTTATATTGTTGTCTACACATCTTGTATACTTACAATGCATACTATAGTTTTGGTATATCATTTTTAACCCACTAAATAACATTGAGCAATTTATTCCATAAATTATGTATACAATTTCGTGACATGTTATATAATAGGTACATACAACTATCCGCTAGTTAGTGTTTAACTATACACAACAATGTGAAGGTGCTGGAAGACGGTTCAATGCCCAGAGTCGAGAAGAATGGTAACAGTTGCACACGTAATACAGGTCGAGCTCAAAGTCAAAATAACACAAATTATATATTTTACTCTCATAAACTTGTTAATATTAAGATATAAAGTTTATAAATATGCCTCTATACTAACCGCTTAATGGCATTTACTTTCTGACATTACAATTTCGCGCGCAAATTTTAATCAATGACAGCTGTCATTCACATCGAAACTTTTTTCTTCAAACGTACAGATAATAAATGCCACGAATCGATTAAAAACTTTAGTAATAAATTCTAGACACACAAATAAGTCCACGCTTTCAAAACACGGTTACAATGCATAAAGTTGCGCTGGAGACGCAACTACTTGGCGGTAGAGCTTAGAGAGACTGCAGAGGTGGAGCGAGCAAGTGAACGAGCTCAATACAAATATAAAATAAAAGTAATAAATAGAGCAATAAATAATACAATTAGGTATCTGAAGAAACGTTTGTAATGTTATTTACCGATAACTGCGTCCCCAGTGCTTGCTAAACACATTAAATACAAAGAAATATTTGGTAACAACGACTTAAAGATTAAACATATAGAAAACAAACAATGAGGATACATTCGTTAGTATTTACATTAAGTATATAATTTACACAAGTCACATCACTAACCGATCTATTAAATCTACACTTAGAAAATTAGTACATTATATACCGTTCTCATAGATTATATACAATTGTGTGGTGGGTGGGAGTAATGTCTGGCCACTAAACATATGGTAGAAACTATTTGGTCTTAACAATATTAAATAATTATACATTAGTATATTGATAACATAAATGTTTTATGCGTCATTTATTTTGATAATTTCAATCTTGATTATATTTTTGGATATACACTTCAAAATGACTACGCTAGTATTAATGACGATTAAATATTATTCCATTTTATAAAGTTGTTTAAAATATCCATAAGTGGTTATATGTGGCTGTGGTAGGGGTTAGAAGCGAGTGGCCAGGTGCATGCGTGGTGGGTGCGTCTGTAGGACGTGTCAGTCGCGTGTCGGTCGCGTGGCGGTCGCGTGGCGGTCGCGTGGCGGTCGCGTGGCGGTCGGTTACAGTTCGAAGCGCTTCTTGCGCTCGGCGACCATGCCCGCGAGCGGAGATATTGCTGGTCGACCGCTCGAGGAGCTACGTTTCGATGCTTTTAATTCTGTAAAAGAAATATTATAAATTACAAAATTGTTATGAGTACTTAAATAAAACCTTTTTAAATGCCTTTACGAGTTAAGTAGTATTTACAACAGTATCAACATCCTGTGATAGTCTAATGTTAGACTTGTAGTGAGTGTATGTATGCTAATTTCAAGGCAAGCCAAAATAAAAAAGAGCAGTCAATGTCAAATAATTTTACCAATAATCTAGTTTTATGATTACCTTCTTGAAATACACAAGTTAATTACCTGAACGGGCGACAGTTGCAGGTTTCGCGTGCTTTCCGTCTTCGCGTACTGTATCTTGGCCGGGCGCGCCGGCCTCGCCGCCTCCAGGAGCGGGCTCCCTCGGGACGACTTCGTCTATAAATACATTAAAATCAATATTATAATTATAATCATATATATAAATATAAAACTTTTGCAAAGAAAACGTGTTAATAGGGCATAAAAAAGCAGTATTTAGAGAAGTTGAGATTAGAAAATTAATAGGCTGCGGAAGCTTGGTTTTCGGGAGGTTCTTTTTACGTGCAAAAATTAATTAGTAATCTTAGCTTACACTAAATCTTTATATCTAAGTTGGACAAGATAGGTAGTCTAGTTGCCATCTTGATCATAAAGACGACACAAATAAACCAAAACTAAAAAGCAGCAACGAGAAATAGTCGATTATTAAGGTAGAAATATACATAAAATATATCATTTTACCTCATTACAAAGTATCTAAGCATTTGTTACTTTAATTATTATGTAACTGTTTGACGAAGAACTCGACTAGTTTTAAGTATTGCTCGACACTATCAGCGCGACAGTCGCCGCGTCGTGTGTCGCGGAATGCTGCTCGTGAATATGAGCCTCTAGAATGGCTTGAAACTAGTCGAGTACTTCGTCAAACAGTTACGTGCGTACGTTACGCATTTTATCTTTTTTTATGGAATAGGAGGCAAACGAGCAAACGGATTACCTGATTGTAAATATACCTCATAACCAGTTGCAAGACAACATGCTTTTTAAAACTCCAGAATATCCAAATCCTCCCCTAATAGTCGACCTTCCCCCAACCGTCCCCTAGCTTGGCATGTAGCGAAATGAATGAGTACCTGTATCAGCGGCAGGTTCCTGCCGGGCGGGCGCCAGGTGGCGCCAGTGCTCCCTCAACGCCGGTGGCGCCCTCCCATGCTGTTAGTGCACCCCATATATGTACCGTTATGCCATATACTAATACATCACCACTTCGACCAGTAATTGTGAGACTTATTAATTTCTATTAGAAGCCATTTTTACAAAGCATCAGTTCAAGCTACTCCAACTCTGTCAATAGATCATCAACTTTATATCACAGGAAATAAAGTTGAAAATAAGATAAAATCTAATAACAGATAGGAGGAGGTTGATGTGCGTCTGTATCTAGTGCTGTCGTGCAGTGCAAATGATATTATTTGCGAATTGTCTCAAAATAGAAGATAGAGCAACATGCAATGGTTTATAACTGAAGTCAAGCCATTTTTCACCCATTTCTGTGATTGTAAAGCAAATTCTAGTCTCCAATTATATGCTCGAAGTTTTATGGAATAGTTCTAAACTACCAGTTTGGTGATCGCATTAATTGATTTATTTTTCATTAAAAAAAGATGAGCTTAAATGTTTTCAATCTGTCTACAAATCATCATGATTGTATGTAACTTAGTAAGTAATCTATGTTAATAATTGGGTACATTCCTTAATCAAAAATAAATCATTTCGACTACTCAATACAATAAAATATTAAATAATAACCATACTTCAATTAATTGATTTTATGACCAATTTAATTTTAGTATTTTTCCAGGATTTTTTTAAGAAATAAGTACGCTGTTTGACGCTTAAAAAATGTGACGTCACAATACACAAATTCGAACAAAGTATCATAGAAAACTGTCTTTTGACAGTTCGATAAAAGTATTGAATTTGAATAGTTGGCGAGTACCAAATCAAAAAGCAAGATCAATTAATGCGACCGAAGAGCGAATTTATATCACATCTAACCAATTTTAACCTTCAAGCGGGCGCGCGTAGTCGAATCGACCGCGGTTAATACATTTTCGTTCGTATTTTTATTTTTAGTTGCCACATGCATTTCTAATTTCTAGTAGCCTGTCACTATCTTTTTAGGAGTAAAATAAAAACTATTTCGTTGCTTGAAGCGCTCTCTACACTCCACAAATTACAATTGTTTAGGCTCTGGCGCAGTCGTTGAAAAGACTTCACGCGCCTGTCGTCGAATAGGTTACGCGCGACGCCCAACGCGACATACACATGTCAATATTATCTAATTCAGCTTGGAGTTTTGGTATTTTAAAGCATTTTTTGTTTAAATAAGTCGTTTATGGTTATCGTAAAGTACAGTAATCGAGGAATTACAAAGAGAAGACGAAGAAGAGAGTGAATCAGAGCTTAGCAACCAAGGCTCTGAAACTTCTCATCACATAGTTTTCGAAGAACATCTATCTGATGTGATATCATCCTTGTCGGATTTAGATGAGAATAATTTGTAGCTTTCGGAAATAAATAGCTGTTTTACAGGACGCGATAAAGTAACGAAGTAGCAAAATCTGAAAAATTACTAGAATACTGACTCAGACGAAAATAAAATCAAAATTAATGAGTTTTTAGAGTTTTATCCTTATTTTTTATTTAATTTTTGGTCTACGTATATAAACCAACCTAACATATGTAAACGGGTCTTAATTTTTATTTTGATCCGAAGAATATTTGAGTTACTTTAGGTGACTTAATAATTGCTTCTTTTTCATAATTTTAATTACTTGTTGTGACAAATTTATCTTTAAAGACAATGATATTGTATCTTAGTACAAATTAATAAATGATTATCCCATAATTATTGCTTTCTTGGTCTTATTCATCCCATAGGTCTATTCGGTTACGCGCGCCCGCTCCCGTTACAAAAGACCGCGCGCCCGCTTGAAGGTTAAAAGAACTTTACGAGATCTAGAAAATATACTAAAATACACGAAATTCAACCTTATTCAAGTATACACAATTCTTAAGTACTCAGTAGTAAAAAGCTATTCACTAATTGGTATGACAAAATGTACTATAAGAGTTAAACCTAAGGTTCATTTTCAAGCGTGAATTATATTTAGCAGTTTAGAGTAGTGCGTGCATGCAAGCGTGTAGCCATAGATTATAGAATGAAGAGAAGCTCTAGTATAGTGCAGATGGCACATTAAAATACACCAATGTAACTATTCATCTTCAACTAGAATACTAAATAAAGGTCTCTCAAGTTGTGGGGGAAGGGGGTTGCCATAACTCCCTAGGATTGAGGTAAGGGGGTTAGCAGAATCCTCATTTTTCATGGGCAATGAGGATTCATTGCAATAATCTTCAGGTTTATCAGAAGGGGGTTGTAATTTGGGGGGTTTTCGATAGAGAGGTTTGCCATAACTGCAGGTTAAGGGCGGGGGGGGGGGGAGGGGGATTGCCTTAATCTCCACATTCAAAAGTTTTGGTGTAGTTTGTAGTGCGTCTGTATAGTGTTGATTGCCTTAATCTCCACATTCAAAAGTTTTGGTGTAGTTTGTAGTGCGTCTGTATAGTGTTGTTTATGTGTTTTAAAAAGTAATATTGTGTATTATCAACGTACCGGTCCAGTTTCCTCTATGAGCTGTGAGAGAGTGGACGCCTCCGTGTTCTTCATCTCATTCGCCTCCGATATTAGATGCGCGCGAAGTTGCTTGTTTCTGGAATAACAAACGAATATGATGTTGAATAAATGAATATTGTGTTAAAAATTAAATGAAAGTTTTCATTATTATTGTTCATTCGGTTTGGATTGATTTTCCACTTTATTATAAAATGATAAAGTTGAAATTGTCTCAATAAGCTGCTGGTACTAAAATTTGATATATTTTATCTCATTATCGACATAGTAAGTAACCCTAAAAATGAGTATTCTTTATTGTTGTAGCGTAAATACCTGGCATCCAATTGCATGATATGGTTATGCGCCTGCGCAAGTTGCGCGGTGGCAGTGGCGAGCCTCTCCTCTAGCGCGGCGGACTCCACGCACTTCACGGAGTACTTCTCAGAGAGGGAGAGGATCTCCCGCTTTATCTCCTCCATCTCCTGCCTGGAAATATTACTAAAAGACTTTACTACTTGGTGAACAGGGTGGGGAGTATGGATATACAGGGTAAATATACATACACAGGTATCTGTTGCATATTTGAACCCAAGCTAGCTTCTTCGTTGTGGTTTTCATTTTCATTTCTGACACAATAAAAGAAGATTCGCTTTATTTATTGTATTTCATAAAAAATATAATAGTTTACGGCATGTGTCAAGTGGGGTAAACAGTTATGGTGCGTGCATTAGGTGCAAAGGTAAAACTAGGCTAAACTAGTAGAAGTAGTAAGGGGGTATAACTTGCCAATTCAAAATTAAATCTAACAGTAGAAAACTTAGGGTCTATTTTCATCTGAATCGACTAACAAAACCCAAGTAACTTACTGGTGTCGGGAGCTGAGCTGTGTGAGGTCTCCATTATGTCCTCTGCTGAGGAACTCCGCCTTGAACTTGTCGACCTCCCTCCTAACTTCACTCTCGTGCGCCTTTCGCATCGCGTCGAGTGCGGCTAACGTCGCGCGGGTCTCTTCTGCTAACGCTTGCTCTTTGTCTAGCCTGAAAAGGGTTAGAAAATTTAGTAATTAATATTCGGGGTTTCTTGAAAATAAGTTTCAGGTTTGAGAAAGAGATCGGATATCTTTACATGTCTTTTTTATCACGTCTCTGATTGTGTGTTCACTTATCTATAACTATTTGATATTTTAGCTGTGTATAGGAAATAATTAAATTCGGAAAGATTTGAGTCCTAGGGGTGAAGTTAAGGGTTCTGAGTTTTTTTAAGAGCTCTTAAGAAATTCGATTTATTCGTTGCAATATGTTCATTACCTGAGCTGCTCCCGCTCTGCGCGGTGTTTGTCCTCCATCTCCCTGACGATGCGTCGGTGCGAGGACTCCATGGCCAGCAGCCCCTTCTCACAGAGCGCCCGCAGCTGCTCTATCTCCTGCTGGTAGCGCGCGCGCAGCCCGTCGCCGTGCGTGTCGGCCGCCACCGCGCTCTGGGACGGGACACTCGTTAGTCTTGTACGACGTGTATACATGCCATTATACTATAGGCGGCGACATTTACCTGGTATGCAGCTCGCAAGTTCTCCAGCTGCGCGGAGTACTCGGAGTCCAGCGCGGCCAGGCGACGCTGCAGTGTCCGAGCCCGCTCGCGCAGCGCGGCGCGCTCGCGCTCGTGCTGCGCCTGCAGCTGCGCGCGCGCACGCCGCGCCGCCGCCAGCGCGTGCGCCTGCTGGGCCAGGGCGCACTCTCCGCGCGTGCGCTCCTCGTGCAGCCTGCCGGACGTAATGTGAGTTAGGCCATATGTACTCACTATATTACAAAGTGAAGACTTATCGTATGTGTTACTGACCTGTCCAGCGCGTCCTGCAGCTGCTTGCAGTGCTGGCAGGGCACCAGCGCTTGCAGAGCTTCGACACGCCGGCGCAGCGCGTCGATGCGATCGAGCACGCTGGCGCCAGTGGGCGTGGCCGGGCGCTCGGTGGGCGGGGCCGGCTCCTCCCCCCGCGCGCCCAGCTGGCGCTGCACCTCGGCCACGGCCGCCTCCACCCGCTCGAGGCTCTCGCCGATCTTCATCGAGTCTTCACTGTTACCCGAACAGTCACTGGAGAAGAGCGCTCGGCACTCGGTCGAGAATCGTTGGAAAAGATAGACAAACTCCGCCTCCTGCGCAGGGTCCGCCTCCAGCGAGGAGATAGTGTCCTCGGCGGAGCGGCGCGGGCTGGTGGGCTCTCGCGGGCTGGAGGCGCGGTACGTGCCATCCAGCACTGCCACCCTCGCGTCCACTAGTGCACGCTGCGCCAGCGCCTCCGCCAGCTGTTGCAGCAGTACGCGGCTGTCCAGGCCGGGCGAGCCCTCGCGCGGCCTGCGCTCCGCGGCCAGACAGCTGCGGTAGCGGGCGGCGATGTCCTTGACGGCGGCGTCCATCTCACAGCGCAGGTGGTCGTGCGCAGCCTGCCACCACAGCTCCAGGTCGGCGCGGTCCTGCGCGGTGAGAGTGAGGCGGGCGCGGCGCGCCTGGTCCAGCCGCTGGTCGCAGGCGGCGGCGGCCCGGGCCAGCGCCCGCGTGACCTCGGCCTGCACGAGCTCGGCGCCCAGCGCGTCCCGTGCAGCGGCCCAGGCCTCCCGCACGCGCGCTGCCTCCAGGTTGGCTCGCTGCCTCTCGGTGTCTCCGTCGGCAGGGGCGGAGTAGCTGAGAGTCTCACAAGCGAGCGCAGAGCACAGTTCGGCAAGTTTCTCGCTCTTATACCTGTCGACTGCGTCAGCTACTTCGCGCTGTGATGCCTTCAGTGCTTCGAGGTCGGCTCCGTGGATGATGAGCTCGGAGCGACGTCTCTCGTGCGCCTCTCTAGAGCCGTTGACGATGTCGATCTTTCTCGTGAGTATCATGGCGAGGTAATCCAGCGAGCTCCTAGTGCCAGCACTACTCCTGCTGCTGTCGCCATTGATCTTACGTTTGAGGTTATCTATTAGTTGACTAGTTTCGATAATTTCAGACTTTATCAATCGCGCGAAGAATCTGCTGCCGTTCGAGGACTCCAACGCCTCCTGTATCCTACCGACGAGGACTGCCTCGTAAGCCAGTTTCTCTGCCAGTATCTCGAGGCTCTTCCTCTGTGTGAGTTCACCTGCCTCGTACAGCGCTGCTTTCCTCTTGGATATCTCCAACAGTTTGGTCCTCAGTTGTTCTTCCAGCTGTACGACCACCTGAGCTACGCTATCGTTTACATCTTCCTGGTTTTGGTTATGATCGTAGTCAACTACACACTTATCGAAGCATTCTTGTAGCCTCTTGCTAACGTCTGTAAGGCACTTTTCCATTGACTTGAGACTATATTTCTTTTCGAGACTCGGTGAGGGTGATCTGCGTGACTTGGCGGCTCGCATCGCACTCATTTGGCAGAGGCACTCGTTTACCTTATTTCTAGAGTGTATCACTACGTTCTCTAGACTCTGTAGCCTCTCTAGCAGGTGCCTCTGTGACTGCGTGCCGATACTGGAAGCTTCGGGGCTCTCGTTGAGTGATGGACTCTCTATGGATCTGGTTGCCTGACTCAGAGACTCGCAAGAGTTTGTAAGGTCCTTACGGTTCTCTAAAGCGGAGGCTACTTTGGTTTCTAGCGAGCTCAACCTGACCAGCATCTTCATTGGCTCGGAGCTGGTCGCACTATCGAGAGATTTCCTCCGCAGTCGGGCGGCGAGTCGTTTCATCCGTTTCTCATCTGATGGGTTTTCTGATTTGGAAGATTTTTCTTTGGCAGGTGACGCACTTTTGGAGGGAGAGTTTATCGTTGGGACAGGTTCGCCGGACTCCAGCATTGTGATTTTATTTTCGAGCTCTGTTAACTTCTCTTCTACTTCTTTGCCTAGAGTGAATGACTCTCTGCCTTTTAATGACAGACTTCGTCTTTTCTCTCTAGATTCAGACTTTTGGATTTTGTGTTTGAGTGTCCTGACCTGTTTATCTGAAGCTGTTAACTTCTGCGTGAGGTCGAGGATTCGGGCTGCCATGAGGTCGATCTCTGAGCGGCTGCACTGCTCTCTCAGCTTCATCTCATTCCTCAACTTCATATTGGTGACCTCGAGTTCATCATACATATTATGTGAATCTCGTAGTTCTTTCTTCATGGCTTTGATTTCTTGAATGGCCTTCACGAATCGATCTCTTAGTTCCCCATACTCTTCTATTAGTTTGTCTTTCTCCATCGCTTCCAGGTTCAAGTCTTGGTTCAAGTTCGTGAGATCACTGAGAGATCCGATACTCTTTCGCTTTTCCTTGCTGGGTAGTGTTGATTCCACAAGTGTTCGACCTTCAAGATCCCTTATCCTTGAGTACAAGCTGTCACATTCTCTGACACTCTTAATCAGTTTCTCATTTAGTTCGTTCACTTCTCGTTGTAACTGGGCAATTGTCTCCTGCGCGGAAGCTAACTGCCTCGTTAATAACTCACAATGTTCTGTCGATTCTTTCAAGAAGTTCTGCGTCTCTGTCAACTTGTTTTCCCATAGACTCTTGTCTTGATTGTAAAGTTCTTTTATCGCGTCTAAGTTTTCAGCCTCTTTTGTTCTTACTGACAGTTCTTCTTCTTTCTTCTGCAGTGCTGTTACCAATTCCTCCATCTTCTTTTCTTGCATAGCAGCTTCGGTTTTAAGTTTTTGAAGTCTAGAGATCTCGGCTTCCGCTGCACCTACGTCACTGAGTGCAAGTTTGAGTTGTTTCCTCAAGTCGTCAATTTCGATCGATTGTTTGTCGATAGTCGATATGTAGCTACGTTTTCTAGCTTCGACGGGCTTTTCGTTCTCATCAACATCATCGACGTTGCGGTCTTTTTCTTTGGTTGAGTCGATTTCATCTCGGTCACCTTTAGGGGTGTCTGCGCGCGGTGGTGCTTGATGAGAACTTCTGATGCGGACTTTTTCTTTGACTTTGGATATTGGTGTCCTTGTTAGAAGTGGGGATGGAGGTGGTTGAGGTCCCATGTCTCCCCAGTCAGCGCTATCTCTTCTGCCACCTTCGGAAGCTGTTCTGTATTCTTCGTCGGATGAGAAGGGCGCTGATCTGCCTGTAATAGGTGTGACAGGTGTTACAGGTGATGTTGAAGATTCCGAAGCTTGGTCCACAGTATCTTCCCGCAGTATCAGTGATAGCGGTCCTGTGTCGGGTAGTCCGGCTGTTCTTCGCATTGCTGACACCCAGTTAGCTCTTATACCTGCTGTTACCGCAGAGAGGACTATATGCTTTCCATCCCAAGTCTGTATAAGCAAATAACATAAAATTAATTAAAAATCAAACACTTGTGTTGGTAACAAAATATTGTAATATTGTTGAGCCTACATACCTCAGTCTCAAAGGCATATCCGTTGGTTGAATTCGGCAGTTCCACGACCCTCGATATCCCACTCAAGTCTATTACTCCATCCATTAGTCCTCTGTGTTCTGCATGAGGATCTCGGAAGTACAATAGGGCTGCTCCTCGGAGTACGAACCAGTGTCGCGACCAGCCACCTGGTCCTCGCCGTTGGAGCCACCCTGCTCTTGCATGGAGTAATCTCTCGGCTGGCAGTTCAACTCTGCCACCTTCTCCGTTCTCAGTTGGTTCTACAGTGTCAGCAGGCTCACTACCTTCGCTTGCTGAACTGGAGCTCGCTTCTTCTGGTGGGGCACCTCCGTCTGGTGAGCCACGAGCCTGGAATGGAAGTAGAAATTAAATTGCTGTTGCTTATTTTGATTGGACAGCTTTGTTGATCAATTGATCGCAACCGCGACTAATGGTGTCACGATTGGACTGGAGTGTGATATTTCCAAGCTAATGAGAATGCACAAATACATACAATATTATATTTGGATCTATGTCAGGTGTACAACTATAGACCACTCCCTACTATTTGGGTGTATGTTAACATTGCACCTTTGTTTAGCGTTTCGAGGAATAAAAGAAGTCATCCTACTATCTTACCGGTAGTCGATCAGGTGGCGGCAGTCTTGTGGGTCTCTCCAGGGTGGGTGGTAGTGCTCGCCGTGACCGCGGCCTGGTGAGGGAAGCTGCGATGTCACGGAGCTGTTCGTCGTACTGCTGATGCTGGTGCTGCAGCAGCGGTGACCGAACTCCTACTGTAGCTGGAAATAGGTGGGGAGATTAGAGATGGTTTGGTTATACTGTTATTATTGTTAGTACAAATATTCGTATAGGAGAAATCAATATCGCAGTTAATATAGACGTTTCTGAACGAGACTTTAATACAACTTTTGAAGTTATTCAATTAGAATGATTTTTGAATTATAATTTTTTCCAAAATAATTATTTTGATGGATTTTAATATTGTGAACTGTATTCAATAGTATTGTATAAGAGCAAGAGCTTAACTTCTAATCTATCTTCTAATACTAGGGTGACTTGGTATACTTACCATCATCAGTGACCGGTGGTGTAGACGGTTCTGCCCAGGTATCCCTGCGCCGTGACCTCGCCTTCTCCTCCCCGTTGATCTTGTCCCGAGTCGGGGGGGACGCTGATGATACTGGCTGGTCATTATATACTGAAACAATAGGGAAAGTCAATTTTATTAATATGTACATATTTTTGAAATGCTTTGGTTGGTTATAAGACTGACTGATTGATTGCATAAGGTTCGAGTTCGACAGAGTTAGGTAAAGTAATAATGGGTTTTCGGTCCTGAAATTCTCAGTTTTCAGTTTAAGCACGAAACCTAGTATTTAATAACAGTTCTTGAGGAATACTAAGTTTTATTCTCTTTGTTTTTCTTATTTTACGCCATCATAGATAACATTCATCTAAAAAATTACATTTAAAAGCTATTTACAAAGAGTCCGGGCAATTTTGCGCGGCACGATATATGAACTGGTTGACCTACGCACATGAACCATAATTGAGTGCGCCCTAACGAGGAGATCGCATGCGCTTGCGCATCACCCAATAAAAATAAGACGCGTTTTAAAAATACTCGCGCCCTTTCAACACGATTTATTTACGAGGTAGGCAGAGCTGTAAGCCGATGTATTAATAAATGTACTATTTGACATACGAAATTATTGATTCAATTTTCAATACTTAGCTGAGACTGAGATATACAGTTGTGCTTATTTATTCGTGATTATTTTGAATAAATAAATGCAATACACTCTGTTCTATAAAAATATGTATTTTCGCAAATAAACTATGTAATGAATTAGTTGTATGTAATACTTCTTATCTTACCTCTATACTATTATACCTCTATAAAGCGGAAGAGTTTGCTTTTTTGTTTGAACGCGTTAATCTCCATAACTACAAGTCTGATTTGAATAATTCTTTTTGTGTTGGATAGCGCATTTATCGAGGATGGGAGGTAGGCTATAAAACATCACTCTACGACCAATAGGAGCTGAGCAGAGCGTGTGAAACCGCGCGGAAGTAGCTAGTTATATATATGTACATTGTGCAATATGAATAAATAAAATAAACCAACCCTTTTTTTAACTTTACTATATAGTATACTAGGATTTTATAGTCCAAAATTAAATAGTTGTTCAAGAAAAAATGTTTAAACCTAAAATCAGATACCTGATTAACGTCTAATAAGTGGAAGTTTAGTGGAAAAGACGTCACATCATTTCATTCTAAATCTTTTTCAAACAGCGATGACACATCGGGAATTTCAAAATGTCGATTCAAAGAGCTCTCTTGTTTTTACAAGTAACTAAAGTTGGCTTTGGGACAAAAAGTATGGAGAAGTGAATTGCTTTTTGATTATATTGATTAAATAGTTCAAGCGTTGATAGGTGATGTCTATAATCATGATTCAATTCCTTGAATTTGTTGGTAGATGACTAAATGATTTGACTAAAAATCTTACCTTAGGTAAGTAATACATTCTAGTATTCTTTATTCTTAGTATTTTTATTATATAGTTTTTCCATATGTTTATTTAAAATACTCTAAAATTTTATTTTTAAATACTACATAAAATACAAAATGGTCCAAGCTATCGGAGGTTAGGCCTCCAGGGACAGAAATCTCCTCAAGATACGTGCCATATTAAGGAGAGCTTGCCTTCTGTATCAGGCCCTTGATCCATCCGCCCAACGCCAGCCTCCTAAGATGAACATCGATGCTTTTGGGGATTAACCCATTGGCCGACACGACTATCGGCACAATGATAGCCGAATCTACACTCAACTCGACAACCTCGTGAGCTAGCTCTAAATATTTAATATTTTGTATCCTTAGTGTTATTTTTTTTATTCTTAGTATTTTTTCTTAGCTTCGTTTGCTAGTCCGAGTTTAGAATAAAGAATTTTGTGTTTGACAATACTAAGTAAGTAGATCAACGAGGTTATCAATAAAATAATTGTTTATGAATAAAATATCAGTATACAAATATTTTGTTATTTAATAATATGCTCCCAACAGTTCAATTATAACTATAAAAGAATACAGGTAATAATACTTTATAAACAGGATAAATTATAACGTATGCGCACGCGCCGACAAAAGCGCACGTTCACGCCATTTTGTTTATTAGTAATATTAATTGTGAACTGAAGCAACTGTAATGGCTTGCTTGTCCTTTATTTTATTTTCAAAGTTTAACAATATTGAACAATCGCGAGAGTATTTATTATTACAAGTATTTTATTACTTAACTTTTGCTCACACATAAAAATGTCATAGAAAACTATAAAACGGCGTTTACGTATAGTACATAATTAAATAATCTTCGGATAGCAGGCTATAAACATTGACAAACAATAATGGTAACAGGAATGAAATAAAATCATTTTTTATTGGAACGTTGCTTGGCTCACAAAATAGCGTAATACCAACTGCCACGTTCATCACACTGGGAAGATTTACAATTGAAAAAAACTGCGAACTTTAATAAATATGAATGAAGCTGGTCGTAGACAAGACGGTGTAAATCATCGACACCCACTGCGCGCGCATCGCATTGTGCTGCCCGTGCGGCCGTGGTGCGACTGCGCGTGAGTTGGGACTAAGAACTTTATATCTCTGGACTGTTTCTCGTAAATGTTTCTTGTAAAGTAAAAACTGAGATATTGACCACACAGGAGTTGATTACATTTAGATTTAATCGCCATGGAAATGTTTAGTAAAACTTTTAGTTAAGTAAAGTTTTTGTTGTATAGTTGTAGATGAAGTGGTAAGTTCAATTGTACCCCAAGTGAGTCCTGCAAACTAATCAAGATAAGATGTCATGACGAATCTTAAACTTTCTTATCATCTTATACTTACTATTATATATAGCTGAAAACTTTGTCCTTTTGTATGTTTGTTTGTTTGAACCCGCTTATCTCGGTGAGTACTGGTCTGATTTGAATAAATCTTTTTGTGTTGGATAGTCCATTTATCGAGGAAGACTATAGGCTATAAAACATAACGCTACGATCAATAGGAGATGAGCAGAGTGGGTAAAACCATGCAGGAGTTGCTAGTTATGAATAAACCAAAGCACAATACAAACACGTCCATCAAAGTCCATTTCTTCAGAAAACAAAATACGCAATATTACGTAACACAAAGTAATGTAACATTTATTACATGAATTGTATTAAAAAACCTGTTTATTTAATGTCTCATCAACGAGTGAAAGTTATCGACAAATAATATTAATTAGTCGCATCGTCGGAATTAAACAATTAACACTTGTATATGATGACATACGATGTCAGCTGTTGTTAATTATATTTAATGGTGAGTCTGTGACTTGCATTTGTATGTGGAAAGTAATATTATACTTTTATTTAAGTTTATGTTACCTCATTGGTCGGACTTTAGAGGGAGGCAAGAGTAGCTGTTATGCATGATAACATGGTTTCGTCTTTGTGTCGGGGTAAGGGCAAAATGCTACTGTTTTTGAAAAATCTTACTTATACATATAACGGAGTTTGAAATGCAGTCTTCGTAATAGGTTTTTTTAATGGAATAAGCCGTTAAACGAGCAGACGGATTACCTAATGGTAAGCAACTGGCGTCGCCCACGGACACCTGGAAGACCAGAGGCGTTACAAGTGCGTTACCGGCCTTTGGGGTTAGGAATTTGAGGATGTTGTTTTGAGATGTATGGAAAATTAAGTATTTTCTATGAAATAGGAGACAAACGAGGAGATGGATTATCGGTTAGCGCAGGATAACTGCAACACCAGAGGAGTCACAGATGCGTTGCCGGCCTTTTAAAAATAAATAGGGTGAAGTCCCTTAGATTTGAAGGTTGGATCTTGAAGTTTTGTAATAGAAAGTCTAATTACAATATTTTTTTGTTATAAAGTACAATTAGTAAAAAGTTGGTGTTCTTCAAACGGCAATCCATTCAATGAATATCCAGGATTATACCATTACCGATTTGAAAAAAAAAAGACACTTATGATGTCTACATTCCTTCATAGTACCTATTCATTGGACCATTATTACAGGCTGGCTAAAAGACTTCGCAAAAAGTATAGGAGCCAGAAAATCCATTAGCTGAGGTCGTTAACCTCTTAGACATTTACTCATACATATGATATTAACTGACAGCTTTCTCAGATGTGTGGAATAGCCGATGTTTTTTGTAATGTATGCTCATACCACGATCTAGAGATAGCGTTATGGTATTTTAAATGATTTATTTTAATAATGAGCTTGTTTTTGTTGCTAAGTAATGGTCACATGTTTGTGTGAGACCGTTACGTAATGTAGTAAGACAGGAGAGAAGATAGAGGTGTCCAAAATATATTCTACCATGAAGACTTAATTCATCAAAACAACACCAGCAATTTTGGTGATTAAGACATGCTTAAACTTTCATATTGTTCAACAAGAACGACCTAAAAATAAAAAACACCAATCCTCCAATGATTTTTTGTCTTACTCATTTTCTAGGGAATAAAAAGAGACCTTATATGCGCTATTGCAGATGCAGAATATCTTTCTAATACACATATTTGAACATTTGAATGAATATTATTACTGGCAGGTATTTATCTACGCATACATGCATACGTGCACAGATAAAAAAATCTTCTTCAAATGAAATACACAATCAACCGAACATGTAGTTATTTAACAATTTAAAATACTCATATGTAAATAAAAAACCACAAATATAGTGAGTCGAGACAAGATGCCTACTCCACATAGATTACTGTCTAAGGCTATCTAAATACCTAGGTAACTACATGTCCAGTATATAGGCATATAATTATAGAAGTGTAAGGAATTTGTTTGTATTAAATGAGCTTCTAATCGCATGCTTGTGCCGCGGAGAACTTAACGGGTTATCGGGGCTCCGGCCCGAAGTGCAGGAGTAGGAACGGGGTGATTTTTAGTCAGTAAGAGTCTGACACTCCATTCCGCCTCACCCGGGCGGGAGAGGTCATTGGATGATTTTCCCTCCTTAAAAAAATCGCATGCTTGTAAGGACTATATTTGCATACCATTAAATTTAAAGTTTTTAGAAAAGGATGTGTAATACAAATATATAAAGTATAGATTTACTTCGAAATATAAATATTAACTGTTAGTTGTTTGCACTAGTTGTAGCAAAGATTATTGAAACACCCTTCCACAATGCCCTTATTTGTTCATAATATGAAAGCAATATATCGATTTCTAGTTTCAGGAAACTTATAAGTATTTTTAAATTAACCTAGAATCGTTCATTGTCACTAAACTGTATAAAAATTCGTCGCTATACGAAAACGTTTCGTTTAGCTGCGTGTGCGCAAGCAGCGCGAGCGGGACCTACATTCTGTCGCCACGCTCCGGCGCACATCGCAACGAAAGTGAAACAACCGCACTCTTCCTAAATACCTGTCTACAACAGAACACGCATTTTCAAATATTTTGTTAATCTTTCTATATAGAAATTGGCAAGTTCCTGTTACAAGACAATAAATGCCTCAGCTCAGTAGATAGATATTCATATACATTGATGTCGCATCAAATTTATGGGCAGAAGTATTAGAATTCCTTGGTAATAATTTTAGAAGGAGCAGTTGGATCACCTGATGTTCGCCCTGATTTCAGACTCCTTGCTATCCTAAATCATGGCCCGATGCACAAAATCAGTTTCAATAGGGTTCAGAAGTCGAAAACATAAAGTAAAATTCTCAAGGAGGTTTTCATAACCATAACATAACATAACATCACGCCTTTTACCCCCGAAGGGATACGCAGAGGTGCACATTATACCACTGCACAATGTAACACCCACTTTTCACTATTTATGTTATGAGTCCCATGTAATAGGGGGTGAGCCTATTGCCATATACCGGGCACAATTCCAGACTCCGTGCTACTATTGAGAATATTTAAAAACCCAGTAATACTTTGCCCGACCCGGGAATCGAACCCGAGCCTGGCAGTCGCTCTTACGACCACTCGGCCAACGAGGCAATCATAACCAACAACATGAATTTATAGCAATAACATTAAAAACGATCAACATGCACGTTTGTGAAACTATGGGCTTAATAAACATGTATACGGCAATTCATTTAGAAACCACTTATTTAGTAAATAACATGGTTCGAAATCCTTACTATCCTTATCCTTCCTTCCTTACTAATATTATAAATCGGAAAGTGAGTTTGTTGGTTTGTTCCGCTTTCACGCCATAACTACTAAACCGATTGCTTTGAATTTTTCCAGATGTATAGATAGAAGTCCGGATTAAATAATAGGGTACTTTTTATCCCGGAAAAATTTGATATTCCCGAGGGAAACCAAAAGTATTGGTATAGATGGCGCTGAGTGTATTGGTATATGTCACATTGGCTTTTTATCCTTTTGTGATGCGAGCGAAGCCGCGGGTAAAAGCTGGTAAGTAATATTTGATTAAAATTGTTACTGAGTATGGCTGGAGGCTTTTTTTTTTTTTTTTTTTTTTTTAAGGGGGGAAAATCATCGAATGACTGCCCCCGCCTGGGTGAGGCGGGAGGGAGTGTCAGACTCTTACTGACTAAAAACCACCCCGTTCCTTCTCCTGCACGTCGAGCCGGAGCCCCGGTTACCCGTTAGGTTCTCCGCGACTCCGAATCGGCATCGGCCGTATTGGGCCCCATCTGTGGTGGTCCGATGGCTCTTTGAGGCGCGCGCGGAACGCGACGCGCCGTACGCTCGGGTCTGTTTCTGGTCGGACGGGGAGCCACCCATGCTCGCCGTCCGCAGGCCCGCGCTTACGGTGGCCGGAGATCGTCTCGCGATCCCCGACGCCCGGTGTGTCCTTCGCGATGGCTGGGTTGCGAGGAGGCAGCGCTTCGCTGCCTCACGCGTCCCGCCTCCTCCTTAGCTAGCATCACTGCTTCGCAAAAGGAGGAGACGGCATCCCAGTCCCCCTCGCTCCGCATCATGGCCTGCACTAGGCCCGGACGCGAGAGGTCGCCATCGCCGATCACTTCCCTGAGGACACGGCGGTGCTCAGCCCACGAAGGGCATTCTCCCACCGTGTGTTCCACCGTGTCCTCAGGGCGGTCCTCGCAGTGATGACACCCGGGCGTTTCCTCCCGCCCCATCAGACACAGGTACCTCCCGAAACTTCCATGTCCGGTGAGGACCTGCGTCAGGCGGTAGGTGAGGACGCCGTAGCGTCTCTCAAGCCACTCCTCAAAGAGGGGACTTACCGCTGCGATGGCAGCGAGCCCAATGGCTGGAGGCTACTGTAGACATATTGCGTTGTACTCGCGTATTTAGTGGCAGTACAACTTCTCATGGAACCTCTTTGACCTCTAAGTCATTTCAAATTGACATTTAGTTATATAAATATGAAGTGCTCAAGTGCGTCTTATTATCTCTAGAGATACCTGCTAATTATGTTGAAGTTATTATTAAGAGCTATTTGTTTTATTTCGTTTAAGTGCGCTGCCATTTTGAATTGCTATAGGTACTTTATAATTTTCTTATGTTGTTAGCCCCGACCCGGAATAACATTTTGATTCTACATATTATAATTGTTGATGAAAGATTCAAAGGGATTTTTCACTACATAATAAAGTACAACAAAACAAGCGATTACTGTTAATCGAACGTAACTCTCAAGATAACGATCCAATACATTGTACATCGTACATTGCTTTCTAAAACACGAAAATGTAAAGCAATTAATATAAATTACAAAGATAAAACGCAATGTAGTGCAGATACTGGGAATACGATGAAAACACCAACACATTATGGCACGATGGAGTTTCTAAATAACATTATCACAATCAGTAATTAGAGGGCGCGCTTGACCGCCGTTAGATCAGTAATTAGGATCTGCGCAAACGCACGCACCGCTGCGTAGGCGCAGCACACATAAATATGGGCGGATACTGCAACCATCGAGAGAGAGGCAGAGTGCCCACTTCATACTGCACTAGAAATTGAGTACTTCGTTAAATAGCTGTGAGTGTGAGTTCGATTATTCGACTTATTTATTTGAGTGTACTCTACGAAGATTAATCTTTAATCTTCGTAGAGTACACTCAAATAAATAAGTGAATTACTTTACACTTTTCACATTACATTTTCACAGTCATGCTAAATTCATCTTATTGACTTTGAAGTCAATAAGTTTAATAAAATCAAGTTTAATCAATGCAGATTTTCTGAATTAAGTTTTGTATACCGTCCTTGCTTCTAGTGTGTACTGTTTATTTGTTTCTAGTTATGATATATTATCATTATGATTGCAATTGTTTGTGAGGTGGGCAGGGTACATAGACGTATTAATTAACTTTTGTACGTTATGACATTTAATTTATCTCTCAGTATTGTGCCAAGGATTCATCGTCGGTTAGAACAAATAAATTGGTTTTCATTGCTTACAGATGACATTAATAAAATTGTAATTGTATGTGGAATACTGTGTCCCGAATTCGCGACGTGTCCCGATTTTCAGGAGGTCGTTAACTCATTCTGCGAATACTGAATTTATAGGTCGTAATCAGATCTTGTTTAATGTTGTTTTTGACACAAATAACTGTGGCATGTGCAATTGATGGTCTTCCATGAAATTGACGTTAATGAACTGTATGTTTTGAATTTTAGAAAAGATGTTAGTAGATGAGAAAGATGAACAATCACAATGTTTTGGACAGGTACAGGAGCTATGAGCAGGTTGCGTGTTGGTTGATTACAAAAATAATAATTGTTGAATAATTACAAGTATCTACTAACATACATGATGGACTCTATATCCCAGTGGAATGGGCAAGGCAACTAATAGACCACTTTCCAGAAGGCGATATTACGGAATACATCATTGTCAAACTGGTCGATAACTTTGTTTCTCAGTTAATGAAACTTAGTAGTTGAAGCCATTGACATCGTTTTACTAAGTAACGCAAGCTGGTGCGACAGGCAGGCTGGGCTAGGCTTCCACGATATTTATAGTAACGGTGCTAAATTTAATTGGCGCGAAGCCGTCGTTCCGGAGGCTGGTGTGAATCATCGTCAAATTGTGCTGTGGAGTAGGGGAGAAGCTTCGAGGACATATATTGTGTTTTCTAGTAACTGAAGCAAGTAAGCGCTTACTTATTCACAAAACAGTGCATACGAAAGAGGAAAGAACGAGCAGTAAAGATGAGTGCATTGTGTGAGAAGTGTAAATGTTTTGGACATGGAAAACCGAAACAAAAAGTCAAGAGATACTACTAGGCTAAGTAAGAGATTAATTGGCAGGTTGCTCCAAATATTAAGCAGTTCTTATCTTAGATCAGTCTCTTTCTAAATCACCTATCATCATCAGCTCGTTTCTGTTCACTCCAGGACATATGTTTTCCAATATCCGTTAAGCTTGTGCCTTGTACCAGCACTAAAAGCTTACACCATCTCCTACATCTTACAGCGTTTAATTAGGTCTAACGCGTCGTCGCCCGGCCGTTTGAGATTTATGGCCCGATGTCTGGCCGGTGCTAGCAGAGTCTGGCTGACTCTGGCAGACAGACGCACCTGCTCGTCTATTGGTATTTAGTGCCAGATAACGGCCACAATGGATGGTCCCGTAATGGGGGGAGATAGTGGCCATTTTGGGAGTGTTATCAATTGTTTATTTGGCTTTTAGAGGGTGTGTCTGTTGTTAGCGGATTGTGAGTGGTGAGGCAATGTTTTGGTAAAGAAATGTCTGTTTATTTGGTAAATGTCATTAAGGCGTGTGGCCATTTCTCACATGAACTGAAACAGGGTTTCTTTACAGACATACGTACTGTACTCAAAAAATTATAGAATATAGGCAACTATTTTTGACGTTACATATTCAAAGAAATCTAATAACAGACCAAAACTTCGTTACTATTAAAATCAACGCATCTGTTACAACTTTGAAATAATAGTACCCTATCACCAGATTTTTGGCCGCCGTTTTGTCATAATTTTGTAGCCTACTAACCTTTGGTGTCGATGGGTGTAGGGGCGGCTAGGCTTGGGATCTCTGGCTGTGGTGGCTGTACCCTGGGGCCAGGCCAGGTGGTGGTGCCACCAGAGCAGTACCTGGGCCTGCTGGCCTGACAGCCGTCTGCGACATCGCGAAGAGTTGACGCATCCGCGGAGTATTCTGAAGTCGAAGGGAGAGAAATTGTAGGAACAGAAGTGGGTTTTATATATGCCCCACCCTTATGAAAGATAGTTGTGGTGCTGTGTTAAAACTAAAAAGTAGAAATCTAAACTTATTGACATGAGCCAGATAGGTTAATAAAATAGTGCGTCGAATAATGTGCAAAGAAGATTGAAATAAAAGATGAAATAGTGCTTACTTCTTGTTGTAGACGACTGCAACAGGCTTGCTGTCTGTCCCCCAGGGAACGTCGCATTCCTCTTATGTCGGCCCTGTAGACAAAACAAAACACGTTTTATTAAAAGTTTTCAAGTCACAAGAGTAGAATCATTTTATTCATAATGTATGGAACTTTACCATCTGCAAGCGGCAGTTACTGGGTTCGTTACCCCAATAGCCATCCAATTACACCCTAAACCTAAGAATTCAAACGTCGGTAGCATCCTCATTAGATCGCAAAAATCTTCCTCCAACAGTTTCCCGTTTCACCATAGAACGAGTCCTCAATTGCTGACTTCCTAACAAGACAGCATCGACCAATTAGTTAAAGATTTCTAATCGACATCTCTATCGGCGTACTTGGTGTAGTTTCCCTGACCCCACCCATCCTTGTGGTAGTAGTGGTATGTGAAAACAGTGCCGATGTCGATGGCTATCGTTTAATTGTTCGAAAGCAGATGCCTAACAAACTGGTTGAAATAGAACTGAACTATTCGAACTGTTTGAACGCAAATTGTTTTATGCGACACTCGGTGGTTGGTTGTTGGTAAGTGGGTTAAGAATAATAGTTGATTGTTATAGAGTACTTAGTTACATAGTATGATTGTGTTTACGCATATTTATTATGATATCTAAGAAACGGTAGAAATAATCTCAATTGCAGAAAGAAGTATGTATGGGACAACTTATAAGTAATTGATTTATGTCAATAAAAACAGATAATCGAAGAAACAATAAAGCTATTTTTATTAAATAAAAAGTGGGCATTTTATTCAGTTATCAGTTATTTCTATACTGATTCTTATTTCTGTTTTATTCTGGTTTCCTCTACTCATCCACGTGCATCGTTATTATTAATTCATCACGATTTTCCCATCGTTTACTAGGACATTAGGTTTATTTTGTACAAGCATAGCTATTGTTAAAACATGTTTTCTAACCGCGGAACATTTACATAAATATTGCAGCCTAGAATTGTCATTAGGAGTAAAAGACAGACGATTAAATCCTACTATTTAATATTATAAATGCGACAGTTCCTGAAGATGTATGAATGAATGGATGTACCTACGTATGTTTGTAACTCTTGAACGACAAAACTACTGTACGGTTTTGGATGAAATATTGTACAGAGATAGATTATAACCTGGAGTAGCACTTGGGGTAATTTTTATCCCACGAACGCGGGTAAAGCCGTTAACAAAAACTAGTTATTACAGTTAGGTTATGTACCATGTTTAGTGGAAGCTGTGAATGCTTGGAAAATCGCTTGCCCAAATATTGACCCCCCCGTCAAATCACGTTCCCAGAGACAATGGGACGAGCCGCTCTGCAGAAAAGTGAGCGAGAATCTCTTGAACTCCTCTTGTTCAACTGCAGAGAGAGCTCGCCTTTTGGCTGTGGGTGAGTGGGAGTCGGGGTTATGGCTTCTTGCTTTACCTTCGTCTAACCTAGGTACTTTGTTGGACGACACCACGTTCACGTGGAGCTTCATTTTGTTCACCTCATCGTTGTCGTTGTGGTGAAGATGTCAACAGCCTTGGACACCACGGCTTGTCAAGTAGCCGTAGTGCGGGCCGTTTTGCTCGACACGCAAGTATTAATGACATAATTCGTCGAGCTCTTGCCTCCGTTGGCGTGCCAGCTACTTTAGAACCTAATGGCTTGGTACGCGACGATGGCAAGAGACCCAACGGTATGTCATTATTCCCTTGGAAGATGGGTAGGGCTTTAGTATGGGACGCCACTTGCGTTGATACTCTGGCGCCATCCCATCTTCCAAGCTCAGCGTGTCGAGCCGGTGCTCGACACGCACGGCGAAAGTATAATAGCCTGATTGGCAATTATGCTTTCGAACCGTTTGGGGTTGAAACTTTAGGGCCGTAGGGCCCAAGTGCACATCTTCTTTACAAAGATATTGTAAGGAGGATGGTTGACACTTCAGGTGATCGAAGGGCTGGCTACTACCTTGGGCAAAGGTTAAGCATTGCCATTCAACGTGGCAATGCTGCCAGTCTTTTGGGCACCCTACCTCACGGTAGTGATGAGGAAAATGTTTTCTTTGATGCCTTATGATTTATTTTTATTATTATTATTTTATTAAGGTGTAAATATTTTAGTTTTAAATTTTTTTTTTATATATTTTAAGTTGTATATATTAATTTTTATCTTGTATTGTATATATCTAATTGTGTAATAGTTAATATTAAATTTATAAGAATTAAAAAAGTTATTACAATATATAGAAAGAAAGAAAGTCCAATCACTTGTATAAATCATCAATAGCCAATATTCCTTTTTAGTTTCAACAAAGACAATAGAAATAACTCTTCTCTTTAAGTGCGAAGATTTATCACAGATGTCGCTTGAGGCAATATTCGTCTTTTGACGGCGTTAATCGGTCTCAATGGATTAATTGGCAAATTACTTAGACTCGACGTACTCGTAATGGATTTATCACAATTGTGACCATACGACAATTGCGTTGCTGGTGAAATTGTGTAGGTACTCATGTTTATGTGTTAGTAGAGTGAGCACGATTATTTTTAATTGACTTCAAAAAGGAGTTTGACCTGTATGTATGTTTGTGCGCCAATATCTCACGATTGACTGAATCGATTAGGATGCGGTTTTCAGATAACTGTTTTTTACACTTAGGAGAATGATTTAGTACATATTAAGCCTTTGACTGCCGACAGAAAACTGCTGAAGGCAAATCCTTCGCTAACGTAGGTCACCGGTGACCTACGCGGCGGTTAACGTGTTAATCGATCGACTTAAAACAAAGGGGTTACAGTAGGTTTTTTAAACGCAGTTTATCAAAGAATTATTAATGGAAGTTGTGTAAGATATTGATTTGTAAGTTATGCTCCTAATCAAGTATTAAAGGATTATTGGTTTTTTTTTTTTCTAAATCGTTGCCCCACACTAGGATTTTCTCCTGTGTCGTGGGTGCGTTTACAAACATACAAGTTCACATACACAATGACACCCAGACCCGAAACAACAATTTGTGGATCACACAAAGTGTTGTCTCGTGCGGGAATCGAACCCGCGACACGTTGCACGTCAGCCAGTTGCCCAGCCACCGCACCAACTGTGCAGTCGACAGTCGGTTCCTGTTGTTGTAACAGCCCAAGAGATAAGAGGTAGCCCAAGGTTTTCTCTAGTGATCTAAATTTTCGGGGATGACATAGATTTGTTACACGGTAGACACAACCTATTATGTAAGTCAAAATGTCATATAAATGATGTCCAAGAATAAATATTAACTCAGTCGGTATATCAAAGAAATCAATTACAATCATAAACGTAATTAAAATCATCTGTCTAGATTTTACAGCTGCATTCAAACTACGGTTTTGCAAAAAGAGAAAAACAACAGCAAATAGCTAGACTCGGTCTAAGACCACAAAAAACAAAACGTCTAAAATAATTTATGGATGCAAAAAACTTATGAATCATCTCAATAGAGAAGTATAGAATTAATTGTTTGAAATATAAAACAATAATAAAATTGGTGCGCCGGGCGGCGCAGCTTGGCCCGTTAGCACGATGAAATCTCGATTAAGGCTCGCGGCATACTTGCGACTTTACTACTTTAGCCGTTGAGGACTAAATTAAATATTAATATTAAGAGTTTTAGATTAATTGATGAATTAAATATATTGTGAAAGGTAAGGGATAAAAATACATAGGTACCTAGGTATAAACGGAGATAAAAACTAACTCTTCAGCCTAGATTCAAACAAAAATCTTAATAAAATTAGTATTAATATATAATAAATCATATATAATAAATAGGTATAAATCATAGCAAAGATTCAAGCTAATTTCCGTTTATTAGATAAACGACAAGGCTATAGTTCAGTCTGATTATGACTTACTATTTTTCTCACTAAGCAATGGAATAGGAAACAATTGTGAAAGAAGACTGACAAACGAATTTATTTTTACAATAGTATAGTACAATAAAATAATTACTAAAATCTTACGCTGTGTAAACGACCTTAAAGGTCATTGAACTAGTCAGACTTTATGAGGAGTCGTGATAAGACGTGGGAGCGGATATCAGGAGCGCAGTGCACATCTTATCGGTATACATAACATAATTAACTGTTATACACTAATTAAGGAAGCAATTAATCACACAACTTAAAAACATCATACCAATCTACCAATAACTGCATTTAATTTGATTTTTGAACCACAGATAAAATCTTTATTCCAATTCCCGCCACAATTGACAGCTTGATTTTTTTTATTTACGAACGAATGAATGTGTCATTCATGTTCTTAATTCGAAAATTAAAATTATTTCCAGCCATTTATCAAGACATAGCGCCTCCTTTTTAACGTTTATGGTATCTCGACCTAGTAATTATTTATTCTATGCATAGTGATGTGGTATTATAATTTAAATATGATCTGTAATAAAATAATAATAGTTACGTATGTGGCGATGACCATACAAGATCGCTGCGTCAGTATCTATCGTCACTGTTATAAAATGCGATGAGACAATCGTGGACATTTCTTTTAGCAATCGTTCTACGAAAAATCTGTTACGTGGTCTATGGCTTATCTTCTAAAATAATACTAAGAATGAACATAAGTTTATTGTTCATAAACAACTCAATCAATTTTAATAATTGACACACAAACAGTTACAACTACGAAACCGTTCATAGGTTGATTTTATTCAAATGTTAGATTCATTTCATTGGAGCATTTAAAGCTGTAATCAAAAGCTAGTCTAGACTTCTAAACATAATTTCATCAAACACTAGGCCTTAGTAGATACACCTACGTAAAAACCAAAACTGCATACATAGAGATTTTATCGGCTTATCCATGTTAATCCGGGGTGCGGTGCCAGAAGACCTCCCCGTGGTGCACCCTGGGTGCGGGCGACAGTCTCCCTAGCGGGGGTGATAGGGTTGGAGTGACTGTCGCCCGCAGCAGACTTCTGGACTGGGCGGGCGAACCCGACAGGGTTCTGGAGGCGGCGGGCTGTGTGCTCATAGCCCGCGCTTCCGTGGGGCGTTTCTCCGCCTGTCTCTCTGAACTTAGCAGAGAGCGTGGCGGAGAGGCAAGGGCGGTGCTCGTTGTGCACTCACCCTGCCAGCGAGCAGCATCGGGACACAAGCTGTCCCCGATTGCAGCCGTCGATATCGTAATCCGTAAGGAGGTCACGGTCACGTTTTGTGACTCTGAACGGGACGAGGGTCTTGGCTTGGTCGCCCGGACCGCGAGGAAGATAACCTCTATAAAAAATTCCTCCAATACTAAGTTCTGGTGCGCGGCGAGAGTATGCATGGCTGAGGAGTAGTGTCAGTCGCGAGCGCACCCCCAGCTAGGGGACCAGTGGAACCTCTAGTTGGGAAACAAATGAACACTTACCCAGGTACAGGGGGCACTGCCTGGGTGGACCGATTATTTCCCCCATACTCGTGGGAACTGTATGGAGAATATAAATTTACCTAAACAAAAACCACAAGACGAGAAGGAGGGTGCGGGTGGGCTTGGCTCGCCTGCAGTAGTAGGAGAAGGGAGCCCAAGTGGCTCCGGGACTCGTGGTGGGGCGCTGGACTCGTCCAGCAGGCCCCACACACGGGAGTCCAGTCGGAGGGGGTCGGACTCAGAGTCCGACACAACATTAGCGGAGCGGCTGAGCGTGAGCTCGAAAGGCTCACGCCGCCGCGCGACGGGGACGTTCAAACGCCCCAGGCTGGAGGAGGACAGTTTGTCCCCGTCCTCCGGCGCTCAGGAGGCGCCTCCCCCAAGGTCCCCACGGCAGCGCGGGGTAGGGGCGGCAAGGGCAGCGGTCGCCGAAAACCGGCACCAGCTGCCTGCGCGGAGTCAGCCGAACAGTTGGCCGCGGAGGGCAGGGCTCTCTCAAGCGCTGTCCGTTCGGAGTCCTCTGCGGCCGAGATGTCCGGCGTGGAGGTGTCGGAGGGCGAGCGCGGCTCTGAGAGCGAGAGCTGCTCCGGGGGCCTCCAACAGGCCATTACGGCGGAGCTCTACAAGCTGGCGATGGGGAAATCCCAGCCGGTTAGGTTCCGCCTCCTCAAGGCGGCGGCGGCCACAATAACGGAGGCGGCCTTGGAGCAGTGTGCGGCGCCCACTGCGGGAAAGGTGCGCTCCGAGCTGGCCGAGATGCGGCGAGAGCTGGCGCGCTTGGCGGCCTCCAATGCGGCTCTGGAGTCCGAGCTGCGGACGGCCAGGGCCGAGCTCGCCGCTGCTCGCGGCAGTCGCCCCCAGCCCCCGGCGGAGGCCGACGTAGTCGGACTGCTGCGGGCGGAGTTGGCTGCCTTCCAGCGACGTTTCGACGTGCTGGAGGGCAGGCTCTTGCGCCCCCACTCGCGGCGAGTCAGGTCGCCCCCGCGGTCCCGCGGTCGTACGCGGCCGCTGCGGCCAAGCCTTCGACCTCGAGTCAGGCTAGCCGCAGCTCCCAACCGCCGGCAAGGGCGCGACCGGCTGCCCCAGCGAGGGCCTCGGCGCCCCCGCCGGCGCAGACCCCAGCTGCGCCGACGGCGCCTGCGCCTGCGCCCGCTGGGCGCAAAAGAGGAGGGGCACTCCGGCCCAGCAGGCTGGGGTTGCGGCGGCGGCGGCGGAACCCGCCCCGCAAGCAGAGGACGGCGGCGGGTGGCAAATCGCCGGCGAGGCGAGGAGAGTCGCCAAGGAGGGCCGGAAGCGCCGAAAAAAGGCGCAGCGGCAACGACGGCAGCAGCAGCGCAGGGAGAAACGCGCTGCTGCCTTGCTCCTCGCCCCTAAGACCGCGGCTGTAGTAATTACACTGCAGCCCGAGGCGGTCAACAGGGGCGTTACGTATGGCGACGTCCTCGCCAAATTAAAGGGGGCGGTGACTCCTGCGGAGTTCGGGGCCCCGGACGGGTTCGCGGTCAAGGTGACCGCTACCGGAGCCCGTCTTTTGGAGGTCCCCGGCGCGACCAGCGGCCCATCGGCCGACGCCCTGGCCGAGAGGCTTAGGGCGTGCCTCGGTGCAGACGAGGCCCGCGTGTCCAGGCCCACCAAATGCCTGGATGTCAGGATCTTGGGCCTGGACGACTCCGTAACGGAGACGGAGGTGGTGGCCGCTGTGGCCAGGACGGGAGGGTGCCCTGCTGACCAAATCAAGGCAGGCGCCATCCGCCCGGACAACTCGGGGCTGCGCACTGTTGTGGTCAGCTGCCCCGTCACAGCGGCCAAGAAGCTGAAGGAGGGCAAAAGGCTCTTGGTGGGATGGGTCTCGGCGCAGGTCAAGCTGCTCGAGACCCGGCCTCTGAGGTGCTACCGCTGTCACGTGGGGGAGCACGTGAGCGTCAAATGCACCTCGGAGGTGGACCGCAGCGACTGTTGCTTCCGCTGCGGTCGGCCCGGTCACAAGGCCGGCTCGTGCTCCGCCCCGCTGCACTGCAATGCATGTGCGGCGGCTGGTAAGCCGGCCAATCACCGGGTCGGGAGCAAAGGCTGCTCCCCTCCCGCCAAACCCAAGGGCAAAGGTAGGCCCTCCGCCGCCCCTGCCGTTTCCGCCGCCGCCGCCGCCACTGCCACCGCAGTCGCCGCTGCCGCCACTGAGGAGGTCGGAATGGACTGCCAATAATGGCCCCATTCCGCCTCCTCCAGGCGAACATCAACCACTGCGCCGCTGCTCAGGATCTCCTGCTCCAGAGCATGGCGCAGTGGTCGATCAATGTCGCCGTGGTCTCCGAGCCGTACTTTGTCCTGCCCAGGGATCACTGGGTGGCGGACCTGGACGGCTCGGTGACCATCATCTCGTCGGCCGCCGCCGGTACCCCGACTCTTGAGGCTGCTCAAAGAGGCCGGGGTTGTGTCGCAGCACGGTTCGGAGAGCTCGCTGTGGTGGGCGTGTACTTCTCTCCGAACCGAACTCTCGCCGAGTTCCACAACTCCTTGAGGGAGTTGGTCACCGTCGTCGTCGGGTTCCGTTCCCTCCCCGTGCTCGTCCTCGGGGACTTCAACGCCAAAAACTTGGCTTGGGGTTCCCGGTTCACCGACGTCCGGGGTAGGATGGTGGAAGACTGGGCCCTTGAGACGGGCCTAGTCGTCCTGAACCGGGGTTCTGTCCCCACGTGCGTGCGGATGCAGGGCGAGTCGGTGGTGGACATCTCGTTCGCCAGCCCTGCTCTGTCACCGCGTATTGTTGACTGGCGCGTCATGGAGGAGGTGGAGACGTACTCCGACCACCGGTATATCCGGTTCGACGTCTCCGCCGAGTCCGCAGACCCGCCGGTCAGACAGGCCCCATGTGGCCCGCGTTGGGCGCTGAAACAGCTGGACCGGGAGCTGCTCCTGGAAGCCGCCATCGTGCAGGCCTGGGTGATACCACCGGTCAGGCCTGCCGACATAGACGATGAGGCCAAGTGGCTCCAGGACGCCATGTCCAGGATCTGTGACGTGGCGATGCCCCGGATCCGGTCGAGGCAACAAAAGCGCCAGGTGTACTGGTGGTCGCAAGAGCTAGCAGCTCTACGCAAGGCGTGCACTGCTGCGCGACGCCAGTACACTAGGCACCGCAGGCGCCGCATCCGTCCTCCTAATGCGGAGGCGAGAGAGGCGGAGTTGTACGAGGGATACAGGGCGGCCAAGGCCCTCCTCAAGGTGGAGATATTGCGGGCCAAGGAGGAGGCCCGCCGAGAGATGCTGGGGACTCTGGACAGAGATCCGTGGGGACGCCCGTACCGGATGGTACGCGACAAGCTCCGCGCTTGGGCTCCCCCGCTCACCCAGAGTCTCCGGCAAGAAGTCTTGGAGGAGGTGATTGGCACCCTGTTCCCTCGACTGTGGAGGGGGTTCACCCCTCCGTATATGACTCCGCCCCCTGCGGTGCCCGACGCGGGCTACAGCGACGACGACGACGACATCGTCCCAGAGGTGACCGAGGCAGAATTGAGAGCGGCGGTGCGCCGGATGGGCGCCAAGAACACCGCCCCAGGACCCGACGGCCTGCATGGCAAGGCATGGGTCCTGGCCTCAGAGGCTCTCGGGCCTCGATTGATTGGTCTCTACAGCGCATGTCTGGAGAGAGGCCAGTTCCCGCTTCTCTGGAAAGCGGGAAAACTGGTCCTCGTGCGGAAGACGGGGCGCCCTGCGGACTCTCCGTCCGCGTACCGGCCCATAGTGTTGCTCGACGAGGTGGGGAAAGTCTTCGAAAGAATCATTTCGAACCGCCTCGTCGCGCACCTGACGGACATTGGGCCGGACTTGTCGGACGGCCAGTTCGGCTTCCGCAGAGGGCGCTCCACGGTGGACGCCATCATGCGCGTTAGAGACCTCACGACGGGGACTGCAGTGTCCAGGGGTAAGGTCGTAGTGGCGGTGTCTCTGGACATCGCCAACGCCTTCAACTCCCTGCCCTGGAGCTGCATCTTGGAGGCACTCCGATATCATCGGGTGCCTACCTACCTCCGTCGTGTAATCGAGGCTTACCTGACGGACAGGTCCGTCAGCTACCCCGGTCACCGGGGCGAGTGGAACCGGCGAGAGATGTCATGCGGTGTTCCACAGGGTTCGGTTCTGGGGCCGCTCCTGTGGAACATCGGCTATGACTGGGTGCTGCGCACCGACCTCCCGAACGGCGTTAGCACAATATGCTACGCCGACGATACGCTGGTGCTAGCGCACGGGAGATCACACCAGGCGGCGGCCGACTTAATGGCGACAGCGGTTGCGACAGTCGTTGAGAGAATCCGGCAGTTGGGACTCGAGGTGGCGCTCCACAAGTCCGAGGCCATGTGTTTTCATGGCCGCGGGAACGCGCCACCTCCGGGTGGGTCCCAAATAACGGCGGGAGGAGTTACCATCGGCGTCGAGACGACGATGAAGTACCTAGGACTCGTCCTCGACAGTCGGTGGAACTTCATAGAACACTTCCGACGTTTGGCCCCAAAGTTGGAGAGGACGGGGGCTGCGTTTAAACGCATCCTCCCCAACCTCGGGGGCCAAACGCCTCCTGCCGGAGGTTATACGCCGGGGTCGTGC
Organism: Spodoptera picta; assembly: GCA_038387885.1. Classification (NCBI taxonomy): domain Eukaryota; kingdom Metazoa; phylum Arthropoda; class Insecta; order Lepidoptera; family Noctuidae; genus Spodoptera; species Spodoptera picta. The sequence continues at coordinate 1,719,281 of JAZHFQ010000002.1, forward strand.
GGTCCATGGCCCTCTACGGCGCCCCTGTTTGGGCGCCAAACCTGTTGCGGCGTCCCGCTCGGACGCTGCTCATGGCACAGAGGGTCATGGCGATCCGAATGATCCGCGGATACCGCACGATCTCTGGGGAGTCGGCGAACCTCCTTGCCGGATTACCGCCGTGGGATCTGGAGGCGAAGGTGCTCGCGCGCGTGTACGGCATGCGCGCGGAGGCACGTCGCCGGGGCGAAACCCCGCTGCCGCGCCAAATAGGTGCGTGGCGGGATGAGCTCCGGCGCGATCTCATGGCGGAATGGCAGCAACGACTGTCGCAACCGAGGGCTGGGCTCGCTGCCATCGCAGCGGTAAGTCCCCTCTTTGAGGAGTGGCTTGAGAGACGCTACGGCGTCCTCACCTACCGCCTGACGCAGGTCCTCACCGGACATGGAAGTTTCGGGAGGTACCTGTGTCTGATGGGGCGGGAGGAAACGCCCGGGTGTCATCACTGCGAGGACCGCCCTGAGGACACGGTGGAACACACGGTGGGAGAATGCCCTTCGTGGGCTGAGCACCGCCGTGTCCTCAGGGAAGTGATCGGCGATGGCGACCTCTCGCGTCCGGGCCTAGTGCAGGCCATGATGCGGAGCGAGGGGGACTGGGATGCCGTCTCCTCCTTTTGCGAAGCAGTGATGCTAGCTAAGGAGGAGGCGGGACGCGTGAGGCAGCGAAGCGCTGCCTCCTCGCAACCCAGCCATCGCGAAGGACACACCGGGCGTCGGGGATCGCGAGACGATCTCCGGCCACCGTAAGCGCGGGCCTGCGGACGGCGAGCATGGGTGGCTCCCCGTCCGACCAGAAACAGACCCGAGCGTACGGCGCGTCGCGTTCCGCGCGCGCCTCAAAGAGCCATCAGACCACCACAGATGGGGCCCAATACGGCCGATGCCGATTCGGAGTCGCGGAGAACCTAACGGGTAACCGGGGCTCCGGCTCGACGTGCAGGAGAAGGAACGGGGTGGTTTTTAGTCAGTAAGAGTCTGACACTCCCTCCCGCCTCACCCAGGCGGGAGAAGTCATTCGATGATTTTCCCCCCTTAAAAAAAAAAAAAAAAAAAAATCCATGTTAATCCAACCGTATCATAACATCGCATTTGTAACTAGACGCGATACGGCGCCGCGGTCAATGACCTGCTCTTGATATTATGTATTGTTATATGTAAGTACCTATTGGTTGGTAATTGGTTAGTCTATGATTCAGGCTCAGTTTTTTTGTGGCTATAAAAAGGGGCGACACACCCTACAGCAACATTAACAGCCTTTTGTTTGAGGGGGGAATTCATCCAATGTCTTACCGCCCTGGGTGAGGCGAGAGTGGCCATGTTCGTACTCCTGCTTTGAGCCAACATCAACATCCTGAGATTTTCAGCAATTTACAGATACCAGAGGGAAGAGCAGAGGGTCGGTAAATATAATGCTATTTTACACTAACCACACGGCTTATGAATTTCATTCTATGTTTACACTCGTAAAAAACATTTTTCTATGACCCTTTAGTACCTACAATTGAGAGGAAGGTCTCAATTAATTTATATCTCCAACTTGTTACAGATTACCATGGACCCATTTAATTGTATCAGATGTTCCCATAAATGGCATAAAGTGAACATTTTTATATCTTTACAACCCACCAATTATCTTAATTCTAGAATCACATTGCTTCATAAAAGTACGAAGTTCTTTTACGACCGTATTCTCAGACAACATGCCATAGTTTTTGACGTGGGATGAGCACTACATTGGCGTAACTAATTCTGGTATACCAATAACTTACAATCTGCTTGATGGAAAGGCATAACTGTAGGAATTACAGATTTTTTGTATTTTTTTGTTTTTAAAAAAACGTTGCCCCACACTAGGATTTTCTCCTGTGTCGTGGGTGCGTTTACAAACATACAATATCACATACACATGACACCCAGACTCGGAACAACAATTTGTGGATTACACAAAGAGTTGTTCCGTGCGGGAATCGAACCCGCGACACGTTGCGCGGTGCCAACCGTGCAGATTTATACCTATTACTATTATACCTAAGTCTTAGATCTTTGTTGGCATGTAAACCAAACACAGACATTGTAGTTTAGGGACTGCACATCAATGAAAGAACAGTGAAGTTTGAGCATACAGCGAAAACAACACTAGAACTCCATACGAACACAAATTGATATCGAACTGTATCGAATACTTCTGATCACTTCCCATTGTTGATGGGTTGAAGTTGGTCGTTACCACCGGATGTTAATTATGGCATACCACCATTACATGATTGATTTGACACGCCACACATAGCCATACAATTGTATGGGATAACCTACACAAATTACATAGACAAGCTATGAGAATTACACAAATATCAGATAGACAATATACAGGTCAAGGATTCAACCAATAATTTGTTGTGTATTTATTCATAATGAGATGATGACAGGGTATGAATTACAAATATAATTAGTCCGTAAATTAGGTAATTAAAAAAAATTAGTCACGTATTTTTTTTTATTTTGTCGTATAATAAAACAATACTTAGATAAAACGAATCGAAGTTTAGGAGTGGGGGCTTTTTTTTTTTAAGGGGGGAAAATCATCGAATGACTGCTCCCGCCTGGGTGAGGCGGGAGGGAGTGTCAGACTCTTACTGACTAAAAACCACCCCGTTTCTTCTCCTGCACGTCGAGCCGGAGCCCCGGTTACCCGTTAGGTTCTCCGCGACTCAAGGAGTGGGGGCTAAAACGTCATCATAGCTAGCTGTTGCCCGCGACTTTTTTTTGCGTAGTATAATGACTTCTGGCAGAATTTTGGCTTTTGGATTAGTCTATAACAAATTCTAAGGTGACAAAATGTCGTCAGAATCGATTCAGTACCTTAAATAGTATCTCATAATGGCTAGTTTTAAACTTCATTTTATTTCCGTATTCTTGAAGATACCGTCTCTGGTCCGACTGGTCAATTATTGGCTACTGTCCACTTCTATCATTGCGCCGGCCACATATGGGCACCATCGTATTACTATGAGTCTTCCGTGTGTCGGTAAAAAGTACTAAGTTAATTGCATACAGGTTTATAGCAAGGAGGTATGATAGGAATTGAATTTCATGTTCCAATCGAAACCTTTTTATGAAAGCCATTTTGTGATTTTAATGATTTTTTTTGTTCGAGTGTGAAGTTTGAGGCGGGTTTTTTGTGGAATGTAATGTAATAAATTATTTTTAAAAGGCATTTAGAACTATAATCGTGATTTGTATCGTTGTTCTCTTTTAACAGATTAATGATATTTCTTACATTAAAAACTGTATATTATTGATCGTTAATTGATCAAATAAATATAGATTGTCATACTATATTTTTGAAGATGTAAAAACAAAGAAAATTAAGTTATTATTTCGGTAAAAATCGTCGCCATTTTTACATAAAAGCGGAATTATTATCCTTGTCTGTGTTAAAATAATTGATATGAATTATCACAAAATTAAATATAATTGCCCAGGTAAATAAAACTAAATAGATCTTCAATTATTAAGATGAGAATATATAGTAATTATTCAGTTTTTATTAATACTATTTTACGCCAATTTATAAATTTAAAATATCCTTTAAGATAATTACTTAATATCCTTTTTTGGTTATTCTAAAAACCGTTTTACAGATATGTTAGAAGATAAATTGTCTGTTTTTCACTAATACAGAATAAAGCAAATATTTTTATTGTTAAAGTTCTCCTATCTTACGGTATCAGTAAAATTATAATTCTTTTTTCAACCACCATCTATAAACCAAAAATATGAAATCCAATCTCAACAAATCATAAAAGGTGACCCATTTCCTGAATTAGAACACAAGTTTCTCCTGAACTCAATCAACAGGGAATGAGTCAGAAACCAAGCGCGGGCGCAGCAAGTAACTTGATCCTGCGCTAATTACATCGCCCCATTTGATGGAAACTGGGCCAATCGCACAGCTGCAACCGACCGAGATCAAAGGAATCGATCGGACTATTACAATCAATTGGAAAATTGGAGTAATTGTCTATGACTTTTGGTCTAAATGGGTCTTAGATGCCGCCGCATAGCTTCATGTTAGATTGTGTTATTTTTGGAATTCCATACAAAATTTTTTTTTTAATTGTATAAGCCGGTAAACGAACAGACGGATCACCTGATGGTAAGCAATCGGCATCGCCCATGGACACCTGGAACACCAGAGGCGTTACAAGTGCGTTACCGGCCTTTTGGGGATTAGGAGTTTGAGGATCGTTGGGAATTCAGGAATTGGGGAGATTGGGGAAGGGGAGGGTAATTGGGCCTCCGGTAACCTCACTCACACGACGAAACACAACGCAAGTGTTGCTTCACGTCGGTCTTCTGTGAGGCCTTGGTATCACTCCGGTCGAGCCGGCCCATTCGTGCCGAAGCATTGCTCTCCCACACTTATTGTCACATACAAAAATTGTCTTAATTAGTAATAGAATTCTGTTAATGTTCTTTATGATTAAAGTCTCCATGTCTTCATGTATTGTTATGGTCTTGAGAATCTTCAAAAATATTCCCTTTTTGGACAAACGACTTTCCTTGAAGCGAATGCCTTTCTACCATATAGGTATGTAGACAAATTTCCTTGTATTTGTTTGATTCGATAGTATGGAAAAGCTGCAAGCAATACCTAATGACGTCATACCGTTTCAGGAATTCGTTCCATTGAATAAAACAGCGTGGCGTGGTGCAATTTTAATGCAATACCATCAAATTAGGTCTCATGGTGTTTCGCAAGGCTTTCATTATTTCCTGATACTGACTCATGGTCTGTCCGGAATTTAACTGTCAAAATGAACCGTTGTAATGATATGATTAATTGTATAAAATGAGTGGATCGAGAAGAAGGGAAAATTTTAATATAATTATTATAAAACTGAGTAACAGATGAGGCATAGCCAAAAACTAATGGGTCAAGAAAGTTTTGGAATATTCCTTAAGAAGTGTAAAGAGTTTGTGAAATTCCTATAAGAACTAAAAACCTTCTCTGTGTCGTGTCCTGGGCATAATGAACTAGTACCTATTAAAAAAATATGTATAGCTGTATCGCGAATCGTGAGATGGCTGCTATCGAGAATAAATGGCAAAGTATTTACTAAAGGAAATCGAGGTGTTAAGGTGTTTCATATCGCTATTTCCTGTAATTTATTTATTGTATAGTTTTTGCAGGAGACAAGTATCTTGTCATGTAGATAAAATGTAGTAAAAATAGATGAACTATGGTGTATGATACGACTCTAGAAGCTAATCGTCAACGCTTCTAATAAATGTATCACACAACCCTAGCACCCTCAAAAAGAAAAAAAATCGACTAATCCAGTTAAAACCAGTATAAAGTACAGTGCTTGCGAAAACTAAGTCTACAGCCACGCACGTTTCTAATAAATAACACCTATAATTATATTCTAAGTACATAGAGTACCTTCTTAAAACACTAGTCTCCTATGCAGAGCTGAGATTGCTGTTCCAAGTACAGACACCTATTATTAAATCTTATTGTAAGGTATGCGGTGAAACAGGATCATTTGGATCCAAGGGCGACGAGAACCTGTCGCCTGGTCGCCTCTCGTCACGGTACAGTCGGTCACATTGTTGGTGGTCAGCTAACGTGAACCCTGTTGTGAGATGTGAGTTCATGTTATGTAAACTTCGTTTGAGTGTATAGTGAGGATTGGGATGATGTAAGATGGGAGGAGTATATACCTTTTATTTTGTGTTTTTGTGGGATTACGGTCTAACTAAAGCAATTAGAGGCGTGAGTTTTTACAGTTTGTGTTGATTGTATTGATATTACCATATTTTGCACTTAGAACGGATTATAATTATTTATACCTGACTGTACTTAGAGATGCGAATACGCAAGATGCTCAAAATAAACCAAGATAATTTGGCGTGACAAAAAATACTTCACAAATAAACCAGACACATGAACGTTGTAAAAAGGAAATACCTGCACAGAATCGATTCCAATGTAAATTAAAATTACCCGCACTTTATAATTTGTGTCGTATTAAATCGACCACATTGAGGTTGTATACCAACATCTTATTATACGTAGGAAACGCCGGGACCATTAACATAGTCTATAAAATTGCATTGGTTCATAACTTGCCCAACAATTTGCGCCTGCGTAGCTTTCGCTGCAGGAAGCACACGTCTTATTACACCTCGATTGGTTGTTCGTTTAGAAACACGCTGTTTTGGCTGCCGAGATGTAAGGGATGCAGTACACTGGCTTAGTAAAGACAGACAGTAAAGACACAAGCATGCTACATTTTAAAAATACCTACTCGTATTTTCAAAATAATGCCCCCTCATTAACATGTTTATTCCATGATTTCTAGTAAAATTATCGTACACAATTTAATTGTGAATTTTAAGTGATAGAAATAGGCACTACTAGTTTAGCAAGGTATTCCTATTTAGTGTTATTGCAAGCATGTGTATGAAGTTACAGTTGAAGGACCAGGATCTTCGTTTGAGGTCACATATTGTAAGGAGTTCAATAGCTTTTAACTCTCAGAAAACTTGTATAAGGGAATATTTGTAACAAGCGACTCAGCTCTGTGTCTAGTTCAGAGGCCTTAGTACGGGTTTGTTTTACGTTTAAAGTAATCGTAACGAGTGCGCGTTCGGCGCTGTGATTGGTTGCTTCATTGGCGCCGGCCAATCAGAGTGCCGAACGCATACTCGTTTCGAATACTTTAAACGTAAATCAAACTCGTACAAAGGCCTCTGTTATTTCACACCGAAAGTTTAGCACACTTTGACACAAAATTATTTTAATTACTTAGCGACATAGTATGACAATCAGATATATTTAGACATACGTAATGAAGGACTTTGTTCCATGCCATTGATGGCTGGGGCTCCCAACATTTGTGACATCATATCAACTGTTATGTTGGTGGATTAATAATTAATAGTCTGATTTATTTTACTTGGATATATTATATGTTACATGTATGTATTAGTCTGTATTACATTACTATTTAGTAAGTAGTGGCCCCCTCACTATAATGTGTTATATAAGGTAGGACACTCGTCATTAATGTCGCTGTCTATCTGTCATACTTTGGTGTGTGTACGCGTCGTGCGCACTACCCTTTACCTTTATCTACACGATTCCTCGTACGCTTAATTTTCTTTACTCTCAATAATAAGAAGGTGTGAATGCCGACATTATTGGACACACTTCTGATGGTTGACGGAGGAAGTCAGCAATTTTACAGATGGCTACTTTAGCCAAGCACTGTATGAGTACGTAAACGCATAATTGGAGAATGACCTATGCTTGATAAAGGCCAATCGAGTAAGCCGACTGCAAATTATTGAGGGGAACCGTTTACGAAATTATGGATTACCTAGTGTAGGTAATTCTTTATTCGATGCCTTTCCAAACGGAAGGAGTGTGGTGGTATGGTTCTACCATATTTAACTCGTCGGGTACCGTCAATATAGACACAATTATAGAACAATAGGTTGCGGTCACCGGTGACCGCTTGGTGTTTGACAGTTTAAGCGTGGATAAGTCTGCATAAGGAAAAATATTTAAGAAACTTTGACAACCACAAACCTCTTGTTATTTAACTGAACGTTTAGACAAGGAACTTTTGATGTCCTAAAAACTACATGTGATGTTTGACAATCAATACTCCAAAACCTTAATTACACACGGTTTTAAAACAATTGAGGTTAAAGTGGTCATATGTCCTAGGTCAAAGGTACACCTATATTTTCTATTAGATACTAACCTTACTCCTCGGATACACACTAAGCACGTCAGACCACCACCGCGCCTCCTCCCTGCACGTTCCCTTCACGAAGGTCACTCGCTCCGGAGCCGTGATGGCCAGGCTATAGGAGTGCCCCGTCACGCTGTCCGCTTCGCTCACCTCCAGGACTGTCGTCATGTCGATGCTGGCCTGAGGGACCGTGTCTGGCTGTGGAAGAAAGAAAGATGAAGGTTAGAATAGTGTTTGCATTATTTTCAACTTTCGAAGTTCATTTTAATGTTCACTTCACAAATTGAAAGAAGAAAAAAAAAACAAATTGTACTGTTTGTGAATTTCTTGAAAAGCTCATTGACGAAGTTTCAAAATGGTTAAAACCGTTTGTTTAAGTCAAATTAATATCGTCCATCAATAGTCTTGTCGAATTCCTTTTAAAGTATACATGTAGCAATAATACAACTATAATTTTAGTTCATCATCTTTATCAAGACAATTTTGCCCCTTATTTTATTAAAACAAATAGCTCCACATAAAAAAATATCACTATACACAGCACAAGCGGCTGGAAAACTAATCACCAATCAGACATCATTAGAACAAGATCTTCATCCAAATCAAACGACTTTTTACCTTGACGTATTTATTAATGGGAGTTATTAAGCGAACAGCTCCCGTTCTTATATGAGATATAAGCAGAGAAGGTGCACATTTCTCCAAGTCACATTTCTAGACCGATGTTATATGTTAAAGTCTATTTAGTTGTGCGAACATATCTCATAGAGAGTCCAGCGATTACTTAACCCTGTAAAGCGGTCATTATGTGGCGCTTCTGATTTTAATTAAGCGTTAAAGCCGCTTACGGGGTTTATTAATTGTGGTGTTTGAGATTATAAGGCGGAATATACTTGATGCTTAAAGATAGTTTGGAAGAATATTGGCATTGATTGCTTCAAGATCAAGATTTAAATGATGGAACGCGACTGCCAGGGAAGGGCTCTAATCGCGTGTCGCGCTATTGCCTATTTTTTAATGTGAAGCTTCGAAGGTTTTGATAATCATGAATTTATTTATGTATATAGATTTTTCTGTTCACATAAATTAAACCATTATGCCTTTTACATTTATTGTTGCACATCTCTGCATCACCCCATGGTTGACTGTTAGAGAATGCCACCCGGCATTAAGTCCGCCATCGTATGTTATAATAATATACAGAAGTGTAAATAAAATTAAAAATAAAATAAAATAATCATGAAATCAAGAAGAGTTTCGATTTTAAAATAACCACTGAAATCGAACAACATTTTTAATCTAGGTACCAACATTAGTATTCAAGTTAAAAACTAGTTGAATTACCAAGCATTTAGACCTTGCACTCCACAAACTTGAACCCTGGACATGCAGTTTAATAGCTTAGGTCTGTAATTTAGTAGTTATCTGTTGACCTAGTGCTTATCCTAGCGGTATGCTAATGCCTAGATCTGTGACTAACTGAACCTAACTTATGAATGATAGTACATAAACAGCATCATGGATATTATATCTTTAAGAAATAGACAGTGGTTAACTACGATTTGTATAACATTAGATATGTTAAAGCCAGCCAGCCAAAATAGGATCACATCTACCGTACAAAGCAATTACGTTTACGTACACGGTACACCCGTAAAGGAATAAAATTGTAAAACCTATCAAACAACTTACTACCAGATCATAAACTGAACATTTTTTAGTAACAATTTAATAAATTAAATAAATAATCATTTTATTACATTAATAATATTATTTTATTACATTAATAATATTATTTTATTACATTAATAATATTATTTTATTACATTAATAATATTATTTTATTTCGATTAGCCGTCGTAAAGGCGGCCATTACCGTAGTTCCTTTTATGAGTGTCGCGACTCGCCTCTACGCGCAAGCGCAGGGCTACTTGACGAGCGACGCCCGCGCATCTGTTGGCCGGCTTCTGCGCCTGGGGAACGGTACCGAACGACCAGCACTTGTCGTAATGTCCTATAATGTACCGGCTTATCAGTATCTTGACGTTTTGCATACGAATCGACACTTGACACTGACAGCTATTTATTTATTCCGATTAGCAAATGCCTATAATAGAAATAGGATATGATTATTATTATTAGATTTACTGTGAAATGGTCGAGAGAATATTCCCCGTTTTAGTGGGGAACTATCAATGTAACTGTTATTATAACTCTTGTGAATTACGGTTTAAGTTTCATTGAAGATTTTATTGAGAATAGGGCTGTAATATATTTCCAGCACTTCTGAAATGGGTTTTTGTTTGAACCATATGCAGATTACAATTCCAAAAAAGTAAATCAATCTTAATTTGAGTATTATGTAAGTAATTATGGTATGTATATTTAATAACCATTTTTGGTGTACTTTCGAAAAGTTATGAAACATTCAATTTGATTTTATGATTGTCTTGTCTAAACTGACTGTAGTATTTATCTCAGCTTACGAAATATGTAATGCTAACTGCACTTTGTTGCGCCTGTGCAGGAAAGAGACAGAACATTCATTCAACTTCAAATAAATAATATATTACAAAACTGATTAATGTACAGACATTGACAATAACATGGTCTAATTTGATTTATTGAATAACTTTCGCCGTCTCCGCAAACGATTTGATTTGAGAGTTCAAATGCGCGTGCGCACCAGTCTATTTTACGTCATTATAACTGTTGCTATAGTAACGCGGTTTGTTGAAGGGAGATGTAACTGTCGATGATTTTAAGGCAACATAAATGTCAGCATTAATATTGTTAACTATTTTGTTAACTGTAACTTACACATTTGTATTATGTGAAGTTAAAGCACTAAGTTAGTTTAGACTAGTATTTAGATAGATAGCTGGTCTAATCTAATATATGTCCGAATACTGAAAGGTTACTCAATTTTAGGTCGTGTTTAAGTATAGTTGTGTCTCTACAAATTCTATGTAAAATGACGGAGATGGCACGATATTTAAGTACAAGTTAAAATTGAGTACGGTTTCAGTTAGTGTCTAGTATCTTGTAAATAAGGAGATCTTTACTTAAAATAATACCAGTTATCAAGAGTGACAGGAGCATCCTCTAAAATTTCAAAGATCGAATTACAGTTTACAAAACAAGTGGAGAGATATTGTACGGCGCGTCGCCTTCTGCGCGCGTCTCAAGGAGCCATCAGATCACCACAGATGGGGACAATAGAGCCCCTAATATCGTTACGGAGCAGCGGAGGGCTTAACGGATTGCCAGGGCTCCGGTTCGAAATGCAGGAGTAGGTACGGGGTGGTTTGTTGTCAGCAAGAGTCTGACACTCCCTCTCGCTTAACCCAAGGCGCAGAAGTCATTGGATGATTTTTCCCCCTCAAAAAGGCTTTCAACCGGGAAAGTTATTCTATAAAGAGTTAATAGAAAGATACGAAATTATAGAAAGTTGAGGAAGGTAGGTTTCACTTGTTCGAGGTATTTATTATTGGTGATGGTGACACGTGATGGTTGGAGTTAGCAATTATTATGTTGATTGAATCTCTATAATTGTTGTTATTGTAGGAGTCATGGTCTGTGTGTATTTACTGTCTGTATTCATGGCGTTGCGAAGTTCAATTTTAGTGTAATTGAGTGAAAATGATAGTGCAGCCGGAGCTATTTGTTGTTAAAAGGAATACCTAGTATATAAATCTAGTATGGAATCGTTTACACTTTATAATATTAATTGTTCTACACATGATTTCAAAGCTTCCATTTCGTTTACCATAACGAGGTAATCGATGGTTTAGAACAGACAATAATCAGGTAATCGAATCATTGGGAAAAACAACAACCGTAGAACCAAATTGAAATGTACTTTTGTCATAATCCGATATACCTGCCAAGACCTTTGCTTCTCATCTAGAAAGCAGACAACAAAATATTCCTATGCAACATTCAGCCACCATTAAAATACAAACGATATAAATAGTCTGTGCAGTCTGTGCTCCTGCTAATGATGCACAGGTTAGCAACGCGATGCTCCCACAGCCCGGAAGTGACGTCGTTCGTGACGTCATAAATCTTATAGTGGAACTTCGAACAATTAGCCTTGCACCTTTAACGGTACCAACCAACTTAATGTGACCCCTCATTTGTTTCTCGATCGCAATAATTTGGTTCAGAGAGGAGGTCAGCTGTTCTGGTCCTGTTGTAGTTGCCACATTATAGATTTGTCATGCTGACTGTACCGTTGGGTGTGGAGATGATTGGGTGGTTTGTTGGGCCATGTTCGATAAGATGTTACTTTTAGTGGCTCTAAGTGAAAATTTTGAATGAATGCTCGAAGTAATTCCAGAGAATATTTAGGTTTTATAACCGTATAAGGAACAATGTACGCCTTCCACTAGTAGACAGAACTGTATAAAAGCTTATTGCTTACCAGACACACTGTAGATAGTTTTAAAAGAGAGACCTTTAAAAATTTATATTTAAATTATCTCAACATAAACGCTACTGGATCTTTTACACAAAATTAACATCTATTGACAGCACCTCCCCTCCCTCACAGACGGCGTATCCTCAAATACCTTCATTAAAATCCCCCACACAATTCAAACTTTAAGTGTCACAGAATTTAACACCGTTATGTAGGTTTGTCGCCCACGATGCGCGTGCGCAGCCCGCGATTATCCCTAGAGTTATGGACCTCACGCACGCAGTGCCATCACCCTGGGGTTATCGAGGGATAATGGATCAGAAACTCTGAGGACGGAAGACAAATAATTTATATTCGGTTCGGGTTCGGTTCGGGAAAAAAACGGTTCGGGACGTGATAACTGTTTCGAGAAAAGTAATTTACAGAGCCAAAGAGTTAGGATCAATCAGGATCGATATACCTATTTCGGATTGTTGTTCCAGATTTATAGGATTTATATGTTGATTTATAGGAAAACATTTTGTAAAGGGCTGCGCAAACAATTATACAAGTTTTAAAACAAGTTCCAAAATTGAAACCACCATAGAAAAGTCAGTCTGCCCAAATTGTACATCAGAGATAAGAGATATTACTTAGATATGATGTCAGTAGACGGTGGTAATGCAAAATGGTATAAGCGCAGGTCAATCTGAACACAAGTAGACCTTGTTAGGACAACCTCAATAAACTTGACCAGACCACACTAATTGTGGTTACAGCAACCCTTGCAGGTTGTTTAATCTAAACTTTATAAGTCATGATAACCAGCCCAGTGGTCTAACAGTGATACTCTATAATTGTGTTACCCCATTTACGGGGTAATACATTAACATGGCATCGCGTCCGCGTTTCAAAGATTAGCCGTTCCGTGTTAATCAGAGATTGCGGTGTCGTTCGTGTCACTTGGGCTATTTGCGCGTGCGCACGTTTAGGGTTGTCAGAATGTTATGAAATGGAATTTGTGAACAAATAAAACGTTGGCCTTTTTATTGGGTTTTTAATTCTACATTCTACTTCTCCTAATATATGCATTTTATTAACCTATTTACCAGCCTCATTTTTTTCTGAAATCAAATCGAAGTCCATGAAACTTCTTTAAGTATTAAGTGTCGCATCACACTCCAAAATCTAGAATATTTACTACACCAGGAATTTAATGAAAATCATCTATATAAATTTATACACCAAGTACAAACTGGCTTGTATCATCTGCTCCAATCAACGCATACGTGACAGCCCTGACAAGAGGCGTGGCCGTCATCGTAGGTGGCGATACACGTCGCGGCTATGTGGACCGCGTCTATGCAAGTCCGTCTTCTAAACACTATGTTTGTTTACTATAAATATAGGCCTTTGGTTTGAACATAGCTCAGTAATTATATATGATACGACCGGTGATATCTAGAGTAATGGCTGTTTGATGCGATCTAAGGTGTTAATTTTTATTGGTATTTTTTAATTACACAACTTGATGGAGATGAAACAGCAATTAGGAGAAACTGACGATAAGCATAAGCTGGAAATAAGTGAAACAGGAGGTGAATTACGACTTAGTTTAGGCATAGTGTTCAAACCAAACAAAAAACAAGAACTTGGTGCCCAGAATTGAATGATGTGTGATCCATCCATCAGATATCCAGCTAAGCCTTCAAAATCTTTGGACAACTAAATGACTTTATTATTTTTAAAAACATAGCTACTAAAATAATAGACTATATTTTAGCTAACGGTGGTTCTATCTAGACATAGAAAATCGTGTGCAATGAAGCATTAAACACATAAATGGAGCAGGCAGTGGTGCTGGTACGTACGGACGTAACAAAAATTGTAGCTAGCGGTGCTGAATTCACCGGCTGTGACGGACTGACCTAAAGTGATGTGGTGCGAGTGGAGGATATAGCGGGTACGGAGTCTAAAGGGGAATTGTAGTTCATTTATCATGTTATGTGTAAATGTTTGTGTTTAACATCTTTTTGTACAATGTAATGTGTGCTATCAGAGATTTTTATACTGTTTCAAGTTTGGTGGTGAATTCCGATATTTTAGACGATATGTTGTTCGGTTTGTGTTAGTATTTTAAGTAATTACAATTTAAGAAGCTGTTAAACTTTCTAATTTGGCTATTGTATTAGCATTCTCAAATGATGATAGGTTTTTTATGCCTTCGTGCACTACATAAAGACATAGTGTTCCTGTCACTTACTTAAATACACCCCAGCAGGACAATATAAACAAATAACAGCACCGCTACCCGCTTTCACTAGGACCACATCCGCAACATTTCCCGAAGCTTTGTTTGCATTACAATATTCAGGTGATATCTATAGTTTTTGCGTGTCTAGCGGTGCGCCTGCGCCGGCGGCCGATTCGGATCGACAACTAAACTGGATCTGCGGTTACATGTAGATTGTATGAACACCGTTGTTTCACTAATTTGTTCGGTTGGGGAAATCGCGAGATTTATTTGTGCAACGGTATTTTGATTTTCCATTGAGTTACTGATATTTTATGATTACGTTTCTATATTTGCGTGTCGGTCAGCGATAATGGTAAATTATTAGGAATGGGTTTTGCTATCAGAAATGGAGCGGTTTGATTGTACTGTAAGTAATATGAAAACCAGAAGTTTTAGTGAACTAGTTTCATTAACATAGTATGAAGTCCATCTTTAATACCTAGTCTTAGTTTTAAGTGTGGCACGAATGGGCCGGCTCGACCAGAGTCAAACCACGGCCTCACAGAAAACCAACGTCAAACAACGCTTGCGTTGTGTTTCGTCGTCTGAGTGAGATTACCGGAGGCCTAATTACCCCCCTTCCCCAATCCTTGAATCCCCAACTATCCTCAAATTCCTTATCCCCAAGGCGGTAACGCACTTGTAACGCCTCTGGTGTTCCAGGTGTCCATGGGCGTCGATTGCTTACCATCAGATGATCCGTCTGCTCAGCTCGTTTACCGGCTTATGCCATAAAAAAGGGAAGGTTCCTATATGCTCACTTCAGCTATTTAAGTCCAACTTACCTAATTCGCTTCACCTAATTTCACTGACGGACTGACTGACAGACTATTATTTATTTTGTATTTGTTGACGTTTCAAAAGTATCAATACATGGTTTAATTAAAATAAATGCTTTGACTTTGACTTAACTAACACAAGTACTTACATAGGAGAAACTTACGAACAGAACTGGTACTGTAACTGTATTATTTATCCAATTTACATGTATTGTAATATAATAAGAGCCAGAATAAACAATATCACACACACTCAAGCAGATAACAATTTTAACGTAATCTACTTTCACACAATACACTTTTTCCCTTCAGTTCAAGTTTTTGCCTACAAAATAGTGACCAGGTGTTGACAATGTGTTAATGTACCAAAAAAACCCCATAAACTGTATTACTGAGAGCTATCCAACATCAGTAACACCATATTTGCTTATCTCGACTAGTTTTGTTATTATAATTTGTATGTGGGTTTATATTGCTTACATAATTCATGTTTATGTGGCGAAAATAACAAAATTGTGGAAAGTTGGGTCACCTGGTCAACTTGGACAATGTATGTTGTTATTAAATATAATTTAATGTGATGCTATTTATACCTAAACGAAAAAAAAACAGCAGAGCTGTTCATGCTATGTGTGTTATTAATTACTTTACACCATTATTTGTTATATTAACTCGTCGAGTACCGGTTTTGTAGACACAATTATAGAACAATAGGTTGCGGTCACCGGTGACCGCTTGGTGTTTGACAGTTTAATTAAACAGGAGGTCACAGTTCAGCACTCCTCCGTGCCTACGAGAATTTTCGAATAAAAAAAACTAGTTCTTCGCTAGTACTTTGCCCGAACCACGTCTCGTCTTTAAACCATCCGACCAACAGGGCAGTGGTATTGTCTCTATAATAGGGGGAAAAAAAATAACATTGCGAAACATATCACACAGGCATCAGACATTAAAACGAAACTTTATTAAATAAAATAAAATTTCATAATCAAAAAACATTAACGATGACACAGGAGAGTATTTCATTCGATAGATAAAGATCTCAATCGATTCGAGAACTCGAATGATTGAATTAATTCGATTTTTTAATCGATTCCGATTATGTATGAAGCACCGCCCATGATATGTATGATTTATAATATCAATACGATGAACAGCCATCGATAAACTTTACTTGAGTCACTTTCACGAGATTTTACTGATGTAATGTGACGTAATTTGTTTAAAATAATATTAACTGTAGACTGCCTCACTCATTAGCCGAGTGGTCGCAAGTGCGACTGCCGTGTGAGAGGTCTCGGGTTCGATTCCCGGGTCGGGCAAAGTATTACTGGGTTTCAAAAAAATCTCAGTAATAGTACGGAGTCTGGAAATACGGTATATGGCAATAGGCTCACCTCCTATTACATGGGACTCCTAACATAAATACTGAAAAGTGGGTGTTATATACAGACAATTGAAATTAACGCATGTGAAGTTCTTTTCAGCACTTATTACAGGTTCCGTTGTTGTCAACCTTTTGCCAAATATCAAAACCAATTCAGATTATTAGGCAATATAAAAAAATCATCTGGAATTGAAACAGAAATCTTATACGATTCATTGATAGGTATTCAATGCACATTACTGAACTCTAATACACTTTAAACCCTTCAATTTCCACTAACAGCTAATTTAAACTCATTTAAGATCATCTTAGCCGCAGGTCACACAATGATCTATATTAAACTGCATTTAATTGATGACTTGCGCGTGCGCATGTGATGTGACACTCGACGCTTGATTACTTATTGTATTGTAATAGGATGGCCATAATTTGTTGGTAAGGAATGGTTTACATGGGAACAGTTTCGAGTGTTTACAAATGAAGATACTCTTTTATGGACTCGACATGTAATTGTTTTAGTATTATCGACTTATCGAGGACGATAGGAGGTAAAGTTTATAACTAAAAATCGTGGGTTATTCACGTGAAAATACTGACAAAGCTCTACTAGTTTAGAGCAACAGAGGGGCTCTTCCTTGTGAGCGGCGTGCTCGGTCGAGCGACATCGCTATTTTTAGTTAATTTAGTATGTCTCACGATAGGTAAAGTTATAGTAAATAGCATAGTTTGATATTGTCCTTGATATTTGGTAATCGATTCATCCCTTAAACTGTCAAACACCAAGCGGTCACCGGTGACCGCAACCTATTGTTCTATAATTGTGTCTACAAAACCGGTACTCGACGAGTTAATTGAATTTTTGTTTTTTACAAGAATGTTCACCCTAAAAAACAGGGTCAAAATACATCCTCCACCGTCATCATACGTCGATTTCCTGTACCATTTTATTAAAAATGATCCCTCACATTCACAATAAGCTCCCATTCAAATCAGGCCGCACTATAATGACGTAGTATCCGGCACGGTAATTACTGTCCACAATAGCCCATTGTCTGTGACAGTGCGACACTTCCGGCCTGTGAGAGCATCCTGCGCGTGCGCACCTCATCCCAATGATCGCTATCGCGCGCATTGTTTTGTCGAGATGGGCGTTGTTGCAACTTCTGTTGTTCCGTTGTGGTTGGATTGAAGTTTTGGACCCTAATTATGGTCAATCATGAATTTTGAAGTGTTTTATTGGAGAATGGATGTTACAGATGATTGTAATAAGTGACGCATCTTGATAATTCGTTATTAGTAACAGACGCATAAATCTAAATGTAGTGTCTCTATTTCACAGTCGAAAATCTTATGTTTAGATGAAGTCTTCAAAGTATTTTGGGCATTAAATCAATGTAGCAGCGTTTTCTAAGTAATATGAAAAACTTGACTGTAACTTTTCAAAAAAATTCTACATATGTTATGTAACCCAAATGTTAAATAAATATCTACATTATGTATCCAAAAGCAAGGAACCAATAACTCCCTACTAAAGTTGCCTAAGCTCCTCTTCAAATTGGAAACATTTTAACGAAACACTCGTGAGTCGGTTAATGGCCGACACAGTACTGTAAGCCGATTACAGAGGATCAGCTGATCGCCAAGTAAGCAGTAAACGACGCCGACACTAGCGTGGAGGGCTTTACTTAGTGGCTATCCTAATGCCTTATGCTCCTCTGGTGGATATAATCCTTGAGCACGTGTTCGTTGTATTGTCTGCCTAAAACAGTCGTAAAGATGGTATAGTTCCTTATGATATTTTCAATACCGGTTTGTTTTGTTGTATTTATTTTGCAAGCGGCTATAGTTAATGTCTTTTTACGATACTCTTAAAATGTAAATTATTATGTTTTCGGCTTACTCACGTAGTAATTTGACGAGGAACTCGACTTGTTTCAAGCCATGCTTGAGGCTCATATTCATGAGCCTCAAATTACTACGTGAGTAAGCCGAAAACATAATAATTTATTTAGTATGTCTCACGAAAGTTATTCTTAAAATGGTTGACAAATGGCAGTGTTGGATGCGAAGGAGCTGACGATCGAGCTTAGTGGCGTGTTATTGGACATGTCCACGTTCAGAAGTGAACGAAAACGTGCTGATGAAAAACTGTACAAGTTGAGATAAATATCATTTGGTGAGCAGATTTCAAAAAAATGTAAACATGCAATTATTTGTTTCTAATTGGAAATTGGAAGCGAAATCTGTGCAAGTATTAAACAAACCAATACTCTTATTCGAACTTATACTGCGGAAAACATGACACCTAGTAAACACCACCCTTTTCTGCACAGACTACTCAATATTTCACTAGAGACCAGCCACAATTATCGATAAAATTAACATCGACTCAAGATTCAAAAGGCAACCAATAAAGAAGATCGATAAGCGATTCGACTAACAATCCGATCTATTTATTAAAATAGTTGGAACATTTGTAAAAATCACGAGATAATGTGTATCGATTAATCGATTGTTTATCGGGAACGCGTGTGGTCCGCTAAAAGCATGTTAATTTGAATTTAATTTAAAAATAGCAACACTGATCATTGTCCAGTAACTCTTGCTGTAATTGGACGCAAGATAAAAGGTAGTTTATGAGAGGAGTGGATACTTACGGATTGCGAATGCGCGAGTTAACGTGTGTGGTGTGTTTCACATTGGGAAAATAATTGTTAATGTTTATTGTCATGTCGACTATTTTATGTGTCGCCAGCTTTCCTGTTAGTTACCTACGATAACAATTTCCTATTTTAGAATTCTTAGTATTTATTATATCTTATATAGGTATATATACTAGCGGACCCGACAGAAGTTGTTCTGCGTATAATATAACAATAATAGGTATAGATAAATAACCTAGATATCGACTGCAGCGGCGCCATCTGCCGGGCTGATTTGTGAATATAAACCATCCAGGGCGCCACTCAAACGCATACAGAAAAAATCATTTAAATCGGTCAAGCCGTATAAGAGGATTTTAATAACATACACACGTACAGCAGAATTATATATATATATATAGTTATATTTATGCTTATATATTATATGTTCGTTATATAACATAAATATGATTGTGTATTAAGGTAACTAGCATCAATGTTTTACATCTTGTTAAACAGCCTTCATGATGTTGTCAAATTAAATTCTTGCTTTATAGTCTACTACTCGATCCCATATCCGTTTGACGACGTCAAATAAAATTCATAACGTCTAGAAAAATAAAATTAAGATTTGCATATCGACAATCTATGAGCGCCATATGCATAGTAACAACACCTCTATTCCTGTTAACAATAAGGTAAGTTTTAGCTTATCAATGCATTTTATAAAGGTCATTACAGATTCATTGTAGTATTTATGCAGCGGCGCGCTATCCTAGTTTTTAAGGTCACCAGTAGATATGTAAAAAAGTACCATTTGCTAGGATAAGCTAGTAAAGAATGTGCTGAACACATCGAGATAATGTTAACAGTTCAATTTATTACTTTAGACTTCATTTACTTTGGTCCTTTGAAAAAGGTATCAGTAGAAATGAAGTTATGTTTTTCCGTATACTTACATTGGTGAATTGTAAGTGATTGATTGGTGGTTATTTGTTTAAAACCAGAAGGTATCGGAGAATTTCATATAAATGGTTTTAATCTTGTAGTTAGTTTTCATAAATATTTAGTTTTATAATTACATTTACAGCAAATCCTTGACTTATTGAGTTTTGTTCCTGAAAAAAAAAACGTAGGTTTTGTAGAACTTTTTTTAAAGAAGATATGGTATTGCTGCTCTAGAATGGTGGTTAATGTTAGATAAAGTATAGAGCCCTGATATGTCATATTTTAGTTAATTTATATTTTTTGTAATTCCACAACAGAACGTAACGGAAAATTGGGTTCATGTTGTAATAGCTTCATGTAAAAAGATGAGTCTTTTCTCTAAAGTAGTTTTAATGTTAGATATTTTCTTTAAGTATCTAATTTATTATAACATAACACCACGCTTTTTATGTAGGCTGAGCTGCACATTATGCCACTGCACAATGTAACACCCACTTTTCACTATTTATGTTACGAGCCCCTTGTAATAGGGGGTGAGCCTATTGCCATATACCGGGCACAATTCAAGACTTCGTGCTACTACTGAGATTTTTTTTAAAACTTAGTAATACTTTGCCCGACCTGGGAACCGAACCCGAGACGTCTTGCCCGACAGTCGCGCTTGCGACCACTCCGCCAACGAGGCAGTCTTTATTTAAACAGTATTAAAATTACGGTAGGTACAATACCAATAACATCTAAGACTAAACTTAAGAAATTAAGAATTCGTTTTAATGAGTACCACATCTTACTTACGACTTAAACCTTCACGAAATTGAAAACTTGTATCACTTTAATCATCAGGTTCCTCCACACTTTCCAATTAATACAATGTTCACATTACAACCGTTTTATGACTAACTACCTTTCTTTGTATGAATCACAATAAAGTGCAATAAATGCTAGCATTTATGGCCATTTCTTCAAAGCAATTAAATAGACACGAAAAGAAAGTTAGCGCCGCGGATTTCCGGTCGTACATCAATTTCGGAAGATCGACTCATCATTTTGATTTATAAGACATTGTAACTGAAAGATTTTTGAGTTTGCTTTAGTGTTTTATCTCAGGATAGTAAGCTTTAATTAATATAGAAATATTGGCAATAAAATGGGTTACTCTGTAGGTTGCATTATAATACGATAAGGCAGAAAATCTTTTTCAAAAATACGTATTCTAAACTTGCTTATTAGAGTATTTATCTAATAGAATATAATAGATTTAAGTGTGGGAGCTTGCTTCACGAATGGGCCAGCTCGCCCGGAGTGATACCACGGCCTCACAGAAAACCGACGTAAAGCAACGCTTGCGTTGTGTTTCGTCGTGTGAGTGAGGTTACTGGAGGCCCAATTACCCTCCCCTAGGCCGGTAACGCACTTGTAACGCCTCTGGTGTTCCAGGTGTCCATGGGCGACGCCGATTGCTTACCATCGGGTGATCCGTCTGCTCGTTTACCGGCTTATGCCATAAAAGAATATACCTTTCAGTCAATAAAAGTCTGAAACTCCCATTGTAATCCGGACAAGAGAAGTTGTTTGCCGATTTTCCAGCCGTACAACAAAATGTATCCTGATTTGCTGCCTTATAACGATCCTAGATGCCGACGATCTTCACCAGTATCACAGAGTACACTAACCCGTTTTTTCTCCAGCATAATATGTTATGCAGATTGCTGGCTTACAGTTTACTTAGTAACGCAGCCTGTGCTGGCTGTGTCGCTTGCCTCAAGCGCTAATGATAGCTCGCATGCTGGACAAGATACGAGCGAAGACATTCTGTGCATTGCATGTAAAGGAAGAAAGAAAAAACTTTATTTCATGCCAAAAAACAAGTGACATGTACAAAAAAAACATTGTATTAGTAGGTACTGATGGATACATGTTCAAGTCCAAAGTCTGCCGTGAGTTGGGACGAGAGGCCTTAGTACAGCCAGAGTCCAGAGGCCTTAAACGTAAATCAAACTCGTACTAAGGCCTCCGTTCAGCATGTGCAACACATGGCCTTGCTCTAGTATATGTATGTCTGGAAATAATGTGTAGACGCATAAAAATTCCGTCAAATATCATAAACTAACCAAAGAACATTCAACTTTTTTAAATCGATACAATCGAAAATTAAAAGGTAACCGTTATTGCGTCTGATATTTAATTTTGGATTCAGAAACGACTATCTGCGATACACAGAGATATTTAATGATTACTTAAACTATTCTGACTGGGTTTTTAAAAATCCCAGTAGTAGCACGGAGTCTGGAATAGTGCCCGGGATATGGCAATAGGCTCACCCCCTATTACATGGGACTCATAACATAAATAGTGAAAAGTGGGTGTTACTTCTGTGTGCACCTCTGTCTACCCCTTCGGGGAAGAAAGGCGATAACTAAATTAATTAACGATTTTGTTCCGAAAAAAAAGCAACATACCGGCCGAACGTATAACCTCCTCCTTTTTTGAAGTCGGTTAACAAGTGTTAAGGACGTAGTTAAGGAGCCATTAAATGACTCTGAGTACGGCATTATGTTGTTAAAATCCACTACTTAATTATCGCTACATTACTGAAGTGACTGTCACAGTTAACCCGCTACTCCTTTCTAAGTTGCAGCCCTACCTAGGTGCGCCGACGCAGGCCACAAGACCCGCCTTTTGCTGTTTCCATGACGACGTTTTAGAGTGAATGCCGACTCAAATCACTATTTATTAACCATGTTATTTTGAAACTAAACACACGCTAAGGAAGCTCGTAAAGGTCTTACTTGGTTATTCCTTGATTGGCAACCGCATTTATTTGCTTACAACCGGCGGAGTAAATTATATGAACTTGTTTACTAATGCACCTCTTCCTAGATCAGGGGCTTGTTGCCGCCTGTTCCATGTAACGAGTTTGCCTCATTACTATTAGGTACATTATGAAGTTCCTTATTTTACAAAGATTTTAATGAAAACTATTTCAGAGCTGCCTTAAATTATATGTCTGTAGTAGAAGAAATAAGTTGATGTCTGGGAAAAAAGGTTGTTACGATTTTTCGTCGAGTTCAATGTGCTGTTGTTTGTCTCAAAGAAGCAAATAAAAAAGGTTTCTTAAAAAGGCTATCTGTTCTAAACATAGAACATTTAGCACCCCAACTTACTACAAATCGATGTACTTACTATTGATCAATCCACAGCACTAATAAAACCCAATCGATTCAAAATTCCTATTACAACACTGAAACGCCTTAGTTCACGAATCGATTCTCGATTTTATATCGATAACAACAAAACATTCGAACGTTGGCTCTTAACGATAATATCGAAGTGTCACTACACTAGTAGTGCTAGAGTTGTTACACAGATTGTTATCTTGAAATAGAGCTGGGCTTAAGTAGACACTAGTTACTTGTTGAATTCACATTTGTATTGAACCTATCACGATTTGTAGGTTTTATTAGAGCAGATAGTCCAAGATGGGTTTGGGTTTTATATTCGACTAGATTGCAGCTTATGCCTAGTTGCTTTAAATAGCTTAAAGCACTACTTTGAATCTTGAAAGAGTGTTGTCTCTAGAAATGGATTGCTGTGATAGGGTCTCTTTAGTTTTGGTATAAAAACATTTGCAATTGCAATGAGCAAACCAAAATTAAAGTTAAAATATTTTGCCTGTTGCCTTGCCTAGTCTGTTGTAAAGATGCATATTTTAAAAGGTTAAAGAATTAATAAAATAGCTGTCATAAATAAGATAAAAGCGTGAATTTTGTAGTAACATATTTGGATAGTCATTTGGTCATTGTATGTTTCAAGTATTGGAATGAATGTAGCGTAGAAATCTAGCCAAAATTAGTCATATGTAAAATCTACTGCCTCGTTAGCCGAGTGGTCGCAAGTGCGGCTGCCGGGCAAGGGGTCTCGGGTTCGATTCCCGGGTCGGGCAAAGTATTACTGGGTTTTTAAAAAAAATCTCAGTAGTAGCACGGAGTCTGGAAATGTACCCGGTATATGGCAATAGGCTCACCCCCTATTACATGGGACTCATAACATAAATAGTGAAAAGTGGGTGTCACTTCTGTGTGCACCTCTGCCTACCCCTTCGGGGATAAAAGGCGTGATGTTAAGTATGATGTTATGTAAAATCTATCATCATAAAAGCAAGCCTCTTATCACAAGAAGAAGGCTTGAGCATTACTCACCACGCTTGCTCAATGCGGGCTGGTGATTAGAAACTTATATTTAGAAATTATAAGCCTAGGTTGCCTCACGATGTTTTCCTTCACCGTTTGTCAGTGGTGTAAATAATCTTAGAAAGTACATATAACTCGGAAAAAGTCACATTTGTACTTGCCGTTGGTAGGTTATAAACCCGTACCCTCATGCATGAGAAGCGGGCGTCTTAAACCTCCGGGCTACCACGACATAGACAGATATAGACGTAATATCTATCTATAAACTAAACCTTAAACTGTCAAACACCAAGCGGTCACCGGTGACCGCAACCTATTGTTCTATAATTGTGTCTACAAAACCGGTACTCGACGAGTTAAATACTGATTACATTTGATAGTGAGTGCACACACGTCAGTCAAAGCATCAGTTAATGGGTCAGTGTCAGTCACACGGGGTTCATATTCCGTGTGACCACGAGACTAATCAAGTGTGTCCAGGGGACAAACCTAGTTTAGATGGTGGTTAGTGATAAAGGCTAATGTGACATTGTTTTGTTTCTTTTGTCTAAATTGCCGAACCAATTTTGATGGTACTCTCCCGTATGTCCGATGATTTTAAAGAGACAGTTATAAAATGATATTGAGAATTTCTAGAAAATAATAAATTATCTAGGTACATTTAATCTATTTTTCTATTAGGATTTTTTTCATGGAACAGGAGGCAAACGAGCGTGCGGATCACCTAATGGTAAGCGATCAGCGCCGCCCATGGACACCCGCAACACCAGAGGAATCACAGGTGCGTTGCCGGAATTAGCTCACTGCTACTACTACTACGGGAAATTGAAGACATATTAAACTAACTTAAACTAGCGTTATTGAAGAAAATACTTCGAATGATTATAATTGTTACATTACATTTTGTGACTTTCAACAACATAAGGTCAATAACCATACAAGGGAGCGCCGATAGGCCTTCAAGATGCGCGTGCGCAAGTTATTTTAAATCACAGTTACTTCTGATCAATGTGATTTCGTTGTACAACCAGTTTGACAGTTAAAAAACTGTTTAACTGCGACATCGAACCTTGGACCGCGTGTGAAACTGTAAATGTCATTACATGATAGTCTTTTGCGTCGATGGTACAGTATTGATAAGTGTGACAGTTGAGCATGACATCTTAGGTTCAATCTCTGATGGCTAAAGGATTATTGTGTTTTGGTTTCGAAGTTCTATCATAGTTTCGTTTTTTTTTAAGGGTGGAACATCATCGAATGGCTGCTCCTGTCTGGGTGAGGCGGCTACGGCTGGCCTAATGGGTTCCCGGGGCTCCGGCTCGAAATAGAAGTAGGAACGGGGTGGTTTGTAGTCAGTAAGAGTCTGACACTCCCTCTCGCCTCACCCAAGCCGGGAGAAGTCTTTGGTTGATTCTCCCCGCACAAAAAAGTACAGATATATTTTACTCCACACTTACATGAACTAAGACTAAGTTCTAGCTAATACGTCCTATCTAAGTTAGTCTTAAGAGTATCATTTAATCTAAATCGTTTAACTAAGTTGTAACTTAGAGCAGAGATACGTATACGCTATCATGTGTAAATCTTAACTTAAACTGGAAATTATAAAACTATTACTCGTTAACTTAAAACTGGTTTTAATAACCGTGTAATTAGATATAGTTTAGTTTATTTGATGAAGCTACTAACGTTAATATACATGGAACTTGATAAATACGAAGTTATATTACAAGAGAGAAGTAACTTGAAATGTAATATTCCGTTTAATGGTCGACAGAAGTATTAATATTATCATTATCCTCTTTTGCTTTGCCGCGATTGGGTAAAATGAATCAAACCTACGTCACTTTACAGTTCCAAGACAAAAATGTTCATCAATAACAAAATATGATAAGAAAGTAACAAGTAATAGCTCTACCATATCATTACTATTACCAAAGACTACAAAGATCTCGATCCGACCGAACTGAATGAGCGAATGAATGAATTCCATTACGAAATGATCGAATCAAACCAGAATGTTACGCAACAAACACACGCCTATAATAAGTTCTGAAATTAATCTTACACTTTTTATCTCCGTATATATTTCCTAAACAAGATAACAGATAATATTATATTATCTAATAAAGCTCGCTTTGCACGGATAATGTTATTATTTTTAATCTGTGACTTTTTCCCGCGCGTGGGAGCAACACTATTACGCGCCATTGTTATGTCACTTGAATGTCAATAATAATTATTGTGGTTTCACTTTCGTTTCTATTAATGGACAATAAGAAAATGGTTTATCGAATTACGTTTGTGAAGGGATAATTGAGTTATTTCTTATTTAGAATTGAATGAACAATGATCGAGTTGTCTTTCTATAGGTGGTAGTAAAAATTATTGACTCAGTATTGTTGATTTGATTTTACTTGTAGAACAATTCCCAAGCCTGGTTACCATTGTGCTTTTTGACAGCGCATTTTTATAGGAATGAGACCGTAAGACTGTTTTTTTTTTGTAAGATACCTACTACAATAATTACTAGTTTTCTGAGCTTTTTTATTTATATTTAGTACAACGTACGTCATGTAGACATCTTTGATTTACAATGAGTAGAAGGAAACTTGACTTCAGAGTTATTGCGCCCTAATTTCAGCATTTATTTTCATCAAAACAAATATTTGTTATTGCAAAACTGCACAGGAAATCTAGTTTCAAGACCACGCAGCAATTATTACTTTTTACGACTGCAACGCTGTAAACTTGCAAGGCGTGTAAGAACGGATGCGCTTGCGCAACCGCGAGACCGAACGGGCGTTCTAATTACCTTCGGCTACTTCCGCCGAGAGCCGTGATTGGTGACAAAACGAGTGGGTTAGGTTAGTGATACGAAGGATCTTAATAAAAGTTATTTACTATTTATATTTAAGGTGATTGTATAGGCGTCTAAAGGTTGTTAAGGTTCCTGGGTTTGGTAATTCAATCAAGGATTTCATCAGTTGTAGCGGATCGTCAAAAATTACTTTTATGGTTTTTTTTAAGGGGGGAATATCATCGAATGACTGCTCCCGCCTGGGTGAGGCGGGAGGGAGTGTCAGACTCTTACTGACTAAAAACCACCCCGTTCCTTCTCCTGCAAGTCGAGCCGGAGCCCCGGTTATCCGTTAGGTTCTCCGCGACACTTTTATGGTATTTTTTTTTTTTTTTTTTTTTTTAAGGGGGGAAAATCTTCGAATGACTTCTCCCGCCTGGGTGAGGCGGGAGGGAGTGTCAGACTCTTACTGACTAAAAACCACCCCGTTCCTTCTCCTGCACGTCGAGCCGGAGCCCCGGTTACCCGTTAGGTTCTCCGCGACTCCGAATCGGCATCGGCCGTATTGGGCCCCATCTGTGGTGGTCTGATGGCTCTTTGAGGCGCGCGCGGAACGCGACGCGCCGTACGCTCGGGTCTGTTTCTGGTCGGACGGGGAGCCACCCATGCTCGCCGTCCGCAGGCCCGCGCTTACGGTGGCCGGAGATCGTCTCGCGATCCCCGACGCCCGGTGTGTCCTTCGCGATGGCTGGGTTGCGAGGAGGCAGCGCTTCGCTGCCTCACGCGTCCCGCCTCCTCCTTAGCTAGCATCACTGCTTCGCAAAAGGAGGAGACGGCATCCCAGTCCCCCTCGCTCCGCATCATGGCCTGCACTAGGCCCGGACGCGAGAGGTCGCCATCGCCGATCACTTCCCTGAGGACACGGCGGTGCTCAGCCCACGAAGGGCATTCTCCCACCGTGTGTTCCACCGTGTCCTCAGGGCGGTCCTCGCAGTGATGACACCCGGGCGTTTCCTCCCGCCCCATCAGACACAGGTACCTCCCGAAACTTCCATGTCCGGTGAGGACCTGCGTCAGGCGGTAGGTGAGGACGCCGTAGCGTCTCTCAAGCCACTCCTCAAAGAGGGGACTTACCGCTGCGATGGCAGCGAGCCCAACTTTTATGGTATAGGAGGTAAACGAGCAATATTTGTCTATCATCTGTAGCACTAGAAAAGTGGGCGCGGCTGTTATGCTTGTAACCTTTAGAGCAATAAACTTCAAAACGCCGAAAGCGTTGTCGATAAAGTTATCGGTAATAGAAATTGTTAAACTATTGTGATAAGGCCACTCCTTATAGAAACATAGATGATAGATATGTGATAGTGTATAGACTAATAGTTCATAGATATTCGGATGGGCCTGGGGGATTTCGAGTTTGGAAGTAAAGCATTATAGGAATTTTCAATTTTAGGACACGATAAAATGAGTTCACTAGATCTCTATGTTACGACTATGATTTTATTCAAGCTTAATCATAAAATCGATGTAATACAAATTACAAAGATCTTTTTCTCACACAGCCTCGCGTCTAATTACATACCTTCTACTTAGAAACGAGTGGAATGCAAGCAACAAGTAGGGTAAAAGTCAATTGCAAGTTCTATGACGAAATTTTTCTCTCAACGATTTCCTATTTCTCGCGGAATGGTAGAAATCAGCGTGATTGCTAACGTAGGGAGGGTTGCATCATGCGCCTGCGCCGGGCCGCGGTTCATGAGATATGCGATCAGCAATCGACGATCAAATTTGCACTACACGATTCTTCTTTTGTTTTAGAAATGGTATACTATATCTTTGGAGGCTGAGAATTATTTGTCTACGCCATGCTCATGGAAAAAATTCCTATCATTACGAAAATTTTAAGTGCACTGTCGTGTTTCCCTTCGATTTCGCCATAGATTTCTTAATTTTCACGCCGAAAATGGTGTCGGTTTGTCTAAACAGCCCTTATTGGGCAAGCACACACGGAAGCGCAGGTGAATCGACGTGTGGGTGCGGCGTGCGCGGGCGCATCGCTTGCACAACGCGGCCGCATTCCGCCGGCGGACGTTGCAGCGAGTGCACGCGTTCGCTCCTTACTTAGTACGTTGATTGTAGGAGATAAAGATAAGTCTAATATGATGGAGGATTTACAATCTGCGTGAATGGTCTATTAAGAAAAGTACCTAGTTATCTACATCTTTATAAAAAAGTCTCACGCAATTCAACTGTTACTATTTTCGCGCAAATGACTTATATGTCGATATTATTTTGCTTTTTTTACATACGTATTTGAGAAAAACCATCTCATAGCCACAATTAAATAACGATTGTCTTCAATTACACGGCAGTTACTCCACGCGTTATCTCAAATCTCATACACATACCAAAATAAAAACGTAACTTTATCTTCGCAATCTCGTACAACAATGGAATGCATTAATTGTTCAACAATTACGAAAATGATTTGTATCTGATAGTATCAGCTGGCCCACAGTTGGGCGTGGGCGATAAACAACAAATAATTACTTGTGATAATTCTGAGAGACATGCGCTTATAATTCCCCTACGGCGGAATTAAGTAGGAGCGACTTATTGCGAATTATTTATGTTGATGATAAAAGGTTACTAATTTAATCAGTTGGGTGTGTAAGTAGCCAGACTGTTTCGGTTCATTTGTGATCCAGGGTCTTTATTATAAGGGACTTTAAAGGAAATGTCTATTTGTCTTCCTAGGTACAGTTTTCACATTGTCCAATGTCCATAGCTTATTGAATGAGATAGATGATGTGGTTTTAACTTCACCCAAAATCATAGCAATAGTGGAGTTAATTTTTACCACTACAGTGGCAAAAATGCACACGGCCCACCTGCTGGTAAGCGGTTACCGTGGCCTATGTATGCCTGCAACACTTGGGGCATTACATGCGTCTTGCCGATCCTTAAGAAACCTATTCACTCCCCTCTCGAAGAACCACATGTTACCTGAACCACAGTACCCGCAATTTTGGCTAGTTAATCCCAAATCAAGCACCAATCACAATATAAAATCCTTCTCAGTAGGTAGTATCGTGTAGGATTATTTGAAATAGCGGTGTCTCATAAATATTGATGCGCACATCGACCGCGTCTACTGCTGCCTACATCAACCTGTCCTAATTGACACGTCATGCAGCACATGGCCGACTGCAATGCTAATGTATTGTTGTAATTCATTTATCTTCGCACATAGTTTTAGGCACAACAATCATAGAAGTCAGATGTTGGTGTGTTGTGTGATTGTTCTATTTAGGCATCTATTCTATCGTATCAATAGTTCACAGGTCTATAGTATGTTTAGAAAACCTAGGTTTAAACGATTTGAGTGATTTTTCAGTTTCCAAATTAACATAAACATTATCAACAGCTCAAGACTATCTGCTGGGCTATCCTCATCTAAGTAGGAGGGGTTTGACGTCATCTACATTATGATGGTTTGCCATAATATTTACGTTTGACAAGCGGGTTAGAAATCGCATTATAAAAGGTTCACATTTATCCAAAAGTGCCGCTGTCCGGTGTTAAATATGTGATCTTAAATTGCGTAGCAGTGAATCGAAAATCAGTTCACGTACATAGTGTTAATAAAGACTACAATCCAATGCGTTGACACTCGTATACAGTACATAATATATCGTATGCAATGTAATTCTGTATCCTTATTCATTACGAACATGAAGCGATTTAATTTGGCTCAGCTGGTGAATGTAAACTGTCACTTTGCTTACTAGTAGCTACTGACAGTCATACTTTAGTAGCAACATTAGCATTATAAAATGAACTTTATGGCGATGTAATAAAAGCAGTGTTAACGGAGAATTAACTTTACTTTCTTTGGATAAGGTCTCGCTGTAAATTGAAATCTGTTTACAATCGTAATCATCATTGTCACCGTATTAACCGTAGGTCGTTTACTGCTGCCTCCTCCAATGATTTCCAGATCACGTCAGTGAGAAGCGATCTACGTCTACCTTCAAAATCCAATTAATTTTTTTTTTAATTCAATTTAACTATCACACAGTAAAATACCGTCCTTCATGTAAATCCTCTGAATTCCTAATAAGTGAACACTGCCGCAAAATTTCCGGCTTTAAACAACCGCTAGTATATCGCGAATACATTCAGAAATCGATTTTCGCGCTGGGAAGCCATAGAGTCTATTGGATTATACGCGAGGCCATACTAGTCTCACCAATGGACTGACACAACTGTTTATTTGCAACATTGCAATCACATAACAGTTACGTACGTAAAAAGAGTAATTGAAGAAGAACATTATAAAAATCGTTTGGAAAATCGACAAAATTATGGCTTCTTCGATGACATTATCAATCTTTAAACCCATGTATATAATCATTTAAACACACTTATGGATGCTTTCACCAATCATCCCTAACCTGCCCCTTAACTAAAAGTTACTTAGTGTGAGGAAGCACCTAATCCTAAACTATAACCCCTTACTTGTACTGTTAGGGATTGCTGTTAGGTGTCCATTTTCTTTAATAACAAAAATGTTGTTAAATGTCATCTATCCTAGCTTAGAATTCTGGATATGTTTCAGGTAAAATGGGCATTATTGTCCTATTTTCATAACATGTTAAGTCTTGATGAAGGTATCACAAACAAGGAAATCAGTCATACATCACTGCTAGCTTGGTCATACACATCTAACCAGTCCTCGCCCACAGCCAGTACACCTGGGCAGCAGGTTGCACTGTAGCCTTCGTCATCAATGAATATGCAAACTGATCATAATAATACTAGAGATAATGAGAAACGCGGAACAGAATGGCAAGCGATGCAAAATTATGTGGGCTGTTTAGCGGGAGAAACATTAATAGTTGTCCATTTGTTTGTTAATATGTTAATAGTTTGTGTTGTCTAAATACTAAATTGACAAATCATCAGTATGAACTTTTTAGCAAACAGTTCGATCTATTTTTGACTGCTTATTATAGGTCTTTTTAGGTGAAATGGAATAATAACTTTGCCCGCAGTCAATCATACTTGTATCTCCAACACAAGCTAAAAATAAACGACTTCTAAAAGATGCATCTAAAGTATTCATTGCGTATTGACACATATTAATTTGAGTACGTTGTCTGGTATCCATCAAGTTGAAGAAGCCATTTATCGCCCATCCGGACTTGTTTCAGGGTCTAATGGTCAAGATAACAGGTCTGACGGTGTTTAGCGGCAACGGTACACGATGCCTGATGATAAGGTATGGTATTCGACCAGATTGCTAACTAGGAACATGGATAAAAACCTGCGCCTCTTGCTGTACCATCCTTGATCGTTTTTGTGGCGCGAATATTTTGAATTGGCGGGAGTTATTGTTTTTAGAACGGCTTAGATTTTGTTTATATTCTCAATACCTCTATATTGTCAAACGACAATATAGAGGTATTGAGAATATAAACAGCTATTATTGAGAATAGAAACTCTTTGGTCAGAGTACTTACAAAAATTAATACTGGCAGTATTAATTTTTGTAAGTACTCTGACCAAAGAGTTTTCTAAAACGAGATTGCTTATTGCTGTAGAATTGTGGATACTATTAGATAGATTTGTTATTATTGTCCAACTTAAACGTATTCATAATTTAAGTATATTATGTTTCGGTGTCACAGAACAGTTAGGAACGAGGAAAATTAAAATAAATGAAGGGATTACTGTTTATTTGAGTTATTCGCTTTAATGCTAGTGCTTACGAGATATGGCCGCTATTGGTTTAACCGGGTTTCTATTTATTGATTTTAAGTAATTTGCATGAAAACAACTAGCTGGACGAACGACGTGTGTTTTCTTTAGAATTAATTAACATAATATCTGCGTTATATGTAGTTTTAGAGGCTCTATTTGGGTTTCAGTTATCGTAGAAGATTCTGTAAAAGCACGTCCCTTTTAAAATTGTTAACAGTAAATCAGGTGATAATTAGCTTTGATGACCAGAAAGTTACAAATCTGAATTCGATTATTGATACAGTGTCTATAGAACCTAATTTCAATTCCTGTTGACGTTAAAACCTTCATCCACTAGTATTCAAGTAAATGTACGACCGATGCTATTGAATAATGCACCCAGTGTTTACATTTATGTGTCATACCATTTAACTACCGAGACAAACCAATTCGTGTCTCAATAACACAGCACAGGCAATAACTATCCGCTTTCTACACGCATACTGATTAAACAGCTGTAAATCCCTTTTAATGTCACAAAGTCCATTACTAGTGACACCATCCGATACCAGACAATCAATTACTCCGGCCTATAGACGCAAGTAACAGAACAAATAAATACTACTTACGTTAAACACTTGAACATCATTAATTTTCCTACTTTTCCCGTGAAAGACATTAACGACTTCCTTCTATTTTAGCTTGGGACGCATTGCAAATCTTCGGCCCATTCACATGATAACGAGGCTGGAGGTGCAAACAGCGCGTGCGCCTACGAATGCATTACTCGACGCGGCCGGCCGCCTGGCCCCCTTACCCGAACTAGCTGAAATATCTACGCAGCTCGACAAACTGATTCCGTTGTTCCACATCCAGATTACTTTATAGAGTCGACACTAAGCAATCCACTACGATTGCCTGATAAACATCAACTTAGCTATCGGGCCACGAGATGTCAACCACAAAATGTAGGGTGCATAAGCCAATACTCGTCCAACGAATTTTACTCTCAGGATTTTACGCCGTAAAAGGCAAGTTGTTGCGTTTCAAGCTGGAGACGGAGAAAGCCTTCCTAGTCTTCCTGTGTTCATTGTTCCTGCTTGGTTTACATTACGCGTCAAGTTTTTGTCCCGCTCCCACAGCACGGCGGCCCTCTATATACGGCACTTATTAAAATTCATGTACTCACTTGAAATTGCAACGACGCCAATTATTATGAATATTTATGAGTGCCGGAGAAAAATGTGAAAGATTTGATACTGATAAAGCGAGGTGCCGATGAAACCGAGTCTCGTGCGGTCCGGCTCGGCTCCGGTTACCGGTTTGGCGATGTTTGTTTTTGTTAAATCGCTAATATTATATGCGAATGAATTTATTATTGACAAAAACCGAGGCGCAGCGTACAGCTTGTGTCGGCATAATTATTGGAATTCATTTTTTATTGGTTTGTAAGAGTTTACATTTTTATAATTCAAGCAGTGTTATTTTAGCGCTGCGATGTATTAAAAATCTTAACAGTCCTTGACCTTTATAGCACTATCTCTGTAAATGAAAAATGACGAATAGCCGTTATAATAGCAATACAATACAATTTTCTACACGAAACAAAACCAAATTGGGCTTTTATCAGCGGATGAGTCGTCAGTATTTCAAGCAACAAGTCAATTATAGGTCGCGCTACCCTATCGGTTTCAATGCGACCATTTAAGGTGTTACACTCTGAATTTGTACTACCGATAGATTAGTTCGCACAAGAACCCAGGCATTTGATAGTTAGTCTATATAAAAGTACAAGGAAACGATTACAACTTCCTTTTTAGTCGATTCGTGGGTAAAAAGTCGATGCGATGGTGTCGATAACAAGGTGCTACCATATTTGATCGATGAAAGTTATTTTTGCTGCACCCTCATAGACCTGTGGTAGTCGATTGACTGTCGTTAGTTCGAACTTGGGTATGAAGTGTGAACATTAGATTTTAAATTTATTACTCAGAATGATAGCTTCTTGGTATATGAAATGAAGTACTTACGTGTTCGTCCAATGAGTATGTTAGCTCCCCATCGTCATATAGGACGAACCACCTCCGCTGCCATCTCTGTAACAAACAAAACGATCTGTTATATGAAGGAAGAAATTTAGTATGAAAAAGGTTCTAATCTAATGCGGACAACAAAAACTCAATTGCCATATTTAAAAAACTGCTGGCTGCAGAGACATATTAATTTAGTTCATAATTCTAAAATTACATTTTTAAAAACTGGCAACAATAACATTCTAAATTCAAATTTTCAAACGGCTCATGATTCTTTGAGACGCGTTAACTGTCAAATGACATTTATACTTGAAGATTAGCACAATCACATTGACAAACAATTTAGTCCTAGATAATGAAGTAAGATATTGTATCGCCTAGCACCTACATTTAACAATTAATGCTAGCCCAATTAACCTATTAGCTTAACTGATGCCTGTAACAACGTACCCCTGACTCAGATATCTAATGCCTTGGTGTTTGGTTGCGTGAGTCAGTTGATAGGGTTGCCGCTCAGCCGTGTCGGGTGTCAGGTTCAGGGTTGATTGCAATAGGGTAGTTCAAGCGAACATCAATAGATATGACAAAGTACTGAAGAAAAGTTGCGTCCAATATTTTGAAAATAGACCACACATATTTTAAAATGAAAATAGTAAGATGAAAACAAACAAAACGATATTGTTTAAAGACCAAAATTCGTTCTCAAAAAAAATATTAATATCGTTTCTAAATTAAATGTTTCTAAGGTCGACATTTGCAGTACAAAATCTACTGTATTTATTGCACAGTGCCCACATATTACTAAATAGTATTTAATTTAGAAAATAATTTTGTTCTAGTAACCCTGAAAACAAGCCACGATGATACCGTAATGTCAGAAATCTTGTTGAACAAAAACCCTTTCATTTCGTGTAGTAAAATGTCAAGTAGGTACCATAGTATCAGAGGGCGATCAACATAATTAGGGCCTAGCTCTCTGCCACACCTCGGAACATGAAACGATGCAAAGATATCACACCATTCAGCCTACGTGACAGTTCGCACGATTTGTTTTATGCCCCGACCGATAATTGGGTGATTTACCTTAAATGTAGAGTTGCCATTTGTAAAACATTAATCATTACGTTGATATTTATTTTTTATAAATATTTAAACTGTCAAATACCAAGCGGTCACCGGTGACCGCAACCTATTGTTCTATAATTGTGTCTGCAAAACCGGTACTCGACGAGTTAAGTTTTATTTTTTAGCTCTAAAAATATCCACTATTTAATTAACATTTCATTACAATTTATAGGGATATTTTATAGGGATAATAAACTTCAAAATGTTAGTTCGAAATCAGTTCAAAATTGCAAAGGATAACCTAGTAGTTACACTATTATTCTACACCATATTACATTCATATTCATGACAAATATCGTACAATCGGTTAAGAATTACTTGAGTGACAGACTGACAAACATGCAGTCATCAGAAAGTTTCGCCTGTACTAATAAGTACTAGTGACGTAACTTATGGGACAAATAATGATCGTGCAATAAGCCAAGCCGTGAGAAATACAAAGAAAACAAACAATTTAATTGTTCCCAATTAAGTCGAACAAGGTAAGTAATTGGTAGGAGATATGTTCGTCTTTTGCAACCATTATGTATGTCGGTAACTTTATGGTACTGCTTTGTTATAAAAAATTAAGTATGATTAATTGTAAACCTCGATTGACTTACATAAGACCAAGAACACGCCAAATAATTATATATTTTTTGTCTAACAGTACCTAATAATATACGTCTTTGGCAAAGAATGAAATTAGTCTTAGGAAGGTAGTATTGTGTGATAATTAATTTACAAGAAGAAACGTTACATCACAACATATATTTTCCTGGAGGGTATAACTTGGCTGTCTTCAAGGCCCGAGTGAATAGGTTGCTTATGCGTCAACGTACTCCATCGTAGACCGCTTTATCGCTTATCACCAGACGAGATAGAGGTCAAACGTCGGCCCATCAAATATATAAAGAAAACAATCGGATGACACCCAAAAGTCACCTAAAAACTAGAAACAAAAAGAGGACAAAACCATAGAAACCTACCCAATTACATCACTAAAGATCATTATATACATATATAAATATATTACTAATAACAAGATACACAAACTATAGGAGCATAATCTATCATTCCGACCTCCATAGAGGAACCACTTAATTTGTAAATCAAATAAGCTCAACAATAACTTAACGTCTCTAGGTAGAGGTACACTGTAGGTGGATATAAATAAGGTTCAAGCGCTGTACTAATTATGAATGAAGTGCTAACTGGCATTAACACATTGCTAGCATTAACTGTGATAGGAACCTAGGAACTACATACATTTGAGCTAAATAGAAACAGTATAGACTTCAATCAGGTTGATGATTCTACAATTGCCTTAATTCCTAATTTAGACATGGCTTTGATATCAAACAAAAACGTCCTTCCTCTCTCCTATCACTTATAAATCTAGCTGCGCCCAACAGGGTCTGTGATTCTTACTATTGTATTTGCTAACCACCTGTATGTGTATATTATGGATGCAATAATTACTTGATTATTTGACAATTAGAATTAGACCTCCACAAGTAGTAAATAAGTGTAGCATTTACCTAAGTTAATGTAAGTAATGTTAAATATTTTATGGGTCTAGAATGGTTTATGTGGACCAAAAATACGAAATTACTAAAGATAATAAAAAAACCTACACAAGAAAGATTAATTGCGATCCGGGTCTGAATTTGAAACTAGATTTTTGGAGGACCAGCAGAATGTGTATGGTGAGGTATACATAATTGTTTCAGTGAATTCATTAATCAAATCACAGCATATTATGATTAATCCTTCATCTTTTGCAGAAAAGGCAAAGGTGACAACAATTACAATTATCTATTAGCGCGAAGAAAAATTAGGTTTAATTCTTAGTATAGGTCAAGTAACCATTTCAAACATCCACAGAGCATCAGACTAAGTATTTGGTCTGAAACAAAAATGGTTAAACAAAGTATAGATTTTCTTCTCAGAAACATTTGTGCTACATCTCCTAAGGTCCTACTGACCCCAAAAAGGTTTCATATCAGTTATGAATCAACGCTCATTACAGACGATACCTTCAAGTTGTGAGTGTGGAAAGTGGGATAGACAGGGCTTTTTATGAGAGAACACACTTGTTAGATAAGCAAGTAGGATTTGAGTGGCATTGTCTAGACTTAGATAGTTATTGTCTTGACTGCTTCGTTGGCCGAGTGGTCGGAAGTGCGACTGCCCGGCAAGGGGTCTCGGGTTCGATTCCCGGGTCGGACAAAGTATTACTGGGTTTTTAAATATTCTCAGTAGTAGCACAGAGTCTGGAATTGTTCCCGGTATATGGCAATAGGCTCACCCCCTATTACATGGGACTCATAACATAAATAGTGAAAAGTGGGTGTTACATTGTACAGTGGGATAATGTGCACCTCTGCCTACTCCTTCGAGGATAAAAGGCGTGATGCTATGTTATGTTACTTTTGCTGAGCTAGATGACCATCTAGCTAGTATGTAGTCGTGTCCACAAACCGAAGATCTACAAAGTTATAGTAAAACAAACAAGCGACATCCTTATACCGTTAAGTTCAAATTCTAGATCATTACAACTTTATCGGGAACATCTTGTTATACAAATACCTAGATAGGAACCGAACCTGCAACAAGGTCTTAACCTCAAAAATAATCGCGCGGCAATCGGTTATGGATCAGAAACGCTCATTATTCGCAATGCTACTTACTACTTAGCTGCGCAAGCGCATGCGACTATGCGGCAAGTGTCATTGGAAAGCGGACCGAGGGATAAATAGGGCTTGTTATATTGACTAGTGAGATTTAGGATTTTGTTGGGATTCGGAATTTTTGTTGAGAACTTTGTAAATCCGTTTTTTGATTTTTGGGTGGTTGTGGCGGGTTGGCCCCGTAAAAAAGCTTATTATTAAAAAAATTTCGTGGCTTTTCTTGACAACACGCTGCTAAATATTAGTATTGTCCTTTCTTATTTATATTGTCTAGTGTAGACAGTTCCGTTATCATGAAGATACAGTAGCTATTTCGAGGCACTTAAATCGATAGCGGATCGAAAACGAAATATAGTATGTGTAATTTCGCAGTCAAAGCTCATATTTATTCATTAAAATAATACTAGCTTAAAGCCTAGCTAGCCATGTGGCCTCACCTCACGTAGGTACCAAGCTCAGCGCTCGCGGAGGACAATCGTCAACAATCGCGTTCTACCCTACGGGGAAAGTCGGTCGGCCAGCTAATGGCACTGGGCTGGGCTGATACAAGTCGATAAGATTGCCATTATCTACCGCTGCCGTGTGCTGGAGGTGTTAACATTAACCGAGGACAATTGGGGCGGCGACCTTACCGTACGGTAATTCGCATTTAAAATATAGAACAAAATAATCCTAATAAAGAATGTTTATAAAAACAAAACATTACATTACATTACATCTGCAACGCAACGACCATAAATCGTTAAGATAAAGAATTCAAATCAGCAACTGTCATCATTAATTTATTTACAATAGCAACCCCGAGAATGCCTTTCTATCAAATGCGTTTAAATTGAATGTTTGGAACGCACGCATCGGATATCAACCAATTGGATCACTTCGCGCCGCGGCAAAGTCCGATCAGAACATATGATTGCGCTATCAAAATCCTTCTAATGAAGCATTCAACATTACTGGCTGAACATATTAAGCCATTTCCGCCGGTTGCTTTGATTTTTTTCTAGTAGCAACATCTTTCAAATAGCGGCAGTGAATTGGTATATGTTGTGCACATATTTAATCTCATTTGATCACATTGAGCATCTAAAGGATGATTTTTACTATTTTTTATTGTAGCAAAAGCCACAAGGATTGGTATTTTAATTTATTATTAAATAGTGGTCTAATACATTTGGCTTCTCATGATTGATTGTATTATTACAGTTACTCGAGTGTTATAATGTGAAATGCATCGAGAGAGATTTTAATTAAATAAAATATGATCGCCTTTTACACCAGCAATAAATAGCTCTAGCAGGCTATTACAAAATCTTTAATTGTTAATCATAATGGAAATAATTATTTTACGATCGGTGAGACGCTACATAAGTTATAAGACTTTATAAAATAATTAAGACTTAGTTAAAATTAAGTAAGTTAAAAATTACTTAATTGGTAACATTGCGTGTCAAATTCATAACTGTCAAACCGATTGGCGCGAAAACAAAGGCAAAGGAACACAGATTCAGCCTTTGTTTGCAAAAACCTTGTCTACATCAACATGAGAGCAAATGCTAATTCAAAGTGAAAGTGTAACTGCTGCGTTCTTGTGCGTATTAAAATAATTATCTTGCTATTACAAAGAGGTCGCTACAAGAGTCAGCAAGAAATCTTCATAAGCGATCATCCATTGTAAAAACGATTTTTCACACAGGCAATCTCGTACAATCGAACCTTTTTTCTTTTGAATTAATTGTTGTAAAAGTGAAACTTTTATATGAAAATACGAGCCGACATGCGAGATAGTGGTTGTAAGGTATACTCTAATGAGTGCAAAAGACAATAGCTATGAAAGTTTACATGCAATTGTTAAAGTGATAACTATCGAATTAATTTATAGCGTATGTTCTACAAATTATGTTCATTTAAAAATATTTATGGTGATACTTTAAAGAAAGCAAGAGATGCTAATGCTCCACTTTTTACTTCTTAATACTTGTTAAACTTAGTTTGCTATCCGTCCGCAACATCTGTATTGTGTACTTGTGTCGAATACTCGACTACGAATTTCCGATTAGTTCCAACCATAACTATTGCCGAAAACATTAAACTAGTGCTGTAAGTCTGTAACTTACGTAACAAAGCGAGTTCTCCTGAAATATTGCCAGAACAACAATATAATAAATATCGATACAAAAATCGACTAACGCGCCATCAAATCGATTCTTCTGTGACTTACTAAATTAATTAATTAATTTTCCGTCGCCCATTGTCTTGTCCTTCCCTTCTAGGTAAGTTTATGTGGCTCTGCCAATGTTAGAACTAAGGTATTTCTTCACGGTAAAAGTTGCAGGATCACTTATTTGGAGATAGTCGGGTGCTTACTGTCCGTGTGCTATGTTTATTACGCCATAAGCGTTATAACCATTACTGTTTTCTTTACTACGCTTTTACTGCCTCCGAGAAAAGATAAAGCGTTGATACGCCAACTTTATGTCGCCCATATCGGGGAGGAAATTATATCAATAAAGCTAGAAATAACACGAGATTAGAATAATATCTTCATTTGTACGAACATCAGATGTAGACTTGACCTTTTGCGAGCGATGTCTTGCATAATTCCATCTTAATCATACGTAGTCAATTACAGAGCAATAGATTCAAGGATATACCGCCCAGAGTTTGACACGCCGTGACCTGTGACCGACAGAAAAAAATCACCTCCCATTAATAAAATAGGTATGGTATCAACCTATGTAGCAGGCTTTGCAATTTTTTAAACAATGCCTCGATTATCAGTGTTTTATTATAATAAATATCAGGTGTAACGAAACAGCGGGGCGTCCTAATGTGTGATTGTAATCGAATTAACCATTATTTATTATGTAATCATTCACACGAGTCGACAGGCGATAATTCGACTAAGAGTGTATCGATTATCGAGTGACTTGATGGATAGATGCTGTTGTGAGTCGATTTGTCAAGGCGGGCGTACCGGGAGCGTATGTGTTTGTAGATTGTATCATAATTGTTTACTTGGTATAGAGAATAATCTGCTACAGTTTAAAAAATCGCAGAGGGCGCAACGAATGATTTTGGCAGCCTTAAAAGACTCTTATTTCAATAGACAGATATATTATTCTAGTTTCCCGTTTGATAAAGTCCTGTATGAAAAAAAATTAATCAATCCACACAACAGAGACTTAAGAAGAAGTTACCTCTTAAAAACTCTTTTATTTTAGTTCTATCAGCTTGTATGTCTCTTTGTATGAGAAGCACATCAATCAGAATTAATTAGTGTTGTGATTGTTGAAGGCTTATCTCAACACCGATACTAGTGTTTCGTGTGTAACGAACTGTTCTCGATTGTACGCATCGATCATTGTTCTAATCGATTTTTGTGTCAACCGATGTATCGATTGTAAGTACATGTGCGTGGTACGGTCACTTGATAATGACATTGTAAGGGTGGTCTTCGATTCGATTACCGTCTCTTGTGCATGGATTGCTTTGAATAACGATCTTATTTAAAGTTATGATATTACTAGCGTAATTGGTTGTAAAGGACCAGCTTAGATAGACCACATATAAATATTATTACTAACAAAAACAAATACCTACGAATTAATGAACTTAATTTCCTGTCATGATCTCTAAGGTTGCAAAGTTTGGGCAAAAAACCCGGTCGAAATTAATAACCTCCTCCTTTTTTGAGGTCGGTAAAAAACAAAGATTTGGAAGCTTACAGTTATGTTATAGTAAAAACTACAATGAATCGAACCTGTTCTTTTGCACGACAAAAGAATAGAACACACACCATCGTGAGGGTATTCATTCATAAAGTAATTAATTACAATTAGCCATTTATTCAATTAAAGTATGTTAATGAACTCTTGGTTTTTATTTTTTTATATTTTCAATACATTTTTTTGGTTTAGTAGTAGCAAGCGTAGAGAGGCCATAGAATGCGCGATATATTAAAGAAGGACCAAAATAAAAGTACCCTTAACCGACGAGCATGCATAAAAAGATTGATGACTGTCGATGAAGCGAAATATGTATGTAGGAATCGTAGCAATTGGCGTTCCTTAATACCTGCCATGGAAGACAAGTTACTTTTAAAAACTGCGAAAAATACCTTAAGTACGCCCCAGTTCCCATTGATTGAACAAAACGAAAACGACTTCAGAAAGCCTATCATTCAAGTACAGTCTACCAGGAACTGACATTATAAAGTTATATACATACCTATCGGTAACTATTCTATTCCTACGCAAGAATAATTTATCAAATCTACTAGGTACTTATTAAAAACAATTTAAGTTAAGACAAGTACATTTATCTAAATGCTAACGGCGCTGTCAAACGTTTCAGATCGAATTTTTCTGATGCGTTGTAATTAGCAAAATTGAGCCGACGCGACGCGTGGCTGATTTAGGAGTCATGTCAGTAGTGTAAATAGGGGATGGTCCTAATAGGGATGATGAAAGGGTA
This sequence comes from Spodoptera picta, assembly GCA_038387885.1. Classification (NCBI taxonomy): domain Eukaryota; kingdom Metazoa; phylum Arthropoda; class Insecta; order Lepidoptera; family Noctuidae; genus Spodoptera; species Spodoptera picta. Next base: position 1,762,583 of record JAZHFQ010000002.1, read on the forward strand.
TGAAAATTAAAAATGTAATTAGTCCGTCAGTTAGGTAATGAAAAAATATTAGACACATATTTTTTTATTTTGTTGTATTATAATATAATATGTACTTCGATATAATGCATCAAAGTTTAGAAGTGGGAGCTAAAACGTCATTTCTACGTATAAAATGTACACACAAGTGACGTCACGTGACATTTCCAATCAATATATCGTCGAAAGTATTCGTTTCTGTAAAAAAAATACATGTATAATGTTTTAAAATAGGTAATCTACCAGACGGACATTAAAATAAAAATTAGTCAGATGACTAATTACAATATTTATTATTTCCCATTGGGTATCTACCCTATTGTGTATCGAAATAATAAATATTGTAGGCACAAGGAACTAATGAGATTTTCTGTTGTAGGTATGTATTCTTCTGATCAATTTTGAAAGATATTGATGATTTCATAGCATTGCAATTGGTCTCTTAAGGGGCCAGTAGAATACCAGCGCAAGGCCCTGCCTTGTTCATGCTGAACTGGTCCCATTTTACCGCAGACTTGGGACATTAGTATTTATAATTGTATGTATATTATCTATGTGTGTCCATGTCTGTCTATGTGCTTTAGCGCGTGAAATAAAGTTAATTTTCTTTCTTTCTTGGTCTGCCAAAAGTATCTAATGTAGTAAGTACCTTTAATACTTACAGACATATTTTTAAAATTTATTTCCATGAAATCAATTACAAAAACTTTGTTAGTTAGTATGTGTGTCAATTTGCCATTCAATGGCACGTCTCAAAATGTAGGTTCCACTAGCGCTAGTTTTATCTATAACTACTTTAAAATATGCACCAGAAATAAACAAACAAACACTTCAAATGATTTAGCCGCCATAACTGGATCTGATGGTTAAAAAAACAAAGAAAAGACAAATAAATTAAATAAATAAGTACCTAACATCATATTAGCAAAACTATGGTATGTAGCACGCCATTTTGAAATCCTCTATACAGGTCGTTGTATTAAAATTAAATGTAGAACATTAAAAAAAATTATACGTAATTCTTTCTGAGGCCACCCAACCGTACAATTTGTTTGAAGAACAGACAACAGCCAGTGGTCACACACATGATATAGAAAAATCAACTTTAATAGTTAGAAATAAAGTGCTGTCAAAGTGAAATTACTTTGAAGAGCGATTGAGAGTACTAAGATGTGATATGCAAATCGAGATGTTTTTTTTTCTAGTCGTTTTAGCTTGAGGCTTTAGCAGATTAGTAGATAATCAAGCCGTCGTACTTCTCAGAAGCCTTTAATCATTGAAGGCCCGACATCTGGCCTCTGGTTACGGTAATCTCGAAAATTACTTCCAACGTAAGTAATGTTACTTAGGTATTAGGAATTTTTAATCTGGATCAGCTAAGCTAAGAGACTAAGTGGACGTCCATGTGATGTGGCTGGAGATTGTAGGGGATTATTGTATATATGTGTGGACGGTGATTGAATTTGATCTTATTATTGTTGATATTCATCAATATCAATATCAGAGCCTAGTTTTATACGCAAAAGATTTTATATGCATACAATTGTAAGTAATTTGCTATCATACAAACTGCATTTACCATTTTTAAACGATCTAATTGGTACAACGGCAAAGGATTCAAAACGAACAAAAAGAAGCAGCCTGTACATGGAATTTTGATGGGTGTCCAAATTATAAGGTCACCCTGTAGCGTCCAATGTGTGATATTAAACTGTTGCTAAACGATTCCTGGAATCCCACATAATTGCACGTACTCGCAACCTATATTACACCTTGCTCCATATAAATTACGACTGAAATTCGCATGTCTTGTAAATAAGGAAAGATGTACGTGTGTGGCAAAAAAGAAATGATCCAAAATGGCTGCTTTAGTACATTTTATAGTGTCAATGTTTTGGAAATGGCGACCTTTCTGTATAATTTAGAGGGAAATTAAATGGACGCATCAAAACTACACTGTAAGGTTATTATTCAGTGTTTGCTCATATAATATGGTAAATATGATTGTAATAAAACTTGATATTATGGGATCAATGAAGCAATATGGTTTTTTGTTTAGGTATGAGTTTTATAAGCGACTGTTTCAGACACAGCAACTGTTTCCAAGTATTCAAAAACAGAATCTAATATATAATAGCTCAAATTGCCAGTCATCGTTATCACTATCACACACTAAGACCTCCACAGTGGACAACTGAACTAATGACTTCTTTATACCTCATTTATTTCACTTTGTAAACCAAGTATATCTAATTTTACTGTTTATTTATCATTAATATTGTATCCATGTACATTTTTTTGACAAAAATCATTCACTGTCACAAGCATCGCATTTAATTCGTCACACGAAGTCGTTGCCCTCACAAAAATTCGGACATACCATAGACATCATAGTTCATCGTTCACGAAGTCGGCTTTCGACACTCGTAATTACTCGCGAGTTTTTTTTAATTACGACACACTCTGTAAACGCACCACACACGATATTTTAAAAAGCTTACGTTCGACGTGTTAAGCTAATATAGACTTTGTTACGTAAAGGTTATGGTTTAAAGCTGTTGTTTGATAGTAATGTAGATGTTATCAGAAATATGTGTGTTGCATGAATGTCTGTTTATCTGTGCGTTGATCGTCTCTGTCACTTTGCTAGGAATACAAATGTCTTCGTAGTAATCGAGTGCAGAGTTGGCAGGGGCTGAAACTAGACAGCTTTCTTATGTAAGGTCAGCCTAAAGTTACATAATCGTGATCTGCCTTTTAAATAGGAGTGTTCAAAATCAATTGTAACATCATATCAAAGACAGATTCATGTTTCTTTGATTATCTAAAATCAGAATATTAAATTGACTTTAGAGGATTTTGGCAGAGGCAGCGGATGAGTCGAAGAATCCCTGTTCCACCACTGAATCCAATTCCACGGATGAATTTTCAAAAATCGATCACATATTTTGTTTATGGGACCAGCTTGCTACGACCTCCCAAAACCGCTGCAACTCCTGCAAACCAGGATCTACAGTAGAAAAAACCATGAAAACACCGGAAAAATTTACTAAAAATATCCTAACTAGATTTTGCTTGACTCTGGAAGAAAACTCTTTGCTTAACATGCTCATATAATTAAAAGGGTAATCAGGAACCATGCACCAACCTTATTTCCCATCTCAAAGCCGCTCATTGGCTAAATTCTACATAAAATTAAGACATAAAAAATCGATGCCACACATGACATCAGCGGATCAAAACAATCGTTACCACAAAGGCGGCGATTCGCCACAACTAATTCCAATACAAAATCTTTACGAATTTACAAAATCAGTTTCACAACTGTTTTCTTACCTATTCATCTACTTTGAGCGGAAACTATGTTCTTCGGTGTTTAGAATTTAAGTTTTAGGGATGTGGCAAACTTCTTATAAAAAAAAATAAAAATATGTTCATAGGAAGTTTTGATGTACCCATTTTTTTTTTTAGAATGAGACGAATGAAGATTATCCTAAAAATTCCTTAGGACAAAAGGATAAGCCAAGCCATAATACTTAGACTGAATCAGAAATCTGCTCAATCAGAAATCTTTTCGTCAAAATACAACTGACTTAATTTAGAGACAACGTCCAAAAACTTTCCATCAAATCGACTATTTTGCACTTCTTAAGTCCCGTTATCGATCCACTCAAAAAACTATCTATGATCATTACCTTGCGAGAAACACCTCATTCATCTTCATTTCTATTCTTATAATTTTAGCCAGCCCTAGATCAAAGCAAAACGCGCAACTAAGGTTCCGTTTATGGAGTGAGCTACGTTTTCATCATTTTGTTAACACCGCAATGACGCAAGCGCAAATGTCACAGAGAGACACGTGTGCTCAGCTGTTGAAGTGATTGATTGTCGAATGAATTGAACGGGTTCATTGAGACATTATGTTATGTTCAGTTTCTTGACACATTTATGGGTTATGTCATAGTGGAGATATGAATGGTGTTTCTGCTTTGTCGGGATTTAAATTGTGGTATGGGGATCATGATTTTAGTTTTGATTTTTTTGGGGAAAGAGTTCATAAATGAAACTTGACATGAAGGTGATGTATCAATAAGAGATAAGTTCATACGTGAAAAGCTGGTTCGCTGGAGGAACTTGAAAATTTTTTGTCGTCAGATATTATGCAAGCATTTACAGCTATTAGTTTATTACTTTGTACTGCAGTAGGTACCATGCACTCGAGGACGTCACGCTGAGTAGTCACTAGACGAACAACTCCAACAAGCCACTCACATATCAAACATACATCACAAAAGAGTGTTGAAAAATAATTCAATCATGTACAGATCGTTTGTCAAAACTCGCACGCATACCACAATCGGCGTGCGCTTGCGCAACCTGCCAAAACTAACAGACATAGCCGACCCTTGCAACACGTGATTGATTAAAAAGTTTACTCCTATTGTTTTTGGTACAAAGGCCGTCCATAATTATGGGAATTATTGCTGTAGGTCTAAATAACAAATGTCAGATGTAGGTGGGCCGCCATTGTGATCTGTGAACGAGAGTGTAACACATAATTGCAAATAACATTTAACACGATTGATTAAAGGTTAGATCGGTATACATGTCAAAGTTGACACTTTACACGTCTTTATTAAAGCTCGTGTTAATTGTGATGCAATGGCTGTGTATCATGTTCATCATGTCAGTAAGATTATTGCTATAGGACAGGCTCAGGGCAGATTTGAAATGTAATTAACTCAAGACGAAGGGCTGATGTCCCCTTCGTCTTGAGTCATTCAACCTCTAAGTTCCTATTCTATCTTTCTAACACTAATTTCAATGTACAATCCATCCAATAAACAACGTTACATTGGGCTCATAACGTAACTTTTGAAAAGTGGGTGTTACATGCAGAATGCGCCCACCTATCTCTTATTTTATGGCTTAAGATGTGGCTTACTTAGTAGGGCTGATACCCGATACGGAGCCGCGGAAGGCCTAACGGGTTGCAGGGTTCCAGCTTAAAGAGCAAAAGTAGTGCGTGGCTTTTAGTCAGTAAGTGTCTGACACTCCCTCTCGCCAACCCAAGGTGGGAGAAACCATTTGGACAATTTTCCACCGCTAAAAAATCCCTTCTGGGATTAAAATGGTCATGATAAGTTTGTAAAAGGAAATCAATTTTCCGCAAACATTGTCACGAAAATATATTCAGTACTCATAACAAAGTATCTAATAACAAATTAGTGCCTAGCTCCACATAGTAACATTAGGGAGAAAAGCCTACCGAACAGAGGCAGTTGACCCTAACATGTGACCACACTTCGCTAATGACAGACTATAAACTAAATCACCATACACAATGAACTCCGCAAAAAACGAACAATAACTTTTAACTAACGACAACGAACTTTAGTTCCTTTTCAAAATTAGTATATCGATTATAATTAGAAACAATCGATTCGAATCGATTCGAGCGTCAAATAAAATTGTATCGACTATTGTTTGAGTGTAGTTATATGGTATTATTGTAGTCCTTTTGTTTTTTGTAAGTTTAAAGGTCGTTGGCCGATTAACCTCTGGCTAAGGTACGTATTAGAAATAGATGGATAGATGGATGCATGAGAATATACAAAATCCTGAAGTATGGCAGAAAAAGGAGGAATCCTATTATACCCAGGAATGGATGTACCTTTCCTGATATAATTATCATGATGAAGCTGCGTCTACTCTATACGAAGACACAGTTATCAGTGGCGTGATATTGGAGAGGCTTAAGTCTAGCAGTGGACTGAAATAGGCTGATGCTGATGTTCATGATGTTGATGATGGTGTATACCATAATTGAAGAATTAAGGCGAAATACTACCTAGACAGTCCAGTGGTCCTAAGTGTTTAGTATATAGATATAGATAGATAGATATAAGTGGTGGTAAAAAAATTCGAAATGTCTCGAACTGGAGACAAATTTCATAAGCTAAGTAATAAAATTATCATAAAAATGAATCTTACTTCACAGCATCTAACACAGAAAATCCAAACACATTACAAGATTAATAAAATTACACGGCACGGACGATTACAAACAAAAATGTCGACATCACTTAAACATTTAAAAACCAATAAAAAATCATTAAAATTAACTACCTCGGTAATGCTTGTCTATTATACTATTAGTCTACTAATTGACTGCTTATATGAAAGTATTGGTAACCAGTGGTCACTGGTAGACTGTTGCCCAATAGCCAAAGACTAGATGCAATCAAAATTAATCTCCTCACATTTGCATTATTAATTGTGTTCTTACTGTCTCCATACCGATTGAAAGCGTAAAATAATTAATTTATTCATTTATTTAGTCTTTGTTACACAATATTGTATATTCTGGGCCGAAATGACCATTTTCGCCTAATTTTTTGTAGATTTCATGTTGTATAAGGCGGTTCTGAAGAGTACGACTACTTATTTCGAAACTATACGCTTCTAGAATTTTGGTGGTCACTAAGGCATAATGGTAGGTAATCGAGCTATTTGTTAAAAAAAATGAAAGATTATGGAGCTAGCTATATCATCATCATAAACCGTCGGTAAATATCAAAAGTAAGCGTCGAAATTTTACCTTAAGGTACAGCATTAAGCTCTGGTTTCGACCAACATCGGATTTCATAACACTGTTTGAAGTTTAGTTTCAGCAATTAAAACTAAAACGACAAAGAGGAATTCATGTCATAAAACCTTTGTGTATCACAGTGGGCGGAAAATAACATAACACGTTACTTCAAAAGCCGTTGCGAACGCAATGTTGGTTAAAATCAATTTGCTTTTCTAGACACCCTGTTTTAAGGCAAATAAAACATGCCACACATCAAAGAGAGCACAACGTCAAGTTATTTGATCTCCTCACTCGCAACAAGTCAAATATTTCCATAACAGAACCGTCTAATTAACCTGAGGTTTCCGAGAATGACGTTGGAGAAAAAACAAAAAGCGAATAATGCGAAAACTCGTCGAAAGATGAATTCAAATTAAGGGTCCAATTCGAAGTGCGAAGGATCCCATTATTTCGGTAGCCGAAACAAGAAAAAAGATGTTATTAACGGCCCTTCCGAATTTTTTATCCATTGAAGATGGTGGGGAGAAAAAGGTTTTATGGGCTTCGCTGCGCAAGCGCACGTGTCCTGTTTTTGCTGCGGTTTCGCCTGCGGAATTACTAAATGAGACCTGACAGCTACTACTTTATAGTAAAACGTTTTACGTTTTGCTTTTTTGCGCTACGTGGAAAGGTTTTTAATTATACAGGTACGTTTTGTAACTGAACTGGCTGTGTTCGTTTTTGAAAGAAAACATTGTAGTTAAATCTTAATCATGCCTATCACCGTAACACACCAGGGAATATTTCACATGTTTTTTGCAGTTATTTATCAGTGAACAGAAATGTTCTCATTACCATCCGTATATTTCAACGTCTGAGGCTGCCAAATATTTCACTTGACGTCGTGAGTGATTGCTCTCATCAGGTTTGGAGGCATCTAATTGTGCATTGACCTTAGGGGCGACGTCTTTTTGTTGGACCTTATAAATGAGCAGAATACTGCCAACACTGTACCTCTGGCATGCGTACTGCGAATTCCTCTCAGTCTGTCTCGATGTCCTGCAGACTTATTAAGTTTTATCGGGAGACAAGTCTATCAGAGCATGGTACTGGTACTTTAAGTGTTCGGATAAGATAAGCTAATTGTGGTGTCAATAAGAACAAAGAGAGCTCGTTACGCGAAGGATATGCGGTGATACATTCGAGATAATTAAAAAAGATAGAGAAAGAATTTCTGTATTCCATACCTTGTTCGCTACGGTATCAACTTCTAGTATCGTTGTGAGAGTATCGTTGTCAAGTGAAGCAATATCCGGGTTCAAAGTATGTAACATCGCAATCCTCGGCAAATGTCAAGAAAGGCATTCAGGATCATTGAGGGTCCCAACAATCTGAAGGTGGCGACTGGCTACACGAGTTTTGATAGGCAAATAATAAAAATACAGATACCATCTTTCCAAAACAAGCGCCCAACTTTTAAACCAATTAATCAATTACAAAAGCAAACTATGTGATTACAAGAGAAAGCCAATTCCGAGCGCACATTAATTGCTAAGTACAAACCACGAACGTGATCTCGGTTTCAAATAATTAACGTACGAGTATGTACATCGCGTGTTTGGCTTGCCTCTCTGGCCTGACCCCAGTCTTTGATGCCGTAATGAAGGGTTTTTATTAAATCAATGTCAGAAGTCCATTAAAGCCTGGCCCCCGAGATGAGTCCGCGCCATCAATCAAGATACGGATGGACACCCAAAAAAGAGTCTGTACTACGTTTCTGGATGTTGTTTACTTTTTGGGACAGGATTTAAATAGGTGCTTGGACAACTTTGTATTTGCGGTCGTTCAGGATGAAGCGGAGACCAAATTAGCTGTCTTTTTGGATCGTAATGAAGTTTAAGAAGTGAAAAAGCATGCTGGTCTCGTTTTAAACAAGACAGTGTGACGGGTTGAAGGTAAACAAGGGTAGTCGGGACGAAACGCATTAATCCGCTCGCAGCCGTGGTAGTTACGCGTAACAGAACGGCTGGGGATAATTAATTGCAGTCCTTTGATGCGATCTTCGCGCTTTATTCAATGAGGGTCTGTTGAGAAGATGGAACGCCTTGACGTATCGCGTTCGCTTTTATTCGTAAAATTCTTAAGCCATGTTCATGACTACATTTTTTGTATCATACTCGAAGATTAATGAATCATTCCACCATGACACTAGTGTAATCGTTTCATCGAGAATCGTGTGTCTGTAAACGAAAATATCCGAGCAAGGCTTCTGGGATCTGTCTTAGGTGAACGCACTCGAAATTATGGGCTTCTAACGCCCATGAAATATAAAAAGAAAATCATAAAAAATAATTTCCTCTATCCCTTTCGGTTCTACAAAGAGTTCATCCCGATTTTATAATTACACGGTCGAGATTTAAAGGGGGAGCACCTGTAGGAGAGCACGAAGTATGGGCGCTCACGGCGTGTCTAAATGTGGCCATCAAATCACTCGTCGCTTTTTTTCTCTTCTAATGGGTACGATAATACCTTTAAAAGGATTCGAGCGTTTAAGGGTAGATTGTGATGTCCAATATTTACGGGGATTGGAGTTAACATTCCTGATATATCTAGTTTGGGAAGTGTTTTAGGAGGCGCGCGCCGTAGATGGGTTAAGCAAATAAATGTCCCTTTAAATGTTATGGAATTTGAGTATGGCTGATAAAGCTTCGAAAAAGGAGTTTGAAGTATTCCTAACTTTATCAAAAATGTGCATCTAAAGAAAGAAAGAAAGAAAGAAAAAGCATTTATTTGGCACATGGCACACAAACAAAGATTATGAAAAATAAAAAAAATACATAAACTTACACAAATACATAACATCAATAGCAAACATAAAAGAATAAAGAAAATAACAAAAATCATCAAAATATAAGAAAATAATGTACATAGAGGTACAATATGAAACAATTGAAATAAGTTTTTGATATAAAGACAAATTAAATACACAAAAAAAACACCATAATATAAATAATATAATACTGCATGTGCACATGCCAAAAGGGCCTCCACCTCAGCATATAGTTGAGCATTCCTGCCCAACGCTGATATTCAGGTGGCACCCTGCAGTGACTCACGGACGGCGGTACCGCCCCTCAATAAGGAAAAGAAAATAAATTTAAATATGAAATTAAATAGATAAAATAAATTCTGCAGACTATGTGTATATATGTGTGTGTGTTTGTATGTGTGTGAAAAGTTGTGATTAGAAAAGTGTATAGATCAAATAGTAAATGTAAATACAAACAAAAATGTAAAAATGCATTTATAAGACCAAGATATAAGATTTATGCAAATACGAACAAAATGTAAAGATGCACTTTCTATATTTACTCTTTTTTCAATTAACTGAGGGTATAACATATATTTTCGGGCTGCCAAACCAGACAAGCACTATTCCAGTGACAACCCTGCTGAGCTCTGGTTCATTTCGACACGTACCCACAAAGATACAGTTGCCGTCCATTGACCACCGGATACAAAACTCCGGCAGCAAAGTTTACTTGTGACTAACTTAAAACAACTATTACTTAAAACAACGTAACAAACGTAACAAAGTATTACTGATAACAACTACTACAAAAACCTTAAATAATTTGATAAACAAATAATCTTTGCAGCTAAACTAAATGCTATAATTTTTGAATTATGTATCTTGCCCTTTATCCTGTTGGCCGCACAGCAATTTGCCATTGAAATTTACCTGAAACAAAAACGATAACACTATGAGTACATCTGCTAGAAAACAAATAATAATACAATACAACCATTCTAGAGGTATACAAGCTGATTTTGACAAAAACCAATCATTGAATTTCTCCATTCAGCATGAAGGTCATGGCTATTATATTGACCATTTAATTCCACCGAAAAAAGGAACTTAAAAATCAATGCAACCAGAATTCCCAATAAACATATTTACATTCAAAATCCAAAAATATTACAGCATTATCTTGAAGCGGTTCCAAAAAAAGAAAAAACAGAGTCGTCCGCAGTCATGCTCAAATAAAAAATGATACAGGAGCAGCACAGGAATGTCCATTAGATAGTATCGGAGGTCCCAAAACCGTGACAGACGACAAAAACATTGTAAAGGGATAAAAGACAACCTTGTAGTACTGGACAAAGCAAGAGGTTTTACAATGTAAACATTATATTATTTAGAACAGAAAATCTTAAGATTTCTGGACTATTCTGGAGTTTTTAGCTATGAAGATCGATTATGTTAACTTTTTAGATTTGAAAGTAATAATGACTTCGATCACTGACTGGATTTTAGTGCTACATTGTTCTCGCACAATCCAAACAGCAAAACTATGTAACTAGAGAATTGTATTGTGAACCTAATTGAAAAAGAGTAACCTATGGAGTTTCTTGCTCGTTCTTCTCCATAGGAATCTACACCTCGGAATGAGTAAATAGCTTCACTTTAAATTTTTTTTGTTGACGTTCAAAAGTGCATTTCTGTTCTATGTAATTGAAATAAATGATTTTGACTTTAGTAGAAGAGAGTTAAATCTAAACCCGATCAATCGACATCAAGAAGAGTGTCCACTGCATAACAAAAATTAAGTCCAAGATCTTAGTAAAGGTGATATATGTAGTTTTGGCATACACAGAATCAATTTCCCTGTTTCAATACTACGCTAGCAAATAAACACTTACGCCCGAATATTGAGAGGTTACACATTTTTAATAAGTATAGTTTTTTACTGCAAATTCCTTGTAAAATGATAGAGATGGCACGATATTTAAGTACGACTAAAATGAAAAGCCTTTCAGTATTCGAACGTTAATGATTTGTCAAATAAAACATGTCCAAACAGATACAAAAGTACTATGAAGTAACAAGTAGGTGGTACTAATAATATATCATTGAAAGCGTCACATATTATTTGTCAATCGCTGGCAGGCCGTGATATTTCGTCAAGGCACAAATTGTCGTGCGACCATTGCTAAACAGAGTAAGCAAACATTACCATCCAGAGTACGATTCAGTTCATTTAGCTCACAGGCACTGAACATTTTGGATTTAAAAGGACGTATGCTCTTAAACAGTATGCTTGCTAAAAGGCGTTTAATTGAGTATGTTCTAAAATTTTCAAAAATCGAACTCCTGTGGCGTCGCAAGCAACATACCATACCGACACACATGCTAATAAGTGACGAGTGCTCAATTGAAGCATGCTTTCGGGCTTAAACTTACCATGTGTAACAATACCTTAAGGTTTTTTTTTTACAATATCTTTCGTGTTGTAACATCGGCCAAAGTCATTTTGCACAATTTAAGAGCGATCTTGAATAGTCAACAATTTGTAATCTTCACCAGCCTGTCACTATCCTACTACTGGTTAAAGATCTCTTCTCACAAGAAGAATGGATGGCCATTAAACACCTTTGCTTTCAAGGTAGTTTCACTTCATCAGTTGTAAATACGTCTAAACAAATAAACTAAAGTCCAGCCCAGGACTTACTTACATATTAAGATAATATTATTATAGAATTTGTTTAGTTTCCATTCAAAAACAAAAATATTCCTCCATCATGTAACAGTCGATGTGTTTGAGTACATCCCTAATTCAATCACAGTAAAATAGAGCATGGACTAGTCAAGGGCTTGCGTACGCGCATGTTATCAGTCCATCTATGTGTTTAATTGGCAATGTGATCCTTGTTGTCAAATAATATAATTAGCATGTCTTGTGTTCGTTAGAGGGTGAAACTAATGGTTTATTCTGATCTGGTCACATTAGTTACCTGTTGGGATAATAAAGCCGAATGCTTCGGTTTGCGTTTTTTGACATTTACGTATTTTCAGGCGAGTTAGCTAATAGTAGAAATGTTCACTCTATGCGAATAACGATTCATGTAACAAATCTTCTCTTTAACTGGTAGGTTGTATACTTCACGCATCAAATACACTTTCTCAAACCAGCCATATTATAAAAAAAACAATGTATACCAAAAAAAGACTCAGCCCATAGACATCAGTCTTATAAGAAGTACAAACAAATATTCTATTTGTGGTCTAATTTACTTTTTTACTCACCACAAACTATACGAAAACCAACATTACATAACAAACAATATTAGTAATAATATCGGGAGCGCGGCGTGTCTTGCGCACGCGCCGTCTCACGCACTGCGTCCGCGCACCCTTGCACTATGAACCGCGCTATAATTATCATTTATCACTTGCGAAGATTGATCATTTCAATGTATGCGTGATTTGTAGGGCTGTTTCGTTAAGATAAATTGTTGCGGTAGGTTAAGTATTAGAGTCCATTTTGAATTTGCAATAGATATTGTTTCTTAATTGTGATAAATAGCGTAGAGGTAACTATCAAGGTTCAAGGTGCAAGGGATTTGTTATTTAATCCAATATAGTTCGTTTCTAGTTGGGTCTGCTTTGGTACCTTAAGTTACGGGATTCAAAATAACTTAATTGGTGATACCGATACCTATGGACTGGTTTGGGTTACCTAGAGCAATAAATTATAGCTTAGCCCATTCATTCATTCTAACACACAAAATATTTTAATCACGCGACCGCGACTGTGACCTTCACAGATTAACAAAAAAAGAGAAACGAAAAAAAAACTGCAATTCAAATTCAGAATTCCAAAATCAATTCTGTGAATTGCAAACAGCCAGTGCATGCGTGGGCAGGTCCTAAGTTATAACATTCTAAACCGAAATATTTCTAAGAAATACACAATAAAACCTCCCCATTGAAAAAACCCCGTGTGACTTGAATGTAGGTACGGTGGGGTTTAAAATAAAATTAAAAAAACCCGATTACTAACGACATGAGAACCGTAATCCATATCAAAAACCGCAGATCCTGTAGCGTGTACGTTAAAAGCTTGGGAGAAACATACAGTGTTGCCATGGTTAAGAGGAAATTTTATATCGAAAGGATAATGTAGGGATGTAACATGTTGGTGTGTCCAGAAATTAACTTTTATTAGTTTCGTTTTATTGTAGTTATATTCATTCGTGTACGAGAAGTTAGTGTGGTGGACTAAGGATGATGATTATAACTTAAAAACTATGATGGACCTAGGCTAAGCTAAGTTATAAGTCATTCACCTAGGTATATTAAGCGAATAACATAAACATGGTTTTATTGAATATAGTGAGAGTCTTACTAAGAACTAATAATTGTAAACAACTAATTTCTACATAAAAACTATTATTTATTTCCCTCAATTTTACTACAAACAGGAAACAGAATTAATATTAAATTCCCCAACAATAATATCCAACACTAACCTATGGCAACACTAGGCAGAATACGAAACTTCCTTTGCCGACCGCAAGTACCGAAGGACCAAAAAAAACTAAGAGAAGGAGTAGGAACTTGATCCTTCGTGGCAACCACATTGTATACGCGTAAAAAAATAATTTAACCAGAGACTAAGCCTCAGGCTCTTTGGAAATAAACTTAATAGAGTAAATATATCTCTGGTCTTTGAGTAATCATAGTTCATCCACGATGGTTATGAAGTTATGAAAATGGCGGTCGGTGACTCAGAACGGTTAATGGATACTGTTTAAACAGTTGTTTGTGAATAGAGAAGTGAAATGTTGAGTGTGAATTCGTTGTTTTTAATTTTACGGTGAAATTAAATGGTGGTATTTAACTTAATCCAATTTTGTTAACTATGGGTAATGGGTATGGGTATATAGAGGTACATAATATACACAATGCCGCCTTCAACACGCGTTTCTTAGAAGTCTAAAAACACGATCTCCCGAAACATATAATTAAAAACTAAAGCTTTTATTTACAACATTACATTGAGATCTCGAAACCCTCAAATATTGTATAATTTTTATATTTAATTTTTTTTTGACGTTGCCCCACACTAGGATTTTCTCCTGTGCGATGGGTGCGTTTACAAACATACAAGTTCACATACACATGACACCCGATATTCACTTTCCTTGCAGACATTTTTCTTTCAGACTAGACGAAGTCTAGCTGTCTAGGTCTATTAAACAAAGTAATAAAATAAGGAATCTGGTCATTAATAAAACTATCATCCTGCCTGTGCCAAGAAACAGCGGAAGATATATCGTGTTCTTTTACTGGCATTACGAAGTCAAAGATTAAAGTCGATGCAAATTAAACAGCCTGTATATAGACTGTGTAATTGTTAATGAAGCTCGACCAATTGAATTATAATATCAATTTTATGTTATAAACCTTAAAGAAAATGTTTAAATACATTGAAATTATGAGACATGATAATGTTATGTGGCAACATCAACATTTAAAACTTTATTCTTTAGGAGAAAAGGGAGAAAATTATACAAATAAAAATGCACCTCCGTGAGCATTACTCAATAAGAAAAAAGAAGAGGGCGCCCCAGACGGACATATAGTGACCAGATTGGCGATATATTAAAGAAGGGCCAAATTAAAAGTACCCTTAACCGACGAGCATGCATGAAAAGATTGATGACTGTTGATGAAGCGAAAGAGGTATGTAGGAATCGTAGTAATTGACGTCTCTGCCTACCCCCATGGGAGACAGGCGTGAAGTTATGTATGTACGTATGTAAGAAAAAGAAATAGAAAGTAATTTTACCATAATAAATATTCACAGACAGGTATTCTAATGAAACATACCTAATAAGCATAGGCGCTTCTAAAAAGGGCATTGCCAAATACTTTCAAGGCCGACCAATTAGCACATTTTGCGACACAAATTCTATGCAAATATTTTACATCACTCGCTTGAAAGTAAAATTAGCAGGTCCCATATTACCTTTCAGTTTCATACGCATAAAACTTATATGTAAATGACGTAATGTACAGCGTTTGGGAGGCGCACGCGCATCGACTCCTGCGTCGCCTTTTTTGGTTCTGTTAATTTATAATCCTATCAGACTGGCTGTAATTACGGGAGACATGCCACAGACTATATGAGGGCAAATGTCCTATTGCTATTATGTTAAGAAAAAATAGATCAATCGAGAGGCAGATGTTCGAGTAAACTTATTTTTGACTGTTATATCTTCTTTGAGCCTTCTGTGTGAAAAGTCATTTAAAATAGGTTGTTAGGTACAATAAGTAAGTTTTAATATAGACTTTAAATTAAGTTCATAGTGCTTTACGAGTATATGAATAAACTACTTAATAAAGTCCTTACTGTGCCTCGTTGTCCGAGTGGTCGCAAATGCGATTGCCGGGCAAGGTGTCTCGGGTTAGATAACGGGCCAGGCAAAGTATTACTCGGTTTTTAAAAATCTCAATAGTAGCACGGAGTCTGGAAATGTGGCAATAGGATCACCCCCTATTACATGGGACTCAACATAAATAGTGAACAGTGGGTGTTACTTCTGTGTGGCCTCTGTCTACGCCTTCGGGGATAAAAGGCGTGATGTTATGTTATGTTACTTAATAAGGTACTCACAATATTATGAGCGTTTATTCTTATGATGATCATGCAAATAAAATAATTTTATTGATATTTCCATCACCTTCTATCATTTTTTTATTGGCAACTGTGACGAAAAGCCATAATTACGTAAGTAACTCAACAAGAGGAGTGTCGATGAAGCGGTAAAAAGCTTTTGAACATAAAAAAAATATATATCCACTTTACATAAGCGAGGCATTCCTTAAAACCATTAAATGTGTAAATACATTTTAACTTAAAGTTATATAATTTAATTAAGTGTGGGAGAGCCATGCTTCGGCACAAATGACGCGGCTCGACCGGAGTGATAACACGGTCTCACAGAAAACCGACGTGAAGCAACGCTTGCGTTGTATTGCATCGTGTGAGTGAGGTTACCGGACGCCCAATTACCCTCCTCCCAGTCTCCCCAATACCCGAATCCTCTACAATCGTCAAATTCCCAATTCCCAAAAGGCCGGTAACGCACTTGTAACGCCTTGGTGTTTTAGGTGTAAATGGGCGGCGCCGATTGCTTACCATCAGGTGATCCGTATGCTCGTTTACCGGCTTATACCATAAAAAAATATTGATAAAAATGACTTCATCTTGTGAAATGAGTGTAGGTATAAAACACGCCATTACACCTTTTGCGTAGGCGTCCATTATGATTTTTGATTAAAGTAGATTTTTGGAAGTATATTTGTACTTTCCTTCTTAATAAATCTTTGAGGCGAGAGGAAAAGGTTATTTATTTCATAATTGATTTTTATCGTGTGCTCGAGTATGTTATTTGGATGAAAGAACTTTGTATTAGGCGCAGTAACTCAAGGATACCTTAGCCGCAGTCTTTTCTGAGAAGGCTTAGTTGATTTTTGCAACATGGGACTGGATGACGCGGTGTATAATTGATTTTTAAAACGGAAGATTGTGCAATAAATACCATATCATCAGTTAATCACAAGCAACATTTGCGACGTTCTAAACCCTATGAAAGAGCTAAGTCAAAAATAATATTTTTCGACTTAGCCCATCTTCACGCCATAAAAATTCAACAAGATAGCTAACCGACTACCGTACCTTTAAACCTAACTAAGTAAATAGACAAATAATAGAAATAACAGAACTCTCTAAGAGCGTTGAGATCAGGCCAGTAACCCCAACAAATAACTATGGGGCTGCTTGTGATTGCAGGCTACAGCGCATGCGCAGTAGCTGCCTGCGCTGGCGCATGATTAAAGGGCGAATAGAGACGCGACAAGATGGGATGGATTTACATCAAAGATGAATAATCACCTCGATTTTCCTGGAGATAGAAAGTTGATGGTGATTTTGCTATCGATATATTGGGTATAAATTTTACTTACGATTTTATGCGCGTGAAGTAGCTATTGCACAGCTACTTTTCGCCATTTATGTTTATTGGTTTCTTGTAAAGGAAACGAAGTAATTGCTGTAGGCTAATAGGGACCGAGGTTGATATATCCGACATGATATTAGTCATGACTAATGGTCAATTAAAATTAGATTAGAGAAAAACTAAAAGAAATAAGAACAGTGACACGTTTAAATAAAACTGCTTTTGATTTACTTTTACTGTCGCTGTTTTATTCAGGGGCGTTTATAATTGTATGCAATGCCAGTCCTTCAAAATAAATTGAAAAACACCAATTACATAATTAAGGCATTGGCTGCCAATAAAAAACTGTTGAAGGCAAATCCTCCGCTAATGTCGGTCACCGGTGACTGCCATGGCGTTTAACGTGTTAAAATATATTCGGTAAGAAGAATGTAAAATGGGTTTTGTTAAGAAAACCGTGATCTCTACCCACATACACAGGTTACATTTAAACTATTCACGCGAACCGACTAATGATTGTTTTGCTGCGCGAGCGCACGCCCCGCCACACAATAGAGACTTCTAGGAAATATCGAACCAGTAATATTATGTTTACTATGATTATGCGAGTAGAGGTATTGTGTTAAACTGAATTTGGTTTTACTATGACTTTACTGTTTATATCGCTAGTCTCCTCAGCAACGATTCCATCTTCCTAGGAGATAGATACCTTTGTCCAGCGGTGACACAGTTAGGATTTTCAGATCGCTTACAATCAGCTACAAGCTAGCTAGCTTGCTGCTAGCAATCATTGTCATCATTGGGTACGTCGGGAGAACCTGTGTTTAATAGACCAGCCCGTGACTTATGACCTGTGGCTGATATAATGGTGTCTTTTTTGTAGGCAGCTCTAGAGTCTCGTAGGTTGTCGCATACAGCAATGGTATGTATGTACATAGGTATGTATGTTATTTTGTTATACTTATATATATATATATACCTACATTATTATATATATCTACATACAGACTTCGTTATAGTCAGTAAGGATCTGGGGGCTTACTCTTGAATCCAATTCCGATTGAGCGACATTGGTATTGTCAAATTTCGTACTCTTGAGTTGCGACACTAGCGCCAATTGCATTCGTATTGCGTGGATATTTAATGAACTAAATGGTATTGAGTTTGGCTTTATATTCCGTACTCTGAATGCAATTTTAAAAACTACGATGGGGTTGTATAGTTTTGACATTGAATAATTATTGAGATTTTAGCACCCTGAGCTGACGCTCCCTTCCGCCTCAGCACCGCCTCAAAGCGCGAGAAGAAGCCATAAGACAATTACCGATCACGACGATTATAAAAAAAAGGTTTGATACTTGACAAGGTTTGACACTTAGGGTGGGAAAAATATTAGGTACTAGGAAGCAAAAATGCTTTCTTCGCTCAAAGTTGAAGTCAAAAGCATTTATTTCAATTAAACTGTCAAACACCAAGGGTCACCGGTGACCGCAACCTATTGTTCTATAATTGTGTCTATAATGACGGTACTCGACGAGTTAACCATGTATTGGTACCTACTTTTGAAACGTCAACAAATACAAAACAAATAAATAGTCTGTCAGCAATCCGTTAGTGAAGCTAGGTGACGCTAGGTGCTCATTCCAAAACGTAGATTCGAATGGAGAAGAACGAGGAAGAAACTCCATTCGTTACTCTTTTTTTAAAAAGTATGTTCTACAATGTCTCTGATACATATTCCAATACTGTACACATACATATGTGTGAACAATGCAAAGACACGCTTGACGTACCATACAAACACTTTTCGACATAATAGGCATAATTTAACAAATTTCTAAATTAACTTAATGAAGCGATAAATAAGTAAGTTTTAAGTGCTCATCTCTATTACCTATATTAAAGTAATCTGCTTACCTCTACAGGAAATTATAGGTGTTAAGTTACCTCTTACACACAGTTACTTAAAATATGATAGATCCTAAAAGCAATTACGTAAGTACAGCTATCAAATCCTAGCAATTTCCTTTGAAAAACAACTTTTATTCAACTACTTTGGAGTAGATTATGTAATAAATTTAGTTTACGTTTTTCCGCATTTTGAATTAGACACAGGCATGTAATTAAAACTATAAATTATACTTCATTAAGTCTTACAAGTATTGATTTATTCGCGTAATATCACACTTGTTATTTGCAAAGGAATTGACAGCGATTACTTCATAATTGAAGACTGCCTCAATGGCTGTATGGGCGCCCGTGTGGCTGCCAGGCGAGACGCGCTTCAAGGAGCCATCAGTCCACCACAGATAGGGCCCAATAGGGCTGATGCCGATACGGAGCCGCGGAGGACTTAACGGGTCACCGGGGCTGCGGCTCGAAGTGCCGGAGTAGGAACGAGGTGGTTTATAGTCAGTAAGACTCTGACACTCACAGACGTTGCCGACCTGATTACCGAGTTGAGTAAAGTTTTTATTGGTGTTATTTCTCTTCTCGAGCTCTCACTTAACCAACGAGATAATCAGAAGTGAAAAAGTTGTTCAGTAAGGAGCTAGGACGACTACTAGTGGAGATACGTTGTCTAGTTAATTAATTTTAGTTTTAAAATTTTATCCCCGCATTATAACCAATAATATTATAACTGGAACGATCAAGAACCACCTGGCGAAGTAGCATACTGCAAGTTATTTATAAAGTTAAATGTTTTCAATTGTGTAACCGGTACGTTATGACCAGTTAGTTGTTACAGCAGCTGTGTAACTGTTAACATGTTCATAGTTTCATCTTGTTTGTCTTTGTTTATTGAAAGGTAAGTTAATAATTAGTCTTTTGGAAAGGACTAACTTTTTTTTTTATATATGACCACTATCGTCTCGTGGCCTGGAGGTTTAAGATGCCCGCTTCTCATGCACGAGGGTGCGAGTTCGAAACTTACCTCCGGCAAGTACCAATGTGACTTTTCCAAGTTATATGTACTTTCCAAGATTATTTAGACACCACTGACAAACGGTGAAGGAAAAATATCGTGAGGAAACCTGGGCTTAAAATTTCTAATTATAAGTTTGAAATCGTCAACCCGTATTGAGCAAACGTAGTGATTAATGCTCAAACCTTCTCCGTGTGAGAAAAGGCTTTGCTCTGCAGTGGGCATTTACAGGCTGTTGATAACCACTATCTCGCCTGGTGGCAAGCGATGATAACTTTGGGTTTGAGACATATTTCTAGTGTAGGCTATGGAGGAACATTGGCGCTTTAATGTTTGATATTTGTTGACGTATACTACAATTAGGAAGACTGAGCAGCGGCGTTCTCGGATATAGATTTTGGAGCTGGAGGTCATGATGACGATGCTCACAGTTCATCTTGACAAGCGAAGGGCCAATTTTCAATGTTCAGACAAATTTTAACCGAGGAATAACTATAAATATTTGACAATGTTTTCGTATTAAAAACTGTCAAGTTCTGTCAATTTTATTCTTCAGCTATGAATTAACTAATGAATTATTATGTTTTCGGCTTAATACTCACGTTATTATTTGACGAGGAACTCTGCTACTGGAGAGTAGCAGCCCGACAGTCGCCGCGTCGCGGGTCGCGAAATGCTGCTCATGAATATCAGCCTCTAGCATGGCTTGAAACTAGTCGAGTTCCTCGTCAAATAATTACGTGAATAAGCCGAAAACATAATAATTTATTTAGTATGTCTCACGAAACTTATAATACAATTAACTTATGATTGAAAAATCGGCTCTAAATTGACTGGTTAACTTGGCTAGTAATTGTTATATTTGTCTGAAATCAACATAACAAATACTAATATCCGATTTCAATTACCATTCTTTATTCAAAAACAAATTATCAATATATTATTCATAAACAAAATACCACAACAGTACACATCTATCCGAACAAAGCAAATATTTTGTGTATATCTATTTGAGTTATTACATTTCGCAACTATTGAGTCGTGATCGACCTTCGGCGCCGTGGGAATCTGCCGGCCAGTTACGCGTTGTTACAATGTTCGATACCCATCGAGGCAATATCAAGTCATAATTTTAAACACCTGATTTGACTCTGGTATTGTTTTGAAAATATTTTTATGTTAGTACTTAAATAGAGGGGAATCCAATTGAGTGTTTCGTTGTTTGTTTTATGGCGTGAGAAAAATTTAAGTTATCTGTTATGTTCTTGAATTTTATACATAACATAATACCACGGTTTTATTCTTTATGCATAATAAAATTTCTTAATATACCCTCTATAATATAACATATAGATATTTTAAATAAATTTTTACCATGTTATTATGTATAATGCACCTTTACTGTTACACATTGAATGAAATCCTAGCATTGCTATTAATGACAATTTCGAAATCCCTTACAAGTCAATAAAACTACTTAAATCATTATCGTTACCAATCATTATCTTGTTATTAACATCGTTCGCCTCAAAAGACCACAAAAGACCAAACCACAGCATATAAGGATTTTAGAAGCCCCAATCAGCCTGCAGCCATGACTAATATACGTCAGTTGATTGGAATACTTACATAAATCCTTTTACACAATCTTGAACCTATGACCCCACACGTCAGTTCTTCACATGCTATGCCCCGAGCGGTGAGTGCAGACATCTTGTGGTTTACAAGTTTTTAGTTTTTGTAACAATTTTAAGTCTGACAGAAATTATTAAAAATATCTCATGTCATTACGCTAGGCTTTGCACGATTTCTGATGTTCCTGGTGATATCTTCTCCAATCCAGAGAAAATTTAGTAATGTACTATATACTTACTAAGTTTTCTCTGGATTATAACAGCTTCAGGAAAAATACCAATAAACCCTACATCGATATATTGTACGAAGGACAAAAAAGCCTAAGAACATTCGCCATCATGTTTTTTTCCCACAGGCTTGATATTTAAGGGCAAATCGACCTGCTGCCATAAGGCAACAGTGTATGTTACGCGCACGCGCGCCCACCTGACATTTACGCGCACCTGCGCTTGCGCAAGCCGCCGCGCATCCGAAACTCGCGCGCAGCGGTAATTAAATTTAATGGCGCCCCGTATACAGCAATACCGCTGCATTGTTGAACCTTAATTGTTGTGTGCTGAATCAATATTTGACCTCGTCAGCCGGTAAGACCAAAATGTGTTCATGTGACAAACTGCTGAATGTCTTCTCTACTGAATGGCTTCTTTAAAAACAAATTTCGGCGACCATTTTGTAAAAAATTACAAAAGGATTTTGTATAGGTACTTTCATTGGTAGCTAATAATTACCTGTGAGTTTAATATCTCGTTAACGGGTAAATGGAAAATTAAAATAAATGCTTTGCGGTTGATAGCCTATCTAGGCTATAACTTCATCCCATTACTAGTTTATAGCGTTAAGAATACGGCTATTTCATTTTCCGGTCATGCCAGTAGGCACTTCTTATTCTAGTGCCTTTAACCAAACGCCACTTTAGCGCTTGTCTACAGAGAGAACAGAAAACTAGATGTATGGGGATGACACTGACAAGTGTCAAAATTTAAGTCAATTCCATATAATTTGGTTTTCTAATCTACATGTAGACAGTGCTAAATGGTATTTGGCTACAGCTGCAGGTTT
This sequence comes from Spodoptera picta, assembly GCA_038387885.1. Classification (NCBI taxonomy): domain Eukaryota; kingdom Metazoa; phylum Arthropoda; class Insecta; order Lepidoptera; family Noctuidae; genus Spodoptera; species Spodoptera picta. The sequence continues at coordinate 1,785,604 of JAZHFQ010000002.1, forward strand.
AATAACCTGTTTATGATTAGAAGAAACCTTTGGAAAAACCTTCAGAAGGTCCTTTGATGTAAGTATGCAAGTACAACTTGAAATTGGAATTAACTTCGAATAATTTAGTTCATTGACTATTATACACACCACCAATCACAGTGTTTGACTTGACATTTGACATTTGACAGGTGGTAAGTTTTTTTGTGGTCGGCGAGCTTTGTACAACAATTGACGCAGTTAAGCTTGTATAGTCTATGTTGTGACGTAACGTAACTAGTCACCCATCCAATGAGAAATATACCTTCATGTTACCACAAACTCAAAAGATTAAGTACAAGTTAAATAATAATTGGTTTACATGATTTCAAATTAATTACTATTCTAAAATGTATTGCGAAATTCGAGGAAGGCATTATACAGACACAGTTTACATAACATAACATCACGCCTTTTATCCCCGAAGGGGTAGGCAGAGGTGCACACAGAAGTAACACCCACTTTTCACTATTTATGTTATGAGTCCCATGTAATAGGGGGTGAGCCTATTGCCATATACCGGGCACATTTCCAGACTCCGTGCTACTACTGAGATTTTTTAAAAAACCCAATAATACTTTACCCGACCCGGGAATCGAACCCGAGACCCCTTGCCCGGCAGTCGCACTTGCGACCACTCGGCCAACGAGGCAGTCAAATTAATAGCTAGTCTAAAATGTATTGCGAAATTCGAGGAAGGCATTATACAGACACAGTTTAAACCGCTTTAAACTGTAAATATCAATTAAACGAAATAAGATATTTATGGGAACAGTTAACTATTATTGTTATTGATCATTAAATCTATGTTAAGCACGTGCCTTGGTTTAACGTCCTCATGAAGATCGGTTCCACTGAGAATCTCTCGCTGGAAATATACTATCTGGAATTCTACTTAGCAGTTACTTAAGAACATGAGCTTCCTTATTTACCTACTGTTAATTGAATTCTTAATACCTTTATGTTTGTAAATTCCTGAATAAATAAACCCCAGTAACCACTTCCAGTAATACACAGATGTATAAAAATATCAACTTCAACAGTTATTTATTTTATGAAATAAGATTGCTTTCAATAACCGAGATTACCCCGGAACAGGGTCTCGTGGGACGGACGTGTCCCGGGAACTTGAAATGATCCCGGTCTAATCCGGGATTAGGTTCCGCGTTCGCGGCGTGCGAGTCGGTTCCTTTGTGTCGTGCGCGCGCGCCTAATCGTCGCGATACGCAATCAACTGCCGGCGTAATGGGGAGATCTGCCTTACACATGAATTTAACGTACCGTTATATTAAAGGTTTTATGTTTTAGTAGAAATATGATTTGAAATCGAGCCAGGTTGCATCGTTTATATTTAACACGAGTTAAGAGTAACACGACGAATGGGTTATGAATTTATGATTTTATAGCTCGAGATGTGAAGTTATTGTTAAAGGGTGATTTGTATTCCTGGAATATTAATATTTGTTTTATAATTATGCATGAGATTTTAGATAGAAATAATTCTATTGTAAACTATGTTTAAAAAAACTATTTTTTTTAATATACTAAACCTTAATTTTTAGGGTTCCGTACCTCAAAAGGAAAAAACGGAACCCTTATAGGATCACTTTGTTGTCCGTCTGTCCGTCCGTCCGTCCGTCTGTCAAGACTCTTTTTCTCAGGAACGCGTGGAGGTATGAAGCTGAAATTTATATCAATTACTCAGATCTACTGTCCCTTGAAGCTGTGAAAAAATCAAACTTCTAAGCCAACGCAATCAAAAGATACAGCCATTTATGCGGCAAATTTTCGACACTTGCAAGGGAATCAAAACCTACAGGGTACTTCCCGTGAACTCAGAATCTTGAAATTTGGTACGAAGCAACGTCTTATAGCATAGATAAAGGAAAAATTACGAAAACCATAAATTTTTAGTTACATCACATAATATATATTTTTTTAATAATTTTAAACTTACTACCCATTTCCTCATAAACGCGTAAATGTATTAAATTGAAATTCATACCAAATACTCAGGTCTATAATAACTTTATATGTTAAGACTCGATTGTCGTAATGAACGAACTTTGTAAACCTTGCAGGTTTGTACGGAACCCTCGGTGCGCGAGTCCGACTCGCACTTGGCCGGTTTTATTTATATACAAACCTTTTACCAAGCGTAACGAACACTTATCAACAACATAAGTCAGTTCAGCCAATCCCGAGATACATACAGGTCAAAGTGAGACCCTCCTTGTTTTGAAGTCGGTTAAAAACCTAAAATAGATATCACTCTTTAAAGTATGACTGATTTTAATGTAATTATGATATTTGTTAAATTTTGTATAACTGCGATGGTATGGTATTAATGATGTATGGTATAGATATTACCTAATTAATTTTATGAATCTCTTAGATGTCCGAAATAAATGATTTTTATTTTTTATTTTTATTTATTTATTTATTTTAAGGAAGTATCTTCTTATTTAGACAAAAACATCGAAAGATAAATTAGAGTCTAATTGGGTTCTAGCCTCCTTGTATGTCGACGCCAGGAAGGTTTATATAATATAGTCTGGTTCTGAACTTTTAAGAAGTCTTAAATAAAGTCAAAGTCATAAGTCAAAATCATTTATTTCAATTAGACCAGAAATGCACTATTGAACGTCAACAAAAAATTAAAAGTGAAGCTATTTGCTCATTCCAAGATGTAGATTCTTATGGAGAAGAACGAACAAGAAACTCCATAGGTTACTGTTTTACAATCAGGTTCATAATATTATAAATTTTAGTCTATCGTACTTAAGGTTAATTCATGTTTATTCAAATTAATTCATCACCGAATAATTCACCTAATTATTTTAGTCTAAGTAAACATCATTGAGAATCATCCAGCTGAGTATAACACCGCATACATAACACAACTAAGACCTGCCGAATAACAATAGCGAAATAACAGAAACAGCCATTCCTTTTTAAACTACAATACATATTATAAAATATGGCGGCACAATAAATTCAAATGTAACGTGAGAACATCAATGCATACTTTCCCAGCCATATTTTCCCAACTGATATCTATAAAAACAAACTGTCAGTTAGCAAGGTGCAATCCTTCACGAAGTACTTTGTAAATAAATAAACAGGAACACAATACACTAATCATATTCTTGCAGTGTCGGTGATGTATCTGCGCGGGCGCCGACCTGCGTTGTAAGAGCTGGGGTACACTGGACCATTTATTTTGCGGTTGCATCAAGAGCTCAACAAGTTAGTGATGGTCATTATTTAATAGGAAGCATAAATGGGTGTTATGTCCTTACAGGTGTACGTTAATTAGTCATAGAAATAACTGTTGTTAGTTTTATCACTACTTGATAAATTTTTAACTCACGGCATTTTTTAATAATTTAATCTGGAAAAAGTGAAAGACAACAACAAACAACATTAATATTGGTGTGACATCGATATCGAGAAAGTCGTTGAATTTGACACCTCAGTGTGAAATAGTTTTAATAATTTATAGTCGAATAAAAATGAAAAGTCAATGTCTCTAGAAGCTCCAAAAAACACTGGCCACATTCAAAAATGGAAGGTGTTGGAAAATTCCAATCGAAGAAAACTTTACAAAGTGACTCTTTATTACTGACTTTATTACTTATCATAGTATTCCAGATTTATTGTGACTAAAAACAAACCTCACTAGAATTATTAAAACAATTATTAAAATGTACTTTCCGAACTCTATACCTACTGTGTACGGCCACTAATAAAGTACCACTATGGAGTACGGCAGGCAGTAATTGTAAATTGGCTGAGTGATCGATAGCAGACCAAGAAAAATAACTCAATTTATTAGTTACGATTGAGCCGGTGTTTATATGATATGTATTGTGTGATCGTGTGGACGTTAGAATTCGATTCTGAACGCTTATCTAGTTTTTCATTTTATTGGATTGTTTCTGGTGTTTGGTGTTTAAAAACGATACTAGGTACTCGGTACTAGGAACGGATAGAAGTTTTCGGCATCCGCTAACCACACAAACAGTTTCACCTTAAAAGGAATAAATAACATAACATCACGCCTTTTATCCCCGAAAGGGTATACAGAGGTGCACATTACGGCACTTAATGCCACTGTACAATGTAACACCCACTTTTCACTATTTATGTTATGAGTCCCATGTAATAGGGGGAGAGCCTATTGCCATATACTGGATACAATTCCAGACTCCGTGCTACGACTGACAATTTTTTAAAAACCCAGTAATATTTTGCCCGACCCGGGAGTCGAACCTGAGACCAGTCGCACTTGCGACCACTCGGCCAACGAGGCAGTCTTAAATAAAATATAGTTACATAAAGCGCCGTTAATAATAAACTGTAGAGTATTTGTTATATGTAAAGCGACAGACATTGCCACCTGTCCTTGCTTATAAAATACTAGTGCAACTGCAAGCGAACTTTGAAGTTTTATGTCAACAAATCTATTGTAACAGATATAAATGTAAGATTGATATTATTTACGTCTGGACTGCCTCGTTGGCCGAATGGTTGCAAGTGCGACTGCCGGGCAATGGGTCCTCAGGTTCGATACCCGAATCGGGCAAAGTATTACTGTATTCTTAAGAAATTCACAGTCTGCAGGAGCCTGGAATTGTGCTCGGTATATGGCAATAGGCTCACTCCCTATTACATGGGACTCATAACATAAATAGTGAAAAGTGGGTGTTACATTGTACAGTGGCATTAAGTGCCATAATGTGCACCTCTGTATACCCTTTCGGGGATAAAAGGCGTGATGTTATGTTATTTATTCCTTTTACGGTGAAACTGTTAGTGTGGTTAGCGGATGCCGAGAACTTCTTTCCGTTCCTAGTATCCAAAAAGTCGAAGCATTTGCAACTATACCTCTACCTCTACTTGTATACCATGGACAGCGCCGATTGCTTACCATCAGGTGACCTGAATTTTTATTTGTCGCCCTACTTAATAAAAGAAACTGCAGTTAAACACAGCCACAATATCAATGACACAAAGTCTATTTTGAATTGCGCGGTAACCTTTTGGTAATTATGTTAATCATACTGACTGCCTTTGACTGCCGACAGAAAACTGCTGAAGGCAAATCCTCCGCTAACTTAGGTCACCGGTGACCACGCGGCGGTTAACGTGTTAAGAAAACATCTGAATATTCAAAACGCATAACGAAGTATGAATTTAATAATACCTATCAATAATATTGGTAAGCCCAGCGAGGTGGGTCCTCTCAGGTCAACCGGCCACTTTGAGCAGGTGTCCCAGATTTTGAATGTAAACATACGGGAGTGCGAAGCTGATTTAGACGCTTGTGTTAATTCGAATTTCAAACTGTGATTTTATTACTTTTACTTTTTATACCTCTAGTAGATTTAATATTATAATAGTTTAAGTAATATTTTGATATAATTCTAATCAACTTGTTCATTCAGAAGAGTCGCCAAAAAGGGTAGGTATTTAACAAAACAGTTACTTAAAACAGATTTACGTACGTAATTATTATAGGGAGCGTTTTGTACGTAGAAACTAAAAAATGTTAAATTTCTTTGGTCATAGTATTAATTTAACTTGCCATTATTTCAAGTTAGCTAACTATGTAGATTTAAATAAACTTTATTCTCAATAACAACATACAATGTCACTGAAGTATGTACTTGAGAACAACAATAAGAAAATAATTTTACATACAGTTCATACCTCATTTTTCATGACGACATCTTTGCGTTTCGAAACTAGTAGAGCTTTTCTCAGTACATCCACGTGAGTAACCCGCGATTTTAGTTAATACAGTTCATAATCATCAATTAGGTGCAGTTATAAAAAAACAGATTCACCCTTCCAATGCAATCATTTTCCCATAAGTGATTGATTTGCAACTATATGCTGGCTAAGCTGCGTTGTAAATGCACTATAACAGTGCAGTTTTCGTATACATGACAGTATTTTATTGTAAAGTTGTAACTTATTATGAGTATGTACAATGTACATCCTCTTTTTATACATTAATGCTGTTCTTTCATTCAGACTATAGCGGCTCCGATACAATTATAGTGTCCTATGTTTCCATAACTGATGATGCAGTAACTGGGTGCGCTGTAACTCTAAACTTACAACAAATAATAATATTCTCATCGGATTTCCTACGTGCTTGCAATTTATATTGAGTTTGTAGCAAGTAGTAACTATTTATTGGTGCTTTTAACTCAATATTCTATTAATATTTTAATTGATATTTCTTTAATAAGCTACTAAATGTTTTATCGCAGTTAATGGACTTCTTTTCTTCATTTTATATAGACTAAAATATTTTTTTGTGTAATTTTCTGTATTTTATACGCCTTGACTATACTTGAAAAAAAATACGTTGCCTTTCTAGGATTTTCTCCTGTGTCGTGGGTGCGTTTACAAACATACAAGTTCACAAACACATGACACCCAGACCCGGAACAACAATTTGTGGATCAGACACAAAGAGTTGTTCCGTGCGGGAATCGAACCCGTGACACGTTGGGCAGCAGTCTGTTACCCAACCACCGCGCCTACCCTGAAGTCAAAAGATAAAATAAAGCATGCTGTTTGTTTAAAAAAGTGAAGTGAATAAGTTAAATAAATACAGTATAAAAACGACAACCAAAAAGGTTGCGAATTCTTCTACAAATAATTGAAAACAATAATTAGCTTGAACTCTAATATAATGCAAAGCCTTTAACTAATCACAATAGTAATACAACTTGAACCGCGTACTTTCTTATGCGCGAGCGCATTTCCCTTTCGTACGGCGCATGCGCATACGTGAGTCTTTAAACGTTTTTGCGAAAACGTTTGTGTAGAGAATATATTAGTGTTATGTGAGAGCCAACTTTATAAGTTATAGCTTAGTTTCTTCAAACAGTGTAAGTTATTTTGAAGTTAGGAGTCAGAAAGTCTAAGTTGCGCTACATACCTATTATTTCTTTCTTTTTGACATAATAATTATCATTAGATGCTACAAAGTGATACCAAAAAATTGGTTGGTTTGTGTGTGTCAGATAGGAAAGGCTAACTATCTATTTATATATTAGGTTAGGTTTGGCTATTTATTTAGAATTACATATTATTAGACTGCCTCGTTGGCCGAGTAGTCGCAAGTGCGACTGCCGGGCAAGGGGTCTCGCGGGTTCTATTCCCGGGTTGCGCAAAGTATTACTGGGTTTTTTAAAAATTCTCAGTAGTAGCACGGAGTCTGGGATTGTGTCCGGCATTCAGTGCCGTAATGTGCACGTCTGCCTACCCCTTCGGGGATAAAAGGCGTGTCGTTATGTTATGTATATAATTAGAAATAAATACCATTCCATTTACGTTTAGCTTCCAAGTATAAGGACCACACCTAAGGCCAAACATCGCACCAAAAATAAATTTTATACAACTACACTTTATAAGCCAGTCGCCTAAAATAAATATTGTAACTTTCAGGTTACAATTACAAAACAGTGCACGTCGGTTTTAATTAAAAAGAACATGGTCACCGCACCTCATTGCCTCCTTAAGAACTGAAAAGGAAAGTGACCTCACACCAAAAATCCTCCCATACATAAACATCAACAAATAAATCAACATAAAAATGTTACCTTTAAAATTTTACGATTTACACGAGCGAATTCAATTTTTTATCAGTTCTGATGCGCGTACGCAATTTACGAAAACGCTCCGAGCATTTTCGGGTTAAGATTCTTTTTTTGAATAATTCATGCGGAAGATATCAAAGATGGGTTGGTTATGGGGTACTTTTCGTCCGATATGGTGTTATTGGCGATTACTTCGGGCCTCATAACAATGGCGGATCATGTAATGAGTTTTTGTTTACTCTGTGAGTTATATCATTGAGATATACTGATATGACTGCACGGTTGGTGCGGTGGCTGGGCAACTGGCTGCCGTGCAACGTGTCGCGGGTTCGATTCCCGCACGAGACAACACTTTGTGTGATCCACAAATTGTTGTTTCGGGTCTGGGTGTCATTGTGTATGTGAACTTGTATGTTTGTAAACGCACCCACGACACAGGAGAAAATCCTAGTGTGGGGCAACGTTGAAAAAAAAATACTAAAGGGATTTTTATTGGGTTAAACTTTCGTAGTGTGAATTTAAAGTCGGATTTTATATGTAGGTTTAAAACATTAGACTTACTTATTCGCAATCTTATAGCTAGCCAAAACGGATAGTCGACTGTGCAGATTATACTCACTCTATGACTAAGTTATAACTCTACTTACTACATCAGAGATTGTGTTTCCTCAGTTTTTTACCATCAATTTTACAGACAGAACTCCTTAACACGTTAAACGGGGGTCACCGGTGACCAACGTTACTTTCAACAATTTCACCATTGGCAGTCAAAAACTAAAAAATCTCAGCACCACATAACGAGACATACCAGTCAAGCACTTGACCTCAAGCTAAAGAAAGCGAGTCTTTTTTCTCATAACAAAACGATCTCACCTCATTGATCTCATTTCTCAGCGACGACACGATGAATTCCAATCAGTCTGAGACTGGACGATATAATTTCATACGTTAGCTGTCTAGGCCTCAGGCTAAAAGGTGTGATAACGTTAAAAGTAAGAGTGTAAACGATTGTAAGGAAAAGCTTTGGTCGAATAAGTTATAAATGCTCGCCCACGGTCGACGGTCGCCACTTCGCATACTTTCTACTGAATGTGTTCGCTTGGGTGTTAGTTTTGGTAGGGCTGGCGACTCAACGACAAAAGATACATAGCTCGCTTTGAGTTAGTGTTGTGTTGTTATTAACAGCCAGTATCGAACTGCAGTGGAACAAATTACAAGTCGCTATTTGTTAACTTGACTTCATCCTTGTCAGATTTCAAGCCAGCAGCTGTAGCCAAATGCCATTTAGCGCTTGTCTACATGTAGAATAGAAAACCAAATTATATGGAATTGACGTAAATTTTGACACTTGTCAGTATCATCCCCATACATTTAGTTTTCTACTCTCTCTGTAGACAAGCGGTAAAGTGGCGTTTGGCTAAAGGCACATGTTATTTGCAAATGTTGTACCGGGCCACGAAGTAGTAGGTTGGTTATTTTATAAAGTAGTTTATTCTTTATACTTTATTTCGACTGTCTTAATACCTAATATTGGATTAATGAAGTCTGAAATTTGGCCTGGAGTCTAAGATCAAAGGCTTGATAATAGAACATAATTTTGATTAAATCCCTGTCCGTCTGTTCCAATACTCTCAATATCATTTTATCCATCCCTTCTTTGTCTTTAATACATAGGTATTATAAGACCAAAAATAAAAAAACTGAAATATTAATAAAAAAGCTGTAGGTACTTTAGACAACCCTAAATGAATTAGACAAATCGTCGAACGCCGATACAGTTTGCGCGTAATGATAGGCGAAAAAATTGACGCATTACTTTCAACTTATAGCGACAAGCGGTGCGCATGCGCAATCAACGTCGCCACACGTTGACAGATGTGCGGTACAATGTGAGAATTATATTTATTCGAGTTTATTATTATTCTATAATAGTCTAATTTAAAATCAATCAATAACTAACTAAAAATAAGCTAAGCAATTTTATTTTAACTTAATCTGATTTAAAGTTAAATAAATAAATGTTTAATTAAAAAACTAAATGAAACATAGAACACTGTATGCATATAAATAAATGTATTGAAAAGGTCGATGATTGAATAGACACCACACGTATCAAGATACCCAAAAAAGCAAAAGTTATTTTATCAATTCCCAACTTTAACACCAAAACTATAAGGTTGGAAATACAATACAGAAATTTGACAGTATAGGATAGCTTGTGAAGCTGTTGTCCGAGGTATACCTTCATAAATATTCATAAAGCATTATTCAAGTGATTACGGGGCGTAATCTTTCCTTTATCTATTTAATAATTTTAATTAGAAACCGTGAATGGGAGGATAAAGGGTTATTTTTAATCTATATTATATTTAAAAAAAAGAATTCCATATTTCTCTTGGTCACGCAACTTGAGAACGAGTGGATCGAATTGGATTATTTTTTCGTTGTGATCATTATTGTCTTATTTTAGTGTTTAACAAATTACATTACTGGGGAAAGGCAGCAGTAATTTAATCATAATCAAAGGATAGGAAGGCGGCGTACTTAGTTTCTGTTCGTCTATGGAACAGTGACAAATAGAAACCGACCGCGAGACCGCGATCAGCGCTCTCATTGGCCGGCTCCAATAAACCATCCAATCAGAGCGTCAAACGCGGTCTCGTTTTTAATCTCTTAAACGTAAAACAAACTTGTACTTATCCTTCTGTATATAAACAATACATAATGTATAAAGTCCTATATAAAGGATGATACATATAAAACGACAGTCCAGGAGGAAACATAACATAACATAGCATCACGCCTTTTATCCTCGAACGGGTGTAGGCAGAGGTGCACATTATACCACTGTAGAATGTAACACCCACTTTTCACTATTTATGTTATGAGTCCCATGTAATAGGGGGTGTGCCTATTGCCATATACCGGGCCTGTGCCCGGGGAACTGTTTCCAGACTCCGTGCTATTACTGAGAGTTTTTTTTACATACCTAGTAATACTTCGCCCGACTCGGGAATCGAACCCGAGACCCCTTGCCCGGCAGTCGCACTTGTTTGCGACCTCTCGGCCAACTAGGCAGTCAGGAAGTCCAGGAAGGAAATATTTGTAAAAGACTGAACTCGAACCTCAATTAGACCAGAAAGGCAGTTTTAACGTCAATAAAAGAAAGATAAGAGAAATAGTTAAATAGAAATCATATTCTCATTCCGTTTCATTTTACACCCCTCGTCCATCAAATAATCACAAGCAATTAACAAATTAGCAATGATCGGAGACAACTCACGGCTCAGTCACTGTACAGTCACTGCGCAAACACTGCACTTTCTTTATGACAGCGAAAGTTACCTGCAACAACAAAAAAAAACGGTAAATTTTAAACATACATACATAACATCACGCCTTTTATCCCCGAAGGGGTAGGCAGAGGTGCACATTCTACCACAGTACAATGTAACACCCACTTTTCACTAGTTGTTATGAGTCCCATGTAATAGGGGGTGAGCCTATTGCCATATACCGGGCACATTTCCAGACTCCGTGCTACTACTGAGAATTTTAAAAAACCCAGTAATACTTTGCCCGACCCGGGAATCGAACCCGAGACCCCTTGCCCGGCAGTCGCACTTGCGAATACTCGGCCAACGAGGCAGTCACTCGGCCAGCGAGGCAGTCAAGTCAGTCAGTCTTTATTGAGAGTTAAGTAAATTTTAAAATAATGTTTAAAAAGACTTATGCCGTTTTTAAAAACTTCTGTTGACTTTATAACATGACTTAAACAGCAGGAAAAAGTAATAATGAGTTTCTTTCAATGTTAATAATTGTTGGTTGGAGTTTAGACACTGCTACAGCCATGGGTACTGTTAATTTCAATGAGATCAAACTTTATCAACTTATTACAGACATTATGTTTAAAATAGTTGAATTATTTAATGAATAATCATTTATTGATAACAATACTTTTCCAAGGTAAGTATGGTATAGACATATTAAGCATATACTGTAAGTACCAAATGGTGAGAGCTAAGTATTAACAGAAAATAAATTGACATTTAAATTATTAAGAATACACCACCATACTTCGATTTCAGCAGTCATGGTCGTTATCACCATTAGAACTAAGAAGCTAAATTTCAAAATATTTTGTGGAGCTAATTGTAGTAGTAGGTTTATATAAATCAGCGCTTATTAATCTATTATGATTTGATGATATAAATAGAACAGATCCACACTAAAGTTCCGCATTACAGGACAGATTCTTTAGTTTCTGATTACCATCCTTGATAGTAGCTCTGAATACTTTTGTAATGACTTAAACCTTCAGGGCTTACAATATGATTATTCATATTAATCAATATTTATATAAAATTACTATGATATACTTATTTCACGCCTCGGGCAATTAATTAAAACACATTCTTCTTCAGCAACGTCCAACAAAGACAAGAAATAAAATTAATAAGAAAATATTGCTCTGATTACTAAGTGAAAAACAGCTAAAAGAGCACACACACATTCACATAACGAACCCCATCATAAAATAAGACTTTGCCGCACTTTAAAACCACATTACTTTTTCTGTTTACAAATGTCACAACAGATTACAAGATATCGCAAAAAGAGCTCTTTATTTACACGCAACTTAAAAAACTGAACCATAAAAGGGGTGCTATGGAAGCTGGTATACCAGACCCTACAGGGTATCTGTTGACAGCCCTAGATCTTTGTCAGGACATGACAATATGAGACCTTCAGCAACCATCATCTAACATCTTACTTAAGGCCCACATAGCAACAGGAATGCTGCAGCACTGCATTTCCTACAGCATTATCTAGTCGGAGATTATTTGAAAGCAATAAATAATAATAAAGCGGACAAGTCCAGGTTGCGTGACGCACGCTACCGTGCGCCCGCGCAACCGCCGCCGGGAGTGCAGCTCCATGCTCCTGCGCCGCAATTTGTAATGTTAATCACAAATAGCTACTTATAACTTTATGATATGAAGTGTTTCCTTTATTGAGAGTTAAGTAAATCATTCGTTTGTTATGTTTATTTCTATGTAAATTATTTCCCAGTAAATGTAACAATGTAATCCACTGTGATTATTTATTTTACTTGGCATTTCGATTAGTTTGACAGGTAAAGCCAAAGAGATGGAGGAGGAGGAGGAGGTGGTGGAGGCCGAAGGAGAAGCTGCGAATTCTCTAGAAAGACTGCAATTTCAAGAAACATAACATGAACAAGTTAGAAGTCTACGACTTCACTCAAATTCTTCTAAATACCCACAACTATATCTGGATTTACTCAACAACCACGCAGCACTGAAACGTGATCGGTGATGTATAACAATAAATAGATACAAGGCCATCCATTGCCATGCAAATGTTTCTTGTATCTTAAGATCGTCACAACTGTATGATGACACTGACACAGAAATCATGACGTGAGACAACGGACACGACCCACGCGCAGCCTCATGCCTAACATGTAAATCACCATTTATATTATTCTAGACCACAACTTAAAAGAAACAACATTAAAAATCTTTACATTTAATCGTTTCTTATTATACAAATCTAAAATAAATTCTAATCTAAAAGTATACTACGTTATCTATAAGAATATAACTAGTCATTAAACGTAGGTACATGAGCTAAAATAAAACTAGATACTATCCAAATATCGTATTATTTCTTCTTCTTATTTTTCCCCTTTTTAGCCTTTGGTGGAGGGACATATACTTCTTCAGGGGGAGGTGTCGGTGGTGGTGTCTGCTTTTCTGGCCACAGACGATGTATATAGTCGACAATACTGTTTAAATTAATAGCATAGAATTTTCCTAGCCTTGGGCCGCGGAACACATCAGATAACTCTATAACTAAATCTTCATCCAATTTCAGGTCTAACCGTTTTAGTGTTGCAGTAAATTCTTGCACATCATATGGTCTAGGGTCTTTACTATGCAGTTTCAGGAGAATTAATGCGGCATCAAATCTCTTTGCTTTACTTTTTGCTGAATTACCAATCGCTTGAATTCTTTTAAGAAGTAGTTCCCTGGCATCGAACTTTGGAGGCGATTGTGCAAGTCGTACATAGCCATGAGTAATTATAGTTCCTTTGCGAAAGTTCAGAGACAATATTTCTTTACGCGTTTCCATAAACTCTGGTTCAACAATCACATCATGAAGAAGAAGTTCCTTTAGTTTGACGCCTGGACTTTTCAAGCGTAGGAGTAATACCATAGCGTCCTTTGGAGTAAGAGGATTGAAAGACAGATTTAAACATTGAAGTTTTTTGGCTTTATATAAATTTTGTGCAATCTGTTTTATCGCTTCTCCTTGTAGTTTGTTGTTGCTTAGATTTATTTTTTGAACGTTCCGGTTTAACAGAAGGATCTTTATAGCCACACCTATGCGGCTGTCTAGTCCGTTCCAGGACAAATCCAGTTCTCTAAACTTAATGTTATCAGACAGACATGTGCACAGTTGAAGAATTGCTTTTGGTGAAATAATAGTATTCCACGATAAATTTAAATGTGTTAATTTGTTTCTAATTTCAAATGCTTCACAGAGCGCAAGTACGGACTTAAAAGTTAGCTTGTTTCCGCTTAGATTTAAATGAACAATATCTGCTCCCTGCAAAATAGCTGCAGCTAAATAATCGACCCCTTCATCATGCAACTCATTTCTAGAGAGATCGAGCTTGATGAGCGATCGATTGATAGACAAGGAACAGAAAATGCGTTTGGCACCTGCAGGACCAATTCTACATCCAGTTAAATAGAGCTCCGTTATTGTATTGTTGCTAATTAGCAATTCTCCAATATGAAAACATCCATCATTGGAGATCCAATTGTCTGTGAGATCCAAAATTCTTACAAATTTGTTTCGACTTAACGCTGCAGCCATGATGGGAAATGCCTTTGAATGGATTCCATAGTATCTCAAATCTATCTTGTTGTCTAACAATGAATTATAGAAGGGTCTCATTGCATAGATTCCAGCTTCTTTGCATAAATGAAGGTACAGTTCTTGGCCGTCGTCTGCGTAAGTTACTGTTGGTTGTGGTTTTGTTAATGCAGCTTCTATACCGGGATCTCGTATAGCTGGGTAGTTGTAGTATGGATGCCGGAACACTGAGCTGCAGGAGCATGCTATGTAGTGAGTACATATTTCTCCAGAGCCAGGGTCATACAAGCCTTCCTCGTGTAGTTTGACCTTCCTGTTTTCTGGACGAGTTACAACGATAAGAGAAGACCATTCAGATTCCGGTGGTTCCTCAGAGGATTCTTCTTCCTCAAATTGTATAGGGAAGAGTTCTTCGATTGTCGTACTTATGATTTCGTTGCTGTCATAATCCATATTTTTATATTTTATGTTTTTGGTTACCTAACTATTAATTGAACATATTTGTAACTTTTTGGTAGATTTTGGTTTTGCTAATGTCAATCGTTTATATGTCAGATTTATATTGTTTCATAAGAATTATCTTGTCAATTACTTAGAAAGGAGAAGGAGTATTTAAATGTTTGAACTCTCAAGAAGTTTCATACCTTCTTTCATTTTGTCACTCGCCCTTGCTCGCCTACTGGAAGCCTTCGTATGAAGATAGGCCTCCTCCAGTAACATTCAAATTGGCCGGTTACAAAAAATAAAAATCAAAGCAATAGTATAATCTTTCGATTTGTTTCAAATATAAATAATAATAAATAGAAAACTCTACAATATAAAAAATGTATTTATTAAAGCAGTTCTAATGAGTGGTTCATTAAAAATATCTCTAAACACGACTTACCCATAGGCGTCATATTGCAATAACAGTCTTAAAAAAATTAAATCATACAAAATTAACTAAATTTTACAAATCTTAATAACTTCTACAAATCAAGTATGAAAAGATAAATATTACAACATAAAATAAATTACAACATTCACTTTTTTCCTTTGCCTTTCTTTTTGGCGTCTTTTTTTCCTTTTTTCGGAGGTGGTTCTGGTTCAGGTTCAGGTTCTGGAGGAGGCGTAGGAGGTAACTTCCTGTCAGGCCATTTTCGTTGGATATACTCTACCAGAAGGTCAATATTTATAGTTCTAAATTTAGCAGTTCTTGGTCCTGGGAAAGTCATGCATAATTCTTCTACAAGGTTTTCATCAAGAGGTGCACCCGATGCTTGTATAAAAGTCAAAAAATCTTTTACGCTTATTATGGAACGGTTTTCTTTTTGTAGTTGCAGTGCTATAAGTGCAATGTCTGTTGGATGCTTCTTCGACCTCTTAGTGAGGAACTCGACTCTATTCAGGATCAGCTCCCTGATGTCTGGTCCTTTAGGTATAAAACTGCCAACAACGCCTCCGTACGTCACGATTATATTTTTCTTGGACTTCATACCTCTCATACGTGCGAGTAGATTCAAGAAATCTCCAGCAACAAACACGTTATCCAAATATAACCTTTGCAGTTTCACAGCGGGTGACTTCACTTTATTTAGAACTTTCAGAGCATCAGCAGGTGTGAGGGGGTTGTACGACAAATTGAGAGTAACAAGTTTCTTAGCTTTGCCTAAATTAGCTATGATGTTAACTATAGCTTCTCCTTCAAGCTTATTGTTGCTGAGGTTTAGGTCCCTTAATAATGGACACAGTAAAATATCTTTTAACGCTAGACTTAATCGAGCACCAGACAAAGAGTTCCATGACAAGTTCAATTCTTGAAGGCAAGTGCTTTCTGATAATTTCAAAAGGAAAGCGTAACTCCCAGGACTAAATACTTTGTTCCATGAAAGATTTATATGAGTGAACTTGTTGTTTGTCTCAAAAGGCTCTGCCAACATCATAACACCTTTCCCTGTTATATTATTATAGCTTAAATTGATATTCTTTATTTCTAGCCCATAAAACACTGCTTTCGCTATATGTTCCATTCCTTGATCCCCTATCTGGTTATAGCTCAAATCAAGATTCTGCAGGCCTCTATTATTTGGCAAAGGGGAAAACAGTCGCAGGACACCCGTTGGACCAATCCTGCAGCCGCGCAAAATGAGATATTTTATGGTGTTATTCGTTAAAAGCATTTCTCCCAGATGATAGCTGGCATCGTCGTTCAAAAAGTTATCAGTGAGATTAAAAGTTTTGACCGTCTTGTTGTACCGTAAGGCGATGGCCATAGCCCGAATTCCTGCAGCACTGACACAGTAATATCGTAGGTCTATTTCGTCATCAAGTAAACCTTTATAAAAGCTCCTGACTGGGCACTGATTCATTTCTCGGCAGGTGGCTAGATATAACTCTTGGCCATCGTCGGGGTACACGATCAGTTTCTCAGGTTTTAACAAAGCTTCTTCTATCCCTGGGTCTTTAATAGCTGGATAGTTGTAGTAAGGGTGTCTTAATATGGAACTGGCGGAAATAGTTATATACTTGGCACATATTTCTCCGCTACCAGGATCATACAATCCATCATCATATAGAAGTTTCTTCTTGTTTTCTTCAGGTATTATTATTTCCAGTGATGACCACTGTTCTGGTGGTAGTTCTATGGAGCTCTCCACGGATTGTGGTTGCAGGATTGTTTCTACTACCTCAGTTATTGTACTAGTCTCTGAATCCATTTTAAAGGCGAAATGTTTACGATATAGGAATAAGTGAAATAAATAACTTATACAAAATAAATCTAGTAATAATAACCGAGTAAATGTATCTTAACGAGTTTGACATTGACAATGCATTTTTAAGTCAAAGAATAAAGTAACTATAATGGTTTGAATGTCATCGGTATTACTATTGTTTAAATAGAAACTTTTTGCAAAAAAGGCGAGTGAATATCCAACCTCTTTTACTTAATTTGATTTAATGGTTTCTGAAGCCCGTTCAATAATCGGGCGTAAAGTTTCTAATAGTAGTTTAATTACTAGAGCCGGTAATATGCGCGGAACACATAAAGTTTTACGATACCATAATTATCATAGAACCTGATAGGAAATGAAGCGATGGAAGATTAGTTCCATATTTTTATATCGATTGATCAAGAATATTCTGATAAAGATGAAGATGATCAACTTAATTTAAAAGACATAAAGTGTGGTTTTGCTAAGAAAAATCTCTTAACAAATGCGGCCCTGTTTACCTAACAGATTTCTCGGTTTTAATTGCATATGTAACAGTATAATTAGCTTGACATCCGGTATTGAAAAGGTTTTTAACTTTGAACTTAACAGAAGTATCCTTACTAATATTATAAATCAGAAAGTGAGTTTGTTTGTTTGTTCTGCTTTCACGCCGTAACTACTAAACTGATTGCTTTGATTTGATAGAAGTCCAGATTAAATAATAGGGTACTTTTTATCCCGGAAAAAAATGATATTCCCGAGGGAAAACAAAAGTATTGGTATAGATGGCGGTGTGTATATTGCTATATGTCACATAGGCTACTTTTTATCCTTTTGTGACGCGAGCGAAGCCGCGGGAAAAAGCTAGTAAATTTAATATATGTCCAACCAAACCTCTACTGGAAATTTAGGCTGATCGAATTTAAACTTTCTCATAACGACATCAAATATGATAATCCAATACCAAGGTAACTTGATACCGTTGATTTTAAATTCAAAATACTTAATATAGAGGTAGAGAAGGATTTAGCAATGATGAAAAATAACAATGTTGGAATGTATAAAATGATACCTAGAAATGGCTTTCATGTGAAGAGGGAAGCACTCAGAGTGAAAGTATGGCCGGAGGGCTCAGCACAAGAGGGCAAGACCAAGACTCTTATGAGATTGTAATGCGTGTATGAGAATCAATGATCGTGATTACAGATGTTGCTGATAAGCTCAAGTAGAATAATCTGCATTAACTTAATTGGATTAAGTTTCATTTTAAATTGAAAGTTATTACAGGTTTTGTAATCTCATTCATGAGATGATAGAACTGAATGAAACTATTGCGATAGGACTTTTGGACGAGATTAGAAGTTCGTGACGTTTATGAAACAAGATGTCTAAATTTGCAGCTCAATTTGAGGATTGCTATTGAACTACTTTATAAGAATACTAGCTTCTGCCCGCGACTTCGTAGGCGCAATCCCGATATTTCCCGTACCCGTTCTTGATTTTCGGTTAAAAGTAAAAAATAAGTATTGGGTAAAAAGTATCCTATGTCCGTCTCCTGGTTCTAAGCTACATCCCCACCAATTTTCATCCAAATCGATATAGCCGTTCTTGAGTTATAAATAGTGTAACTAACACGACTTTCTTTTATATACATGTATACCTCTATAGATTAGATACCGTGCGTTCAGCAAACAATTCGAATTCCTTGCACAACAAACAATAAATGAAATGAATTCAAAATAATTTGAAACATAACGATTCTCAGGCCATATTTCAAGTGCTAGCAGCTCTAAGTCTTAAGTTATCATGTGACCCCTTGCTCTGACGCCGGAGAGAGTTTCCTAAGGTCCGTACCACTTATTTGAATATCTGCCAATCGAGTAAAGTGAACATTTACACCGTAACGAATGACGATTGCAACCAATTTGGGAGTGTAGCGAATCTAAAGAATTGCCGGTGTGATTGAGGTGAGGACATCGGTCCTTTGGAACTTTCGGGTTTTAGTGTTATGTGGGAATTGGAGAATAATTTTCTAAAATGTTTACCTATATTTTTGGAAAATTTATATTTTATTTATTGTTATCGGTCTTTTTGTTGATCCTTTTTTAGTCATCAATTAGAATATTGATTTTAATAACCTGTATCTGCTAATAAACCACCAAATTGGTCAGGCAGACACCTTGCAAACCATTTAGAGACTTTCGCTGCTCAACTCAATTCAATTTTGGTCCTACAAAACCATTTTCGCAATAATAAACATAACATCACGCCTTTGATCCCCGAAGGGGTAGGCAGAGGTGCACATTATGGCACTTAATGCCACTGTACAATGTAACACCCACTTTTCACTATTTATGTTATGAGTCCCATGTAATAGGGGGTGAGCCTATTGCCATATACCGGGCACATTTCCAGACTCCGTGCTACTACTGAGGTTTTTATAAACCCAGTAATACACGCAATAGTAAAGCAATAAATTATTTCTTGACCAATGATAAGGCACAATATGCAGTGATATTAAATTCTTTCACAATAGTCTAGAATTGTTATGCCCATTCGACATAAGGGAGTCTTCACACAAGTCCTGCGGATCGTGAGCGGTTCTGATAATTTCACGCTGTGAATAACGATCGTTTTGAGTTTAAGCTCAGCAATAAATCCTGTTACAATGTTAGGACTAATAGTCAGCCACCAGTATTGATAATAAATTAGTTTATATATAACTTTTACTGGCTTCCGTAAACATAATATTGTGTAAAGTACCGTAGGTATTTTCATTGATTTTTTTTGTCATTGTAAGGACAAACAAAGTAACAGCCCAGGTTATGAAAATCAGTTCCTATAGTTACTGTAACACTAGAGACATAACTCGTATTGTGTTAGCTAGGTTAGTCAACCCTTGTATTATCTTTTTTGAAAATTTTAACAGCGAGAGAAAAACGCTCGTTTGAAACTCACAACGTGTACTCCACTTACAAATTTACTTGTCCAAGATAAGAGATTAGTGCATTATAATTGATTCGGACTGGGTGCGCCTGCGCACCTAATTGATCTGAAATGTTTGTATTGTGTGTAATTCGATCGCCTTGTAAGGCCGACAGTTAAGTTGGCAGTAAGAATGGAGGTCGCGGGTTCGTATTCGTGTGTAATTGATGTAATTACCTGTTTAAGATTAAATAAGGATAGCAGATAGCCCTGTGATCACGGTTAAGGTGATCGAGCCAAAAAAGTGCAATAGAGAACAACTTGATTTTATAAGTAGATTTCGCTCACGCTCTTCACCTAAAAAGGGAAACCTCTAATGCATCAATTAAGAGATTTAAATAAATACCAGGCTATTGATGCATTAAGGCCTTTAAGCCCAAGGCGAAAATTTAAATGTTCGTCCATAAATTGTGATCACAAAAATATCGTTGCTGTTTATATTCGCTTTTCATTTCAGACACCGGGATACATATTGCTATTCTATTCCATAAACAACATCCAAGTAAAACGCAGCACATCTGAATCACAGCTACCACAAAGAGTGTTCTAATCGCAATAAATTGTTGAGGTGCGCGCGCGCAACATAAATCAGCGGCGCGGGCGCAGCGACAGCGCCTCTCATAACCACCGCCCGGTTTTGGTACTATTTGATTTAGAGAAATGGAAAGGCGTTGCCATTGTTTTCTCTTTAAAATTTACAGAGCCCAGATAAACTGTATTTGGTTTTGTAATGAAAGCACTATTTGTTTAAGAAAGTACCGTGATTTACTGAGCGTTTTGAGGGAATGCAAATTGCCTGTTCAAATATGCAGGGACCTAAGAAAGTTGGTGGCGGTGGCGGCCCTTTGTGTACCGCACGGTTATTTTGAATTTACATTGTTTCGACAGATTTTTAGAATTTGAAATTAACTTTCTAAATGCCGGTATCGCTGTCGCCGTGCACTGTACTGATATATGAAACTAGTTGGGCGACGTCAAGTTTTTCTCTTTCAAGAACAAGTTGATGATGCAATTCTTCTGTAAAATATTTCGCTACCTCGTATACATCATGTTCATGTAATAAAAATATAAACCACTTGAATACCTGACATCGTATACATTATAATATGTTGCGCAAGCGATCCATAAGATCAGCTGTCAGACCCAAAACGGTGACAGACAAAAATCCACGAAAAACAATTCGACATTACATTGCATATGTATTGTTTGGTTGGGAGCAATCACAAAACAGAATAATGTTAATTGCTCACTCGTCTTAGCTGCGGCGCGTGCGCACGTTTGGCAGCAAAAAGGATGGGCCATAAAAGGCTTTAAGGGTACAAAAGAGGCCGCAAGAATCCATGAATAAAAATACTGAGCCAAAAAGCGTTGGCGCCAATTATGGTGCGTTTGGGCATCTCTAAACCCGTGGATCAACGAGCTGCGCGTGAGTGCACGCGTAGTGTATAAGGGATGGTACATGTGCAACTGTCACGAGTGTACGTGATTTAATTATTGTGCGAATAAAGACTTTTTGTTGTGTTTGTAAAGGTAGACTGAATTTTGGGAGTACAGGGTGTTTTTTGGAGGGCATTTTACATATTGTGTTGCTCCATAACATGCACCCTAAATGGCTCTAATTGCCAGTCAGTCGCCACTCGCAAGTTAATTGTTGTGCTGGTTCATTCTTACCGCATTTTAAGTAGATACGTTTTTGGTGATGCTTGTCAATTATGTAAAAAGTGATGATTTTTCAAAGAGATTCTCTTTTTTGCCTCTATTAAGACCAAATTACTTAAAACCTGAAGACTATCATTGAACAAATAAACAAATTGACAATTAGACCAATAGTTTTTAGTGGTAATACAATCAACGATTAAGACATTTCCTACTACAAGAGATCGTGCTCTTTTCTTAGGTAATATTAAGATAATCGACGCTAACATGGTATGTGGCATAACTTGCTCATAAGAAAGTGATTCGCAGGCATTTGTAAAGAAAATCAATTTCCTAGATCGATGAAAGTCTAAGTCTTGAGCAATTTCACTGGAATCAGATGTTCCGATGTAACACGTTCCTGTAGACGTGGGTATGATTAGCTGGTTATGCCGGTGATATTCTGTAATGCATGCATGTATATGTATATGTGAATGTGTACATTTCTCTTGTAGAGGGGATTTTGCTTAGAATATAATAGATTAAGATATAAGATTGTATTCATCACATGAATAGGTAATGTTAAGCACCTCTTAAAGGGCATCCACTTTTCCTCAGGTATGGTTAGTCCTATGGCCTATAGCAGTAGAGGACGCGTCTATTGCCAAAATTTCAAGCAATATGCACAATTCCAAAGGCCGTGCAATCATCGAGAATTTCTGAAGAATACGGGAAAATCTAATATGATTCTCAACCTCACGTTTGACAATCGTCCAACTGAAATGATAAAATTGTAATGTATTTTTTGCAGCTTATTGATTGGCTCAATTATTCCCGAAGTAACCCGAAGCTGACCGAACAAACCCGACCGGTATTTAACACCTGTAAATCAAGCAATGAGCAAATGAATAGAATTACAACGTTCTTTGTTTAAAATGACCTTCATATTTGCACATTATGAACGCCGCAGGAGTTTGAGAATTAACTTGCACAATTGATAATAATATTAAACGCAATGCGATGTTATTTGTTTGGTAAGCAGGGTGGAAATAGACAAAAGACCAATGTTTTGAATGTAGACACACCTTTAACGTTTCAATTGAAATCTTTTGATTTAAATTGATTGTAAGGATATTTCAGCATAGATAACAAAAGGATCAACTGACAGATGACAGACAGACGTATCCTTTATTGTTGGTACTCTTTTCTTTTAACCATGCCTTTGCTTAGTTTGTAAATGCTATAATCTTGGCTAGTAATCATAAATTCAATTATCAAAATATCGATAATTGTACAATAACTGAAAAAAAAACAACTGACGATGACGATAGTTGATTATTTTTCGATTTCACAATTATAGTATAGTTTATTAACTAAACTCTACTAGTAGTAGTAGTAGTAGTAGTAGTAGTAGAAACCTCTGTGGTTCGAAACTAGTCTGCTTTTCTCAGTATATTCACGTGTGTAACCCGCGATTTTAGTTAATTTAGTATGTCTCACGATAGTTATTATAAAAGACATAGTATAGTTGTGTAAACATTTGGATTGTATCCCTCGATGTGGCAATAGGCTCGCCCACTAAAGCGATGCTAATGACATGGTGACCAAAAAATGCATTTACAATACCTTCACCTTTTAGGCAAGTCTAATTATTTGAATTCAATACATCTATGTAAGTAATTACCTCAGATCAATTCCCAGGTGACGCCAACGCAAAGTTAAGGTTTCAAAGCCCTTAATAGTCTATCAAACTTATTGATTTAATTAAAAATCGGTATCTACCTGCCCCATAGCGAGATAAACCCACACCTGTTATCTAGAGCAAGGTGAAATGGTAATTATATACCGTGTAGATTTACTAACCACATTATAAATGCACTCATAGAAGCCTTATTACAACAGCATAAGTAACATTCTTCCCAATCACAATGATATCTGCTAATTGCAGATTTGCAGCGTGGGACACTATTTTGAGGTTACAATCGAGTTCTCGTAATTAATAATCGATTCATTGGAACGTTTGTATCGATTCGGAATCGATTACAAAAAGTTATGAATGGTTGGTATTTGCTGTTGTGTGGCTTTTGCGTTATTTTGATTGGTTAGTTTACGACAATGTTCGCATTCTTAGGTTTTGCTTCAGATTTTTCCATTAAAAGTAGGTCTTACGTAATTGTAAGTGACTGTTTGTGGAACTAATTGCTTTTGTAGACTACAAAGACCTTACATAACTGCTCATAGGGTACAAGTAGAACCTACTCTACTAAGAGTTGTATTGGAATTTGGAATAAGTTCATGCAAACTCTATATTTTTCTTTAAAAAACAACGTTGCTCCACAGTAGGATTCTCTCCTGTGTTGTAGGTGCGTTTACAAACATTCAAGTTCACATACACAATGACACCCAGACCCGAACCAACAATTTGTGGATCACACAAAGAGTTGCTCCGTGCGGGAATCGAATCCACGACACGATGCGTGGCAGCTGGTTGTCCACCGCACCAACCGTGCTGTCTTTTTTAGGTATCAAGTTCTTGTATAATAATTATCGTTAACACTGTTATTGAGGATATAGATTTAATTTGTTAAAATATTCCGATAAGCATCACACGTCACACCTTTTATCCCCGAAGGGGTAGGCAGAAGTGCACATTACGGCACTTAATGCCACTGTACAATGTAACACCCACTTTTCACTATTTATGTTACGACTCTCATGTAATAGGGTGTAAGCCTATTGTCATATACCAAGCACAATTCCAGACTCCGTACTACTACTGATCCAGTAGTAGAGGTACTTTGCGCAACCCGGGAATCCCAAGACCCCTTGCCCAGCAGTCGTATTTATGTCCACTCGGCCAACGAGGCAGTTAAAAACAACTAACATATAAATAAATCATTAGTTCATCATTTTAGCAAACGATTCATCATTTCTTCATTACAAAAGTTTATCAAACTCGTGCTAAAATGTTTTTATATTATTCTCGATATAAAAAATCAACACAGGATCCCAAATACTTCAACAACAAAGGAGCTAATTTCGATTGATAATCCAAAGGGATCTGCATAAAGCACAGGATGTTTGTAGAGGTACATTATTATAAGACGATCTTTTTGAAAGAAACGAAGAAATGAGGGATCTTTTATGGTTTAAAATTTCTTAGTATTAGCATGAAGTCTAGAAATGGGGTCGGTATATGGCAATAATAGGAATATATAAAGGAATAGAAACTGGTTAAAATTAAAAAGGTATACATAATACATAACATCACGCCTTTTATCCCCGAAGGGGTAGGCAGAGGTGCACACAGAAGTAACACCCACTTTTCACAATTTATGTTATGAGTCCCATGTAATAGGGGGTGAGCCTATTGCCATATACCGGGCACATTTCCAGACTCCGTGCTACTACTGAGATTTTTTTTAAAAACCCAGTAATACTTTGCCCGACCCGGGAATCGAACCCGAGACCCCTTGCCCGGCAGTCGCACTTGCGACCACTCGGCCAACGAGCAGTTAAAAAGGTATATTGTGTATATATACCTCTTCTTACCTCAGAGATTATTGACACATACACATAACATAACATCGCGCCTATTATCCCCGAAGGGGTAGGCAGAGGTGCGCATTACGGTAGTTAATGCCACTGTACAATGTAACACTCATTTTTTACTATTAATGTTATGAATCCCATGTAATAGGGGGTGAGTCTATTGCCATATATATAAACCGGTCACAATTCCAAACTCTGAGCTACTGCTGAGATTTTTTTTAAAAACCCAACTGTCAAACACCAACCGGTCACCGGTGACCGCAACCTATTGTTCTTCAATTGTGTCTATAATGTCGGTACTCAACGAATTCCCTTCCCTATCCCCTATTCCCTTTGGCGCACTCGGACATCGAAGCAGTCACTAACCGAAGAGATTATTGATTATAATTATGATTATTGTATTTGTAAATAATAGGTTGTTTTATATGATCTTTAACACAGCTTATATTTATCTTCAATATTTATGCTTGTCTTCCTCTTTATTTTACACCTGAATGTAAGTAATAATAACTCGCCAATCGTTTGAATACCACAATACAATCCTTTCATCGCTTTGAGACCATTAATAATCACATTCGAACATTACGATACGGATCAATTCATTCGATTATCTCTCCATCGACAATCTACTTTAATAATACCTTTGCCAAATTTCGAGTATTGAAAGAAAATAATTCATCTGATATTTGCACTGCAATCAAAACTAAACCCTCTATCCCAAGATACATGCTTGATTTTCTTTTAACAACGGAATACAGAATAAAAGCCTTTGAAAAATTATATAGGGGTTATTCAAAATATTAAGAACTGGTCCTCATTCGAGGGTGGGACCTTCAGACTCGGGGAAAAAAAACAAAAGAAGATTGCTGGCTTGGTACAACATGAAGTAATATTTATAGGAAAAGAAATTATATGTTTGTGGTACGTAAACGTACTAAATGATGCACTGTGCGATAATTTAATTAAAAACTGAGGTGGTTTACGCAGTTTTTATGGTCTAGACTAGACGGGTGACCTAGTGTTTAATTTGTTTAATTTTACACATTACTTGATCGTTTAGCTTGAGAAACTAAAAGAATCAAGAGTAGTTGTTGTAGTAGATGTTGTTTTTGGAGTGGATTCTGATAATGGAGGCATATTTTTGTCAAAGCTTTTTTATCTTTGTTGGGATCTTCAAAAAATGAATCAAAACAAAACCACCTCAATTCTAGTCCTAGCTGGTATTAAATCTTTTCTGTAGCGGAGATGAGAAATAAATAAAGAGCAAAGATAGCAAAAGTAGGGACGCATTTTTAAGTGTTTCCTACGATAAACATGTGAAGATGAGTTAATTCACTAATCATCTCATTTTAAACATTGCTCCAAGGCTTTAAACATTCAAATTGTGAATGTACCATGTATGTTTGAAACAATCATTCATAGCTTTTAATTTTATTTCAGGAGTTGATTCCGTAGTTCCATTTAAGTCGTTGTGTTGTTGTAACGACATCGTTCTCACATAGGTAAAAGATCAGATAAAGTATCAAAGAGACTGTAAAACACATTTTTTTAAAGAGTATCGATGGAGTTTCTTGCTCGTTCTTCTACATTCGAAACTACACTTTAGAACGAGCACCTAGCTTCACTGATAGACAGACGGACGGATAATTCAATTTTTGACGTTTCATAAGTGCCTAATTTAGTACTCATTGAAATAAATTCTTTTCTTTGACTTTGACTATTTACTTACTCTTAAAAAACGACAACAAACTTTGCCTAACTGACGATTAAATAACACTAACGTCTTATTAATATTAACAACGAGATGAAACTAACCTTAAAAAAGACTATTTAATTAAAGTAAGCCGCAAAACGCCGTAAAATCCGGTATAAATTGTACTAAAACCCTTTATTGCGCACGCGCATCGAATGTTATTCGAGTGGCCGTAGGGTTGGCATGAGCAGAAAGTTTGGAAATTCTAATTGTTTAGGCATTAGAGTAGACTAGTTTTTTTAGGTTTATAATAATATGGTTCTTGTACTCCTTGCTTTATTTATTATCTTTTTTTTTGACATCTGAGAACACATTAAATTTTCATGTGAATTGTTTTGCAATAAAGTTAAAAACGATTTAACGAAATTGGACTTTTTATACAGTCAAAATTGTACAGAGCTAGAAATTCTCATTTTTTAAAAAATCAATATTACTCAATAATGTTTTTTTTTTTTCAAATGATATGAAAAGATTTGTCTTATTTACTGACAGCCCTAAAGACGTTAATTCTTTAGAATTGTTGAACTTATAAAACCGATTGGAACACTTTTATTATTCAAAGCAATTAAAGGTAGAGGAGTAAACTCCCGCGCAACCGAAGTAGCATTTATCCTAATTTAATTATATTCAATTTGATGATAATAATAATAATTCTATTTAATTATAGTCGGCAGATTATAATAGCGTAATTGTTTTTCGTCGTTTTGATTTTATTTTTGATCTATTTTCATATAACCATTAGACTGTATAAACCATTAGACTGAATAACATTATAGGTCTATCTTCGGCCACACCATCGCTTACCCCCAGGCAAGTCGACCAATCAAGTACAAAAAAAAACTAATACCGCAAATAGAAGTTTTCATAAAACTAAATGGATATTTAGATAGAAATTGTAGTTAAATTCTTAAGCCATATATTTTAAGTGTGGGAGAGCCATGCTTCGGCACGAATGGGCCGGCTCGACCGGAGTGATACCTCGGCCTCACAGAAAACCGACGTGAAGCAACGCTTGCGTTGTGTTTCGTCGTATGAGTGAGGTTACCGGAGGCCTCCCCTTCCCCAATCTTCCCAATCCCTGAATCCCCAACGATCCTCAAACTCCTAATCCACAAATGGCCGGTAACGCAATTGAAACGCCTCTGGTGTTCCAGGTGACAATGGGCGACGCCGATTGTTTACCATCAGGTGATCCGTCTGCTCGTTTACCGGCTTATGCCATTGAAACAAAAATAAGAACCTTAGTTCATTGTTACCAACTTAAGCAGGCATAATATAGTCTAAATCTAAAAAAACCCCCTATTTTCCATACTTGCACGAGTACTTGAAAGGCGTTTATAGTTAAAACAGATATTTATATATTTGACCCTTGCAACTCACAGTACAATATAACTATAATAAATAAAGCCTGTAAGAAACAATTACAGTTGATTGTACAAATAATCTATTTAATTGACATAGCTAATTAATCTCTCGCCTCGTGGGTGGCTTTGTATATTATGTTAGTCTTTATTCTTCAATTATTTTATATTGTTTCATGTTTATAAACCTTTAAAATAAATAAAACGCACTGGGTTTTTTTTAAGGGGGGAAAATCATCGAATGACTGCTCCCGCCTGGGTGAGGCGGGAGGGAGTGTCAGACTCTTACTGACTAATACCACCCCGTTTCTTCTCCTGCATGTCGAGCCGGAGCCCCGGTTACCCGTTAGATTCTCCGCGACAAAACGCACTGGGATAGCCATGCTTCGGCACGAATGGGCCGACTTGACCGGAGTGATATACAGTCGAGCAGAAAACCGACGTGAAACAACGCTTGCGTTGTATTTCGTCGTGTGAGTGAGATAACAGGAGGCCTTTATCCCCGTCCCCCCCACTTCCCCAATCTCTCCAATCCCTGATTTCCCAACAATCCTCAAATTCCTAATCCCCAAAAGGTCGGTAACGCACTTGTATTGTAACGCCTCTGGTGCTCCGGGTGTCTATGGGCAAACAACGATTGCTTACCATCAAGTGATTCATCCGCTTGTTTACCGGTTTATCCCATAAAAAAAAAGAATCATTATCATTGGCCCTTGAGAGTCCACTCTAATTGGACTATGGGCCCCCTCCACTGAAGAAGGTTTGCCAAATGGGTTGAAGATGTAACTCAGGTTGGTTTATTACAGTGCGGTGCTGCCTGGCACACCTGATAAGTATAGTTTGGGTCTACTAGTCCCTTAGTTGGTTCTATAACGCAACCCAGGGGAAGAGAAGAAGTGACAAATGTATTTTTTTTTTGCGGTTACGGAACAATTATGACAACAATTGCCGGTTCAAACCAAGAATCTAAGAAAGATCTAAAAAAGATCCTAGTTAAACTATCTAGAACCTTTATCTCTTCAGTCAGTCAACAATGTGTAAAAAACCGAATTTTCATCATAAACCGAAAACTAAAACAGAACATTGTACAGTTGACTAGCTCTATATAACTACACAAGTCCGGGCATAACATCAGACACAATGCAAACGCGACCGTGCGCTTGCGCATCTTTACAAATATTATGTCACTACGACGCGTTAACAAATGGTTTTGTTTGATTAATAGGTTTTTACTAACGTTTGTAACCTTGGGTTAGAATTTAACTATTAAATTGTTTACCAGTGAGCACGGTTAGGGATCGTCGCTTGATGCTTGCGGTTTTAGACACTACATAATATTTCAGTAGTAGCACGGAGTCTGGAAATGTGCCCGGTATATGGCAATAGGCTCACCCCCTATTACATGGGACTCATAACAACTAGTGAAAAGTGGGTGTTACATTGTACTGTGGTAGAATGTGCACCTCTGCCTACCCCTTCGGGGATAAAAGGCGTGATGTGATGTATAATATTTCTGGGAAAAGCAGATGATTTTTTTTAATGTTGCACACTAGGATTATCTACCGGTCGTGGGTGCGTTTACAAACATACAATTTCACCTACACATGACACGCAGACCCAAAACAACCATTTCTGGACCACACAAAGTGTTGTTCCGTGCGGAAATCGAAGCCGCGACACGTTGCACGGCAGCCGGTTGCCCAGCCACCGCACCAACCGTGCAGTCATTATTTAAATTAATTATTCGATATATTGCCATATTTGGCTTTAGATGGTGCCGTGGCAGTGCAGGCCTTTGGTTCGGTTCCTGGATCGTGTAAGATCAGGATCCCAAAGAGCACGGGAGCATTAAATTGTGCCTTCTATCATAAGACTCGCATCGCAACTAGTAAATAAATGTTGAACATGTGTCTAAATAAAAAAGCGGTTTGTAAACTGGTGATTTTGTGGTAAAAATTATGTTAAGCGAATTCGATTACCTGTATAAAATATTCTTATAAATAACATACAATATACAGTTAACAGAATAATATTTCACTCTCAGTACTCAACGGTAACTTTTACTTTTATATCGAAGAGTTAAGTGATACTTAAGTTAAGACCGCGTTAAGAGTGGCCACTTTGTTTAACTTGAAGTGTCAGCATAACAATAATGGTAGTCAATTAACGAGGTTATGTCATAACTTGGTATTTTATGGAGAGAAACATTATGTAAATGTTACGGTTGGTGTTTCCTTAGGGGGTAGACAGAAACGTATACCAAAAAGTGGTAAAAGTGCAATAATTATGTAAATATACGTTTTCGTACAAAATAATTAAGTCTACATTGACATTGGTATGGAACAATATTGAAATGAAGGTCAAAGTAGTAAATCTAATAATTCAGTTTACCAGACCTTCTAGGTGAAAATTGTTGAAACCTTTAAAATACACAAACTAAACCTAAATAAAATCACAAAAACTTAGTTCAAGAATACTTAATTACTTTATCCTATTGTCTTATTTTCAAAGTTGCGCTTGCGCATGGTTCACTTAGAAGGCATTTACTTACTCTGCGGATGGTCACAGTCACTTACAACTGATTGTAAATGTTGATTGCTTACCTGAAAATAAAATAAAGTATTATTAGTATTGATATTTTTCTTATAATTTAGTCGTTAAAGAAAATCATTAGGATAGTGGTTTCAAGATGGTAACATTTTTCTTAAATCTTCAAAATTTAAGATGGTAACATTTTTCTTAAATCTCTTTAGATTTCTAAACCTTTATCTTTAAATTCAATTTTGACTGCTTCTAGCGTTTTTTTATTAAGCAAAAATTTATAATAGTTTTTTTTTCTTAAATCCGTTTTTACTTACGTACGAACAATAGTTTAAATGTCCTTATATCACTAAATTACCAAGTAATAAACAAAATAAACTTCTACCAAAATACAATTAAGTACCAAAATGCCTTATCCTGATCCAAACTACACGACATTCGCATACCGATGAACGATAACATACTCCATCCTTTTCTAACACTTACTAATGATATATGAGAGAGCGAGACAACAAACAGACTTGCTAATGAGTAGGTGAAATGCATTCTTATGATATAGGGACAGTGAAAGTGCTAGCAATTGTTGCTATGCTAATAGTCGGGGAGCCTATGACAGGATTTTGGAATTTAATCGAGTAGGCGAACATATGGAATGCCTAATAAGTTTTTTTGTTAAATGGGAAAATCATCGCTTGGATTCTCCTATCCGGGTAAGGCGGAAGGGAGTGTCAGATTCATACTGACTAAATACCACCCCGTTCCTACTCCAGCAGTTCGAGACGAAGCCCCGGTAACCCCTCAAGTCCTCCGCGGCATGCCAAAGTAAGTACGCTGTTGAATATAACAGCCAGCCACCAAATCTAATCAAACATATGTATATGAAACAATAAACTTAGCTTAGTATTTTCAATCCCATTAAGTTATACGCTAAAGAAATGATATGCCAGATGCCAACAATCTCCTGACGAGGTGTGGATGTGATTTATGAAAATAGTAGACTTCGACAGTTTCTAATTTCTACCCTTCTATTCAACCTAGCAGATAAAAGCTTGCAAGCAGCAGATAAAGGCTCCTTCTAAAATCTCTCTACGACTTATGAGTAAAACCTAATTCACCGCCCTGGGCTCCTCTACTATAAAGAGAAACAATTTATTTAGCTTTTGTCACATGCAATCATTCGACGCGCCGCCATTGACAGTGTTTTACAATTTGAATATTGTAAGCCGTTGTCTATGCCTTAACAATTGGCTTTAAATATTTTTGATTAGTCTATGGATTCTACCTCTATAGAACACTGTCGGCTAGTTGAAAGGGAGGTGAAGATGGCTGAAATATCTCCTCTTTAGAAGATTAAAGCAAGCCGGAAATTTGTAGGGTATTAAAATCTTGAATAACATTCGAAGAATAGAAACTACAACTATACGAACGAAGAATCCGATTAACTATTAGTGAATTCAAAAATAGTTGATCACTAGTCATAAATAAGGACTAAATCAATGAACAATGAAGAAGCGGTCCTTCTGGATCCTACCTTCAAAATGATGACGCTTCTTTAACAGCACCGTAGACTTTTAGACATTGGTAAACTCGTACTCAAAAACCCAACAAATTTCCCCCAAATTCATCCACACAACACAGAAACGTCGGCACGTTATTTTTCAATGTCAATTTGCTCCCTATCGGGTATGGCACGGCATTGAACCGGCACTCTCCCGACCGGCCACACCCGCCATTGTCTCCGTAGGGCTGTCAGATCTGAAATCTCGATTCAGTCTAGATTCTACCGGACTTCGAAAAGATATTGACCCTTTCTACAAGTATTGTAACGGTAATAGTGATTAAGGGTTACTTGCAGGTGTTAAAGAGAGAGGTAACCGTAAAGTTAGGTGAAAAACTAGCTGTTAAGTTGATTTAATGGATATTGGCTTGATGTTTAACGTCTGTAAAGTTGACTAGATGGTAATATATCTAGTCTAGTTCCAACCTTAGCAAGTTCTAGAGTTAAATGTTATTGTTTCAATTTTTACAGTAGACGAAGAAGTAAAATTAGTTCATTACCTATGTGAATTTTTGTCTTTCTAAATTTCCAAGAGTCAATTTTGGCAACCACCTGAATGAACATCGTGATTATCAAATTAATCTAAATCAAATAATCTAGTAACATATAAACTTTCATTACGCTTTCATTTCAAGAGTTAACCTCTTGACTCTTACATAACAAAAAACTAACACACACACACACACGGACACATTCAAAAATCTAAACAAATCGGACAACCCTACGCAAGTCAGTGTTACACTGAACAGTGATCACTTGTCAGCGACTAACAAATCAAGATCAATTCTGATACACCTAATTTAAATTTTATCTCCTCTCCCTTTTCAGTCAATGTCAAATTATATCTCTGTCTCGCTCTAAATCGTGCGCAAGCGACGCTGAAGTTAGTCATGATCGAGCTATCATTTGTCAGGGCGAATTTTTTTATGAATTGATAACAGAATTTGGTATGACGTTTAGCATATTAGGCGGATAGATAATTGCGTTTGATATGTGGACAAGAACCTGTCAATTGTTCGGTCAATGACCTTCAAGGAGGAGGAACACGTTAACCTCAAAGGATTGACAACCATTTTAATATCGCTCCAGACAAGCAATAGTGGATGCCCTACATGTTTAAAATTGACTTAATACATGATTAAAGACTTTTAGTTATAGTTAAAGGATTGATAGCAATTGCAATTCAATTCAATAGCAGGGTGTCATTGAATATAGTTCGCTTCCAACCAGTCTTTCTGGAAGTCATTGGGAGAAGTCTTAGGGAGGCACTGGACATATTGTGGCTAATAGTTATGATGATGAAAGAATGGGATTTTTGTCATAATATTTGAATATCATTGTTGGCTTCTGGTATTTGGAGCAAAGAGACAGACAGTTCGAATTAATTCAGAGAGAAAATGATTAACATCTAGTTGGCTTAGTTGAACACAATGCTAATGGAAATACCTACACATAAGAGACAATAGAATAAGAACAACTAGAAACAACAATAAATTAGCTAAATCCAGTTGGAGTACTGGACTCCAACGCAAACGTTGTTGATAATAAAAATCCAGCACAATAAGCATGAAAAGCTTAAAAAAAGTATTTCCAGCACAAACCCACCACTTTACCGCACAACAACTTATAAATAACAGGAAAAATATCTCCTCTGTTCTAAATAAAACTTCTTTGACAACAGCAACAAAAAAAAAAACAAAGGCAGTTCCCACAAATAAATAACAAAAGTATTAACAACAAGAACGTGCTAAATCAAACAGTGACAGTCCGACTATAAATCTATTTTCTTAGCAAATATTACGGCGCAAGAGTGCGGTAGAAAAGTAAAATATTGCGTCACTGCGGCGGCGCATCCCGCAGCCGCTAAATGTCGGGTCACGCGTGCCTTCCGCCCTGCTCTGAGAACGTGGTATTAGCACACCTGCCACAGAGGTTAGACACCATTTTATGGGAAATTAAC
Source organism: Spodoptera picta (assembly GCA_038387885.1). Taxonomy (NCBI): domain Eukaryota; kingdom Metazoa; phylum Arthropoda; class Insecta; order Lepidoptera; family Noctuidae; genus Spodoptera; species Spodoptera picta. The sequence continues at coordinate 1,820,188 of JAZHFQ010000002.1, forward strand.
TGTCCTCAGGTTTCGAAGAAGATTCTCGAATTAACGGTGGTTTGAAGCCTAAAGCAGCTGTAGTTGTTCCATATTGATGATGTTGATACTGCGGCAGTTACAATTAAGGTTAGATCGGGAGCCCTTCTTAGCAGCGTGTTTATTTCATTTGGATTAACTTGCTAATCTTCAAGTTAATGTGTTTTTGCAGGTGGAGAGGCAAAAGGATTTCATTGTTACTGTTTTTTTGTAATTGTCAAATCAGTGCCTTCAAATACTACGGCCCATTCCATGCAGTCATTGCATAAATCAAATCATGAATACGCAGCTTTTCAATTATTATTAAACTGTCAAATACCAAGCGGTCACCGGTGACCGCAACCTATTGTTCTATAATTGTGTCTGCAAAACCGGTACTCGACGAGTTAAAGTGTATAATTAACTCTGCATCACTCTCATAATGTCCAATTACTAAAAAGCAATAAAATACACCATTATGTCACTTCACAATGCCACTTTGACCCAAAATAACAGCAACTTGGCAGATTCTGACACAGATACCGAAAAATCTCATTACACAATTCTTAAACAATAATAAATTATTACGTAAGATCATAATAAAAATCTTCTTAAAATAATAGTATGTACCTCTACATTCACAAACAATTGTTTCCGACTAGATCTTCAGATACACGTTGATTTACGCAATTAAATGAGTGTTGCCAACGAATAACGAATTAACACTTTTCATTGTGACTGTGGTATTTCGATTTTGTAATATGTGGGAAATGGCTAGCACAATGTGTTCAGTTACTGGAATTAGACAATGGATTGTTATAAATATTGTCCGATAAGTTAGCTTTTAGATGTGAATATAGGAACAGTATTGTGTAGACCTATCTATAGCTTATTGTATTTTAGAGTACGTTTATAGGAATGTATTATGAAACAGTACTGGACAAGAAACGAAGAAAACAGTATTTATGATATACACAATAAGCACTTATCCATAGACGCTATGAATGACTGTGAATGAAGAACAATATATGCGTCAAAGCAACAAGACATCAGGACAATATTGAATAATGGCAACCCTCAATTACAGTTATGTGTCAAACGAGGGCGGGGGTGCTACAATCGTAGCCAGCCTGGCGCCTCAGGCGACTTTCACTACAGAGTTCAATGACCCAGCGCCAAAAATAATAGCGGCGCGCGCGCATCGACGTTACGTCATCGAGTTGCGGCGGTTTCCGCAATACGCTATAAAGATGTGCGGTTTATGCGCAGGCGACAGTTTTGGCTTGCGCAAGTGTGTGGTGATGGATGGTGAGAGAAGTGGGTTGAATCTGCGTAAACTTTAACTATGTCGCGATGCACAACACCATGTACTGTGGTGTAAAGTGGGACACACCATGACATATGACAAGCATACTACGCAGAAAAATATCTCTCCTACTAGCATGGGTTGAGGTGGATTTTGGAAGACAAGCGTGCCGTCTTACAGGGCTATAAGAGACTACACAATTCGGGGAAATGCTTAGAGTTTGACGTGCACCTTTTAAAAAGGGATGCATATGCGCATATATGCATACATTGTACGCCAATGAGGCCTTGACCCTTTGAACTTCATAAAAAGGCAGAAATACTCCCAAACTAAATAAGAGAAAACTGATAAGAATCACAGTATTATTTCTAAATGTATTCGATGCTATCAATGAAAGTAAAAGTTCACACATAAAGCACTGTTGTCATTAAATAACAAAGATATAGAATCTCAAGATAAACTGAAACAATAGAGAGAGCGATATTCGACGCGGTCGAGTGCGCGTGCGCCGATGATCGATTACTAATGAAATCGAGATGTTAAATGACCAAGTGACGAATCGAGTCGCGATCTGAATGTTAGATATTTTCGCTATTGTGCATTGAATGAAGAAAGTAGAAATAGTTTGTTTGTGAGTATGAATTAAGTGGTTAAGATCTGTTTATGTAAATTTCTATTTACAAAAAAATACTGAAAGGTTGTGACAGTGTTTGATGATTTTTCGCTCCATGAAGTAGCACTTTCATCCAATTGCAATGTAAACTACGTTTATAATTCCTTCAATACCTCATTGCTGGCCAGACAGCCTTAAAAACACTAACCACAGTCAATGTAACCATAAACGTATAGCCCCATAACTACAGACCATAAGCAACTGCCGAACGCTTTCGTTCGTTTACGATCCCCATCAAACTACAGAATTAATTCGTCTCGTTAAATATAATAAAATTTATCATCAGTTTTAATAAGATGCCTGCGTCGTGACCCTGACTCAGTTCTGTGAGTTTAATGGTAAAGTCGGCGAGCGATGTCGGGCGATTAATAAGTTGCTCGTCTGCTAGAGAATCTAATTTATGTTTTAGTGCTAACGATTAGTTTAATAATTTATCGAATACTACTAGGTGTAAAGGAAGATGTTAAAAAGTATTTTTTATAAACCTGCCTTCCGGCTTAGATATATCAATATTATGACTGAATATTGATTAAAATACCATCTTAATTATTTTGATGATTTTCGAACTTATAATATCGATGGTCAAAGGTTGACAACACGTAACTGCAATGTAGCAAATTTTACAGGAGAGTGAAAAAACTGTTTAGTTTCGAGAAACAAATTAGAAAAAAATAAAACAAAAAAGTAGTTTGTAGGTAATCAAATTATTTATTAATATAGCTTAAATAATAAACGGTCCACATAGGTTTTACATTAAATAATCAATAAACAATCAGTTACAAGTTACCAACATTAAAAAAATCTCACTTCTAACATGTTACGAGCAGTCAACATTTACTTACGAGTTGTCAATTTATAAAAAATATAATTATATTAGATTAAAACAAATTACTTGTGCGGTAAATTATCGTAAAAAGAATAATAATCAGAAGGTATTACAGTTTTAAGAGCTTGCAAATCATTAAATTTGCATGAAGTAAGTTTAGGCGAGTCTTTAAAAAGTTGCTCGTAGGTTGATATTGGAAAATTAATTTTTTTTTTGGTCTACTTGGTAACAAAGAATAATTTTCATTGCAGATGTTAGTTTTATAATAGATTTTGCCATCTGGATGGTACAGTAAAACTTTAAGATCTGTGACAACAGGATCTCCTTTTTTCTTTCCAGGCCTAATACTGTCATATCATAGCGGATGACTTTTGTATCATCAAATTTTAAAAAAAAATCATATTTGACCATTTTGACGTCGTATGGATCTTTTCGTGATTTGTTTGTTATGTCTGCGTATTGCGATGGAACATAAATAGCATCATATTTTTAATGCCGCGTTCGATGGCAGCGTGAACACTATCCACTTCGATCTGCGTATGCCCAGGCTCTAAATATTTTTGGTAAATTACCACATTATGCACACCAGCAAAGTTGGATAAAGCATTAGCTAATACTGTATTCCTATTTTGATATGTGCAACCGTCACTCCAAATAATTATAGGCTTTGTTCACAGCTCACAAAGACCGATGCCTGGGTGTCACAGTCGACTTCCGAAAACCAATAACATCGTACTTTTTTGGATGGATATTCATAAACCGTAAAATTATGGTTGATTAATTTGTGACAGTGACACACTTTTACAGCTTGAACATCCTGTTCTAAGACAACACATTTTCCTTCACCTGCCTCCTTTAAATCCTTTTCTTTTTCTTATCTTGCATTTTGTTTCCTGAGCTGATGATCTTTATACTCCTGTTCTGATATTTGTTTAGTATGGTAACTTAGACACGTATCACATAAATCTTTTTTCGGCTGCTGGAAGCCAATATTTTTTTCTTTTATAATGTTATCAAACATGGTTCTACATAACGGTTTCAGGTTTTTTGTTGTGCTCGTTTCAGTGTAGGTCCTATACACTTCCACCATACCTCCAGGAATCGGTTCTAAGTATGTCTTAGACGTATCTTTGCGGCAATAGTGTGATGGGAGCTGTGGTAAATTTTCGATAAACTCGACTAAAAATTCACGTGACAGTCTTTTCTTCTCTCCCCTCTTTTTTTTCTCTATTTGCTCAGGATTTTCTTTTGCAAACATACCACATTCGGATTTATTTACCCAGCTCCTTACTGACCATTCTCCAATACATAAAGTATTTAAGTACATTTTCTTACAAACTCTCAATTTTACATCCCCTTGTTTCAAGTAATATTGAAGTGATGCTCCTCTTCTGGTATTTTCTTTGGGTCTTAAAGGTATTATTTTATCCGTAGTATTAATCACAAACATTTTCTTTTGATCCCAACTTAAATTCCAAAATAGATCAAACAATCGCTGTCTACATTCTGATGTAAATTCGTGGCAGTGGCGTTCTTTGGACGAGCGACAAAAAGCAGACCTGCAAGTCTCTTTCAATGTTTTTGCTGCTTCTTGTGATTGACTTTCGTAGACAAACTCACTTCTCTTCTTACGAGAAAAGTTAACAGAAACTATACCTTGTTCCTTCAAACCCGTTACAACGTCATCGAAAAGCTCTTCTTCACTGTTTTTGTCCATGATAACACTAAAACAAAAGACGACGAGAAAAGTACCTAATTAGCCCATTGCCTGCTTAAATGATCAATGTTGAAACTTTATCCCTACTTAACAAGTTTAATTACGAGTATTATGTAGAATATAGTTAATTATCTCAATTCTTATCATTAATTAGTTTTACATCTTAACATCGATACCTTATATCGATGATAAGAATGCTTGAAATTTCAAAAGTGAGCGTTTATGGAGCGTTCTACGTAAAATAAAATTAAAAACTTACCAACATATCTTCAAGGTCACTTCCAGGAAATAACTAGACGTATTCAAAGTTGTAATTTAAATAAAAAACTATTTTAAAAAAATTAAAACCTGCGCCGATCTTACTCTGTCAGTGAATTTTGCGAACTGCATTTTGCGTTGACACCTCGTAACTCGTGCAATAGTGAGTTCAAGTTGATACGTGTTCGTTGTGAGTTGTCAACTCTGGCACAAATTGTTTGAGCGACATTTTTTGTAAATTACGAGGTATCAATAGAAAGATTCGGCGCTTAATTTTAAAATCTTTGATGTATATAACTCATTTTGTGAAAAAATGTGGGTTACGAGTTGTCAACCTATGACCATCGATATCTCGTAGTATTTGGAAAATCTGGGCACGTAAATTACAAATTGTAATATCAATTTAAAACAGAGGTGTTAATTTTGTTTACTATAATTTTGATTGGTAAAAATATAGTTTATCTTTATTTACAATCGTTTATTACATTTTTAATAAACACGCAGATAACTAAGGATATTAGCATTATTTTTACCAGCAACTTATAGTTGTTCGACGGCCGCCCGTTTGCAACAAAACAAGGATTAATATTCAATAGTTAGTCGTTGAAATTATTGGTGCGTTTCGGTACATCAGCGTTATTAAAACCTAATGTTTCTAGAACATACATACATAACATCACGCCTTTTATCCCCGAAGGGGTAGGCAGAGGTGCACATTCTACCACAGTACAATGTAACACCCACTTTTCACTAGTTGTTATGAGTCCCATGTAATAGGGGGTGAGCCTATTGCCATATACCGGGCACATTTCCAGACTCCGTGCTACCACTGAGAATTTTAAAAAACCCAGTAATACTTTGCCCGACCCGGGAATCGAACCCGAGACCCCTTGCCCGGCAGTCGCACTTGCGACTACTCGGCCAACGAGGCAGTCAATGTTTCTAGAACTGAAATGAAAATAATTTTATTACACATGTTTTAAAGTTAATGCCTTGAATAATATTTCTATACACAGAGGTACAACGGTCATAAAATAAAATTTGTAATATTTTAAACAGCAATTGCAGTAAAAGTTTTCTAATAATAATTATATGGTTGTTTATTTACGTTTAAAATGAGAATTTTATTGTTTTGTATTTAAATTAATAATTATAGTGTAAGTTGTAAGCTTTGCTTATACCTCTACAGAGGTCTAGTCTTCGTGCAGAAAATGTCAAAATCAAAACCCTTACTACAGCATTTAATACTATTAAACCGACGAATGTATTTTTTCCCTATTACAGTGAAAAGTGGGTGTTACATTGTACAGTGGCATCAGATCCTTAATGTGCACCTCTGCGTACCTCTTTGGGGATAAAAGGCGTGATGTTATGTTAATGTATTTATCAACATTAATGAATAACGGTTGACGTTTTATATCGAAAGTTTTAGATTAGAGTAAATCCTTATACTGCTATCAACATTGAAGAGATAGATACCAGCGTCATTTAAACTCTCGGTGATCTAACAGTGATCCCCAAGTCGCCGGACACGTCAAGCGCCATGGGCGTCAACGGTGACCGGCGTAAGCGGAGGTTACCTCCAACAGTTTTTTATTGGCAGTCAAAGTTTTAAGCATGGGGATTAAGGCTCTTATTATGATTGAGGTTCGTTCAATAGATGATAATTCTCTGGCTGATGTTGACAAAGATGATCAGTTTTAATCACATTTGTTTGGCTCAGAAAAAACTGCAAAAAATCATCCCGTATAATTATAAAAATAGCTATTCGGGATATAATTTGCTTTATTACCCATTCCTATTTATAGAACAATATAATTTATGGAATTCATTAAAACAAAGTAGCAAGGAGAGCATGCTTTCAATCATTAGCAAAATACAATTTTAATTCTGTAACGAAATACGGGATTGTCGCCTTTATAGCAATCGATTTAAAGTCTATATAAATCGTTTCGATGTATTGGTAAATTGTTAATGATAGCAGAGATTGGCATCGAACCGTGTGACAGTTGTGAAATGACGTCCTGTGTGAAAAATTACTTTTGATTTCCTTAAAATGTTACGTTTCCTTAGAAATAAGGCGATTTAAAATATATTTGGGATTTATGGTAACTTAAAGTTATGTTTTTATTTTGAATAACGAATTATTTTAAATCAATATATGTAAGTTTTATTTTTCTATAATGGCAACTTTCTCTACACACAACCTATATTATTCTATTTTCAAACTTCAAACCCTCCCACATGACCTTCTCGTATCCAACTGGATAACGTTCCTAATTCAAATTCAAGCATCGAATCTTTTTAAACCTTATAACAATGTGTTTGAAAAACGATTCGAATTGTACCTATAATAACAGGGTTGTCACAATGCTTGTGTATGAAAATGTCTTTGAAAGAACTTAATAAGTAACTTTACCTTATATTAAGTTTATGTATGATATTAAATTCTAAGTGGGCAAACTTCGATGTACATCGAGTTGAAACCATCAAATTCTTTACAAAACATTCGAAAACAAAATTTTTATTTATAACCATGTTCCTTAATCAACTTTTACAAGTCAGAAAGAAAGGTCAATTCAAATCAAAATAAGTACTTTCCTACTTCAACATAGCCTCAAAAACACTCAGATCAGACACAAACAAGTAAATAAAACCAGCTTCACATTCGCCAACCCTCACCAGAATGATGACGCATAAAAGAATGGAATTTATTTATTCGTGATCGAAGCGTTGACATCGACCTGACCTTGGCGAAGTAATCCGATTTGACCCGAACGCGCTCGGGTCAAGCTGTTCTAATCCGATATTTGAATATAGAATTGCGAACGGTCACTTTAAAATACACTTTTCCTTTTATTGGTTTAACGCTTCTTGATAAGCACTTTTTATTTTATTTAATTTTTTTAATGGGATTTGGTTTGGCAAGCAGTTATTTAGGATTTTAATTATTGACGTCACTTCTCACGTAATGACGTCACGTAATTATTGTGTGGATTAATGTAATTATCTGTATGCGTCATACCGCTGGGAAAATAAATGCAGTTAGTAGATACTTAAACTTTAAAGCCGTGTGTGTCTGTGAACATGGCAGAATAGAGTACATTTTGGTCAGTCCTTGTCCATCCCAGGGGTGTTCTAAAAGCTGAGAAAGTGACTACCGACTACTAGGACTATGCAAGTGAGATTTTCAAACCTCATTTCAACTCATTTGTGACGACCTATATACAAACTATTTTCGTAACATACTACAATAGTAATGTAATTTGAGCGCATGCGCAGAATACCAAGACTTTTTAATAAACGGAAGTACAGTGTGTAGTTTAATAAAAAAATATGAGGAACATACAAATATTTAAGTACGTAAGTAAGTACAAATATATAAAACTGATTATTAAGATAAGTAAATATATAACATTGAAATATTATGGAAACGGCGGCCATTTTTATTTCCGTCCTTCATGTTTTGACATTTCCTTAGTTTTAGCAATAAACATGTTATACATATTTGTAGGTAAAACACAAATCCGGGTTATTTAGTCACGGTTTTGAAACAAAAAACATGAATATACGATAAATCTTGCTCGCTTGAGAGTAAAAATAAGCATATCATCTAGATTTAATAAAAATTGTCGAAAATTCTCTTGCTTGATAAGTCCAATGACAAATTGCATATTAATTACATAACATAACATTACGCCTTTTATCCCCGAAGGGGTAGACAGAGGAGCACATTATGCTACTGTACGATATAACACTCACTTTTCACTATTTATATTATGGGTCCCATGTAATAGGGGGTGAGCCTATTGCCATATCGGGCACAATTTCAGACTCCGTGCTACTACTGAGATTTTTTTTAAAACCCAGTAATACTTTGCCTACTAATTACTTACTATAGAAGAGTTTTGTGTCATGTATTGATTTCTTTTGACTTCACTGGACGGTCTACTGTCCGAAGAAAACTCAAGCGCAGTTCCCTATTTCCATATTTAAACGCAAACTGACTCATGCTCATCTTTTCTTCTCCGTCTCGCTTCAGAAAACTCAACTAATTTTAATATAAAAGAAAACTAATGTAAGCACATTATCGAGGAGTTCCCATCAACAATGATGCAAATCAACTACTGCGCGGATTGCAATGCTGCGCGCGCGCAGGTCAACAAACGCGACGCATTGTCATGCAATGTGTATCCGATGCGCAAACGCATTGGTAATACCTGCTGAAGATCAGACGTGTTTGCATCTTATGTAGATTAATATTGTAAAAAGAAATATGTATTGATGTGGTTTTTGATGACTTTAGACCAAAACATTAACTGGTTAAAAGAGAGTGTACAGGATAGGCAAATATCCTTAGAATTAGCTAACCTTTGGAACACTGTCCTTAACACAGCTAAAAAGTTTTTTTTTATATACATAGGTATATATTTGATGGGCCGACGGCGACCACTATCTCGCCTGGTGGTAAGCGATAATGCTAAAAATATTTAAATAAGTCACCAGTTTCCTCACAACATATTTGAGGAAGGAAATCTCAGAAGCACCAAATTAAAAAAAACAATAAGTCTTTTATCAAAGGTCGAATCTAATGACACCACAAATATTGTTATAGTTGATGGACTACAAGTATCAATAGACGTATGTCAACCTACTCCAAACAGAGAAATATTTATAGAGGTAATAGACTTTCAACACAAAGATAAGCAGCAAAAGATCAAAAGATTGAGTTATAAAGTATAGGTGGATGTGCTTTAGGTATATCTCAATACCAAGAAACCGCGTGCAGATAATTCTCATTTCCATGCACTGAGGTTAAGAACTGCTGCACTATACATATATATATTATTATATACTAAATTGGATATTTATGAACAAGAAAAGTGGTATTTAGCGAGCCTATTACATGTTTCAAGTAACTGTTATTTCCATTCAGAAGTTCTAGGGAACTGATTTAAATAATGTGGTCAATAACTTGGGATTCAGTATTTTTAATTAAATGGTGAGGTTACGTGGAACGGTGATATGATATCAAGGGTAGGAGATTTGTAATTACATTATCTAATCGTCTAGAGAAAAATATTCATCATTTATTTCTTTTTTTTATGGCATTGACCGGTAAACGAGCAGACGGATCACCTGATGGTAAGCAATCGGCGTCGCCCATGGACACCTGGATCACCAGAGGCATTACACGTGCGTTACCGGCCTTTTGGGGATTAGGAGTTTGAGGATCGTTGGGGATTCAGGGATTGGGGAGATTGGGAAAGGGGAGGGTAATTGGGCCTCCAGTAACCTCACTCACACGACAAAACATAACGCAAGCGTTGCTTCACGTCGGTTTTCTGTGAGGCCGTCGAACCGGCCCATTGGTGTCGAAGCATGGCTGAAATGAAATGTGGGAGACATTTAAATATTCTTATTTTAATTACTAACTCAATTGTTCAGTTTGGACAATGCCAAGAACGCAAACATCTCGAACCTTTTTCAAAATGAGCAATAAAGTCAGGAATAACATAAAAACAAGTAAATTAATGTGTGTATCCCACATTACTTGAAGAATTTTTATGCATTCGATAATGTACCAAAATGCGGGTCACAAAAAACTCATTTCTGATTACATTCATCTTTAACCTTCAATTTAAAAGGCGTTGTCACATCAAAATTTATTATGATTGCATTGGAACACAGGACATAATCATAATTAACCAATCAGGTACGGCTGCCAACAAAAATTCAATTACCCACAAAAATAATTTGGACATTAACATTAAAATCCTTGCACGCGATGCGCGGGCGCAATTTTGTCAAATTTAACCGCAGCCCAGCCCCGTCCGCTGCGTCGTAATAGTACTCATTAAATATGGCGCGGTAATTGGTCCAAGCATGCGAGATCGGAAACTGTACACAGCACATCCAGATACCCAAAAACTGACAAACTTGAATTAATTTTGAACTTTATTGTTTCGCATGAAAGTTGGAAATCCTATCCAATCAGATTATAGTAGATTGATGTGCTGTTGTATGCACATTAATTACAGTTGTGATGAAATTCGCTTTTAAATGAGTCAAGTAACTTGGATCACCTGATTCTGAGTACGTGACACACACACAGTGTCCTAGTCACAGAGGGCGCTGTGATCGAGTTTGATGCTTGTTGTGACGCAGGAAATTGTAATTTTTAACAAGAGACAATTTAAAGGACAAGACATATGGAATGTGTTGAGTTAAATGCTATTGAAACATAATCACCAGTTTGTAATTATCATCAGATAACAACAATTTTTAATGCAATCACAGCAACTTTATCAACATCTCACACATTAATTACTCACAACTTCATAAGTCAACTTAAACAAATACAAAATGGCTTCTCACAGTAATAAATCACTAATTCCAAGTAACATACAAGCTACTAGTTAGCACTTTATCAAGAAGTCTAAAGACAAGAATCCTGCAAATTTCTTATCGCTAAAATCCTGTATTTTAAGGGAAAATAGGCGAGAACAGACCATAAATCAGTATTAAAGTTCCTAATAACCACATAGGGTGTCCCGTTACCTAGCAACCGATGACGGCAGGAGATTTATCACATATTCACGCCGCTTCCGGGACGGGGTGAGCAAGTATGAAGCTAATAACTCCTCTATTCGACCGCTGTTAGCGAATTAATGGTTTCGTATAATTCAAGATGGCTGCTTGCGTAGTTCGAAAGATTATTATTGATATTTCTTACTGGATGTTTGATGAGATAAGGTATATTCATTTTTGCTGAAGAATAATTTTACGGTAGATACTTTTCTAAGATTAAAACGTTCGTGACTCTTACTAAATTAATTATTATGTTTTCAGCTTACTCACGTAACTGTTTGACGAGAAACTCGATTGGTTTCAAGCCATGCTAGAGGCTCATATTCAGTATGACAAAATAATTAACTTTTACTAAGAGTATATCATACCAAAAAATGCAATTCAGACTCTTCCATCTAATTACATTGCAGTTACATCATATTATTATTAGGTCCCTAAATCCTAAAACAAAATTTCGGACATGTAAACCATTTTTAATCTATATACATCATCTTTATCTTTACCATCGCCTTTATCTTTACCTACCCTCTCATGACCTTACTAGTTCAGCATCAAGCCTAATTAAGATTAAAATACTCTTATTCATTTTAATGGCATTTTTTTCAAAAGCTCATCGACACTGGCTGTCGAAACTCGGGCGCATCATTACGATCGCGTGCGCTGTGCGTACGCAGCTGCCGCTTCAAAACGAGATAAAAGAACGAAATATTCGACGCACGTAACACTCGTGAGTTTTTATGCGTAATTACCAAGCCCGTGGACAAGTTGAAGTTGAGGTTTTTTTGTTTTTAAAGTGCTTATACAACATACATACGTACATATATTATGTTATCTGTGTCTTTGTGTTTGTCTGTGTATATGGTCCTTTGTTTCTAGGAATTGGATTAAGATATTACCTACTGATTAATTTAACTTTTTTTACTAGTTGTTGTTAAAAACTTGAAACACATACGATGAATTGAATTTCAGGAAAAGCTACCTAACATATTAAGTATAAGTAGGTACTGCATTCGTTTTATCAAAGCTTCATGATGAAATAAACGGTAATGAACATTTTAAAATATATTTTTATTGAAAGTTGCATAAAGGCATGTAGATAAGAAAAGTATTTGCGCCAGTCATGAAGTTTTAACGCAACAAACTTAGTTCCCTCATGTCAGTAAAAACTTTCTCGTCACAACAAATCTTACATAAACAACTACTTACTCCGCAAACCACAGCCAAAAGCCGACTCGATAAAAATCATAAACTTTTCCTCATCGGCCACTATAAAACGGCTAATATACACAATAACCGGTAAAACCGCATATTTCCCAGTTTTCCCCACTTTTCCCGCGGTGAACAACCTCACAACATACATGGGTATGTGAAAATGACATAAAAATACGCGTGCGCAACCACTTTCGATCTCGGACAGGCTTCCGTTGATGAGCGGTACTCACTTTTATTTTCTAATCGACTTTCGACCGTCCAATTATCTTAAAAATATATCTTTTCGATTATTGATTTCGATCACGTATCGATGTTGAGATATCGGTAACTAAACGTACCGCGTGGGTCAATTTTGGTGCTATTAGACAGATGTGCCGCTGTCCGAATAGATAATGCTTCCGTTACGTCATCGGAAAAGTATCGTAAGTAGCAATTTGTTTACAACGTATTTATTGCGTTTGTTTAACTCTCTATTTGTATTTAAATGGTTCTTTGATCAGGTAACCAGATTGAAAAATGCGACATCGGTCGGCATTTACGATTTTATACATCTACTTCAAGAAATGTCTAAAATGTGTGTGAAATTAAACATTTTTCCAAAAGAATTTACGTGAAATTTCGTTTTCTAAAGAAATCCCAAGTCCCGTAAGACTTTTCACTAAGATTATTTCATGAATTCTGTGTCATTTCCTGTTGATAAGATTTAAATTTCACTTTACAACATCACACGAAGTTTACCTAAGATATAGATTAAAATTCTGTGGAGTCAACACGTGTTAACGCACGACACTACCCCTACTTTACGGTAGTTGATCAATTGTCATGTAGCGTTATAAGTCAAAGCCAAAATCAAATCATATATTTGCTTTTTAACTGCACAAAAGATCTTAATAAAGAGAAATTAAAACAAATATAACAAAGAATATAAAACTTCTAATAAAGAAATCGAAACAAAACTTTCAATTGAGTTCCTATATCATCAATCATACTAGTCTGCGGGTAATTAGCACAATAACCGGTTAGTTATCGTAATATTGATACTATCATACATTGAAATATGTATAGCGTAACAGCGGATCATTTCTCTTGTAACAGTTGGCAAACAAACAAGTTATTAATTAAATTAGAAACAAGGACTTGTATCTATTTTTAGAGATTGACTTTATGGCTAGATTGGAGCAGAAAGTTACTTTAAAGAATCGTCATTTGAAGAACGGAGTGGTTTTGAGTTAAAAGATTTGTAGATAATCTAGGTACGTTATTTACACTTAAAAATAAATGTAGGTTTTCTTATGGGATGTTCTGTAACCGGTCTTGAATCAGAGACGCTCGAGTTGGTCTATTCAGAGGACCCAATGCCTGATCCATGTAAGGCAACAATGATAAACTGCTTATCCCCGAAATAGTGACTAATGTTTTCCTTAGTTAGGTCCCCTAATTGCCTAGGATGCTAAATGATGAAAACCAGAAATCGCAGGAGTTCACCTTGTTTTAAAGTGTATTTAGGTAACGAATTGTCGTTTTCACCAATAAACCCGTAGACTTTGACTTAACTAAAAGTTACTTAGCGCGAAGAAACACATACATAGGTAGTAAACAAACGCCTCTACTGTAGATGTCACTTTTAGGTTGACATTAAATGTCATTTAACTAAGCTTAGCGACTTTTAAATTTAATAGAGTTTAGCTTAATCGGAAATAAGTCACTTAAAAAATGTTCTTAACCATCTATTAAGTCGCGGAGAACCTAACGGGTTACCGGGGCTCCGCGTCGATGTGCAGGAGTAGGAACGGGGTGGTTTTTAGTCAGTAAGAGTCTAACACTCCCTCACGCCTCACCCAGGCAGGAGAAGTTATTTGATGATTTTCCCCCCTTAAAAAAAACTATCTATTAAAACGAATGTCATATTATACACACACCTGAATACAATTATAACAAGATCCTTATAGAAAGTGAATGTTAGCACCAAATCACCATGGTTAGATTCGGATCTCAACCTCCATAGTTAGCCTTCAGTGGTCGGAAGTCATCAACTAAACTATTGTGGCACTAAGTACTTGTGTTGTGACGAGAAAACGTTTCAATCTGATGTTTAATTACACATTCAAGAACATTTGCATACATATTTACGGAAGACATTGGAAATTAATTCAATTAATAAATGTCGCGGTGGCCCGGAGGTTTAAGACGCCCACTTCTCATGCATGAGGGTGCGGGTTCGAAACCTACCAACGGCAAGTACCAATGTGACTTTTTCCGAGTTATATGTACTTTCTAAGATTATTTAGACACCACTGACAAACGGTGAAGGAAAAACATCATGAGGAAACCTGGACTTAAAATGTCTAATTATAAGTTTGAAATCGCCAACCCGCATTGAGCAAGCGTGGTGATTAACGCTCAAACCTTCTCCGTGTGAGAAGAGGCTTTGCTCAGCAGTGGGCATTTATAGGCTGTTGATGAATAATGGGAACTTGTATTGTGAAGGGGTTTTTCTGCTACGTGTACATGTATACAGGACGAGTATATGTATGTATATAGTTAAAAATAAATTAGATAGCGAAGAACAAATATCAGTCTAGTTTTTATAATTTTACTTTTTTTAATTCCCAAAATTGTGCGCAAAACGCACAGTGCGCATACGCAATGTAGATACCTAACCTCCCACTTTTCCACTGTTATGTTATGGGTCATGTAAGTAGATTCGGGTCATGCTCGACTCGTCGACGTTCATAACTTCACGATGTAAGAGAAAATATTATAGAAATCACAAAACCTAATAACAATTTAACGCATCAGACACTAAACACAGAACCTGCCATAAGCTTTCTCTGTGAAAATGACAACAAAATACCTTTCTTACTATGATTAGTGTCACCAATCTATCGTTAGGGGTACAGACTGAGAGAAAACCTATCATTAGCATCAGCTGCTGCGTAAGAAGCTGGTTGTTAGATGAAACTCTTTGAAAGTCATTGATTGTGGCGAGGAGAAAATATTGGTAAATGTTGGTAGATCTTTCTAGTAAATAGATATACATAATATCACGCATTTTATCCCCGAAGGGGTAGGCAGATGCATTGCGGCACTTAATGCAACTGTACAATGTAACACCAACTTTTCATTATTTATGTTATGAGTCCCATGTAATAGGGTGCGAACCTATTTCAATATAACGGGCAAAATTCCAGACTTCGTGCTACCTACTACTGAGATTTAAAAAAAACCAGTAATAATTTGCCCGATCAGGGAATCGAATCCGAGACCCCTTGCCCGGTACAATTCCATACTCCGTGCTACTATTGAGAAGTATTTAAGTTTTATTATTTTTAAGTTTTATTGGAATGTGCACTTCTGTCTACCCCTTCGGGGATAAATGTTGTGATGTTATGCAATTTTGATGATTTTTTAATACTTAGATAGAGTAATCCTAATCACTAATCACTCTATATCTACTCACTACTGCTACTCTTTTGAATCCAAGACGAAAGTTAAGAATAATCAGTAACACAGGCTATAAAAGCAGATCCAACCATCCACACAGTCGCGGAGAACCTAACGGGTAACTGGGGCCCCGGCTCGACGTGCAGGAGAAGGAACGGGGTGGTTTTTAGTCAGTAAGAGTCTGACACTCCCTCCCGCCTCACCCAGACGGGAGCAGTCATTCAGATCATTCGATGATATTCCCCCCTTAAAAAAAAAAACTCCCCACAAACCTGCCATTTCTCACAATTGCTATAATTATTCGCTTCCACACAGCAATAAACACCTATCCTATTCCGAGCTTGGAATTAAAATAGCAATACCATATAATAAGACTTTCTATTAATACCATATAAATACAAAGTACTTAAAGAAAGCATTAATTGACGAGTTTCAAAGAAAACTGTTTTCCCTGTCACACCGCTTATAAAGCTATCCTAAAACTTCAAAGCTAATTTCAAACTTAACTTTAACGAGATGTGGTTGGAAATCGTTCACCAGTGAAGCAGGATAGGATAGCTTGATGTGTCGTTACGAAAATGGGGAGAAATTGACGTTTCGTAGCGGTCGCCATATTTGTATAATAGCTAGTTTGACACTTGACAGTTGATGTGCTGTGACGGTATTTACCTGAAACAAGAATAACGTGTGTTATAAATTGGCGTCAAGTTAATTAATTAGATATAATCGTTAATAAGTTGAAAGTTATAATAGTATAGTTTGGGTCTCCCGTCTGGGTGATGCAGGATGAAATGTCAGACTCTTACAGACTAAAAACCACCCCGTTCCTACTGCTGCATTTCGAGCCGGAGCTCCGGTAACCATTTACGTTCTCCGCGGCTCCGTATCGGCATCAGACCTATTGGGCTCCATTCGTGGTGGTCTGATGGCTTGGCAGGAAAATTGTAAAATATCAATTAAGTAAGTACTTAGGTACGGTCAGCACAGATATTATCTATACAGGTAACAAAATAAAGACTTGGTGCAGAGACAGTAGCTATTATTATAATAAATTGTATATAATAAATAATGGTATAATAAATGGTATTTAACCAAGCCACATTTTCTGTAACCATTCGTCGGTTCAGTAGCTTACTGTCTCTGTACTGAAACTGAATCAATCTTTATATTCATAGTAAATAGACGCACCTATGTAATCACATAGGTATATCGTTTTTAGTTTAGATAAAGTTAATTTTCAATTCAAATAAAATCCTAATTATAGGAAAGAAAAATGACCAGGGTGCCGGTAAAGTTATGGTTCAGTTTCTCTCTATATATTTCTACCTCTAGAGTAGCAACATCGACACCGAATACGATTTAGTTATGAAACGAATTGCAGATGTTTAATAATTTATTGTTGCCATTTTATGGTGATTTAGGTGATTCTCCTACAATTCATCAAATCAATCATATTAGAAATGATTCACCCAATGTTGCCTTTTTAGGCCCCCAGACTTGAGTGAGTGACAACGGTATTTAGAATTATCATCATGATTTTTAAACAACGACTTACGTGACAAGAAATGACAGCGCATGACAGGTCTTTCTCCCTTTCTTTCTTAAAAATTATGACAAAAATAAATATTATCGCAGTTTCTACATAAAATCTTATATTACGCGTAATGCTTTCATATTTTTATTATTTTTTGTCATGGCTATTTTAACTTTACGCGACTGCGTAAAGAGAAAACTATTAAACTATTAAGCACGCGAGTTTTAATGTAGTAGTTAAATATTTAATATTTATACGTAAAGCGTAGATAGAAAGCCTAATAGCAAATATAAATAATAAAAAAAATATAGAGATTAAACATCGTTAAAATAAAAGAAAATTACGAACTTAGGTAGCCACCACCCAACACGAAAAGATAAACCAATTAGTCACATTTCTCAGTAAAATTTCGACTTTATATATCAAAATGATAAAGTTGAAATCCTAGTAACTAGCTAGAGGATAACTTCATATGCATTGTCAAATGAATAAAAACCAACACACTAGTTTTCACCCACGGTTTCAAAGCAATAAATTCCTAAACGTCCTATTTGTAATAGTAATATTTAATACATAATAAAGTCGTGAGAAAGCCGTCGACGTGTCGCATCCGTTCTTTAAAATTCTCCATTCATAACGATACCTTTGCTGAATACTAAAACAAAAAGAAAAACGCGACTAGAACCCTGAAGAATAATATTATAACGAGGTATAATTCATGGTATAATGCCCATAAATTCTATGGCTTTAGAACATAGAAAATGAAAGAACGCAGAAGGTACAGTTTGCTATGGTAGTGTAATTTTAGGCAATGGACGTGGATACGTAGAGTAGCTAGATAGCCAGGTAGTTGCAGAGACTATATTCGCAAATTAGATAAGTAGTTATTCAAGTGTTATTCCCTTAATATACTTAAATTGACAGCTTTAAGTATCTTTGAATTCATAGGTAAGACCAAAGACAAAATGGATGGAAGAAAAATAAAGCTAGGAATGAAACTCCTTCTAACAAATCGCTTTCGAGGTGTTAAAAATTATCTTAAACCGAGTCGGAAACTAAAACAATTTGCTCTCTAACATTTTACAGTAGTAACTGATCTTCTGAACCACTCTGCAGAATATAATGGCCGTCTTGTTGACAAATACACAACTTTCGCTGGTCAGGCGCACGCGCAGGTGGCACGGCGGAAGCGCCTGCTCAGATTATGATCGCCCGCGGTGCTAATAAATAAATGATATGTCATTGAGTGTGTTAACTCAGCTAAATAGCGAAAGCGTATTGATATCGTAATGCCATTTTTGATACAATGATGATTGCTGACTGCACGATTGGGCTACTGGCTGCCGCGCAACGTGTCGTGGGTTCGATTCTCGCACGGAAATCTCTTTATGTGATCGATTGATTGTTGTTCCATGTCTGGGTGTCATGTGTCTGTGAACTTGTATGTTTGTTAACGCACCCACGACACAGGAATAAATCCTAGTGTGGGGCAATTTAAAAAAGAAGTTGGTGTGTGGTGGTTATGTGAAAAATTTGGAATGATAGAAGAAACTTCGCATTCCTTAATAATGTGAATTAACTTCTATCTATGTAGGTACTAAACCAAATCGATATTTCGATAAAAGACGAATAAACTAAATAAAAACAAAAAAATACTTATTCATAACAGCATCATTGCGATAATTTATATCAGTTGGAAGTTATTAGAGTAGATTTACAAAAGCTAAACAGGCTATTTAATTACTCAGTGTGAATAGTAATTACACTTGCAATGTACAATATTAAGATTTTTCGTTATGAACAGTAATTAAAGTTCAATTTTGAGTTTGCAATTTAATTAGGTAACCTTGTCCCAGTTATTATTATTATATAAATTAAAGTTATTATGACTCCTAACATAGATTTAAAATGAAGCAAACAATAGACTTCGATTTAAATTGAATTATAAAATCAATGTTATGCACAGGTGTCGATTATGAATTTAAATTATAATATTTTTTTTTATGGATTAGAATGCTGACGAGCGGACGGATCACCTGATGGTAAGCGATCAGCGTCGCCCCTGGACAGTCGCAAATTAAACTGATTATGTACTAGATAATAAGAAAATTAAATTGAATGTAACTTTCAACAATGGCAAAACTAACTATCAAATTAATTACAAATAACATAGCATCACGCCTTTTATCCTCGAAAGGGTAGGCAGAGGTGCACATTATCGCACTTAATGTCACTGTACAATGTAACACCTACTTTTCACTATTTATGTTATGAGTCCCATGTAATACGGGGCGAGCCTATTGCCATATACCGGGCAAAATTCCAGATTCCGTGCTTTGTCTTTTGTCCGACCCGGAAATCGAACCCGAGACCCTTTGCCCGACAATAGGCGTGTCGACAGGGTAAAAAAATCAAAAAAGTAATTAGTCCGTCATTAAGATCGCACGAAAATATCAGACACGTATTTTTTGTTTTATCAAATTAACAGAAGAATACGTAGTTCTTTATTCCGCATTAAAGTTAGGGAGTGGGGGGTGTTGACGTCACACTTACGGAGAAATCGTACCTAATTGTGACGTCACGCGTCATTTTAACTCAAAATATCTACATGTTTTTTTGGATACGAGAAAAAAGAAAAAATACGTATCGAAGATTTTTAAAATATCTAAAAGACGGACAAAAAATTAAAAAATCTTTGCCATGCCTATTGCACTTGCAACCACTCGGCTAACGAGCTTTCACATTTTAATTACATTTAAAAAGTCTTTAATTTTATATCTGTTATCGAACTGAGTACCTAACGAACTCTTCTTACTAAGTTCAGCTTAACGTGTCAACATAATAAAAAAGAAAGATATGCCGCCCTCACATTAATTAATTATTTAATCAATTAGAAAATCACAATTAAAGTGAGATAATTAAGACAAAATTTCTTTCTCATGATTACTAATCCCTTATAAGTGCGATACTAATTGCAACTATTGGAAAGCGCACACGCATATCCGGCGTTAACTTTCCATTTCGCTGACGATGCGTGTGCGCAGCGTACGAGCGGAAAAAAAACTAATTAAGTGCTTGTGTGCTTAAGTGGTATATTGGATGTAGGGGGATACTTAGAAATGATTGGTTGTAAGTCAGAGAAAATTACATTTTCCAAGCTAAAAAACCTTTAAGAAAGAAAACTATTGGCATAGGTCTTGATATAAAATGTATATGTAAGTTAATATTATGCAGTCTACATATTGAACTCTTAGAGTCATCATCATCATCTATAAATACCCACAGCTGAGCAATGCCAAGAGGCTTTGAGAGGCTGTGAGAAAGCCTCACACGGAGAAGGTTTGAGCATTAATCACCACGCTTGCGCATTGCAGGTTGGCGATTTTAAACTTATAATTAGATATTGTAAGTCCAGGTTTCCTCCCGATGTTTTCCTTCACCGTTTGTCAGTGGTATCTAAATAATCTTAGAAAGTACATATAACTCGGAAAAAGTCACATTGGTACTTGCCGTTACGTTGGTAGGTTTCGAACCCGCGCTCTCATGCATGAAAACCAGGCGTCTTAACCTCTAGGCCACCACGACATTCTCTCTTACTTCGACTTCAATTCTTAGATTCTGGTTATCAAGATAAATGATGACATTAAAACCACAGACCAGTTATCAATGTTAAAATATTCAGCATTCAATTAAGTGTCCATCTGGTAAAGTTTAACAGGACTTAGATATTTATTAAACAATCTTACTAACAGTAATAATGGCTTCCAATCTATGTACATACGTTTCTATTTATCAATAAGTAATAAAATCGATGTTAAATGTTCGCGATATAACATTCAAGTTATAATTGGCCAGTAACATCATAAGTTTATGACCAATTTAAAATAATCTAGCGTTCGAAACGGTTTTAACGGTTTTAGAGATTGGAATAAATGGAAAATATGGATTTCGAATGTTTTTGTTCGATTTTTAAATGGTTATTCTTCGTTTTTTAGTGCGAATTTAACTGGTGATACAGAGTTGAAGAAATATAATCAAGTGTCGTTAATTTAACATATTTACCGTTGCAGATAAGCTGATGGTGCGATAATCGAAAGTCGATGAATTTGAATATGATTGCGAGCATTTTTCAAGTAACCACTGCCATGTATATCCGATAAGGTTGATACGTGAAACTCATTACTGAAATTCTTATTAGCAACAACTTTCTTGTTTCAGCATGAATTACGACCATAGTGAGAAACCACGGCATACAAAAATATACAGAACAAAACTTTTGACATGGTCTCTTCAGAAATTCATCATCACAACACAAGACATCCACCCTGAACTTAGGCCGCCCCCAATAACTTCCAGAACGGTCGGTAGGAAGCGACCTGCATCCATTAATTACATCGTCTGCTGAATATAGGCCGCCCCTATGACATAACATAACAACGCCTTTTATGTCCGAAGGTGTAGGCAAAGGTGCACATCATGGCACTTTATGCCACTATACAATGTAATACCCATTTTTCACTATTTATGTTATGAGTCCCATGTAATAGGGGGTGAGCCTATTGCTATATACCGGGCACATTTCCAGACTTCGTGCTGCTACTGAGATTGTTACAAACCCAGTAATACTTTGCCTGGCCCGGGAATCGAACCCGAGACCCCTTTCCCGGCAGTCGCACTTGCGACCACTCAGCCAATGAGGTAGGTCGCCCTTTTTTTTGCGTCTGGGTGAGGCGGGAGGGAGTGTCAGACTCTTACTGACTAAAAACCACCCCGTTCCTTCTCCTGCACTTCGAGCCGGAGCCCCGGTTACCCGTTAGGTTCTCCGCGACTACAGTCCTAGGCTACTATCAAATAATAAAAAACGGAAACCCATTCACACCCGAATCGGGAACCAAAACAAAGGCCACCCCTGTGACTTCCAGTACAAACGGCTGGAAGTAACTTCCATCCATCCTTGCATCCACTTTATTAAAAGTATATCAAAATCTCGTAGTGAACTTGTCTATATAGACAATTTGTCACTTATGGACATAAGTGACAAATTGCCTGTTTATCATTACGACCACATGATATATGGCATTGGCACGTCGCCGGGGGCCGCTTACTTTCACTCACTGTCCGTACATTACGAGGTGCTGAGAGACAGTTTGCTATGAAGAATATAGCCAATTTGTTTCATTTTTGTCTGGTCCACTTCAAGTTAAGAAGTTATAGCTGTTTAAGTGAGACGGTTAGACAAATGAGTCTTGCATTATTTGTAAATTGGGTAACAAGTGCTTAAGAACGCACGCTGCTTTAAAAGGGCGCAGTTATGTATATTATGACATAACATAACGCCTTCCATCCCCAGAGGGATAGGCGCACTTAATGCCACTGTACAATGTAACACCAACTTTTCACCATTTATGTTATGAGTTCCATGTAATAGGAGGTGAATCTATTGACACATACCGGGCACAATTCCAGACTCCGTTACGTATATTATCTTAATGATTAATCAATTTCAAATCAAAGTATTTGACAAATGCATTCAAATCAAATCATTTTCCATTCTTCAAAGTAATTGACTAAAACACAAATAATAAGACACAGTCAATGACCATATATATAGTCATTGGACATAATAATACCACTCATTTTTTCTTTATAAAAAAAAAAAGAAAGAAAACCATTTATTCTTGCGCAGAACACATAACATAACTAAAAACTATAAAAAATAATATAATATAAAGCGAGGGTAAACCAAGGTATCATAGAAATAATATAATATAAATTAAAAATACCAAGGTTCAAAGATAAAGAAAAATAAAAAATGTAGTCTTGTCCATGGTCAACAGACAGAGTTATTTGCTAATGAAATGATAGAATACATAATATCTACTATATTATCTGTGGACCATAGACAAGGAACACCCTACTTCATTCACAGTTCATAAATTATTTTGCTACACTGTTAATTTAAAGGACGTTTATGGAAAAATGCTGCAATAATTTCCCACTTCCCTATGGTTGACTGTCAGAGAATGTCTTAAGGCATTAAGTCCGCCATTCGCTGTTATCTTTAAGATGTCACACTACATCCCAATTTAATACCAAACAAACACAATTACATCACTTACTTACTATTCATAAAATAACAACAATTACAAAAAACTAAACATACAATTGACGAGTAAGAATAAAAATTTCGTAATAAGAAAGTCAAACAAGATGGAGAGTGAAATTCCAGCCATGATAGCTTCAGCCATGTTTCTTTTTAATTAATAAATCCATTGAAGACGATGATACAAAGTTTTGTAATAGATATCATTTAGCTTTTTACGCTTTGTAATCGGAATTGACTGGCGTTGTAATAGCTGTTAAAATTCATATAATAGAGGTAGTAAGAGTTATTATTGATTATTAATATATTGAATTATTGAAATGATGTCTCATTGCACTTTAGATAGCTGACATGATGAGTAAATTTGTTTAATTATGTAATGTTATATTGTAAAGCTTAGTTACACCACAGAAAGCAGTTTTAATATTAGTTAGTGTCACATTCAACAGTAAGTGTAACGCTGACTTTAACAGTTACAGCAAAATGTGTTACACCAGCGAATTCAGTAGCTTTGTCAAAGTTAAAACTCTTTCCTCTATCAAACTTTGGTCTATAGTAATAATTTTTTTGGGATTTGAAACTCTTTATTGAGCTCGGTAAATGGTTTTGTGGCAGAAAAATATTTTGTTACTTCATGTTTAAAGGGTAGGCACTAGCATACTGTTTAAACAATGGAAAAATACCTACAACTGGAAGTGCCACGTTAAATTGAGAAACTAAAGCAAATTGAGGTTCTTAGCAATTATGTTTTTTCGATTTTTATGTCTATATACAATAATATATGCAATCCTTAAAATCTTACTCCAAAATATAGAATTTAAGTAAAGAATAAACAATTCAGCTTAACCAGCCTAAAACAAAAACAAAAGAAGCAAAATAAACATTAAAATTTCAATATTGACTCCCACAAAACGAGGACCGTTACCCATACGAGGCTGGTAACCCAGATTATTCCTGCATTTATGACTCATTGCACTTTCCAGTATCCATTTATACTCATCGAAGGAAATCGATAATTGCCGGATAGAATGGAAGCCATCTTGCGTTTCCACAGGAAACCGACTGCCATTATAGAAAATCTTGTTATTTATGTCTATAAGGCCAATTACTACAAGTATTTGTATTATATTGTTTTAATTTTGTTTGTGAATGTTTTGTTATTATGCCATAGCCATATGAAATAGGCAGGTGTGCTCAAATTTAATGTTAATATAAATTTTTAGATGTGTTAAAATATCATAAAATATAATATTACTATAAATGGGTCATTAATATTAATGTATTCGACTGTAACCGAGATTTAAAATAGTAATTTTCAAATGAGATTCAATAACAATAATGGTCGATTTGCATATATACAAAACGTTTGATGCTAAAGATAAAAGGTTAAAACGAGATTAACCCATTGAAAAAGCAATGATCTGAATAATTTTCCATTCGTCCTTGCTACCCGATTGCCAATAGACTGTTTCCATAGAACACAAAAATCGGGACAGAACCAAAAATAATAAATACGATCCGTTAAACATAACGTCAAAAAGCTATGCTTCGACACAACACTATGCAATAATTTTAATCGCAGTTTCAAAATAATCATCTGCAGATATAAATTTCGCGCCAATGCTCGTGAATGTGCAGAAGTGGCATATTAAGTGATGGACGCGATGTACTCGGAGCGTTGTTCGAACGATAATAGCAATGACATTTTGAGCTCGCCCTACTTAAGACAAACGGTGCGCAGTGCAGTTTAATCATCTTTAAATATAGTATTATTATGTGTTATTTTATCAACAGCCGACGATAGCTGTTGCTCTAAATATTTGGGTCCGCCACACACGAATTTCCGTGACGATTTTAGCTATTGAGCTCATTAAACGGGCCACATCTAGCAACACCTTATTATTGTTTTTAAGGTTCCGAATTCAAATACAAGTGGCGGGAGTATTTGAATTTAGAAATCCTTTACAGCCAGCATGGATGCAAACGAAAAATAAATGTAAGCAAATAGGTTTTGAAACCTACATCGCCTTTTTCTCACGACCTTTTTGCCGTTGTGCGCGAACTCGCGAGCTTGCTACACGTTCAATATACGGAAACTATTTGTTACAGAAGTCCAGAGCTAGGTATTAAAGTAGTTATTATCGCCCCGCCATTTGTTTCTGTCGATTGATTCTAAGACTTCCCTAGGGAGCTTAGCAAAACATGTAAACATGTAAACATGCCATCAGTGAAAAAGTATGTATTGCCTCCTAAGTATGTGGTTTTTCTACTTTTATCTATCTAACAAGGTGGTTTTGACTGAGTAAGACCTCATGCCGATGCTGACCACGTCATAAAATCCGGAAAAAGCAAATACTTATTACGTGAAAAAGTTTTACATTAAATTCATAAAAAAAACAAATTATACATTTCCATTCAACGTGGCAATGCTGCCAGTCTTCTGGGAACTTTCCCCTGTGATAGTGATGCGGACGAATACTTTGACGCTTAAATTAAGGGTATAATTTTTGTTGTTTTCTTTTACTTTCTTTTTATTTAATAGTTTAGTTGTAGTTAATTTTAAGTTGTAAATATTTATGTAGTTATATAAATTATGATTCTTTGATTAGAATTAGATCACATCATAACACAATATTTGACATTTAAATCATTATAAATCATAATAAAATTTAACTCTTCCATGTATAAATTAAAAATTATACATCATTACCGTTAAACTAAATAAAAAAACAAAACGCAGTTTCTTGTTTTATTTACCAAATCATTCATTCATTATTTCCCTTAAAAAATATTTGTTGGTAAACGAAAAATTTACAGACAAGAAAAGCCATTTTATATTTGCGTGAAAGACATAAATAAATAAAAGTCATTTTTTGAGTTTAAAGGAGCTCGGAGTATTAGTTGGACAAACAAGGTGTTAACGTGTTATTTAAATATTTAGTGCTACGGTACCCGGGTTCAAATCCTGGCTGATGACTTAATAATTATGTATATTGAGTGTAATATTTCAGTTTGTTGTGTGATGAGTAAGAATAAGATTTGTTCTGTTACGATTTTAACAGTAAATAGGGCTTTGAAAGATCTTAAAGGTATTGAGAGAGTAGGGCAATGAACTAATGTTTTTTTTAAGGGGGGAAATCATCGAATGTTTGCTCCCGCCAGGATGAGGCGGGAAGGAGTGTCAGACTCATACTGACTAAAAACCACCCCGTTCCTCCTCCTGCACGTCGAGCCGGAGCCCCGGTAACTCGTTAACAGGTTCTGTCAGGAGTCTGACACTCCCTCCCGCCTCACCCTGGCGGGAGCAGTCATTCGATGATTTTCCCCCCTTAAAAAAAACACTAGGATTTTCTCCTGTGTCGTAGGTGCATTTACAAATATACAAGTTCACATATACACGCAGACCCGGAACAACAATTTATGGATCACACAAAGAGTTGCTCCGTGTGGAAATGAACCCGCGACACGTTGCGCGGCAGTCAGTTGCCCAACCACCGCACCATACGTGCTCTCTATACCAGTACCACTACACTAATTATAATCTAAAATATACAATTTAAACTAAAACAACTCAATGTCATAACTATTTCAATAAAAATACCTTTTCAATTACCTCTATATGTGGACGTACTGACGTACTGTAATTTCCTGACATTCTTTAGAAAATATTTTCAGTCAAGTTTAAGTATTTTGCTAGATATTAAGCCTTAATAACTAGTTAGGAGACTTGTGGAACGCGGAATACAAACTGACATACAGACTGGGAGTATGGCTATCACGTATAATATACCTCTAATATACTAGCTTCTGCCTACAACTTCGTGCGCGTGATCCCGTTTTATACCGTTCCCGTAGGATATTCAGAATTTTTATAATTCCTTAATGTATTTAATATTTCCTTCTCCTAATAATAACAAATACAACAAAAAAACTATTAGTGCAATCGGTCCAACCATTCACGCGTGATGCCGTGACCAAGGGAAAAAGAGATTCATTTTTATATTTATAGATAATATATATCCCGAAATACATATGTGACAAATTAAAAATTCAAATTAAAAATGAGTTGTAAATCATCGATGAAAGGTCTACTGGTCGTTGAAGGATTGATCTAGTAGAGGATTGCTGCTAAATTTTGAAAAATGTAGGCACTATTTGTATTCTGTAAGGATCATAAAGTTTCAAAATAAAAATAAAAGTTCGTTTTATAGTTATAATGTAACAGTAACTAACAGCAGTAAAATGTCGTAGCGTCACGTCGTAAGAGCGTGCTATCAAAAATAAATTCGTGAACAAAATAAAACAAAACACCTAAAAACATTATTTCAAACCAGTAAAGCATTAATTATAACACACAATCGAATACAGTCAACCAGACATCACTAGATCAACTAAAACAACAAAAATGACCCTTTTTACAACGGAATAAAGGTTATATCAAAATCAACATATGACTATTTCTTGGTTAATCATATTTTAATGGCGGCATACCTCAGCGGGCCTCAGATTGAAACGTAAAAATTAACAGCAATTAGCGAGCTCCATTTTGTATATCATCAAGAGGATGTAAAACCTTTATACCGATAATGCAATAAAATGTTATAAAATACAACTTAAAGTTGAATGTCAAACTTAATTAAGGCATTGGCTGCCAATAAAAAACTATTGAAGGCAAATCCTCCGCTAATGTCGGTCACCGGTGACTGCCATGGCGTTTAACGTGTTAAAAGTCGTGCTCGATTTGTTTCGATACAAAGAATCTAATTTAAAAGGCGTCACTGAGAAAGGATATGCTAACAAAGACTTTTTTCTCAATAGAATTTTCATAATAGCCAGCACTTACTACGTCCGCGTAGAAAAACAAACAATCGTGAACATTCACAAACGACTCCCACGCATCCGCAAATGAATTTCCACCGCCCCATCCATTTTTCAGAGCTACAAACAAAGGAGGTAAAAAGCGTCCATTTCCTTTAAATATAAAACTAGTATGGTATTGTACCACAACATTACCGCGGTTGAGCATTCCTGAGCATCGGACGACACCAATTAACTGGGGGCGTGTCGCCGGCGCACTAAACCTGCGCCGATTTAGTGTTATGTGCGCAAACGCAGCCGTGCACCGCTGCGCGCACCTGACATACGGCTGGGAAAGTTTGCGAATAGGGAGTAGTATAAGGAAGTACAGTTAGACTAATCGTAGGGATTACTATTTATGGTAATATGGCCGTCAGTACTTGTTAAGTCTTCTGAATGCAAACCTGTACATGTTGTAATAGGCAGTTAAGTGTTTTACAATAAACAAAAGAACGTTACTGTTACTTTTGATACTTAATACTTGGCTCACATTTACACTCCGGAATATTTCACACATATTAAAATATGTAGAAGACAAGCGTCGCCATTGTCTACACAATAGTTTATGTCACTGCACAATAATCTGTTAATCACTTTATTATCTGACTGTACCTACATCGAACACTCGAATGTTGTAGTTTAGTATGATAATTGAAATTAATCTTATCGCTAGTACAATAAGGCAATAAGCCTTCGTTTATTTAATAATTTAACGCATTATAAAACATAGCTTCTGTTTTTCCCCGATCGTATTTAACAAGAATACCTATAGGTATTTTTACATACATTTTTACTATGCTCAGTGTTGCAAAAAGAGTCAGTTCATTGCTATTACTCATATTAGCCATGAGATAATAGATATTCACTGCTGAACACAGGCCTTCCCTAATGATGATTATCCAGAGTTTCAGATTAGCATAGCGTTTAAGAAAATCGACAGAAAATCATGTTTTAGACATGAAATTGGATACATAACCTATAGCAGAATCCAAAGTTGGAGGACCACAGCAGTCCATAGTACAAATCAGAATTATAAATATTTTTAGGGCATTTTGTCAGAATTATAAATAAATCTATATATTATATAAAAATGAAACCCGTTTCCCGTTGTCACGCCATAACTTAAGAATGGCTGGACCGATTTGGCTGATTTTTTTTGTTGTGTTTGTTATTATCAGTAGAAGGTAAAAAAAAATCTTAAAATCTTATAGGAACGGGAGAAAACAGGATTGCGCGTACGAAGTCGTGGGCAGAAGCTAGTATTAGATATAAGTTTTTTAAGAATAAATAAATAAATCTTAGTCCAGGGTCGGTTGTCTGTCCAAGGCAGCCGTGTGTCAACCCAGTACTCCATTTCTTCGTGGTAATTGAGGGTGGGTCCACTCGCTTCCTGGTTTCTTCCATAATGGGTTCGGGACCAGTCCGGTTGTGGGATAGAAAAAAATAAATTAGCATTACATTGCATGTTGTTCTCATATGTAGAGTATTGATGGAAATTATTTCTTGTCCACTTTTTTTTGAGAAGGTGTGCCCCGTGTGTGGGAAGATGTTTGTTTGTTTATTTGCTAGCTTGTTTTTGTTGTGATTTATATTTATGTAGTAATTGTGTAATGATCAAACTGCGGTTCATATCCCAGACTAAAAAATATTAACTAAACATGATTCCTGCAATCCCTCGTTTTGCATCAATTTATCGTGGCAAACACACATTGAGATTTATAACCATGCGCATTTCGACAATAACTAAACGTAAATTAATTAAAAAATCATTCGAAAAAAACATAAAACGAATGTTTATAATCATTGAATTCGCACGATTACTATCAATCACGGATTTTGGCGCCGAATTATCACTGAATTAATCACATTAAACAAATATTTTATCTGTTATCTAATCAACTGTTGGACTAATGAAATAACCGTGACTGTATGTCGGAAATACATTAACATTCGATAATTATGTTCGAATATTATATTTTTTATTTCAAATCGAATGGACAAATCAGAACATGACTTCAGTTTGTTCTTGATCAAAAGAGGTAGCATATAGAGGTTTGTTGTACCTTTTTTTTAATTTACAACTTCTCATGAAACAAGTACTTTGTTGATTTTGTGATCGTAAATGGGAATACAAATATTTTCTCGAGTTCTTCCCAATACATATTTAATACGTTAAAGGCCGCGTAGGATACCGGTGATCTACTCAATTACGTTAATCTCTCTCAACAGTATTCTGTCGGTAGTCAAAGACTTAAAGTACGAGTAATAGGGTAGATAACTAATTTTTATTTTAATGTCCGTCTGGTAGATTATTTTAAAACACACGTATTTTTTATTTTCTTACAGAAACGAATACTTTCGACGATATATTGATTTGAAATGTCACGTGACGTCACTTCTATGTACATTTTATACGTAGAAATGACGTTTTAGCCCCCACTCCTAAACTTTGATTCGTTTTATCTAAGTATTGTTTTATTATTTTGAAGTGGAAATGGGCAGGACATATGATGAGAGGAAAAGACAAGTGGAGCAAAATTGTTACGAGATGGTACCCAAGAGAAGGAAAAAGAAAGAAAGGAAGGCCTCAGAAGAGATGGGATGACGATATTAGACAAGTGGCAGGCGTCACATGGAACAGAGTGGCTCAAGAAAGAAGAGAGTGGAAAAGGTTGGAGGAGGCCTTTGCCGACTGGCAAACAGATTTCCAAAAGCTATACAAAAGCTATATAAGGGATTAAATTTTAAGTTAGTATTTACATTATTTTTAGATTAAGTTTTTAATGTATTTTCCTTTGTAACACTGATCTAAATCTGAATAAAGGCTATATTATTATTATTCCTTGTTTCTTTTATCTTAGCTCGGCTACAAGGCCGGGTTTGAGGGATAGTACGGGCCGAAGCCAAGTGCTATCCCACTTAGGTGTCTTAATTTTAGGTGTGGGTGTACGAAACATCTGTTTCATTCAAGAACTTTCTAACTATGTGGCAAGTATTTAAAATAGCAGCTTTTTGGAGACTTTGGTATGTGTAAGGCGGGAGATCTAGAGATTTTATTGAATTATGGAGTTGTTTCGGGATCACACCTGTTGTTGAAAGTACTACGGGGATGATAGTGACATTGCTGAGTCGCCACATTCTGGCTATTTCAATTTTGAGGTCCGTATACTTGGAGAGTTTTGCGGCTATTGTATTTTGTAGATTGTGGGTGTTTGGTATGGCTATGTCTATGATTTGTGCAGTTTTGTTAGTTTTGTCAATGAGGGTAATATCTGGTCTATTGTAATGAGTGGTTTTATCAGTGAGAATGGCTCGATCAAAGTATAATTTATGGAATGCGTTTTCAAGTACAGTTTCCGGTTGATATTTATAGTAAGGTACTGGCGGGGTAGATATTAGATTATTTTTTATAGCTATTTTTTGGTGAATGATATTTGCTACTTGGTCATGTCTGTGCTTATAATCGGTTTGTACTATGGATTTGCAGGCGCCTGTGATATGCTGGATGGTTTCTGATGCACTATTACATCGCCTGCAGGTATCGGTTGCTAACGGGAGACGCATGATGTGCTTCTGGTAATTGCGTGTCTCTATGACCTGGTCCTGAATCGCGATCATGAACCCTTCAGTCTCGGGAAACAATTCACCACGCCTTAGCCATTCGTTCGATGCAACTTTATCGACGTTAGGTTGGCTAAGGTCGTGGTAGTGTCTCCCATGTAGTGACTTCTGGGCCCATTCAGAGATTTTAGTTTGTCGGTCAGTCAGTTTTTCGTTGTTCTGTGTTGCTTGATCAGCCATATTTAAGGGTGTTAGTTTTTTATCACATTGAACTATTGCATTATGTAAAGTGGAGACAGAGCTTTTATTGGAAAAGTAGGATCTTAAGGTATTAATCTGTTTATTATGCAAGTTGGTAATATCTATAATGCCTCTTCCGCCATCACTTCTTGGCAGAGTGAGTCTTTGTAGGCATGATCGCGGGTGATGTCTCCTGTGTTTTGTAAGTGTGGTGTTGATACTGCGCTGTAGATTTTGGAGCCCGGTTTTGGACCAATTTATAATGCCAAATGAATATGTAAGGATCGGTATAGCATATGTGTTTATGGCTTTAATTGTATTTCGGGAGTTTAGCTGAGTGTTGCATATTACTTTTAATCTATGTTTGTACTGCTTGGTTAGTTGGGCTTTAATTTTTGTATGTAGGATTTGTTTCGCTTGTATGTAACCTAAATATTTGTATGTGCCGTTTTCATCTAAAGAATCAATATTTTCACCTGACTGTAGTTGATATGAATGAGTGTAAGTTTTTCCTGATTTGACTGAGTTAATCTTGCATTTATCTATTCCAAAATCCATTACAATATCATTTGAAAATATTTCTGTGGTGTCTGCTAGTCGATGTAGATCTTCCGGGGTAGACGCATATAGTTTTATGTCATCCATATAAAGTAAATGATTTATTTTACAATTTTCGAGATCGGTCTGTATAGTCGTAGTACTCGCCGTTTCCCTATATTTAAGTTGAAATCCGGGTTCTAAGGAATTCAATTTATTTGAAAGTGGGTTTAAGGCTAGACAGAACCATAAAGGACTCAGTGAGTCTCCTTGGAAGATACCACGCTGAATCTTTATGAATTCTGTGTGTACTGTTCCTATTGGTGTATTCAAGTGAAGTCGGGTTTGCCATGTTTTAATTATATTTTCCAAAAAGTGTGTGATGTGTGGGTGTATTTTATAAATGTTTAAAATGTGAAGTAGCCATGAGTGAGGGACAGAGTCGTATGCTTTTTTATAGTCGACATACATTGTATATAGGTCTTTCTTATGTCGCTGCACATCTTTGAGAATAACCGAATCTATAACTAATTGCTCTTTGCATCCCTGACTAAATTTTCTGCATCCTTTTTGTTCTTCTGTCAAAATGTTTTGGCTATCTATGTGTTTATAAATAAT
The DNA here is from genome assembly GCA_038387885.1 of Spodoptera picta. Taxonomy (NCBI): domain Eukaryota; kingdom Metazoa; phylum Arthropoda; class Insecta; order Lepidoptera; family Noctuidae; genus Spodoptera; species Spodoptera picta. The sequence goes on from JAZHFQ010000002.1 coordinate 1,853,662, forward strand.
ATGGGCTACGCATGAAGTTATTATTTTGTAAATTGTTTGCAAGCAGGTTATAGGTCTATATTTGGCGGGGTTAATTGTGTCGTTTGGGTCTTTTGGCAGCATGTAGGTGATGCCTTCGGTTATGTATAAGGGAATGTTCGAAGGGTCTTTAATAAAGTTGTTGATGTGGTTATATAGGTGTGGGTGAACCGTTGTGAATTTCTTGTACCAGTAATTGTGAATATGATCGGAACCTGGTGCTTTCCAGTTGTGAGCTTTCTTGAGAGCATTGTGAAATGTCTCAAAATCTACTTGTTCAAATTGCATTTGCTGGATATGGTTATGGTTACTTATTTCGTCCATTATCCACTCTGCTTCATTATTATGACAAACCGGGTTTTGCCATATTCCTGCCCAAAATTGTTGCAGACTTTCTCCCGTAGCAAATGATGTATGCGATGTATTATTTGATGTTGTGCTGTTAGTTGTTGAGGTTTTTAATGTCCGGTAAAATAGTTTTTCATTATTTTTAAATTGATTATTTTGTGTTTTCCGTAGTGTGCATTTGCTGTATCTGCCTAGCCGACTTTTGATAACTGCTAGTTTCTGTTTGAGTGTATCTAAAAAATGTGTAAGTTGTGTGTTGGGTTCTTCATGTGTGGTATGTGTTCTGTAATCTCTAAGTATCCTGCTAACTTCCCTTTCCAATTTCCTACTTCTATGGCCCTGTATGTAGTATGTCAATCTTCCTATTTTAGCTCTAATCGTGTCTATTTTACGTTCTAGTCTTTTTTGCCATTTGGGTTTGTAGTCTTTCTGTGAATTAATTTGAGTTTCAGCATTTGCTAGATTAACTCTACTACCATTAGCTTTAGCAGCTGTCCACGCGGCGCTGTATATAATAGTTTGCAGTTGATTAAAATCGGTATCTATATTAACATGTTCTGGTATTATCACTTTATTAATGTACTCTACTATTTTTGCAAAACTTTTTGACGTTCTTTGTTTAGGTATGTAGCACCTATTAGTTGGATGTGTTTCATTGAAAAATTGCAAAGCTTGTGGAAACTGTTCATCTATTTCAGAATTCCTTTCGTATGTTTCAGTGTGAGTATTATTAAGTGTAGGTTGTTGATTTATATCATTGTTATCATTTAGGTCTTCTATATTATTTATTTGATCCGTATCTAAATATGTTGGTTGTGTGTATATGTTTTCTATGTGTATTTGTGATTCTGAATTTGTATTACTCGTATTTTGGTATGAATTTGGGCTTACTATTTCACCTAACTTTTGTTCTACAGCTAATTTTAGTATCTGTAGACGAGTATCTGATATCATTTTATTGTTCATAATTACTCTTTTCTGGTCTGATATACGCTGTTCTGAGAGGTGTGACAAGTGTGGGTAATATTCAGCAAATTTTTCTTTCAGATTTTTTCTCCACATAGTCAAATCCGTTTCCATTCTTGTAACTTCAAAGTAACATTTAATTAGTGTTTCGTTGAGTTCGTTTGACCATTTCATTCGTGTTTTTGTGTGTGAATGTGTGTGTGTTAGTGGGTCGATCTGTGATATTGTTAGGTGTTGTTGTGATTGATTGCTTTCTTCATGTATGGTACCATTCTGTGTTTGTAGATAATTTCTTACTTCTAGTCTGATAGCATCAACTTCTGTAGTTGATAATAGCTTATTGTTAATAATGGCCCTTCTTTGATCTCCAATTCTTTGTTTGGAGACTACCATATCTGGGAATTGCTGGGTGAATTTTATGTGTAATGTGTTCAAATAAGCATTAGTGTCAGTTTCTAAATTAGTGATGATGAGGTATGTACGCCAAATGAATTCGTTCATTTCTTTACTCCATTTTTGTCGCGTATGTTTAGAGTCAGTAGCGGGTGACGGATTTTTAGCTGGAGCAGCTTCCGTTACAACGTCTACTGACCTTGTTGATGAAATTGATGATCTTAATGATCGTGATGTGATAGAGAGTGATGATGGTGTGGTTGATGAAAAAATGGACCTCGGAGAGGATGACAATGACACCGTAGATGTATCAACATCTGTTGGAGGCATTATTATTGTTTTATTATACAACAAAATAAGAAAATACGTGTCTAATATTTTTTCATTACCTAACTTACGGACTAATTAGATTTTTAATTTTCATACCCTGTCATCATACCAATTCTCTTACACAATCCATCAGTTTTACTTTTCATCTTCCTTCTTTTACATAGCTTCTAAATAATTTGCCAAATGATCAATCCCATTCATTGCCTTATCTATCCAATCTTTCTACTAGTTTTTAAATACTAGAGGTATATGTCTAAGGTCTGAAGTCGATCTTAATTATTCACAACGTAGTCATCGTAAAATGACATCTAACTACATTCATATAAACAGGTAGAATCTAAAATTGCAGTGTAATACATATAGTTTAGTCTGTCTGTCTGTCGGCGGCGTGCGGTTGGCGCTTCCGCATTGCGCCGGCGCAGCACGCATAGACAACAATTTTGTTTGTATTACCGTCCGTATACATAATATGTAGTTGTTTTAGTCGGTCTATTGTACTGTTCTTTGTAATTTGAAGTCGGTCGGTTTGATGTTGAAGTTTGATGTGAAAAATGCTTTTGTGTTTGTAGGATTAGTGTGATTTAGTTATTATGTGATGTTAAGCTTGTTATTCTATTAAGGGTTGAATAGAGGTGATAGGCACAGTTTTTGCAAGTAATAATGGTCAACAGAATAGAGTTCGAATGAATGCGAATCAAAATTGGTATTGATTATGACTTCTTAAAGGTAACAAGGACATGTATGCCTGTTCGATGAACTGTATCTAACAATGACAATGACAACGACGATTGATTAGTGTTTTGAAAACAAAATAAATACAGTTTACATTACCAAACCAATTTGTTAACATTTTAAATTGATTACAAAACATTTCACAGTTTCTAACTTCGAAACAAACATAATGAGCCTAATTTGAGTTCACAAAACATTACAAAAACTGACCAATCAAAGGGAATTTCATCAATGCAAACAAAAATTTTATCCAATCAATAGAAAGCTGTTAATTTGCATCGTAAAAAGGTGAAACTGCGCCCGCGCACCCGTTCTACTCTGATAACGCGTCACGGCGCGCGCGCAGCTTTTGTAACTAATATCACATGTCCCACTGTTTTCTAATAACTACTTGTGTTCTTAGATTGCAGTCAAACAGACTTTTATTTGTTTTGTTTTGATTGTAACTTGCTTATTTTTTTAAGCTTTTTTTTTATTTATTTATAGCTCTCGTTGCAACTGTTAAATTTCCTGATCTGAACAGACAGATTCAATACCTTCTACTGTAACTTGATAAGCTAATGTATATCCTAGAAATTCATCTATCCTGTTTTTTGAGGGGGAAAATCATCCAATGACTTCTCTCGCCTTGGGTTAGGCGAGGAGGAGTGTCACGACTCTTACTGACTAAAAACCACCCCGTTCCTACTACTGTTCTTCGAGCCGGAGTCCCGGTAGCCCGTTAGGCTTTCCACGGCTCCGTATCGGGAATCAGCCCCACTGGGCCCAAATTCATCTATCTTTAGATCAAAGTATTCACTGAATACATTTCTTATTTTTTAAGAGATAGAGATGCAAATTGGGTCACTGGCACCCGGAAAACTAAGGAGTAACAAGTGGGTTACTATCAGTAATCATTGCCTGTTGTAATCGCAACTAATGCTTCGAACGGCACTCGCGACACTAGAGGTACATTCATTATCACAGATGTGTAAGATAAATCCTTTAGGCATGTAGGGCGTCACTTAACAAACACTTCTTTGTTCGTAGCCGGCACGTCAGTAACATTAAAATTTCATAATGAATATATTCAACATTCTGAACTCCAAATATGAAAATCCTTCACAGAAATACAGCCAGCTTATCATGCGTTGCATCAGATTCACACTGACTGCAGTGGCCACTAATGCTCGCATTATTTATGCATTAAAGGATAACATTAAAACCACATCAGCTGCCGACGACCCTACTACTCGTTTTGTAACGACCTGTATACGTATACAGCGGTTATAGACCTGTTTCTTACTTACAAAGTGACAGGATTTTATAAGACAAGATCTGATTAGAATTTGCGCGTGTATGGTGATAGGCTCGGCCTTATTGGATGGGATTCATAACATAACATAATATCACATCTTTTATTCCTGAAGGGGTAGGCGTAGGCGCACATTACGGTACTTAATGCCACTGTACAATGTAACACCCACTTTTCATTATTTATGTTATAAGTCTCATTTAATAGGGGGTGACGGTGAGCCTATTGCCATATACCGGGCACATTCCCAGAGTCCGTACTACTAATGAGATTTTTTTTTAAACTTGGTAGTACTTTGCCTGACCCAGGAATCGAGAAAGGTAGGAATCGGGTCTCGAGCCCGGCAGTCGCACTTGCGACCACTCGGCCAACGAGGCAGTCAAAGTAATGGGATTTATAATACGTGCAATTGTTTATTCATCTTTTTTTTACTGTTTTCAGTTTTTTCTTAATATTTTGTGTTACATAGGTAAGTATTTTGTAATTCTATTTTTATTTTTTATAATCTTTGTTTTTGTGTTTGCCTAATTGCCAAATAAATACTTTTTCTTCCTTTATTTGTTTATTTTAAAGAGAAAACCAATTTAAAACGTACACAGAAAATGAAAATAAGATCTTAATTAGTCCTCGATGCAATCTAAGCAACTTGCGAAGGTATGCAGTACCAACACAATCGTACTTAGATCAACTTGATACGTATTAAGTTAGCTGGAGAAAGCTAAGCTCTAATTAAGAAATGATTCTGCGACAGAGGCGCGAATAGGCAGGATTTATGGGGGGGGGGGGAATTAAAGGAGGTTTGATTGTGGACTTAAATACAATTAACAATAAAGTTGGTTTTCAAATTTGTGACAGTAGCTCACAGATTGAGATCTGGACACATGCCACTTAATAATTTTGGACTTTTATGCTGGGATACTGAAACGTTATTCAATTTTAAGACGTGCTTAAATATCATGCTGTCTCTGTGATTTTATAAAGAATTTGTAGAGACAGAACTATACTTAAGCGCGATTTACAATTGAGTAACGTTTCAGTATTCGGGCATTAATGACAAAAAATTATCCACCGAATTGTGAGGAGTGCGGTACAGTAGAAAATATTACGGACCTATTGACGGAATGTGTCAGATTTCAGTCTGCAAGGGAAGTATTGTTTGAAGAGCTCGATACAAATAAGTATAATGTTGGAATGTTCCATCATATTTTGTCAATGCCTAACTCTAAGGACGCGTATAATATAATTAAGTTTGTTTTATTGCGTTTTAGTGTATAGTTTATTAATCGTAGTTATAAAATTCGTCGCGGAGAACCTAACGGGTAACCGGGGCTCCGACTCGACGTGCAGGAGAAGGAACGGGGTGGTTTTTAGTCAGTAAGAGTCTGACACTCCCTCCCGCCTCACCCAGGCGGGAGCAGTCATTCGATGATTTTCCCACCTTAAAAAAAAAGTTATATAATTCATTAGATTTGTAAGCTTATAAGGTCCTATGAAACTGACATGTACATTTGTATAATGGTCCCTAAATAAAATAAAGAAATAAAAAAAGGTTGGTTTTCGATACACGACTGATTTGGTAGTAGTATCCGCTGCTACAGTTATATACCGCGAAATCTTAACATCACACATACATATCTTGACTTTGACTTAGAAAATATACTTAAAAGAAAAATTATGTAGGTACTAGAAGCTCGGAATGATGATTTGTATTATAACTTTCTTGAGACATAACTTAAACTAAATTAATTATCATGTTTTCGGCTTACTCACGTAATAATTTGACGAGAAACTCGACTAGTTTCAAGCCATGCTAGAGGCTCATACTCATGAGCAGCTGAACGCGCAAATTTTCAGAACTAGTAGTCTGATTTCAATAATTATTTATTGTTAGATGGTACGTTTAATAAAGAAGGACTATATAACATAACGCTACAATCAATAGGAGCTGAGCAGAGCGGGACAAATCGCGCGCGAGTAAATTACAAATTAAGTTTAAAAAAACCGACTTCAACACCTCTTTTTATGAAGTTGATTAATGAATACACTAGAGGTATAATCTTCTCGTAAGTGTAATAAACACTTTTCTGACAACCGCACCAAAATCAGTTCAGCCAATCAATCACAAGATAATAGCGCACAAAGAAAGGTACATACGTGTGAAACCGAGAACCTCCTTTGTATTGAAGTCGTTTATCCACATAAAGTTACGATAATTCCAATAGTCTCTTCTGTTTCCTACAATAATCTATGACAAAACCACGGTTTTGTGGTTCGGGTCATAAATGCCAGCAGAACCGCAATATCGAGAAATACTATCGGTTATCGATTTCTAAGTTATTAGCCTTCGGTGACTCGGTTAATTTATAACTAAAGGTTACACTGATCAATGGTTTAGGGTTTAAGACATGCTTTAGACCGGCCTAAGACTAGGTTATAAAGTATTTACCCGCAAACAAATTGATTATATTCTGATTACCCTTCCAGAGGTCATTGGTTAGTTAATTGTGATGTATCGCCAGTAAAACGGTTGGGTAAAGGACAGTTCTGTAGTTTTATGGCTACCATAAATAATTGAGAGACGTTATATGTAATTTTATTCCTTGTACGTTATTGAATTTTCAATCGGTACGCAGTTAAGAAAAGGTTTTTATCGATTTGAACATTAAATTATAGTTATATTTAATGTGGTTTGCAGTTGTATTTCATTCCCTTTGATAATATTTCTACTGATTGTATGCATGATTTTTCTACAGACACTGTATGTTCACAATTATTCGCATAAAAATTTGTAAACACATTACTGCTAGTTACTTAAATGACAACAAACTATGGCTACATTATTATGATATGAAGCATACTCGCGGTGATTCCGCAAGGGTGTCCCGCGTCACGGCCACAGGCAAAGGAGGAACACCGCGGTGGTTTTAGCCGGTAACAGTCCGCCACATCCCTCGTCATCCCCACGACGACGTGGAAAGTCCATGAGGATTTCCATCGCGTTATAAAAAATACTGATTAACTATTACTACACTACATAACTACGAGTATTTCCCTCAATTATAAGACAGGAAGAAAAACAAAGGGAATGAAGTAAAAATATAAATACACAAGTGACCTGTAACAGGCTAACAGTTTCCTAAACTATCTTTTACTGCAAGTGTAACCGTAAGATTTCCATGTTTTTAAATAAATAAATACGTTATTTACAAGTAGTGTAGTCATCACTAGCACTCTATAAAAGACTGTACCGACCTGATATCAGAGTGGCTGTGTGCAGTTAGTTAAACCTGGATCAGGTCCTAACCTGTCATGTTTCTCATAAATAAATACTAGATCGATACAAATTATACTAGCATGGTTGCTTCATAACGCCTGACAAGATAACGTGATGTTAAGATAGTTGGTAAGCTAAAGCGAAGCTAGATAGAGCGAAAAATATCGTAGTCCTAGTTTCCTTTTCGCTAATATATCGTCATAATAAAAGCATACGGATGTTTTGACCTGAATGGACTAGGAGTTTTAAATTATAAGAAATGAATTTTCCTCATAAATGCATTATTTGTACACCTTATATTATGTACTGTTTTAACGAAAATCCTTATTATGACTACAGTGAGTCACCATTTTCGTCTTGTCGACAGATTTAGAAAAACGCAAATCTAAGCGCAATTGGTACCTGAAACCATAACAATGAAGGATTATAAGATTTACAAGATTTGTCCACGGATTAAGGATCAGAGGTGTCGTAGTCCGACTTCATTTCACACGTGGCCAGATTAGAGACTATCAATCCTATAAATCGAATTCATCAGTTCAGGGTCACCTTCGCCTCCAGTAAGGTATCTAGTTCAAAGTAATATTGGAATAATACAGTGTCATACAAAATCCAATATCTTTTTACATTTCACGGCAACGTCTCGCTGTTTGACAAAGCAACGCGATCAATTTCAAGTTACATTAGGGACTCATAGTCATGAGCAACATTCATTCATTCATAATCGCGACAAACGATGCACCGAGGGTCGATGGCACAATCAGTACTTTTACACATCAAACCAAGTTTAACATGTTAAACGCCAAGGGGTGCACCGATGACCGACGTTAGCAGAGTATTTGCCTTCAACAGTTTTCGATTGGTAGTCAAAAACTTAAAAAGAATATTATAGCATATCTTGTACTACATAAAGTCCATAATAGTTCTGTGTAGCGAACACACCACTCCTTAGTTGCCCAATGGTTGTATGTACCTCGAAAATAAGCACATTTTAATATCATAACCTCAGTCGTGACTCGTGCAATCCTTCGCTCCGTCTCTCTCATACATTTGAAACTAGAAAAGGACAACGGTCGAAATATTTTAGATATCTTATTTAGGAGTTGTAGTCCTTGTGTTAAAGATGTTGTTGTTTGATGGGAATACAGTTTAATTTCTGCTCAAATCTGTAATTGAAGACAAAGTATAGGAAAATTCTAGAATTGACTTTAACCTGTTAATCATAAGGCTTGTTTAAATCTGACGCTGGTGGCACTTGTACCGTCAGCGCTGATAGCCGAGATATATGAACTTTTTTTTATCTTTATTAAAATATAATGAGAGTCTTTAAATATAAGGGAATTATGCCAAACTCGTCGTGCCCATGAGAATTAATGGGGTAGCGAAAACATTTTAGGATCTGTCCAAAGTACGAACTCATAGATCTTAACAGCACCATTACAGATATATAAACTTCTAAGTAATGTTTTTAAATGACGCGTAGCTTTCAGCGCGCACGGGTCGTACTGGTCCTACCAGCCCAAGGCTAAAAGGTTACATTTCACTATAATACCGCTTTTACCGCACAAATTGAGATTTAACAAAGATCATCCGCCGATTCAGGGTCATGTTCGATTGTCGGGCGGCAAATATTTGTGGGACCCACATATATTTGTTCCGCGATCACGTGTGGGTGTTTGTGTACAGACAAACAGACAGACGGGGTATTTTTTCAAGTGTTATTGTAAAACAAGTTTATATAAAGGTACATAGAGTGAGACTGCAAAATAAGATTGGGGATAGGTTTCTTATATGGACTTCAAGGGACCTTTATGCAGACGTTGTTCCTCGATAGTGGCCAAACGTTGGCCTATCAAATACTTAATAAAAACATCAAAATTCGCATTTAATTCTAATCACAACCGTATCTCACTATAGTTAAAAAAAAACTAAAATCATTTGATTGACCGGTGTTACAAAATGGCTGACCGATACATCTTGCTTACACAATAATAATAATAAAAAACAATAGATTAATATCGATGTTGTATAGCACAATGCGTTTATTGTATGATTATGTTCTGTATTGAGAAATAACTTGTAATAATAGATCAACGATTACTTCTGCAAATGATGAAAGTTTTCTTTAACGCAAGATCAATGTGAAAATACAGCATCTATGAAGGACTGTTTCTTGTAAAAAAAAGGTAAACACCTCTGTTTACCTTTTTTTGCGATGGCGAATGGCGAAGAATTACGATCAACTTTATTACAATACAATAAAAGACATTATCGTTTAAACTCGTTTTCTTATCAACAGTCACCACAAACAAGATTTTTAACTTTAAAATATGACGTTTTAATTAACATAGCGTCAAAAAATCGACTTCAACCTTTGTATTATTTATCTGTCAACCACTTAACTGGCTGGAAACTGTCAGATGCGGTTGCGTTCCATGCGGGAAAAAGAAAAATAAACACCAATAAAGTAGAATCGAACTGTTGATTACTTATATTTGAAAAAGGAATTATAAATTCTTTGGTTTTAGAAAACAATATTGTTAAATTAAAGGCGTATCGACCGGTTTAATTACAATAAATCTTTATTATACCCGTACTCGATAAAAGATTTTACAGACATTAGAAAAAGGCGGGAGTTAGAGAAAAAAGTTACAAGCAGTCGAGCGTGAGTTAGCGACATAAGGCGCGAAATTCAAATTACATTTTTTTTATTTATAATATTTTGTGATATATAATTTCCGTAATTTACTTTTTAGCTTTAGCAAATTATTAGCAAGCGTTTAACTGCTTTCTGTGACGAACTTAGTCCTACGTCAAAAAAAAACCCTATTTTCCCTTGATCTGTTCCATAACAATCCATCTACATTTCGGGACGCGCAACCAACAACAGTAACGTACTTTTAGTATTCTTGACTTCTAAAAGTAGTTTTATTCTACTCAAACTACATAAAGTTACTCTAAAGATGTAACTCCAGATAAGCCCAAAGCAGCCTTCCCCCGACTAACCTCAACCTAACCTATTGTGCCTACATGCGTGATGATACACAATCTATAATAATGTCTAGCACCTTTGTATGAACGTTGTTATTAACTATGATTTAAAAACAACTAAATTACTATAAAAACTAACACGTAATAACGGAAGTAGCTATTAAAAATCACTTATAAACCAACAGACGGAAAGAAGATATAATGGAAAAATTCGTTTCGGACTGATGTAATCTGGCTTCGGAAAAAAAAAATTGTAAATTTTCGATTTTGAGCCCGGCTATTGCTTTGTTTTGGTTCCCGATTCGGGTGTGAATGGGTTTCCGTTTTTTGTTATTTGATAGTAGCCTAGGACTGTAGTCGCGGAGAAACTAACGGAACCGGAGCTCCGGCCCGACGTGCAGGAGAAGGAACGGGGTGGTTTTTAGTCAGTAACAGTCTGACACTCCCTTCCGCCTCACCCAGGCGGGAGCAGTCAATCGATGATAAAGCCTAGGACTGTGGTGTTTGATTATCGGGTTATCACGTTTTCTTTTGTTATAGAAACATATTAAAATACCTATAAATATATTCAAGGATTTACATTTAGTCAACCATCCAAAACATCATTGATGACCGCATAATTATAACATCAATATTATTTCAGTCAAAATTATTTTAATATCCCATATCACGTCGACAGTAATAACCACTTCTATCCATCTCTACCTTAATCCTTCCAAGAAAATAGCCGTGATATTAAAAACCAACTTTAAAAAACCCAAAAACTAACATAGAATGATACACCATTTATAAATCCCTTTTTGTAAGTCAAGACGACTTTTCAATTTTATACTTCGCTGGGTTTCTCACAAGGGACTTAATGTGATGAAGACGAAACCTAAATGAATTTTAAATTATTTTAAATTGAATCCAACTGTAAACGATTTTGAAAATAGTAAACAAAAGTCCTGTTTGCTTTTGGTACTAGAGAATTTAACCCAGCGTGTGAATTTGATTCATAATGATTCAGGAGCTCCCCAGGTTCCGATTTCGAGTCTAGAAACAGCATTCGGTCCATTATGGTCACTGTTTACGAAATTAACGTTATTCACATACATAAACATAACATAACATCACGCGTTTTATCCCCGAAGTGGTACGTTTTTTTTAAGGGGGGAAAATCATAGAATGACTGCTCCCGCCTGGGTGAGGCGGGAGGGAGTGTCAGACTCTTACTGACTAAAAACCACCCCGTTCCTTCTCCTGCACGTCGAGCTGGAGCCCCGGTTACCCGTTAGGTTCTCCGCGACGAAGTGGTAGGCATAGGTGCACATTATACCACTGTACAATGTAACACTTACTGTTCACTATTTATGTTATGAGTCCCATGTAATAGAGGGTGAGTCTATTGCCATATACCGGGCACAATTCCAGACTCCGTGCTACTACTGAGAATATCAGTAATGTAACATACATAAAATGTATGAATATTCGATGTTCAATAGACCTCTGCTTACCCAAGCAAAGAATAAAAGACTATATTAAAATCCCACTATCACCGTCGCATTTAATCTAACTGATAACGGATGGTCATCAGCTAAAAGAACCGGTCGATCGCTCATTATGATACAGATTATAATGGTCTTTTAATTCAGTTCATCTTCATTAATTAATAAAAAGGGATCCGTGTGTAACACCTGGGTTTTAATAGTAATATCCTGTGTACGGTTAGCGTTGAAACTAGTTCAGGCGATTGTAAAAAAACTGACATAGAGGGACTTTAAAGGCCTTATTATGAGTTTATTTTACGTTTAAAGTAATCGTAACGAGTACGCCGTTCGGCGTTGTGATTGGCCGGTTCCAATGAACCAACCAATCAGAGCGCCAGACGCCGTCTCGTTTCGATTACTTTAAACGAAAAAGAAACTCGTCCTATGGCCTCTGTAAAAAGACACAAGACTGTATTTGGGTCTTTCGTTTCCAGTATCAAACTGGACACGCCATAATGAGTATTTTCAACACCATCATCATTTTAGTGACTTTGTATCAAACTTACATATCAGTATCTTAACGCTGTTTAACAAGGACTTACCCCTCCTTAGTCCTCCACAGTCCACACTAAAGGAGAACTCGTTATTGCATCCAATAACATACATACATAACTTCACGCCTGTCTCTCATCGGGGTAGACAGAGACTATGGAATGCCAATTGGTAGGGTTCTTACATACCTCTTCGCTTCATCAACAGTCATTCATGCATCAACATCAACAGTCATTCAGTCATTCATGCTAGTCGGTTAAGGGTACTTTTAATTTGGCCCATCGAACAACTAATAATAATTATAATTAAAACATATCCTCTTACGATATCAATATCCTTTTCAAATGCGAAAAAATTATGGGAATTTAAACAAAAAACTACCTAAATCCCGTTCTTTAAGCATCATATTGGACTTAGCATCACCTTAATTTGACCCTAGTCATGTGAGCACAGGTCATGCTCTTATTGGTCGACATTAAACATAATTAAGATTATTATTTTGACCTTGAAGCACTCAGAATGCAATCATGTAAATGATTGCTACGAATTATGTAATTCTGGACATCCTTATTTGTTTTTTTCTAGCACCGTGTTTTGTAGCACCGACTGAGTTAGTTCTAGACGCCACTGGTTTGGTACCTATAGGCGAAAATATGCCAAATGTGAAGACAATTACAAATTATCAACATCATCACGGAGTTCTTCACAGTCCACAGCTATAAGTCTCTTCTATGTAGGAGACTTAGCCATAATCTCTGATCTTTACGCTTGGCGAAAGTAAGATTGCAAGCGAAAAGGTTTTGAGGAATGTTAAAGAATCACTCTCTAAGAAAGCAATTTGCAAGAAAATTGCTCTGAAATATATAAAACGTCATTTCAGATAAAGAAGTAAAATGTAATTGCCTCTGCATTTCCTAGTTTATTACAAAAATCGAGTAAAAATATCTTGGCATTGCTTTCTATGGGCAGTCGTGCGTGCGATCCGCACTACTTAGTCACCACGCTACAGAATTACGGCAGAAGTTTAAGAAAAAATATTTGTGAGTCTTTTTACTTGTCTCAATTATCCTAGGATAAAACTTACTGCCAAAAATTAAAACATGGGACTGGTGTTTAGTAGTTGGATACAAACGAGATATTTATAAAATTCATATATTCTTTTAATACTTGATTGATTGACGTTCGGCCAAAATGTCGCTTGGTGGTAAGCCATAATGGTGGTCGACGATGAAGCACGACTACCTATGAGCAATCTGTTCACTCGAGACTTGAAGACACCCAAGTTATATTTGTCGGGAAACAGATACCGGCAAGGATCCCATTCCTTTAAAGAATAACGAATGGAGTTTCTTGCTTGTTCTTCTTCATTCGAATCTACATTTTGGTACGAGCACCTAGCGTCACTGACGGACAGACTATTATTTATTTTGTATTTGTTGACGTTTCAAAACTACCAAATTATGGTTTAATTAAAATAAATGCTTTGACTTTGACTTTAGCTTCGCTAAGATAAGTGATTTTTGTGCATCATCAGGTCATTTGCGTCCATCACTGGACGCGTGAGCTAGACCTTATTGTGCAAACTTCGTGTATATCACCAGTAAGTAGGTAGTGAAGACCAACTGCATGAATATGATAAAGAATAAAGAAGCAGCATAGTTTCCAATAGGTATAAGGCGAGAGTAGGAAATAAGGATACGAGTGTACCTTCTGCATGTCCTAAGTATTGACAGCAGCGCTGGCGACGCTATCCCGCAATCGAAACGGCTAGAAAGTCACTTGACTGCGAAGTGAATAATATCATTTTAAATACTTCACACTGACATTACAATGAAAATGATTTCTTCATGAGTAAATATTTTAATTGTTTTGTATACTAAATGATGAATGTTTTAACGGATAAGATTTTAATATTTTTGGGTGATACGAAATTTGAAAATTTTGTCTAGCATATTAAATCTTTATAAAATCGATTAATCACACAAACTAGGTATTCATTTCAACCAACTCCTTATGACTTCATGGTTACCTCTCGACTCTCAAACTTCAATGCGCATGCGCAACATGATCAAAATACTTAAAATATCACATAACTCACAACATTATAAGCCTACAATAAAAATGTTCCGGTCAACATTGTATCCCCACTTCCCCTACAGCACCTCAAACTTTTTTCAAAAAATCAAATCGCTTTAGACCCTAATCAAGTTTCGCAGAGCCATATTTATTGCAGTCGTAAACACTATTATCCTTGGCCCGTGGCGAGTGGAGCAGTATGATATAGTATGTAGCATTTTTCAAATGTTTTAATTTTTATTCTAAAGACCAACGGAGATGATCAGAAAATTGCAAGGAAATATCATGATTTTGCAACGTAAACATCACGCCACTAAAAAAAAAACAAACCAAGTCCAAATAAATCCAATTCCAAAATTCAAATCTTACTGGCCATTCTCAAAACTAAACGACCAATAAGCGTCACGAATATTAGGTTCACTAAAATACGACGCATACGCATTCATTGTTGATTTTTTCGTCGTTTCGTTAAAGTCAGATACGAATGGTATCGCAGATAAGAACGCTGTGAAATATTATTATTATGCAAACAAAAAAGAGATCCCGAAACGAGAATTTAAAGATTACGATAACGTCCCGGCAGGGGGCTGAGTCTTGGCGCCAAAAAGTGTCAAAAAACATGGCGGATTTAAGTTGGCAGAAAATTATTAATCACGGGAGATTTGCGTTATCATGTGGTTGAGACATGGTATGAATGATCAATATTCGGTTTTAGCACTCGCACTAATGAAACGAGGTTGATAAGACGTCTTAATTGTGGTCATAAGATATTAGTCAGGTCGTGGAGGACTTAACGGATTGCTTAACTCCGGCTCGAAGTGCAGGAGTAGGAACGGGGTGGTTTTTAGTCAGTAAGATTCTGACACTCCCTCTCGCCTCACCCGGGCGAGAGAACTCATTGGATGATTTTCCCCCCTCAAAAAAAGCATTAGAAAGTCCCGAGAACTGAATAAAACTATACACGTTCTTTTAATATACAAATATCCACCTTATAAGTAACTTGTAGAAAGGATGGATGAAAGTAGAGTAACGAAAGAAGTATACAGAGCTGATATGAATGGGGCCGTCGGTAGAGGGCGCCCTAGACGGACATATGGTGACCAGATTGGCGATATATTAAAGAAGGGCCAAATTAAAAGTACCCTTAACCGACGAGCATGCATGAAAAGATTGATGACTGTTATTGAAGCGAAAGAGGTATGTAAGAATCGTAGTAATTGGCGTTCCTTAGTCTCTGCCTACCCCCATGGGAGACAGGCGTGAAGTTATGTATGTATGTAAGTAACTTGTAATTCTTTCTTTCTCAAGCCATGTAAACAAACCAGAATTACGTATTCACAATTCTCACAAGTCGAAACAATGGTCTTCGTAACAGGACTTTATGAAAATAACTTCGGGAAAGTAATTAGAGGGCAAGGACTTGCGCAGGCGCATCGGGGAACAATTGAACTGTGACAACTGGTGTGATTAGCATATGGAGTGAGGGTGTGCTGTGTCTCTATCGAGGTCAGGTTTGTGTGGAGATTACTGATGTTGAAGCTGATTGCAAGGATTGTATTGAAATTCTGTATGAAGGAAAAATCATTGGTGAAGAGGTCACGAGGTCGTAATACATTTAACACAGACCCAGGAATCTTCTAAGACTCATATTTTCGTGTTAAACTTGAAAACTGATTAATGAATTTTAAGGCAGTTTTCATTAATGGACAAACTGCATTTTATACATAGAAATGACGTTTTTGCCCCCACTCCTAAACTTTGATTCGTTATATCTAAGTATCATTTTAGTCTAATTAGATTTTTAATTTTCATACCCTGTCATCATCCCTATTAATGTTATTCTTTATTCTTACCTTTGTTCTGTAGAGCGGATTGGAGAAGTCCCAGCCAGGGGCCACGAACAGATACCCGCATTTTGATATCTTTCGACTTGCCTGTAACAAAAACAAATTACATTAAATATTGTATTCCGCAAAGGACTAAAACAATAGACAATGAAAAGAGTATTGTAAACAATACCAAAATTAATCATCAAATCTTATTCAGAATTTCAGCTTTATTGAATAATCATAAGGTTTTTTTTTTATTTTTTATTCTTATTTATTTACAGGGTTTTTTCACAGGAGAAAATGTCACCCCGATTATTGTGTACACGAATAACTTATACCTAATACATTTAATACTTAATATTACTGATTAGTCTACCCGACACCTTAAACCTATAATAATAATTTTGTATAGTTTTCTAGCCTCGACCGACAGTGGAGAGGCCAGAATGCTATTAAAAAATCCTACATTAGAACCGCAAACAAAGGATCCACGCCTCTGGGGTCCGATACGACCACATTCCGCTAGGATATGATGCACGTCTTCGATTGTACCACAAACTGTACAATTAGGTGAAAGTACTTTGTGCATCATAAACCCAAAGCTATTGAGCGGAACATGACCCGAGCGGAGCCTCAATGCCGTTGTGATCCTTTGTCTGCTCATTCTCCCCTCGCTGAACCAGGGTATGCGAACAAGAGATGGTTGAATGGTCCTATACCAAATACCCTTAGATAAGGATCTTTCATCGAAGTATTCTGACCATGTTTGGATACATCTGTCTCTAACTAAGGGCAAGAGTTCAGTGTGCCAAGGAGCACATTGGTAAAATTCCCCATCTGTACTTGCTTCGTTAGCCAAACGATCAACCATCTCGTTACCTACTAATCCAACGTGAGAGGGGATCCACTGCAGTACAACGGTTTTGTGATTGGCAACAAGATTAGCTAGCATTTTTAATATAGTGAATCCCAGTGGAAGTCCCCTAAAAGAAGAAATACTCGTGCATTTCACAAGATGGAGAAGAGCACTTTTTGAGTCAGTGAAAATAACAATTCGATCCACGTCCACAGACTCAAGATAAGTTAAAGCTTCAGCTATAGCAATAAGCTCCAAATGCATGATAGAAATAGTCGATACAATTTTAAATTTAAAAGAAATTCCAGTTTGCGAATCATAAACGGCAGCACCACAATAATCGCCTTGCTTCGAGCCGTCTGTATACAAACAATAGAAACCGGAATAGTGCGCGTTTAAAGAATCACAACATATTGATCTTAAATAATGTACGTTATAACAATGCTTAGGTTTATTAACTGAGTCTAAATTAGATTTTACAATATTTGAAAGGTCCATATTGCTAACCCAAGTGTTCATGGAAAACATGCCTATTTGACTGCTGCGGTACAGATTTTCTCGTTTGAGTATATCGTGAGACTCAACTAACAAAGGTTTTTTCTTATTTCTCCAATATGGATTATTATAATAATGGCCATGTAGTTTATCCAGTAAACTGATAAGTGGAAAGTTGTAACATTTGGATTTTAAATAAAATTTACCAGCTAAATATCGACGGCGGATAAAAAGAGGAGGTAATACCAATTCGGATTCCATTACATGAATCGGTGTGCTTTTGATAAACCCACCTATTAAACGTAGGCAAATATTTTGTAACCTGTCCAATTTAATTAAGTGTGTGTCTGCGCTAGTATCAAGTATAAAACTACCAAAATCAATACGACTACGAATAAGGGATATATACAGCTTTCTTGAGTGTTTAGGATGGACGCCCCACCCAGATCCTACTAAAACTTTAAAAATATTAATTAATTTAAAAATTCGCTCACGAACCTCATGAATATGTCTCTTCCATCGAAGCCCTTTATCAAGCCATAACCCTAAGTACTTTACATGATCTACTACCTCTAACAAAGTTCCGTTTAAAAATATATCTATTACTGGCCTTCGAAAACCTCTACTAAAAAAACAGATTTTCGATTGAATAATCATAAGGTTGAAAGAGATGGTGAGTTAAAGAAAAATATTTTATGTAGAGGTATATTTATAATCTGTAGTCGACATCAGACATCGTATTTAAAAAAAAAAAAATTAAAAATCATCCCAACTCTTCTTATTATGCGAAAAGAACTCAGGGTTTGATAAAACGATTTCGTAATCCGATGCTTCGGAAATTCTAAGAGGATTTGATTCTTCATCGATATTTCATAAGAATTCGACACCTTCGTTATTTACTGGATATTTTAAAATAAGAATAAATCTTGCAGTTTTTGGAATCCGTCTTATTGTTCTTTGATCAGAACCTAAACGGTGTCATAATCGGCTTCTCGGGAATTTTAAGTTACCATGGCCTCTCCCTATGTCTAATTTATTGTATCTTTTTGTATGTAGTTTTTATTTAGGTTGTTTATTTTTATTTTATTATATTAAAGTAACATAAGTTAGTTAACAATCACCTTGTTAGAGCTTATTGGTTTTACGATTTTTTTTTTAATTATTTTCTAATTTCTTATCTTCACAATTTGTCATTTAAAGATTATTTCTCCCGTATCTCTAAATTATTTGAAATGTTCAATGGCTTGGTTTAAAGACTGTAATGTTATACTATTTTAATTTAAATAAATAAATGACCAATGTACGAAAGACTTTTCTATTTACTCTTTCGACTAGACTTAAATCCCATTTCATACTTCATTCATACTTCTAGTACTGGTATTAATAAACTCATAATACACAACAAAACTAACACAGAAACTGAATTAAAGATGGTATCTATTAAATACACTACACATAAAAAATAAAATACGATCAGCCATAATATAAAAAGAAAACGAATGATTCTTTTACTTTATTAAATATCAAGAATGATAATCATAGCACATTACAAACTGCAATAAAATTCTAAGATAAAGGTACTAAAGAGAAAAATATTAACAAGAAGATGGTGGCTGTAGGCAACAATTTTATAACACGGTGTAAAAATGTCAACAGATTAGAATTGAGTATCGAACCCGCAATAACTACAATGTTAGAACTCCGTGAAGTTATTCCAGGATTATTAAAAAGGTTCTGCATAAGGTCTATTTATTAGACAATGTTGAAGTAGAGAAATAATTTTGAAAAACTTGCAGCCATGTTGTTATTTGTAGCCTGTATTGTATTTCTAATAGTTATAGGATATTTTTGACACCTAATTAAAGTGGATTAGGTGAAAGATTATTTTCAGATACCTTATCAAGCTTACTGGGTTCTTCATCAAGTAGCTTCGGCAGCGTAAATGCGTATATAAGTTTTAGGTTCAATATTGTGTTGGTTTTAGAACTTACATTTTCGGATATTTGAAATATGTTTTATGTTTTATTTATTTGGACTCCCAACAAAAGATACACTTACATGCAAAAAAATAATCCACCACACGTTACAATAACCTTGTGATCCTTCAATTAAAGGGAATCACATCATGCCCATACAAACATTTATAGCAATTGAATGAAATTAGATTAAATTAAATTACAGAAATGTCAAGAAAATACAAAAGAAATACAATATCAAAAATCCAAATCATAACATAACAATGCAAAACAAGTCAAATAAAAAAAAAATATTAAACATAAACAATTTTGGATGAACAATTCATAAAATAAGGTCTATTTAAAATTAGAAATTAAATGAAATAATCTTTGTATATAATCCTAAAGGTAATTAAAAGTTCCAATATTAGACATCAAATAGTCAAATAATCACATCTAATCTAATGAGATCAAAAATACCCACTCACTAATTAATGTCAATAGTTAGAATAAAAATATGAAATGTCTTCGCTTGCCTAAACTATATGAAATAACTTAAATAACTTAAATATAATTTAAATGTAATTATGCTAGAATAGACTGCACAAGAAAAACTAAATATAGATATAACAAATGAACACTGACACCATGACTTTAATCTGTAATTTGTGATTTGCTAATTAAATCAAATTGATTGAAGCTGGCTAATCAACACACATTGTCTTTCAGTCAGTTGTTAAAGAAGTAAAGATTAAAGATTTAAATATCCGAATATGTAAGTGTATCTTTGCTCAATTAAATCGTTGCTTGCTTCTTGCTCACATCATTAGCTCTTCTCTGCATCACCCAAAGGTCAGACTGGGAGAAAATGCCTGCGGCATTAGGTCCACCTTGTGTACACTTTGTGCATGAAGCGTAAATAAAATAAATAAATAAATAAATAAATAAAGAAAGAAAAAAAAATATTTTTTTGGTACAACACCAGGCACAAACACAATACAATAAATACAATGCAAACAAAAAATTAGGAGTGAATTAAAAAATTTAAAAAAAAAATCATAAATAGATGTAGGTAGGTATATACAAAATTTAAAAGTTAAATATACCAACAATAATCATGTGCCCGACAGCTGCACCAAAAAATAAATATATACATAAATATTTATTTTCGAAATTACCAATAAACTTATTCTGTATCACACATGAAGGACAAATATTACTGTTGCAGAATCAAGATTCAAGGATGATTTATATGGAAAGCAGTATCATTACCAATAACCAATGACCATTAAATATCAATTATCCTCAGATAGTATCGATAGTGAAAATCAGTTTTCTCCCAAGGTTGAAGGTGTGTGGAAAGCGTGCGATGCCATGCACTTATTTATAACTATACGGCCTAGGAGCTGACCTTGGTCGTTGGTCACATAGGTACATTTACTGGGAAACTAGAAAACTAGAATATTTTGTTGTAAACATGCATGTGGCAGGATTAAAATTAATAGCTGAATGATTTATTTATTTATTTATTTATTAAACTTTATTGCACATACAGTGAAATTGGCGGACTTAATGCCGTAGGCATTATCTGAAAGTCGACCATTGGGTGGAGCAAATGTTAAAGCAAAATGGTAAAAAGAAAGTATGAAGTAGAAAACGAAGTTAAGGTAATAAAATATTAAAAAGGGAAGACATGATTGTTATAGTCGATAATACATAACTAAAGGTATAGGGAATTAAAATGAATTATATAATAAATATATATCCCAAATATATATAATATACATATAATATGATATAATTACTATATAATACATACATATATAAATAAATGCAATTATTTAAATACTTTTTCGTTAATAAATAGTATATAAGAAGTGGTTCTTTTCAGAAAATCGCCCATTTCTACTATAAATTGCCAGTAGTTAGTAGATATTCGAAACAAGATATGAACATTCACGGCTGTTGCGGTGACACGCTTTAAAACCTTAACAATGTGACATAATAGAGGTAGATAATTAAATTTTACAACTGGTCATACTCACTGAACTGTTCAGTTTTTACAGACAAAACAAAAAGAATGTACAAATAATCTCATGCATGAGGATGCGGGTTCGAAAACTACCAACGGCAAGTACCAATGTGACTTTTCCGAGTTATATGTACTTTCTAAGATTATTTAGACACCACTGACAAACGGTGAAGGAAAAACATCGTGAGGAAACCTGGGCTTATAATTTCTAATTATAATTCTGTAGTCGCCAACCCGCGTTGAGCAAGCCTGGTGATTAATGCTCAAACCTTCTCTGTGTGAGAAGAGGCTTTGCTCTGCAGTCGGTATTTATAGGCTGTTGATGATGTACAAATAAAATACAATCAACAACAGATTACAACACCGAGCATAAATAAAAAAATCACTTCCGAAACTTTTAAATTTTCTAATTTATCTCTTAATTATAGAAAAATCAACTCCCAATTAGTTTATAATAAGGGTGACATTGGTTCGTTACGCCTAAAATTTTTGCTAAGAAAGTTAGTCAAACACTAATTATGATAATCAAAATGTCTTTATTTTGCATTCCGCCATTAGTTAGAAGACTTTAATTTATTTATACTAATACTAATCTTATATGTTATATTTATATCTATGTCTATATATTGTATAAAGCTGAAGTGTTTGTTTGTTTGTTTGACTGCGCTAGGCTTGAAAACTACTGGTTTGATTCAGAAAATGTATTTACTTAATTATTAGGGGATAAAAACAGACACATTTGTAAAATATTACATGAAAATGCTTTTTGTGTTGGATAGTCCAATTATCGAGGAAAAGTATATGTTATAAAACTTCACGCTACGATGTATAGGAGCCGAGCAGGGAGTGAAAACCGGCGCGTATATAGTATAATTCTATTAGACTAACGAGATAGTATCTTGCATAATTCTATATTTGTATGCGTTGGGGGCTTAGACATTATAATTAAGTATGTATTTAATGATAATTAGCTAGTTATTAGTGCTTTAATGTCCTTATTTACCATATATTATGTTCAATGAATCATCGAAACTTCCTTGTTGATGTGGGAAAAGCAGAACTAGTTCTTTATATTGTTTGTTTTCTAGATTGCTTAATGAATTTGTTTTCTTGCTAATCAGAATAGAATATTTATTAAGCTAGTTAGAAAGGGCTTAAAGTTAAATGATCATAAATAGGACAAAAATTAGCAGTCATTAGTTTAAAAATGCTATTGTCAATGCAATAATGACATTTACAGAAAAACCAG
This sequence comes from Spodoptera picta, assembly GCA_038387885.1. Taxonomy (NCBI): domain Eukaryota; kingdom Metazoa; phylum Arthropoda; class Insecta; order Lepidoptera; family Noctuidae; genus Spodoptera; species Spodoptera picta. The sequence goes on from JAZHFQ010000002.1 coordinate 1,876,521, forward strand.
CGTCATAGAGAGCGCTAAACTAAGATAATGACAGCAACCAAAACGTATCAATCGCTTCTCATAAAAAGAAGCACCGTGAAGGTATGGTAATCAAAACTATTGAGGTAGCAAAAGAGTCATCAGACCCCAAGATACAGTTTCACGATGTCACCGAGGTCACTAACCCCTTACGTCACCGTGACAGTTAGTCTGCGTGATTCGCGCCAAATTAGCAACGATTTCGTTTTTTTTTTTTGTTATTATTCACTTTAAACTCGAGTTTTTTGACCGATGCGTGTGCGAAATATATTTTGTTTAGCTTTTTTTTCTTGTTTCGTAATTGTGTTACAGTTTTGTGTTTTGATGTTAGTATGGTGTAATGAACTTGTGTAGTGCAATGGACTGTAATTATAGGGATTTAACCTTACTTAACTAGGTCAGAAAGTAAGATTTTTTGATCTCATTTGAGACCATTCTGAAGTTTGTAGGGTAGCAAGGTAGCTAAATTTAATTTTAGTTGCTAATCAACTAAATTAACTGTTCATTTTCAGACAAGACAAGTTGTTTCATTTTCCTATTGTCTTACATTGTTACATTACTGTACCACCCATTCGTATTAGAATTAAAATAATTAAAAAAAAATCCAACCATCCTTACCCGGCATTACCTCATTGGTACTATAACAACACTTCGCAACTTCTACTTGGCAACATAACTACATTGAGATACACCTAATTCACTTCACACATACAGTTGTATAATTTAGCGTGCATTGCCCAACTAATAGTGGATAGAACAAAAAAATTGAGGATAAAATACAGTTTTTCCTGTTCAAGATTAAATAACATTAGAATTACAGTAATATTCTTATTATAGAATCATTATTACAGTTTTTTCAGGCACCTAAAGCATGTACGTAACGGTGACTGGAATGGGAAGAGACGGAATAGCGTGTCAACAATTATATTTATAATGAAAACCAATCTCAACTTGGTTTGGTTTGAAGAGAAAAAACAAAGAATATAACGTATTTAAAGATGTTTATTACATCTTTAATAATAAGTTACTTTAAATCAGCTTTGATGACTTTAATGTGATAAAAATTTAAAGATCTATATAGAGGTATATAAAAATGAAACCCGTTACCCGTTGTCACGCCATAACTTGAGAACGGACCGATTTGGCTGATTTTTTTTTTGTTGTGTTTGTCAGGAGAAGGTTCTTATGACAGAAAAAAATCCTAAAAATCCTACGGGAACGGGAGAAAACGGGGTTGCGCGTACGAAGTCGCGGGCAGAAGCTAGTTGTATATAGAGGTAAATAATTGACTGATTGCACGGTTGGTGCGGTGGCTAGGCAACCGGCTGCCGTGCAACGTGTCGCGGGTTCGATTCCCGCACGGAAAAACAATTTGTGTGATCCACAAATTGTTGATTCGGGTCTGGGTGTCATATTGTGTATGTGAACTTGTATGTTTGTAAACGCACCCACGACACAGGAGAAAATCCTAGTGTGGGGCAACGTTTTTTTAAAAAAAAAAAAAATAATAAATAATTTATTCGAAAGAAAGAAGTAAACAAAATATAAAACAAATAAAAAATCATCGTCAACTAATTGAGAAAACCTCAATCAGTTTCAGGTCACAACGGGCTCTACATTCATGAGCAGCGTGCGCGGATGCGGTGACGTCACGTAGTCAACCGCCTATTTATTAATTCTATTAATTCAATTTTCGAACAACTGAAGATTTTCATCTAATGCTTTTCATTACTATACTGGCGTGGTGCCTGAGAAAGGGACCTTGCACAAAGGGCCAACTCACAGGAACCAATTCCAAAGACTAACGTTCATTCACATAAAGGTAATAAATACTATATCAATACAGTTCTACGGTAAAGTGTGAAGGTATCTTTATTTATGAATTATCGTAATTTTACATGCATATCTACGAGTAAAGTATGTACTTTTTGTATGTATGTCAGTCCCACAGGCCCACATGTCACCGGCAGCACCGTTATGCCATTAAAGCGACAATACAAATCTATGCGTATCGAATGTCTGCGCGCGCGCCGTTAGATCGTATCGCGCGGGAGTTGCAAATTGAAAATTATTATAGTAATGGTGACTTTGTGAGTTATAATCTGTAACGATCTTTGAGTCTTTGGTTGTGTGGTTGTTTGCGTGACTGCTCAGCAGTCTCGGGATCGATTACTGAATCGGGTAATCGATTACTGGGCTGTTTTCGGTAATATCTAAAATCTTACCCTCAAGTGTATTTTACAGCGAATGAAAAAAGTGATAAGGTCTCTTTTGTAAATAACATATGCAATTGTACATTTCTTGATCTGTTGAACATCATGAATCACAACAGTAATGTGATAACTTAGGTAATTCCATTTGATGAGAATACAATACCCAACAACGTCCAATAAAATTTTACAATACAAAACAGCAATATTCATTTGTGGGTAACAATTCCATTAACATGCTCGTTTTAATACTTGTGCTAAACGTTTTTCCAGCTATTAAAGGGTTCCACATAGATGACAAATTAAAATAGAAACATGCCTTATTTTCCTTTAGCTAACCAAGGATCTCAGACAACACCCTTGTTCTTCCCGCGGATGTCGTTAAACTGGAAAAAAGGACTACACAATTCTCATTCGCCAGATACCGCAGCAGCGCTCTTTGATAAACACTCACGATTTAAAATGGAAAGGAGTTGGAAATCCAAACAAAACGAATAAACCAGAGATCAGGTAGCACCTTCTGAACAATACACCTTCATTTATGGGTCACGGAGCATTTGAAGGCACTAATCCCATCACCAAACCCCATAAATTGTCAACTGCACGACAACCGGATTATAATATTAGTTATGTCACTTTACAAAAGGTCCCATAAAGTCATAGGAGTTATATGGAAATCATTTTATTTACGACTGTGATCACCAAAAACATATTTTGTTAGTATTAATATTAAGCTACCGTGTATATAATCAACTATATTATAAATACCATAAATTTGTTACGTGACAACCATAAAACTGGTGGTGCTATGGGATCGGTTTATTATTTATGGTTATCCCTTGATGATGTGGCGTGGGGGATAAGCGAGGAGCGGGAGAAGTTCTTCAAATGGTTTTATTACCTAATTGAAGAATGTATGTAGAGGTGTTTTATTTTTTACACCACTCCTGGAGTTGGTTACAGTCCGCCTGATGAAAAACATATTCTATATACGATATTTGACTGCACGGTTGGTGCGGTGGCTGGGCAACCGGCTGCCATGCAACGTGTCGCGGGTTCGATTCCCGCACGGAACAACACTGTGTGATCCACAAATTTTTGTTTCGGGTGTGGGTGTCATTGTGTATGTGAACTTGTATGTTTGTAAACGCACCCACGACACAGGAGAAAATCCTAATGTGGGGCAACGTTTTAAAAAAAAGAAAAATAATATCTCGACAGTTGCCGACTCCGTCTAAATGCTGTGTTAAAGCATTTTACCCGACTACGGCAATGATTTTATCTCATAGAATCATTTGTAATCATATCATAAACCATTATAAGCTTATTTTCCTCGATTGTTTAACATAGGTTCTTTAGAAATATCTAGCAAGAAGTCGCATTAAACACCAGACCTCAAGAAATCAGTATAAACTTTTGAAAAATCATTCATTGTATTTTCATCATCATCGTCGTCATCATATCAGCCATGGGACGTCCATGATTGTACTTTACGAGTATACAAAATTTAAGAAGCCGCTAGATGTCCCAACTTGGACATCACCGTTCAATGTAAAATATTATCCTAAATTATGATATCTAATACCTGTATAAACTGAAGTTATGTTGACACAGCAGTTCATATTACAACCATCAATGAGGAACAGCTGGTCTATGAGCTTAGTGACCTCGTACGGACTATATTTTATATAACTGAGCCCTTACGTCATCAACGGCTTTACTTGTATAAAGTATTGTATAAGAATCTATATTGATGAAGTAATTTATGGAGACCTATGGTCAGCAGTGGAGGGCTTTGAACGTTTAGTGGATTTGATGATGTTACTGGGCAAAATCTTTAAAACTATTTATCATATCATAGTGATTTTGTATGGTATGCAAATTTATACTTATGTTTCACTGCTTTTCCTTTCAATTTCATTATGCAAACTACCATGATTAAATGAACTGATGTAGAGGATATCGTATCGAAGGGTTTGCCGGTAATTTACAATTTCCTTCAGGCGACTACAACATGGTTATTAATTTATTATAATAGATACGTTCAAACAAGTTAATTTGCTGCCCTGTTAATTTCCTGGTGATACATGATCGCTTTATTTCTTGCTATACATTTATTTAAAGCACAACAATAAATATATTCAGCGCTCGATTATCTACAGTTTACACTGAAGAATTAACTAACTAGGCTTTAAATTGCAAGGCAAATAAACATTTCAAACAAAATAGTCGGCAACGTAGCCGACCAAACATGGCGTTCATTATCGCGAGCGATCGCATGCGCATGCGCGCATTGCGCGGCCACGATTACTTTCCGAAAGTGTAAATAATTCGAATTACAATAATCGATAGTTTCTCAAGTCGGTCGGTAGATGGAGGTCGTGCGCAGTGGCGCGGCGGAGGGGGTCGTGAGAACTGGGCGACTTGCACTTTCGTCGGCGCGCGCGAAGCTCGATGCGCGATAGCGCTGCGCCGGGCGCCGCGGAGTCTGCGCACGAGTCTAGCTCAAGTACTGATTAATCATCAATCTCTCAGTTTACAAGACACGGCAATCCTCAGAGAAAGTGCGATAACTTACATCAGCCTCAGTTCGCTCGTGTACAGGAAGTGTGACGGAGAAAATTATCAACATCACTATCCATAACAAATAAAAAAGTACAAAAGATGAAATAGAAAATGACAATAGAAAAAAGCGAAGTTACTTTCTATCGTATCAAAATCAGACGAGTCTCGGGACAAAAACTAGTGACAATGAAATCAAAATGTTGATAGAATCACGACTTTCAACAAACAGTGCACTGTAAGAGCTGAACCCTGCAGCCCGGTCATTGTTACACATAAACACTCGTTACTGGGAGTGACAATTAGAGACTCGTCTCTTTGTCTATCTATTCTCCTACAAACAAGGACAACATCTGACAGTCAGTCACCAGCAACGTAATTTCTGTGATGATTCAGAATCAGAAATGTACAAAACTTAATTTATCAAAACAAGCTTCTCCTCTCAGAAACACAGCCTTCGGAACTCATTACAACTTTATGGTAATTCACATTGGTCTATGAAAGCATAATACAATATTTTCATCAAAACAACTTCAGCGCTTAGTAAATAAATATTAAAGTCGCTAAATATAAACACATCATTACAGAACTCATTAATAATCTTTAAGCAGTAACTAATCAAGACACAAAAGATAAAACCAACAAGAAATTAAACGGGAACAAGTTTTATGTTTCTGTTAAGCCAGATAAATTAGCACATTCAATATTTATCGGCACTTTTACATTCAACGTGTATTCGCTAAAATGTTCGACGGAAGCCGCTTAGCATGAGAAGTGGTCGTGAACAATATGGAGGCAACACAACATGATAAAGTAATGCCCATAACTCTACAGGCAACAAAAAGTGGTCAAAGAACTAACGAGTACCTTAGTGACTAAACACACATCGGTCAATAATAAGTCATGCATATTCATTGAACAATCCTGAATGGACATCAATAGAGAGCTGGCTGAATGAATGGATTTCTAATTATTTGCATTAGCCGTGAACAAGGTAAGAATTTTTACGTCTTCAATATTTCAATTAGCAATGCAAATTGTGAGCCTTTGGAAAGTCTTGTTGCGATGAATCAACTTCCCGTGGTTAGTGCCGGGAGGGCGTTCCGAACTCGTCACGGAATCGCTACCGACACAATTATCGAAACTAGACCACTCTCACTGAAGCAAAAAGAACACCGAGACGTAAAGAAAGCAAAGTCAGGTGCGCCCCCATTTCACTTTCCAATGACTTATCTTTACCCCGCACATCGAACGAAAATTAACTCAAAGCCAAAAGGAGTAGAGCTCGGTATTCCTTGGAATGCGACAGCATTGAGTCGGTAAGCATTTCATTATCAAGATTTACGAGGAAACCCTTTAAAAGCGGTTAATTGTGAGTTAATTTCGCTTTCTAATGATTTTTGTGGTTTCTTTACGAATTGTCGTGAAGATGTGCGTAGTCATTTGTTAGGATAGACGACAGAACCAGTATCTCAACATTTGAAATGTTGGTTAAAAAGAAATGAGATGACCATTAACAAGTAATAGTGTCACATAAAGGCGTCATTATGGAAAGAATCATGCAATTTAACATCAATACTATCGTTTACATCTCAATTGTAGATCGTGCCATTGTGGCGTTGATGCCCGGAGAAGCGCCCGCGCAGCCTTAATGACAGACCATTTAGTGCAGATATCGCCAATGCGATTGAGTTGTCGGCCTCTTGGTCGTGTTCCGACGCAACTTTTTTATGTGTATTTAGACTAGTACGAGATTATCGGAAGACGTCTCGACAGACAGTATTGCCAATTACTTATTTGTTGATCGTATTGACACTAATGAGTCATTCAGGGTGACCTGCTTTGATGGCTGTTTCTCTTCGGAGACTGTAGAGGACTTAATGTCGTTTGATTACTTAGTGATGACTAGATTGAATATTGCCAATTTTGAAGATAAATAGATTTGTACTTGTTTCTCATCTGATCAGAACGCCTTTGTCAGTATAGTAGGTATACACATTTAACAACTGGATATTAAATAACCTGTTTTAGTCGATGATCTATATCTCTGTCTAGAAGCGATATAATAATTAGTTTCGCGTGATCTACTCAATCGATTTGATTGTTTAGCGTTGACATTTCACCTTGACTCCATTCGTGTTCATCGACTGCGTGTACTTGTGCGAGGTCAGCATGTACTGCTATGAAGACTCCATTATGATCTAGTTTATCTACAGATGGGAGAATTGGTTATGGAGTCATACTATGACCCTCAAAGTTCTTTGCATTAGAGGGTAGTTTTGGAACTCAAGTATTCTTATAGTCATCTATACTATGAATCAAATGGTATTTAATGGCTCTTAAGTGCCATACCAACTGCTGACTAAACCAGCTGGTAGTAACTGAGGTATCTCAATGAATGGGATTTGATATTGTCATTTTTCTTTTCAAAATATACATTATACCTAGGCATTGAGGTTTCTTAATCTTTTGGATGACGCCATTTAACTCATAGCACTTTTATGATTCGTATCTATATTCCTTTGTTCAACAGGCCTATTTTTATCAACTTCCCATTATCGAAATGCTATTTCTATCCTTCTATCGTTCGTTATCAGTCGCTTTTCTTCAAAGCTTTCATTGCAAGTGACTCAACCTCTTCTAGGAACACAGATAACAGCTCACCCATTGTAATTTCACCGACACTTCTTAGTAATACCGACACAAATTAATATTACAATAAAATCCCATAAACTAAAAGGTTTAAATTTATTTTAATGGTCTTAGTTGTTACCTTACGGATATTGTTCAAATTGGGGTTTATGGTAAATGGCCTTGGAAATGTAGTGGTCCTTGACCAGGATTTAAAACAGTCTCGTAGGTTTAGGTTCAGATTGCATTGGGATTGATCACCGGTCTTTCATAGGGGATCCAGTTTCGAAAATCAAAATTGACATTGATTCTAGAATTGTACTCCGTTTTAGGCATAAGGCTTGTAAAACTAGTATCTCATACCCAATCTTCAAAGAAAATTCTATTAGACGTTCATCTAATACTTGATCTATTTACATCCTACCCATTCGAGGGAAGATATATAACGAACATAGTGAAAATCGAAAGTTACGCTAGTAAATAATAATCAATCGATCTTTCCCATAAATCATAAAACCGGCAGCCAATTTATTATTTTATCGTCATATATTTCATTTTAATGTCATTAAGTGAACATTCTCTTAATCTTATAATGTTCTAGCTTATTCCTGTAACGGCGTCTGTATTACTGGAACTTTTTTATAAAGGTTTACGGGGAGTTTCAAGGTCCAGATTTGTAGTGCTTTTAGCTCATGTTCAAGATAATTTGAATAGTATATTATGCTTTAAAATTTTCTTTAGTGGTGGCACAGTAAAGAACAGTAGAAGAGGTTTAATTCGACAATAACACTTGGTATGTTAATAGAAAACACAAAACCTCCACGGCCAATGTTTCGCCTACTCGACAATTTCTAAAATAGTTCGCAAACTGCACCATATAAATTAGAATTTCTCTGGATCGCGAGTAATTAATCAGCATTAGAGGGGCAGGATCAAAGGGGCCGCAGCGACACTTTCGCCATTACCGCCGATAAATTGTCACGCCCACTGCGCGACGCGGCGACATGCGCCCGCGCAGTCGCGCTGCTATTTTAAGATATTGTAACATCATATTTAAATACAATAAAGGATTGCTACGAAACAATAATTATTGTTCGAGATATGAACTGCTTTCATGTAGTCAATTAATTTTTGAATATTGCAATTTGTTTTTATTACGAAACAAGCCCTGTTATGATTTTACAACTGCGTTATTATGTACTCTACCGTTCTGTTAATCTGACTGTGAATCACCAAAATCGTTTTACTAATGTCCAAACAGTTGTCAAAACATTGAACACCTATGATTCAAACAACTTCAAATACACATAACCTAACTAACAACATCCTTGAATGACACACACACCGTAACAACAGCTAGTACACACAAACGCTATTTCCCCGTAAGAACTGTCATTGTCAACGCTAATAGAGCTGTCAAAGAAAATGTCTTAATGACGTCAAACGTCATCAGAAACAATGATTATATAGACACCACGTATTTTCACTTAGACATACGTTTTCCATACAAACTTTCCAATGAACGTTGTGAACAAGTTACTTTCTATAAAGAAAATTATCGACCAACCGCCATTTTACACTGACACCTGTCTTCTACTTGCTGCTGACCAATGAGGTGTCAAGTTTAATTGGACGTCAGTTGTATTGACATTTCTTGTGTCATCTACTGACTGTCTTTAAATGCTATTCGTTATTGTCTATTGTTTGTTTGTAAGGGGAAAATGTGTTGAAGAAATGGATTTATAAGTGGGTTTTGTTTAACACTTCATAAGAATAGAGTTTTGATTGATTTTATTTTATAAAACCTTTATAAAAAACAATTGAAATTATTGAATTCAGAATAATATATAAAAATAAGTAAATAGACCCAAATTCATAAATTCTGTCACACTCACATCACTTGAAGTGTAAAAAACCTACATCAATAAATGCTTAACCACATAGCCCATATAGGTCTCACACTGGCACTTGCAAATAAATCAAAATCATCGCCCAACCATAGATCTGTGCAAGTAAATAAACAACAAAACTGGACCACCCACAATACATATTGTCATTGCTTTGCATTGCACGAAAAGGATGTCTTTACTGCGAAGATACGACGCTCCAAATGCTCTGTAACTCATAAATCTCCAAACAAGAAAACTACAAGGTCAACTAGCAGTTACCTTTACTCTTGAACTTGGTATTTTAACAATTACTATTAATTTTAACTATCTTTAACGATCCGCCATTTTAATCCAATACTAAAGAATCGAGTTATCTCATACTCTATAGCGAAATCAATTAATAGATCGTAAAACTAAATAATAACTCCAAACCGAAAGTTCTAGTCTACACGCGAAATTTCTATAAAATTATACGTACGGCACTCTCTTTCTCTTGTTTCAAAGAAATTGTTTCTTTAATTGATGGTGGATAAATGACTTTTTATCTGTGGTCGTTCGATTTTGATGCTGTTGTCTGATTGGTCTAAGCTGTGGATATGAGTTTAGATTATATGATTACGAATTTAATCTTACTACAAGGCTTCTTAATCACAAAGAAAATTAAAGTAATTTGAAACCAGTGCCGTTTGCCAAACGCCACTTTAGCGCTTGTTTACCTAGAGAGTAGAAAACTAAATGTATGGGGATGACACTGACAAGTGTCAAAATTTACATCAATCCCATATAATTTAGTTTTCAACTCTAAAAGTAGACAAGCGGTAAATGGCATTTGACTACAGCTGCTAGAATGTCATATAAAAGATCTTTAAAGGAGGTTGGATACTAAATGGAACCTCGGTAGTTGTGAAGGGCACGCGACAAAAAAATGCGAAGACCAAATTGACTAATGATTTCAAAAAAGAATAATCTTCAGTTTGCATACCACACTTTGGTCGATGAGATGTCCCGAAAATAATGTCTTTCGATAAAATAAGGATCTACTTGATAAATGTATGGACCTCATACCTTTTGATAACCTCTGATAATTTATATTTTGAGGGTCGTGAAGTTGAAAAATTATGTATTTTATTGTCCAAGTCTGGATTGTGAATGGTTATCTTCGGAACGGGTTGAGAACAGGTTTCCGATCAATTTTGGGCAAATCTTTTGGGGACTTTTGTTCATTTTGCATTCTTTGGCGCGATAACGAACGACAAGCCCTTGAACTTGGAGTGTTTCGGTTTTGTCTCGTGTTTATAAATAGATATTTGGATACAGGATTTGAGGATGGCATCAATGGTGGCAAAGATGCAGCTAAATATAAACAGCCATTCAGTTACTAAAGGAGATTCAATTAATAATTTGCATCAAGATGACAAACGGACGGAAAAATACTATCATGTCTAAAGTCATCAAACACACAAAATTCTCCATCAATTAACACCAATTTGTCTACTACCAAAAAAATGCGATCAAAAATTAGATTTCATCTCGATAAAGGCGTGTAACAGCAATTTTGACCCAAAAATTCCTTTTGGATCAGCCGTGGGACTTGCGTGGGTGTGGCGGTAAGGCCCTTTCATTATCAGCCATTACGAGGGCTCAAGCAAAGGGAGGCCTGATTACACTATAATAATAGCCTAGAAATATTTCTCACTCACTAAATCTCCTTGTATGCAGTCCAGATAAGATCTCCACAGATGAGATGTTATTTGTTATTTCGCATTTCGTAACAAGTTGGTTCTGTTAACGACGTTGTAGTGTATTATTAGCGTTAATTGATAAATAATGAAATGTTATTTAAATTGTTTTCTTGACGCAATACGCTTATACGGAAGACAATGAGGTTTTTATTGGTGGTACTGGAGATATACTTTTTAAGATATAATGAGTATTATGTAGGTGTTACGTAACTTAACGACCCTTTAGTAAGGGTATCTTTTCAATTTCCATTTTTCGCCAGTTGTATATCATTTAGAAGACCATTTAATGCACCCCTCACCAGCTCAATCACAAGTTACGCAGGCGCGCAGGAAAAGGTTCAAGGGAGCCAGTAAGTTGATTTATAAAAATAATAAATCTCAGCTACCCGTTGCCTGGAAGGATCACTTCCTACGAACTCCTTTTTTCCCTCTCCTCCTTAAGTTAAAGGTTCGTTATGATAACTATTATTTCTCTAAATAGACAGCGGTGCGCGGGCGGGAATTTTAATGGGCAGGCATCTTGTGCGCAATGCGCGCGCGCTGCTTTTTGCCCCCCTCCACCGCACGCAACAAATTGTTGCTGCGCCGCATTTCGTACGTTTCTAGGGTTCAACGGGTTCTAAGAGAAAATGAAATGCGTTGCAAGCAGTTTTTGTTGCAGCCAAGGAAAGGTACACGCATCCGTTCAACGAGAATCCTGATGGGATAAAAAGTTACCAGGGTAACTACAAATTGAAATTTAATTAGGATTCTCTTCGCTTTTTCCATTAATTATCACATTGGAAAAAGTCTTTAGAAAAGACTTGTACGCAGACGCAAAGAAAAAGACCCTTTTTAACATTCATGTTCAAAGATTCACTGTGATCCAGTTGTCTATTTGTATGTAGGTATTTTACACGACTTCTAAATAAGTTGTAATAGATACGATCGCCTTTGACCGCTAATCGCCAGATGTTATACCATGCGGTCAGTGATGACGCACGGCGGCTTAGACATGACCTTGACTTCAAGAATCCCCTTTCCTAGTTGAGTCAATAAATGGCTCGAGGTACGAGGATACAGTATAAAACCCATAATTATTTGAAGTAAACAAACGTAATATAAACGTAGTATTGCATGATTGACAGCATTCCTACAGTAACATAGTGTTTTTGTACACAAAATATTTGTTACGCACTGACACGTTTCAGTGGTTACTGAACACGGAAATAGTAGCCAAAGTACGCGTAACATAGTTTAGGAAGCATTACTTAGGCAGTTATTGCACTTACATAATAACAAAGTAAAAAAAACACTGCAATAACAAATCATCAGCTTACCTAATTTTAGAAAAATTCGAGACTGTCCTGTTTTCGAACAACGTAAATAAATAAAAAAGTTAAAATATCACCAATCACCTATAAGATAATTGAACGAGAAAATAAAAACATTTTAATTTATCACCGATCAAAACAAGAATACGAAAAAAAGTATTTTTTAATAAAAAATTGCGCAACGAAAAAAGTTTAAAAAGAAAGACCGACCGTGACCGCGTGTTCCCAACAACCTGCGATCCGACGCCATTACGAAACTATAATTAATTGATAGTATAAACGATTTACAATATTCTTTAAGCGATGATTTCTTTATGTAACGCGAATTTACGAGGTATTAGAAATTTTAAGGTACGCCGAGTTGCGTAAGCGCAGCCTGCTTTCTAATAGAACTGCGACAGATCGTGGTCGTACGTAGAAAACGTTTGATAACTTATGTAAGACCCATGATATATTGATTTTTGATTTCTGATATGGCCATGAGATGTGTATCAGCTGTGCTTGGTAGTACTTGATGAGCCATCGACCTGTTCCTCCGATGTTTATGCAATGGTCTTGAGGAAAGGTTAAGATAGAACTTGTCTGAACAACTCGGAACTCCTTTCTTGAGATTTCCTAGTCAGTTTGCGAATGAATGACAGACATTATGAGTTTCAATTGATTATGTAGCCTTGATCTAGTGTTCTTATCTTCTAATTAATTATTCGACTCGAGAGAAACGGTTAGGTATCGGATGACAGTATAAATAGAATGAATTCATGTTTTCGAGTTCTTATGTTTAATATTCTATTGTAGAAAACTGTAGAACCTTTAATTGCAATAAAAAATAGTTTTAATGACATTGTAGAAGAAACTAGTTTTACAAACCAAAGTTGTTCAACTAGTCACACTACAAAAATACAATAAGGTCAAACTATCAAGACTATTGTGACTATTCCACAAAATATCTATTTAAAACTGAAACATAAGTTCCATGAGTCATAAAGTTTAAAAGAATTTGGTGTGCAATAAGTTCTCGTTAATCATCACCAAATTCAATCTGTGTTGTGACTCAACTACCAACTGTAACTCGATTTACGTTTCTTTTATTGGTGCACTTTTAAATTTTGCACTTAGAGCTAGGAAGGGAAGTTAGATTTCTGTATACAAAATGTTGGTCAAGCAGGACTGCACCTATACTTGACCAACATTTTATACCCCCCTGCACGTAGGTAGATAGGTATGGAAAAATGGTGGATGTCTTTTCAACTTAATAAATTTCTGTTTCTTATAATTAAATATCTTGAAGCTTTCAGAAATTTGATGTTTGTTTCTAAAACGTTTAGTTTCGCGTACTCTACGTTCAAACATTAAGACGATACTAAGAGCCAGTAGTTAAGAATCAGGGCGTTGAGTGCTAATTAATCATACATCCCAGAATAGGGCGACTACATTAACAGACGTTTGTACTTATAAACTAAAAAAAGTACATCGTTAAACCAGTTTTCGCACGAGGTCGCAGTTTTATGGGCTTATCTCAGTGGTTAATCATTGTTAAGAAATATTTATGTCTTAAAACACTTTAACCGCTCAGACGAACATTTGACTCGCTCGTAAATCATATTAACTGGAGTGTTCTTAAAAATTTAATCTTATTACAGCGTTTATTATTTACAACCAATTTTACTGTGACCTAAAAATGATTGAGAACATTCCAACATGCGCGTGGCACACATAACTCATAGTTTGGGAAAAGAAATTAAAATGTAAGGCGACACGGCCACCTCACTGGTAGCTGATTTCAATGCACAACAACGTACATTCATAATTTTCTTTGGGTCATAAAAAGCACCACTTTAAATAGAAACCCAAACGTTACACACAGTTTGCTGATTTCCTAAGGATATAGTTAAAGGCTCTTCTAATTTTGGATGCGTTTGAGCACGTCCCTTTCAAGATGGCGCCGGATACGTGACGTTTCTAAAAGCGGGAAACAATAGTAGACCCGTTATGAATATTGAGAACTCGGGGTTTGTCAAAGGCACGCTTCAGTAATTTTCGCCGTGCTTTCGGGTAGACAAATGAATTTACACTGGAATCCATTGGCCTACTGCGGTACGCACGCACGCGCGACCGTTCACCGACAATTTTGGCGCCATGTTTCTTTATGTTCAAAATAACTTTTTTATGGGCATTGAGGCGCGTACACACATAATTTACATACAGCCAGGATATGAAGCGCATACTATTATTATTTTTATAGATAAAAGTCACGTAGTCGTAAACAATTTAACATACCTTCTACAATTCTTTTTAACTAACCTTTTTTTTATTAGATATTTAAAAGTGACTTTTTATAATAACAACTTTGACAAACATTTTTGTACAGTGACACGCCTTGAGCGTTTAGTTAAAACCTTTAATAATATATTGCAAATTTATTCAGAAATTGGTGACTCAATTACATTGGACATTAGCATTCGATCGGCAGAACACTGCTTTAATACTTGGAATAAAGATGAAGCCATTTGCAAATACATAAATACTTTGATTGTAGGTTGAGGAAAATTGCAATAAAACAATTGATATTATTCGTAAAACAGTATCTACATATGTTTTTATAAAACAGTAACTAGAACGACGGTTATTTAAAAAACCTTCGTGCTTTCGGGTACAAAATGGGCAAACCTAATAATGAAAAGTTAATAGCAACGAAAGCTAGATTTAAAAAATAACTCCATCTTTTTCTTGTTAAGAATTCGTCTCTCATTTAAAACACAAATAAAAAATATACCTAAACCGAAATATTCAAAATAAGGTAACACTAACCAATCTATGAAATAAAAATAAGTGGGGTGACCATACCGTACTGGCTACACTAAAAGCAGGACAAAGATGGGAAGGAAGTGCTACTTTCTTTTTACATAATTATTTGATGATCACACGGGAAATATTAAATGTCTATATAATAATCGATTACCATTCGATTACTTAACTGTTCCGGCGTTTAATTGGCAGGAAATTATGTAAGACACTTACTGCTACGGTAATTTTTATAATTAGTCGTTTTGTGTTAATATTTTAATTAATTTTTTTATCATGTGCATAAATTAATTTCAGGATAGAAGACTGGTTGGCAGTAGATGCAGAAATCACACTTTAAAGTTTAATTAAAACATTCATTTGACAAAAGTTGAGAAGCCACTGTTGAGTACGGTTTTCTGGGTTAAAACGTAAACTGTTATTAAAGTTCCAGGTTAGAATTTTCCAGGAGGCTGAATGTTTAAGTGTGGGAGAGCCATGTTTTGACACAAATGGACCCGCTCGACCGGAGTGACAGAAATTCGACTTGAAACAACGCATGTAACATCTCTGGAGTTCCAGGTGTCCATGGGCGACGCTGATTGCTTACCATCAGGTGATCCGATGGCCCGTTTACCAGCTTATCCCGTAAAAAACATTATTGGACTTATTTGAACGTGACGTGATTCACACTACTATCAATTCAACAAGAACCAATCAATAATAAAGTCAGACACAATTAAACTGAATTTGACTGCACGGTTGGTGCGGTGGCTGGGCAACCGGCTGCCGTGCAACGTGTCGCGGGTTCGATTCCCGCACGGAACAACACTTTGTGTGATCCACAAATTCTTGTTTCGGGTCTGGGTGTCATTGTTTATGTGAACTTGTATGTTTGTAAACGCACCCACGACACAGGAGAAAATCCTAGTGTGGGGCAACGTTTTAAAAAAAAAAAACGAAAATACCAAAAATAAACAAATAATTTAAGATGACTCCATACATCATAACATTGGTAAGCCAACGCGACGTTCAGACGACCACAAAAAAACTAGACACAAAACGACATCTTACATAAATGCGAAAGCAAAGTAATTACCGCAGTAAAACGCGACCATAATAAAATGTCAAGATTTAAAATTTCACGGTTTCGTAAACACGAAACGTTATTCGCAAAATATTGTGCCGATTTTAAAAATGGGCGTTAAACCACCGTCGTATTCTCAAACGCTATTTATTGTTAGACTCAGAAGTCTTATCTTTTCTATAGAATACATTTTTGACTTAACGTGGCCAATGAAATTAAAGTTTTATAGTAATACATGTTGATAAAAGCTGTTAGGTTTAGTTTAGTAGTCCCTTAGGCAAGATCCAAATACTAGCTGTAAGTGTCAAATCTTTCAATAAAAATTCCTTTACACTGAAAATACGTTACAAGAATACTGTACTCACATTGTGAAAAATTTAAAAATTTTATTTAAAGTTTCTTTTATTGGCAAAAAGCTATCAAAAACACAACACAACACATTGCATTGTGCAGACATTGAAACACCACTTTATCCTAGAAAATTAAGTGTAGTTTGAGAATAAGAACGAACTATGCCAAACAATTTATTATTATATAAACTTTCATAACGCCGAAATAAATTATCATGCAATAACTTGTTGCTTATAATATGAGACTTTCCGGCAAAAAACGCGATTGTGGTCACACTACCGTGAGAATATTGTTCGGATAAGTGTCATAACTTTATAGTCGCCGTTTGTGCTTTTAGGTTTGAATGAAAGGTCATTGATTGATAGTGAATAGTTTTAGAAGTTGGTTCAGTGTTGGTCGCGCAACTCAACTTTATTTTAAAGCTTGTAGAGTCTAGTTTAAGGTGTCGCTTGTAAAGTTTTGACGATGCTGTAGTTTGGATTAAGTTAAGACTTCGCTGATATTATTAATCGTGTCAAAATATACACTTAGTACTCTAAGATGCAAATAAGTTTTTAGATAACCCCCATAAAAACATGTCACAATTAAAACTAACATTTTAGAAAAAATTGTCACAAATCTCATTCTGGGAGGTCAAACAAAGGAACTATATCCATAATTCAAAATAATAGGCTCGGAATATCTTCACGTATGAGCCCGAAAACATTAACAAGTCAAGGAATGACCCGAAAGAGGAATTAAAGAAAATTACCGGGAATTGCCGGGGTAATCTCGACAGAAATGGTTCTGGAGCAGTGTGTGTCCATTGGACTCCTTCGAGGGAGATTTTTGAAATTACCTATAGGTATAAATATAAATGAATAACCAAAATGTATGTACGCACATAACTCCTGAAGTGATTAGCTAAATTTGATAGTTCTCTTTAAACATGTTCTTTATTGTTTAGAGAACGTAGTAAAATAGACATATTTACAGGGAACATTGTAGAATTGCATCAGAGTGTTGCTGGGAAGGGATGGGTAGAACAATATAAAGAACAACTATAAAGAAAAAAATGTTCGCTAATTGCGGAAAAGGCAAAGGAATGTGGTGCTTATGAGAGCAGTTTTGGTTTAAACCAGAATTTTCCTGCATTCTCCAGTAAATACCACATTTCTCGTATAGTGTGTGCAAACCGAGTAAGGCCGATTATATTTTTTTTGATCGGCCCAAGCCCGGGGCTGCAATTAGCCGCCGATTTGCCTACGCCGCTCCGTGCGCCCGCGCTGCCGACGTCACGAACGATATGCGCACGAGTCGATCGAGATCGATCCGAATGATATGTGATGTTGTTACGATTGGTTGTAATAGGAAATTATCGAAATTTTCTATGCGTCTGGAATTTTTATGAAGGAAGTCTAATAAAGTCTCAAAGTTCACATTATACTTACAATATTTATTTATAAAAATCTTGACGCATGGTTTCAGAAACGAAACCGGATAACCTGATCCGTTTGGTAAGTGGGT
This sequence comes from Spodoptera picta, assembly GCA_038387885.1. Lineage (NCBI taxonomy): Eukaryota > Metazoa > Arthropoda > Insecta > Lepidoptera > Noctuidae > Spodoptera > Spodoptera picta. The sequence goes on from JAZHFQ010000002.1 coordinate 1,894,611, forward strand.
AAAATTTTTGGGACGACGCACAACGAGAGGTCAGAAAAGGCTCGATAAATTCAAAATATCAATGTCGGTGACCTTTTCGCTGGGAAATTTCACACGGTTTACAAAATTTATGCGTATTTTAAAACAAATAAGGTTATATATAGAGGTACATGTCGCTTTTCACATACAAAGTGGGCCGGTGGATTTAAATTTTAAAATTATTGTGAGTCCCTCGGTCCTCTGGTCCGCTGTACGGGACAAGAGATGATGCTCACCTGCAACAAAAAGAAAGGTAATGCTTAAATAAGTACTTTATGAGGACAAGATGACACTGTGATTCAAGGAGGAGTGTTTTTTGCGTGGGTGTCGACTGTCGAGTGTATGACTGTGTGTCCGGAACTATAGATACGGAATCAACTTTGATTCACACTTTGAGATTATGTGGTTGTATTTTATGGTGAGAATATAAAAGATTTTATAAATTTTTATGAACTAGATAAAAGAACATTCGTATATATTAAACACAGTATCAGATTCTACATTGAATTAGTGTAACATTGGGGTAAAATATAAATATGGACACCTCATTTTGATCCATAAATTAAATAACAAAGAAGTCGTCAAAAAGAAAAATACATCTATGTATAATAAAGAAAGTCATGTTAGTTACACTATTTATAACTTCAGAACAGCTGAATGGATTTGGATGAAAATTGACGGGGAGGGAGCTTAGAACGGAGAAGACGGACATAGGATACTTTTTATTCAATACTATTTTTTTACTTTTTTTACCGAAAAAAACGGGATTTCGTGTACGAAGTCGCGGGTAGAAGCTAGTTTCAAATATATCCAAGTCACATAAGATAGTTATCAGGTGACTAGAACACGAGAATATATGGTGATGACTAAAGATGTTCAGTTACCATGTACTATGCAGAACTGTACTCATTTTACGACGAGCCCGGGGTCAAACCCAGCCATTTCCTGAGTTAGCCTCACAACGATTCACCATACTATTATTCAACAATACATGCTTGCAAACATTTCAATTTTAACCACCATTTTGAGATACATGAGATATTGGTGACTGATTTGATTTTCTTAGGAGACATCACATATCACCGTTTTGGTCTTTTATAGGGGTAGGTAAAAGTGTATTTGATAAGTACTTTGTTAAAATCATACTTTACTATTATCATAACTCCAAAAAACCTGTGTTTACGCGTTTCGCTGAGTATGACCAACTATAGAGGTAAGTTGACATTGTTAAAAAAATACCACAGATCATACCACTATATCCTTTTACCTTTTGGTTCATATTAGATGACTTGTCTGATTCAGAACTATTCATTGACTATCGCTATAGCAACTAGAGTTCTACCAAAATTTGAAAAGCTGCGTTCAAAAGCACCACTTTAAACTAAAGCTTATCAAAATCGACAATTGTGACAGGAACCCATTAGACAATAACATGACTAATAGACCAGATACAGACGTAGAAAACAAATTAGGCTAAACAGGTTTATACACATTACCAACCCAAATTAGTATTCAGGATCAAATCTCCGAACAGGTTCGCAACAATATCTCATTAAGTCACAACCCTACAGACTCGGATGAAGAAATACATTAAAGTATCAGATCAGCTGATCAAGTTACAAAGTTTGAATGAAGCAATCATAACTTGAAACTTAAGCACAATGATATTTAGTCGCAAATAAAACTTAATAACGTTGTGCAATTTGTATGAAGTGCTTTGTTGACAAATCAACGGCTGGCGAGGCTTCTGATTTCTTTCCAGATATGCCAATATGAGATATCAAGTGTTCGGTTACTGATTTCTAAGTATGGTAGGGTGCAATGATGTGCTGGCCAGGTGTAGCAACCGCGTTTAAAACCTGAGATGTTGAAAGCATATTAAGTGCTTCAAATGTATTCAGCAGTCTAGATATACGATCTGATGATTACTCGTATAATGATATTGACAAATCAATTCGTTGTGGTGATGCAATCACTGTTCCACATATTAATTCAGAAAAAGTTCAATGACGAAGGAAAGGTTTTGTGTTTGACCTATGAGTGACACTGGTTGCCCTTTTGAATTTATTTGTCGTGCACTGATATTTGACATTTTAGTGACTTTTCTCGCTTTCTTCACGGCTGTAAATGAATAGGATACAAAATTATTTACACTAGAGCACATGAATTTGGTTTTACAATTACAAAAATCTGATCAGGAGACAAATTAAATCTTTGACTAATAATCTCGCTGGACGTCTCATATGAGTCGCTCAATGATAAGGCAATTAATGCAGAAATAAAGTAGCCAGCCACACAAAAAGTAATGCAAAGATTTACTATCGAAAGCATCAATTGTACGTGCGAGTAATTTTGGTAACAACTTGTATACAGTGAAAGTGAACAGTTATTTCTGTCTGTCCAGAAAACGCGATTAGTAATGGGTGAGATGTAATTTTTCATGCTTTTTGTCGATTCGCTATTTCACAACGAGTTTTGAATGTCCGTTCTTCGGTAGGTACTTTTATTTTTATATTATAAAACCGTTTGGATAACAACTATTGAAGACTAAAACTATCTTTTTGGGTAAATTGGAAGTTGAAACTATTTACGATACGACAAATGCTTTACGAATTAACAAAGTTAAAACTGTTTCTAATGTTTTCTGTTTCATTACTATCATCGCCATCATTCATACGTCCAATGGTGAATAAAATCATCTACTTCTAAGAAGGAGTTTTTTAATAATCCCTGTGCTCGTCAGGCAGGTTAGGAATCGCGATTAGGTTACTTACCGAAAATTTAAAGGATACTTATAGTTGCTGAATTCGAACAGGCCGCCCTGGTATTAATCAGGGCTTCACAGAAAACAGAGTGGGTTATCGAATCCCCAAAAATTCTCAAATTCCTAATCCTCGAAAGATCAGTAACGCACTTGTAACGCCTCTGATGTTTCAGATGTCCATACATCTGATTGCTTACTATCAGGTGATCCGTCTGTTGTTTACAGGCTTATCCCATTAAAAAAAATGTTGTATTTTTTAATTTTTTAAGCGAAACCCAGGTCTGATGTATTGCCTTACTCATTCCACGGTTAAACCCATGAATCTAACAGGGAAAATTCTTAGAAAGAAACGTTAAATAAACAGTGAGGATAAAGTATTTACCTTCCCTGTTTTAATAGTTAAAGGAATGTACTCAGCGAATGACAGTGATTTTAATTCGCAAATAAAAAGTTGTTGTAAAGGTCACACAGCATACCGGGTAACTGGTTGGTCTCGCAGTTAATTTGCCGATACCAAGAAGTAATTACTTATGTATTTATTATATTGTATTGTTCATAGCACGGTTATTACTGGTTTTCCTTTTGTGAACGGGATTTTTGTTAACAGGTCTAACTGCATCGATTGTAGCATCGTTGTGGTTGTGATAAAAACGATTTGATGTTTCATTGATGTTTTCTGTGAATGTACGCCATTTTTATTTGCGATATTCTAGTTTTAATCTGATCACTATTCTTCTAGGTAATTCATATAAATCACCGCTTTCGATTTACTTTAATTATCGAATAGATTCTCTATTTCAACAATGATTTACAATCACAAGTATTTCGAAATAACCATTAATTCTAAGTAAAGGACACTTGACATATCTGGACCAGGCATTAAGCTGCTGTAATTACTTTTTATACTAGCAACACCATCCGCAATAAATAATCCACCTGACCAGTTTGTCTCAAAAGACCAGATTTCAAAGCCTCGTTAATACGAGTGACAGGCTGGCCAGAATACAGTTGACGAAGATTTTTAATCTGTTTTGATTAGTGGTTGTTGTAAGGATAGTTGACAGTAAGATTTCATCATGACTGCTGCAGATTTCCTACTTAGGATTTCATGTACACAAAACACCGTTAATTAGTTCGCAGCGCTACACATCGACACTAGTATGACTACACAATATACATGTGTGGGTAATTTCATATTAATAGATATGTATAGAAACGTTCGTCTATCACACACATCTTGGTATTTAAATATCATTTTTGTGTCGGTATACGTAATTATTTAGTAAATAAGTTTAAATAAAAACGAGGGTAAAGATAAAAATAACTTATAACAAACTTTGAATAAATCGAAATCAAATAATGAGCAATCGAGCTATACAATACCCATGTCGCGGAGAACCTAACGAGTAACCGGGGCTCCGGCTCGACGTGCAGGAGAAGGAACGGGGTGGTTTTTAGTCAGTAAGAGTCTGACACTCCCTCCCGCCTCACCCAGGCGGGAGCAGTCATCCGATGATTTTCCCCCCTTAAAAAAAAAAATACAATACCCATATAAATATAGTGTTTTCTCATCGTATTTTTATGTTACTGAATGGTATACAATATTTCGATGATCTTATTCACAGCGCGTTTGGCGTAATGGTTATCACCTCCAGTAAAGTGCCGCCGGATCGATTCCAGCTTTCACAAGTTGTTTCAAGAATTCATTAATCAAATATTTAAAATTTGAAACAATGTTTTAATCTTTTCTTATTTTTTCTATCCTATTTTTCTAAATCTTCTTATGTTAATTTTAAAAGTGTATACTTTATCGCATGATATTTCCCAATTCGACTAAGTTTTATTGGCATATTGATTAATTATTATTTAAAGAACTTTAAGAACTTAACTGTGGTATGATAATTAATTATTATAAATATTGAATATAAAACCACTTATTTGTATAATAAATAAATTAATTGTAATAAAAGATAGTATTGTTTTATTTACCGACTTATCTGCTTCTTTTATAGCCTGATCTAATATTTCAAAAAACAAAAAAAAAATAAGAAAAACTACATAGTAAAATAAAAAAAGAATCTTTCAGCTGGAATAGAACTCACATCATCATTGATCATTGAAAGACACTACGTTAATACCCGTCAAAACGTCGGGTCATATCAATGATTGTAAATAATTTTAACCTTACCCGTGAATTAAATTATAAAAATACATATACCGACACAAGAATGAAAATACCAATGTGAATGTGGTGGACGAATATTTTTATACACAGTAATATGAAATTACCCACACATGTTCACTGTGTAAAAGATAGTAGTGTCGATGTGTGGCGCTGCTAACTAATTAGCGGTGTTTTGTGTACTTCCAGTCTAGTTTGAGTAACTTATCCTGTTTTTGTTACGGAAGACATAAATGTAGTGATGGCATTATTATGCAAAAAATAATATTGTTGAAGACAGAATTAAAGGCAAGAAGATGAAAGACGAAGAAGGAAAACGAAATGTTTCATCTTTGCTTACAGATTTAAGCTAAAAAACTTCGGGATAAACTCCGTGTTGAGGATGCCAGAACATTTGATACCATAATGACAGAGGTTAACAACAATTAAACCAGTGTACACTATTTAGGAGCTCAGCCATTATCATTATACATTTGTCCTTTTAATATTGTTTTGAACTCATGACTGTGTCGTCATATGTGAAACAAATGTCAAATCTGGCCATTTAAGGCTAAATAGGGCACTACAGATGCTTGCATGTTATAAGACGCCATTTTAAAATGGCTGCCATACGTTTAGTTATGAGTAGTTTAGCGTTTTATTATGGTAAACCTGATATTAAAGGAGTAGACTACAATTATATGGAATATAATACAGAGAACTGTATCATGATTCCATATAATTATAGTCCAATGTATTGCCCTATTTATAATGCTTATTTCTACAAGCAATATAATACCTCTACATGCATATCTTTATGACGTCATACGATTTTTGTGCAATTTCAAAATTGATAAATACAATGTCATATTCATTTACATTAACCATTTACCACCAGAAACCAGCGGAATTTTGACAATAATTGTAAAATCGGTAAGGTTTTATCAAAATCTGCGATGTTTGAATACTGCTCCAATATAGGATATACTAGTACCAGTAGTTTAGCCTCGAAAGTGTAACAGACAAACAGAAACATGTACTTTCGCATTTATATTATTAGTAGGGATAACCTGGTTACTGGTTACATTCCCGGTTGAAGAACTCATACAATCATCAGATTGGAGTTGCAATGGGTGAAAAATACAGTGTATTTGATCTACTATCTTACGAATGCAGTAATTTAAGACACTTTACTGTTGGGAATGGGGTGTTGTGCCCATAAATTATGGGGAACGAACTAATGTTTTAGCAAATTTCGCTTTGAGCGATGCTTGCGGGTGATTTTGATGCCTCTGAAATACGATTTGAAGTCACAGGGCTTTGATTTGGGGTACAGCCTACAGGGCTAAGAGTGTGGCACACATTGACGACTGTAGCTCGAACATACTAATACGTATATACATCTATATTTGCATGGGAATTTTACTGATGCAAAAAATCCGTAAATCCTATACAAAATACAGTCAATACATCTTATACTCTTATACTACCTCTATTATAGAGGTATAAAGCAGAAGAGTTTGTTTTTTTGTTTGTTTGTTTGAACGCGCTAATCTCCGTAACTACAAGTCTGATTTGAATAATTATTTTGTGTTGGATAGCACATTTATCGAGGATGGCTATAGGCTATAAAACATCACGCTACGACCAATAGGAGCTGAGCAGAGCGTGTGAAACCGCGCGGAAAGCTACTTCCGCGAGGTTTCACACTAGCTATAGTTTAGTCATATAAATCATACCTGTACGCAGGAAGAAAATACTTTCAGAATCTCTCTAATGTAATGAGATCATAATAAATTATATTTTGTCAAGATATAATTTCTACCGATATATTCACAATGAATAATTCATGTTCGTAATATTCTTAGTAACAATAAACCATTATCTAAAAGAAATGCAAGCACCTTTCTTTCTCAGAGCACCGATAGCAATATTGCCTAGTTAATATGCAAATGAGGTGGGACCTGCGCAAGCGCATTTGTCCTACTAATGGCGTTGCACATGATTTATGTGAAACAATCAACGCGGCGCCGCCATCTTTTTTTTGCTCAGCAGCGAAAATATTAGCGGCATTAACGATATTATCGCCATTTTTATTTCAGGGATCCGTAATAAATTCGTAAGCACGGTTCGGTTTAACATACAATGGAATGGGCTCCGAAAATCGCCTGCAGGCGAACCTGAGAAGTGTAAATAAATGCGCGGTTTCTCCGAAAATCAGATTGGTAACGATACATATCCTGTCCTGTACCGTTTTAGAGGGATATTATTCAAATTCGAAAGATGGACGCTCCTAATTCGCGTTTAAACATTGTTGACGGAATAATAATTGCGTCAATTCTACCTGCAATATTGTGCAATGCATAAAGACCAGCTGTAGGTAACGGGTTACCATTGTGGGTGTAAAATAGGGCTGCAGCTAACGAATACCATATTCGTAAATTACTTTTGAAATGCCATTGAAATGAACACTTCCTCGTCATCAAATGGAACAGACCATAAACTCTTGGAATGCGGCGAGCACTTGCTAACTAAGTACGCACTACGTGATCGTTTGACAGTTGTCATATCTGTATCATTTTTGGTATTGTTCCTTTTTTGGTCTTTGGATGTCCACTTGGTTTGTTACTAGATTTTCTGTGCTTTTAGCCAAACGCCACTTTAGGGCTTGTCTACAGAGAGAGTAGAAAACTAAATGTATGGGAATGACACTGACAAGTGTCAAAATTTACGTCAATTCCATATTATTTGGTTTTCTATTCTACAAGTAGACAAGCGCTAAATGGCATTTGGATACCACCACTGGTTACAAAAGACCGGGATGGTCAACTACAGTTTTCGTTAGACGTGACATTTTATCAATGGTAAAAAATTAATAAGGTTATTTAGGTCTAATATCTCTCGAACGCGTCATATAGATGGCACTTCCAGGAGCAAAGTAGCTAACTACATATGGAGTGTTTCAAACAGAAACATTTTCTCCATATAGAATCCGGCAAACCAATTCTCAAACCTCCCATCATTCACTATTTAAGAAATAAAACCGTCAGTCACAACCGAATTAACCTCATTACCAATCCTGAAAAACTGACCAATTAAATCAGTATCCGTCCATGGCGTTGCAAAGGGCGACTAATAAATTAGTATTAGAAATAGTGCGGACATAATAAATTGCAATTACGGGCAATTACTACTAAGCACGATGTTTGGGCGTTGTGCTATTTAGCCAGCTAATTAATTGTCTTACTTTCATGGTGGTAGCCAGTTTGGGCAAAGGGTTATTGGGTCATGATCAGGTTGTCTCATAAAATCTGTCGACTGATATCGGAGATTGTTATACCATGTACTATTATTTAGGGACGACAGACAGATATGAAATGTAAAAGCCAGAAGATAAAGTTGTCATTACATTGGTAACGAATTTAACTATTACGTTAAGGAAGACTTAAAGACTTTTAAGAATAAATATAAATAATTTGTAACATATGAAAGACCATATGATTAAGTAGTCATTACTACAAAGTCTTCAAACTAAACTTCATGGTGCTACGAAGCTACGGATAGGGCAATCATATTAACATGAACACCTCGCTGTTTATCCTCTTCAAATACATCCTCGCTTAGAAACCAAAACCATTGTCATATAACATTACCATAATTGTGTAACACGCTGTATTTCGGTGTCGTTATTTTTTCCTGTCACAGGACTACAGGAAAAAATTCCGGTTGGAATATGTGCGACCTATGTCCTTCGTTTTTACGTATGTGTTGTCCTTTGTGTTGTATGTGTATAAATAAATAAATTATTTTCCAAAAAGATCCAGGACTAACACAAAACAAAGCCTAACTTGATACAAATACTGTCCTTCGTAGATATCCACCTCCCAAGAAATTTAACCCAAATCTGGCCCCATTTGCGTCCAGCATGAGCCGTGGTCACGTACAACGTTTAATACCAGAGCTATGCAGATAGTGCCGGCTGTGTTAATCATGCGGAGTGGGATGTGATACGAACATCTTACGTATTTGTAGGGCCTGGACAAAGGATCTGAATGTCTTGATTAAGAATACTGGCAATTTGACACTAATGAAGACTTGATTAAAGAAATGTTGAGGATACATTGGGATAGAAAGGGAACGTGTGGCTTGTAAGAAGTTAGGTACGAATAAGAACGCAGAATTGAATACACGAAGCTTTTAAAGAAAATTTAATTATGTCTATAACATTATTGAATTGAATAATGATAGAAGAAGTTAAAACTCATCTTAACGAAACACATCAAAAACGAAATAACAATACCAATAAAACACTACAAGCAAAAATTAATAACTATTAAAACAAAGTGCATAAATCCGATCTGACGCATAAATTTATCTGGCAACCCTAACTGAACCGTTAGGCAGGAAATATAGACGCGCGAAAATCATAAACCGCTGCGCGTGCGCCGGTGTCGAGGGAAACGACAGACGACACGCAGCGCAGTCGCGACTCGCGGCCGCTTGTAAAATCATAAACAAACTCACAAAATGTGTCAACTGGGGAGTGCTACAGCTGTTATTGCAGGCGTAATATTGTTGCCAGTGAAGAATTATGTTTCCAAGGGTAATAGAAGGCTGGCAACACAATGCGGTTTGATGGGAACTGTGGCTAGAGTTGGCAGTGATCGTAAAGTTTTTTGATTGGTTGATGATATCGATTGAGTTGGTCGTGGTCGAGGGAGATTCTTCTTATTATGGAGTATCTAGAGTTTCATAATAACCACCATTTAATCAAATCATTCCAATTTCCTTAAGTAAGACCAGGTAGAACAGCCGTGAGATTGAAAGTCTTAAATGAAACCAATAATTACGCAAATCGGAATTTAGTCTCATAATTATCTTTTCTTTTTTAATTTTCCCACATTATTATTATCTGTGGCAACAAAATATGACACAGGAAGGGAACGGTAAGCTATACTGCCGTGAGTGGCTATTATACACCGGTGATATCAACCGCCTCTCGTTTCCCGGATAACATGCGCACACGCAACCGACAGTACGACACCAGACGTGCAAGCATGTACCATTTGTAATAGCATATTCCCGTAGAAGTTCTTTACGCCAGATTCATATAAGAGCGTTAAGACAAATTCGCAGAAATACATAATATAATGGAACATATTCAAGAATGTCGTCTGTCACTAGACCCAAAAAGACTTACCGTTTTGATCAATAACACTTACGGCCTGTTAATTATTGAGTTGTGTATTCTATATCTGAGAGTTATTTTTATTGTAATGTCCGTCTGGTACATTATTTTAAATCATTAGACACGTATTTTTTATTTTCTTACAGAAACGAATACTTTAGACGATATTTAGATTTAAAATGTCGCGTGACGTCACTTCTATGTACATTTTATACGTAGAAATGACGTTTTAGCCCCCACTCCTAAACTTTGATTCGTTTTATCTAAGTATTGTTTTATTATATGACAAAATAAAAAAAATACGTGTCTAATATTTTTTAATTACCTAACTTACGGACTAATTAGATTTTTGATTTTCATACCCTATCATCATCCCAATTGGACAATATAGTTTGGTACATTCACTCTCAAGTACTTTACACAACAAATAGATAAAGTGATGGCACTCAAGCAATGTAAAACTACAGTGTTGTATCGACAGTATACAACTCAATCTAGGCGTAGTTCCTCACTTACTTTATTTCTAGTCTAACATGAATGTGGTTTTAGTGTTTTTAGAATGGTTTAAACTACAACAAAAATGGCCGCCAAGTGTTTTACATCGTTTTCACTTATGAAATACTTGTTTTAATGCAGTTTTTTTTTTCTTGTAAGCATTTGACCTTAGGTTTCGTGGACAGTGGGACAGTTGTAAGTAAACCAACACATTTCGTTGGGAAAATACGTTGTTGAACTAGTTTTTTTTTTTTATTTTCTAGTAGCCTATTGTTTTTAGGTCGATTTGTTTTTGTTTTCTAGTGAAGTATTGTTTTCTTTGAGTGGTTGTTTCTTTGGTGTCTAATTAAAAAGCTTGTGAGATCATTTTCTGAGCCGAAAATGGTAACAGTTTTGGAATTATGTCTAAGTTAATAAATTCGTTCCTTATTGCACGAGATTAATAAAATTCACACCAATTTCAGCTAAAACACACCTACAATCACATCTTTTTATACTCATATAGCAAAAAGGGTTTATGATATGTATCTCTATACAATTAACACCTTATTTTTACCTCTAGAAGTATCTTATAGAGGTAATATCACTATTAAACTGTCAAACACCAAGCGGTCACCGGTGACCGCAACATATTATTCTATAATTGTGTCTACAAAACCGGTACTCGACGAGTTAAAGAGAATTAATGTTTGTAACCTCTTCATGATTTCTAGCGTAATCTTAGTCGTAAGAACCTGACAGATGGAGATGGTATCACGGTTGACGTACGTCCGTCTTCACGTACGCTTTATACGTAAATAAAATGTATAATTTATTTTAATTACTTTGTGAATGTAGTGTTGACATTACGATCATGTTTCTATGACTCCGAGTCCGCGTTATATGAAGATTTTAAAACTATAGTCTTGTCTTACCGATATTGGTGTTATATTTTCTCGTCAAAGCAAGTACATATTGGATGGTGATCCTTACCTGTAAGAAAAGAAAAGAATAATTAGTGAAACACATTCAGTAATTAACCATCGAATTAGATATACATAGTTACCTAACACGCCTAAATCTTGCTGAAAGGGAGGCTCCAATCACAATTTATACATAGGTTCCGTAATCCGTTTTTGCAAATAAACGATTTTTTTTATCAAAAAATAAAATATCTGTAGAAGTGCTGTGTGATAAAGGCACAGTACAATATCTACATTAAGTTGTAGGACAAATGCACTACACATTTTACAGAGACCGGCTCAACGGGCAGCATTGCACATCGGTCGGTAGGTATAGTGCAGCGGAACTAGGACAAATGTAGTTAATTCAACTTTTCGCGCAAAAATCCCGCGAAATCTTAATTTGCTGCCACCGTCTTAACACGAGTTTATTTCGACTCATTTTTAATGTGTAACAATGAGCTTCAAATTCATTGAATTAATAAAGTTATTCAGTTTTAACCCTCCCCTATAAAACTGGCTTGTAAAACTATTGCAGATACGCGGCCTTTACGTATGGTAGATTCGCGGATATGCACTATCTCCCACGATATACTAGGAGATATGAATAAACGGCATCTTTAACCCGCCTGTTACACAGTGGTGATGGACGACATCAAAAGAGGTACAGACAGTCCTAAAATTGTTTAACCTAATTGCATTGTGTTTCCCCAATAAGAGACAAAGTGTAAGGTTTTATTTTAAAGCGGTGGGAAGAAAAGACATAAAACTAGAGTACTAAACGACTATAAACATGGAGTTTATCCGTCGTTTAGTAGTATTAAGGATACAAGTTTGGATTAACAATGAACATCGATAAGTATTTGAATATTTCAGTCTCGTGTGTGGAGGGAATCATTTCTTCCTGGTTGGTACCTCTTCCTGGTACCATGATCACCTGTTACGTAACTGGTAGGCCGATAGACAGGAAAATTCTGCTACTATCTCGTCAACTAAGAACAAATATTATAACCAAAACTAGAGGCTTATCAGGATGTGCCTAAAGTTACACCTTTTTTTAAGGGGATACAATCATCCAATGACTTCTCTCGCTTTGGGTGAGGCGAAAATGTGTGAGATTCTTACTGACTGAAAACCACCGCGTTCCTAGCCCGTCCGTAGCCGGAGCCCCGGCAATCCCTTAGGTCGTCCGCAGCACCGGATTGGGCATCAGCCCTAAAGATAATAATTTCGAAGCCGCGGAAGGCCGAAGAGCAGGAGGAACGGGGTGGTTTTTAGTCAGTAAGAGTCTGACACTCCCTCTCGCCTAACCCAAGGCGGAAAGAAGTCATTGGATGATTCTCCCCCCTAAAAAAGAAAATAAAAGATAATAATTTCTTCACTTGATCAAGACGGTAAGTGTCATAAATAATGAAGTTCCTATCAAATACAATTTTCAACTCTCAATACTTTCCGACCTTCCCAAATGTGATACCGCAACAAATAAATCCAATTAATAGACGAATTAATCTGATTAACCACACGATCAATAGCTTCAGCATTGTAATCACTTTTCAAGGTAGACATAAAGTTCTAAATTAAATTAGAGAGCCCGTGAAAGTACGAATAGTGCTTCGACACTCTTGGGCGTCTGATGGTCTTGGAAAGTCTTAGCTAGTGTCCATTATCTGATAACATAAACAATACCGTACAAACACATTGTAGTCAGAAGTACTATTATATGTTTGAATGTACGAATTCAAACAATAAACTATTTGGTGATGAGACTTTCTATGTCCAGCTAGCTGTAGATGAAAATGGGCTACTGTTGATTAAGATACCTCTTGTAACATCTTCAAATGATGTTTAATATCAAAATGCAATAAAGATTGCCTTAAATCATTATTTCAAAATCTAAGTCTTTGCAACTGAGTATAAGTTATTGTTTATTCTCGATATTTTTTTTTTGATTTTATTAAGTCCGTTCGCATTTTTACAAAATCTAGGAAATAATCCCTTATTTGCCTTCATATCTGTAATTCACGTGAATTATTGTGATTTATAATCAATTGACTTTGACTTTGATGATTTCTATTCTTAACTTGTTCAAAAATATTGATCACCACATCCCCAGACTATCATTTTTGAGTAAAACAAATGACGTGATCTAAGTTTACACTCAGAAATAAATGATTTACCGTACTTGGCTTTGTTTGACTAATAAACGTAATAGTGAAACGACAGGTTAATGTCGTCATTCATTGTAACATGCGTGAACCTGAGACCACGAGCACCGCGACCCCTCACGTACGTTTTATCGCCCACCGCAGGGCTGGCGCGCAGGCCATGCTGCGCGTGCGCACCGCTAATTGCGATCACAAAGATTTGACAACCCTAGGTCACAGGATAACGGTGGCATTTGTTCGTGGGTACGATAAGCAGCCAAGTAAGTAGTACATTGTGACATATTTAATTCTTTTATGTATTTATATTATGTTGCATTCTTGCGTTTTCGAGTCTCGTGACATAGATATGAGTAATAATAATAATAATTTCTTTATTCTCTCATCATCATTTACAAAATAAAATACAGCAAACGTTTTACAACTAAACCTGAGACTGGTGTCTGTTGTAGGTGAGACCTGTATCACAGATCACCAGGCCATATCCCACTGACGCGATACAATTATTTACTGAATTCTAATCTAATAATAATAATAAAATATATAAAAATTTGTTACTGACATTGAAATAATACTGATACATAAGTAGTAACGTGCACAAACATTAAGGTTAAGGTGTTATTATTGGTACGTACAACAAATAAAGTACAATATCAAAGTAGATAAATTAACCGTTACAACATTTGAGACAATTAAGGATATTACATATATGATAAAAAAAAAAATGTCAATGTAATGGTCCGACAACAATGTTTAATATGTAAATATGAATATTTTTTGCTTACAGCTACTTTCTACATGGCAACAAGTAATACCCATTAGCAAATAACTAAGTGTGGAGATACGCAATTGTTAGACTGTCTGTCTTTGCTATCAACTCGAGAACCGCTTATCAGATTTACGTGATGTTTTCTTTTAATTTAGTATATTTGAACTTTATCCAACCTACTAGGAGAAAGTTGACAAAGAAGCATTCATCTTTCTTCACAATTTTCCAATAAAATCTGTTTCACAGAACAATCACGACTTTGTCTGCTAAGTGGTGCGGTTGATGCGGCTATCGGCAACTAATCGCAGCGTCACGTCGCAGTTACGGTGCGGCTGCGCAGGAGTGGCTCTTGAGCGAAGTGGCGCGTGGGCATCGTCGCGGTGGTCCGGTGGTACGGTGCTAGCTTCTCACCGACAAGTGGACAGAATAGATATTATTTGTACGTTTCAAGAATATTTTAACGGTGTGATCGAACTATGTTCTTGTATTTTGTACTTTGGTCTGTTTGTATGTCTATGAACGTAGTTAATGTAATGGCTAATGGATATGTATTTCTCTTTGACTGCCTCATTGGCCGAGTGGTCGCAAGTGCGCCTGCCGGGCAAGAGGTCTCAGGTTCGATTCCCGAGTCGGGCAAAGTATTACTGGGTTTTTATGTGGTAGCACGGAGTTTGGAACTGTGCCCGGTATATGGCAATAGGCTCACTCCCTATTACATAGTACTCATAACAAAAATAGTGAAAAGTGGGTGTTACATTGTACTGTGGCATTAAGTGTTATGTGCACCTCTGTCTACCCTTTAGTGGATAAAAGGCGTGATGTTATGTTATGTTATGTTATGTGGATATGTATTTGTTTCATGTTATTCAGAAATTGTAATACGATGTGTTTATCTATAAACGTCAGGAGTACTTGAATACGTAAATTACGTAGTATTTTTAATAGGGATGTCACATATTACATTACTTATAAGTAATCATATATCATATTTATTTGCTTTAATATTGCTTAAATTGTGTTTTATGGTTACGAAAATAAGGACTAGGTTAGGTTGGTACTAACTATACACTAATATAAAGGCTAAACTTTGTTTTAAATTTGCACATTGTTTAATATTTAATTAAAAATTAGCTTTTAATATGAAATACAAATCTCAAAATCATTTATTTCAATTAGACCAGAAAGGCACATTTTAACTTCAACTAAAGAAATAAAGTGAAGCTATTCGCTCATTTCAATGGTACCTCTATATTCCTAAGAAGAAAGAAGAAAGAATTCCTACGAGCAAGAAACTACATAGGTTAGGATTAATAATTTTTTTTTTGTTTTTTAACCGTTGCCCCACTTTAGGGATTTCTCCTGTGTCGTGGGTGCGTTTACAAACATACAAGTTCACATACACATGACACCCAGACCCGGAACAACAATTTGTGGATCACACAAAGTGTTGTTCCGTGCGGGAATTGAACCCGCGACACGTTGCACGGCAGCCAGTTGCCCAGCCACCGCACCAATCGTGCAGTCGAGTTAATAACAATTACAAACTAAAGACTTAAAACAAATTAGTTATTTTCTTAAACATTTTCCGTCACTTGACAATCTTGCGCTGCGCTTGCGCATCAAATCACAAAAAGTCTTTCCTGGAGCACTGACATTACGTCAGCAGCACATATCACATAACGCAGGGAAGTTGGTAAGCTACGGATTTCCCTGTTTTAATAGCAAAAAATATTACATAAATATAGGTAAGAGTATAAGCAGTGTAGTACATGAGAACGTATGGTACAAGTTACAAGTTTTATATTAACCGCTTGAATCCACCGATATGAGACGCAACAGAAAATACATAAAAATGTGTCTCGCGTGGATCCGGGTTACTATAACAGTAGGTACAGTCCGTCAAGTAATTTGGTATCCAAGTAAGAAAGTAAAGATTGATTCAGTGTAGAGATAAGTAAACCATTGGTCGGCTAAGAAGCAATATAGACGATATAGAAGTTCCGTTTACACCCTGTATGGATACCAATTTACCATTACAATCTACTGTATCTATATTACATTGATCTCTATTTTTCACCTGTAAACCAAATAATTTTGTTGACTGTACTTATAAGTTACATTCTTTATGCCAGACACATGAAAAGTTATATGTAGCGTCCACTTTTCAAACGAGCATGGCTTAACTGACTTGAAACACAGAAAAAACTTAATTATTATGCTTTCGACTCACTCACGTAACTATTTGACGAGGAACTCGACCAGTTTCAAGTAGCTAGTAGCAACACGACAGTCGTCGCGTCGCGAGTCGCGGAATGCTGCTCATGAATATGAGCCTCTAGCATGGCTTGAAATTAGTCGAGTTCCTCGTCAAACAGTTATGTGGGTAAGCCGAAAACATAGTAACAGCAAAATCCGTTATTTTAAATTACTGCTGAACTATCTTATTCAAGAATGTAATGCTAAAGAAACAAAATAGGACAGGAGTCAGTTAAGACTAAACCACCATCTTCCCATCACTTGGGCCACAGCCACGTGATTTGTCTGGAAGAGCTCAGTAATTATTCGTGAGACGTGGATGGATGCCGTATAATGAAGGGCTGCTGGACCTTGCCAGCAGAACCAACCCTACGTCACACACAACTTGCCAGGCAATAATAACCCTTACCGACTTCGTTATAAAGTAGCATTTGTAACTTTTACAGTAGAAATGATCACGGCAAAGATTAAAAACTTGATTAAGTCGGTGTAAACTAGACCTTACCTGAGCATACTATTTAAGGTGTTGATGCAAATAGTTATTAAGCCGATATTTATCATAAAGGTGGGTGTCGCAAAATGAATACTAAAAGTTATGGGCTGACTTCGAATTGAGGGTAATAATAATATAGTTGAAGATTCTGTTCTTATTCACCTATAGCCAGGAACAGCGATAAAATTCTTCTTTCTGAAATTGGGATTCAATGACGTCATGATACTTAAGATACATAGTACTGCTGCTACATTATTTAGAAAATAAAATACAAAATTTGCACAAGAGGCTACTTACACAGGTACAGCGTATTGCCCACTATTGCCAAAATACTAATAGCCGTAAAACAGTAGTCTTCTACATCTATCGAGAATGTCATCGCTAAAATAAAACTATAGTCATAAATCATTCTAAACCCGGATTACGGATGTTTGAGAATTCCTTGATTAAGATTTAAGTGCTAGCTGATAGTTTCTACCTACGTTTCATCGAGTAGTCACCACGAAGCGATGACTAACGCCTACACGTTATGCAGAATAACAATTAAACTGGTATTCACTTCTCAAACCGATGTAATGACAGTTGACAATAAACGTCACGGATATTCTCCCGTTCCCGCCAAAATGGTGTCATTATTGACGCTAAATAATAAAATAATTGTAGTATTAATGATGTTGTAAATATTTAATGGATTGCATTATTTATAACTTAAGTTATGGTTATTTGAATACTATTGTGTAGTTGTTTATGGTACTTAAATTGATCATTAAAAGTATGCAGATTAGAATTATTTCCCGCGATTTAATGACATCCTTTAATGTCATTATTGTCAAAGTCATGACATAGCAAAATATTACAATTTGCTACGCGTAAATATGTAAGAATAACAAATAATTACATTGGTATTTAGATGACCTGCCATTAACCGCAATGTTTATTACCTGCTGGTAGTTTCCATATTATTCATATTGTCACTGGAGTGAGAATAAATGAACTCAACATATTTTTAGGTTATCATCCAAATCAAATTAGGACACTTTTTTTTTCAATAGAAACACATAAAAACTTAAAGACTAAAACCTTCTTTCTTTTTTGATAATTAGAAATAATAATGACATTTTAGTTGCATTGCGGATTTTGTTGAAAGATTGCGTGTTTGCAACGTATCAAAACGGAGCAAGGTAATTGGTGCAATCAGTATGAACGAAGCCGTGAATCTCGAACAAGTTTCTTGAAGAAAACTGTACCATTATTACAATAAGTGTGTTATTAAAAAGGTTGTTGACATCGCCATTTTTAAAATGCTACATATAAATTGAGGGGGTCGGGCAAATAGTTATAATTATGTGAGGTTAAAACGTCAGGGTGAATTAGGTATTGTGGGAGATTCCTATGTGAATATGTTTAACTTTATATTTATAGGTAAGGTACCCAATTTGAGCAAATGTAGGATCGTGTATATTTTATTGGTCTAGAGCGAAACCCCTTGGCCGGTAGGTGTACTTACGACAACTCGGCCAACGAGGCAGTCCTTTATTACAGTATTTTAGCTATTTCCTATTAATTTAACAATTCTGTTAATAAATCAGCTAACACATTTATTTATATACTTTAACACGTTCTATTAACTCATGTTTTAACAAGACACTTAATTTGTTACCATCGTCTAACAAAATTTACGATGACAGCGGATTCTGGAATATAGATCTTATTACACGGTCATTACAGTTTAAATTCATTACAATCAGACTTAATTAACGTGTATTCATAATGCAATAAGTTTTCTTTATGCAATTTCGATTCACACTCTGAATGGTTTCGTTTGGTCCAAGTTAAAAACTGTTGTAGGCGCTATATAAAGTTGTTCTATCTGTTGCATATTTTTGTTTTAATGTCTGTATTAAATTTAATAAGTAAATGGCTTTCTTTATTCTAATCTGAGTTGATATAATATTAATTTTATTTTATATATTTTTAATACTTTGTTAACATATTTGCATGCTTCCTATTAAAATATGACTGAGGTAGCAATGTACCTGTTTAGTTAAACACCACATGTTATTATATTACTTACTAGCTACTTCCGCGCGGTTTCACTCGCTCTGCTCGTCACCTATTAATCGTAGCGTGATATTTTACCGAAAGATTTTTTCAAATCGGACCAGTAGTTTTGGTGATTAGCGCGTTCAAACAAACAAACAAACAAAAAAACAAACTCAGCTCACTTTAGCTTTATAATATTAGATAGTATAGATAATTGCAAATATACTAAGTATCTTTATCTTAGATTTTTAATCAGGTACCATATTGACATTCAAATTACTCTATTTAAGGCTTAGTAAAGAGCCCAAACAAGGTGTGAAGAACCCTAGAAATAGACGGTAATCTGAATGTTTTCGTATCTCTACACTATACACCCGCTTCATCTTCTCCCAAAGACCACCGGACCACGGTCTAGTACTCCTGTTCGTGCATCACGCACATACTTTCTGTTACGTTAATTTTAGAATTAATGGACTAATGTTACAGCAGCATATCAACCTACACTAAATGGACAAACATCTTTAACCAAATTTCAACTTTATCACAAGAATGTAAAGATGGAAATTTGATTGAAGGAATTAGATAATTTCGGATAGTTTTATACGCTGGTGTCTGGATATCTTGGTTGAAATATAGGTGAAGTCTCGATGTACTGAGACTGATCGCAATTAACGGAGTTTGTATGATTTACGCGTTCAAATACAATATTATTTATTTATTTATTTATTTAATTGATTCGTAATTATCACTTTTAGTGTTCTATAAATAACTGATGGTCACGCATTTCTATAATTTAATTAAGCACTGTTACTGTTAGAAAATTCCACTAACATAAAGGCAGAAAATGCACGTCTTCACTTTCTTACCATTATCTAAGTATTAACGCCATCTGCAATCACTGGATTGTGGACGGCAGTAGTCAGAAAATAAATAATGTAAAATTAATATAATATGTGATGAATAAGGCCAATCTAAATTAAATTAAGAGAACCTAAACCAGAACAAGGAGACAAATCTGCACACCGACATAGATTAGTGATAATTCAGTCGAATAGCCTAGAAACTAATCCTGAAAAGCCTATAAAATGTTCCAATATACATCTAGATACTGTACCAAGAAACGATGGCAAGAAAATATCAAAATTGTAAACAAAGTCTTCATATATTTGCGATAGAACCAGCTACCGACATCGTAACACGGTGCGAACAATAAATATTATCGATAAAACCGGTGATACTCGACTTTTCTTGTATTTGCTCTTCCCTATTCTTGGTCACAAACATAAATAAATAGAAGCGTTGTTTTCTTTCTATTATCCAACTTTCTTCTACCAGTAGTTTTAGCAGTGGTAGCATTAGCTATCAGTGGGTTTCTTCATAAATAAGTACATGAATGACCGAGCTTAGCTCGGTGTTTTTATTATTAAACGACATTTTCTGACAATTGGGATGATAACAGGGTACGAAAATTAAAAATGTAATTAGTCCGTAAGTTAGGTAATTAAAAAATATTAGACACGTATTTTTTAATTTTGTCGTATAATAAAGCAATACTTAGATAAAACGAATCAAAGTTTAGGAGTAGGGGCTAAAACGTCATTTCTACCCTATTAAACCTAGCTAGATCGATTTATCGTCGCCGAAATACACACACAAATTTCAAAAAAATCGTTGAAGCCGTTTTCTAACTCGTTGATACATAATATACCTACACAAGAATTGCTCGTTTAAAGGTATTAGATATTATATAATAAACATAGACATTCCTATTAATAAACACTACCTACTTTAATAAGTAAGTTTTGCTATACAACGAAACATAGACACGAATATTACTTAATAGTTACTTAGCCGTAAGTATCATGTTTGCAGTCATGTAAGACAACCGGAACAAATATTTAAACTTCTATTATGTGTTCCGACTTACGTTTAAATATGTATTCAACTATAAAAGGCCTAAGAACTAAGTTGAAATTTGCCAAACAAATATCACCCTTAAAAACATATTAAACATCAAAGAAAAGAGAACCAAAATCGTTCAAATACTTCAGAGTTCATAAACGAATAGACACGCTACTTGGTTTATTATTTAGACGAAGGCTGTGATTTATATTCTAGATACCTCTCATTCCTCCCACACTGGAACACAAAGGAAAAGCCGATAAAGCAGAAACCATCAAACAACTCATTGCAAATAAAATCTAAAGAAAATTCTATTACTAACTATCAATACCAATTCTTAATCCAATTTATGAGCTGAATTCACCAAGATATTTTAAAACTCCCTACAAAACCCTACATGCGATTCTAAACATTATTCTAATAATGATAAGATAGAATATAGTGTAATAAACAGTTCTTATTGAAGGATCTAAGCTATGTTTTACTGTCAGCCGCCCACAGGTGGCGCTGATTATGATTTGTGCGCCGATATGCGCGCGCGCAAGTCCCGCCGTAAGTTTAATTGCTGGGAGCTGTACACGCCTGATTTATATTTATATCTCGCCATCTTATAGCTTCCGCATTTCATCAGCTCATCACAACCTTTTGAAATACGAAAATGTACTCAAATTACTTTAATCTGATAAAATATATCAAACTGATTTACAATGTTGCTTTATTGATATACGGTGTAGGTAGGGACCGTTAAACCACTACCAAATGTTAATTTTGATTGATTAATTAACGCTAATAACGTTAATCAGATAAGCTTCTAGAGGAAACCTTTAAACCATATCATAAAATGTAGACCAAATTTGTGTTTAGACGAATACAAAAAACCGATACCTACTGACAAAGAAACATAAAAAGATTGTATAGGATAAAAGAAGCCTATGTGTTATTAACTCGTCGAGTACCGGTTTTGTAGACACAATTATAGAACAATAGGTTGCGGTCACCGGTGACCGCTTGGTGATTGACAGTTTAAAGACCATAATATGCCCCTGATACGCGAAATCTTCTCATCGAAAATCCCTCAGTGCCTAAGTCCAGTATGTTTTACCAGTGTGTGTTGCCGGTGATGACGTATGATACCGAGACGTGGTCCCTGACTTCTGGCCTTCTGGAGAAGCTCAAAGTCGCTCAGCTTGCGATGGAGAGAGCTATACTCGGAGTTTTTTGCACGACAAAATCCGAAATATGGAATTTCGCCAAATAAGTAGAGTTACCGACATAGCTCGCAAAATCTGCAGATTGAAGTGGCAGGCCACGGATCGCTTCACGCACCTTCCGCTAGGTGGACCGATGACGTCGCCAGAGTTGCGGGGAGGCAGTGGATGCAGGTGGCGAGTTGTCGCTCAACGTGGGGGACTAAGGGGCGGCCTTTGTCCAGCAGGGACGTCTTTCGGCTGTTGATGATGATGATGATGAATAAACCCCTGTTCCAATATTATTCCGATCCCTTCAGCCGTTTTGACGTGAAAGAGTAACACATGTGTACAATGCACCGTCATACTATTAGCAAAATCTGTTGCAGTAATAAAGTGTACTCAATTCGCCAGCCTTTTATAATTAACTCAAGGCGATGATACGCTTGAATTAAAATAAAACCTTCCCCATCAAAGAGTTGTCCATCAACGTCGAACTACATTCATAAGGACCAATTATTTTAACACTGTTACAATAAAAACGCTGACTGCAACTTTCAATAGAGTCCGTGATGATATTGGAGATAATATCTCCACCTCATTGAGATATAATAATTTGTAAAGGAATGCTGTTATTAGATAATAAGCTTAGTCATAGTAAAGAAGGTCCTAGTTGCCTAGTAATATCGCAAATTGTCGGATTACTTACGATGTAACAGCATGCAACTCGCAGTTGCAGCTATATGTATGGTAGTTGCTCTACCGTATACGACGACCCACCACTACTACTTGTACGGATGTCATTTGGTTTTCGATTTCCGTATGTGGAGAGGATTTTTATGGGATCTGTGATATTATGGCGACGTTTGCTGAGAGAGTTATATTAACGTTAAATGAATATTGTAGGATGAATATTATGATAAATATTGTTGTCGAGAGAACATTATTCAGTTTTACATTTTTATTGACTCCAGTACTGGACAACGAAGCCATTCACGACATTACGATTAAAAAGGAAACATTTTAAGGCTACTTCTTATTCTGCGTCTTTCGCCAAGTGCGACTGGCAACGGATCTCGGGTTCGATTCCCGGGTCGTGCAAAAGTAACACTGGGTTTTAAAAAAACCCCCTATTTGACTCATAACATAAATAGTGAAAAGTGGGTGTTATGTTGTATTTTGGAATTAAGTGCCGTAATGTGTACATTAGAGGTGTACCTCTGCCTACCCCTTTGGAGATAAGACGTGATTTTATGTTATGTCCTTATTAATTTCATTACGCCCAAAATTATGTATAGTGAAAATTGGATTAGATATTCCAATTTTTTGCATACAAAGTGACATCTGAAAGAACTGTAATAATATGTTGTTTATGGTCTTGCTATTGTTTCGATTAAAAAGCCTTTCTCGATACAAACTCACTATGAATCCCACATTAGTACTACGTCATCGGTAGCAGGATAACTTCCCGCGTGTTCAAACGTATTATTTCATAAGCTTATCCTTACTATCGGCATTAGATAGCATGGCCTGCGCAAGCGCAGCCTACAATTAAGCGAGCTCGATACCGACCAATCAGAGGCCAGTTTTATCATTGATCTATTTTGTACCGACAGTTATGGACCGCACTCCTGGAATCCATTTTGTGCTGATTTAAAAATATGGATGTTCTCCCGGCTTAAGGAAGGAACTTGTTTGTTGGTGATTTTGAACTCTATTTTGTAATGGTTATGGTTAGAAATTGTTTTAGTCGAGATATCAAGCAATCGCACTTCGCATTCGTTTTAATATTAAATGCAATTATTTTTTAATTCAATTTTATACGCGTTAGGGTTGGCGGTCAGTGTTAAATAATATTTTGCACAAAATAGGTAATAAATATAAAATAAGTAAGCTTGGAGACTACAATTCTAAAGGTTGCTTAAAGATTTTCGTGTCTCGAAACACTTCTTTGTCTTCATATTTTTACAGGTCCATTTAAAAAAAATAATGGACTGATTTCCATTATCTAGTCTTAAAAGTACCTTTCGTATAAGCACCCATAAAAATGTCACCAAAACACAAATACCTTTATCATATCACGGAAATCATATAAAAAATGAATATTACCTATCGTGACTAACTTAATATGTAAATCTATATAAATAACGACTGTCTACAATTAATATATTGTTTAAATACCATTATACATAGAGAAACTATTCTAAACTGACAGATACACCGACTTTAGGGTATTGCTATCGGCCAATCAAAATACAACTTATTAAACGGGCCTAATCATTATTTCTCTCATTTATCTGCGCCTACGCACATATTTAGGAGCGTGTTCACTATATTTAAGTTGCTATTTAACATAAAACTTACATAAATAAGAAGCGGCTTATGATTCAATAAATATTGTCAGTTTGTTAGTCTAGCCTGAGGTCCTGAGGTCTTCCCGGGTCAGACAAAAATGGATTTTCGATTGTGAAATTCTTTGTAGTGATATGGTGGTTGAAATTGTATACAATATGTGATAATATACGTGATTTTGGCTAGAGAAAGACAGTTATAGAAATAACTTTAAATGCCTCGTATGTTTCATTGTTTGATGGACAGGCTGACTGATGATCATGATATAGCCATAGCCACACAGTCTCGCCATCCTATTAAAAAGAAAAGCATAATTGCTACAAATCCCGATGTGGAGCCGCAGAGGACTTAACGGGTTGCCAGGGCTCCGGCTCATAGAGCAGGGAGTAGGAACGGGGTGGTTTTTATTCAGTAAGAATCTGATACTCCCTCTCGCCTCACCCAGGCGAGAAGATTCATTGGATGATTATCATTTCTCAAAAATAAAACTGTTACTAACCACCACGAACGGATGGGGTCCATTAGGGCTGATGCCGATTCGATCTGAAGTGCAGGAGAAGGAACAGGGTGGTTTTTAGTCAGTAAGAGTCTGAAACTCCCTCCCGCCTTAGCCGGGCGGGAGAAGTCATTAGATGATTTTACCCCCTTAAAAAAAAGCCACCACGAAACTGTTAAAGTAGGTAAGCACAATTTAGATACATTCCTATCCTGACTTATCAACAAATGAAACTCACAATATTACATTACCCTACTTTACATAAAACTTACATAAATATTATGATGATGTGTTTCAATAAAAATGATACTAAACTGTGTTTCTGAAGACAATGGACGTTGTATTCAGAAGCGTAACGTTTTTTCGCAAATGTATGCCATATTGTTGTACCCACGGCAACACATCAAGCTACGCGTCCAGTATAAATAGACCGTCGAATGTGCGAAGATATAATACACAGCAGGACCACAATAAACTGGTCTTGTACAGTTCCATGTGTAGTCGTGTATGGAGTACTTATACTTATGACTTTGGTGTTATTGTAGTTTTTCGTATTATATGTTATGTTATAACTTGTAAGAGCTTTGAGGCTTCTTTGTTCAGTGTGTGAGTGGTTTTGTTCAATTTTGGTTCACTTTTGTTTGACAGCTAATTGAATTGTTCAGTATTAATTTAAGCTTGGCAAATAATCATACGTTTGAAGTCAAGAATATCTAAGTATGTATTTTCTGATATAGGTAACTAAATTATATTCACAACGTATTTTCTAGAGTTATTAAACCGTTTTGCAAGACTAATTGCTGCCCAACACGGTAAAGAAAGGCAAAAGATACCAAACATCATTTAAGGTTAAGTTTTTCTCGTGTTTCATTTGATTTTCCAGCTACTTAAGCAACAAAACCCAACAAAAAGTTAAACAGAGATAGAAATCTAACCTCGAATTCTCAAATAAGTATTAAGGACAGAAAAACTTTCAAAAACAATAAATTTAAAGTAAGTCGCGACCAATTAAGTCCCACACGGTAATCCACAGATAATATATTGTCAATTGATATGCTTAGGCTGTACTTTCCACACCTACACTTCACACACACATGATGACAGATGAACTTTCGATTTAAAAGTAATAAATCAATAATTCCTTATTTGCTTTAAACGTATAATTAAGTTATAAATTTTATTTTATAAATCTTTCAATTTTAAGGTAAATTGATGTTTGAGTTTATTTAATTAGTGTTTAAAACTCTTTTAGATGTTGTTAACACATTTTTTAGATATTTAAGTAGAAAGGAATGGCATTAGAAGAAGATGGAAGACGAAGCGTGGGCAGGCCTCCCGCTAGGTGGAGCGACGACATCGCCAGAGTTGCGGGGAGTCGGTGGATGCAGGTGGCGAGTTGTCGTTCGACGTGGAGGACTAAGGGGGAGGTCTAGCAGAGGACGGCTTTCTGCTGTTGATGATGATGATGATGAATAGCATTCATTATAAAATTGATAATAAAAAATTGACATAACATTTTACAAAGGGATGGTCACTAACAACATAAATCAAATTAAAACAACATAAAAATGTAATAGGTACTGTATAGAAACAGATGACACCTACAAAATGTAGGATTTTAACTAAATGACTAGTAAGTTAGGTGAGTGCGTAGGTGCTACTTAATTAGTCATTACAACTAATTCATTCTTAGGCATTTAATGTCGAAAGGGATACAATATTTTGATTCTATTCTGCTTATAAACTTAAGTAATAAATATTCAGGTAAGTCAGTATATGGCTAATATAAAAATGGTAAGTATAAATAACTTGTAAAAAGAGGCAATAGGTCATATTTTCCTTGACACATACAGGTCCATTAGGACATAAATATTAAGCCTTAGACACACAAGATCTATTTAACAAACACTGTCTTTTAAACACTAGCAATTCTGACTCACAACCAATCAGTGTAAACTTGCTGTTATAATTAATACTTGCATAAAACATACACCATTTCCGCTAAGTCGGTTCAATAACGCCAAAGGAATATTAAATGAGAAATTTTATTCAAATAGGCTGTATAGAAACATAGCGTTGGAATGTCGACGTGCGATCACGAACGAATCGATTTTCTATCGTCAATCGGCACTCGACGAGTGATTTAACCGATGCAGCCGATCTTAGTTCGATGCGTGTGTGAAACAATTACGATTAGACTGGTATGCGACCGATTGATTTCAGTTTTCGTATAGAGGTATAAATATTTATTAGGTGCGTTTATGAATTTACATGTGTATGCCTGACATTAATTTCAAGTTCTCATTTCGTATTTGATGCTAAAAAAATGCGTAGCTAATTGTTTATGTTCTAGTTTGATCGATAATAATCGGTATTTAATTTAAGACTGCCTATTGCCCTCAATATCATAACATCACAGCCTATTTACCCCTATTTATATAAATTAAAATTACAATTTAACATTACATTCAATATTATGTAAAAACAACAATGATAGAAAACATGAAAAGGAACAAGGAACCTTGTGCGTACTGCTAAGGAGTGGAATTATTTGCTAGAGTCTGTATTTCCTGAAGGGTATAACCTGGGAGTCTTCAAGGCCCGAGTGAATAGGTCGCTTATGGGACGACGTGCTCCATCGTAGACCGCATCATCGCTTATCACCACGCGAGATATTGGTCCAACGTCGGCCCATCAAATACAAAAAAGATCCTATACTGGGCCCGTATACTAACTACTTCAAAAATTGAATAGGCCAATAAACCGTACATCAAACTCTAGACCCTTTACTCGATCACGAAAGTCACAACATAAACTAAACACAACTCAAACTCATCGACCTTTAAATGTTACCGAATTAACCGTCTTCAAAATTTATTGCGCCGGAGTCGATCGGCGGATATTATCGATAAGTAGACGTCAATTTACCGATATTGCCGGACATCTTATCGATTTACGAAGATATAGAGCTTGGGCCACGGTCGAGGGAAATGTAATTGTTACGAAACTTTGTTGCTGTCTCGTCCAGTGTTTGCTTGAGATTTATACGGTTTTGGTGGTTGGAGTTATTGGTTTTAAAGTTAACGTGATTAGATGAAAGAGTTGAAACATGATTTTGTCAATATTTATTAGGTTTTGGGCTCACTCACGTATCTGTTTGACGAGGAACCCGATTAGTTTCAAGTCATACTAGAGGCTCATATTCAGAGTTGCTCGTCAAACAGTTACGTGGAATATAAACCGATGACGTAATAATTAATTTAGTATGTATCACGAAAGTTTTAAAATTAACTTCGTCAATAATAGCAAACCAAACAATATAAATTGTCCGAGTGTGTTATTCGTAACAGATTTACGCCTATTTTGAGAAAATCAATCTAAATGTGGAGAATACAGAATAGGGATGTAAAATTGAATAGATTAAATTCGAATGTGAGGAGCACGCGTTAATTGATATTGAAGTAATGAGTTCAGTTAATATTTTCTTCTAAATCTAGATGAGACAAAAACGAAACATCCATCCTTTACTTCCTCAACATCCTCTTCACTAACAAATCACCTCTAACTGAGATACCAGCATGAAGTAAAGCACATCTAGCCACAAATAAACCCAGGAACATAACAGCCCACCGTGAAGTCTCCAACTGTATTAGTTTAGCGACAACACTAGCGGTACTGACAACGGTGTGCCCTAAGCTTTAGATTGCGCATTGTCGACAGATGTACCTAAGTTAGGAAGCAATTTTACTTGTTATATAGGAATTCACCTTCGGTAGAAGTTATGGGTTCGTGTGGTGAACGCAGAATGGAATATTTTCGCACCACCCTCGCTATTTCCGCGGGTGCCTTAAAAGCCAGCTGTAGCATTTAAGATACGATAATTTATGTGTACTTATAAGAACACAATAGTAACAGAATGACAGAGAAAATAGATCTAAAATGGGCTAAAAATGGAAAATAGTTCAAAAAAAGGATTAATTTCTCTTTTGAAACGCCAATCATTGAATTGTCCGTCCAATCAGTGCAGTCAGTCAAGAACTATCATTCGATCTTTGAGGGCAGGCAGCAATAGAAGATTATTCGAAGCCTTCCAACTTGATATCACACTAGTCCCATACAACATTCAGCTTCTATGACATTCTCAAAGACACGTTACATCATCGCAATTATACACCACAAATTCTTGTTAGAAAATACAGAAATAGACCGAGTAAGTGACAAATAAAAGTGCTACAAAAACCTAACTTTATGGAGCAACATTATCTGACAGTTGCACAGGTTGCACTTAATATGAATGTTACACGTACGTTACAATGTATTAAGTTGCAACCATTCATACACTACTTACTATGTTGCCATACTAGTTACATATACATAATTATGATATCGAGAACTAGTTATTTATTTACGAGACTTACATAGTACTAACGATTTCATTTGAGTTTATATATCGAGAATTTTAAAAGTCGAAAAACTTAATAACATTTTTTCGGTCTCATAATTTTTGCGATGTTTTTAAAGAAACATCATATCGAGCCTTTGTCCCCAAAGGGGAAGAAAAGGAGCATATTACGGCACTTAATTCCTCTGTACAATGTAACACCCACTTTTCACTATTTATGTTATGAGGCCCATGCAATAGGGGGTAAGCCTATTGCCATATACTGGACACAATTCCAGACTCCGTGCTATAACCTACTGAGAATTATTAAAAACCCCAATAATACTTTGCCCGTCGCGGGAATCGAACCCGAGACCCTTGCTCTTTCCGTAATAAAATTAAAATATACGTGTTTATCTAATTTTTGTAAACAATCTACCAGATGGGCATTTAAATAAATATTAGTCATCTACCACATTGAGTGGCGGAAACTTCTTACCAGCACCAACGAAAAGCTGCCATACACCGATCACTTATGTATAAAACCTCCAAACTCCATGTTTACATACCTGCAACAAGAAAAAACTATAAGTTAAACATTTGTATCAACTATAGTAGGTCAGGTTGACCACAGGCTTAAATCTAGAAATGACGTCATCAACCACTGACCAGTGACCACGGTTTATAATTAAACTCAAGTTTATATGTAAACAAATTCGTGGTAAGTCGCAGAATATTGTTTTTACAAGTTTATTATAGGTATTCTGAATAATTTATGATAGTAACAGGAAAATTGCAAGGCTGTACCTATTTTTAAGTTTAAGTTACTTTTTAATACAAGTACTTAGTAATGACATTGGTACCTGGTTACAAAAGATAGTGATAATGTTAAAATATTGAAATGAAAATAGAACGCAAACTAGTTCATATTCTCGCCACTAGTGGCGCTGTCTTTATTTGTATGGAGATATGTTATTTTTCTTTTTTTTATCTATGGTAGTCTACCGTACGTCTGCATGATACTGTTTGATTGATCTCAGAAATAAACTTATTTGTAAACTTTTACACAGTTTTCCTTTAGAACCACATTTTCCTTCAGTTATTCTGTTTTTCAGAAGAACACGTTTCGTGTTATGTTATCTTTGTATAACCATTTTAATAAAACAAGAGTTTAATATTGCAGTCTTATTATAGTTAAACTGTTACTTTAGATTTTATCATTATTTATTGTTAAAACAATGTTCATAACATAAATAGTGAAAAGTGGGTGTTACATTGTACAGTGGTATAATGTGCACCTCTGCCTACCCCTTCGGGGATAAAAGGCGTGATGTGATGTTATGTAAAAACAAATAGCAGATAAAGATACGAACAATATGCAAAATAGTGTTTGCTACATATCTATTTATCTATATAAATAAAAATAAATTTCTCGACTTAAAAGACTGCCTCGTTGACCGAGTGGTCGCAAGTGCGACTGCCGGGAAGGGGTCACAAGTTCGATACCCGGGTCGGGCAAGGTATTACCTACCGGGTTTTTAAAAAAAATCTCAGTAGTAGCACGGAGCCTAGAATTCTGCTGGGTATATGGCAATAGGCTCACCCGCTATTACATGGGACTCATAACATAATTAGTGAAAAGTGGGTGTTACATTGTACAGTGGCATAATGTGCACCTCTGCCTACCCCTTCGGGGATAAAAGGCGCGATGTTCTGTTATGTGTCACATTATTATAATTTCGAAAAATAATTTATTATGATTATAATAATGTTCTTGCATAAGAAATTATTGCGTTAAACAATCCATCGACATTTTGTTTTCAACATTTCAATTCGATATCTTGTGGCTTATTGGAAACATCATTTCGTAAAATTAATAAGCAACTGAATTATCATCGTGATTGGGACAGCAATCAGCATTCGCAATAGGTGTGGGAAAATGCAGCGCTTTATACCAGCCTTTTGAAGCTTTTTGTAGCTCTATGCTTCCCTTCGTGGACCTTGGTTTGATGATAAAAACTTACCCAGGAATTATGTTAAGTTAGCGTTAAGACTTCGCTCTGGCCGCCACTATCCATCGGCAAAGTTTGCCTTCTTAATGAGGAAAGTTTCATCGCCTAACTGTGAGATATGTCATAAAATTGAAGATGTGCAGCATTTACTGATGGAATGTGAAAGGAACAAGAATGAGAGGGAATCCTTGGCTAGAGAATTTAAACTAAACCTGTGGGATGTTGGACTTTTTTTTATGGGACAAGCCCGCCACAACCTCCCAAAACCGCTGCAACTCCTGTAAGCCAGGATCTACAGTAGATACAACCATGAAAACACAGGAACACTGAAGTCCGGCGCGTCCCAGGGACATGAGTAACTGTCTTGGTTCCCGCAACGAAGTGAATCAGAAGATATTATAAGAGGAGAAGAAGAAAAAACTATGGTTTTCACTT
Source organism: Spodoptera picta (assembly GCA_038387885.1). Classification (NCBI taxonomy): domain Eukaryota; kingdom Metazoa; phylum Arthropoda; class Insecta; order Lepidoptera; family Noctuidae; genus Spodoptera; species Spodoptera picta. The sequence continues at coordinate 1,926,666 of JAZHFQ010000002.1, forward strand.
CCCTCGGTGAATTACTGCAGGAGAACTAAACCTGTGGGATGTTGGACTTATGCAAAATATTTTAGCTCACCCTAAATCAAACATGTCTAAATGCATTACTTCTACCCTAATAAAGAGTTCTAGGCAATAATTCCCCTTCGTATAGGCAAAAGCATAGTTAAGTACGAAAAGTGTTAATAATAGGTGTTTAATAATTTTATGAAAATAGTGTATAAGTTACAATGGGGTTGACATATCCATGTGGATAAAAACCCCTCACCAAATAAAAGAGAATAAAAAAAAAGCTCTATGCTTCTAGATGTTGCGGGACTCATTGAAAATTAGAACAACACATTAATAAATAAATCACCCTGTGTATTATCCCAATGCATGTTCTTCTGATATGGTGTAATATTAATCAAAGTGGATTGGTGACTTCAGACTAGTCTAGACTTACACCTTAATTATAATTCCAGGTTTCCTTACAAGACAACCACTCTAAGTTATTTCCTGTACAGCATCACATGTCCATGTTATCAAAATTTTGGGGTTACCACCTGTTCAGAATGGGAGCTCGAACCTAACTCTTAGCACAGAAAAAAATATAACAAGAGAAGGTAAGTCCCGTTAAATTTGTTCTAACAGAACCTGTCCGCTTTCGGTTCATTCACAAAAAGCCGCAACCGACCGGCGCACGCGCACCATCGCTACGGTGACCATGCGATTGTCACGTACTTAATATAAAAATACTTTTTCCTCTTTTTGTGGACTGACCGATATTTTTTTCAATTAAACTTAAGTTCAATTCGATTGTCTAATTTAGACTGAGCGCAATGAGTTTATTAAAATGGTAGTCGCCATGTTTTGTCCGGATACAGTTATGTTACACAATATTAGTGCAAGCAGACTGGTTTTATTAACCATTTGTATGTAACAATCTGTGTTTGGGAGCGGCTGAGATTGATTCAACATTTTTTGGAGCATCGATTTATTAATACAACCTTAATTTTCGACACAGTTTGTGCATTGGTTCACTGATTGATCAGTGACTTCAATTCGTCATTGAATTTGGAAACGCAACTGCTACAAATATAATTACAATTCCTACATTGAAGATTGCAAAAATATAAACATGTTACTTTATCAGATTACACAAATGATCGAACGATGTTAACAAATACAAGTGTATAAAGATAAAATTAAGCTGCACATTATCACCCTTATTGTGTCTCGCTAATTAACCAATTTATTGTCAATACAACATTCATATTTAAAAGTGTAATGTATTGAACATATCCGTGTAAAAAACACCTTCAGATCAAGTCTACTAGTAAAGACATCAAAGCAATGAACCGAGGTATGAAAAAAATGACAGCAAAAACATAAATTAATGGCTAAGTAGCTATATGTGCTAGATATTCCATGTCATTTGTGTACAATATATGAATGTTGAATAGTACAGTACTTACACAAACCGGTACGCGATCGGCTGAATAATCTATTCATATATGTTAACCATTTCTCAATGTCTGTATTAATATATAAGATCGGTAGGAGTAATTGCGAACTGTAGTTGTGAATGTGCCTAATGCCTTTGGCTGGTAAACAATTTTCCTATACTGTAGTACTACATTATTGTGACTGATATTGCTTCATTGAGCTAGTGGTTAAAGCATTTTGTTTTAAGATTAAATATGACGAAGATGATAAATAATAAAGAGAAGAATTTATTTTAGCAAAGGTATAAGAGAGAGTTGATTTGAAGCGAGAAAGTTCTATTTTTCCTGTTTTAAACGTCATTATTGTCTATTATAAAATATTTTTGGTTAGAACAGTAAAATGAAATATTTACGTAACAATAAATCATGGCTACTCTATTGAAAACTATGCAAAATGTTTGCGACAAGCATTCCGATTAGCTTGCCTTTAGATTATGACCTCACGTCATCAAAATTCTTAACGAATATCTCTAACCAGATTAACATCGGAGAATTTTGAACATAATACCGTATGAATACTATGAATGGACAATTATTCTGTACTTGTATTTGATAGTAACGACTCTTCTTCAGCTGGATGGTGGTCAGCATATGAGCTAGCGATTAATGAATGTCCAATGTCTATCTTCCACTTGGAAAGACAATGAATGAATATTTTGGAAGGATTCGCATGTCTCTTTAGCCAGAGGAATGTGCTTAAGTAGAACCTATTTATTGTGTCTATAATCTATAATGACAGTACTCAACGAGTTAATTCGGAATCAAATCCAATTATTTAATGTCTAAATGAGATGAAAAGATAACGACCTTCAAAAAACCTTGGTACAGTTTTTTAGCCATCAACATTAAATACCTTTATTCACTATACACATACAATGGTGTCTTTTGAGATTTCGTCCAAGGTTCGACTAATCGCCACGATCAATTAAACAGTGCTATCTCACGGGCGGGCTAAAAAGATAGCCCACAATGCTTATCAAGGGTCACCCAGTTGCCAGTAAATAAATCCACGGAATTATTTATGCGTATAATTAATGTTGCCAGTTTATCATCTGTAAACTTGACAGCTGTCATTGACACAATTCAGCTGACTGCCAGTCACGGCCGACTGCATGGCGGAATAATGAAAATTGTCGACTTAATTGTGTATACAGCACATCAATTACTATCTATTACAGAAGGTAAGTAGGTATGAAAAAATGTCTATTTCGTTCTTTACGAAGGCAACCCGGTTTCATGTTTTCATTGCAGTTCTTGGAAGCCATTCTGATCGACAATTTTATTTGCAAAAACAAGCGTAGTCGTCAACAAGTAATTTACGTCAGATACTCTAATTTTAACAAACAATATTTTTGGTTTGATGAACAGTAAAGGATACAATCAACTGTGCATATAACAGTGAAGGTGTTAGCAGTTCATGACGATAAAAACAGTTCATGTATTTCGAATGCAAATTGTCTCTAGTATCTTGGTTGATCAGTTAAATTCTCTCATCAATCTTCAATTGATAACAAGTTTTAAAGTCAAAATCATTTATTTCAGTTAGACTAGGAAGGTGATTGAACATCAAACCAAAAATATTTTAAGTGTTAGTGTGTCTCTCAACCTCTAGTGAAGACGTTGTCTGTCGTGATGTTATTATTTTTACAGTTACAGAAGTGAATATTTTTGCAGACTTTAATAAAACTCAATCCAATCACCAACCAACACCTATCAGGTTCACCGGCCTATCGATAAAATACATGTCGATGTCGTTGCAACGTGCAACTCACTTCCTTGCCGATTTAGTAATAACTCTTTAGACTTCGTAATACGATTGCAATACATAACTGGTCAGCAAATCAGTACCTGCTTATACACCGCTAATTTCAGTTCCTATTATTGACATCACATTCGAAACAAGCCCGTAATCACAGGCTACCGTCGATGACTTTATTATACACATAAATCCAAGTTTCATCGGCGCAATAGTGACTTCAGTAACCGCCAATTTGATATAATAAATCATGCATATAATTGTAAAAACTTGTTTACTATTCATCAGGCAATGAAAGCGACTTTATACCCACTGGCCTATTTATTTTCGGTATTGCAATCAAAGAGTTAAGCCGTCTTCACACAAGCGGAATACTACCGCGCGATTTGTTTCAATAAATTGTTCGATACTTATCTAGAATAAACTACTCATACGATAGTGCATTACTCACTCCCACACAGATTAGGTTTTTCCTTAGTCTGCACCCACGACAATCCTATTATCTTATAATAACTGATAGCCTGATATTATCTAGCTAATTTTATTATTGTGTGGAATTTTACAAGAAAGAATAGTCTGATATTTATGCCTACAGATATGTTTTTGTCGAAATGAATCACAAAGCAATTTATTTATATTGTGTTTTATGAAATGGTATGTTCATATAAAATAACAAAAAGAGATTTAACATTTTTGACATAAGTGTGTTGTTAATGTCAAATATTTGTTAGAAGACGTGCGTTTTTTTCGCGTCCGTGTGTTAGGTGCCTTATCCGATACCAAACCTGACGTTTAGCATGTGTGTAGTGTAATTTGCATGAAATTATACACGGTGTTTTTTTTATTTAGTGTCTAGACTCAAGGCACGTGCTTTTTGGATAGAATTTTAGATCATTTTTGTAAATACACTGTCTGGCGTCTGTTCTGCCATGTTTTCCTCTAAAGTTGTATTTTATCAGCTGGTTTTTGTTGATTTTGTCTCGACTGCCTCGTTGGCCGAGTAGTCGCAAGTGCGACTGCCGGGGCAAGGGGTCTCGGGTTCGATTCCCGGGTCGGGCAAAGTATTACTGGGTTTTTTAAAAATTCTCAGTAGTAGCACGGAGTCTGGAAATGTGCCCGGTATATGGCAATAGGCTCACCCCCTATTACATGGGACTCATAACAACTAGTGAAAAGTGGGTGTTACATTGTACTGTGGTAGAATGTGCACCTCTGCCTACCCCTTCGGGGATAAAAGGCGTGATGTTATGTTAAACTTTGAGCGTTGCTTCGATATAATTATTTTGACTCGTGAGTTACAGTCGAAATGATGTTTTGAATTACAGTCGAAATGATGTTTTGAATGTACTAAGTAATAGGTAGAAATGTCTTATTTGTGCGTGACGGTTTGTGCAAACCCTTTTCAGTGATTTTACATTCAAATAAAATGTACAACGACATTGCTCTCAGTTGTATCATTTGGACTATATCCTTGTTACTTCGAACCCATGAGTCATTCCCCACAACCTTGTCCAGTCCATTTTTTTTTCTAAGTAAAACCTAACAGAGTAGTCAGAATACCTAATCGTTCAACAAGTCATCCAAACAAAATGTCTCTTGACCTTGCGCATGCGCAGTCTGCCTATCTAATGAGGATTATGTGGCCTTCAACACTATTTGTCAAGCTTTTACCGTTTATTACGAAGAATCCAAATTATCTTCTATTTTCTAATCACACTATGTACTTCCAGAAGTACAAAATAGAAATTTAGACTATGATACCTTCTATTAAGGTTCAGAATAACTTAACGAAAATGTTCAAATTTACAGGTTCGTCTAATATTTTGAATGCACACACAAGGTTGGGTCGGTACGTGATGTTTCCCGCCCACCTGCGCGTGCGCATATGTTCCGAATTGCACCGCAATTACGACAAATACCGGCGATTCGTTACGATATTATCGTTTACACATGTGTGGGTACGTACTTAATTGGTTTTTTGTTTTGATAAATTAAAAACATACACGTTGAATTTAATAACTCGACAAAAGCCAACATTACTTTTAGAATTAAGTATGTGAAAATAACTTTTGGCATGAACCATGTAATTATGAATCGTATAAGAATAACACAACACTTCCGGCACATTCGTTTGAAAATACTTCTAGACTCAAACGTTTCGTAACGATAAACAAATAAATCACCTAGACTAACTACTTAGAAATACTAGAACAGGACAATATTGATATTCCATCCATCTAGCTACGGAAGAACGAGCAGAATCCATAAGCACTCTTAGACAGCCTTAATCCATTTTATTAGTGCTATGATTCAATTCCTGCGCTCGCGCCGCCTTCCTGCAGTGGCGACCCAATAAAATATATTAATGAATGGGCTATTTATAAATGAGGACACTTAATTGTTTACTTATGTTAATTCATGTATCTGCTAGGATCTATCTTATCTCTAAGCCATGTACGATGTATGTTAATAAGCAGGGTTGCTAGATAGAAGGTAATGGTTTCCGCAGATTTTATGTGTAGTACGGCATGCCACAGGGTGTTATCTTGGGTCCAAATTAAGTGATCAATAAAATGTTAAATATGTTATTGGTTTTGCGATTGGACCAACAATTTTAAGTTATAATGTGGAACTTAATGACACAAAATACTAGAAAAGATTCGTGTAAAGAGTCTTTCGTACTTTTGGTTTGGTCAAAGGCTTTCGGTAGACTGTATGCTCTTAAGTAATCAACGTCCAATTAATTCTTGCTAAGCTAGGTTACACCTGTCTACGCGTTTAATTTACAGACCTACAATTTACTCCCACGGCAAACCCTCAACCCTAATCCACGAACAAACTTAATAAACGATTAGAAAACATTGATAGAACAGTTTCCGCTTTAAGATATGAACTGGTTGATGTGGAATAAATATTTACATTTTATCAACAAGTTCCCTACTTAGTTTAAATGCGAATTACGTCTGTTTATACACAAATTATTGACCATTTGGCTAGCGAATGGGCTTCATTTGAGGAAACTTGAGATAAATTATGTTTTCTCTTTGCTTTCCTCATGATAAGGAGTGACAGGAACTGTTGTGGTATTATGATAAAAGAATGTTTTTTTACTGCGTTAAGGTTGTCGCTAGATCTTAACCAAACTTTACTAAATATCGGTATTTCGCATGGAGATCACCTACCAAATTATTTCCAACATAACCCACTAGGTATGATACATCTTTCGTAGTGATACCTTTATTTTTGACATCTAATTCTTTGCTGATGAATTATAACGCAGTAGCTGTTCGGCATGCGATAAGAGAACGGTTTTAATACATGTACTGGTTTCACCAGGGTGTCATGATGATTCCGTTGTTCTAGTACTTCTATCTTCCGCATTATGATTGGCTGTTTATGTTCCATGTTTGTTGGGTATAAACTCGTGTGTGGTATTACTTGTAGGCAATACATCTGTTATGTTAATAGCTCTCGGAAGTGCCACTGAATCTGTGTAATGAGACAGGTCATAAATATCCTCGATGCCTGTCTAGTTATCTGTATCTTTAACTGTGTGTGTATCTCTAATCTAAGGATTATTGTTGAATATGATTTCGTGATATAAGACAGAATAGTTGTTTTCATTGCGTTGTTTGTAAATGTATTCTTTGCATTGATTGTATGTTTGTCGTTTACCTGATTCTTATTTTAGGGCGGTAAGTTTTCGGGTAATACTATAAAATTCGAGATCATTATAAATATTCGAAATAAAAGCGTGTAACAAGGGCAATTTTCCCGTTTAAATGTAAGTGAGATATTTTTCAACAACTCTCCAACATCGATCAATGTTCCACAAATTAACTTGATTAAAGACACGACCAGGCCAGCTCAACATATGAAAATACCGACCTTTGTATCACAAACCCAGATTTCGTCTTTACCACAACGTAAGGCCAGCCTGTCTCTACAAGTCGATATGCGCATACGCAAGGTAACTCGATCTCAATAAGGCAATCGATACTGTGCGGAAACAATTTTTTTAAGAAGGATATCATGTCATGAAGGTATGTTTAATTACTCGTAGTGCCACTTGAAACATTGTTTTCCAAAACCGGTGAGGTCAGGCGGCGATTTCTTAAAGGATCCTGATTTATAGGGCGAGTTTTTAATTATCTGTCATTTGAGGTTACGTGGTGACAGAAGTGTGATGGATGTCAGTGGTGAGTAGTGATGTCCGTTTATAGAAGAGTGAATGATAAAGTCAGTGTTGCTACGTTTTTTTTTATTTTTTTTCTGGCGGCGTATTATTACTTTGTTAAAGTAGTGGAAGTTAAACTGTTAAGTAATAAATAGAATTTATTTAATAAATTGCAAAGATTAAAATAACAGTTAAATAGTTCATGCGTAAATAAAGCCCGCAAGCAAGCCATAAAATAAAATAAAAATGCCTAAAATTTTAAAACCAATTTTACACAATATTAACTGTAACACCATAATTCGTAGCAAAACAATAATAGTCTGCTAAATTGATTCAAATTGTAATTTAATTGCAATAAACATCAAATAAACGTAAAATATTTCAGGCTCGCGCCATTATAAAAACAAAAAAAAAAGAAATAGAGTCGTAACTCATCAAAGAAACATCGATAAAAATCGCAAATAACGTATCACAGATTAACACAACGGTGTCGGCGCCATCTCTTTTTATACAAATACATTTCAAAACCTGTCGTCGACGGTGGAAAAAAGTTACAATTTGGCCTACATACCGCGGGCACAAATAGAGGAATTTACACAGTTCGCCATGGTCACACTAAACTCGTAAAAACCGTTAAATTTCTATTGTGTACAGGAAAACCGAACTGTCAAATTTAGCACTATTTACGAGATTGTATCAATGTGACAATAATTTTAAGTTATTATCAAGTTTGATTCTCTGATTATGTTAATACATCTATATTGAAACTATGGTAATTAGTATGCTAAGCACGTTGATTATTCAGCTTTCTGTGTCCACATTGTGTAAAACGTCAACACGTAAGCGCATATTTTATAACAAACGTTCTATCGACTAGAGATTACGTGTAAATTCGACGCGCGATTGTGAAGTTTTCAAATAAAAATATGTTAGAACATGTAATCTTTACTGCGATGATAAATGATAATTTAAATCACACCTAACTTGTGAATAGGCTGTGATCTGTACGCTTCGTTGGTTTTTCAACATAAAAAGATGGCCGCCCATGTTAGAGAAACATGGAGACATTGATGAATAATTAACTACAAATGCAGCAATTGTTAGTCACTTGCGAATATGTATATGTTAATAATATTTTACGAATATTATTTTATATGTCACTATTTTAAAAAACACCAAAGCTTTTTATTATAAGCTATAAAATCCACCTGTAATACCGCTACTCATAAATTCTGAGAAACGCTATATTGCGCACAACGACGAATGAATATCGATATGTTTTCGCAACACTAAACACTAGTCACGTATCTCGATTCTCGTTGACAGGTCATGTACAGTAATGCCCTTCGTAACTCGTATACAATCGATTTTTTATTCATCGATTCTGAATACCTGTAGAGAATTATTAAAAACTTACGTAAAAACTCGGTTTCTCTTAAAAATTAAGTATCCTTTTCAAACCAACTGACCTCTGTCAACGTTCTTATTTTGAATTGGGCTATTTAAATTAATAGTCTATGCCGTTTTGTTTTAAAATCGAATGGCTGTTATTATCGATTAAGAATCGAGTTTGGTTCGTCGATAGAGGATGGACGTCGATTGTCGTTGGGTCTCGTCGGTGGTCGATAGGCAATTAGTAGAATTGAGCGGTCGTTTTATCTGATACTTAGCGCTCATCGTGTCCCACTTTATGACAATGGCGCGGCTTTCTCGCTGTGAGCTGAAGTTGGTATCGTGACCGTTGTTATCGGCATCGATATCATTTACAAATATTTCGACATTCCGATAAACATCTACAGCATTGCTTACATTTCTTATAATGTTTATTTACAATTTGTTCAAAAGTATCAAAACTATCATTAATTCTACTAATTAATACGCGTTCATAGGTTGATTAATTAGAGATTTGATTTGTTTAATATGTTGTTTATTTATCGGAAGGATGATTAAACAGAATGCGGTCGGAATTTCTACTTTCGTTCAGTGAATGCGGAACTTGATCCCATCGGAGTCTTAAATCTACATTTTGATTGCTAATACTGATTCCTAGAAATTGTTTAAAGAGATTTAATTCCCATAAGCCAGTATTAACGGAACTAATAAAACATCTGGAACACACGTTTTGACCAAAAAATGTTATATTACTGGTTTTGATTCTATCTATGAAATCAGTAACTTTAAATACTTATTAGATTTGCTACTAAAATAGAAGATGAACAAAATGTATTTAGTTTTTTATAGGAACAAATGCATTTTAATAATATTACTACAATGCGGTAGAAATAGACAAATCGAAATCATTAGCATAATTAAAAAGCTGTACAATATTTACTGTGATATTTCTATATTATTACGTCAAAAAGTCTTTTAATAAAGACCACATTTAAATATTTCGTAAATCGATATAACGGTAATCTTGTAGCCATCATTAGTTTTGACAAAAAAGTGCAATATTCAACCTTATAGACTGAAACATAAAGAAGCTGTATTGGTAAAGTTACGTCGATACCACGAATATTAAATTATTTTGCAACAAAAGATAATGTCGTCGTTCTGGTTTCCAATTTATTTGACTATAGGTTCAAGGTCCTAGATGCAAATCAAGTTATTATACTGCTACATTATGGTGCTGTTATTTTATAAAAAACAAATCATCTATTTAATTTCCCGCGTGAACGTCCGCCATGTTTGATTTGCTGTCATGTCAACAACAATGGCTGATGATCAATCCTTGGTCTATGGAAATCTATTTTCAAGATTATTTTATTTCAACTTAAATGTGATGCGTCATTGATATTTTTCTTTGCCCCGTAAGGAATGAAGGCGCGATTGGCTTTCATTTACGTTTATCGATTAAGCCTGAGGCGATATACCATTGCAAACATTTCTCCATTGACTAATTTAAGTTACGATGAACTTGAATTAAATTGAATGAATTAGTTTTATAGCGTTGCAAACTTTAAAGGAAAACGCCTCATAATAAATAGAAAGTCTATCTATCATTTTTATTACCTTAACAATTGAGTCACATGTGAATAAGGTAAAATCATCGTAAAACCACTTTTCTTTTCGATCTTACAATAAAACTTTTCAAAACAAAATATAGGCCAGCAGTAGAAAACGGGCACAACATCGTATCTGCCTTTAAAGGTAAGCAGTGCTGATCCCCCGATGTGGTCGTGGGCCGTCAAGAGCAAATGTTACCATCAATCCATCGATAAATGTTATTCGCCATACAAGGCGGCAACATTACCTATTGTATCCCTTTATGTACATAATTACTTGGCTTATTTGTTGCCTCAGCTATTTAGAAGATTAAAAATCTCAACGATAGAAAGCTGGTTCCGTAGAATGGTAAATTTTACTAGTATGTTTTAACAGTTTTAGAAGCTGTTAAGTTTGTTCAATAGAATACATATGTGCTCAACTGTTCAAACAGTGTGAAGTGTTAAAGAGCAAATTCTATTTCCATTCGCGAAAATATTTCCCTTCTATATACATAGATTTTTGTGTTTATTTCTTTTGTGTGCTGAAGTTGTTAATGCGTTTTCCTTATTTAGTGATTCCTCTAAGCCCTTGCCACTTAAAATAGTCAGGCTTTAAAGGGGTTCATGGCCCTCGCACTGACTAACTACATTACTTGGAAGGCTATAAGTCCCTCCCATTTTGGAAATAGTAGCAATAATGCTGAGAATTGTTGGAAGAATCGAAAAGGTTTGCAGTTTTTTCTTGGTCAAACATGGCTTCCTATGCGATGACGTTGGTGTGCAGTAGACAAACTGAGTTTTGTAGGCATCGCAATTTACTTTCGCATTCACACTCCTGCCTGTTTGCTTACGTGTGTGTTTGTTTGTTTGTTCGGTGTGTGCAAGGCTTGAGAGGGAAGCGTTTTAAGTTTAACCGAATAATATTTTATGTTGTCTTCGTCTTCCTTGGTTGATTTTAATCCCATGTGACACTGTCAATGGCTTTTAGAATATCTTGGTGTTTTATGTATCTCATCATCATCTCAGTATCTTTACCCTTTCTTTGACAAATATACTCTGCCTTTATTGTTAGTATGTATTAGATAGATAAGTCCATTATCATAAATAGACAAATTACATTTCCCCATATCTTAAACCTTTTTACGATTCTCACTCGCTCTTTCTTTGCACTATCCATCTGCTCATATGTCGGTTCGTGTTTGCACTGGTGAATCCCATGTACCGACATTGAGTTTGTGTTTAGACTGTAGAAATCTATAGGCCCTGTTTTGAATATTAGCTCTACGGGTAAAAGTTGTTTGTTTTGGATTTACGTCGCTTTGTTCACAAAAGATTTTTAACCAATAATAATACTGTTGGTTTGTTCGCAAGCTTCTGTTAGTTAAGTGTCTTTGTCGGTTTTGTGGACAAAGACGCGCACACGCCTATATTTCTCCAATTCCATGTATATTATTAGTACCTAAAGGCCATTTTTAACCGTTCTTATTTTAAATCTATTTCAATTTAAAATTAACGGTCAATTCTTTAAATCAGTTTGCACAACAATATCACGGATGCACGTGACGATGCGCAGGCGCAAAGCAAACACATATGATGCATCATAACGAGACAGTGTGCTTGGAAGGGGGGGTACATTTAGCATGTCCTTACAATGTTATCGTAAGACGTAAAGGGTTTTATAAACATCACGCGTGCGGTTAAGGGGAATGAGCACACAATTATCTGAATGCGTGATTTATTTTGTCCCTTCTATGTTTGTTATTTTATCTGTAGTGTTTGTCCTGATATGTGGTCCTGTCATTTGTATTGACAGACTTACATGTGTGTTAATAAAGTCGAATAGACAGCTAAACAGCTACTTTTATAAAAACAAAATGTAAAACTATGAATGGATAGTTACCGAAACATTGCTCAATTCACTCAAGAATATTATGTTAATTATTCTTCAATAAGCAAAAATTAGAATGAATGTTTTTAATTTAAAATCTTAAATAGAATTTCGAAATTAAGTAATTCAATTTTGCTCGATACAAAGCATGTGCATGCAGTTGAAGCTGCCACTTGAAGTTGGATGATAAACTTTATTTCTTTTAGTTTTACTTATTCCTTTTAAATCATTAATTAACACAATTGTGTTTATTTCCAAGGAAGGCATGCATCAGTACTTCTCACTTCCGATTCTATATAAGAACTTAATTACACCGGAATGAAACCCATCTACAAATAAATAAATGAATGATTCAAAAATGGCGTCGCTCAACCTTGCTTGCTTGGTGATATGCGTGCGCAGGCGAAATGCGCTTTCCACTCGCACCTGCACTTTGACACGGGGGAAAAGGGGAAACTCATGCGATTGCGACCTTAGCCGGTTTTAGAAATATTTAACATAAATAACTGTTATGCCCTTGTAGTGTAGGCAGAGGTGCATGTGTAGTTCTCAGATGCAACACCTACTGCCCCCTAAGTAATATTAGCGTGTTTATTTAAGTCTATTGTCCTATATTGGACATTATATCAAATTTAGGGTTATTGATGAGAATTTTGATATTGATTTTTCAGTCCCACTGCAGGGCAAAGACCACCCTGCCCCTCCCTCCACTCCTCTTTATGTAAAGCTTTTTCCGGCCAATCCTTGTCGTAAATGTCCAATTCGTCCCACCACCTCCTTTTGGGCCCGCGGTCTAAACTTGTTTTGCTTCTAGTTTAATCTTACCAAAACAGTCAGCATGAATTAAATGTTACTCTTACCTGTAAGAAAAGAAAAATATAATAAGTAAAACACGTTGAATTCAAAAGATATCACAATTGACTGCACGGTTGGTGCGGTGGCTGGGCAACCGGCTGCCGTGCAACGTGTCGCGGGTTCGATTCCCGCACGGGACAACACTTTGTGTGATCCACAAATTGTTGTTTCGGGTCTGGGTGTCATTGTGTATGTGAACTTGTATGTTTGTAAACGCACCCACGACACAGGAGAAAATCCTAGTGTGGGGCAACGTCTAAAAAAAAAAAAAAACATTTTCCAAGTATAGAATATTGATGATCTTCTAAGTGATTACTAAATTCCTACAGGAAAATAATACGCAATGGCCGCAAATACATAGATACAATAAAACAATGAACATAAATAAATAAGCGACTACTAGACCAGTGGGGCTAACAGTAACGGTAATAATGGACATTATGTAAATCATAGCGGTGTTCAAACAACAGTATATCAAAATATAGATGTGCTAAACTTTAGCCTAGGTTCAAACACACGAGAAACTGGTTTCTGTTTACATATTTTTTCATTAATTCAAGGTCCGCCAAAACTCGTTTAAAGAATCTAATCTAAACGCACTTTCTTCTTTTTTTTTTAATTAATAATAAATCCTAATCAACTTTGTTAATTTGTATGCTAAACGTGTTATTAAAAAGGAATTAATAAGATAAGAATTAATTAATATGAAATACTATGAATATATTTATTACAAATAAAATTTAAGTAGGTAAGTCTGGCAATATTTTTTGTTACCTTTAAGTCCAAATAGAAAAAAAAGTAAAATCGCGGCAAATCTGACATCTGTCAGGTCAACCACAGATAATGAATTCTAATACATCCCCGCCATTTCCCACTAAGCTAAAATTTGGAACAATCGCATCAGTTCTCACATAAACAAACATGGAATCCGGACTCAAAATGGCCGATTAACAATTTAAGTGTCTCTCTATAATTATCGAACCTCTTATCCAAACTATCGTTAACTCATTTAAAGGTTAATTAACATTGAAAATTAGGTTAATAACTATTAAAGAAATGTAATTAAAGGTGAATATTTTAAGGCGCAAGCGAATAAGGTCGTCGTAAGTTTGTATACGCGGTGGTCATCCGGTGTATGTCCGGAAGTTTTACAAGGTCATCATTTTAGCTAATTATAATTACTTTAGTTAACCAAGTAATATTTATTTCTATGATAAAGAAAGTAGTGGTTTCTTCGGTTAATTAATTACTTGACCCAGTTGTTTGTTTAATTAATTAGGTTGTTATAAACTTGCTAAGACTGTTAGTATTTGCAGTTGCCCAAGTTGGATGGTCGGTATCTGATTTGTAGAGGTATATTGAATATTGGACTACTATTTTGATTGCTTAGGACCCAAACTTTTTATTCACGTCAGGTTTATTAAGGCTTTTTCTACATATATTTGATACTTCAATCTGTGTAAATAGAACTTAATTCGCAACGTATTTTCTACCAGTCTACAATTGGGTGACAGATTAAATTATGCTAGAAAACATTATGATGTTCGGTTTTTAAATGTTTACTCATATTCAAGTAGTTTTATGACATATAAATGATACTATCAAAGCCTTTTTTAAACAAGCTACTACAAATTGGCTATCAAAGAATCTCCAGTTGACAATTTAGCTAATCATACGCATCTACCCATAATTTACCGCTAACGTTAATATTTTACCGGATCGGGTAAAAACTAGTAAAGATATTAAATATTTACCGCTTAGGTCACGCACTGTGATATCAGTTGAAATTCCGCATAAATACCGCTACCTGCTAGCTTCGTGTCACCTGTCTTAAACTGGACATGGAAGCTGGTATTACGGAACGGGATGGCCACTGTTACTATCGATAGACACTGACTTCAATATTAACAATCATTGGTAATAATTGGTAATGATGACTGCTCGTTGGCGAAGTGGTCCGATTTCCGGGGGTTTGATGCCTGGGTCGGGCGAAGTATTGCTGGTTTTTTTAAACTTTCAGTAGTAGCACGGAGTCTGGGATTGTGCCCGGTATATGACAAAAGATTCACCCCTTATTACTTGGGACTCATATTAGCAGTGAAAACTGGGTGTTACATCGTACGATGACATTAACTGCCGTAATGTGCACCTCTGCATACCCCTTCGGGGATAAAAGGCGTCATATTATATAGATATTATATTTTTTTTTTATATATTTTTTTTTTATTTTAAAAGACTTCATGCACAAACTTATGTACAAGGTGGGCTTAATGCCTAGGGCATTCTCCTCCAGCCAGACCTTTGGGTGATGCAGAGACAAAAACAATGGTCGATGCAAGAAGCAAGCGTATTTAAAACTCAACAGAAATACATAGAAAAACGGATAGTATAGACTTACATAAAATAAATCCCTATATAAACTTACATGTATATTATGTCATAACAATAAACTTACACAATTATATTACATATACTACTTAGACGTAACATAATTATACATAGTATATTGATAGTTACGATTCTGCCAACCTCCTCAAAAGTAGCTCCCGCACTTTCCGCTTGAATGACAAACAACTGGGCACCATCCTGATATCGGGAGGGAGCGCATTCCACAGAAGAATAGACTGAACAAAAAAGGAGGAATGAAGAAATTTAGTACAATGTGTTGGACATTGGAGGAGGCGATTATTAGAAGAGCGAAGATATTTGCTGTGGTTTGCGCATGTATATTGGAAGTGTAAGGACAGATAATGAGGCGAATGAGGCGAGTCAAGAACAGAGAAAAGAGTGGTTAGCGCCCTTAGTTCCCTGCGCTGTCGTATGGGCAACCACTTTAATTGCAATCGGTATGCAGAAACATGATCATATTTACGCAGGTTGAAAACGAATCGAATGCAGTTATTCAGAAGTCGGTCAAGTTTATTGAGGAGATCTGCATTCAGGTCATAATAACACACATCAGCATAATCTATAATAGGGAACAACAGGGCCTGTACCAGCATTGCCCTGGTGTCGGACGGAAGCAAGTTTTTAACGCGATAAAGAGCCCGCAGCGATCCAGTCACCTTTTTGATTACACTAATGACTTGTGCATGCCAGTTAAGATTGCTGTCAATATGTAAACCGAGGTCCTTGACGTCACTAGTAAACGGAACGATCGCACCGTCGTAAAGGACAGCGGGCAGAAATGCAACGTCAACCTTACTCAGAGAACGAGAACTTCCTATCACAATCGCCTGACACTTCTTGGGGTTTACCGCAATGCCGAACCTTAACGACCAATTATTAATAGCGGATAAGTCGTTGTTAATTTTTGAGATGGCATCCGGCAATCTGTCATAGCTGGTCTGACAGTAAAGCTGCAAGTCATCCGCATATAGATGGTACGCACACCGAAGCTCGGAAGTGATGAGATTAATAAAGATGGAAAATAAGAGAGGTGACAGTATACCGCCTTGAGGAACGCCAGCCTTTAATTCGCGCCAGTTAGATGAATTATCACCGTGCTTGACCGCCTGCTGACGCTCCCGAAGATAAGAAGAGAACCACTCCAGTGACTCGCCAGAGACCATAAGGTGGGATAGGATGGCCAACAGGATGTCGTGACTGACCATATTGAAGGCATTTAAGAAGTCAACCAAAACCAGGACTGTGGCTTTAGCATCCTCAAAGCCGGTTCTAATATCGCCAGTCACTTTTAAGAGGGCGGAAGTAGTACTGTGGCCAGGTCTGAAACCAGACTGCAGAGGACTAATCAGTGAATTTCGATATATGTAATTAGAGAGCTGTTTATGAACACAGGCCTCGAGCACCTTGGACAGGAATGGGAGTATGGATATTGGATGGATATTGGATGAAATTGAGAGGGAAGGGTGGGAGCAGAGGCTTTAGGGAGCGGACGGACAAAGGCTCTACGCCAGAGGGAAGGGAAAGTACCGGAATAAAGGGAAAAGTTGATGACATGGGTTATTGCTGGTAGGAGGTGATCTAGAATGGTAACAATCATGTATCGAGAGATGTTGTCACAACCTACCGCTTTGGATTTGATTGAGAGGATGATCCTTCCGACCTCAGTCGAGTCAACTGGAGCGAAGCGGAAAGGATTAGTGATAGATGGCCGCGTCAGACCAGAGATAAAGGCAAGAGTGTTACGCTTGACTAGAGGGTCCATGGTAGGTATTGTTGTGAAATGGTCATTAAGACCATCTAGACAAACTGTACAGGGAAGATCTGAATATTGCGTCTTACCGATACCTAGAGTTCCGAGGAATTTCCAGATATCGGCAGGAGAAGAAGATGAAATGTTTTCGATATATGGTAATGATTGACTCTAATTTTTCTTCTGAGTGAGATATATATATTCAGTAGTAGACTTCACTGATTTAATGATTACATTGGTTATGTTTTTGGTAAAATTCTGATTTGGATGTTGAAAGTGAGGTTAGGTTCGACTTTTGACAATCGATGAATTGACAATTTCAAATAATTTTGACAATGACAGTACCAGAGAATGACAATTAACAAACTTAAATAAAATAAATTCTAACTATTGCTAAATATATACAACATAAGATAAAGATTACATAAAAATGATTAGATTGGTTATAAATGGTACTTTAGATCGCGGTATTTGACATTTGAAAAAGTTCTTTATAATAATTTTGGGATTGAATGTAATTCTGAACATCTATTAGGGATACACACGGCTTCTTATGTTTGCATATACTTCTTGGATCTTCAGCAAATAGGTATAGATAATCAATATTTCACAAGCTTTCAATTTCAACAAAATACTCATATCTTCTTGTCACATATTTTATTTAATTATTACGGTATTTCATTTCCATCATTACAATAAAATAATCAACTATCAAACAAAAGTAAAATCACACACACACACACATAATCACAAGTTAATAAAACATTAAAATATAATGCTTACTTTTAAAGCAAAAATTTCTATAGACACACGTAATACCAGTAATTAGTAAACTAACGGTGTCTATCGGAGAGTATCGACACTTCGTATGTCTTCGATAGAATATAGACGCACCCATCTTAACCCTAAGTATCGACGTCGATAAACTACACATTTAAAAGACAATCTTAACGCATTCAAGATACAAATATTAACTCCATTCTTGAGAAGGTCAAGTACCTATTGTGTAGTTTGGTCTATTTTTATATTAAACAGACACATTACATTTATTTAATTCTTAATTGCATTGCAAATGTCTTATGCCATTTTCATCGCTCGCAATGTACCGTTGGGTGATACTGATATGAATTTATTAACCTTTCTTTAATTTTTTTTTTCTGGCTACAATTTTCCTGTCACACATCCGTAACCTGTCACTGAGCCTTCAAAAACTCAATTAACCTCAAAAGTCCGTTTCTTTTGAAAAAAGGATTTAGTGTCATGATCTCATTACTTCAGCCACCTCACATAGAAAGAGTAAGAAAGACAAATAATTTATTCGCTACCAGTTATGGACCACCAAATTTAAACACATAAAATAATTTGAAAATCAAAAATAATAAAAACATAAAATAACATTTAAAAAACAGCAGTAAAATAAAACAATAAATGGAAAAAAAACATTATAAAAAAGAAAAATAAAAGAGCAACAGGGTGGCATGTCGTATACCCACGACGAAAAGGCTCGCCAACTCAGTTTAAGCTGGGCACAGTAAGTACCCAACACTGGTGTTCAATTGAGACCCTTGCAGTGACACACGGACCGAAGCAACGAAAAATAATTTGAAGGAAAATAATACGATTACATAAGACACATCAAGGGAGGGTTATGAGAACTAAGCCCCCTACATCTATTTGTTCACAGACCTCCATAAAATATTGTCATCTTAATAAATTGGAATTACGTTAAGAAATATCACCGTAATAATACTAATAACTCGTAGTTCGTGCCTTGAATAGCGAGACGGCAATTAGTGCCTGCAACTTAATTACAATGAGGCCAAGATGTGACAAATTCATAATTGCGCACTCCGTTATGTGCTGCAGAGTCCTAACGACCTTGGTAGGTCTTCATGATAGCTAAGGAATGCTGTTCTAAGTTCCAGACGTTACAGATTTTCGATGATTTTCCCCCCCTTTTTTTTTTTTTAAGGGGGGAAAATCATCGAATGACTGCTCCCGCCTGGGTGAGGCGGGAGGGAGTGTCAGACTCTTACTGACTAAAAACCACCCCGTTCCTTCTCCTGCACGTCGAGCCGGAGCCCCGGTTACCCGTTAGGTTCTCCGCGGCTCCGAATCGGCATCGGCCGTATTGGGCCCCATCTGTGGTGGTCTGATGGCTCTTTGAGGCGCGCGCGGAACGCGACGCGCCGTACGCTCGGGTCTGTTTCTGGTCGGACGGGGAGCCACCCATGCTCGCCGTCCGCAGGCCCGCGCTTACGGTGACCGGAGATCGTCTCGCGATCCCCGACGCCCGGTGTGTACTTCGCGATGGCTGGATTGCGAGGAGGCAGCGCTTCGCCTGACTGCTTCGCAAAAGGAGGAGACGGCATCCCAGTCCCCCTCGCTCCGCATCATGGCCTGCACTAGGCCCGGACGCGAGAGGTCGCCATCGCCGATCACTTCCCTGAGGACACGGCGGTGCTCAGCCCACGAAGGGCATTCTACCACCGTGTGTTCCACCGTGTCCTCAGGGCGGTCCTCGCAGTGATGACACCCGGGCGTTTCCTCCCGCCCCATCAGACACAGGTACCTCCCGAAACTTCCATGTCCGGTGAGGACCTGCGTCAGGCGGTAGGTGAGGACGCCGTAGCGTCTCTCAAGCCACTCCTCAAAGAGGGGACTTACCGCTGCGATGGCAGCGAGCCCAATTTTCCCCCCCTTAAAAAGGTTACAGATAGAGAAAGAATAAAACTATTTAGGTGTATCACAAAAGACATGAAAAAATGCATTATGCAATCGTGTAATAATGCGGTGAAGAAGCATCTCAGTCTTTCACTATAAAATTGATAGCGATTCACCAAGTGCAAAGATTCTTGTGCTGGTATTCCACTGGACCTTTAAGAGCGCAGTTGAAGTCCAATAAAACTGTCCAATCTGTTTACATCAAAGCTAACAGCACTTTCCTCGACAAAAAATATTTCTACATCCTCCTCTTTACCCCTACTCCCATCAATTTGGGTACTAACACAGCAAAAAGTAATCCAATAAAGATCGATTTATTGCGTGGGTACTTGCGCGCACGCAGCTAAAAAGGGTCTTCGTCTATATACAGCGAGGCCGGACGCCGACCGCTTGCTATATATGTCGAGATGCGCCAGCGCATCTAACGGCGCAACGTGACCTTCTATTAATTACCGTTCGCTCCTGTATCGGGACTTCGCATTTCTTCCTAGACCAAGGTGCTGGGTGAATGTTTAGTTGATGAACCTTAAAAGCCTGAAACTACTCACACGGAATCGCATTTATTACTGACCAAAATCTGTTTCAGTACTTATCTTTTTAGTTCCATTAAAATCTTTGGCTTTGGGAAACCCAGAACTTCTTCGTAGTTGACTAATCTGCAAAGACTTCATGATTAATATCTCAAAAACCTTTAAAACGCCGAGTCAGCTCAAGTCTATCAATCTACAGAATTTTTAGGGGTTTTAAAACACTTATTTTCCTGGACAACCGGGACCACCGGCCGTACCCTGGAACCCGTTAGCTGATCATTTTGCGACATGTTCGTCCCCTGGGACATCAACTTGCTAATCAGCAAAAATTACAGGGTAATTATTGTGGGAACAGGAATCTGAGGATTCCTGGAGAATACTAATGATTTGATTATGCAAAGAATGCCAGGGTAATGATTATACAAAACACGGTACCAAGATTGCTATGTGGAGATTTATAGATGTATAAGATAGTAGCTTTTACCAGCGGTTTTAGCAACGGGAATTAGCGTATGCCCTTCTCCGTATTTCCAACTATATTGTAAGCGAAATTACAAGAAGAATGGTTTAGCAGGTCAAACGTTAAGAGGTGACAAATAATCTTACTTTCGAATTTATAATAGGTATAATAGATACTTGGTTGAAACTATAACTATAAAATAACAGGGAAAGCTGTAAATGAGTTAATAATAGTTACTGCGAACAGTTAATTAAACATTAATTGTTAATATAAACTTCAGATGAAGACTGTGAGGTTTATTGAAAATGTAATTAAACCTTTCTGGGTTAATCTCAATAATATCATTCTTGTATGGCTTATTGAACACTTGTACATGTATATTTTGAATAGTTTTCATCATACGTCAATTGCCTCCTCTTTTCATATAACAGGAATGTTTAATCATATAATATCATTATCGATTGTTTTTAATTTAAGATGAAACATAGCTATCTTAGGAAATCAGTCAGTTAAGGACCTAATACTTCTCCTTGTTTGCCAGTAGGTATATTTTATCTGATGTTTCATCTCTCTACGAATTTTACAAATGCTTTCCAACAGTCACATTTTCGATGTTTACAAGTTATTGTTATAAGGCTACTTCATTACTATATAAGGCTATGACTGCCTCGTTGGCCGAGTCGTCGCAAGTGTGACTGCCGCGCAAGGGGTCTCGGGTTTGATTCCCGGGTCAGGCAAGATATTACTGGGTTTTCAATCTCAGTAGTAGCACGGAGTCTGGAATTATACATGGGACTCATAACATAACATATATAGTGAAAAGTGGATGTTACATTGTACAGTGGCATAACGTGCACCTCTGCCTACCCCTTCGGGGATAAAAGGCGTGATGTTATGTTATGTTATGTGCTATTTCATCTCGGATGCCGTTCAAGAAAGAAAAAAAAGCTAATTCATACAGAAGCGTCGTCCGTTATTATGTCTAACTTAAACATAATATTAGATATTAGAGGTATATGAATTTAAGCCTATGTAACATCTTAGACGCCAACACCTACTCACACTGACTTTAGTCACGTAGGAGTCAGACAAAGTCGTCAGCATTTAAACATTTCATTAACACATCTGCTTCTTAGTTTTTCCTACATCGGAAATCGGTAAATAGAATAGATAAATAAAGATATTATAATATTATGTATGTGTTACCCGTTGGCCAAGAAAGTTAGTGGCGAGGAACGATGGATTGAGAAGTAAACAGAGCTTGCAAACCGCTCTAGTGTTCCGATATCATAAGAATATTAATTACTAAATACTAAAGAATTTAACGCCTTATATGGCGATTGTATTTGATTTGTGGATCACTTCATATATTTCCATAATATAAACTATTTATATACTAGCAGATGCGTGAATGAATAATATGAAATTCAGATACGCATTTTTATATGGAAACGATTCTGTCTTGAAAGAGAAGTTCATAGAAAATCGTGTACCTATGGATAATTTAATATAAAAAAATATATAAAAATATTGGCCACATTTATTTGAAAACGGAATAGTGTGTCCTAACATCAAAAGTCATGGTTAAACAGTAATAGGAATTCTATAACCTCGCTATCACCTGGTTTTAACTTAGAAGTGTAATAAAATGAGTTTTTAACCAAATAACTATACTTAGGCACATGTAGTGTATAATCAACATAATGAACGTCGTATTTTTACGTGATCTTTGCAACTACGTCGTGCCTTACTTGCACGTAGAACGTGATCCAGTCAGTTGATTACGTTGATTAAATACCGTGTTGAAGCATCTACCTACACCAGTTTAAATTATTTTACGTAATGAAATGCTATTTGTTTTAATGACTAGTTCGAGAATTTTACCTTCAAAATACATGGATGGTTTGAGTATAGGTGAGACGTTGCATGCAGAAATAGTTACTTAAGAAGGATATAAGACAACAATTGATCATTGCTTTTTCTAGATCATGCCAATCTATATAGTTGTCAGTGTCATCCCCATACATTTGGTTTTCTACTCCCTCTGTAGACAAGCGCTAAAGTGGCATTTGGGTAAAGGCACAGAAATGTTTAATTCAGATTTGGTTAGATCAATCCGTAAATAATTTCAATAAAGCTCTCAGTACTTTATGGATATTTTTATGCAGTCGGTTAATAACTTTCCCACTATTCTTTTGGTGACAATTTTTAAAACCACCCAACCCTATTCCGCCTTCGTTTTACCATGGAACAATGGTCTCCAATTAGTTCGAACAGTAATGTTCCGGTCCGTCTGACCACAATGTAAGACCGTGTGGTGGACCGTTAGCTTGCACTGTAAATAATTAGTTCAATTAGCATAGACTTCATTGTAGATTAATCAATGGAATTGTATCATTCTCCATGGTTTGTTGGTATGTGTGTTGTATGTACTGGCTGGCTGGTCGATGCTTTTTTTTATTGGAATGAATTTAAAGAATGTAATGATTTTTGCTTGATGAGTATGACCTATATGGTTAACTACAACTTTAAAACTACGTTTGGAAGTGAATATCAAGGTTTTTAAGTCAAACACTTCTTCTGTAATCATTTCAGTAACTATAGATTCTGTGTTCTCTTCAGAAACATATTTTATGTAAAAAATAACTTTACAGCGTGTTTATTGAATTAGAAAATTCTTAATCTCTAAAATCGATACACGCATCAAATGCCAGCATCAATAACTTCAGAAGCACAGGTTTTGGATAAAGTGCCTTTGTTATTTTTTGCTATAGGCAAGCGGATAACGAGTGTTGCCCTATAATTTTATAGTTACCCTTCTCAACGGGCTGTCAACACAGGTAACTTCTGTTATGTGCCACAGGTGTTGCTATTCACGCGTAGATAGACCCCTATTTAAAAAAAAATAATTGTACTGTAAAAAGTTGAATGCTTTAAGAGAATTTCAATATTACTTAAGTTCTGTGTAAGATTCGAAAATAAATTAAACAAAAGGAAAAATGAATCCATTTTACCATTATTCAAATATAAACATTTCCTTATGATTTTGCCAAGAAACTGGCAACATTAGAACAATAACGAATGATGTGACCCGATTAAAAAATGGTACATAATAACATTACACTTAGTAATATGTACCAGATTATAAAGTCTAACCTAGTTCGTTGTTTTGGGTTAATCTAAACAAACTGCAGTATATCCATGGTGCAGTGTTGTGAAACTATGTATACAAACTATTTTAAGATAATGTTTATGTTTCAAAGTTTATGTGTGCCTTATATCTAAAGTCTGTGTAGCATGCACCCAGCACATGTTACATTCTTATAAACACTAGTTTCAATTACAAATTGATTTATACAAGTTGTCACACTTAACACGGTTTTTTTACGCTGGTAATAATATTATTTATGTCAGCTGTCAAATGGACGAATGGCGGGAAAATATGGAACGCGGTCACTTCGTCGAAAATTGCATCATGTCATTTAAAAATAGAAAAAAATCAGCTTAGAATCGTCTATGGAAAAATTGCTGTTGAATTAAGAGGCAGAAGAAGCGAACAGTCACGTCTATGTGACTGTTTGCTTACTTTATCAACGATTTAACTGTGTTTAGTCTTTCCTTTTCTGTTTGAACACAAGAATGTTGCGAAACACTATTTACATTAACATACGCAGTGAGCCCAAAGATTTGTAAACAAAACAGTTCACAAATTGACAACTTTATTTATTTTACTAACAACATGTTGACAGCCACTCCTGTGCATGTTGGAAGCGCACCTTATCTTTAAGCCATATGGCTGCATTTGCAATACGGTTATTCTAGGAAACCATTTATATGGAGTACCGGGAACTGTAAAAAACGGGCTATTTCATGATTGGACTCGTTAAAGATAGTGATGTGGTCGTGTTTGCGTCGGCGCAGGAGTGCGGAAATGTTTAGTGTTTTAGTCGATGTTTTTACTCTGAGATATTATTTTTGAGTGAGGTAACTGGGATTTATTATAGTACTTAATACTAAAATTGTTTATGCCCTTATATGAATGAAATGACTGAGTAAGATTTTCCTCTATTGCAATATTACCTAAACTAAAAATCAGTGTTGAATTATTTTTATTCAAATAAGTATAAGCTCACTACATTTTTCGTAGAATTTGGACTATAGTCGATGTGGTCTTTATTTATAAAGTCCATTTTTGTATATCACCTTACTAACTTGTGTTTTTGACCGTAATTTAATAAAACTGCTGTCGCAAACTTGACCCTTGTTTTATACCTGTATTGTAAACGATTCTGGGTATTTGTCGTAAAACTGCTGACTCTGGATCGAGTTTACCTGAAGAAATTTGTAAGAATATGTTGCGAATTTGTCTTGGAACATAAAATATTTATATTGTACCTAACAATTTGTAGTAAAATACAATGCATTTACGTTTGCATTCCACTTTTAAAACAACCACAAATTCCATTTTTGAATTGTGTTCGATTATGCTCCAGAAAAAAAACACAATAGCACCTAAATATCAAATTCTTTTTCATTCAAATGCGTTCTCATTTTAAACAAAAGAGGATAGCACAAAATAGTTAAGATGAAACAATTCTAAATATATTTACGGTATGGCAACCCTGACGTGCATCATAATTTATTGTTTCGTCCATATTCAATTTATGGTGCATAAAAGTAACAGTATTTCCACAACCAATTTGGCTACCGTTTATCAACTCAGTCCAGACTTTGATGGCCTGCCAGGCTATATTTTGACATTTCGATTAGAATCTATTTGCATTTAAGAGTCCTGTTTAACGACCTGTACTTAGGTACAGGTCGTTATATTATGTTTTTATAATAACTTGTTTATTGTAATTCGATACTTTTATTTGGAGACAAGATGCACAAAGATAAAAAAAGTTAACTGTATTTTCCAAAATAGATCAGATGATCAGGGCCGAAAATATTAAGTTACAAAAGCCGTTTAAAAGAAAAACGTTCGAAAATCAAACGCATTCTCAGTTTGAAGTTCCGAATCGATCCGTTTCGCGCTCACCCGAGACACAACTATACCACCGTCTGGGTGCACTATGTTAACCTAAGTTTAGCAGACAGATCAATACGGGTAGCAGACGCGCTCCGCCGGTTTTGTTTTACTTCTCTGTCTGGACTATGTTCTGAATTGCAAGCAATGAGTTTATTTGTGTCCGGTGTCGGGATTAATCAACTGGAATATAACTGCGGTTTAATTTTTTTGGTGTAATCAGTCGAAAGTTGCGATTGTATCTTGAATATGTATTGTTGCCTCGTGAAGGTTTGCAGCTCGGAAAAGTAATTAATCATCATTAGTATTCATATTTCCATCTCGTTTACCATTATGGGCGAGTATTCTTCATGCAAAACTGCGTTATGATGCGTCTAAATCTTAACAAAATGAGGCATATTTTATTTTCGCTGAGTGTTGCTTCTTGCAGCTGCTAAAACCGTCAACCTCAGGCTTGGGCATTTCAGAATATTGAAACAGACAGAAATGAGGAAATACATTAAAACAGATAGTTCCTAAACTTAGCACAAATTGCTGTGGACGCGGGGTGAATGAACCCGCTATATTTGCATTTCCTGATATATTGAGTGCACCGATTTAGGGTAGCAAGTAAAATATTGTTTGGGGAATAATTAACAACCTCTGAAACAACCTCAATAATTGGAACCTACAATAACGCCGGCAATATTCTATGAGAATGAATTCGTTAAAGGCAAACAAAAACGATTAAAAATATGTAAAATATACTTTGTAACAGATTCGCTCAAGCTGTAAATGACATGAATTAAACGCAATTATACGCTATTTTAATTTGTTAAAAATAAATTGAGGAAAACTTCGCTTTGCGGATTTTTAATCTATAAACATGAGGACATTTGGTAACGTCTGATCGTTGACTAATCGATCGTAACCGAATTTGTTGATATTGATAAATGACAATCCGTTAGTTTTAGTTTCAACCGCTACCTCAATAAAGAGGGCTTAAACTGTCAAACACCAAGCGGTCACCGGTGACCGCAACCTATTGTTCTATAATTGTGTCTATAATGACGGTACTCGACGAGTTAAACTCAGCGAGTCACAGCAAACCTGCTACTATTTAATCAACCCTAGAATTCTGCAAGCTTGACAAAAGCTTAAACTGGCACGTGTGCATGATTTATTTCGGTAAGCAGGTCGCTAGGGTCAACGACCGGCGCGTCGCGACGTCTAATAATAAAGATGCGCAGCGCAGGTGCAGCACGAGGGAGGGGGGAGGCTAAGATTGATGGCTCAGATGAAAATAGACCGCTCAAACTTTTTAAGTTAAGGTAAGCTTTTGATGTTAAAACTCACGTCACATTATATTTTATTGGCTGAATGACATTGACAGTAAAAAAGCGGGCTGTTTTGAATTTGGAATCGAGGATGCTGTCATTTACTTTTATGGGACGTTTATTTTTTATAGGATGAGGCTGGACTGTAAATTATTATTATCTTTTGATTGCCTTCGAGTTCATTAGGAATGCATACAAACTCCGGTATTTTTATCTGGTTCCGTAATTAACTGGTTTCTCCTGGAATTATTTGAGAAGCAATTACATTCAATCATTTCGATATGTCCTGTGGCCACAGCAAATAAACTAGACCTAATCCTAACCTTAAATATGCACCGCACATGTCTAAACGGAAATTAATTTCTAGGAAAACTAACTCCACATCTGGCTAGCATTAGTCTAGCAGCTAGACTCTAGCTTATGTTCATTAGCTTATGTTGTAATCAATTAAAATAGGTTATGTTCCTTGGAAATTTCTAGAAGGAAATACGTTCTAATCCACTCACTCCAGAACATTCGATGTAGCTCTATCAAAATAATCCTAATCCTAATCCTAACTAATATTATAAATGCGAAAGTAACTCTGTCTGTCTGTTTGCTACTCTTTCACGCCAAAACTACTGAACGGATTTGAATGAAATTTGGTATACAGATATTCTAGACCCCGAGATAAAACATAGGCTACTTTTTATCGCGAAAAAGGGGTTGTAAGGGTTAAAGGGGGGGGGGGAGTTGTATGGGATTTCATAATTTTTAAAGATAAAACCATGAAACTTTATATTTAAGCACTTGATAAAAAATAATAAAACATTTGTTCTAGCGTTTTTGAAATTTCGACCTGTTAAGGGATGAAATAGGGGTTGAAAGTTTGTATGAAGTTCGTCATTCTTGAAGATACCTTACATTTTATATTTAGGCACTAAATAATAAACAAAAAATCGTTTGTTCTAGCATTTTAAAATTTACACCAGCGTGGGGGTGAAATAGGGGTTGCATGTGGGTGTTCGTCATTTTTGGAGATAAAACCATGTAACTTGGAACATAGGTCTCTTAGGATGTGCAAAGTTTTTATATAAGTAGGTAAGTACCAAAGGAATTCCAGAAATTGTAACTTTTGTTTTGTATCAATAAAAAAATCGACTTTTGAAGTATCTATCAACGCACAGCCCAAACCGCTGGACAGATTGGGCTAATATTTGGCATACAGATAGATGTTATGACGTAAGCATCCGCTGTGAAAGGATTTTGATAATTTCTACCCCCAAGGGGGTAAAATAGGGGATGAAAGTTTGTATGAGACTTTGTCAGTTTTAAACCGATCGGGTTGTAATTTGGCATGCAGATAGATGTTATGACGTAAGCATCCGCTGTGATAGGATTTTGATAATTTCCACCCCCAAGGGAGTATAATAGGGGATGAAAGTTTGTATGGGCCTTTGTGAGTTTTAAACCGATCCGGTTGAAATTTGGCATGCAGATAGATGTTATAACGTAAGAATCTTCTAAGAAAGAATTTTGATCATTTTCACTCCCAAGAGGGTAAAATAGGGGGTGAAAGTTCGTATGGAACTTTGTCAATTATAAAACGATCTGGTTGAAATTCGGCGTGCCGATAGATATTTTGACGTAAACATCCTCTAAGAAAGGATTTTGATCATTTCCACCCCCCAAGGGGGTAAAATAGGGGTGAAAGTTTGTATGAAACTTTGTCAGTTTTACACCGATGGGGATGAAATTCGGCATGAAAGTAGATGTTATGACGTAGGCATCTCCAAGTAAGGATTTTGATCATTTCCACCTCCAATGGGATAATGTAGGGGATGAAAGTTTGTCTGAGGCTTTGTCAGTTTTACACAGATCAGGTTGAAATTCGGCGTGCGGGTAGATATTATGACGTACACGTCCCTTTAGAAAGGTTTTTGAACATTTCCACCCCAAAGTGGGTAATATAGAGGGTGAAAGTTTGTGTGATACTTTGCCAGTTTTAAACCGATCGGGCTGAGACTTTGCATGCATAAAGTTACTATGACATAGGTATCTCCTTAGAAAGGATTTTGATGAATTCCACCCCTAAGGGGATAAAATAGGGAATGATAGTTGGTGTGAAATTGGGAATGAAAATTGAATCTAGAATCATTGAATCTTTTTGAATTACATTCGGTAAAACGATGATTTGGGACCAAAGTCAAAGCATTTATTTCAATTAAACCATAGTTTGGTACTTTTGAAACATCAACAAATACAAAATAAATAATAGTCTGTCAGTCAGTCCGTCAGTGAAATTAGGTGAAGCTAGGTGCTCATTCCAAAACGTAGATTCGAATGGAGAAGAACGAGCAAGAAACTCCATTCGTTACTCTTTTAAAAAAAAGTATGTTCTACAATGTCTCTGATACATATTTCAATACTGTACGCATATGTAAGAACAATGCAAAGACACGCTTGACGCATTATACTAATAACTTACTAAGAAGAAGTCCCTCGGGAACGGGAACTATGCGTCAATGCTCCAGGACTCTCTATCTTTTAACCACTGAACTTTTTTCATAGAGATTCTGTACAACAATAGTCGAAGTTTTTATTACTCAAAACTTACGTGATCGGGCCGGGACTGGTAAGAACCCTGCGGGATTTTTAATTTATTGAAATTACGATAAATCATTTCACAATAGGTAAATCTTAATTGGGCACTGAATTGATTCTGATGAATTCTGTCAGAAGTCATTAATCTACGCGGACGAAGTCGCGGGCAACAGCTAGTAATAAATATATAAAAATAAATTGTACAATAAAAACTATAAAGTTAACAATCTTGTCGAGACATCTAAGACAATTTAAATAGTTTAAGAATCTTTATTAAATTACACAAAATAAAGGCAATTTATGCACGAAATAACGGCCATATTTGTAAAATTTAAGATCAGCATGGTATCATAGTATGATCTGATTGCGACTGCCGATATCGGAATGGCCTTTCAAATGTCCCATTTAGAGTTAATATAGGTTTATAGACTGATATAAACATTGGTAAATTGTATTACAGCAAAATAGAACTCTACTGTTCATTAATATTCCTCCTGTAAACGCTTTTATAGCCCATGAAATAATTTCAATGCAAGACGCAAAATGTTTCACTTAGTAACTGCAAGAATAAAATAATTATTGATACGAGTAACTTATATTGATTTTAAATTAACGGTCATTCTCAGTATATTCATTATTTGGTTGACTTCGGTGTCAGTTCTTTTATTTCATTCGTGGCATATTATCATGTATATTTAGTGGCATAATATCAAATCTAGAGTTAATTTAAAACATATTGCAGTGGTGGGAATCGTATAGAATCGTATAATGGTTATGAAGGGATTTCATTTTAAAAAAATGGCGTCCACCGAAATCAATATTCTTATCAACGAAATCATATTATTATTTATTATATTACAAAAATTATGTTTGAAACTAAATAAATAAAATTAATTTTCAAACATAATAGTCTACAAAGTTCACAATATAAGGTGCCTGAACTAGGACACCCTGTGTTACTACAGTACCAAACTGTTTGCCTAATTTAATTTGACTTGTTCTTTGATGAACAAGCCAAATTAATGACAGAAACTGAATGTGCAAAGATATCGTAAAACATCGACTTAAAATAGATTTTTTACAATTTTTTAAAGCTGAAATATCTTTAGGATCTTCTTTTGATTAGGTATTTGTATCTAACAAATATTAGTTTTGAAGTGTGATTCGTTCGTTATATTATAATTGGTTATGGCAACGTTTTTTAATTTTCCCAGAAACTTCCTATTGCAAATATATCTTTACTTAAAATGTGATGTAAATACATCTCTACTCAATACACACTTGCCCTTGTAACATGTTCGTCGCTAATTATCCATATCACAACCCGTACAGATATTAACCGGATAATTAAAACAAAGTATTGATGCGTTCACATCGTTTTCCGGTGGTTGCACTTTTAATTAAGTCGGGTTATAATCGTCCTGCACAAGGATGTGTAGTATTAGAATCGAGTTGTATTTTAATCGATTTTTTTTCTTGGGATTTCTAATCTATTTAATGATGTTTGGCAATAAAGTACATACTTTTTTTTACATTTTTCAAAACTGTTTATTAGTGTATGCTAGATGTTATTTTTTAGTTTTCTTGCTAATAACGTCTAAGAAACTGGATTGCTTAGGTATCGTGTCGAGATAATGTATCTATATCTAACATTGCATGTACCTCCGCTGTAAATGCACGGACAAACCGACAGTTGTGGCTTACATATTACGTGTACCGATTACCACTATCGATTGCCGCAGTTACGATTACTGTCCAGCGAATCGACTAACTAGTTCGGTAGTGATGCGACATCTTACTAATGGACTAACTTGTAATATCGGCATCGAGTTATCTTAATTAAGCCAATTAGTTTTTATGTTCTCGCACTAATTATGTAGTTACAAACATGTTCGTTTTTACAACTTGCACAGGCGAAATAAAGTCGTATTAATATGCGTTATTAAGTGATCATAATCTCAGTTTTACATGTTTTGTCAATCGATAAAACAGACGGCATCTCATTCAACTATTTGAATGCATATTTTGCCATATTTCAAGTATAATCGGTATAATAATTGATAATTATGACGTTCGTAATCGACTAATAAATCCGTAATAATCGACTAATTAGAATATTCCAATAAGGTTCATTAATTACGGCCATACACAGCAGTGGCTTTCATTTTAGTATTATTTTTATTCAAATTAAGTAATAACAGAATTTGGGTTTACCTATATTCTACTTGTCTATCATTTTATATTATTACATCGTTAAATTTCAAGTTTCATATAAACGTTGGACATTCGCCCACACGGAACAACTTTCTAAACTCGGTTATAGTAAAACACTGAGTTAATTAGTCGATTAGGACCTGACTATTGGGCACATGTTAGTCGAATGTCTAGAAGCTAGGGTTCCTAATACGGTGTTTATGACTTGTACTTGCGGCGTAGTCTGCGCGGGCCATTTAAGGCCTAATAGATTTAGTTACACAATAACTAAACGTAAGACAGATGTCTCTGAAAGCAATAAACCACAAGGTGTAGCCCCTACTAGGTCTGTAAGGGGTTCTAGGATCAGTAACCTCATAGGAACTTGTTTTGCGACATAAATTCACTTATTCATTGAACATTATGAAGAGTACGAGAACTTTTGAAGTTTTTTTGTTTACTGACAGGCTTCGTCATCGGATAATGACATCCTCTTGTTTGTTTGTTCTATTTTCAACTTTATAGACTCGAGGTGCAATCTATGCTTTATTTATCATGGAAATCTTTGATTACTTACCTTTTGGTATTACATTCTCTATATCGACAAAATATAGTCGATAGTTTTCGAGCACTCCGTAAGCGTCGAGTGTCCTTGTTAATTTACGAGGACGCTCGATTTGAAATGCTATATTGCTATTCAAACCTCTTAAATATTCAGTACATCTAGAGGTCGCTACAAATTACGCGTCTCAATACCAAGAAATGCTTACAGGGCCAATTAAGAAGGTACACACAATAAATAAAAATCAAACTGTAATAAAATTAAACGTAATTCCGACTGACGTTTATGAATAGATCAAAATCAATTTTAATAGAGGAATTTGAATATTATTACTCATTTTCTTTTATAACTCCATAAATTTGTTGACACATAAATAAATTAAATGAGGGATCATAATGTACCTGTTTTTAGTGACAAACGGCACTAGCTACCCGATATAATGGAAGGCCTTGTAAATAAATATTTCAAAATCGAATTGATATCTCAATTTGTACCTATAATAAGTGGACGAAATGAATTAAAAGACGATAAAAATCCTTTGACACTGCATGGTATACCATCTACAAACGTTAAATTATTATGACTTGATTATACACCTTAATTTATCACTCGTATCAGACTCACTCTAGATTCGAATATCGCTCACATTTACATACAAACGGACCACCCTATATTTTATAAACCAGTATATGTAGTATTAAAATGAGTCTTTACTGTTAGCTACCCTTGATACAAAAATGCAAATCGAGGTGGAAAAATATGCGAATATCATTATCATTTCGCAGAAAAAAAAAACTAGGACGAATGCAAGTCACACAACTCGACTAACATACCATAATCGTGTTACAAAGGTGTTTTGATTAAAATAAAATACAAAATCTTACATTTCCCTTTTAGTTGTTTTGTCATGGTTATAAATTATTTAATCTAAAACCACGAATGATGTTCTAAAAGCAACATTTATTTTTTAATATTCCAGCCATGACCGCCATATTATGCGGCGTCTTCGCACGAACTCCGCAGATTACTCTTTCTTAATTAAAATACTGGTACTTTAGCGGTACTAGATAACGAATTGCTAAATATTGTAGATTTATCAACATATTATTTTGTAATGAATATTTTAAGATGTAATGCAGCCTACGGACAGTATTTATGTCGAATGACCAGTTAAGTAGCATGGGAAACGACCGTATCAAGCCCAAAGTAGTATAAAACTATAAAAATAAATCGTAGCATCTTGATCGAAAGTGAAGGTAGGCGCACCTGTGACGCTGACGTTTATCCGTGACCGGTCGACGCTCGGCTCTTTTTCGTCAGGTCACTGTGACGACTGGAGTACCGTTACAGATTTAAACATCTTACGAAATATTTATGTTGTTTAAAAATATGAGCAGTAAGTTTTCGGACGAAACTTATTCTGTCAGCGCAGTGGTCGCCAGGAGCATGAGTCATTTCATTCTGCGAGTCGCGCTGGTTCCGACGCGACGGACAGGACAATGTGTAGAGAAAAACGGCCCCAACACAAACGGGACACAGACGAAAAAAACCGCCCCACTGAAACGTTCACCGTTGCACAGACATGATTGAGTAATAATGCATGAATTATTTACGATGTGGTAATTTCCTGGCGAACCTTTTTAGGTATTTCGCAGCAAGTTGGGTTGTCTTAACTCATACAAGAGTTACTTTGAAGGCGTGTTTTATGTCCCCTCGTCATATCTTGAACCGTTTGCGTAAGATTTATGGCATTTTAACTTTTGTTCTGTGCCTGATATGTACGATAAAAAACAATTGTCGTTCAGAAACATATTAAATTTTAAAAAACAAGTTTCAATTGACTTCAATGTTTTTCATTACAAAAATGTTTATTTCAATTTTAAATACAGCCTCTCAGTTAACCTCGACCAAATGTGCCGTAGATGGAGGGATTAGTGAGTGACCCCGTGGTTGGACATGTAATGGTCATCTATACTTGGTCACATGCTACCTACAGATGCATTATTTTTACGCCAAGGAGATGTAATGACCTAAGTTGTCATGATTTATAGACTTCTAGTCTAATCTCTGACGCTTTTTCTTTTAAAAGCTCTTAAACTCTGCAATTACGATTGCAAGATGGACTTCTGCGATTTTGTTTCCAAGAAAAGCAATAAACAAGTCATCTTGATACATAACACAACTTGCTACACCGAAAAATTAAACGTCAAGATACAATCTATGATCCATATTTTATAGCCTAGACGAATTAAAAATGGAAGTATACATTCGTACGTCCCCGATCAGATAACACATACTCTTTATGTCACATATTTTTATCGGTGTCACGACATTTTACATCATAATACGCTAAGATACTGATGCATTTGACAAGGAGCCGTCCCGTTGGATCAGAAAGTACGAAGCATCAGATAACGCGGCCGCAACGCGTTGGCGGGAAATCAAACGTCACGCTGACAGCGCGCGCAACTTGACAAATAAACTTTTTCTACTTTATTTGCTTTTAGTTCCACACCTTAAAAGGAGGTGTTAAATGTTTACTCTTCCCATCAACGCCTGAAGTTATAAAACTGTCGACTATTTCTATAAAAGGGTGGCAACAATGTAGAAATATTCAATGTAAACACGTTTTTCAATATACAAATGTGTTACTGGTAACACTTGGGAAATGATCACGTTTAATTTTTATTGGGCACGACACAGCCGTTTCTGCTTTACAGTAAAGTTTATGCACTATTGAATGAATAATGATTACATTCAATTTAAATTAGTTTACATTTAAGTAGGTACAAAGTTGAATTTGAAAGCGGCTGTGATTTAACTGGAGCTGTTTAGGAATTATGTCGCGATAAAGGGGTATAACGAAATTCGTGAATAATTTATGGATAAGATTTCAGCTGGGGCTTAAGATGATAGCACTAGGCTTCATTTATTAGCCACAAGTCGAGGGTAAGTACCTTGATGAATATCGAATATGGGTAACATCAAAGTCGTACAAAACAAACGAAACAGTTCTGTCTTCCGTGTCCAGCCAATAGTCGCCCACGCATGCCCTCACAGATATATCACAAACAAGTAGCCGTATAAAAACGGATCACAGCAAAAAAGTCAATCTCAATGCATATTTATAACTGTCAAAGTATTAATGCGACTCAGCCGGTATATTTGACTTTTATCCGTATTATTTATTGACGTTTTGTTCCTATTTGGACGACCAAATAAAATCTAACAGTAATAGCTTAACCGAATCCGTAAACCGTTACATATTTGCCAGTCGGTGGTGACATAATACTGACTTAAACGCCGACACAGCGCATGCGCATCCATGGTCGAAGGCTAATTAAACTGTCAAATACCAAGCGGTCACCGGTGACCGCAACCTATTGTTCTATAATTGTGTCTGCAAAACCGGTACTCGACGAGTTAAATGGTGGTATCTGGGCCGTGCAGGCGTGCACCTACGAGTTATGAAATGCAGCGTTGCGTTATAACAGGTGTCGTGTTATTACCAATTAGTAATAAATATTGATTAATTTAAGGTTACCATGTAAATGTGCTAGTTCCGACCGTTTTATTAATGACAGTGACAGGTAGCTGTTTAATAAAATGGATACAGGTTACGATTCGCAACCGGTTCCAAAATCGGACAATATTGTATCCGTTACAATGCTAAATCTTCAAACTGGATTCGTTCGGTGTTTAAGATTTTTTTTTTGCGAATTATTTAAATATTTTTAATTATGTTGACATGAATTGACATGTCGTTGTGGCTTTGGGATATTGTTTCCTTAGTTGTACCTACATATACCTCTACAGTTACATACAAAAAATATCTCGATGAACAATTTTGATTTTGACATAGGTCCTGATAGTTTGATCAACGTTTGTTATTCACGATTGGCTAATTATGTTAAAAGAAGTAATTTTAATTAATTGATTAACAATAGAATTACTATCAAAGGTAACCCTTTGATCCCAAATTAATGTGACTAAGCACTACCAAATTGGCTAAGTACAAGTTTCTTTTACTTTACAACTATCGTTACACATACTGAATTAATTAATTATTATGTTTTCGGCTTACTCGCGTAATTATTTGTCGAGGGCTTCGGAGCAGGTCTCTTCAGAGAAGCCGGTGTTCCTTACAGGTGCTGAGGATGGCCACCATAATGGATGGCCAAACTACCCGTTTTAGTGAGGTACGAATCCCACACTGTCTACTTTTTCTCCCCAAAAGCTAGGTGAGTTTTGAAGGTTTCCCTCCATAACATAACATAACACCACGCCTTTTATCCTCGAAGGGGGGTAGGCAGAGGTGCACATTATACCACTGTACAATGTAACACCCACTTTTCACTATTTATGTTATGAGTCCCGTGTAATAGGGGGTGAGCCTATTGCCATATACCAGGCACAGTTCCAGACTCCGTGCTACTACTCAAAATTTTTAAAAAACCCAGTAATACTTTGCCCGACCCGGGAATCGAACCTGAGACCCCTTGACCAGCAGTCGCAATTGCGACCACTCAGCCAACGAGGCAGTCAGTCAGAGGGCAGGTTTCCCCCCGTAATGAAAAAAAGACATTTTAGTCCTTTAATTGCAGTAATTCAGTTTCAGAACTTATTCGATAGCTAGTGTAAATGTTTATATTGTACAAAGTTGTCTAATCACTGAATATACTTTGTCATATCAAAGGTCACATGACCCTTGAGCTCTTAACGAATGAGACCTTCTTTTAATTAGAACAATTAGCAATTATATTTTTCTGAATTGTGTTATTCTTAGACGACCTTCATCAATAACTTTTGAGGTAACCTTTGTTGCTTTGGTTGACTTATTCTTTTGGATGACCAAACAAAAAACATATTTGTCCCTTGTATCAACACTGAGAAAGTACCTTTTGGGCGCCAGTTAGAGTACTACTTTTCCTATACTGTCTCTACTACACATTTTCATCACCTTAGCTCAAGTCAACCTGCTGCAATGAATCGAACACTATCCGTATCCATGACAACATAACACCAACCTAATTGGTTCCAGATGTACTAGGTTCTAATTAAAATTACTTTTCGCAAGGTTACATGAGCCTAAAAAAGGTTTTTGCCTTCGATTTGCAATAATAATAA
This sequence comes from Spodoptera picta, assembly GCA_038387885.1. NCBI lineage: Eukaryota > Metazoa > Arthropoda > Insecta > Lepidoptera > Noctuidae > Spodoptera > Spodoptera picta. The sequence continues at coordinate 1,964,490 of JAZHFQ010000002.1, forward strand.
TATTAAACAACATAAAAATGTATATTCTTTACCCCTACATCAAAAGATCCGGATCCCACGCTGAGATGTACCTCCAATTTTCCACCACTAACCTACATGTAGGCAAATTAATTCCACTAGCAATAAAGAACCTGTTAAAAGGTAGTAAAACTGACCTGCGGTCAATGACCTCCTTACCTACCAGATTGTGGCTAGACTGGCTGGTTTTAGGACAGGCCCATTTCAAAGAATTCTGCGGTCAAGTATACTTAGGTCAGAGGTTAAAAGGCGCCACATTCGTCTAGTCTTTACTATTAATTAATTTTATTTGTTTACGTCTTTTCTTTCCTACAATCCTCCATCATTTCGGTTTAAAGAAATCGCAATAGTCTCTGCTAAATTCTGTAGTCCATTTAGAAAGATAGTATGCAAATAATGTCTTTAAAACTGGTAAAAAAGAGTCTTTCTTTAATTAATCCACGTGAATCAATGAGTCTGATATTTTAGGAAAATCTTTAAACAGTTATTATGTAGAACAGTTCCAGGTTTTGGAGTCCAATTCATCCTTAACTTCATTATAATGTTCAAGCGATAAATACGGCCAAAAGACTCAGCCCAGCTGTTAAAAAAACTACCTCATTTGTCGGTCAGCCACCCATGTTTACGAAACACATTGTCTTGAGCAAAACCTTATTTTAATTCGTAATTAAATTGTTATCAACACTCGTTCGCTTACCGTAATGAAGGCAAAAACGTAATCAGAGAACTTGAATGTTTGCACAGATTCAAAACGGCAACACTTACCTGTAAAGAGAGAGATTAAATTATTTAAAATGCTGTAAGCATAACATGCACAGATTAAAACATCTCAGCTGCCACAATGGCCGACGCAAAGTTCATTACGTTTTGCAACCTTTATTCCGCATTCATAAACTCGTGTTAAAAATGACGCTATTTAAATAAATAATCGTCGAGGGATGTTATTTCTGTGTTCTGTGGAATTACAAGGAGAATTACATTATTTTATTTATTTTTCTTTTTTTTTAATTGGCGCGTCAAAGGTGAATTCTTGAATACCACAAATACATGGCCACTTTTATTCGTTAAATATTTTTTTCTTAATTCGAAAATTATCTTTCAACAGAACTCAACTGAGAACTTAAATAACAATTTCACCAAGTAAAAACCACAAGTGGTAATCCTAATAAAAAAGTCACTTGTAGTTACATACTTTTAAAAAATACTGCTTAATATCTACCACGCAAAGCTAGCACCTAACTACCGATTTTCTAAATGAAATGAAATCGCTCATCGTAAATAAAGACGTAAAAATGAAATTTCCTTTAAATTTATGCGCACTCTCTCGCCCGCTGTGTTATTAAACATGTTCAAAGACCTTAAAACTGCCTTACGGGGAAGTGTTAAACTATTCTCAATATTCAATGAAAACTTTCATAAATGCTTTATACTTATTAAAGACGCAGTTTTGCTTTATTAAAACGAATTATGTCCTTAATTTTATTAACCCTTCTCTTGGAGCTGTTTAAGCTTTATTGGCTTTGAGTAATTCGCTTCTTTGAGTACGAATTACAAGACTCAAGATATCTAAACAAAGAGCATTAAATGATATTTGTGTATAATAAATAAATAGCGGTACGTCAACAGGTTGTCAAGTTGACCTACCCACAAAACACATAAGACAAAGTTCTGTAGACATAGCTGTCGCAGGCGTCAGTTGTAGGCGTGGGTGTCGAGGCCGACACACGCGCCTCCAAGCAAACAATCAATGAATGACAAATTATCATTATTAATAAACCATGACGGGCTGACAATTAGCTTTAAATACACGAGAATTGCACACTACTTTGTTATGTACGGTCCATCATGACAAAGATGTTGCGATCATTTTAGCTGATGACTGTTTTGTCAATGAATCGATGTCTTTTTCATCTTCCAGACTTGCCTAGTACACGCAAAAACAACGTTCTAAAATTGGAAGCGGAGAAAACCGTGAGAATCAAACTGCAATACATGTTCAACTTTAGAATCGTAAATTCCTAATCCAATCTCGCTGTGTCCATAAAAAGTTTAAATGCTAAATTAAATCGTTCACAATCATGACTTATACGACAACCGTTTAATGGAAATAATTATTATTTGCATTATTATCTGTATATTATTTTAAACTACATATCAGGCGTGATGCTGGTACATTCGTTCATCTTTGAAAAAGGAAGATCTCTTTTCTATCCTTCTCGATACAATTTGTAGACAAGGAGTTTAAGTGCATTTTGAGGCATCCCATAAATTACGCCAAATAGTACAAGGGGCTTACGTCACCTTTATAACATATAAAACAATTTAAAAATATTAAGTCCTCGAGCCCTTAAGACCCTGAGGATTAGAAGTCCGAAGGTATTAAAGTCTGATTACCAGTAATTATATATCAGGAAAGCAATCAATTAATATGCCTTCCGGAAGTCATAAGGTCTATATTAAGACTGCCTGGTATGTTTTCCGTGACACCAGCTATGGAACAAACGCGAAAAGTTCTTACCTTATTTGGACGCCTATTTTTTCTCGAAGAATTTTACATATCCTTTTGATCCCGCATTAGATTACAAATAACAATAAAACGGTTATAGTTATATTCACATAATTTCAAAATAATGGTACAATGACCAAAACGTTTGAGAATAACCGTAAAGTTATAAGTATAATTATATTCATTTATAGAATGACATCGCGCAAAAACAGTTTAAGCCAAATATGGAAGGTGTCAACAATTTCATTATATTTAATAACGACTTTGATTGTCGGTTATGCTAATATTAACATTATAATTAGTGGTTTTAAAACATATTTACATGCATTCATTAATAATTGTAGCTTCAAGATCACCATAATTAGTTAGGACATCTGGATATGTTTAGCAAAATATTATGGAGGATCGACTATTAATCATTATCTAGGTTCAGAATATCGTCTAATAAAGTCCTAGCGTAGAATTAGAAAGTAAATAGAGCAGTCATAGACAGCACACTTCCCATCGCATGCTCCAAATACTCGATCCCTGCAAGCCAATTCAGTTTTGACGTCCAACAAGGCAAAATCGTTTCAGCTCAATACGATGACTGTGTAGATACAAGCGCGCCATTAGCTTTCCTGTTCCAATCCCCCACGCTATCCAACCATCAGACCAGCCTCCAAACTTCTAAACCCAACAAAGAAAAGTCGAAAATCGCACGAGACCCGCTTCAAATGCCGCAAATTTATATTGGTACGAACTAAAATGGCTCCGTGCACGCACACAGCAGCAAATATGATGGATTGGCTGTGCTGCGCGTGGGCATGGTGTTCTGCAAGTATGCTAATTCTTTGCATGGTACACGACTGAGGTTACGTTGGTACATGGTTAGAGCGTTCGATTGTTCGTCGTGGGACATGCGTACTCGCGGTTGCGACACACCGGTACCTACTGCCTGGGGTGGTTCATGTGAGGCTTGAACAGCTTCGTATCCTAGCTGCGCATTAATGAGTCTCAAATAAAAACGAAGGAAGTTATTTTACAGTGGTTAAGCCATACAATAATACACCAGTAGTGGTATTTGACCGCGAAATATTATATTTCAATGAATCTATCCTCCTAATTGTTCAGTTCGTCCTCTAAATAATTTTCGGTAAAAACTGTAATAAGGTAAAAAGGCCATGGTTCAAACGGCAACCTAAACAAATAAATGTATACACTACAAACACCTGTTAATTGTAATGAATGAATAAAACACAAAATATTTGAAGGATGATTACGCAATGCTGAATTTGCATGTTGATTGTTATCATCGCGAAAACTATGCCAAGCCAATTAACGGTGCACGTTGAAAGGAAACATGAGCTCATCATGATCGCTCGTGTTTACAACGCGGCATCCGCCGGTCTATCGAGAAATCAACAATGAACGCCTGATCATCTTCTAAACTGTAAATACAAAGCATACCAAAACAATGAGGAACAATGAAAACAAACGTGTTGACACAACATTCGTCTGGAAATATGTAAGAACAATGCAAGCGAGTATGTGACGAAATTCGATCCCGGTGCATCCGAACGTTTTTAAACAATGGCGGATTCGGGTTCCCGCGCGAAATTGACAGCGCGCGAAGAATCGACGAAATAACTGTCGTGTTTTGTAATACCGAAACCCAACGATACGTGAGACGTGAGACAATCTTTTTTCTTTCGCAAAATTATTCAGATGGATGATGTTTCTCAAATATCGAATGACAGTGTTTATTCTAAGAACCTATACAAATATACGCTTTGGTATGTCAAAGTAATTTCGTTCCCAAGTTAATCTATTGAAAGGTTCGGTTTTGAAATCACGCATTCCTAATTCCAAATACATCTGGCTAGAGGTTCCCAAACGAATTACCAATCTCTAAAATATCGAGACGTGCGTAACCTTTAGCTGAGATTTACTCATATCAACGAAAACGATGCGTATTTTACGTTCAAAAAATACATATGACGTAATAACAAATATGACATTTTAAGCCGATGAACTCTTCTTTATGGAGTTTTATGTCAACACATTAATAAATCTGGGTCCGTTACCTCAGCAGTGCATCTGTTATTAAGTATATTATTTCGTAAAAATTAGTTACTAGTAATTTTATTCTATATTACAATACTTTATAATATAAACAGCCAGCTAAAATGTTCAATTTATTGTCGTATATGCAGTGTTATTCGATGTCGTATTAATTGTTGTTATTTTCTCGCTAATTAATAAGTGTTATCAACATGAAATAACTTATGAAGCAAACATATGTTATGACAAGTAAGACTAAGATCAAGTATGGGAAAGGGCTTAACGAGTACAGACGTATAAATTGTATTTAATATGTATTGATTATAATCTAAGAGGAATTAAGGCCGGATATGAAGTAAGATGACATCGAAAGATGTGGAAATCATATAATTATAGAGACCACTTCCTTTGCTATGTTATGGTTTAAAAGGACACTTGTAGAATATACATCCTTTCTTGTCTATACTTTTTTAAGAGACATTTCAGCCAATTACTTCTCTCGCTTAGCGTGAGACGAGAGAGAGTATCAGACTCTTACTAGCTAAAACCACCCCGTTCCTACTTCTGCTTCGAACCGGAACTCCGATAACCCGAGAGGCTATCTGGCTATCAGGTTGTTAGAATTAACGTTTAAATGACCTGTCATTAAGTCAATAGATGGCGCCCCTGTAGTTTTAGGGGCTGTCAAATATTTACTCATTACCTATTTGATAGTTAAGGGTGCAAAGAATGGCCTGTTTGAGGGTGACAAAGAGACCAATAAAATAGCAACATTTTAATGGTATTAAACTGGCCATGGCAAGCTTGTACGAAGCGCAAGTGAATGGGAATTAATACTGCACCGTACCAGCCGTATAACATTGTCAGCTGGTAATGTTACATCATTTTGTAGAATTTAATTTATTGCGCTTTGTAAATACTAAGTACATTATTACTTAGTCGCTTGTATAATGAATTGGTGAATGAAATTGGATTTTTTATTAATATATTAAGTACGGTATAACTGTAAAAAGTTGACATTTTAGTTTGAAATAGATCAGTGACATTTTTATGCTGTTCTTATTTAGATAAAGAATTAATTAACCTTGAAACCAACAAATATTTCAATAATTATACTGCTTAGCATAAGAAAGATTTGCATTAGACCCGTTCACATTACAAAAAACCTTCCCAGCCTAGAGTAACGTTTTTTTAATACCAATTAACATCCATTAGCGTCCGCTAACGAATTCATTCATAAACAGATGTAAATTCGAACATACAGCGTTACAGATTAGCATCAATCATTCACAAGCTAGCATTAAATGAGCGACTGTCGCGCCGCCCCGAGCCACAACGGGAATTACACAAACTAATTCCAATCCACAAGTTACAGTCGATAGTAAATTACTGCTTAATTAAACATTCTTATACCATGGCCAGTTTCATGGCGCCTTGCGACCCCCTTGGGAACCAGCTCCGCATTAATTGGGTGTAATATAATCTTTACGTCTCCTGTTTTATACCCCGGTACGACTAGCAATAGTTTTCAGTGAGTTCAAAATATCTAGTTCGTTGGGGCAATGAACTGTCTCTGATCATGGAAGCTGCTGACAGTATAAGGATCTCTTCGTAAAAAAAGCAAATTTATAGGTAATCAAGTTGTCAACATAGCAAGCCCATTATAGCCCTTACTCACCGTACAAAAATGTAGTTCTGAACTCCTAATTCGTACGCACGGAAACGACCAAATTCGCCGCCGCCTGCCGCGAAATATTTGGGTTTCGGTTTTGATAATCAAAACCACGTAACCTTTCTCCGAACTCGATTCCACGACTTCGTTTATCGATTACAATGTTGCGTGCCGTTTGCATCACCAGCGTTGCTTAACTTGTAATCGCAGACCTTTTACGGCATTGACTTATCGAGTTACACTTGCATCTTCATTTATCCCTCTAATTGATCAAACTCCAGGTTTCATTATTACTTCTAATTGAATAATCAAGGGTCCACAACGTGAGCATCATTTAAGTTACTCCAAGAAGCTACCTAGCTGCGTATTTTACAGAGTCTTATATTTGTGTGTGTAATCGATATATAATTATTTGGTTAAACGATTCCGCTTCGCAGCTGAACATTTTGCGGTTAAATATAGACGTGGTCACGGATAAACACGCAATTACGAAATTACCATATGCGGCTGACTAGTATTTTATTGGAGACGTACTTAACGGTACGCTTTTGGTTGGGCATCGTGTCCCGCGTCGCATCAAACCGGAATGTCTTCAGATGGGAACACGGCCGATAAACATTAAAACAACACTATCTAGGAATAGCGCAATACATTTCGTGTGGACTAGTTCGCACCGTCTACGTTACCTCCCGACAAACTCGAATAAATAAAATGATAAAATTGTTGGCAATTAAAAGCACGCACGCCGCGCGATGCACTCATTTGTGTATGCAAATGCCGCCATATTGACTTTTTTACGGTTGAGTTCGGAAAATGAAACAAATTGTGGTTTTAATGTTTTAATTAGAGATCCGCTTTAGCTCGCAGCCGCTATCGCTCGTCTAGATTGTGAATATGTTAATGTGAAAACGCATCGTGACTCGTGAAATATTACTGAGATAGCCTAACTAAGGTTTTGAATAAAAAGTTGTTAATGAGTGGTTCACTATTGAGCGTGGAGACTGGAGAGGGATATTACACTGAATAGAGACACCGCCGCTGCTCCGAACGTTCTCGATTTACTGCACCTGACTAACGACGTGTAAAAGACTCATAATGGGTATAGTATTATATTCGGTCCATAAAATGTTTACGTTGTCCGCCACAATCGCGTTACCAGAATTAATATGACGGGTGCACTCGTGAGAACACGTTTCTCTATGAATTTGATATGTGATCTCGATCGTAGACAGAGTGGCTCGTAAAGTTTAATTCGAGGCATAAATTACCTCTGTAGAGATTTACCACGGTGTAACGCAATACCAGCTTCAAAGAATACGTTTAAGATGTTGTATAAAAGACAGTCATTAGTGGCTATGATTCTGTAGACGGTTGAACCGAGATCCAGACAATGAAATGGAACGCATTTCATTTGATGTTGTTCTTTATCTTTAACACCTTTTTTTCTGTCTGAGGATTTAAATTATCTGTCTGTATGTACTTACCTGTCTCGTCTTATATTAGCTGTTACAAGGGAACACGTGGTGTCGCCGGCAACACTTTGGAAATGATATTTTTTTTTAAAACCTTATTACAGAATTTTATTAGTGTATTTTGTATAAATATGTGAGTTTAATAAATTAAGATGTCTACCAGACTCCCAGACGACGTCATCTCCAGGAAAAACATACATATTTCCTCGTTACTTACGTTTAATCAAACAAAATGTTAACTATCTTGTATTTGGTTCACAAATATACAGTATAAGTAAACAGTGAGTTAAACTTTCCTACGCAGATTATTATGACATTCAAATTAACCAATGACGTCAGTTAAAAGCATGTTCTATTGGCTTATCTAAAGGATATCGAAGGTCAACGCATAATTAGTTTAGAACTAAAACTAGTCACTTCGAAAAATACTTCGAAAACCGTATCTGATCAATCAAAGTGACATAATGTGTACTTCAATCTGTCAATACACTTCAATAGACATTGTACTTTTATTTGTTTATTTACTTATCGATTCAAGAAATCTGCAATATATTTATTTATAAAACCAAACTGCGGTCGAATAATACGTTTTCGTTTGCAACCTATATAGATAAAACCTCATTGGTGACTGGCAACACATTCCAATGCTATCAAATTACGGAGTACCGCTCCGCTCCCACCGCTGGATTTTACGCGTGAATTTTTAATTAGACAGTTAACAATGAAGACGTAAAATATGATACACTATCGAGTTACGACGCCAGCCCATTTCGCTTTGTCAAATAGGTGTTAGGTGTGACTTTAATTGTTCGCCTTATCCGGCGTCGAGTTCGCGACGCGACCCACATATTATTGTTATTTAGCGCTGGCAACTCATTGTATTGTTAACGGTTCGTAGATAGCATTCCAAATTCAAATCAGCGGCGGCTGGAGTGTGATATTTTCCGCCTGTTGGATGAAATTAAATGTTGATGGAATAAAAACTCAGTAGGTCAATCTGTTCATTTATGGAAGTAATCGTGAGTACCTAACTTAAAAGGTTCTATAAGATTTTCCGTTTCTAATTCGGGGTTAATTGGCGCCGCCAAGTTCGATTTCCAAATCATTTGAGTCTCACACATTAGGCGTGCGCGTACACAAAAATGCCAGCCGGGGGGGCGGGGCGCGCGGCCGTTGCACCTGGCGATCGCGCCGGCGCATTCCTCACGCACTCCTTTTTATGCTACACTACAAGTTTAGACCAACCATTCTAATCTGGACTGCTTTTCCCCTCTCTGACGAAGATTAACAGACTTGAAAGGGCCGCAACTCCTCTCGTGCGTGGTTCGCCTTAAAATGGACGCCATAGTAGGAACGGAACGCAACATCTCCTATTTTCTTTTTTTTTAATTTAACTATTCCATCTCCACGTCTTTGTTGCTCGGCAGTTCGGATCAAAAGGTTTTTTTGGTGACGACCCCGAGATATACAGCCTTTACAAACACGAGAACAAATATTTACAGTGTGCCGTGTTTGTTATATGGATTTATGACTGCTTGAAGAGGGCACTCGAGTTTTGACAGAAGAGTTTAGCGGGCACACACGAAATGGTTCAACTCTTTAATTGGAGCATTCGTTGTACCTGGAGTCGTTTGCGAGGAGCCAAGTTGTTTGCTTTAGATATCAAAACTCGTAAATTGGACCATAAAACTTTTTATATGAAGGATAAACATAATTATAAAGACGAGATTTAAGGCCGTATTGAAACTACCTCGTAAAGGAAATTTATTCAATTCGGCGAAAACGTAACGGTTTCATATCGCGAGTCAAAGAAACGGGCGGACGGCACATGTGGTAGTACTAGTTTAGCTATTTTAATTACAAAACATTAAGGACACAAGCACGTTGTACAACCTGTTGAAAAATATGTTTTTTGTGTGACAAATAAGTGTGTCAAAGTACTAAATGCGTTTGCGGGCTACGCCTGTACTGCGCTTACGCATTAACCGCAAAAGTGCGCTGCGCCGGCGCCACCGGCCAACGAAAACATTTCAAACCTGTTCGAGCAAAACGTTTATTTTGTAAAACAAATACACGTATGTATGCGACCTACAAACCTCAGTTAACTCGCGTAACGTGAAAGCGGAAAAAGCTAAATTATTTTCACTTTAATTTGTAAATTAAGTATGATATTTACGGCAAAACGCGATCGTTTCGACAGCCCACGCGGTTAACTTAACCGACTTCAGTTACTTAACCGCTCAATATAGACACACGATATGCGTCTGCATTTTGTTAACAACACGCTATTTTACTTGTCTTACTTAACGATGCAAAATGCGTACATATATCGCCAACGTATTTCTATTAAAGTACTCAAAATTAACTATCTAACTAAACCAATTGAATGCAAAAAATTAAATTATTGTAGAGTTTTCCGTGGACAAAAATATCGTTTCATCACGAAGAAAAAAAAACAGTTTACACGTAATGACGCTGTTCAATTCTCGAAACATTTCAGTTACACAGTCTGAATGAATGCTAACCAAACAGAGATAGCAAACGTTATCCGTGTTACTTCCGTATTTATATAAACAGTGTAAATAATGTCAGTTGCTTATTAACCCGGCCCATTGAGAAACGCTGTTCGTCATAATAATTGCTCTATAGGTCGTCTCAAGTCAGTGCTAATGTGCAAATGCTATCAATGATCATCTTTATTAGTTACTTTGTTGATAGCATGACGATGGATGGCGCCAACAGAACGATCGAAGTATAATAAAATTGTCTTTGGTCGTTTTGTTGTTGAAGTTCCATACTTCTTGGTGGGTTAAATACTGGCTGCAATTCGTAAATGATGATTTGATAATTTATTCTTTAATTTTCGTACGTTATTAGGTACCTAATAGAGTAATAAGTATTTAGTTTTTTTTTATATATATATAAAAGTTTTCTTCGTTTCTGAAGATTAGAATGGGCTGTCAATTTACACATGTTTATCGGGTCCATTAATTTATTTCGCCACATATATTTTAATGAAAATCTGAATCATTGAACTTAATGTGTAATGTCAACTGCTTATAACTTGATATTAATGTAACATATTACATAACTATAGAAGTTGAGATCATTGCGAGAAAAGGGGAAACGTCTCTTACATCTTGTATGTCCATAACTGTGTAATAATTAAGTAACCACAATCTACTGGTACTCATACTAATGCTTTTCTTCGAAAGTTCCTACTTTATGTTATGTAGAGGTATAACATAGTTCTGGCATCTGTACGGGCAAGAAGCGACATGACTACAAGGCTTACATGCATTCTTTGGACGCTAACTAGTCACAAACTAGTGTCACCGTAAACCGGAACGTTGGAGCTATAGTTTCAATCAGGGTTGGAAGTAGGGTTGCCACCCGTACTTTATAATAAAGTATTGTACGTTATTTCAGGTAATTGTACTCTATACTTTATAAGAATAATAAAGTACACGAAAATACTTTATTTTTGCAAACTTCATTTCTTTGACTTTAAAGTCGTAAGTATTTTTCGGTAAACTTATCGATTCGATATTTATCCATTTATATTGAATCGATTTCGCCACTTGCCAGCGCCACTTAGACAATTTCTAGTAAAGATGCAATTGTTTAGTAAAGATACTAATTTAATACAAACTGTAAAAAGCAATAAAAATATATTTTTAAATAAAAATATATTTTAAATTTAAATAAGAATAAATTGTACCTACTTTATTTTTGTACTGTGTACTTTTTTTTTCTTACCTATAATCGTCAATGTACTTTATATACCAAAAAAAAAGGTGCAACCCTAGTTGGAAGTGTATCAGTCAATTTAGTTATAAAACTTAGTGACAAAATGGCAGCTTTGAGAAATACAGAAAGTATCTACGCTATATTATGAGCTACAAGAAAACTGAGATGGTGTATCTAGTTATTAATTCTGAGCACTAGCAAATTAGGAATTTCAAAAAAGGGGAGGTTCTGAATTCGTTGGGGTCGGTTTTTCTACGACATTATTGCAATGATTAATGCTGCTAGACTGACTTATAAAGTGGTGACGTCGATTAAATAGGACAAACACAAACACGAAACGAAATTGAACTTCATGTAAAGTTGGATGGACATGGCCACGGCAACTGTTATCACCTAATTTTCTACCAAAATTATAGCTTTAACTTAAACTTGTAGTTAGCGAAGAAAATTTGAATTAAACTAAAACTTTATCAGCCCTAATTCACGCAAGTTGTTCGTTAGAAACACTAAAATAATGACAGATAAGGTTATCTTTATCCAAACATTATGTCAGTGTTAGCTCAGTGATTAGAGGCCGTCAAAGTCGAGGTGTAACTATATGATATAATGTTGCTAGACCAAATTAAGGAAATTAACTATTTCTGTAAAGATAAGCAAGTACGCACATACGCTATATTCTTTAGACTAGGAAGTAAGATACTGGGTGCGTAGTTGTCTTTCATATTTGTCGTTACCTACATAATTTCAGGTGGAGACAATGAAACATCTTAGGACTAAAGATGTCATACTTACTTAATATTTTGTAATTAATTTATACCAAATAACTAGTTACAAGTTCTAAGAACTAGAGGTAGGATATTGAAAACGACAAAAAACGTGGAACTAAGAAAAGATACAACCACTTTGATCTTAATATGATGGAAGTAACCCAATGTGTTTACATTTGGTACGTGTCTGTATGTAAATTGTATTTTTTACATAGCAAAAATACTCAAGCGCCCTAACCACCGGAATGTGCCTTAAGGTATCTGACTGCGGTTTCTCCAGTCTACAAAGTGGAATAGTGGAAAAACTGCGGTAAGAATGAAGAACTATAAAAGACCTTCAACTCATGCATTACTGACGAAGGAAAGCTTCGGCACGAGACCGGAAAATTATCTACGGAGCCATAAACCATCGTAACGACTGTAAAATATTGACGCAAAAAGCAGTAAATGAAAACTTTCCGAGCATATAACGATGATTAAAAATATATATATATTTCAGTGCTCCGTGACGTGCGAGTACTAGCGCCAGCCAATCAATACAAGGAAGACATTTTGCTAAATAAGCAGAACTTTCTCCAATTCGTTACACAAGCATAAATATAGAGGTAGAAAAAAATTAGCATCTATTTAGCAAACCGTGTAAAGTCAGCGTTCATTGTATCGATCGCATCGTTAACTTCCTATTCGCTTCGCGTCACCTTGCGCACGCGCATCCAACATGGCGCGCGTCAGTCCGCTTCGTTAGTAGAGCATTTGTCAAGATAATTGTCCGAACAACACCATTTGAGGCTATGACATTTCCTGATTATTATGAATAGTTTACCTTTTGTAACTTCCTATTGAAACTAGTGTTTACCCTTATTACCTAGATACAAGAGTCATATTGCGATAAACCAAAGTTACTGGACCGCATTAGGTGGTGTATTGTATGTGTGATTCAGCCTTGGCTTTGACATTGTGTCGTGGTCGGCCAAATTCGGCCGTTTTGTGCTCAATTACGTCGGCAGGCGCGGATTGGCCACTACGATGACACAGAGACATTCAAATGTTTTGTTTGCCCCTCATTTCAATGACACCACAAGAAAACTTGAACCTTCAAGGTGAATTTTACAATGTGCTGCAAATATATCGGATAATCAGATTTCAAAGATAAAAATTTAAAATAAACTTTATAATACGGACTGTCTCGATCTCATTAAAGACTGGTTCTTTCATGCAAACTGAAGTAACTCGCAATATGACCCCAAAACCACTTTTTGACGCTGATTCCAAATTAACCATGTAGTTTTTTAATCAGTTTTTATACTTATATCGAGAACCGTTTTGCTGGGGAACCTATTCAAAATTCGAATCATTTAGTTTTTTACGTAGACTGTTACGTGCAAAAAATACGTTGATATGTTACGTGACTGGCCCTAAAGACTGTTTGTAACGAACGATATAATAACACCATAAGTGCTGTATGGGCCTCAATGGGGTAACCTCTCGACACTGTTGGCTCAGCCGGTACGACGTAACTTAAATTATTTATTTTAACCGAAAATTATCGCCGAAGTCTACAACACACTTATTATCTGATCAAAAACAGCCCAGTGCGACAGGTTCTTTCTTTCTACCTTAAAGTAAATCGTATGTCTATCTCGCTCCATCAGCAATGAATTCATTCTAAGCATTCATTTTCGGTGAATGGCTAACTTTGTGCGATAATGGTATTAGTAGTTGAGCAGATACATTAGATAACAGTAAGTAGCAGAAAGGATTTGTATAACAAAAAACGGTACTTAATACTAAAATATAAATAATAAAACATTAATCACTGATATGATCATACACCGATAAAAAAGTTGAAGGTTTCAGATGTCAATCTAGCGCGTCATCGTTATTTTAATAATAATTTTGAAGCGATTATTATCTGCATAATATTTATTTACACAATGTTTTGATATTCAAATACCTATCATTCGATTCAGCTAAGTAATTAATACCTTATTTTATTTTTAGTAACTTTGAAATGAACTTGACATGGCGTTTGCTGCAATATGTAGCTGTCAAAATAAAATAAAAAATGTTTTAAACATTACTGTTTGGGTCTATCACTAACTTATTAGTTTGTAAATGGTAAAGTTGCCTAGTTACCTACTTAAGTCAGCGACGTGTAAATATTCTAACACCAAAGTATTGTCTAGGCAACAACTCGTAATGTTACAACTAGAATAAGTAGTTATTGAAATGAATCATGCGCATGCATGCGTAAAAGTGACCTCGATAGTACAATTTGTTATTGTTACACTGAACACTGAAATATTGTGAAAGTTATACACGTTCCTGTCAAAAATTGCAATAGAAACGAAATTACTTACATTTGAAATCGATTACCTACAGTTTTTTGTAAACAAAATCGTCTCGAATCGAAAGTGGGTACAGTAAATAACAGAAATAAAGATTTTTCAAACCTGATCACGTTCTGTTTAATGTTTTAGAATTTTTAGATTCAAACGATGTTTCTTCCTAACACTAAGACAGGTAGATTTCAGTCCCTAATATAAATAGTTAGGTACAATACAAACAACCACTTTCGGTACCTAGGTACGTCAAAATTGTTTTCCAAAGTAGGTTAATAGTAAAGGTATGGCTTATTAAACAGTTATTACTCAATATTAACTTTGTAAATCTATTCATGAATGTTATTGAAGGTCGTATCTTCAACTAAATGGCGATTGTATCATAGGTACATATCATTAGCAATTATCTCAAACCTGCAGCGAAGGGAAACAATAGACTCACTGTAAAAGCAAATTATTCGAATTAAAATAATGATGATGATACTGTAATGACGTCACTTTATTTGAGGACATAATGCCGCTTGATAGTGGAGATTAAATCTCTATTTACTCGACTTATCGTTTTCCCATGGAAACTGTTATAGGTACCTGTTTCTTGTTCATAGGTAGGTTAGTTACCTATACAGACCTATTGTAGAGATCTGTAAATACCACAAATAGGTAGGTAAAGAATATTGTCTCAAATTATAAAGAGGTAGTAATGAAATCAAATGATAAAAAATAACTAGGTAACTACTTATAAATCAACAAGTGAAATTAGCCTTTACGAGACACTTGATTAAGTAGGTACGTACATATCTAACTATAGGCAATTTTTATCGATTTAAAAGCGATGATTTGATAAAAAAACAACAATTTTATACTAAAGACATTCAAGCAGATACGGTACCAAAATTGTGTTGCTACATATAGATATCAAGATATTGGCAAAATGTAATACAAGGTAGATTTTTAAATAGCTTCATGTTATTCTCATCTCAAACGGTTTGTACTTACAAAGAATGTCATCCGTACAAGCGAGGCTTAGTTACAATTCCACATACAGCGAGAGATTTTATGCTGAACATGTCGTGCATCCTGTCCACGGCTCGCAGCCAACGGGACCTCAGGACGATACGCGACACAAGACACTATCTACGCGTGTTTTTACGTTTTAATATGCAAGAATGCAGCCATTTTGATTGACGTCCTACCTTTCAACCACAATTTAACGATATAACCACACGGCATTTGAATAAGTTGTTTTAACAATGATTAATATTACTAACCTTGTTACGGAAAATAAACAGATTACGCAATAATAATAATAATACAGCAAAAAATAAATAAACCATGTTCTTGTGTTATAATTTATTCTAATACAGTGCAATGTCACGCTAGTTAGCAAAATTATTGAACGTCACTTTTTTCCCGCCAATTCTTTAGTAAAAGTAGGTAAGATAGCGCGATTCTGCAACTATTTGACAGCCAAATCACCAACAAGTAGCGACAAGTTTTTTTTTATTGTATAAAATTTATTTGTTTTTTAAGAACTTACCTACCTGTGTGATTAATAAATACATCGTTTTGATGGTATTAGAAAGTGGTTTCGGCGATAGACGGAGATGTGTGGATTTAATTTCAAGTCAGAGAGAAGGCGTTGGATAGGTCGGAATAAGTAAAACTTAACCTTATACCTAATTTACGCAGGCAACCAATTAAATATTAAAAGACATGCCTTCAATGAGAGTAAGCACCTACTACCAGTACTACCTAAGTAAATAAGTAATTCTTTTATAAGTGGGTATCTGAACATTTACACACCTGTCAGTCTACTTTTTTTTTAAACTACCCTCCAGTTTAATCACAGAATATGTATTTAAGTAGGTAGGTACAGGTACCCACCGAACGTTCATTTCGTTAGGCGTGTTCATGCGGTGTACCTACTACTCAATACCATTTTAATAACTCGATGAAATCCGTTAGATCAACACCTGAAGAGTGGTCGGCCTACGCACACATGGACATGTACTGTACGTACTGCGTTAGTCAACGAACACACCTACACGCGAATATTTCATCTTGTTGATTAGAAATAAACGACGTTCAAACTTGAATTTAAAGGTTTGTAATGACACTCACCCGATTGGATTCCAAAGCCTCAGCACTATGCTCCTCCTTCTGACGGAAGCAATTAGTGCATTTGCTCTTGTTGAAGATGTTTGGTGCAAATTTCCTGCAATCCGATCGCCCAGACATGATTGCCAGAGGTCAGGGTCTATTCAACGTTCACTATGTCACCGTACACAGCATGATGCTACTGTAAAACACCCACACTAGACGATTAATCGCCTTTTTTCGTACCGAACACGTAGTTTATCACGCGCGCACCCACCGGTGAGTGAGCTATCAGCGAAATCACTGCAAGTGAAGTGAGCGCTAACGTCATATAAAACACATGCACTAAACACAATCTCCTTTGGCAACCGAACACCGAAGTAGTCGTACAATCGCGTAAACAATATTCGTATTCACGTCAAAATATAAAACAATAAACATCGATTTCACAACGAACACGCGGAGTTCGCGAGCGCGCAACAACACGACCGCCCGTCCATTTTACATCTGATAGAAAAGCAGCGAACACAGTTTGTTGTTTTACAACTTCTCTTTTCTTGTTTATGCGTCTGTAACTTAAAATGTCTATGTGTGACATCTTGTCAGTGAGCGTGAGTATCCTTATCCCTCTCTGAAATTAGCCGTTTGTATATGTCTATCTCTGTCTTACACTTCATTAATCGCTCATGCAACTGGTGCTGCCATCTATTGACATACTTTACAAGCAAACCTACTCAAGCAATGTCATCGACTCTTGAGCATGCGTGTTGTCCTAGTTCTAATAAATCCCAATAGATGGCCGTAGTACCAAGAATAGTACATTGGAAATAGTGGTATATCATACAATGATACAATACACATAATATTTGGTCATTTGGCTGCAATTTTTACTAGAATAGATACAAATTCATTGTTTTGTTATTTGTAAAAGCTTCTTTATGAGAAACAGATGTTGTAAAATAATACATTACACAAAACTAAAATTAGAATTCGAAATATTACTTTTTATGATAGCTGTTTCATAAAATGAAGTAAAATTCATTATTTTACCAATAAATCAATAAAAACTACGTTTTACTACCCATTGAGAAATACGTTTTGAAACTTGGAAACGAAACGTATTTGAAACTTTGACATGGGTTATCAAAGCTGGTGACAGTTGAGTTGACACTGACGGTAATGACAGTTCAACCGATCATACGATGTATGACGTGTGTGTGTGAGCGGTGTGCCCAATAAAATAGCCGTGCGCCGTATTTACGTTATCATACGCTTTCCCTCTTTAAACGTCCACAAAAATTATCAGTCTCGTTCGTAACATCTAGTAAACGGACGGCCTACAGTTTATTAACAAATTTTTTGATCCTCCCATTCATAGTCAAGGTGAGAGTTGTGTAGAAACAGCACGCCCGCCCGTCTAGTTCATACTTCACATATCGCCTTGAATATCTGCGAGGGAATTTAAAATGTCCCTGTATGTTTAGTCATCCGGTGTAATAAAAATTGGTGCGCGCTCATAACCATTATTAGTGTAAGAAGGTTGAATTAAAACGTGGAATTGTGTTCTAGTATGGAGGACTTGAGTTTCGTTCCCGACCTCCCGAGCGGGCCCCTGGATAAGTACAGAAAAACTGCCTCCTTCGACTGGAAGCGCCTCAAGTTGGCGCTGGAAGGTGATATAGAGCTCCTGAAACTCAAGGTATGTGATAGGAATATGAAACCTGTTTTATAATATTCTCATTTATACATTGCACAATATTTGTTAGAAAATTCGCGCCATTTACATTATACATTCAAAGGGAACCCAGAAACTGCAGAATTTGCTATATTGTAAAATTAATCACTGGTTTATAAATTTCCTGAATAGCAATTGCAATAATAGAATCACATAACACAGCTATAAAATTATTATAAACCTCTAAAACATCAATTTTCCTCATACCATTCAATATCAAACTACAGTTTCTATATTAAATTATTTAATTAACAGAACATATCAACAAGAAATTAAAAATATCTTAAGTGTTCAATATTTAATGGTATTCGAATATCTTCAAATAAATGCTTGAAATAGATCTGTTATGCAAATATAAAGTTTATGTCACATATTTCAAGGTTGAATGTGATATTTGGGACATGGATCACATAGATAACTGGTCTTAGGATACCCATAGAATATAAACTACCACTGATTATTATTTTATAGACAGTTAGTAATTTAACATACATCACATAGTCACTGAATTAATGTCTATTGTGATGGAGTTTGTTCTTTGTTTGTTTGAATGTGCTAATCTCCGTAACTACAAGTCTGATTTGAATAATTGTTTTTGTGTTGGATACCGCATTTATCGAAGATGGCTATAGGCTATAAAACATCACGCTACGACCAATATGAGCTGAGTAGAGCGTGTGAAACCGCTCGGAAGTAGCTGTTTTTATAATAAATATGATATGAGATAATAGCCAAATGTCGGCCAATCAAATATAAAAATAGAATTAACAAAAATCAGCTATGTATTCAAAATATTATCAAGCCTTTGAGTGCCATTAGTAAACTGTTGAAGTCAAGTCCTCCACTAACATCAGTCACTGGTGACCCCCATAGCATTTACTTAATGTATAATATGTTGTGTGTAACCAGAGTTTATTTTCAACATATTTTATATCACAATAAATATAAAAAATGATTTATTATGATACATGATTTATGAAAATAACTATTTAAACTATCATTAAAAAGTATTTTATCTAGAAAATAATAATCTTTCGTTTTATTTAAGAACTAGCGACCCGGCCCGGCTTCGCACGGGTGCAATATGCATGTATTATAAATACAAACTTTCCTTAAGAATCACTCTATCATTTAAAAAAAGCGCATCACGATCCGTTCAGTTAGATATAACAATAGCTGCTCATAATATTATTTTAGAAACAAAACAACAAGACGTTTTGAATTAATTTACATTCTTTTATTCTCATCGATATTAGATATTCATATTATATAATAGACTGTAAGTCTGGTGTATTCTGCATACATAAGTTATTAGACATCGATATGCCTAAATAAGCTAGCTTAGTAATCTATGCTCATTTATAACCGCGCCAAATAGGTGCGTGGCGGGATGAGCTCCGGCGCGATCTCATGGCGGAATGGCAGCAACGACTGTCGCAACCGAGGGCTGGGCTCGCTGCCATCGCAGCGGTAAGTCCCCTCTTTGAGGAGTGGCTTGAGAGACGCTACGGCGTCCTCACCTACCGCCTGACGCAGGTCCTCACCGGACATGGAAGTTTCGGGAGGTACCTGTGTCTGATGGGGCGGGAGGAAACGCCCGGGTGTCATCACTGCGAGGACCGCCCTGAAGACACGGTGGAACACACGGTGGGAGAATGCCCTTCGTGGGCTGAGCACCGCCGTGTCCTCAGGGAAGTGATCGGCGATGGCGACCTCTCGCGTCCGGGCCTAGTGCAGGCCATGATGCGGAGCGAGGGGGACTGGGATGCCGTCTCCTCCTTTTGCGAAGCAGTCATGCTAGCTAAGGAGGAGGCGGGACGCGTGAGGCAGCGAAGCGCTGCCTCCTCGCAACCCAGCCATCGCGAAGGACACACCGGGCGTCGGGGATCGCGAGACGATCTCCGGCCACCGTAAGCGCGGGCCTGCGGACGGCGAGCATGGGTGGCTCCCCGTCCGACCAGAAACAGACCCGAGCGTACGGCGCGTCGCGTTCCGCGCGCGCCTCAAAGAGCCATCAGACCACCACAGATGGGGCCCAATACGGCCGATGCCGATTCGGAGTCGCGGAGAACCTAACGGGTAACTGGGGCTCCGGCTCGACGTGCAGGAGAAGGAACGGGGTGGTTTTTAGTCAGTAAGAGTCTGACACTCCCTCCCGCCTCACCCAGGCGGGAGCAGTCATTCGATGATTTTCCCCCCTTAAAAAAAAAAAAAAACCCTTTAAACAAATAGGTACACTTTAGTATTGAAAGTTTTGAATACATATTCACAAGTTTATAAATATTGTATGTAGTTTTTATAGGACATAGGGAGGTGCAAAATATTATGGCATTGAGGCAGATAATATGTGTAATCTTATCGGTAGCTGAAATACTCCATAAGTATCATGATATACGTAGAATCAATATCTATGATTTTGTATAAACTACGGAACTAATATTTATATATTATGGAAACTACATTTTTGATATAATTTGCGATTTCACAAAAACAAACACACAACGAACAAACAAGTTCACAAAATCGGTTTATTTTTAACTAGCGATCCGCCCCGGCTTCGCACGGGTGCAATATGCATGTATTGTACATATAAACTTTCCTTAAGAATCACTCTATCTATTAAAAAAACCGCATCAAAATCCGTTGCGTAGACGGACAGACGGCGGATTTTTTTAAGGGGGGAAAATCATTGAATGACTGCTCCCGGCTGGGTGAGGCGAAAAGGAGTGTCAGACTCTTACTGACTAAAAACCACCCCGCTCCTTCTCTTGCACGTCGAGCCGGAGCCCCCCGGTAACCCGTTAGGTTCTCCGCGACACAGACGGCGGATAGCGACTTTGTTTTATACTATGTACTGAAAACATTAACTTGTCAAAAATAAAGTTTAGTTCTTAGCATTTCAAGTCTAGTTTTTGTGGAATTTCGACAACTAACAAGTTAAACCGTAAGCTAATCTGGGGCGCAAAGCGACCAGCTAGATGTAACTATGAAACTTGAATTTTTATTTGTCTCTTTTAAACTATCTACATAAATAACTGGCGAAAAGAGAATGATACAGGGCCGACTTTTCGAACGCCAGATAAATCTCAACTAAAGAATAACTTTGGATAACTATTTGACAATTTAAAAACAGTCCATATTGAAAGAAGGAAGAAGGAAATCATTCATTTGCTAATAATGTAGGTATACATATAAGTTGAAATGTAGTTAATTGGCCCAATAAATTTACCTTTCGGCATGCAAATTATATTACAATACGATATGAATGTCCTCAAGTAGATATAAAAACTGTCAAATGTAAATTTTGTTCTACAATTAAGAATTAACTGATGCGTGCATGCTTCCGCCGTGTTAAAAAAGGTTCTCTTGACTAACAAGTTAGTTTCCAATTCTGTAGATTTCTGTGGCAGAAGAAGCATGAAAGCAGGATTAATGCGGTGGAAATGAGTGCCCTGAGAAGTGTGTGGACTAAAATTGAGTGATCGAGTGAAGAAAAGTGTTATTAGAAAAAGGTGTGGATTGAAAGATGATGTAGTGACAAGGATTGAAAAGGGAATGTCAAGGTTTGGACATGTAGAAAGAAGGGATGAAAGTAGAGTAACGAAAGAAGTATACAGAGCGGATATGAATGGGGCCATCAGTAGAGGGCGCCCTAAACGGACATATAGTGACCAGATTGGCGATATATTAAAGAAGGGCCAAATTAAAAGTACCCTTAACCGACGAGCATGCATGAAAAGATTGATGACTGTTAATGAAGCGAAAGAGGTAAGAATCGTAGTAATTGGCGTTCCCTAGTCTCTGCCTACCCCCATGGGAGACAGGTGTGAAGTTATGTATGTATGTATGTATGTAGATTTCTACTAATTCTACAGACCCACAGTTAAGAAACATAGAGATAGCATGTAGAGGTACACTAATATTAACCTCTGAATAGTATTCTCTCAATGGTGGAGGAAGTTTTCCATATATCCAATAGGTTTAGCAACCTATTTAATGCAAACAAACTAGTAATAAAACCTTTATTGGTGTAGGCTTTACGCATTAATACCTGCCTGTCCTTCGTCGAAAATTATCGTGAGGTGAGGTTTAAGAAACCTAATAAATATGCAAGCTTTTATTAATACGCTGACAAAGTGACTGACGTCATTTATACAGGCCATCCATCTGAGCGCATCGTAAGGCTTCCTATAGCTACGGCTTTTAAAATCGATTGTATCGAAAAATGTAGTACCTAGCTACGTGGATTAAGAGCATGTTTTGTGTCTATTACGAATATCTCGCAGAAGTCGACTAGCGATTTACTAAGTGTGGGAGAGCCATGCTCCGGCATTAATGGGCCGACTCGACCGGAGTGATACCACGGCCTCACAGAACACCGACGTGAAGTAACGCTTGCGTTGTGTTTCGTCGTGTGAGTGAGGTTACCGTAGGCCCAATTACCCTCCCCTTCCCCAATCTCCCCAATCCTGAATCCCCAACGATCCTCAAACTCCTAATCCCCAAATGGCCGGTAACGCACTTGTAACGCCTGGTGTTCTAGGTGTCCATGGGCGACGCCGATTGCTTACCATCAGGTGATCCGGCTGCCCGTTTACCGGTTTATGCAATAAAAAAAATAAACTTTTAGTAGAAAAATAGTAAGAGTAAGATTCTTTTTTGCAGTTTTCACGTGACTTAAACTACCTCCGTGGTTACAATATAACCAGCACTAATTGAGGGCAAGAGGGCCTTCAGCTAAACGCCACTTTAGCGCTTGTCTACAGAGAGAGTAGAAATCAAAATGTATGAGGATGACACTGACAAGTGTCAAAATTTACGTCAATCCCATATAATTTGGTTTTATATTCTACATGTAGACAAGCGCTAAATGGCATTAGGTTACAGCTGCTGGTCCTATAAATACACATGCATGTTTTAAATTTCGTATCACAAGGATAAATTTATGGAAATATAATAAATAATGATCCCAAATAAACAGTAGATTTTCATTTAAGGTGTCAAATAGCAGAACTAGCCATATTGCAGTCTTGATTTCGGAACATGCACAAAATGCATATAACTATTATATTAATTAAGACACTAAGTTTCTGACCCAATTAAGACCTATGACACTATCTTGTAATTAATGACTAATTGTACATTATGGCATCAACGAGGGTATTACTGTCGGGGTTTTACTGCAACACTTACGTATAGGTAATTCGGTACCTATGCACTTTTTTAGTACCTACGTAACGACTTAATAAGCACTTAATAATAATTTTCTTAATAAGTTTTATAAACATGCTTATGTTATAAAGATCTAATAACTAATTAAGTTGATATGTTTTAATTACTGTTGATTAATGCCTGTCTCGTTGGCCGAGTGGTCGCAAGTGCGACTGCCGGGCAAGGGGTATATATCCCCTAAACTATTACTGGGTATCTCTCAGTAGTATCACGGAGTCTGGAATTGTGCCCGGTATATGGCAATAGACTTACCCCTTATTACATGGGACTCGTAACATAAATAGTGAAAAGTTTGTGTTACATTGTACAGTGGCATTTAAGTGCCGTAATGTGCACCTCTGCCTATCCCTTCGGGGATAAAAGGCTTGATGTTATGTGATGTTTTAATTACCTATTGTATATTAATTGCCTACTTAATTCTTATATCTTTTCATAGCTTTGTAAAAATATCATTAAACACTATTAAAAATATGAAATTTTCAAGTAACTAACGAACGAATAGGCATGGCGAAGATTTTTTAATTTTTTGTCCGTCTTTTAGATATTTTAAAAATCTTCGATACGTATTTTTTCTTTTTTCTCGTATCCAAAAAAACATGTAGATATTTTGAGTTAAAATGACGCGTGACGTCACAATTAGGTACGATTTCTCCGTAAGTGTGACGTCAACACCCCCACTCCCTAACTTTAATGCGGAATAACTACGTATTCTTCTGTTAATTTGATAAAACAAAAAATACGTGTCTGATATTTTCGTGCGATCTTAATGACGGACTAATTACTTTTTTGATTTTTTTACCCTGTCGACACGCCTATTCTGATTCGTACAATTTGCGTAGTATTATTAAATCATAATAATTGTATGATTTCCATTTGCCATGCGCAAAATCAGAAATTACTACTGCAAGATATCGGAAATATTTCGTCTAGCATTTAATCTTATATTATCACTACATTGACTTTGTTTTATACTAAAACAAAGTCGCTATCCGTTCTTCTGTCCCTATATATGCTTAGCTTGCTTGTATAGATACAACTACGCAACGGATTTTGATACGGTTTTTTTGCAATAGATAGGGTGATTCTTAAGGAAGGTTTATATGTATAATACATGCATATTGCACCCGTGTGACGTCGGGGCGGGTCGCTAGTTTACATATATTTGTATGCTTATGTACGTTAACTAATAAGTGATGTTAGCTAAAAATCAGTAATTGTTGTTAAATAAAAAGCTTGAATATTTTAACTTGACTTTTATTGTTCTTCTTTACTTTTATTACACTTTTATAAACTTTTATTTAATACGTACACCGTTCACACTCGCAGCCATTATTCAAGAGAAGGAAAAGTTTTTTTTTTCATAGACCAGCGCTTTGTCATAGATAAGTAATAATTGCCAACAATCATAATGTGTACAATTTAACACTGGAGCCACTAGATCGCACCACATATGCTTAAGAAACATCTATCAAGATTATAATTATTTACTATTCTCAACAATTGTATTTATCTATGTGAAATTCTGAAGTCATACAATCTGATGAAAAAGATCTGTATAGTGTCGATCGAGGATAAACAGCTCGAGACCCTTCGATCATACATACATATTATGATACTTTCACTCAAAAAATATTTCAACGAAGAAGGTTCAATTCAATGTTCCTGTACCTACTTCTACTTCATGATTTGGTCTGGGGGCCATGATTTGGATGGGGTCAAAAAACTATCACTGCCTAGGACCGCCCTGAGGACACGGTGGAACACACTGTAGCGGAATGCCCTGCGTGGCTGAGCACCGCCGTGTCCTCGGGGAAGTGATCGGCGATGGCGACCTCTCGCGTCCGGGTCTAGTGCAGGCCATGATGCGGAGCGAGGGGGACTGGGATGCCGTCTCCTCCTTTTGCGAAGCCGTCATGCTAGCTAAGGAGGAGTTGGGACGCGTGAGGCAGCGAAGCGCTACCTCCTCGCAACCCAGCCATCGCGAAGGACACACCGGGCGTCGGGGATCGCGGGACGATCTCCGGCCACCGTAAGCGCGGGCCTGCGGACGGCGAGCATGGGTGGCTCCTCGTCCGACCAGAAACAGACCCGAGCGTACGGCGCGTCGCGTTCCGCGCGCGCCTCAAAGAGCCATCAGATCACCACAGATGGGGCCCAATAGGGCCGATGCCGATTCAGAGTCGCGGAGAACCTAACGGGTAACCGGGGCTCCGGCTCGACGTGCAGGAGGAGGAACGGGGTGGTTTTTAGTCAGTAAGAGTCTGACACTCCCTCCCGCCTCACCCAGGCGGGAGCAGTCATTCGATGATTTTCCCCCCTTAAAAAAAAAGCAATAAAAACTCTTTGCTATACGTAGTTAATCCGGCACTGAAAAAGTTCGAATGCTTTGAGTTGAATGACCTAAGCGAACCCACTTATTATGCATTCATATCACACGACGACCAGGCGTTGATATCCTGACGTTCCTAATACTGAACTATTCATTTTAGAATACTAAAGCCACCAATATTATTTTGAATCTTATCTGTGTATGATAAGTTCTATAGTTGTGCGTCTTACAAAATAGTTATCGAAATTCAAGAAATACGTAACAGCTACCTATTTTTACAAAGTAGTCTTTAAAATAACATAATCATAATACTATTCTGCGTATTCTATTAATAGTTTCTTTCGATTAGTGACTTCCTTATATTAGTTAGCACAAACCTAATATTTGATTGCCTAAACGCACATATTATTGAACTAGCTACTTCCGCGCGGTTTCACATGCTCTGCTCAGCTCCTATTGGTCGTAGCGTGATGTTGAATAGCCTAGCCCTATAGCCGTCCTCGATAAATGCGCTATCCAACACAAAAAGAATTATTGAAATCAGACTTGCAGTTACGGAGATTAGCGCGTTCAAACAAACAAACAAACTCTTCCGCTTTATATCATAGTAATATATAAGATATTTAATGTTCATTAAAGTAATTTGAGCGTCAATATGTCTAGTTAAGTAATTAATTCCTAGGTTTTGGTGTGAAGTAATTCAGGACCTACACGAGCACGTCGCAAAAATCTTGATGCGTATGTAATTAAACAGTTTAATTTTATATGTCATTAAAACTAAAATCATGGAGGCAAGACTGCATCTAGTTAAATGGTTCAGTAAGTGTCCTTGTCATTGGTACAAAATTGTAGAAAATTTCTTATAACTACTTGATACTTTTATTTTATTATATAAAGCTGAAGTGTTTGTCTGTTTGTTTGACTGCATGGTTGGCGCGGTGGTTGAGCAACTGGTTGCCGCGCAGCGTGTCGCGAGTTCGATTCCCGCACGGAACAATTCTTTGTGTGATCCACAGATTGTTGTTCCGGGTCTGGGTGTCATGTATATCTGAACGTGTATGCTTGTAAACGCACCCACGACACAGGAGAAAATTCTAGTATGGGGCAACGTTTTAAAATAAAAACAAAACAAAAAACCTCAGAAACTACTGGTTTCGATTAGAAAAATTTTTAGTGTTAGATAGTCCATCTATCGAGGAAGGCTGTAGGCTATAAAATATCATGCTAGGATCAATAGGTGCCGATCAGAGCGGATGAAAGCCTGGGAGTAGTTAGTACTTACATACAGTAGGTAAGGTACTAGGTAATACAATGGTTACAGATACGTACTGTGTTCTATCAGCACAGGTTAATTCATCCAAGAATGCGCCTTTATTGTTTCCGATATAAACCTGCACGGTTAACTGAAGCGTAGCAGTTACACAGAATTGATAATAAAACAATGTTTCCTTGAAAATCCACCTGAAGTATGAACCATTTTATTTCCATCCGTGACTGCTTTTTGCTCAAAGGTACTGGTTGGTGGTTGAGCACCTCTATTTCCTTAATAGTTGACCATTGGAACGTCCAAATTCATCAGGTGCGCATCATAAATTCTCGTTTTCTATTACAGTTCTCCTTTATTTAAATATGTAGTTATTCGGGGAAATCCTGAGTCTATACTGAGTATTGAGAAGTGTGTAAACAAAAGTTTTTGAGGAAATAAAGCATTTTGTCTGACTGTCTGTCAGTCATGATCCTAATGGTAGATAAAGGTCTCTTTTTCGGGCCTTTTTTCAGCCTGTTTTTAGTTACTGCTGTGAAAGTTCTAGAGCGGCGTACATGAGCGAAAATTGGTCCAAGATTTGGCACTTTCTTTACATCATCTTTTGATAACTTTTCGCCAATGTCCTCCTCCGGAGTCTTTAGCTGCCGGTAGATGAGTGTCCAAAGCAAATCTTACTCTAACAATGTACATACATATGTCATGCCGTATATAAGACAATTGAAGGGTTAAATAACGAATAGTCCGGTCAATTTAAAAAATGAGAGTGAAGTTACATAAAGTCCCAACAAGCTGAATTTTTGTGAAGTTGTTCAAAACATAATTACAAACAATGTCTATAAGTTCCCCATCATTCGGGTGTAATTTAATTCAAGGTCAAAGGTCAAAACAATGAGTTTTTTCGATTTTCAGCAAATCGGTAAGTTTTGTCATAAAAGTACTTCAGACAAAAATTGTAGATCATAAAATTATCTATAAAAAAGTATTAATACTTTTTTCTTACAAGCCATCGTTTTTGAGATATAACGATTCTAAAAGTTATAAAAGTTGTTACATACATACATACATACATACATACATAACTTCACGCCTGTCTCCCATGGGAGTAGGCAGAGACTAAGGAACGCCATAAAAGTTGTTATCGTCATAATATGCATGAGTACGCCACGTATATAGGTACATATATAAGTACATATATATATTCCTAAAAAACTACCTGTTTAGATAAACATCGATATGCATGTTTCGTTAAAAATACTAAAAATAAAAAACAAGTTCAATTAGCTTGTCTTCCTCCAACCTCAGTTGCTGCTTACCAACATCTTCTTCAAGTATATTACTAAGTTCAAGTGTGGCTTGGTTATCAGCTAGACCCTACAGACTGGGGTTGGAAGTTGGTCAACAATATATTTGAGCCAGTTCAAACTTTACTTCCACCTGCGCCGGAAAAACTGCTGAATACTATTTTTTTCCAACTGCAAAAAAGGATGCAGTGCTAAATGTGGTTGCAAAAAAGTCGGACTGTCTTGTTCTTTGGCATGCACAAATTGTCAAGGCCGGTCGTGCTCTAATATTGAATCACAAACAATGGAGGATACGTTTGACTCCGACGAAGTATCATGCGATACATCGCTATTGACGCAATTTACTTGCATCCAAAATAAAGATGAAGAAGAAGCAGGAGAAGAAGAACAAGAAGAAGTTCAAGAAGAAGAACAAGAATTTGAAACTTACGAATAAACTTCAACACTTTTTTTCATTTACATCGCTTTTATTTATCCCAATGTCTAAAAAAATCCGTTATTTTGCAATAGTTTTACATTAAACATGATCACAACTGACCCGTGGCCTACTGGGGAAATAACGTTAACAAAAACGCGCTAAGTGCACTACCTCATAGGTGGCGTGGAAACGTGTGCATTTATTATGACGATAACAACTTTTATAACTTTTAGAATCGTTATATCTCAGAAACGATGGTTTGTAAGAAAAAAGTATTGAGATTTTTTTATAGATAATTTTATGATCTACAATTTTTGTCTGAGGTACTTTCATGATAAAACTTACCGTTTTGCTGAAAATCGCGAAAAACTCATTTTTTTGACCTTTGACCTTGAATTAATTTTTTTCTTACAGGATGGGGAACTTCTAGACATTGTTTGTAATTATGTTTTGAACAACTTCACAAAAATTCAGCTTGTTGGGACTTTATATAACTTCGAATGTCTAAATTGACCGGACTAGAAAGTGACTTTGCCTAATCGTAGTATCACCTCTTTTAGGGAACCAAATTAGGAAACTTTGTGAAGCTCCCTACAGGGTGTGCCCTGTTCCCGAAAACCACGCGAGAACCAATATTAAGCAGGTTACGTCAAGTGAACAAACCTATCTTCGTCTGAATCATAGCCTAGACATGGACTAATCACTGAAACTCAAGGAAACTAACTACAAGTATTGAATTGTTTATGAAGCCACTTACGATCACGTGCCACTAATACACTGGCATCCAGTGTATTAGTTATTTATCTCATTCTCATTACGTTATTTATCTATTTATAGAATCTAGTATTCGTGTTTCGAATCTTATTACAGAAACACGCTGTCGTTGTAAAAATGCTAGTTTGTTTAAATGGAGTTGATTAGCTATCTTAAATAATTTTGCATGTAAATGAAGATATTGTATAGAATGTAGGGAAGGTCAGCGCCTGTAACAGTTATTGAATTTGACATCCAATATGGTCACTGTAACGCCATTTTGGTATTATAATTCATACAGCAGCATTAGTTTTCACTTTGAAGAGAATAGCCCCAAACTGTCATGGCGTCTGATGTAGATGGCTTTAAATAGACAGAAAGATTTATGAATGAAAATGCTATGTTGATATATTAAGTATCGTGAGTCATACTAAATAAACTAAACCAAAGTAGGTTACGCGACATCGCCGCGCACGCTGCTCATGAGGAAGAACCCCTCTGTGGTTCGAAACTAGTAGAGGGTTTGAGAGTATTTTCACGTGAGTATCCCACGATTTTTAGTTAATGAAAATGCTAGATGCCATTCTGTGGATCAATACAAATGAGAGGCTTAATTTATTTATACGACAATGCAAGGTAACAGTGATACTATAAATAATGATTGTATAGACTATAGAGGATAATTCGTTGATTATAGGCGATAGCAATCATGGACTCGAAACGATTTTCAGTGACGAACCAAACACGTGTGTCCAATATAAACGCATTAAATGGATATTTATTTGATAATCTGAGTCATTATGGAAATGTGATATCGTAAATCGATTCATTGGTAATACAAGTAAAATCAGATAGGTCTAAAATGTTTTGCATTCGTAGATTAAACTAATAATAATCGAATTAAAAGTTTGAAATCGGGTCTGATAGCGAGATTATTGTTCTAATCTAGCCTTGGTATTATTTCCTGTCTACAATTACATATTTTGTTTACCTCTATGTAAATGCATACGTTTTTCCTTAAATTGTTTGATACATGTACTATAATTATTGTGGGGTACGACCCTAATATCAGCAACTTGTGAGTGATGTGTCTAACCGCTGGCGTTGCAGAACTGTACATGTTCGATTGGGTAGTTTCCACGGTATCAAAATTAAAAATCTAATTAGTCCGTCAGTTAGACAATGAAAAAATATTAGACTCGTATTTTTTTTTCGTATTAAGTTGCAATACTTAGATAAAATAACGCTAAGTTTAGGAGTGTGAGGTCTATACGTCATAACGTGCTACAAAATATGACACGCTGTGACGTCACACGATATTTCAAATTAATATATCGTCGAAAGTATTTAATTTTGTGAAAAAAGAAAAAAAATACATGTCTAAAGTTATAAATTAATGTACCAGACCGACATTTAAAATTAAATTTAGGAAACTACCTTATTGTCCATATATAGGTTACGGTTACTGTATTATTTTGTACAGGTGGGCTGGAAGTCTATCTGTCCGTTCGCTGGAACAAACATGTCTCAATACTGCTATTGTTTTTTCAATAGCAATATTATCTTAGTATTTTCGTGAAACATATTAATTATTGGTTTTTACGTGAATAAGCCACAAATCAACTAACTAATCGCGGGTTACTCACGTGAATATACTGAAAAAGCTCTAATAGTTCGAACCACAGAGCTATATTCACGTGAGCAACCCGCGATTTTTAGTTAATTTAGTATGTCTCACGATAGTTATTATAGAAACAAGCTATAAATCATAATTAATCTAACACCGTAAGTGGTTCTACTTTCGGTCTCACGATTTCAAGTTCACCATGAAAAGAGCGATAAACTTACCAACTGAATCAAGATTTATGGTAATTACAAACAATCCACATTTTACAGCGAATGAAGCGACAGTTTTATCAGCGCATTAATGAAATGGCTCTCATCTTGCATGATTGCACAGTACGAGATTAGCCATGACCCTGAAGTTGTGAAGCGATGAAAATAGTCGACTGTTTTTATACTATCTACTAGCTTCTTCTGGCTTCGCTCGCGTTCTCGTAGGATCAAAAGTAGCCTATGGGATATTCCAGTTACTTTAATTGGTTTTTGTTATCAACCGTTGTGACTGTAATAAATAAATAAATAAATAAATAAATATAGACCATAATCTACTTCTGTTTCAAATTTATTCACGATCATTTCAGCCGTTTTGACGTGGAGTATGAACAAACAAACAAACAAACATACAAACTATCGCATTTATTATATTACTAGCGACCCGCCCCGGCTTCGCACGGATGCAATTTATATACCTGTATTATACGAATAAACCTTCCTTAAGAATCACTCTATCTACCGACAGACGGCAGATAGCGACTTTGTTTCATACTATGTAGTGATTAATAGGAAGTAGAATTAGTAGGAAGTAGGTTTTTTTATACTTGATGGACCGACGTTTGACCACTATCTCGCCTGCGATGTTGCAGGCTACAATGGAGCAAGTCTACGCATAAGCAACTTATCCACTCGGGCCTTGACGACACTCGACTATACCCTTCAGAAAACACAGACTACATAAATTCCACTCCTTAGCAGGATAGTAGGAAAGTTGTTAATACTATTATTGGGTTAGCTACATTATAAAACCCACGGACAGAGCTGGGAGGCGACAAAGATGGTGGACTTTACTGTCACCAGACGACTGATACATCAACAACCGCTACTCTATCTATTGAAATCGTTGGAATGTGTAATTAATTTTAATGAACTCAATTTTTCAATTAGTAACTGCTGACGCCCACTGAATGTTTGGTCATCGGAGCACTAAATCAGAGGCCTTAGTACGAGTTTGATTTACGTTTAAAGTATTGTAAATGAGTACGCGTTCGGCGCTCTGATTGGCCCGGCACCAATGAATCAACCAACCACAGCGCCGAACGCGTACTCGTGACGATTACTTTAAACTTAAAATAAACTCGTACTAAGGCCTCTGATGATCGTTATAAAAAGACGGTATTATTATTTAATTATATTATGCTAACGAATATTTTGTATTGACTAAAATGTAATTTCCAAGTACAAACGCGGTGGTGGAGTTCAGGTTCAAGCGAATATGCCAAACCTTAGTTCTGTTATTCTGTGCTTTGCAAAAGTAGGTAAGTTCACCTAGTCGCCTCCTTGTTATGGAATGCCTTTTAAAAAATCACGAAAATAAAAATCCGAATTTTCCCTATTGAAATTATCACCACATTTCAGGCACTTCTTTTAGCAATTAGCTGGGAAAATATAAGCCTATTACCTCCGAGTATTAACAGTGTACTTACCTGTGTATAATCCGATAATCGATTTTTACAATACATTTATCTATAATAATATAGTTTTAGTTTGTGGATTATAATGTTATTTACCAGATTATAATGTATTTTAGCATCGTTCGAATTATAAATTGTGTTTTTTTTAAATATTTAAAATAAAAATAATTTACATTTATTTAGCACCAGACACGATCGTAAATAATCGTAAATAAGACATACGTGGAAAAAGAAAAAAAGATGGGTAATTTGAATTTCGATCGTTGAGATAAAATTTGATTTGTTTCAATTTCAATGTCATAGAGATTTTGTAGTAGTTTCTTAAGAGGAAAATCCCGTCATAAAGTTGACCTCTGAATTCATGGGGCTTGTAAAAATCTCCGATGTCCTATGACTTTTTTTTTTTTTTTTTTAAGGGGGGAAAATCATCGAATGACTGCCCCCGCCTGGGTGAGGCGGGAGGGAGTGTCAGACTCTTACTGACTAAAAACCACCCCGTTCCTTCTCCTGCACGTCGAGCCGGAGCCCCGGTTACCCGTTAGGTTCTCCGCGACTCCGAATCGGCATCGGCCGTATTGGGCCCCATCTGTTGTGGTCTGATGGCTCTTTGAGGCGCGCGCGGAACGCGACGCGCCGTACGCTCGGGTCTGTTTCTGGTCGGACGGGGAGCCACCCATGCTCGCCGTCCGCAGGCCCGCGCTTACGGTGGCCGGAGATCGTATGTCCTATGACTAGGATCTTAGGAATGAACACCGTGATGTTTTCTAGGAATTTATCTGTTTAACAAAAATATTTTCGATATTTTCGCAACGTGTATCTGTATAGTACTAATAAATCTAAACTACTTGTCTTAGAAAAGTCTGATACAAAAGTTTAGGTATTTGAATTGTTTTTCTTAAAGCTAAATAAGGGTAAACTGTTTTTTTTTTAAATCACAGTAGTAGCACGGAATTTGGAATTGTGCCCGATATTTGGCAATAGGCTCACCCCCTATTACATGGGACTCATAACATAAATAGTGAAAAGTGGCATTAAGTGCCGTAATGTACACCTCTGCTAACCCCTTCGGGAATAAAATGGCGTAAAAGGAAAAAAAGAAGGCGAAGTTATGTTTCTTAAAGGTGATAGGTAATTCCCAGTAACTGGAGCACTATTTATAAATACTACGATTACTGATTATTCACTACATAAATGATATTATATGATTTACCTACATATATTACAAGTTACAACACAGGGTATTCCCTCTTGTTACTACTAAAGTTACGTACTTGAACAATATTTCCACAATATATTGTTCAAGTACGTATATAATATTTTGTCCGAACCATTTTTGCACCGAGGACTATAATTTTTATTGTTAAAAGGAAAAGGTTCAACATCCGTAATATTTACTAATAATATATATAATAAGGAATTTAAATTATAATCCATAATGCATTGTATTTTATTTCAATATTTTGGTTTAAACTGACATGAAAATTACATTCTTATTGTTAATCATGCTTTGTTTATATTCATAAAGCGTTACGTAGTTCTTTTGTTTTTTTAATCGAATCATAACACAGCCAGAGGTACCCATGTCCTTTGTATGTACCAGATTCGTAAATAAGGGGCAAATGGATCTCTTTGTGTATAATTTAT
Source organism: Spodoptera picta (assembly GCA_038387885.1). Lineage (NCBI taxonomy): Eukaryota > Metazoa > Arthropoda > Insecta > Lepidoptera > Noctuidae > Spodoptera > Spodoptera picta. The sequence continues at coordinate 1,999,147 of JAZHFQ010000002.1, forward strand.
GGTCATACTAGTTTCTGCCCGCGACTTTGTACGCGCAGTCCCGTTTTCTCCTGTTCCCGTAGGATTTTCATTTTTTCTGTCGAACCTTCTCCTGACAAAAAAAAGCAAACACAACAAAAAAAAGATCAGCCAAATCGGTCTAGCAGTTCTTAAGTTATGGCGTGACAACGGGAAACGTGTTTCATTTTTATATATATAAAGTAGTGGACCCAACAGACGTTGTCCTGCATTTCCACTTGAATGTAAAACAAAAATTCATTCAAATTAGTTCAGCTGTTTAGGATAAATAACCTAAACATCGACTGCAGCGCCATCTGCCGGGCTGATTTGTGAATCTAAACCATTCCCAGATCCCCTTGAACACACACAAAAAATTTCATCAGAATCGGTCCAGTCGTTTGACAGAAGTTCAGTGACATTCACACTCACAGAAGAATCATATATATAAAGATAGAAGATAGATGTAAATGTTGGGCTCTATCGCCCAAATACTAAAAGGCTACTCTATTTACAGTCGCGCTTAAGTATAGTTCTGTCCCTACAAATTCTTGGTAAAATGACAGAGATGGCACGATATTTAAGTACAATTTAACATAGAGTAGGCTCTCAATGTTGGGCGTAAATTTCCCTTTTGTACTACAATGTCAGTCAGCACTTATGAAGCAGGGTGGAGGCAGTACCTGTCAATACTAAACAGGTTGATTTGGAAAAGTAATAGGGTCGATGCCTAATTTTTATTTTAATGTTCGTCTGGTAGATTATTTCAAATTATTAGACACGTATTTTTTATTTTCTTACAGAAACTAATACTTTCGACGATATACCTACATTGATTTGAAATGTCGCGTGACGTCACTTCTACTTTTTAGTACGTAGAAATGACGTTTTAGCCCCCACTCCTAAACTTTGATTCGTTTTATCTAAGTATTGTTTTATTATACGACAAAATAAAAAAATACGTGTCTAATTTTTTTTCATACCCTGTCATTATCCCAATTGTACCTAGGATCCTTACTTCTTTCTATATTGCGATTGTTTATTTAAATTTTATTTATATTGTTCCAGTACAAAATATGGCAGACGCTGGAGAAGGATCCGCTGTTCGCACACAACACGGTGAGCCCGTCGGTCGAGGAACAGAAACGTATCACTCAACTGCAGCTCAAGAAAATAAACGAGTACAAATTCCACACTAAAGAAATGGTCAACTCTAGTTATAGTCGAAGGGTAAGTTCGAAATCTCTTTAAAGCTAAGATCCAAGATCAATTATACCTATTATTTAAGATTCCGTTTAAATCGATCGATGCTTTAAGATCTGTAGTTTACTACATACGGACAGAAAATCATACAACTGCTGGGCAGAAAGCCCGCCAGGCCAGCCGCCATTTACTACCTAAATTTTTGTTCATTATTCGTAGGTTTTTTATTATCACACGTTAACGAATTATAATAGAGGTATAATAATATGCGATATTAAAAAAACTGACTTTTAAAACTGTACAATTAATTTGGTTGTTTTCTAAAATAAGTAAAATTTATATGCTTATATGCTTTATTTGGGCTTTGCTCAGCAGTGGGCATTTATAGGCTGTTGATGATGATGATGATGATGCTTTATTTTATCCTATGGTAGGTACTTAAATGTATAATGTAAAAAAAAATTATATTTATTTATTTAAGTTTTATACAATTGCATAAGGAGGACTTAATGCTAACAGCATTCTCTGCCAGTCATCCTTTGGGACTGGGTAGTGCAGAAATGTATGTGGTAGGTGGTAAGCTGCAAAACTGTTATGAGAAATAGTGGTAATTATCCAAATTAATAAAAGGGTATCAAAAGCACACATAAAATCGTAAATATAATCATATAGATATATATATATATAATTATATATAATATAAACATCATTATACATATAAATGTATTTGTGACTCGTATATGAATTTGTCCTATGTTACAACAAGATGAAAAATTATGAAAGATGTTATGAAACTGCCAGCTTTCCGCTAATGTACTCACGCGCCCTCCGCTTGAAACTCAGACGACTGGTTGCGGTTCTGACATTCGTTGGAAGCGTGTTCCAGAGAGAAATGACTTGAATGAAGAAAGAAGAATGAGTAAAGTTACTGCGATGGACAGGACAGTGCAACAGCCGATTATGCGAGGAGCGTAGATTTTTAGTATGGTTGTCACATACATACTGGAAATGGGAAGTTAAATAGTTAGGAGAATTGGGAGAGTCAAGCAGAGAAAATAAAGTTGTGAGTGCCCTTAGCTCTCTGCGCTGACGAATAGGTAACCATTTCTACAATGATCGCTGTGCAGACACATGGTCGTATTTACGCAAGTTAGAAACGAATCGAATGCAGTTATTTAGAAGACGGTCAAATTTGTTGAGGAGATCTGCATTCAGGTCATAGTAACACACATCACCATAATCGATGATGGGGAAAATTAAGGTCTGCACAAGCATCGCCTTAGTGCTGGGAGGCAGTACATTTCTGAGACGGTACAGAGACCGCAGCGATCCGGTAACTTTTTGACTCATACTGGCAGTTTGACTTCGCCAACTGAGGGTACTGTCAATATGTATACCCAGGTCCTTGACGCTCTCACTATATTGGACAGGCGTCCCGTTGTACACTACGGGCGGTAGTATAGTGAAGTTGATTTTGGCCATACTTTTACTACTACCAATAATAATCGCTTGACATTTGTCAGGATTGACAGCGATTCCAAACCTCTCGGACCAACTCTCAATAGCAGCCAAATCACGGTTGATTTTGGCGATGCACTGGTCCAGATCAGCCACTACTCCGTGACAGTACACCTGTAAGTCGTCGGCATTTTTTTTTTTTTTTTTTTTTAAGGGGGGAAAATCATCGAATGACTGCCCCCGCCTGGGTGAGGCGGGAGGGAGTGTCAGACTCTTACTGACTAAAAACCACCCCGTTCCTTCTCCTGCACGTCGAGCCGGAGCCCCGGTTACCCGTTAGGTTCTCCGCGACTCCGAATCGGCATCGGCCGTATTGGGCCCCATCTGTGGTGGTCTGATGGCTCTTTGAGGCGCGCGCGGAACGCGACGCGCCGTACGCTCGGGTCTGTTTCTGGTCGGACGGGGAGCCACCCATGCTCGCCGTCCGCAGGCCCGCGCTTACGGTGGCCGGAGATCGTCTCGCGATCCCCGACGCCCGGTGTGTCCTTCGCGATGGCTGGGTTGCGAGGAGGCAGCGCTTCGCTGCCTCACGCGTCCCGCCTCCTCTTTAGCTAGCATCACTGCTTCGCAAAAGGAGGAGACGGCATCCCAGTCCCCCTCGCTCCGCATCATGGCCTGCACTAGGCCCGGACGCGAGAGGTCGCCATCGCCGATCACTTCCCTGAGGACACGGCGGTGCTCAGCCCACGAAGGGCATTCTCCCACCGAAGTCGTCGGCATACAGATGATACGCACACTGAAGATCAGAAGTTATGAGATTGATAAAAATAGAAAACAGAAGAGGAGAAAGTATGCCGCCCTGTGGAACGCCATTGTGTGTGGCCCAACCCGATGACGTATCATCAACCTGCACCATCTGCTGACGCCCACGAAGGTATGAAGAGAACCATTCCAGTGCTCCATCAGAGACCGACAGATAGGCCAGGACAGCTAAGAGGATATTGTGACTGACCATGTTAAAGGCGTTAGAGAAATCAACCAGCACCAGAACAGTCACCTTGGCGTCCTCCATTGCTGCCCTAACATCGCCAGTCACTTTAAGGAGTGCAGTGACAGTGCTATGACCAGGCCTGAATCCACACTGCAGTGGTGAAATAAGTGAGTTCCGATATATAAAACCGGAAAACTGTCGATGAACGCAGGCCTCGAGCACCTTGGATAGGAAAGGAAGGATAGAAATGGGACGAAAATGAGAAGGGACAGTGGGGTTGGTGACTTTAGGAAGCGGCCGAATATATGCTCTCCGCCACAAGGATGGGAAAGTACAGGAAAACAAAGAGAAATTTATTATATGGGAAATCGCCGGTAGGATGTGATCCAATATTGTGGTGATCATGAAATGAGATATGTTATCACATCCCACCGCCTTCGATTTAATGGATAATATTATCTTACCGATCTCTTCAGGTGCAACTGGAATAAATTGAAAAGAATTGCTAGTATTAGAGCCCGTCATACCAGAAATGAAGGCCAGTGTCTGTTGTTCAGTATACTGATCTAATGTGTGGGTCGAGGAAAAGTGACGATTCAGATCATCTAATCCAACTGAAACCGGGAAGTCAGAATTGCGCGATCTGCCAATACCTAGAGTTCCAAGGAATTTCCAGATGTTGGCAGAAGACTCAGAAGTAATGTTTTCAAGAATGTGGCGGCTTTTAGCGTTGCGTATCATCTGATTGCACCTATTTCGCGCTACCTTATAAGCCGCCCAGTGTTCGTCAGTACGATCTCGCTTGTAATTCCGAAACATTCGATCTCTGCGTCGCATTGCCATACGGATTCCAATGGTGTCCATGGGCGACGCCGATTGCTTACCATCAGGTGATCTGTCTGCTCGTTATACCATAACAAAAGAGTAGCGAATATTCAGTAGTCCTCCCTCGCTTCTGTCCCAAAATGGAAGTGAGAGAGAACTACTAAATATTCGCAACTCGACGAAATTACTAGCGTAGTGTGAACAAAGCAATAGCAACACATTTTGCGATTTATTTTTACGATTCATAGAGAAGATTTAATTTATTTCTTTTGCCCACAGACACGCACAATAATGACAATAAACGAGGCGGTGCAGTCTCTCAACCCCAGCGTCTCAGTCAAGATGGCGATCGGCATATATTTGTTTTCAAATGCCTTGCTATCCCTCGGCACTGAGCGGCACCACAAGTTCTACGAAGCTACCTTTGTTAATCGAGAGGTAAGGATATTACAATAATGTAATTAGTATAGATATCAGCTCATCAAGCTACTCTTTATCATCATCAACAGTTCGTCTTCCATCGTCGGATCATGGGGAGCCCCGCTACATAGCAATAAGGATTCCCATAATTTTAAAGTTAGGCAGGCAGGTTGGCTTCAGGTTGGCTTGGTTTTGATTGGTAGGTTAGTTCGCTGTTTATATCAACAAATCTTTATTTTTATTCTCTTTATAACATCTACATTATATAAAAACCCTTGAAATTATTATTAGTACGCCTGGACTCTCAAACATCAGGCTTAAGATAGCGCCGCTCCGATCTACGAACACCCGAGAAAAAAGTAGAGCTCGTGGCAAGTGTATTCTCCTGGCGCTTCCTTGCGGCAAATAGGTAACAGTTTTTGGACTTTCTGGAAGAGAGTTAAGAAGTCAAATGACCTACGCAACCCGCGACCCTGGCTTAGATAGTTTTTACACCTTATACTACATACTCATATTGAGAGATACTGGCGTTCCACTAAGATAAGAGTCTAAGTTAATGTCCTCCAATCAAATGATTGACCGTGACGGTTGCTATCCAAACTCCATGTTCTAGAATGATGACCTCGGAAGTGACATAACATTGACATTTTTAGCGTAACATTCAGAGATAACAGATGTTACAAATGTGCTGTAATATTCAGTTATGCGGTGACAAATTGTTGCCTTATCTGCTTTGTGTGTGGCTCTTTTGTTCTAACTACTTAATATATTATTTTTAAATATGACTGTCTCGTTGGCCAAGTGGTCACAAGTGCGGCAGCCGGGCAAGAGGTTACGATTCCCGGGTCGGGCAAAGTAATACTGGTATATCCTCTCGCGTGTTTCTCGTACACACGAGAAACGCGAACCGATTGGATATTTTTCTGTGACGTATATTTTCAAGTTCGCAACCCGTTCTTTATTTGATTGAACAGAATAGTTAATTCGCTTTTCTATTAATATATTTACCCGTGTGTACGAGAGGCGCGCGAGAGGATATAGCAATAGGATTATATGGGACTCACAAAATAAATAGTGAAAAGTGGGTGTTACATTGTACAGTGGCATTAAGTGCCGTAATGTGCACTTCCGCCTACCACTTTAGGGAAAAAATGCGTGATGTGTTATATGTTACGTATTTTTAAATAAATGGTAGCGTGAAGATTAGGGCTGACTTGTGGTCCGTAGTCCAATTAATTGTCTCAGGTTGTTAATGTTGATCTCGTATATCACTGAACCCAAACGCTATGCAAGGAGTAAACACATTGCCTGCCTTTTTTTATAATGTTATAGATTATTTCTCCACGGACTCTAGCTCCGTGCCCTTATCATACAGTTTTTTTATTATAATACATCTAGTCAATTTTTATAAAGTAAAGAGGGAACCTAGTTACACACTACAATTAACTACATCTATAATTATTACCAAAAGTATAGGTTACATAATAATTAGGCACTATTTATTTATTTCTATTTCAAAGGCTTTATGAAACCAGCCCACCAACAAGATGGGAGAGCCGACCTGACCCAGCAGAAGGCACCCGTTCACGAGTATGACGTGTGTGTCAGCAATTGGTCCGGTCAACCTTTTTATTGGGAACGGAACAACCCAACACACAGCGCCACCGACTGTAGGACATTTATTGTGTGCATGACGCCTCAACCCTTGCCACGTGGGCCGATTCCAATAAAGCGTACAATAGTCCAAAGTCAATTGGTTATATTCTATTTCTACATGTTTCTGCATACACATTTCCTCATGGTGCATTCGTTTCATCACAAGCAACACTCCCCAAGCCCAAGAGAGCACCCATGACTGCCGCGTCCCTGTGTTTGATAGCCATTTTCAGGTTGTAGTCCTTAATACCTTGCTCACTCTCATCAGCCGCCTTCCTGATTAGTTTGCTTATCGCGTCTTCACTGTTGTCTGTGTAATAGATGCAACCATGCGTGTGACGCGAGATTGCTACTAGCGCATGTGGTACGCTGTCATGTATTTGATGTTTCTATTTGCCTGCCTTTATGATCGTACCCGCGACCTTGTACTCGGCCTTTAGGTTTTCGCCCACTTGGCTAACGTGACAGTCTCGAGAACTTCTATAGCTAGCAAAACAAATAAACCGATCACTTGAAAATATCGGTTATTGTAGAAATAATGGCTAAATATTGATACATTGCCTGCCTATCTATCGCAGTTTCGGGCAGTGACCCTGACTCTAATTACAGTAACTAGTCCACGGTCATTGTTCACGAAAGTTAATAATCCCGCAAAGAAAATGAATCAACATTTAAATTGTAAGTAGAAAAACCTTATACCGATATCCCTGGAGAGGATGAGTAGTCTCTGCCTATATATAGTGCAACTCTTTGGAGTTGGTACCCTAATTTGAGTATTATACTTTCAGATTTGTTTTATTTTATTTTATTTATTTATGTACACACATTCAACACAAAGGACAATACATATATATTCCAACTGGAATTTCTTCCTGTGGGCCTTTTACTGAGATTTTAGTAAGTAACAATTAAAGACTGAAAAAAGACGATAATGTTACTTATAGTGAGTGTGTACCTGTTATTATGTTTTTTTTTTCTAAGAAGACGTTGCCCCACACTAATTAATTAATTTCATCTAAACTGTTAATATCTAATTGTGGCTTGTTCGTCCGCGAGTCACTTAAGGGGCCAGTAGAATACCAGCGCAAGGGCCTGTCTTGCACATGCTGAACTGGTCCCATTTCACGGCACACTTGGGGCATGAACATGTATCCATCAGTACCTACTAATAGAATGACTTGTTTGTACATGTCACTGGTTTTTTGGCGAAAAATGGTTGAACAGTTTGGCGGTGCTTGGCAATAAGTTAATTGCATGTATCTGTAAGTGAATAAATTCAATTTTAAAAAAGTATAAAATAAATAAAATCTCCATGGTCGTTTACCAGATTCGCTACTTACTAGTATCTACGTATGCTTAGCACATGTACCAGTGTGTACCTAGCACCAACGAGGTAGCATAATTACTTATTATAGCATAACAATTGACCTTGCAGGCTTACACTCTAACTATCCAATTAGTTCATAATAATCAGACTACGTCTACCCTTTCTTATGGGTTACCTACTGCTTACCCACGTAACTCACGACAAGGAAACTATATGCTATTTTCAAGTCACGCCGCAAGAAAATGCCTGCGCGACGCTCGTTGTGTCATTTTTTGCGCAATGTTTCATGACTATAAGCCCCAGCATAGCTTGAAACTAGTAGAGTGACCTTGTTAAACAGCTTAACGCTAGAAAGCCATAAAGGAAAAAATTGGGTAGATGACATTTTAGTATGGTATTTAACATTTTTAATGTCCGTTTGGTAAATTATTTAAAAACATTAGACACGATTTTCTTACGGAAACAAATAATTATTTAGATAAATTGATTTGAAATATCGCATGACGTCATTTTTTAGTACGATTTATGCTCCAAAATGACGTAGCTACCTCCCGCTCCTAAACTTGGATTCGTTTTATCTAAGTAATAATAATAATAATAATAACCTTTATTGTACACCTTAAATAAATGGAATATACAATAACGTTATAATAATAAAAAATAGTAGGGTACAAAGGCGGCCTTATCACTAATAGCGATCTCTACCAGGCAACCTTTGGGTGAATGGAGCACTATTCAATGGAAGTGGAGGTTGTTCTTGGTGTACTCAGGTACTTATACATTATTTTTACAAGTAAAATATATATTCTCTAAATAAATAGTATATTTAAAATAAAATATAATACTTACATAAGACCTTATACATACAAACATACCTATATAAATATCTATACATACAACATATATACATATATATATACATATACATTAATACATAAATAAAAATATAGTACAGATGATGAATAGGTGACAGTAAAAGAAGAAACAAAAAGAAATAGTAATGGACTACAACGTGGAGAGATAATGGTTTTTCACGAGTGCTTTGAACCTAACAAGTATTGTTTTATTATACGACAAAATAAAAAAAATACGTGTCTAATATTTTTTAATTATCTTACTGATGGACTAATTAGTTTTTTAATTTTCATACCCTGTTAATTTAATTATCTGTTCTTTTCAACAGACTTTAGCAAGTTTCGCGCTAACGGAGATTGCGCACGGGTCGGACGCGCGCCTGATGCGCACGACGGCGACGTACGACCCGGAACACAAGCAGTTCGTCATTCACACGCCAGACTTCGAAGCGGCTAAATGCTGGGTTGGTAATCTAGGTAAAATTTTGTGTGACTATATTTATATGGAATACCATTTTTGAATAGGTTTCAGAAGGCCAACTTAAAAAGTTTGATCAAAAAAAGATGATTTGCTGGTTTTTGACAATTCGTAAGTTTTAACTAGACAAATGATATTGATAATAGGGTAGATGCCTAATTTTTATTTTAATGCCCGTCTGGTAGATTATTTTAAATCAATAGACACGTATTTTTTTTTTTTTTTACAGAAACGAATACTTTCGACGAGATATTGATTTGAAATGTCGCGTGACGTCACTTCTATGTACATTTTATACGTAGAAATGACGTTTTAGCCCCCACTCCTAAACTTAGGTTCGTTTTATCTACGTATTGTTTTCTTATACGACAAAATAAAAAAAATACGTGTCTAATATTTTTTCATTACCTAACTTACGGACTAATTATATTCTTAATTTTCATACCCTGTCATCATCCCAATTGAAGTATTGGGCATTTAAATCCTTTGTAGGTACTATATGGGAAGAATTTTGTACGAGAGCATAGAAATACGAGATTTTCCGCGTACCAACTAAAGCTTATGACTCACAAATGGCCCTTAAAAATGCCTTTAAGTGTTACACCTGTCAATGAATATTTTAAACAAAAAAATATTGCGAAATGTGTTACCAAGCAGACCTCTACATCGACCGGACCAATTTGCCAATTAGATTTTTATCTTTAAATTCAAGGTTAAAACTTCTAGAATTTTAGAAGATACCAAAATGGAAAATCATTAATCAACTTAATACTCTTGTGTTTCTAAGCAACTGAATAATATCGTACAGCTTTCATCGTACACTCGTAGAAGCCAAAATTGAGGAATATACAGGAGATTCTTAACAAAATAACCAAAAATATCTACAGAAATGGAAATCTAAATTGTGACCAAATATGTTAGTTACTCAATAACGTTAAAACGGCTCAAAGGATTGAAATGAAATTTAGATCAGGGATTTTTTTAAGGATGTAAAATCATCGAATGACTTCTCCCGCCCAGGTGAGGCGGGAGGGAGTGTCAGACTCTTACTGACTAAAAACCACCCCGTTGCTACTCCTGCCCTTGCAGCCGTAGCCCCGGCAACCTGTTAAGTCTTCCGTATCAGCAGCCGCCCTATTGAAGCCCATCCGTGGTGGTGTGATGGCTCTTTGAGGCGAATTCGCGACGCGTCGTACGCTCGGGTCTGGTTCTGGTCGGGCGGCGAGCCAATGCTCGTCGTCCGCAGGCCCTTGGAACAGGGATAGATTATGGATTAACACACAGGCAACTTTTTATTCCACGGGAACGAGAGCGAAGGCGATAGAAGCTAGTGAGTCAATAAAAATATTAGCATGAAAAATTTTAATAGCGTGACTTGCATCATAATCACAAACAGCCTGTTCTCATCCATTGCTGGACATATTAGGCCTCTCCAATGGCAAAGCGCAACTTTGAACAATATAAAGTATTATATTCATTTATAGGACATAACATCACGGCTTTTATTCCCGAAGGGGTAGGCAGACGTGCATTATACCACTGTACAATATACCTCTAACACACTTTTCACTATTTATGTTTTAAGTCCCATATAATAGGGGGTGAGCCTATTGCCATATATCGGGCACAATTCCAGACTCCGTGCTACTACTGAGAATAAAAAAAAAAACAGTAATACTTTGCCCGACCCGGGAATCGAACCCCTTGCCCGGCAGTCGCACTTGCGACCACTCGGCCAACGAGGCAGTCATATAGACATAAAATAAATAAACAAATGACGTAATGTACAACGTATTTGTGTAAGCAGGGTCCTTAGACAAAGTAACATCGCTTAATAGCGAAACGAAAAGTAAATTCGTCATCGTCTCTGAGATAACGATAAACATTTCCTAGCCAATGTAACTCTATGGTCGTGATCGTTGTGTCGAATTATTTATTCGGCAAAAAACAAAAATATTGGTTATGGTATCGAAAATCCAGCTGTCAGTGTCAGTCAAAAAGTTCAAATCGGATAAAACCCGCGAGTTATAGATGTTTTAAAATTTTATTAAAAAGAAGTTGAGTGTTGCGTTTACTTGTTTTTAAGTTAAAATATAAACGATATTTTTACAGTGATAAATGAATAGAGTGTTATTACTTTTAGATCGTTTCCAAAACTTAATGATAATCAAAATAGACTCATTTTTATAAGTGACTGGTGTTCAAACGATGATGGATCTCTCTCTATTTCTTATCTATTTTAATTTTTAGTGATAAAACATGGAATCAAGAGTGCGAGCAAGTCCTGAACAATTCTCAACACTGCACGAGTATATGGAAACGTAAATAAATCTAAGTTTTATTCATGAGTAGGTAATGTAAACAATGACGTGATCTTAACAATGAAGTACCTATATTGAATCTTTGTTTGTTTATGTTACAATCATGGTGACCTGGCGAGGCCGTTCCTGTCTTAACCATTTTTGGCGCCTCTCCCAGGCGGTCTCATTGTGTGCAGCCCACAATAAACGCAGAGAATGCATTTTGTAATCTATTTGATCTGTATTAGTGTATTACCTCTAACACAAAATAAATACTAACAGGATCAATCAATGTCAAGAATCTGCTGCCGAATGAAATTCGGCCATATTGTTTCAATAACTACAACGTTTTAGCATTCGTTTCGTTATCTTTATTGGCGATCACGATCGAGGCGTTGGCGAACACTGAAAAGTCTGCTTGTCTACGCATTTATATGGAATAAACACGATAACGATACGTTACTTAATAGTTTCGTTATGAAATATAACATTGTCTACCAAATTGCGATAACGATGTCGATTGACCACGTGACTTAACGCGGCCTATGTCAATCCCATACATTTTAGCCTTAACGAACTTCGTTATCGTTTTTAAATTGTTACTTTGTCTAAGTCCCCTGTACCTCTATAGTGGGCGGTATTTTAGTTTGTCGACCATAAAAACTATCCGAGCTATTTATAAAAAAGCTGATGTTAACCTAGTTTGTTGATGTTAACCTAGTTTGTTGATGTTCAAGGTCATCTTACATTTGTTTGGACGTGTTGCGGTTAAATCTGCCTCGTTTTTTAGTTGATTGATTGGGGACTGATCTTGAATTTGGTTTCTGGGTCAGGGTATGTATTGTTTTTTTTTGGAGTAAGCAAAATTGTACGCCACAAGTGTGTAATAGTATATAGTATTATTTATTTTGGTTTTCTTTTGAAGTTTGTTGGTTTTTAACTGTGGGAGGGCCATGCTTTGGCATGAATGGGCCGGCTCGACCGGATTGACACCACGGCCTCACAGAAAACTGACGTGAAGCAACGCTTACGTTGTATTTCGTCGTTTGAGTGAGGTTACCTGAAGCCCAATTACCCTCCCCTTCCCCAATCTCCCCAATTCATGAATCCCCTACAATCCTCAAATTCCAAATCCCAAAAGGCGAGTAACGCACTTGTAACGCCTCTGGTGTTCAGGGTGTCCATTGGCGACGCCGATTGCTTATCATCAGGTATTATGTGTCGTGGTGGCCTGGAGGTTTAAGACGCTCGCTTCTCATGCATGAGGGTGCGGGTTCGAAACCTACCAACGGCAAGTACCAATGTGACTTTTTCCGAGTTATATGTACTTTCTAAGATTATTTAGACACCACTGACAAACGGTGAAGGAAAAACATCGTGAGGAAACCTGGACTTATAATTTCTAATTATAAGTTTGAAATCGCCAACCCGCATTGAGCAAGCGTGGTGATTAACGCTCTAACCTTCTCCGTGTGAGAAGAGGCTTTGCTCAGCAGTGGGCATTTATAGGCTGTTGATGATGATGATGATGATGAAGGTATTATGTGTGCTCGTTTACCGCCTTATCCCATTAAAAATAGTGTAAACAGAATCTATTGCCCATTTGACAGTGCACTACACAAGGTTAATCTAAATCCAAGATTGATTGACAAGAAAAAAACAAAAAACAGTTTTTTTTTTAAAAAAGAGTAACGAATAAAGTTTCTTGCTTGTTCTTCTCCATTCGAATCTACATTTTGGAATGAGCACCTAGCTTCACCTAGCTTCACTGACGGACTGACTGACAGACTATTATTTATTTTGTATTTGTTGACGTTTCAAAAGTACCAATTTATGGTTTAACTGAAATTTGAAAAAAAAAAGCAATCTTGAACGTGAACGTCTGAAAGACGGAACAGGCATCGAAACCAGAACTTAATGCATAATAGTCACAAGCATTAAACCAACGCCACAAATATTACAGCAGCATCAATTTAAACACATGTTCTGCGTACAATTAGAAATAATTAACAATATTAGTAGGAGGTCGCTACTCGCTAGGCTCCCACTTATAATGTTAGTAGGATCAATGAAACTCTTGCGCATATCTCGCTCGCAATATCATGCTAATCATGATAAATGTAGTATAAGAATAATCTAGGGAACTGCTGTACTGATTTTGATGAAATTTCGCATCGTGGCCTAAGAGTAAGTGAAGATAAACTTTGGAAATATTGTGACGGGACAGGATTGTAACTGTTACCTATAAATGCATCGATTGCTATTTTGGGATTCGGGATTACGATAGGGGAAGGATAGGCCTCAGATGCTCACAATCTTTTCATCATTATTCTATGGTATGAAAGTCGAAGAAGCCTACTTAATTACACATTGTTATATACTTAATTACATACTCGTAATGAGTGAAGAATTTAATCAGTCAATTAAATCAATTAATTATCTATGATTCACAGCCTAACCTGTTTTGATTTTTATTGTTATTTGTATGTATCGGCTGTGGCGGTAATTGTGCACAGATTAAATAAGGTTTATTGATTATTTTAAGGGAAATTGAGGTTTTTATTGCGAATATTATTTTGTAACGATAGAAAACTATTTATAAGGTTGAACTTCATTATTTTAGTGATAAAGGCAACTCCGAAATTGAAGAATTCTTTGTTGATTTTCAATTTTGCCAATTTAATTATGTCCTATGTGGAAATGCTGTATATTTTTGGTACTGTCCAACGGATATCACTTTCGCATGTAATGTATATTTTGCAAAAACCATTTATACCTTTTACAACGATGCATTATGTTGCCAAAAATAACTTCAAATGAATATTTTGCAATCAAAAATATGAAGGTTCCAAAAGTCATTAAAACCTGAGCCTGGCTTTTTCCCTGACGTCAGTTCATTTGTCCTAAGTAATAAAAAAGTCAAAAAGTCCTAAGTAATAAAGTATAATTAAAAATATAATCTGACAATCGGTCATCTACCTTTCGGTTCCAATGGAGTGGAATTTCACTCTCGAACATTAAAAAAGAGGGTCCCAAAATTGAACTTCAAAGGACTTAGACCTTTAATTATATGAATTAAGGCATCAAATTCAATAATGTCTTGTTATTCTTATTTCGGTTAATTGAGCCGTTTATTGATTAGTACCGCTACCATCTTTGTACGTCAAACTACCCTAAATTGTTTGCAATAAAGTTTATAATCGGTTACATACACTTTTTTACATTTTTATTTCACGTTAATCTAATCTTGGGCTTTTAGTAAGTGTGCGTTTAAAAAACAAATATCACAATATAAACATCACACTCAGACAAAGAACGACAATTTTTAGATTACAAGGAATTGTTCCGGTTCGTTTCAGAACCTGGGATACGTTGCATCGTAAACAACAGGCAAGCTACTGCGCCAACTGATTGTAGATAGACAACAATTTTTGAATCACAAAGAGTTGTTCTGTACGAAAATGGAATTACGTTGCGCAGACTGCCTCGTTGGCCGAGTGGTCGTAAGTGCGACTGCCGGGCAAGGGGTCTCGGGTTTGATTCCTGGGTCAGGCAAAGTATTACTGGGTTTTTAAATATTCTCAGTAGTAGCACGGACTCTGGAATTGTGCCCGGTATATGACAATAGGCTCACCCCCTATTACATGGGACTCATAACATAAATAGTGAAAAGTGGGTGTTACATTGTACAGTGGCATAATGTACACCTCTGCCTACCCCTTCGGGGATAAAAGGCGTGATGTTATGTTATGTTATTTTGAGCATGTCGATCACCTAACCGAAAATAATAATATTTATATATTATTTCTGTTGACGTCAAAATAATAAATCATCCTATTTACAGTACAGTACCCACTGAATTATGTTTTAAACAATTAACTTAACTAATTAGTAAAAACGATGTTAATTTAAATTATTTCGAATGAATTTGTTAACCAAATGATCTGATTTGATTTCAAAATGAGTAATGTTTAATTTGTAAATGAATAATTTAATTTAGTTTAGTACATTTATTTATTTTCGAGTTTTCCCTCCTTGTCAACTAAAATGACTGCATCCATCTAAACAACATTTATTACACGAATAAATCATAGTCCGGAGTAGCACAAATTATAGTTTTCGTCTTTGGAGCAATTACTGCATGCAAAGCTACTGCCTCGTTGGCCGAGTGGTCGCAAGTGCGATTGCCGGGCAAGGGGTCTCGGGTTCGATTCCCAGGTCGGGCAAATTATTACTGGGTTTTTAAAAAATTCTCAGTAGTAGCACGGAGTCTGGAATTGTGCCTGGTATGCGGGACTATTACATGGGACTCATAACATAAATAGTGAAAAGTGGGTGTTACATTGTACAGTGGCATAATGTGCACCTCTGCCTACCCCGTGGTGTGATGTGATGTTATGCAAAGCTACTAAACCATAAATATTTTTATTTTACCCAGGTAGAACATGCACACACACATTGCTGTTCGCTCAGCTGATCACACCAGACGGCACCAACCACGGTCTACATGGGTTCCTGGTACCCATCCGCAACCCTGAAACTCTGGAGACATACCCTGGTCTCATTGTAGGAGACATGGGCGAGAAGATTGGCGTCAATGGAATTGATAATGGGTAAGTTTAATTAGATAAACTTCATTCGGATCTTCTTCTTCCTAGTCGTTTTCTTCGTTACTGAAGGTCGTGTCTAGTGTGGAGCACGCGTCACTTGATGCTTAACCCTCCTCCAAACGCCCCTGTCCTCTGCGGTCTTTATGGCTTGTGGAACTGTCAGGCCGGTCAGGTTTTTTACAACATCCAACCACCGGGTAGGTGAGCGACCACGAGGTCTTTTCCCGTTAACTCGACCAACAACCACAAGCTTCTCCAGATTTTTGGGGTCTCTACGCGCAATATGGCCAAAATAAGTTAGTATTTGCTGCAGGCATACGGTGGACAGCCTCGTAGTAATTCCGATCTTCTTCAGAATGGAGACGCTGGTGCGACGAACGGTCCAAGGAATACGGAGCATACGTACCACTTTTCGAAGGCGTCAATTTTTGCTCTCTCAGTTTTCCTCAGGGTCCATGATTCGGCGCCATACAAGAATGCGGATAAACTCCGACTAATTTCGAGGATGCTCAACTAGTTTCTATCACAACTGGAGTCCGTAACCAAGAGCTGTGTACTCTGTAGTATTAACACGTAAGCTGTGCTAAAACGTATTTAAATATAGTTTGTAATCACATAATACACAGTTACACACGTTATCTATCTTCATACAACTCACGATTCCTCGTACTAGCATTACTCATGCATATCTCCTACTAGAATAAGCGTCGTTCGGTCTGTGTCGTCACTTCGAAGACAATTGTTGCTAAGGGCCCATTGCGTGTAGCCCGTATGTAGCTTCCTGCCTCTTCAAGCTGTTAAACAGAATGCGATTGAGTAATTTAGAGCGACATTCTTCATATTATGATTGCGCTGGTTATTTGTCAAAAATGTGGGATTATTAGATCTCTTGTTGTAAGGTGATCATTGATATGGATTAGGGTTTAGGACCTCCTTGTTCTATTAACTTCACTGCTTCTTGACTGCCGGTATATAAGACACAATAAAAAATGCATTGTGTCTCGCGTAAATCTACGTTCCGGCACAAGACGGGTTAAGAATAACTTTCCGTATTCCGTATAGAGTTTGATAAATTAATTCAGGCGCGATATATGGCTTGCCTAACTAAAATAAATATATTTGGTATTTATGTGTACCGGCGACTATAACACATTAATGGAAAATGACATTTTAAGTGTTAGAGCCATGCTTCGGCATGAATGGGCCGGCTCAACCGTAGTGATACCACGGCCTCACAGAAATTTAACGTGAAACAACGCTTACGTTGTATCGTTGTGTGAGTCTCCCCAATCCCCGAATCCCTAACAATCCTCAAATGCCTACAGCCTAATCCCTAAAAAGCCAATAAGACACATGTAACGCCTCTGGTGTTCCTGCTGTCCATTATCATAATAGTCGACAAGATGTCCACCGCTAATATATTAGTCTACCTATATCTAAAGTACAGACACACAAATTCCTTCTATACAGTTCTATCTTTACCAGTTACTCATCACTATCTGTATCAGTCGGTATCTTTTCGAGTTTATTTGTGTTGACAGCTTTACTCATATCTAATGGACATAAATCCATGGATATGAAGATAAAAGATTAAACACCCATTCATACTCATAACCTTACGAGACATAGATCATGTTCGCATCGGTATGCATGATCGCAGGTCAAACATAATGATGGATAGGTAACATAATGTTCAATGTATCTTTTCACCTGTTATGAGTCTTACTTAATAGTGCTAAGAATTTTTGGCCCCGAATACTCGGCAGTAGGTTGTGCATTTGCGAATACATGCCAACGGGATGGGATAGTCCTAGAGGGATTTTTTTTAAGGAGGAAAAATCATCGAATGACTCTCCCGCCTGGGTGAGGCGGGAGGGAGTGTCAGACTCTTTACTGACTAAAAACCACCCCGTTCCTACTCCTGCTCTTCGAGCCTTAGCCCCGGCAACCCGTTAGGCCAATGGAGGCTCCGTATCGGGCATCAGCCTTACTGGGCCTCATCTGTGGTGGTCTGAATGTCTGATGGCTCTTTGAGGCGTGCGCGGAACGCGACGCGTCGAAGAACGTAAGCCTAGCTTCCTATTTGAATTCTTCATATTTGTTGATCAAGATTTTCAGTTCGCCTAACTTCCTATTTAATTTCTCCTTATTTGCTGAACATGATTTTCAGTTCTTTCTATAGTTAAGATAGATTAGAAGAGCAGGAGTCTGACACTCCCTCTGGCCTAACTCAAGGCGAGAGAAGTCATTGGAAGATTTACCACCCTCAAAAAAAACGCATACGTTCTTAGTAGTTTTACATCAGTACCGTTCATAAAATATTGCCCCAAGGCTGTAGCAATATTAAAGCTACTTGCGTTATATTATCAGTTTGTACGTATTTTTTAACAATAATTGTTGTCGTTTATCAGTAATTTTACGTAAACTTGATAACATTATATGCAGGTACGTTTGCTATTAGTCATTTACTGAAGGTATGACGAGTATGTGCGTAGGTTTTCTAGAAGTATTTGAGTCATAGATTAAGTGGTTCTCGTATTGATTTTAAGTACTTATGTAAATTGTTAGACTGTAGCGTCCTTCAATGAATGGGTATGTAAACTAGAATTTACTTAAAAATATTGAATAATATATTTTTTACAATTATATATTTCTTCAAAAGGCCACTACAGAGTGAACTTGCACAGCTCTCACACATTATTCTATACATATTTGTCTGGACTTTATTAAAAAAAGAGATGGACCTCTGAGTTTTTTCTTCAGCATTGCCCCTCAGAGTAGTCAGTTAGGAAAATTAAATGTCGACCTCATTTAGATATTTTTTTAAATTGACGTGTAAATGTGCTAGTTTGTACACTATTTGCAAAATAAGTTCACTTGTTTCCAGTGGCGTAACTGTACCGTTCGGGACCCATGACAACCACAACCACAAATTTATAGGATACCCCGTTCCCAATAAAACAGAGAAGTTTAAATGAAAACCCCTGAACGGGGTTACCCCTTCCACCCCTTCTTACCCCCTTCTTACCCCTTCCAGCTGGACGCCCGTGCCATTTTGCCAACTTGCCACCCTGTAGTTTGTTGTTTCACATATTATTGCAGCGTCAAGTCTTATTTAAATTATGAAAGTTCATATTTGTTACTCTAGAGAAGAAATTTGTTGTACTGAATAGTATTTTAATTAATAAAAATGACATCAGACTGTAAATCCCGCTGCCATCTTTTCGAGGAATAATATATGTGATGTACGTACGTAATGGCTCGAAGGATGGCTCTCCCACACTTAAATTATTTATTTAAAAGATGACCTAGTTATTAGATAACTCATAAAGCATTAAAAAATAGGTCCATGAAAAAAATACTTAAAAAATCTGCCCTCAATGAGTCAACTCTAATCTGTTATTTCGGAAATTCCCAAAATAGAGACGTGAGAATATTCACACCTTGAAATATATAATTAATCGTACGATTTGTTTATCAATAAATGTCTCATTAATGATAACTGTATTACGCATTATATATATTATGTTTTTACTAGTAGGTAATTAGCAGTCAATGTATTTATTCAATAACTGTGAGATATCGCTGTAATTACGTGATAATGTGGAAAAAACACGTGTATAAACATTCAAGGGTATTATAGAAAGCAAAACTGAGTTTTTTAAGTCGTGAGGTTCCTGAAATGTATCAATTTCAAAAGGTATTAGGAGTACACCGACCACGATTGCTCCTACAATATCATGTCTCTACACCGCCTTACCTAACGTAGACCGGCATAGAATGCCCTAAGCATTAAATCCGCCTTGTACTATAAGTGCAGATCTGAGTAGTTGCCAGGCTAAGAAAATTAAAAATCTAATTAGTCCGTCAGTTAGATGATGAAAAAATATTAGACACGTATTATTTGATTTCCTCGTATAAAGCTACATTACTTAGATAAAATGGCGTTAAGTTTAGGAGTGGGAGGTCGTTACGTCACTACGTGTTGTAAAATATAGCACACTGTGACGTCACACGATATTTCAATTGAATATAACGTCGAAAGTATTGAATTTTGTGAGTAAAGAAAAATACGTGTCTAATGTTTTAAAATAATCTACAAGACGGACATTAAAATAAAATTTAGGAAACTACCTTATTATAAATAAATAAAAAAAAAGATTACTAAGATTACTGAGATCCACCCTCTAACATGAGATGTGCAATCGTGGTCGGTTAGTAAATCGGAACTCCTTATGAAAGTTTGCACAACCTGGTAGGCGAACCCACTCATCTCTCTCAGACATGGTCTTTTAGACAACCGATACAGCTAGAGGACAGGACAAGACTGGCAGAGAAGTGTTAAGAAATATAACCTAAATATTTTGTAATCTGTACTTTATAACCGTCTTTGTTCGTTTCAGTTTCATAATGTTCAACCAATACCGGATACCCCGGGAGAACCTCCTGAACCGTACAGCTGACGTCACGGAGGAGGGTATCTACGAATCCTCATTCTCAGACCCCTCCAAAATCCTGGGAGCCGCCCTTGAGAACCTCTCAGCAGGTTTGTTAAGCTATTTAAGTTCTTATCTTGTCTAATTTTCAAATGTCACGTATTTGTAACTCATTTCACTATGGTGCGTCCACATCTGGGGACTTACTCTGGAATCCAATTCCGATCGATCGATGTTGGTATTTTGAAGTTTCGTACTCTTGAGTTGCAACACTAGCGCCCATTGCATTCGTATGGCGTGGATGTTTAATGAACTATATGGTATTGAGTTTGGCTTCATATTCCGTACTCTGAATGAAATAGTCAACAGCTACGATAGGGGTTGTATAGTTTTGACATTGAATAATTATTGAGATTTTATTGGATTGAAATTGTATTGACATTTCATCAGCTCCTCGTGCCCAGTTGTTATTTGTTAAAACCTAACCTTTCTTTTGTTATAATTAACAAAAAGTTGGTTTTACATACATATTACCCTTGGCTGTCTTTTGGGTAATATGAGATCCTATAATTAAACAATACCTATTTGTTTTTTGCTTTCAGGTCGTATAGGCATAATGCAGGAGAGCTGCCACTCGATAGCGAGCGCGGTTTCCATAGCGATCCGGTACGCGGCGACGCGTGCGCAGTTCGGTGAGAGAGACAACGAGATCTCACTCATCGAGTACGAGTTACATGTGAGTTGCTTGCTTTACTATTGTATTCTTTGATAATTCGAAGGGTGATCGTTTTTATAACTTAAATGATCTTAAATTTTAAATATACCCAGTATCAGATTGATGATGATGATTGACATGTTTGGAAATTGACGATATTTTAAATTAAATTTTTAAGAAGCCCCATAGAAGAAAAAAGTGATAATTCATATTTTGTTGCGGTTCGATTCCCGCACGGAACAACACTTTGTGTGATCCACAAATTGTTGTTTCGGGTCTGGGTGTCATTGTGTATGTGAACTTGTATGTTTGTAAACGCACCCACGATACAGGAGATAATCCTAGTTCCTAATCCTATGCTTGTTTTTTAACTAAGTCTATATTTAAACTTGCCAACTTTAGTCGTTATTTTTTTTTTGTATTTTATAGCAATGGCGTCTGTTCGGATACGTAGCAGCCGCAGTAGTGTTCAGGATGTACATAGAGAATTTCAGCAGGGTATACTTAAACATCGTCGAGAAATCCAACGCCGGCTTCAAAGTCGATAACTTGGTGAGTAACAATTACTTCATACAAGTATTAAATTAAAAATAGTTTAGGATAATGTTGAAATGTTTCGAATGAACATCAGAATTTAACTCATTAAAGAAGACTCATTAAACTAGGATACGTCACATTTTTGACCCAATAGAACCATAATAAATCTATTGAGTAAATTGTACAATCTTATAGTTATTGTTGAAGTTTATCATTATTGCATTATTTTTAAGTTTGTAATTAAATAGTACTAAAGACAATTCTACCTCAATGTTATTTCATCTTGATACATTCGACAGTAAATAATAAACATTATAATGGTAACAGAGCGAGGCAGTGTCGGAGATCCACGCGATGGTATCGTGCAGCAAGCCACTGCTGACGTGGACAGTCCTCGCCGCCGCGCAGCAGTGCAGGGAGGCCTGCGGGGGACACGGGTACCTTAAAGTGAGTATAACAAATATAGCATATAAAACTAGGTAAAAATAGTGGCTATGAAAAAGTGACACTCACGGCAGAAGAGCCTACCAATGCATATTACATAGGCCGGTCAGTACCGCTCTCTACCTAAATCTATTAAATTTATTATTATTTTTAATTAAACTACGATCTGCAACCAAATGCTAAGCCTGGAGATAATGGCAAACCCCTTTTGTATAGGAAACCCATAGTCAAATCCAGTATCATCTCTGTTGATGATGATGAGTATTATTGAGAATCTAAATAAAACCGATCCTAAATCAATTGCTATTAACATTGTATTTAAAAGTTAAATTAAATCTAACCTATCTACTCCACAGTGCTCAAATCTGGGCGACATCCGCAGCAATCACGAGGCAACAGTAACATACGAAGGTGACAACAATGTGCTATCGCAACAGACGGGCAACTGGTTACTGAGACAGTTTGACACGGCGCGTAATGGTGGCACTGTCGACTCTCCACTCAATACGGTCACCTTTTTAAAAGATTGGGAGCGATGCCTAGCCCTCAGGTTCCGGTGTAGAACGACAGATGAGCTCAAAACTAGAGAGTGTAAGTGTTTCTGTGATCTTAGTAAAGCTTTTGTTTGAGTTATTCGTAATTTTTTGTGTTGTTAGGTGAGGATGTGTGAGTATTGGGAATATCAGTGAAGTTTCATTGTTGTAAATGAGGTAATTAGGATGTTGAATTTGCAGATTGAATTTTGTATATCTTAAATATGAGTTTTGAGTTGGTGTACCACAAGGTACGGATTTAGGCCCAAAATTAATTTAAACTATTTTCTTAAATTAGTAAACTAATTTTGTTTTTTCGTTTCCACAGTTATAACATCAACATACAGATGGCTTATATGTTGGCTTTTGAAGGAGACACATGATAAATATGAGTCAGAAATAGCCAAAGGTCTGTCAAAGTTCGAGGCCCGTGCGAGATCACAAGTTTACAAATGGAGAGAGCTAACGAAGTCGTATGCTGAGTACTTAGCGATAATATTCTTCTTGGAGTCTATGGACAAGAAGGAAGATGGTTTGAAGCCAGTGCTGCACAAGTTGTTCTGTCTATATGGGCTCTGGTCTCTGGACCAGCATCTAGTTGAATTGTATCAGGGAGGATATTCACAGGTACGCATTAATTAATACATTAATATATGATATATTTGATTTTATTTGAATCCAAATGGGTTAGACTGAGATTAAACTCGTAAGTCTTAGCGTGATAGTATCACCTAACCTCAATTCGAAAATCATATATGAAAATTACAAAAGTAATTTATTCTAAACACATTCTTCGGGTGTATCATTCACCCAGAAAAGCAGTTTTTAATCAAATCCTAAATATATTTGAGATTGTATATCTTCTTTAATAATTTTAATTTTTTTATCACAGGGTGAATCACTAGCACGGTTATTGCGTGACGCGATATTAGAGTTATGCGCCGAGCTGAAGGGAGAGGTGGTCAGTATAGTGGACGCGCTCGCACCCACTGACTTCGTGCTCAACTCCGTGCTCGGGAAGAGCGATGGGAAGGTGAGACTTACTTGGATATCTTGGGAGTAGTCTATGAAGAGTAGGAGTATCCTAATAGAGTTACACTGTGTAGTCTAGTTGTTAACTTGTAACATAGTGTAGGTAGTTGTTAACTTGACATTGAATGAGGGTTTTAGCGCCGCTAAAGGCTCTAGTGTACCTCAGTTTCTTGGCCAATATAATATTTGCTAATGTCTGTCAATTTATGACTGTTAAAGTGGTTGAACTAATTTGACTTTGGACCTTACTAGCACAAATTTCATGCAACATATAAAAAATTGGGAATAGAGATCCAGTGTACGTTCCGTTTAAGGAAAAAAATAAAATAGGCTATAAAATGATCTATGGTGCCTGAAAATTAATTATTGCACAAATCAAAATAAAAAATCTAATTCTCTTCTACAGCTCTACCAGAACATACAGAAGGCGTTCTTCAGCCACCCCGGAGCGTTCGAGCGCGCCCCCTGGTGGCGCGAGGTGGTCACACTGCCGCGCTCCAAGATATAATGCCACTAACTAGCTCATCTATGTCTGTAAGCTATTACCAGTTCATTTGAGACGAATCCGGATTGAGAATTTACTTAAAATATTTTGAATATGCATGAAAACTGAAGTCGCCGTTTGCACTGGGGTGTAAAACATTGAATTTATTTTATGTTACATGCTGCGTTTACTTCTATATATAAACTGTATGAGAGTTGTTTTTCAAGTCCCCAAGAAAAGGGGAGGAACTCACTCTCCAATAACCTCACTCACACGGTGAAACACAACGCAAGCGTTATTTCACGTCGATTTTCTGTGAGGCCGTGGTGTCACTCCTATCGAGCCCGCCCATTCGTGCCGAAACATGGCCATGCAAAGAAAGTGTCATAAGCCAAGTTACTTTTGAAGAAACAGGTAGAGAAACAACTAAAAATGGATTTAGATTGGTGCTAATGAATCTTCACAATATATTTTCTATGTAATTTAGCATTTTGGATTCGTCTCGTGTATTAGTAATAATACGACGCGGTCGGAATGTTACTATGTTGAAATAACGATGCATTTAGCTTGCGTTTATCGTACAAATATAATTCATATAGTTACTAATCGAGGATGGACGTAGTCTACGGTGCGAGGGACATAATTATTGTGACTCCCTTACACAGATTTCATTTTCATTATCATGTGAATTAATATTTTTAATTTTTGACGGGTGTCGAAATTGTTTAAAACTTGAGATGTTTTGCAGTGCACATTGTTTAATGAACTTTAGTTATTATCGTTATCTTTCATGGTTTTTGGTTTATACCCGGAGCGATTAAAAGCTAGAATAATGTACTACGAGTACAGTTAAGCTTTATAAAAATAATATTCGATCTATTAAGTCTACTTTGTGCACTGTTAAAACGTGTTTTTATTATAGATAACGGTATATTTGAAGCAATGTTACCTTGGCATAGTATTATATATTATTTTTTAATATTTTAACACTGCCCAGTGCTTTTAGGATAGATATTGTAATTATATTTCACAAGACATTGTGTTATTTTCAGCATAGCCGAACTAACTAAAAGACAAGACATAATTTCTCCCGAGTTTTGGGTGTTTTACAAAATATCTGCAAATTGTAAAAAGATTTATTCCATTCGAAAATTGACACTATCTGGATTATTTTAAAGGGGGTTGGGTCTATGCTGAGAATAATGTCGATTAATTATTATCTACATAAATCTGAGATCGCATTCATTCTACTAGCGTTTATACAATTTATTTTATGGTAATAATTATATTTTGATAGTCGAATGTTGTTTTTATTATTTTAGGGTTTTAAATGTTCATGATGATATATTTTTTAATATTTTTATTGTTCTAAGTTCATACGGCTTGGTGGACGGTGTCATTTTATGTGCTAATGAAGAAGAGGCATTTAAAAATACATTTTTATTATGTGATTAAATGTTGATTTTGAAGAATTTGAACTCGGGCGATATGTTTTAGTTCGTAGTCGATCTTGTATGTAGTATATTTTAATTCTATATGTTATTTATTTTTACGCTTCCTAGCCGTATGGATTTCACTCTAGTTTTGATAAGTTTTAAGATCATGTGGTTTATTATTATTATTAAAATTGTTTGTATCGATAACATAAACTTATATGACCTCGGTATGAAATAGATAGTGTTTATATGTATGCGTTCGGATTTAACATGATTTTACTGAAACTTTCAGTTACTGGAAGGTCAAGTTTACAGTACAAATTACGTTTTATTGTTTATAAATAATTTTGGCTGTCACTTTTGTTATTTTTAATCTACATTTTACTTTTTAACGAACAGGGTTCGAATGGCCGGTTGTTAAACACGGTGGCGAATGCGCTTGCGCGGGTTTTAACATTCTCTTTAACTTTAACCAATGTTGCAGTATTTAACATAATTTATAATAGATTGTTACAGTCTATAGATAATATGAAAGTCATTCTTCAAATCTGTAGTTCTAGTTAACATTTTAAATAAACTTTCATACCTCATGTTTGTGTAACATTTCAAAAATGTAAATAAATAGTAAAATGTAATAATGTGTTATAGTATCTCATAATAATGGAATGTTATGTTATAACGAGCTGTGTCGAAAATAATAAAGAGTGCAATTGTAATTGTAATTTCTTTTATGTATAATTTTAAGTTTATTTTCGGCT
Source organism: Spodoptera picta (assembly GCA_038387885.1). Lineage (NCBI taxonomy): Eukaryota > Metazoa > Arthropoda > Insecta > Lepidoptera > Noctuidae > Spodoptera > Spodoptera picta. Next base: position 2,025,641 of record JAZHFQ010000002.1, read on the forward strand.
ATTTTACATAGACGCCATTAATTTAGATTAAAAGCTCGTTACAAAAAATCCTCTATCGTGTTTTAAAATTGTTTTTCTGTAGAGATTAATCCTAATCGGCCAATAAATAAATTCTGTGGTAATTTTTAACTAATTAGACAAACCTTACTTCTAGAAGTGCCTTCCTTTCTGTAATAATCGTCGTGATGTTATGTAGATTGTGTAAGCTATTGTTTATATGGGACCGTTGATATTGTCAGATGTGGAATATAAATGGAGTAACTATTATACATTTTTGTTTTATTTTTGAAAAATTCCTAAAAATATTCCTTGTGGCTTTGAGCTTCTAGCATGACTTGAAACTAGTCGAGTTCTTCGTCAAATAATTACGTGAGTAAGCCGAAAACATATAAACATGTCTATGATAAATAATCTACCCCTATTACGCCGAAAATAGTATTACTTCCAGCAAAAAAGGTAATATTATATTCGTTTATCCGTCTTTTAAGTAGAGATTATGCTGATGGTAGATGCGTACCGTCGCGCACGCTTCAACGCTGAGCAAGATTATTTAAAAAAAGAGTATTCAGGGACTGAAAGCGGTTAAGGTATAATGGTACGGTACCAGTATAAAATAAGTGTACTGAAATTAAAGCTATACCGTTATGTAACCTTTATGCGATTTCGGTACCGAAAATTTAAATTTGACCGTTGTGGGACGTAAAGTGTGAGGTGCGAGGGGTGTGGAGTGTGAGTGATAATAACTGTTTTAATATTTAATATGTGGTGTGTATTCTTATTTAAATTCACTTTACTCCAGAATAGTTCGTGTGTTCAATGAAAGTCTAAAATAAAATAGGTAAAACTTTGTGTTTATATTGTCCTTAGAAAATACACAATTCACAACTGATCTAATATTACAAAATATTACTGGTTAACACCAAAGCTGGGAGACGACTGGCGTGCTAACGCTATAGGGTCGCAGGCGCAGCTACGCACTTCGGTACTACTTTACTTTACTACGGTAAGCGCGCCCGTTTGCCTGTTTTTCATACCTGTTGCCGCCGTTACTGTCAGGGGTTAGCACGTTTCTTTCACTAGAGTCTATCGATAATACTCGTGTTATGGTATATGTTTAGAATACAAGTATGGAACGAAAACGTAAATAAGTAAATGTAATATTCTGACCGAATTTGTGGGTAATGTCATCATTATATACCGTGACTCAGAAGTGAGATAAGTCTAGTTAAGATAGTTCTTCAGCGAGGAATTATTGCCCTTCTAATATTAATTTTAGCTATCTGAAAACAGTCTATTACTGTGATGTGTCGAAATTATTTTTGTTAATAAATCTTTAGACAAAACCAAAATTTTATCTTATAATGCGTACGTATCACAATCACATGAGCATTAAGCCTATAAAAGACTACACTATAAAAAAGCGCCGTTTTATCTTAACGTGATGTGGAAATTAATATTTTTCTTATATGCTCATTGACATGTACTTTACGGTACTCTGGCGCTAACGTTACTGATTTTACGAAAATGCAAATTGATGAAATAGGCGACATAAACTAGCGCGACCAAAATCTCTTTCATACCGGTGCCGAAATATACCGATTTCCATTTGATACCCAAAAATAACGGTACCGAAACAAAATTTCGATACCGAAATAAAGCGGTATCCTTTATTTATGGGTATGACGTCAGCCCGCAATTTAAAAGGTACCTTAACTTTCCGATTCTTCAGTAACTGAGAGTATTAGACTTACCTGGCTTAAAATCGAATGTCCCCTAGATGGGCTCATAGGCTCACCTCCTATTACATGGGACTCATAACAACTAGTGAAAAGTGGGTGTTACATTGTACTGTGGTAGAATGTGCACCTCTGCCTACCCCTTCGGGGATAAAAGGCGTCATGTTATGTATGTGTTATGTATGTATGTCCCCTAGATGGGCCCTTCAAGGCTTCTGTAAGTCCTCCATCGTAATCGGTCTTAAGCATTAAGCACTTCAGGCATCAAGCTTTTGCGACATTTTTCCAACTGCTCTAATTTGGAGATGTCTCGGATCACTTAACTCCGATAATTAATCCTTTATTTACATCGTCGTGACGTTATTGTAAAATCAACCTTAAATAATTACAACTGGCGATGCGACTGCAACACGCTACGAAGCTGGTTTGATGGGCAGTCAAAAAATATACAAACTTGAGGTTTTACTTCAAATGAGATCAACAAATGCTCACATAATTTCGGGAGAAGTCATTCGATGATTATCCCCCTTAAAAAAGTCATATAATTTGTATCGTTGTTCCTGAGCAAAGGACTATAGACAAGAAATCCTACTAATATTATAAATGCACAAGTTTGTGAGGATATAGAGGTGTGTGTATGTTTGTTACTCTTTCACGCAAAACGACTGAAGGGACCGAGATGAAATTTGGAGCAGGGGTATATTATAGTCTAGAATAACACCATTTTTTTTAAGAGGGAAAAATCATTGAATGACTGCTCTCGCCTGGGCGTGGCGGGAGGGAGTGTTAGACTCTTACTGACTAAAAACCACCCGTTAGGTTCTCCGCGACAGAATAACACAATAGATCACTTTTTATCCCACCGAAACGCGGGCCGAAGCTAGTAAGAAATATTGATAAAAAAATAAAAGTCCAATTTTGACAACATTCATTTTTATTGAAAACACGTAGATTTGAAACTTTACGAACATACAAACTTGATTGCTATTTGCTATGTGAAGAGTTGCGATAGTGCGACACATTAAGTACATAAAGTGTTTTTTGTGAGGTCTAAACACATGAGATTAATATTAGTATAGGTATTATTTCTATTTTAACCAAACATATTACCTCATTTTTTGAATACAAATAAAAAATTCTGCACAAATTCTAAATCGATCATTTAATAACCATATTTTTGTGTCGCAGATATGGCTGCAATTTTTGCCACGAACAATATTTTTAGCAAATTATCTTAAAAAAAAATAGTTCTAATATCAAACGAAGGGGATTGATAATTCTGAAACTTCACAATCTCCTAGATATCTTGCTAAAAATATCGTAAATAGCCTCATTCAAAGAAGTTCGTTAAAATTCTGTATTATCACTAAATTACGAGTGTTTTAATAAAATAATTGTGACCGTGCTATCAATAACGTTAAATAAGTAACCTAAATTCAGCTTAAATGTTAATTTTATCCTACAACCACGTGACAATGGGTTCAATATTACAATTTTAGTTTCAAAATTCGTGTAAACAAGAATCAATTTAGCTTGGCAAGTGTTAAATTAAACTCCATTGCCACAAACTCAGTAATTAAATATATACGCAAAGATTTTAAGATATTTTTATTTATTCTTAAACTTATGAGTATGTACGGAACCCTCATCGACTCGAATATATAATTAAAAATCATATAAAGCTGGGGTCAGAATATTCAGATAGATGTAAATTCCAACAACCCCAAACCACATTTTGGTAGGTTTACACATCAACCTGCTGTAATATTTAATACATTTTCGACTTTGTTACAGTACAATAAAGTAAAAAATCTATAAAATTTTAGAGATTAGGTATTGTGTTTGTGTTTTCGCTGGCCTATTAGGCAAATAACATACGCATTGTCGAATAATATATGGACCCTGTTAAGCAGAAAAGATTCAGCCCATTCATTGGATAGATATTGTATCAAATTATTACTTTAAACTTAATTTACGCAAAAGTAATAAAATGTGCGCTGGATCTTTTCTGCTTAACAGGGTCCATATAACAGTCAATGTACGAGATTCACATAATCATCATCGACCATCAAAAGGCTGTGCCTGCTGGACTATAGATCTCCTCTATATAAGAACTAACTAACTGGCTAACCGCCAGGTATTCGTAGATGGCGAATCGACTTTTGCCTTATGTAAATCTCATATATTTCTAAATTAACTAGAAATCGGGGGTTACTCCCGTGAATATACTGAAAAAAGCTCTACTAGTTTCGAGTGACGGAGGGGCTCTTCCTCATGAGCTTATGAGATTAGTAAATTCACGTGAGTAACCTACTAAATTAACTAAAACCTGTTTTTAGTTAATTTAGTATGTCTCACGATAGTTGTTTTAAAAACTCATACACTTCATTCGACTCGACTAGTCGTGTCATTTGTTTATTAGTGCCATAAATAAATACCTAGACCCAGCCTAAATACTAATAATAATAGCTCTACAATCGTCTAAGTACCAACCTCATTCCAGTCTTCAGTTTCGGTTGCTTGAAAATATTAATTAGAAATGAAGGCACTATTTATGTTTACGTTGCTTGAAGATTCATTATTTGAGCAATTTATTATCGCTTATATTGTTATTTGCTAGTATGACGTTAAAATAATGGAATATATTGTTTTATCTTGTTAAAGCTGAAGATATTTACGGCCGAAATCAATAACCAACCAGAAAATTCAATACAACGCATGTTAATAATCGATTATTAATTTAGGCCTTAAGAACCCAAGAATTGAACTTCGAACATTGTTAACAATGGTAGTTCTTGCAGACCCCTAAAACAAAGTCGAAGGTCATCTTCTTTAATTTAATCTTTAATATTTCCAACTTAGTTTCGATATAAAGTATTTTTTAACTTGTTAGTACCGATTATTTTAATTGATTAAGACTCCATCACATTTTTCTACCCTATCTATTCAACCCACACCGAGCTTATCATTCCTACAAAATATTAATCCTTTCAATATAAAAATTGTATAGAAAATTTTCGATAAATACAAAATGGGCGAGACCCCTTTAAATTCACGTTCACGTGTACATATTTAAGTACTTTTAAATCACTAAGCGAAATCCAGCTACCGTTTTCTTGTAGAGTATCATTATTTTTCCTTGATACACATTTCTTCTTAATTTTAATGCACATACGCGCGTTGGCTTCATATGGCTTAGTGATGTATTATCAAAAAATCTTATAATGCAATATAAAGGTATTAACAGCTTTATATAATCGTGTAGGTGATGAATCAGATGAATGTATTTTATTTGTCATGCGCGCATGTATGCAGTTTAGAGTATTTGTTGTCTACAATTGAAGAATTCAACTATTTCGGAAATTATCTATGTACGTAAGACTTCCAATAACGCTTAGTGATTAATTAAAGAGTTTATCCACGTAACTTTACAAAATAAACCTTCATTTTAACAGTTAGAAGGTTTTCAACCATACACTATGCAAACTAAAATAAAAAATTAAGCCTAAAAATTTTACTTGACTACAATTTCACAATAAAAATTTAATCATAAAGAGTTTTCGCAACCTATTTTGAAATAACCAACATATAGTATTTACTTGAATCTCGTGAATGGTGTAGAAAAAGGGATGCAATATATATTGTGACGTCATCACTATTAGATTAAACGCGTGCAAGTGAGACAGCACATCCTATCTCATTCATTTTTCAATATTAATCGATGTTATTCTGGTAAATATTATATAATTTACTATTTTTACTGTAATTTTCGACACTACTCTAATAAAATTATAATTAAATAAATTATAATTTGTGAGTTTACGTCGGTGGACTGGTATGGCTCTTGAATAAAAATGCGTTTACAGTTAATCGATTAAATAAAATTAGACATTACACCAATCCAATAAGAAAACGAGAAAATCATTTGCCATCCGATTATAGTCTTTATCACTTTTGTCATGAGATAAACAGTATTTTTCTGCTCTTGATAAAATAATATTAGTTCACAAAAATAGGGTTCAAAATTGACTGTTAGCAGTAAATTAGGGATGTTATAAAGTCTAATTTTATTTAAAATAGTAGTTCATTTACGGTTATCACGGTCGATAATATTCATATTTGTAACTTAATCGATTTCGTATAGTAAACAATAACAGTAATTCATTCGACTGTCCGGTAACCAATATCATTCAATTAGAAATAAGCTTTATTTGTACCTAATAAGGTGTATTTTACGAAATCAACCGGCTCATTCAAAGATAATTTAATCTACGAAACGTGGTTTACCCGCAGTATTTTAATCAATTTCCATATATTGTATGCACTGTAATATTAAGTTAAAAAGAAATGATAATACTGGATACTCACTGACTAAAGCAACTACTTCTGACAAAAAATTACATTGCATAATACAATGACTTTTACGATAACTATCTCCAATGAAATAGCAAGTCACGATTTGATTAACGGTAATCAAAATTTCACAAAAGATAAAAATACTAACATTTCTACTAAACTAAACAGTACCACAATCATTGAACCATTTTTATTATTACATTTTCCATATTAATTAGAAAAACATCTAACATTAAGAAATTGACGAGCTACTAAACATTGCATTGTTAGCACACACAGACATAATTAAATCAAATAATTATTCATCACAATTAAAATAAACAAAAAGAAAATTAAAGCATTTTTTCACAAACAATATTTCCGTTACATTTTCTTTAAAAAAAAAGACTGCACCGTCTATTCTATTCCATTTTTAAATCATTTTAAAATTAGATTCCACAACCAATCAAAGAAATGTTATGTTTCATTCATTGTATGTCATTAATCTAGCTGTTATCGCTATCAGAGACGGTGGAGCTGGTCATCCTGATGACAGGATTTTGATTAGAGTCGCTGGAGTCACATTCCACCATCAGGATCTCGTCAGGAGTATCATTCCTGTCGGAATTACTCTCCGTATACGTCCCCGTAGGGGATTTGTCCTCGATAACAGCTTTAAGATATGATTCCCTGTCCATCATATTCGTGTCCCTAGCTAAGGCGAGGACATCTAAAGACATCATGCTTTTAGACTTCTCCGTCTTACTGATCGGTGGGTTACTGTGTTCGTAGACCACATCCTTGCTTATAGATTTGGTCCTAGTTAGGTTAGTGTCAGTCTTCCAGCTGTCGCTCGGTGGATCATTGTATTTCCCAGAATTTGTACTGGTTGAGGGCGCGCTAGAGTTCCTAGGAGAACTAGCGGTAAACTTAGACCTTTTCTGCTGATTATTTTCTTTCATCATCAGTAATTGATCGAGTTTATTGATGGTCTCGTTTAGTTCTAGAGCCCACGCTTCGTCTGTTTCAATGTCTTTCTCTATAGGTTTGGAAGCGAGTTCTCTGACGCGCATCCTCAGTTCTTGGAGACTAGAATCTTCGTCTTTTTCATGTTCAGCTTTCGCTGCGTCTTCGTCATGGATGGCGTCTCTTTCTGCGCCGACACCTGGCTCTCTAGGACCGACGGGTATAGAGTCCTTGTCTGGCGGGTACTCACCCCGTCTTCTGTGAATTTCTTCTGATATCTTTTCAAGGGCTTTAAGAGACTTTGAGTATCTGAACTTGGCGTCCGCTATGAGTCGTTGTAACTTCTCTATCTTCTCATTCTGTGTCTGCAGTTGTTCGTCGCACAGTTTCTTCTCTTCGAAGTAAACTCGTGATTTAATGATGTTCCGTTTTAGGTTCTCTTCTAATTGTGTCACCTGGAAATTGATTGTTATTATCATGTGGTATAAGAGTTATGTTCGGTTGACTGTTAGAATGTGTGTGCCTCATTAATATTTACGATGATATATCGTTTTGAGCGCTCCGTGGTAGGTATTTGGTTAAGAATTTTAATGTTGTGCGTGAATGGAATACATATTTTATTTGAGTACTTTGACTTGAAAATCCTTTACATATATTAGAGATATATATCTCTTTTAAACATGGATTTACCTTTTTCTCAGCTGCGATGTAGGCGGCCGCTTTCCTCTGATGTTCTCGTCCACTCTCCGCTTTCCGCTTTTCAGCGTCCATGACCTACAATATTAGGGCGTTTTAATACAGGATCTTGTCAAATTAAGATCTTCATTTAACGACGGGCATGCGAAATAGGACACCTAGATGATATTAAGTCAATAAGAGTCTAACAGTCGCCTTCGTTTTTCATAGGCTAAAATCTATGAATGTTCCTATAAACTGCCATGATCTCACCTTAATGATGGCATGGTTAAGCACCTCCTGCCAGTTGCTGTCGAACTGCCACTCGTCCTGCTTGCTCACGAACCGCTGCTCAGCCAGCGTCACCGTTTCCTTGGCGGCAGCGTGTAATTCTGAAATAGAAATATTGTACTTTTAGAAAACCAACATTATTCATAATCTCATGGCCCTTTTCAAGCATAGTTTTAGCTATTTTGGGCATCGTCATCAATCTAAACGTAGGTTTTTGAAGATTAGAATATTGTGTACACTGACTTTCAAAAACTAGTCACATTCCATGACTGGTTTCGGTTATATGGGCATGATTGACAGTTAATGATTGGTTCATTCAATTGTAATTTTATTTTATGAAATGGGTTGCATCTGTTGTTATATCAACCTAATTTGCTTAATTTGCATGAGATCTTATACCTTCACAGAGTTAGGTAAAAAACAAAATTAATTGAAATTTAAGATTAAGATTTCCTGTACACCATAAGTACTTACCTATATTGATTGCATTAGTGTTACCTACCTATAAGTAAAAATCTAAATGGTATTTCAACTTATCTCTATACAGTATAACAGAAGGGCTCTTTTCTTTTGAGATAGCAAGTGTCAAACTAAAGTTTACCCACCCATATTTACATTACAAAAATAATATTTAAAAAGGTCTATGTAAAGGTAAATATAAATTACATTATGTATGTATATGTCAGTGAATTTAAATAAGCCGCAAGGTCATATGTTAGATCATGGCACATCATAGCTGAATGCTATCTAATCACACGTGTCGCCAGTTGGCACAGAGCATATATTTTTTCATCGTGGAATTTTCCCGGGTTAGGTACTAAATGTACATACACACAAATATATGGACTGTAACTGATTATCAAGTAAGATAGGTTTAGCTTCTGTGTTAAGCTGAAAAAATAAGCTTTTTATTCGGGTCTGAAATTGGGCAGTTTCCTTAATCAAAACTAAATTATTTCGGCTGTTCAATACGATAAAATATTAAAAAATTATCACATGTTCATTAATTGATTTTATGACCAACTTAGTTTTAGTAATTTTCCAGCAAATTTTTAAGAAATAAGTACGCTGTTTGATACTAAAAAATGCCGTGTGACAATACACAATCTCGTACAATATTCATAGAAAAATGCCGTTATTGACAGTTCGAAAAAAGTTTTGAATTTGACTAGTTGGCAAGTACCCAATTGGAGACAAAGGCCTATTTTTTTTTTGAATGGGACAAGCCCGCCACAACCTCCCAAAACCGCTGCAACTCCTGTAAGCCAGGATCTACAGTAGATACAACCATGAAAACACCGGACCATTGAAGTCCGGCGCGTCCCAGGGACATGAGTAACTGTCTTGGTTCCCGCAACGAAGTGAATCAGAACTTCAGAAGATATTATAAGAGGAGAAGAAGAAAAACTATAGTTTCCACTTCCCTCGGTGAATTACTGCAGGAGACAGAATGAATTAAGCCCACAGACAAAGGGCTAGAAGAACTACAACAAAAATAAGCTATCTATGCACATGGATCTATATTGGCTCGTTCCAAATACGAGATGATATGAACATAACCCACCCTTTGGGCTTTACCAAAGTCTTTTAAAAACACACTAACGAATAACCATTACCTCCGAAATTAACAACAAAATTTATATACGGTTTTAAACCAACAAATTCTGTACACACAGCCACTATTATTGTTTTTATGAATAGTTTGATGCGCCAGCTAGAGTTACAAGCCATACATATTTATGAGTCGAACCAAATATTGTATGGACATGCCTCGCTAATCTAACTTCGTTACGAATCAATTCTACCACACATACATACGAACACAACTACAGTAAATAAATATAGTATTGCTATCGATAACTGTTTGTATAACAGTAAATATTTAATTAAACTATATTTATAAATGAATTGTTTAAACTGTCAAACACCAAGCGGTCACCGGTGACCGCAACCTATTGTTCTATAATTGTGTCTACAAAACCGGTACTCGACGAGTTAATTGGTATTTGGTGAGTTTATTATACCAGCGATTTTATCCGCCTCTTGCCAATTAATTGAATTCCATCGCCGTAATGATAATGTTTATTGTTTGGATAAATAGTAAACAAGATTGAAATGCATCATAACAAAATATGAGTGTACGAAACAGATTAACTCTAATAAGTTAGCATAAATCACTTGTTGGCCATTGGCCGAGTGGTCGCAATTGCGACTGCCGGGCAAGGGGTCTCGGGTTCGATTCCTGGGCCGGGCAAAGTATTAATGGGTTTTAAAAAAATCTCAGTAGTAGCACGGAGTCTGGAATTGTGCCCGGTATATGGCAATAGGCTCACCCCCTATTACATATAGAGGTAGTTTATAAACGGTTGTATGTTAGTTTTGCCGCCCATTTACGCAAAAACTACTTGCATAATATTGATGAAATTTCTCATACGATAGAATAAAGTACAAGTTACTAGTGGACACTATAGTACAAATTCTAACTACGCATATAGGCAGTTGTTGAATCTCGATACAACCGCCTGTAACGTGTGTAAAATTGAACATAATTGTATTAACTGATAACGCCCTGATAAGCGGTTTCCTGTGAACACATGCCAGTAGAGATATTTGCATACAAACATGAGGATATGAAGTTTCAAATATCTTATTGGGTGGAGCCAGATTTTCCTGTTTATTGTTGTCTAAATTATTTTTATATTCTGTAATAGTAGAAGACAGTTTCATTTACTTTATTATTTTAAGTGTAAGAGTGAGAAATCCATGCTTCGGCACGAATGGGCTGGCTCGACCGGAGTGATACCACAGCCGAGCAGAAAACCGACGTGAAATAACGCTTACGTTGTGTGAGCGAGGTTACCGAAATTACTCCTTGCCAATCTCCCTAATCTCTGAATACTCAACAATCTTTAAATTTCTAATCTTCAAAAGGCCCATAACGCACTTATAACCTCTAGTGTTTCGGGTGTCCAAGAGCGGCGCTCGTTTACTGGATTATCCCATAAAAAGAATGTAAAAGAGAGCTATTTGAAAGCCAATCATATGAAATCCAATCATTTTTGGAAAATTACATAATTCATCGCAAACGTTTAGAACATAAAACATAACATAACATCACGCCTTTTATCCCCGAAGGGGTAGGCAGAGGTGCACATTATGGCACTTAATGCCACTGTACAATGTAACACCCACTTTTCACTATTTATGTTATGAGTCCCATGTAATAGGGGGTGAGCCTTTTGCCATATACCATATACATATACCATATATATTGCAAACGTTTAGATATTTCTTATAAGTGTTTAAAAAAAATAATAAAATCTAACTATACCAATCCATTTTTCATAATCATAAAAAAAGATTTATAAGTACATTATTGATACTAAAATCAAAGTTTACGAAACATACCGTAAACTCACATACAGCCAGTTTATCAATCAAAAGATACAATTGCGAAATATTTCTATCACTATAATAATATTTATCTTCATAGAAATATCACTTTATCGTAGAAATATCACTTTATCACCAAGATTTCATGTTTTATCTCCAGATGTGTGTTAGTTAGGCCGACTGAACGAATATAGGTCACTAAGGCACTCGCAGTAGACAACTAATTAGACTTTGTTTACACTGCCTAGTGGGTAGTTTAGTTAGACTAGTCTTAGTTTAGAGCGTCTGGAATATGTATGCCATATTACTGTGTGACCCTGAGTCAGTTGTGTGTTGTTATTATTTTTATACAACTAAATGAGAATATATTAGATTGATTTAGCGGTCATCTGTGACCGCTCTTAGTCTCCACTCACTCAATTATAGACCTTTTATAGATGTTTAGAGACTACTTTTGTATGAACAAGTTTTGTGCTTCAGTGAATTTTGCAGATCATAAAACCTTGTACTAAGTTTTTTAAATCTCGAAACTTACATATAATACATTGTAGGACTCGAATTCCAGATGCATTGTCTGAAGGAAATACTTGATGTAAGATCCTACTTATTATAATTATTAACTTCATACTTGAGTGTTTAAAATTGTTACATCATGAACAATATCTATAATGGATAATCAGTGTAAAGTTGTACAGCCGTACAGCTGTTCAGACAGTAACGATTAATAGATAATAATCATTATTACGCAGTTCTCATCATCATAATTTAGATTCTAGATTATGTCTAAAAATATTGTTAACGATCGATATCGCAACGTGTAAACGAGTACCTAGTACTAGAGTGGCAGTAAAACACATAAGTTAAAATAATAAGCAGCTTTATCATTGTAATAGTTGCGTTCGACTATTTATTAAGCATTGGCTTCTTGAGGAGAATTATAGACGGAGTTCAGTTCAGCAGATTGCCATTCGAAAGGCTATGTCCAGCTGTGGATAGAAAGAGGCTGAAAATGAGAGCGTAGTTTCCTTTCCAGGACATGTGACAAGCCCGCCACAACCTCCCAAGTCCTCTAATCCCGGACCTACTGTAGATACAACCGTGAAAACACCGGAACACTGAAGTCCGACGCGTCCCAGGGACATGAATAACTATCTTGGTTCCCGCAACGAAGAGGAGAAGTAAAAAAGTTGGAGTTTCTCCAGGACATGCTGTAGCTCTTATTAGGAGCAATGAAATAATCATAGCAAAAATGCTTGACCTTTCTTAAGAGGGGAAAAAAACATTCAACGATTTCTCCCGCCTCGGCTGAGGCGAGAGGGAGTGTCAGGCTCTTACTGACTAAAACCCACGACCACCACCTTCGAGTCGTAGCCCCGACAAGTTATGTTCTCCGCGGCTCCGTATCGGGCATCAGCCTTACTGGGTCCCATTTGTGGTGGTAAATGGATGTTGAAGTTAATTTTTACCGATTTTCTCTGGAATAATACGCTTAATGCTATAATATTTAGGTCGTTATAAAGTAATTTAAGCCTTGTTTAGCAGATTAGTATTACGGACTCGAGTGTCAGCAAACACGCCAGGCGGTCGCTAATTAACAAATTGTCGGATCATATTACTAAGCTGCTCTGACATACGTAGGTATAATGGCAGCCATGTTTATATCGAATGATGTGCTAAATACCGCCATTGTCTGTTGAAATTTATCGGTATTTAGTATTTATGGAGCCTACCTCATTCATGATTTATAATAGTAATAATAATTTAGTAATTAGTTGCCGATTTTAGACTGTGTTGGTTTAATTCAAGATTTTTGGATATTTCCTTGTGACTTACAATTTTTTAGTGGTCCTTTTCAGATCCGACAAGCTGTTGTCCTTTTAATTTCTAGACGTAAAGTACCAGAAAATTAATTCGATCTACATATTTTCAAGATGTGCCCTTTAATTTAGCGACTCAATTATCAATTTTATTTCTTTTTACCGGAAGGCAAAATGCTAATATCTACTACAAATAGTAAATACAGTGCAGCATTGTGTATCAACTTCATTGAACCGATTACGTTGTCTATGAGTCATTGTTTATCTATGGTTTGCAACAATTATGTCATTGCAATCTGTGGTACCTTGAACAGCTGCTGGCCGCTTTTTATCTAGACTTCCTTCAATTATTTATGGTTTAAAGGCTAACAGATGGTGATAATAATGGCAGATGATCTTACTATTTATAGTTACAATTAATTCTGGTTGTTTTTAATATAACATACATAGACAAGGTTAAGTTGTAATGGTAAAGATACGAAATAGAAGATAGCTCGATTTTATGAACAGTTTTAGCTTGAGGAAGATAGAAGAAATTGACGTATATTCCCAATCAGACGCTAAGTAGGTAGATAATGGATCAGCAACAGCAAAAAATATCTAATTGCTCTAGTATACGATATGGTGCTATCCATCTTAGTGGTTGTCACTTCATTTTATTCAGACTATGGGGAGAATGTTCAAAATTGTCAAATTGTCCAAATAGCAAAAACATTCTTGTTTTAAGGACACACAGTACTCTCAATTTGAAGATCAGTAGGTACTCATGAATATACTTACGAAAACTAGATAGAAGAGGGACAGATAAAGGACGGCAGTTCAGTTATATCTATCTAAACATCCAGATACATGCGGGCCAACTAGCTACTGATAACGAGTTCTATTTATCTTAGAAATTCCAATTTTAAGCACAAACAATACCGGCATACTGTTTCAACAACCTTGGACTCACTTTTTATATTGTTATCGATCAATTATACTGCTAAAGCTATAAAAAAGGTTTTAGTGTGAAAAAGACCTCTCTGCCGGGGCCATAGACGGATTTCCGCTTCCCGGTATACGTGTATATTCATCCCCTTTCCTTCCATAATGGGAATTTCAACCTTAAATGGGTAAATGTTATTCTTTACTTAAAATGTTTTGTTGAGGAAAGAAAATTAAATTGCGACGTTTATCCTGTTCTTCTGGGTAAAAATGTTTTGTTAGAAAATTCTACGAAAATAACTTTGTTAGTCCTTTTTTGCAGACAACACATAATTTATGGATTCTTTGGAATATTGGTATGTAATTATTTGAATCAAGTATGACAACTAGCCTTGAATTTGCGCGCGCCTCAAAGAGCCATCAGACCACCACGGATGGGTCCTAATAGGGCCTAATGTGGCATACGGAGCCTCGGAGAACTTAACGGGTTGCCGGGGCTTCGGCTCGAAGTGCAGGAGAAGGAGCGGGGCAGTTTTTAGTCAGTAAGAGTCTGACACTCCCTCCCGCCTCACCCAGACCTCAATTGTAATTGCAAGAAAAGGCGTTGTAAGCAACTAAGCATTCATTGATTGCTGGCCTAACTTTCACTACCATGCACTTTGTATCACAACACACAAAATACCCTCAGATATTTCCACAATGTCTAAATAGAAACATGCATTAAAAACCCTCACATATGAAGATAATACACCAAATTTGCCTACAGGTATTATCACATTAATCCTAATTGGCAAAATGACCTTCGCAGGCCGGCTGGTAATTAGCAGGGACCTTCAAACATAATCAAATATTCAGGGACCTTGACCCCAGCAACCTCGGTCCCCGGTCGCCCGCAGGAAGTTGGCCAGATAAGGCACCCAAGCGATTTGTGCCAATTTATCTATTGGTGCACCGATCAAAATGCTTGTCATGCCAATTGTTGAGGTCAAGGGTTAGATCTTGAATCGTAAACAGCAAATGTAGTATCCAAATTGAGAACTAGAACACCTTAGTGTAACCAAAGTAAAGATGATTCTTACAAAGTACGAGTTTACGCTTTACATCTAAAAATTTTTCGGCAACCAAATAGCATTTTCACAACTTTCTGGCCTTTTTCCAAATAAGTTGGTTCCGACTTCAGAATGAAGTCTAAGCCAGATTAAGTTGTAACTGCAACTAAAACTTGTGACAACTAACCCCAGAACTTATAATAATGACATCAACATCAACATACACTCGCAACCAGACAAATTGGAATATAAAAAAACTAACACGACATACAATTCCCAGGGCAGCCATTTAACCTCCATATTCCTGAAGTACAAGCCCAGTCTATATGACTGAATCAATATTATATTAAAGTGTAGGTATGTGTATACTCGACATGGGTACAATACCAGGCGGGATCAGGCATTCGATGGTTTTCCCCCATTAAAAAAAAAGTGTAGTATACCATTCCATTAACATTTCATAGTACGTATTTTACCTTACTATGTAACAACCTCATTCTGATCCCATTTTCTGTCTTCCTTCCAGTTCTGGATTGAATAAGGCAGTTAGTGAGATCGTTAGCTACCAAACTTGGGCAATTTATAAACCGATCTTTAGTTGTTTTTGTGTGACAGATTATTTTAGTCTGAGAGGAAAATAATAGCTATTTATCATTACCAAATGGTCACTTGATAACCACGAATGTTTTATACCCTTATTGCTATCTATATAGATAAATAAAATTGGAGTGTCTGTTTCTAATATATATACGATGCACATAGCAAAATGTAATTTTTTTTTAAATTTTTGTCTGTCTGTGTGTCTGTTTATACTGGCTAATCTGTGGAAAGCTGGACCGATTTTGCAAAACTTTTATTGGCAGGTAGCTGATGTACTAAGGAGTAACAAAGGCTACTTTAATTTTGAAAAATTGAATCATAAAAATGTTGTCTTAAAATCCATATTCTATTCAGTCAAAGTCGCGGGCAACAGCTAGTACGAAATAAACATTAACAGCCAGTCACAATCCACTGGTGGATTTGCTATAACCTCAAGATCAGTTAGTGGATCAAAAAGCGCTTGTAGCTGCCCGATCTCAAGACAAAATACATAACGCCTTACTCTCACGAAACCCATGGGAAGAATACGAATGGTGATAAAATGTACCTATTACCTATTCTAATCTAGTGATTGAGCGACAAACATACTCACAAACTTTTCCAAATATTAGTAAGACTAGCTCCTCCCCAGTATTTGATAGCATGATAATATGTAGCCTATATGTTGACCCGACTTGTTAGTAATTTTCATGCAAAATTTGAAGTAAATCCATCCAGCACTTTTTGAGTTAATTCCGGACATACATACAGACAAACAGACAAAAATTCTATAAACCATCTTTTTGGTTTCGGTATCGAGGGTGGATCACGCATTCACGCCCAAAGCAATCTTTTAAAAAAATATTCTTTTTTTTATGGAATAGGAGGCAAACGAGCAGACGGATCACCTGATGGTAATCGCCGATCCGCGCCGCCCATGGACACCTGCAACACCAGAGGAGTCACAGGTGCGTTGCCGGCCTTTTAAAAAAGAAATCGCTCTTTTCTTGAAGGTTTGAAGGTAGGTTTGTATGTATAGATATAGATATTAAGATTTGAACAAAAAAAACATCAATTAAACACAGACCTTCAATTTTACAAACGCAAAGGGATAAAATCGCCAGAAGGAGGGAAAACATGCGAACCTCCATGCTTCTAAGGCGAGCATCATTAGTACAACAAACAAACAAACAAGTACCCTCATTACCTTCAACGTATCATCAAAGTTACTTTCTCCCGTGTTATATAAAGACTACGTCATTCCATTGAAAACACGGCATTTTCTCGTATGAATAGAATGTTATTGTAATACCCTATTATTATTATTAAGGTCTATACTTGTTAGAATTACGTGGAATCAGGCGAAATTGTTATCTGTATTAGGAATCCAATGGCTTATTACATATCACTACATAGTATAAAACAAAGTCGCTATCCGCCGTCTGTCTGTCCCTATGTATGCTTAGATCTTTAAAACTACGCAACGGATTTTAATGCGGTTTTTTGTTATAGATAGAGTGATTCTTAAGGACGGTTTATATGTATAATACATGCAAATTGCAGCTGTGCGAAGCCGGGGCGGATGACCTATTACATATACAACATATACAAGTATGTAAAAATATCGAATTCGGATTAGTTATTAGAGCGGAAAGTGGATTTTTCTACTCCTGATTTCCAACCGGTCGAATTAGGCGTCACTGGGAAATTTGTATAATCAGTAATGGACTGCTTGTGGTTGATATTAAGATGATGATAGTGGTATATAACTTGATATTGATTCTACATTTCTCGCTATATTATCTTTGAAAATTACAACTACTATTGTACTAACCCTATTTAATTATTTTCTGTGTAATTAACTATAACCGTTATGATATAGCGACCTAAAAAGGGTTTAACATCAGTCAGTCTATGCCCTAGAGAATACGCAAAATGGTGGACACTAAACTAATAAAATTGAATATGTTCCTAATTATTCTAAACGCAACATTTCACTGGAATTTAGGTTAACGTATGCGTTAACGATGTAGTTTAATTAAACAAAGTGAAAACTAACTGAATGATCAAAGGCACCTTTATTTTGTTATATTTGCTACTGGTGTAGTTTGGGGTCGACGACTTATTATTGCGTGATATGGGCAAATATAGCAATGCCTACTGACTATTAACACGAAGTCATAATAATGTGTTGTAGTGCAGTATTTGTGATAGATCTTCGTTTAGTCATAAAAGCCGAGACTTATTTGTAACTAGCTTCTGCCCGCGACTTCGTACGCGCAATCCCGTTTTCTCCCGTTCCCGTAGGATTATTAGGATTTTTTCTGTCTTAAGAACCTTCTCCTAATAATAACAAAAACAACAAAAAAAATCAGCCAAATTGATTATGCCGTTTTCATGCTATGTCGTGACAACGGAAAACGGGTTTCATTTTTATATATGTATAGAGATATGCAGGCGTGTGTAGTCCGTTTTCTTAAAGTGGTAGTCTACTTAACATAATTGCAAGTAAAAGTACGACCTACTGTCCACGATGCGTCATTAGACGAATGCATGCATTCGTCAAACCCAATAGGAGGCCCAAAAAAGGTTGCTTCTTGCTTAGAAACAATGAAACCGCAACTTTGAACCCGCCTATAGCTTTTGACGAATTCACGCATTCGTACTACTTAAATACAGACTTCCAAAAGAAAGATGAATATAATTATTGTGTCAAAAGCCAAAGCCTTGAAGTTCTGAAATAAGAACAACCCCATGACATTTTTAAAGGTCAAACATCAAAAGCTATATTCATTTATTTAACCGTCCTTACTACAAATAAGTTCAAGATACATATGTCGACCAAAACACCTATTATGTTCGTTCTAGACGTCCTTTCTAATAAAATACTATCTTATAAGTAAAATAGTAAAAGTTCGGCCAAAAATATGAATATCGGAAATTGCGCTCACTAGAACGGATCGTAGACGGAAATTAGAAAAGCCGAGGTTAAGGTTGAGGTCAAGAACATGATTATCTTTATATATTATTATTACGTGCATGAAATTGATTAATAGAAAATATAATAGATAGTTTTTATAGAAAATCCTTGGTTTTTACAGGTTTACCTTTGTTGTTCTTTCTTTTCCTGGTGTAACAGGCGTACACTTACACTGGCTAAGTGCTTTTTATTAGGTAAGTCATAAGGTTATGTACCATTACAACAAAAAGAAATCACAGACTTATTTATATCAACACAATTTTTGTTTCCAAAAAAATATCAAAACCCAAATTCTAAAACGACAGTGCGACATCAGAAACGTAATATTTGTTCGTCAAACATGTTCTCCACAATAAAATAGAAATTGCTTCTAACAAAATATGCTACGCGGACAATACACGATCCCAAAGGTTATCGTGCAAATAAAAATATTTATCATATTCAGAGTACCTTTTACAAGTTGGCAGTGTTGCCAAGTCGCTGGGATCGTAACAGGGACTCCTGGGATGAAAGAATCGAGTCGCCATGTCATTTACGTATCGATTCAAGTTATGTCCAAACTGAACATTTGTCTTACATAATGTCATATATTATCTGATTTCCGCAACAAAAGCTTATACTGCTTTGAAATAAAGGTTAGTTCATACGACTTTTGCACTTTTACAAGTCATGTATGACAAACGTCACAAATTAGTAGATAATTTTGATTTGATATTTACATATTGGAAGTCCCATAGAACAATTAAGTGTCTATCTAAATAATTTACGATTAATGCGCGTAATCATCGACACGACCCGTCAGAATATTTCGTAAGTATAGATCTTTGATAAAGACAATTAACTCCGATAAATACGCAAAAGTATTTCGATAGCCATCAATCATATTATATTACTAGAACGTATATTTATATTTATGTTGTGCATAAACAGATAAAGTGTACAAATTAAATTATTTTATTGCGTTTTCGTATTTGATTCCACAGAACAACATTCATTAGGTACATAAGTTAACCTAAATTAGCTTGAAAATCTGTGAAATGCAAACATACTACTTTTTTTTATGGAATAGGAGACAAACGAGTAGACAGAACACCTAATAGTAAGCGGTCACCATGAACACTCGCAACACCAGAGGAGTCACAGGTGCGATACCGTAAATAATTGTATATAGCAACACAATAAATCTTAATCAAATAAAAGTTTGATTGCACACTCACCACTAGCTCTCTGGAACTGCACAGCAGCTTTCTGACACTCCTGCCTGGCAGTGGTGGCCACTCCCACAGCATCATAATAAGGCCTGGACTTGTCCACACACGTCCCCAACCTCTTGGTCCACGCCTGCAGCCGTCGCGAAGTCTCATTCAGGAGCAGATGGAATGTTTTCATAGACTCCTGGAGAAAGAGAAGTAGGTAGTTGTTAAGTGTTTTTTTTTATTTTGCACTTTATGCTTATGGTACTATAATTCAATGTGCATTGGACGATGGCTGGCCAGTAATGGAAGTTAATAGGCTGATGATGATAGATTACTAACTTAAATGGTTGCATAAGGGAGGATGTTCTACAAATTTTTTCTCTACCTACGAATAGTGATACAGACAATAAACTCGTCGAGTACCGGTTTTGTAGACACAATTATAGAGGTAGAACAATAGGTTGCGGTCACCGGTGACCACTTGGTGTTTGACAGTTTAACACGTTAAACGCCATGGCAGTCACCGGTGACCGACGTTAGCGGAGGATTTGCCTTCAACAGTTTTTTATTGGCAGTCAAAGCCTTAAGGAGACGATAATTGTAGGTATGAAACGTAGTCGAGTATTTACCGCAATACATACAGTTTCAGCGCTGGATAATTAATGCATAGGTCTAATTTGTTTTTAAGTGATTTTGATCATTTTGGCAGAGCACTACATTGAAAAAAAGTGCATTTTCTTCGAATGATATTTATAACTGTTTTGCAAGTGTATCCAAACCGAACATGTTCTAATAGGCATGCATTTTCCATACAATTCAGTAGTATGTGTATACCTGTGTCATAAATTCGGTACTATGTCAAAAAAAATATTTCTAAACCGCTGTCCACTAACAACGGTCATATTTCAACAAAATATTACAATTGGTACAAATATTACTTGTTACATCACGCTACGAATGTGATGTGGTGTCAGACTCATACGTTGGCCGCTGTAATTGACCTAATCTACGCTAGCTGCGCCCGCGCCGACCTCCGTCCTATCACTCGTTGACGCACCTTGTACTTACATACTTCTGATAGTATTGTTGTTGATATCTTTTTTATGAACAGGTGCTGTGGTATTGGACAAAAGATATTTTTCTTTAGTTTCTTAAACATGGTGGAAATGTGCCCGGTTTATGGCAATAGGCTCACCCCATATTACATGGGACTCATAACATAAATAGTGAAAAGTGGGTGTTACATTGTACAGTCGCATTAAGTGCCGTAACGTGCACCTCTGCTAACCCCTTCGGGGATAAAAGGCGTGATGTTATGTTTTTTAAATCATGTACTTTATTGAATCGAAGATCGAAAGTTAGGGGCAAAGGTACTTAGTAGTTTGTAAAAGCAGGGTACCGTCTCCTAAAATGTCAAATCCACTTTCCACTAGTTACGAACATTTGGTTATTGACAGCTGCTGCACACCTGTCTCTGCCTAGCTATGTAACGGCTTGCTCCTGGCCAGTACACATAATAAATTTTCAAATATAAAAAGGGGGCAGAAACGGTCGTAAAACTAGAAAGTCTATTTGTAGAATTAGAATTGCTGTTTACTTATAAAGGCGACATTACTCGTTGAGTACCGTCATTATAGACACAATTAAAGAACAATAGGTTGTGGTCACCGGTGTCCTCTCGGTGTTTTTTTTTTTTCAGCTTTAACTCGTCGAGTACCGGTTTTGTAGACACAATTATAGAACAATAGGTTGCGGTCACCGGTGACCGCTTGGTGTTTGACAGTTTAATTTCGTTACACATTAGAAACTGCAGTAACGATTTGGATGACATATAGACTTTAGATAGTATGTTTGTACCGCGATAAGCCACGGTCGCAGTTGTAGCACTAAACTATTCTGCAGTCAACCTCGCCTTGACTCTTTTTATAATGTCAATGCATTGATATTTCTGATATTGCTACATGGCCATATCAGGCCAAACGTTGAACAATTCTGTACGTGATTTATGAATGGACATGCTGTATACAACGTAGGAGATAACTGGAGCATATCTGTCGCGTTCTAAGTAAAATGAAACGGTATAAAATTTCTTTGTAAAATTAATTACTAAGTTTTCTCTCGAAATTTTAGCCTTACAGCCTTGCCATAGGAGAAGATAGCTTGTAGCTTGTGTATTCTCAAGAATTAAGTCTTTTAAGGGAGTTCTTTATCTACTAAATGATGCAGAAGAATTATATTTACAATCCCAGAGATCTAATAGGCATACATAAAGAAATATGTAGTGACTGCCTCGTTGGCAGAGTGGTCGGAAGTGCGACTGCCGGGCAAGAGGTCTCGGGTTCGATTCCCGGGTCGGGGAAAGTATTACAGGGTTTTAAAAAGTTCTCAATAGTAGCACGGAGTCTGGAATTGTGCCCGGTATATGGCAATAGGCTCACTCCCTATTACATGGGACTCATAACATAAATAGTGAAAAGTGGGTGTTACATTGTACAGTGGCATAATGTGCACCTCTGTCTACCCCTTCGGAGATAAAAGACGTGAAGTTATGTACATATTATGTATGTTATAAGGTAGTGTAAGATGTTCTGCATCTAGGTGGAGTGCCTTCCGTAATGCGACCAGAAGTTGCATATAAGAGGCAAGATACGCTGCATTGATTGTTGTAAGAACCCATATTTGTCACAAATTAGTTTTGCTTCTTATCAACAAATATTTATGCGTAATGCGAATCGGTTTAACGTTTAATCAGTCATACAGAGAGATGGTCATGAAGATTAACTGCGTCACTTTCGATAAGATGAAAACAAAAGTGTTATAAAAATAAAACACATCTGATGTTTCTTCTCAGACAATACTGTACAAGAGCAATAACTAAATCGTAGCTACTTAATTAACTATTTCGTTGAGAGACTTGTCATAATTACAATACGAGTGTGAAAAAGACCTCAAACCCAAAAGATTTTTCAATCCCAACATAGATCTAGGTAGGTATCTTTCATCTCGACGTTTTCAATAGGAACAAAAAATATTGCATTTTATTTCCCCTATTACCATAGAACTAGTAATACCATATACCATATATTGAAATGTAACACCGTTGGCTACCAATTCGGAAACAATCAGATATATTGACACGATTTAATCCAAGATCAAAATCTCTTAAAAGGTAACTGAGTAATCGTAGACCTTGCAAAAACAGCCTGGTTAACGGGTCCGTCTCGCTGAACTACGGAGTGGAACGCACATAACAGGATTTCTTTCATCTTGTTTGTTAGGCGACACCACTGCACTATAATTCTATACAATCTGCACTAGTCTGCAGTAATTATATGAGGCACTGCAATTACCAACTAGGTCTTAAACTAACTTAAATACCACAAAAATCTACAAGAATATTGCAGCAGTAATTCATTTTGCTACGGCTATTAACAAAACATAAAACTAATTGGATTATATTGTATAATTTGTTGAAATAAAAATCAACTGCGAAATTAGTTGCTAAGCGTAAATCTTGCAACGGTTCATTCAATTAAGCTTAAGTACATTTATATAAAGAAAAATTGATCGCGAATTAAATCCTAATCGGTCTGTTATAATAGTCCACGATAGAACGTCAGTTAAAACAAACTTACAAATAGAGCATAAGTTACCAACAAAAGACTAAACATAACGTCAAATTCCCATAAACACAAACGCGTACATTATGAACGCAGAGATATTTTTGTCATGGGAAATGAGTCTTAAACTTCAAAGCGAAGTAAAACAAAGAGAAAAAATTACCTTGAACAAATTGATTTACTCCGACCAAGTGAATTACAAAAGACGGTCCCAAACTCTGTTTTACTCGGTAAACTGTAACGGGGACATTGAAGGTATTTTAGGAAATTTCAATCGATCACTCGGAAGTCGGTTTATGAATTTTAATGCTTAATGTTCAGAGTACCGTTATTTTGTTGGTAGAATTATTGAGCGGAACGATTCTGCTGCCAAATCTCTTTTTAATAGTTTGCTTAAGCAGTAAAAGGACACAATGGTACACGAAAATTTCTTTAAAATATCATACACATATCCGTTATTTCTCTATCCAGCAGGTATTTACACCGCCGGCTATCAGATCACCACAGATGGGGCTCAATAGGGCTGATGCCGATACGGAGGCACAGAGGACTTACCGGGTTGTCGGGGCTCCGGTTCGTAGAGCAGAAGTAGGAACGGGGTGGTTTTTAGTCAGTAAGAGTTTGACGCTCCCTCTCGCCACAACCAAAAAAGGTTAGATGATTTTCCCCTCCCAAAAAAGCAGAGCAGACCGGTATTAGTACACCCGCTTTTGGCTAGGTATGTTATTTATCCTGCTAATTTATTATCATTGCAAATCTAACATCCAATAAGTAATAAGCAATTTCAGTCGCGATATACACCCGAAAATATTAAAAAGGAAAATATCATCTCAAGATATCTCACATCGCCCACGTTACAAGACGCAGCGAAATCTGGAATTCAATTTGCCCAAGATATGAAGAATATATTAAGTTACCGTCGGTTTGTACCTACGGAAACGTAACGTCAAGGTCAATGTAAAATTAGATAAAGGGCCTCTTTGGTGCCGATGTAGGGCTTCACTTACTCTGTTAAATATTGTAGTCGATTGCAATCAATTACACTTATTCGTATAGATACCACTGCAGTAGTTGCTCAATCGGGTAGAAAAATCGCGTATTTTATGTGACTGCAAGAAGCATTAAAAAATGGCCGAGAAAAGTCCCAGCGTCATCATTTTTATATTATTTCAGCTGGATTTTTCAAACCTTTTACCAACATTTTAACGAAACACTAAAGAAATAAACCTTGTAATTACTAAAATATACGTCTTCAAAAGAAACTTGAACCTCTTTGACACCCTTGTCCTTTCAGAATTCCCACATAAAAGTTATCGTAGGCAAAACTTCATTAAATATAATAAAACAAAGCCTTTTGCCTATCATAGCGCCTAGATTAAAGGCATCATTTTCAAAATTAGACTATAAAATGCCATGAATCATGGCAGACTCGTAAAAAGTTGGTGAAAATATCTGCCACTTAGCACAATGACGAAGTAAAAATTATACCAAGACCTCGTTTTGGTCGTAAATCATTGATATCTTTTATCTAGGCCAGTTATTATTGGAAAACAAATGTTATGCTTTATTGATTCAGTTTTGAAGATTCACTTTCTTCGTGTATTTGATAACATCGACGATTTTATCGGATGCGTGACAATAAGGAAGTATTTAATCTATGTATCATTAAGTAACCGGGTTTCCGGTAGGTCTTTTTTGATAATATTTGTCTTCTAAAACAAAGGAACTTCTAACGCTTTTTGGGTGCACGAATGGGGGGAAAATAAGTAATACATATTTTTTTATGTCAAATGGTTTTAATGAGTGTGGTTATCAAGATTAAACTGTCATACACCGAGCGGTCACCGGTGACCGCAACCTATTGCTCTGTAATTGTGTCTATAATGACGGTACTCAACGAGTATAAGAGTGTGTACCAAATATTAGATTGATCTCAGAAATAGAATAAAAATACAAATTACTAAAGACCAAAGAAACAAACAGGGCAAACTAAATGCTAAGGAGGCTGGGCGCGTGAGGAAGCGAAGCGCTGCCTCCTCACAGCCCAGCCGTCTCCGGCTCCGACTCGAAGTGCAGGAGTAGGAACGGGGTGGTTTTTAGTCAGTAAGAGTCTGACACTCCCTTCCGCCTCACCCAGGCGGGAGCAGTCATTCGATGATTTTCCCCCCTTAACACATTAAACGCCATGGGGGTCACCGGTGACCGACGTTAGCGGACGATTTGCCTTCAGCAGTTTTTTATTGGCAGTCAAAGCCTTAAAAAAGAGCAAACTAATTAAAACTGTGTAACTACAAGAAAGGTTTTGGGATAAAGTCAATGGCGCTCATGGTAGTGCGCATGCGACAAGTACGTAATTTACTGTCCGAAGTCCGAAGTATTTAAACTCTAAAGAAAAATCTAGATCTTTCTTATATGCATATTATCTGATCAGAGAACATTTCCTCATACGTTCCGAAATACAGATAAATGTGGAATTTAGTGTCTACACAAAGTGATAATTGAATATTCATGTTCCGCTCATGATGACTCAATGATGTCTGCTTGTATAAACGGCAACTTCCTACGTTTTTCTATTCTAACAAACAATTTGTTAAAAAATTAATCTTACATTTTCAGACTATAGAATTAACCCTGACACATGAGATTTCTAAATGGGAAGTGAACAATATTCACATCTCAAACTGTCTATATCCGAGACCTACAAAAAAATTGTAGCCTATACATATTTAAACATTCCTACCGCTGGAATAAATTTGGACCTACCAAAAATATGTCACACCCTGTCTACAAAAATAGTTCACGGGGTTAAATGGAGAAGCCTGCCAAGTTGAATACAACAATTTTACATTCGTACTAAGTAGGGCACTTTTCGTTGTAAATATATAAGCATGCCAAGTTATTAAAGTGCCCTAGTTTTTTTTGTTTTTACGGAACCACCATTAACAAAAATATGTACAATTCGTGACATTTGCGAGTTTAATTGCAAAGGGGTCAATAATTTTTCCCATTACCGTGGTTATGAGTAGTTAGAACTGTTTAGGAAAGTATTTTTAGCTATAAAAACGTAATATAGTTACCTACTTTGTAACTTTCCTTGAAAGTCCTTCCTTTCCTTAAAGGAAACTCAAACATTTTTGACGCAGTTAAATCATTAGACGCCATTAATTTGAATTCAATTTAATGAAGTTACGATTACTAGTAATACAACCGACAAAACACGTACACACAGCCACACATCAACCTATACAAAACCAGTTTATCCTGGTGTCGCGTCGCATCATCTAACCGCACAATTAACGATCAGTTTATACTGGTTATGTAAAGCTCGATGTGTAGCCGTGTGTACCTAACTAAAACAGATTAATTTTGAACTTTATGGTTAAAGAAATAAATTTTGATTGACTTACATCTAGCTCCAGTTCCAGTTTATTGATCTCATCGGTGGCTGCGTTCAGCTTCTCGAGCTCCACCTGGAAGTTATTGAAGAACTTGAGACAATCGCATGGCACACGCACATTGTACTCCCAAACGAATGGTAACAGCAAGCAACATGTAGAGACGGGAAACATCCGCGACATTACTATAGATTCATCAACTTTTATCACCATACAAACATTTATCACTTATGTCTAGATAAAAGACAAAATATCACACTTTATCAAACTGTCTGTACCTTATACGACGAACGTTTCCTGTCCCTACAAAAAGCGAACTAAAAAGCATTACTTACATAGTTTACGCCCATTTCATTAACTATTGTGACGATATTATTATGATATATAACACTAATAAAATAACTAAATAAATGCTAAATTACATTTTATTTCAAATTAACATAGTTACATTATAATCATAATCCATACATGCGATAAATTTTACGTTACAAAAATATTTTATTACAGATTTAGCAAAATTTTTTTTATAAAAAGAAAAAGAGATTTTTTGAATACGTTCTTTTTTTAAACTCAGCCGAATAGCTACGCACCTTTATAGTATGTTAAAAAGAATAAATTGTGATACATAGATATTTTAATAGTAAGTAATAAAATAATACTTAATTATGAGACAATAATAGTAATAATGGAATGGTTCAGTTGTAGGTACTATTTATTATATGGTTTGACCTTTAATATAATAAATCGTAATATGAACACGTTAACTTTTGGTAAAGTTAGTCACTTAGCTATTTTCGTAACTCACATTAGGCCGCTGGGATAATTAATGATTTTTATTTAAATATAAAAATTACAATATGAGATTACATATAAATGAGTTAAAATTATTTAATAAGTTACTCCTCATTATGGTATTGCAAACATAAAAAAATAATTTCCGCAATAACAAAAATCCTCTCCGGTGGTCGAATTCTAAATGCTGACTACAAAAATACAACATCAACATGTTTATTTAGCATATGTTGAAAATTACAATAAAAACAATGATAGAACATTATGCAACACGGAGATTCAATGAACCTTACTCGCAATAATAATGTAATATATTTATTTATATTAAAAAATAGTTACATTAATTAATGAAAATAATGGTTTATCTGTGTGATGTTTGACACTAACTAATTTACTAAAATAAAAATATATGTAACTTAAGGATTGCATGGTATAGTGGAACATCAGTATAATTATGTTAGATAGACCGGGTAAAAAGTAAGTAAGTAGGCACAGTACACATTCCAGTTTTTTAAAGCGATGAAATCTAAAGTGAGACTTTATTTTGACAGAATACAGATTATTATCGATGCTAAAATCAAGAATACGCTTCATAGAGCAAAAGGTTATAATTTTACATCAGTCCAATTACAAATGTTAGTGTCAAACTTCACATATATAATGAAATAATTAAAAATATAAACAAATAATTCTTTAATAGTGATTTGTGGCCTTCTCATTGTTTTCAATTGTTGCATTCCTTAGGCCTTTACAAAAATATAAACAGATGCAATACAAAAACACAATTGTACAAACAAAATATAATTTTAAACTTGAATAATAATTACGCAATTGCTGTTTGTTTAATCTAAAGACAAATTGCTATATTAATCATTGACCTCAGAATTATTAAAAATATTATTTCAAGTGATAATTATTCCATACAACACATCCAAGTTAATGATATAATATTATTGCTTTTAAGCTTTATATCCTGGGGTTATACAACTACCAAATAAAATTCAAACGTTTAATTATTTAGTAAGTCTGCTCAGCAGTAGGTAAACAAAACGATAATTAATTATTGCTAATTCTTTGATAAGACTTTAAGTTGATTGACGAGAAAGTTTGTATATTCCATCAATCAGCATAAAATGTGATGTATCTTTATAAAAATAGGCTGAGTACCTACCTAATAGTTTTGTGAACATAATAATTGTCTTTATTGTATCGTGTATTAATGCAACAGTCAAGTTCTCACATGGAAATTTACAAAATATAGTAAAAATGGCACATTAACTATTCTGAAAAATAAGTTAGTAGATGTGAAATATATACGCCTAATCATTAATTAATACAATTTCCAAATTAACAACTAACAATTTAACTCGAAAATTGACAAACAATGTTGTGATACATTATTGTAAATTATTTTTTGTGGACAGGAAACAGTCCTATAAGGTACCAAAACATATACACACAGGAAACATGTAGAACAGAAACCTACACATCCCATATACACGCTCCGAATATACGACAACAAGATCAATATACAAACATGTGTATTCATAAGTGTTTTGGACCAATCAGTTCAAATCACTATCACAAATGTATTTGCCAGAGACGAACCGTCGCTTTACGAGGGACAGTCGGTAGCCGCTGCCTATTAGTTCAAACTCAATGCCGGAGAGGGTCGCGCCCTCGCAATTGAATTGCGCCGAAATCGTTGCTTTGCTAGACGGGCCATTGCCCAGCTCGAAGCGCGCCTTCAGCGAGCCTACGCCTCTGTCCTCCGAATGCTGCGACAGCTCAGTGAAGCGCCACATTGCTTGCTCAGTTTCTCCACTCCATGCGGTTTTCGGCATTGCAATCACGTTCTTAACTCCCCCATTCATAGGCACGCACACAGATACGTTCAGCAGAGGAGAAGGCGGACTCATTGCGTGCAAATTATATTTATAATCGACTTTTAAGTCAGTATGATCTTGTTCACATTTCCAATAAGATACCATTTGAAGTGGACAGGATGCGGCGCCCGCTTTAGGTCGGACTTGGTATTTAAGTATATCTACGTTGAAGTACTGCGCTGTAGGATTCTTTTCAGACTGCCGTTTCAGCAGTGATGTTAAAGCTGGCATGTTAAACTCAACCACTGTGTTGTCACGAGTCGACATCATCGCGTTAATACTAATCAATTGTTTGTTGGGTAGCACATTGTCCAATCTATGAATGTTTTTCAGTCTAAAACATAATTTAGCTGGGTTCGGATTGTTAGCCAAGACGCCCACGATGCCAGTGGGAAAGGAGAGCATCATATCTCCTGACATTTTGACTTGGCACTTTGATTCTTCCGTGCCACGGAAATAGGAATGGATAATCTCATGGAAAGCGACAGCCAATGGTATAGTATCCGCCATACCGATAGTAAGCGGTGAAGGACCGCGTGACCCCGAGGAGCCGGCGGTGCGGAAGTCACCTTCAGACCGTCGCGAAGGTGGACGAGGGAGCGAGATGGATGACATCGTAGGAGTGGAAGTTCGGATGTTTGTTTGGCCCATTTCTCCTACTTCCGAAAAAAGATCGCCAACTTCAGCATTAGAAACAGGAGTAGGGCTTTCAAGTAAATGTGATTGATTGCCTTGCAAAGGGGCATAGGGATTGGAAACATTGCCATGTGGTGACGCAGGGTTGCTGACTGTCGGACTTTGAAAGAAGTTCAGGTCTAATAGATCACTGCTTGCTTTGCTAGTGTTTGCGTTAGACCCGCGCCTGTTTGTGCCAATTTTGTACAGAGATATATTTTCGACTGTAGCTCTAAGCTCATCTACACTAGCTGATATTGGATTGCAACCATTACTTATGGGTTTAATTTCTACATGGATCTTCTGTTCCCTCTCCTCTTCTGAGTCTGAATCTGTAGAGGAGTACACACTACCTTTTTCATCTTTGGGTCTAATACAGTAACCTTCTTCATCAACTTCTGGGGAATTCATGAAATCGTCTTTTGTTGGTACCTCTTCCTCTTTCTCTTCTAAATCAGACTTTTCACCAGTATTTGAGTTTTCTGAAATTTCATCCTTCTTCTTTTTTGGTTTTTTCAGTTTAGGTTTAGTTCTTCTACTACGCAAGAACCATTTAGATTCTCTGAGTGTAGTTCTGCCCATGTTGTCATCTTTGTCAGGTGCTACTGGGGTGGCTGGTGTACCACTGGGGCTGGATGGTGCAGAACATGGCGCCGCACCCTCGATACTTCCACTAGGCTCCTCCTTACTTTGAAAATTTGGGGTAAACAAATTCAAAAGTGAGGTAGTTCTCCTTGAAGTCTTACTTGCAAATGATGGCTCCTTCTTTGGTGCCTTAGCTGGTTGTGCAGGTTTGTGTGACCCATTTGAGACAGTTGATATCTGGTCAGCCTCTGATATAGAGTTGTTAGCTGATCCAGGCTTAGGTAATGAAAGAGGTAGTTCAACTAAAACTGCCTTCTCTATTGCATTATATTTCTCAATAAGGAACTGCTCAAGCAGTTTTTCAGCAGTTAATTCCAAGCATTGGTGTTTGAAATCCCGATGCACTTGTCCCATCATATCATGATTGTTCTGAATAATATCTGCATATGAGTTAACAAACTGTTTCATTTGTTTGAGATGTGCTTCTTCAACATCTTGGAAGTGTTTGCAGGTCTGGGTCATTTTCTTTTCAAAGTCTTGTTTCACCAGGTTGTACTTCTCAGCTAATTGCTTGTAATCTTCATGCAGCTTCTTAATCTTAACCTCAGCCTTCTCAATATCTTTAGCAGATGCATTATCTTTCCTCAGTTTCTCTAGCTCAGCTGACTTACTGGTGTACACATCCTTAGCTTTCTGTAAAGCTTGTTTGGTGTTCTGTATCAGTAACACTACCTCTAGTGTGTTAGACTCAGAGTCTTTAACAGCTTTGTGCTTCTTATGAAGCTCCTCAGCATACCTGGCAACATCTTTGACAAGTTCACTCAGTTTCTGAAACATGTGCTGGTGTAGATTGGACAGTTTCTCGGCAGAACATTTTAATACGCCCCAAAATGGAGCGAACGTGCCTTGCGCGCAATTACTATTAGCTTGTTTCGCTAGTTTAGCTAAAGATTTCGAATTGGTCTCTTCTATATTCGACCTTTCTCTAAGGTACTCTGAGAGCTCTTTGCTGGCAATGAGTCCGTATTTCATGTTTTGATATAAGATATCGTATCCATTGTGCTCGTTGGCGAAATAATCGACAAAGTTGACACTCATCTTTGCAGTTAAAAGGGCCTACCAAAACAGTTATTCAGTACATTATTTTTCACTCACTGACCTGTATTCTAGGGTCGAGCTCAGTATCACCATTGTCGTCGGCCGGGATCGTGAATGAGGACTCTTCCATTGTAGTTAGTACTTAGGACTAGGAAGCCACCCAATCACCTAAATTACATCACCGACACAATAGCGTATAGCGTCACCTTCACTCGCTAGACACAGAACTGATATTGATTGAAAACATCACAGGCAGGGTCGTTTAATTTTATCGTTTATCACTGAATGTAGCTCCGCGTTACGTGTGTAATTTAGCAAAATAAATAATAAAATAAGAATTTTTCATTCAAGATGACGTCCACCTTCGTGACGTCAAATCATAACAATAGACAAAACCAACTTTTTAAACTACATGAACGTTGCGTGAACATGAAAGAATCTTTAGTAAGATTTTTTAATTTAGTCGATTTTTGACACAAGGTTTAATTATATTATACTTCAGTATTATCATACTGAATTATAAATTTCGTGGTCTATTAATTGCTCTATAGATTACATACATTTGGCTTTCATACATAAAGACACTAAAGAAAAATTTCCTAGTTTACACAATTAATTATCTTGATTTATATTAATTAAATTAAACAGAATAAGAATTGCGTGAAGGATCGTAGAGAGTACGCTGGTCGAACGATAAATCTACGATATCGGAAACACGGCGAGGGCGATTTGCTTGGCCACAATAGAATTGTGCAATCTTATAGACACCAACGCAGAATTGCCAGATGAAGTCGAGTTTGACTGCATGGTGACTAAGGTCTGAAAAAGGAATGAAGGTCATCGTTCAAAGATGCGCTGAGTGAATGGTGGACAATATTGTCAGGAAGACTGTTATACAGGATGTCCAGTAAATAGTGCACCGTGCTGTGAGAGGTGATAACTGGAATATATAAGCAGACCTACCTAAGCAACCCAATATATTATATGTTCAGCGAAAATGTACGGTTTCAAAACTATACACCATTTTAAGGCCTCCCCCTTAGCTCTTTATCAATACTTATAATCATGGTAAAAACCAGCACATAAAAATATAACTCAATCCTAGCCAACAGAACATCAAAAAGCGCCATTTTGGTGCTTCAGTCATTGCTAAGTGATATTACATCCGCGTTTTTTTCAACGTCCTTGGGCCATTCTCACTGGTCATAAACTTGTTTTAAACAGTGCCCCACAATATGATTTCCTTGTAAACGCCCTTTCTCTCTTCTATCAATTTAAAATTTTAATGTGCTCTATACGGTCCACATGGGCGTAGCCACACTGGGGCAAGCTGGGGCACTTGCCCCACCCTGGGCCCTGGCTCTGACCCATAAGGTGTCTGATTAAACAATGTTTTTTTTACTAACTCTAACTAACAACATCAACAATCATACTATCCGTAAGTAATTGCACAAAAAAATTGTCGACTTTGAAAAGAGCGCGATCAAAACAAAAGCACGCTCGAGTTCCCGAAAGTGCGCGGTGCGCGCGTCATTTGAAAGAGAGCCGTATTCCCTAAGAGAAAAGGTACTATGTGGCATAGTGAGCCGAGCC
This sequence comes from Spodoptera picta, assembly GCA_038387885.1. Taxonomy (NCBI): domain Eukaryota; kingdom Metazoa; phylum Arthropoda; class Insecta; order Lepidoptera; family Noctuidae; genus Spodoptera; species Spodoptera picta. The sequence continues at coordinate 2,059,226 of JAZHFQ010000002.1, forward strand.
GTCCATCACCGAGCGGTCACTCATTCCCGCGCCCCGCGAAGTGCAGACTAAAATCTTCTATGGCTCGTGGCGCGATTTGTATTATTATTTATTTTATATTGCTTGTTTTGTTTAAATTTAATTTTCTAATTGATCTTAATTTTATTTTTTGTAAATTAAGTGATACTTTCACAAGCGAGGCTGAGATGTGGTATAATTTGTGGGAAGAAAAAAATACGGACATTAATGCATTGAAGAAGATGGAACTGGTAGATGTGATCAAAATTTCGAAAATGCAATTTTATCCTAGTTTTGGCTATTTTGCTTACCCAGCCATGTACGACCTGTACAATAGAACGATCGTTTAGCACATAACGGCGAGTCAAAATGTGGCTTCGCTTAACCATGAGCGGCGAAAATCGTTTGAGCGGCCTGTATACATGCTAAGTGTGCACAGAACAAGAGTCTCAGAAACGAAAATAAATTTTTATTCTTTTGAAGTAATATTACTCATACATAATATACTTAGATAAAACTTTAATTTATAAACACCCAGTATTCATAAATAAAACTATGAAATCTGTCCTGTGTGTGATTGTTTATTTTCTGTACCTGAAAATATAAATCTCCCAAATTAAGACATTTTTTTTAATGGGACAAGCCCGCCATAACCTTCCAAAACCGCTGCAACTCCTGTAAGCCAGGATCTACAGTAGATACAACCATGAAAACACCAGAACACTGAAGTCCGGCGCGTCCCAGGGACATCAGTAACTGTCTTGGTTCCGGCAACAAAGTGAATCAGAAGAATATCTTCTGAGCATATCTTATAAGAGGAGAAGAAGAAAAAAAACTATAGTTTCTACTTCCCTCGGTGAATTACTGCAGGAGACAGATTGAATTAAGCCTAAAGGCACAAAGAAGAGACTGTACAACTGGGTGAAGCCCAGTCGCCGAGCACCACGGAAATTTGACTAATAACTAAGTGGGTCCTATGTGTGAGCTGTTATACTTACTTCCAATAATAGGTATGGCAAAAGTGCCTAAACGCACGGAAATTTCTTCTAGATTCCACAAGGTCCGTATAATAAGCTACACCTGACGAAACAATTAAATTATTTAACATAGTGTTACGTGCATATTGCCAGAGATCACACTCCCAGATTATGTGATGGGCCGACTGCTCGTATTGCAACTCCACTGTCGAACATTGGCACCATGGTGAATCAATAAGTTTAAATGAGAACAATTTGCTTTTAAAGTTGCCGTGGCCAGTAAGAAATTGGGCAACACAGTGATCCACCTCCAACCATGTCCTTTCAAGCCGCTCATGCACGGATGGGAAGAACTGATATAGGTGGCGGCCCTTAATAGAAGATGCCCATCTACACTGCCATTCATTTGGGCTCATCCCAAACGTCCGTTATTGGCTTAAACAATATAGCAATTTTATTTCGATCACGTTGTGCTAGAAAGCTTACTGACAAATTAGGTCTCGCACTGTAGTACATAGCAGCACGTCGCTGCACCTCAAGATCTACCGAAAGTACACCCGCGAGCACAGGTAGGGCTTCAGTGCTAACCGTCCTATAAGCCTTACACAGGAAAATCAAGGCTAGACGCTGGCCTTAAAGAAGTTTTCGCCGTACCGCGCCTATTGTGGCCCTATCAGCCCAGACAGATGCCCCGTAGCACACGCATCCCAGGTAGGTTGCTCCGTATATGATCCTGAGCGTAAGAAAAGAGAGACGTGGTATTTTAAAATCGCGATAGCGAATTTTTTCTTTTTGGCTTTCTCACTAATAGCCTTCATATGTTCAATGAAAGAATAGTTGTATTCCAAAACTAGACCGAGATAGCAAACCGACTCCTTTCGTTTTACGGAAACGTTGTTAAATTTAATAGACGGCCACGACTTTAGATTTCCTCTAAGCAATAGCTGGTAAGTTTTATGGGGTGTAAAAGTCAAGCGATTTCGTTCGTTCCCCATCGCGAGATCCTACTGAGACAGTATTTAGCCAAATTTAAGAGATTAACAAGTTTGAGATTAATGGCTCAAGGTACAAAAAAATCGGAGGGCCATCGCCCTCCCCCGGGCGATTTTTTTTTAAGGGGGGAAAGTCATCGAATGACTTCTCCCGCCTGGGTGAGACGGGAGGGAGTGTCAGACTCTTACTGACTAAAAACCACCCCGTTCCTTCTCCTGCACGTCGAGCCGGAGCCCCGGTTACCCGTTAGGGTCTCCGCGACTCCGAATCGGCTCCCCCGGGGGATAGGTTGGCTGCTGCCCCACCCTGAGCCCAAAGCTGGCTACGCCCATGACGGTCCATAATTGTTACTATTGTTTTTTCTAACTATCTGTATGTGTATATTATGGATGCAATAAAAACTTTGAATACTTTATAAATGTAATCTGCAAGGACATTAAAAAAAAGGCGGACAAAATCTCTTGAAAGAACTACTGTGGCTACTGGCTACACTGTGTTACACGCAGAACATCGAGACATATATAACACAGTATATATCTGTAATTTTTTTGTGCGCACTCAGTTTTGGTGCTTTAATCATTTTCTAAGTGACATTATGTCCGCCTTTTTTCACCGTCTTTGATAACCTGACGCTTTTTGTGTTTTAAAGAAAAATAATAAGTCGAAAACCTAATTAGGTATCGATTATCAAAATGTTTATAACGAAATATTATCAATGTTTTAGTCGATTACGCATGAAATGACTCTACAGTCTATGATTTTAACTCGATCATACCTAAAATGACGGGCAATAAGGAAAACAATCGGATCTTTCATTTACTCCCATAGAATATCACACATCACTAGCGCCAGTGGTTCTTTTTTGTTGATCTTTTAGTTTTGAAAGGGTAACATGATGCTTTTTGTCCAGTTTGACGTAAAACAGCTTCAATTTGCTCCAATTTCATTTTTTCATTGAAGTGGATTTTGTGTTAAATTCTTTATATGAGTAACATAACTGGTAATTGCCATTTGTTCCACGTGTCGTTATTGGTGTTACTCGTTGTTAGAGTTTGTTTCTGAGACGGTGATCGCACCCAATCTGTATGCAACTATTACGCGTCGCCTCGACTATGTCTTGCCAAGGATCATATTCGGGCCCCGGGGACGAGTATGACTTCGAGGACGATGGGTACGACGACCTGGACGAATACAGGGACAGAGACGACACGTTACCAGCAGCACCTCCAGTCGAGGACAGTGACGAAGGTATGTTTTGTTTACGATCTTTGTCTAACCCTGTTTTGGTATCTTATTTCATTAAACTTCACCTATACTCTTGTATATGTGTCCATATAGAGTTGTTGATGACATGTAAACATTGGTTATGTAATTACAACAAGGTTACCTTTATACATGGTTAACCATACTGTGGTATTCCCGCCTATTTTATAGCAACCTGTTAGGTGACGTAATTTGATCGTTTTGATGTCACTTTCTCCATAAAAATCTTATGTACAAATAGTAGTATTTGGCCAACTTTTTGATCTAATATGGCATAGTCACATGTGGCATTATTGTTAAGGACAGCATAAAAATAATACGAGATTGACAAAAATTATAGTCTGTTTGGTTTTAACTAGCTATTGAATCACACCTATAAGACCAATATAATCACCAAAAAAACTATCTGCTTATCACCAGGAACTGATAACAGTTTAACCACTTTTATTATTACCACTCATTCATCTTAGAGGGAAATAAAATATGCTAATTCATATATTTTTTATTCTATGAACTTACTTCTGTGGAAATAATTTTAAAATACACTAGGTATATAAAATTATTGTATTTAATTCATAACAAATTATGTATATTAACTTTCAAGGATATATGGACATCCCACTCTGATTACCAAAACTCATCTATTTATGAAATATGTAGGTATTATTTTACCCTTTATAGGTAGGTAGAGGTGCACATTATGAGCACTTAATGCCAATGTACAATGTAATGTAACACCCACTTTTTATGTTATGAGTCCCATGTAAATATGAGCCTATTATAAAAAAAACAATAATTAACTTATAAACACATGTTAAGGGACTTCCATTACTAGACAAAAAATTATTCAGTCAGCTTACTTAGTACTGTCCTTCAGTCAGTTTATGCAGCTGTTACTACCTTATTTCATTTATCATACGTAAAACATGTCATATCTATGATGGCATATCTGTCAAGGTAACATAATTCACACAGTTTGTATTGAATTCATGAGTCTTTATCTTCCTGTGGGCATGTCCATTATCAAAGACAAGTTAATAATAAATACACATACACAATACTGTTACCACAGACACCATGATATACAGATTCAGTGTTTTATTTTTAATAGAGAATTTTATTGTTAAAATGGTAAATGTTTTGGCTAGTAGGTACCACAGGCTGTGGATAGTCCCTATCCACAGAATAGGGATGCTGACAGGGTATGAAAATTAAAAATCTAATTAGTCTGTAAGTTAGGAAATGAAAAAATATTGACACATATTTTTTAATTTTGTCAGATAATAAAACAATACTTAGATAAAACAAATCAAAGTTTAGGAGGCTAAAACATCATTTCTATGTATAAACTGTACAATATGTACATAGAAGTGATGTCACGTGACATTTCAAATGATTTGTTTCTATAATAAAATAAAAATGTGTCTAATGATTTAAAATAATCTACCATACAAACATTTAAATATAAATTAGGCATTATAATTGGTTTTATAGGAATTAAATACATTCATGAGCTTAACCTAATTTTATTAGTAACCAATAAAATTGGCATCCATGTTAGGACATTATGGTATACATATATCTTTTGATCCCTGGAAAAGGAATGATAATTACAAAATTATTGAAAGAAATAATATTTCTGATGCAGCATTTTGGTTGTTTTATAACTCGCAATACAGTACATAATGGTACAAGAATATTCTGTGTATTTATATCCTATTTATATTTATTTCAGACACAGAAGAAGCCAGTGAGACAGACATACCCCACAATGATGAGCCGCTGGAAGTTAAAGAACAGTATGTCAACATACATTATATTATTAAACTAAATATTTTAAAATTTCACCTTTTGCGTCTCTAATCTACAATCTGTAGCAATATCTTATAAAGATCAAAACTTTTGATTATCCATGGTTTAATCTTCTAGTATCAGTGAATCAAAAGTATATTTTGTTAAAAGTGAAAATTATATCGTTTTTAAGTTTTTTATTGTTTCTTTATGGTATTATATTTCCAATAACACAAAAAAAATATTGTCCTGGTGAATATGTACATAGTTAATACTCTATCATAGTTATTTTAATATTTTCAGATTGTACCAAGATAAATTGGCTAACTTGAAGAAACAGCTGCAGCAGCTCGAGGATGGCATTCACCCAGAGTTCTTGAGGAGGGTCAAACGGCTAGAACATCAACTAAATGAGAGGATCAGAATAAATAAAATATATAGGTTAGTAATATGTAGTATTCCTAAATTATATACAAGCCAGAATACTGAATTTTATTGCAATAGAGTAACAAATTACAATTTTTATCAATATCTTAAACTCAAACTCTTTTGTCAATAAATTATTATGTTTTACTGTATTTTTTACTGTTATAGGGAACACATGTATGATGTAGTTGAAAGAGAATACATAGCAGAGAAGAAGGCAGCGGCAAAAGAGTTTGAAGAAAAGAAGATAGAGTTAAGGGAAAACTTACTAAATGACTTCGAGGATAAGAGGAAAATGATTGAGAGTGAGAGGCATAGTATGGAGCTGAATGGAGATTCTATGGAGGTAAGAAATGTACATTACATAAATATGTCTTATTAAAGTACAAGAGTCACACTTGTTTCATTGTATACATACTTTGCTGAATAATGTATTTATATTAAATGTTTATATAAACATTTCATAAGCAAAACATAATACCGTTCAGTTGTAAATAAAGTCTTATATCCTCAGGTGAAACCAGTGATGAAGCGAATTCTTAGACGGCGAGCGAATGAGCCAGCGCCTGCACCTGAGAAACGGCGGAAGCCCCTCACGACGACGCTCACGTTCCAATTGGATGAGCGAGACATCGAGGCAGACCTCCGCGCCATCTCGCGGCATTCACCGCCACCCAGGCATCATGCGCCAGCGCACAACTCCACGCAACCCAGGAAGCATTTAAATTCTAATAGTTGTGAGTATCACTTATGAACATTTTTGTTATTAACTTATGAAACAGTTGAAATCGCTATTATTTTCCTAAAAATAAACTAAAGATTCACCTATATCTTTATCCACATTCTATGTAGATTTTTTTACTTTCCGCCACATTCCTATGTCTAGTTATGCAAGACATTATGAGGATATTGTAATTTCCAGGTGATTCACCAGTTCGAGACAGCGGTGAGACCACGGAGACGCGAGTGGAGGATGGCAAGCTGCTGTACGAGCGTCGATGGTACCATCGCGGCCAGAGTGTGTCAGTGGAGGGACGGGATATGCCCAAGTTCCCTGGACATATACATGCCATTACTGATGAGGCGGTATGTCTTTCATTTATACATTAACTAATTTGCAATTCCTAGTTTCATTGTGTAATTAAAACTTCACGAATTATGACTTAATAACTACTTCAGAAATTCACTTTTGTAAACCTCATTAAAATCTATTAGGTCGCTTTTTTAGTTTATCACCAACAAACAGACTGATATAACATCCTTGTACCTCTAGAGATATGCTGAGTGTAACTTTATGACAATTGAATTTTTCACATTCTATTCCGCAAAATGACTTCATGTGATCTATTTATTATTACAGATAGTGGTAAAAAAGAACAACGTGGAGCGAGTACGGATATACATATCTCAGTTAGCTCGCGGAAAAGTAACATTAAAGCGGAGAGCTTCATAGACTGTACAGAAGAACTTAGGCTACGTTACTAGTGCATACGCTAGCGTGTGGAGTGATTGACTGCCAGGCAGAGTGAGTGCAACAAGAAAACATACATGTATGTAAACATTTTTACAACTCTGTTGTCCAACAAATAAGAATTTATTAGTGTTGCTATCTTTTTTGGTAGATGAAGGAGATAAAGACAGAATATTGTTGAATTGTAACTTTTTTATAAACTATACATAATACTTTGATGAAAATAAATTTAGGATGAGTGTAAAGTGATGAACTGGCTTAGTAAGACTTTGTTTTATGTTTAAAGTTGCGTTCTGATTGGCCGGGTCTAATGAACCAACCAATCAGAGCACTTCGATTACTTGTGTATGTATAGGGATGATGACAAGGTGTGAAAATTAAAAATCGACTTAGTCCGTAAGTTAGGTAATGAAAAAATATTAGACACGTACTTTTTATTTTGTCGTCTAAGAAAACAATACTTAGATAAAATTAATCAAAGTTTAGGAGTGGGAGGTAGCTACGTCATTTTAGAGTATAAATCGTACTCAAAAGTGACGTCGTGCGATATTTCAAATTAATATGTCTTCGAAACTATTCGCTTCCGTAAAAAAAATAAAAAATATGTGTCCAAATTTTTTTAATAATCTACCAGACGGATATTAAAATAAAAATTAGCCATCTACTCTGTTCGAGACATTCTTATGGCGCATATGTTATAGAAAACTTGCCCATGCACAATTTGTATAATTTCACTCACAATGATTTAACAAATACAAATTACAAATTACTATTTATTGCATTCTTCTACTGTTTCCGTTTATGTCTAAAACTATAAAGAAATATACATTTTTATACATGCTGCCTCGTTGGCCGAGTGGTCGCAGGTGCGACTGCCGGGCAAGGGGTCTCGGGTTCGATTCCCGGGTCGGGCAAAGTATTACTGTGTTTAAAAAAATATCTCAGTCGGCTCACCCCCTATTACATGGCATTCATAACATAAATAGTGAAAAGTAGGTGTTACATTATACAGTGGCATAATGTGCACATCTGCCACCCCTTCGGGGATAAAAGGCGTGATGTTATGTTATGTTATTTTTATACATCTGTCATTTTGATTCCGTCTTTCTCTCTTTGTACGGAAGAAAAAAAGATAGCAATAATTTCTTTTAGCATAGGTTATCATCTCCGCCTACTATCGTTGGATGACAGAGACGACACGGATTAAACGGTTCTCATTAAGTTTTTGTAACTATCGTGAGACATACTAAATTTAACTAAAATCACGGGTTACTCACGTGAATATACTGAGAGCTGCGTGACGTTGCCGCGACCGCACACGCTGCTCATGAGGAACAACCGCTCTGTGGTTCGTAACTAGTAGAGCTTTTCTCAGTATATTCACGTGAGTAACCCGTTATTTTAGTTAATTTACTTCTCATTAAATTCTAAAAGCAAAAGCAATACTTTGTATTCTGTACACAAAAGTAATTTTCATAATTTGTTTGGAAACTAATTTGATTATGAATTTTATTTCATTTATTATTCCAAACATGTTTCATGTGATGATAAATCGATTGTAATTATCTTATTGGCACATTTAAATTATGAATTTTTATTTCTTATACTTACTATAAAATGGTTTAGTAATTTGTTAAATTATCTATGAAACAGTGTTCTATGTTCACATTGGTTTTCCAAGTTAATCTGTTTTTTGTAAATTATCATTGATTGTGTTGTGACAAAATAGTCGAATTTATACAATCCTATTTTGTTGTAAACTACCACAGACTAAAAGAACAAACATCAAGGAGTTTACAAATTGTATCATACTCATTTCGGGTAAAGATTTGGGGTCTTGTATGTTGTATATATTATATACACTGCAGAAGTTTTTCGTATAAATCTTTTGGTAGTACTTATTGGTGTATTGCCAACACAATGTCAATTTTATAGCTGACAAAATATGATACATTTTTCCTTTTCCATAAGTTCTCAAGGTCAGTTATCTCTTATACTTGTATGGATTAATTAATTTCCGATGTTCGTTGAACTAACTTTGAAACCAACTTCAAAAAGGTTTTTTTCACATTAAGCATTATTTTCTATCTGCTTTTTGTACTAAGAAGACTCCAAAGCTAAACCTTATACAAATGTTTACACTTACTACAACCCATGGTCCATAGATGTCATCAATACATTTGATTTCATGGTACAACATTGCTGGTCCTACATTGACTATGATCTCAAAACTGCACAACTTTGTCGTATGTATTGTTCGTTTGTGTTATTTATAATTATGAATTTAGTTGCCTGATTGAATAAGGAGGTCTAAAGTTTTTAATAAAAGAGTTTGGTTTTGTTTCTAAAAATGGAATGTTGGTAAAGTTTTGTCTCTTTTCAGAATAGATTTTTAGTGCAATTCAAACAATCATATGCACACAATGCATTTAACAAATAATATTATTATAATTGAATGTTACTGACAATGAAATAGAAAATAATATTATGTTGTGTGACTTTTTCGTATAACTTTAGATTTGAAACTATGCGAAAATGTTATCAAAGAATTGCTATTCACATTCAGGGTAATGTTATGCTATGATAATAGACTTAGCATAACACCAAGTGCAATTTAATATTTGTATAGTAACTTTCGTGAGACATACTAAATAAATTATTATGTTTTCGGCTTACTCCCGTAATAATTTGACGAGGAACTCGACTAGTTTCAAGCCATGCTAGAGGCATGAGAGCGGCGACTGTCGCGCTGCTACTGTAGTAGCAGAAGAGTAGCAGCGCGACAGTCGCCGCGTCGCGGGTCGCAAAATGCTGCTCATGAATATGAGCCTCTAGCATGGCTTGAAGCTAGTCGAGTTCCTCGTCAAATTATTACGTGAGTAAGCCGAAAACATAATCAATTTAATATTGAAAATAGCATTTTAATATTCGGCGTCATAGAAAAATCTGTTTAATATCCTCAAAGGAACCATTCATTTTATGCATGTCGAAACTGTTGGCCTCCACTTTCGAATTTAAAAATGTTTTATTTAAGCACTGTTTAGCGAGACATGTACATACTAAGCATATGTTTACTATGTGTCTTCCACCTGGCCCAGCCAAGGAAAATTGACAACTCAAGATGCAGTATTGAAAAAAAAATATGTAAATAATGTACAGTGTTTGTAGTATATGATCAAATGAGGTTCTATGTAAATGGAGAATTTTCTACTGTCCATTTTATTTCAGATTTTTTTTATATATTTTTGTGATTTATTATTGTAAATGAGTTGTGAATTGAGATGTAAATAGTATGAGACGTTTTTACGTATTGTAAATGATATTGAGACAAGATCTTTTAATTATATAATGTAATATAAGTTAGCTTTTGTTTTATTTGTTCCTGAATTACGGTGAAAAGTAAGTATACTAGATAGATGAGGTCAGTATTCTAAGTAAAAAGAAACATCACCTGAAAGCCAGTGTGTAGTGTGCAGAGTATATTTTCTCGAAAACACAAGTTGGTTGCCTTCTGAATGGAAAACATCCAAATTAAACAAGTCCAAAGAAGTCCTTATGTAAATACAAGCGCATAAACACGAAATCAAAGCCATAATCATCTCATTTTCCGTTATCCGACAACTGTAGAGGTAAATTTAAGTAAAAAGTATCTTCATGTACAAAGCAAGTTAATGGTGCTGTCATGTGATTGCGGGGTCGTTGAGTATCGCGGCTCAGGCTTGTATGTGTTAACCTGTTTGATTCGAGAGTTATGCAACTTTGATGAAAATGACTGCGAAGTCTAAAAAAAGAATAACAGTCTCGTGTCAGCAATGTGTTGCCATTGTGTCCTGAGATGAGGTTTGTAAGCACTGATCGCTTATTATCAGGTCGTTTATCTACTCGTCGATTCTTCTATCCCACAATTTATTTTTGGAAACTCATTCTAGAGTTTTTTCGTAATACCTAATAATAGCTTAAAAATGTGTACCTACCAAAGTCCTATATTTAACCCTTGCAATAGGGTTTTAGGATAAACGTAATGTCTCATGCCTACCGCGGCTCGGTTCGGAGCTGGATGTGGAACGGGGTGGTTTTTAGTCCGTAAGAGTCTGACACTCCCTCTCGCCAGTCTCGCTCCGCCCAAGGTGGTTGAAGTTATTTGATAATTTATGCGCCTCACAAAAATCCACTTCTTGCCTCACTCTGACGGGAGGAGCCATTCGACGATTTTCCTCCCTCAAAAAATCCCTTGCAACAGGGAATCTATGTAAAAAAAGGTAGATTATCAAGTCTGTACCTACCTACTGGTTGAGACATGTACAAAATATGTGCTCATGTCGATTTTGGCTTACAAGATAATCGAGCTGATTTGCATATATTTCGGGCGTGGTACAAGATACGAACTGATTTATGGCCGACGAATGTTCTTATTTGTTTATGATGTTCACAGGTTCAATATACAAGTTTATAGCATTCGATGTCAATGGTCTTTAGCATTTGAACACGCGTAGTCTTTTATTTTTTTATAGATAACTAGCTTTTACCCGCGGCGTCACTCGCGTCACTAGAGGATAAAAAGTAGCCTATGTGATATATACCAATACACACAGCGCCATCTATACCAATACTTTTGTTTTCCCTCGGGAATATCATATTTTTCCGGGATAAAACGTACCCTAGTATTTAATCCGGACTTCTAACTTTACGTCTGCAAAAATTCAAAGCAATCAGTTTAGTAGTTACGGCGTGAAAGCGGAACAAACAAACAAACAAACTCACTTTCCAATTTATAGATAATATTAGTAAGGACTAGTAAGGATAAGGATTTTATTTTCCAATAGCCTAGTAGATAAAGTTAAATAATACTACATCCTACTTCTTATTTTTAGATAGGCTTGTGCCAAATTAACACTTAATGTCATAATATTAGAGGTACCCATTTAATATTCAAAATTGAATGTGGATTCTTTAGCCGATATTTGAGCACAATATTATTATTCGACTTCTACATACAGTTTTATGCTATTTATCGCACTTGTAACGCCTTGGTGGTTCCAGGTGTCCATGGGCGGCGCTGATTGCTTACCATCAGGTGATCCGTCTGCTCGTCTGCTTTACTGGCTTATACTATATAAAAAAATTACAAATGCCATTCGTGTTTACTAAAGAAAGTTCTAATTGTAGACTATTTTTATTGTTCTCAGGATAGGGGCTTCCGAACTTTACGAAGTACTTACACAATCATTACAATGACACTCCCTTGTGTTTTTTTTTACCAAATTCTCTTCGTTGACTACGTTGTCAGCTATAGATACTTGTTTTACTGCCTCGTTGGCCGAGTGGTCGCAAGTCCGACTGCCGGGCAAGGGGTCTCGGGGAATAGTGCCCGGTATTTGGCAATAGGCTAACCCTATTACATACCCGAGCGTACGGCGCGTCGCGTTCCGCGCGCGCCTCAAAGAGCCATCAGACCACCACAGATGGGGCCCAATACGGCCGATGCCGATTCGGAGTCGCGGAGAACCTAACGGGTAACCGGGGCTCCGGCTCGACGTGCAGGAGAAGGAACGGGGTGGTTTTTAGTCAGTAAGAGTCTGACACTCCCTCCCGCCTCACCCAGGCGGAAGAAGTCATTCGATGATTTTCCCCCCTTAAAAAAAAAAAAACCCTATTACATGTCGCGGAGAACCTAACGGGTAACCGGGGCTCCGGCTCGACGTGCAGGAGAAGGAACGTGGTGGTTTTTAGTCAGTAAGAGTCTGACACTCCCTCCCGCCTAACCCAGGCGGGAGCAGTCATTCGATGATTTTCCCCCTTAAAAAAACCCTATTACACGGTACTCATAATGTAGGTAGTGAAAAGTGGGTGTTACGTTGTACAGTAGCATTAAGTGCCGTAATGTGCACCTCTGCCTATCCCATCACGCCTTCAAAAGGCGTGATGTTATGTACTAGTTTTTTTAAACGGTTTTATTTAACAACAACTTTATTAGCGGTAGATACGTATCTGTTAAGTAATTAGTTTTTGTAGTCATTAACGTCATAGGCTGTGTCGTTGATGTTTGTACGATGTTGAGCATTAGTAGTACCTATTTTACTCCTACAGTTATCTTATAACTTGGACCAAACACCGAAAAGCACGTCTAGATTATTATCGCCAGATTTATTGAGATGCTACTCTTTTACCAAATTCTTTACCGAATGTTCAAAGTGTTAAAGTTCAACATAAGTCATAACTAATGCGGTTTTACATACAGATAAAAAAGTAGATAATGACTTGTTGATGGTAAAATGCGGCACTTTTTTATTGCAGATTCTAATCTCGTGGGTGTCGTATTATGATCGTCATGGTTCGGAGAATTAATTGTGATTAATTGTTATCCTAGTAAATTCGCCTTTTTTACCGCGGGAGCGAACTGTGTACGACGTATCTAAGAATCCTGATAAGTGAGTATCCAAAAAACTAACCGGTAAGATCATTAAATCAATTATGTTGTACCTACGTTTGACTACCTTATTCGACTAGGTAACTCGATTAATTTCAAGCTATGTCAGAGCTCATACATAGGCCACACATGTTGACTACGCGTTACTTGTGTTGCCCAGCCCCAGCCAACTTACTTTTACAAATATTTCTATAGAACGGACCCTTATTAATTTCGAAAGCATTTTAAAAAGTATTTACTTCCGTCCTTAGCATCCGTCATAATACTCGGTGATAGTTCTATTACTTTATAGTACAATTTGAGGTTTTTAACAGGGAAGGGAAGGTATTTGTAACAGCACTCTTAATGAGAGGTACATGGGACTGAGATAGCATTTAAGCAATGCATTTATTTACTTATTTTTTTCGTCATTAAGCCTATAACTGCCGATAAAAACTGTTAAAGGCTAATACTCCGCTAGTGCCCGACACGGCATCCATGTGCACCTAGGTAGTTAGTAGTTACTACCACGGCTTAAGTAGCCAAGACGTAGTAGTAACGAAGTCGTTAGTTAGGACATTGGTTTACACTTCCATTGAGTAGCAAAACATCTTAATTTAGGAAAAATACAATTCGATACGATGTGTTTTAACTGTTTCAAGTGCAAAAACTTGAGCCAATCAAACGCTTTTTTAAAACTACTTCAGTTTTTGCTTGAAGTAGCACTTACTGAGGTTTGAAGTTTTACTTATTTTTGCCTAGATTTTGGACATTTCGTTCATGCATGACTCAAATTATTTAAAACCTCTTACGACACTTGACCTCTGTTTACCTGCCCGTCATTGACCATTAGAGTGCAGCTAATTTAGTTTAAACTGTTTATGGTAAGCTACTGGTCTATCAACACCTTTGTGGTCAGCACAAATATTAGTTTTACCTCTATAGATTAAATACGTGTAGGTGCACACATACGAGTACATGTTTTGGAAATTATTATGATTGGTGTGGGAGTTTGCAATTGAAAGTACCGTTTTAGTTAGCATATTGTGAGTTATAGTGTTTCATCCATCCATCAACAGCCTATAAATGCCCACTGCTGAGCAAAGCCTCTTCTCACATGGAAAAGGTTTGAGCATTAGATAATCACCTCGCTTACTCAATGCGGGTTGGCGATTTAAAACTTATAATTAGCAATTATAAGCCCAGGTTTCCTCACGATGTTTTCCTTGACCGTTTGTCAGTAGTATCCAGATAATCTTAGAAAGTACATGTAAGTTGGAAAAAGTCACATTGATATTTACTGTTAGTAGGTTTCGAACCCGCACCCTCATGCATGAGAAGCGGACGTCTTAAACCTCCGAGCCACCACGACATGACATGATGAAGCTTTAGTACTTACTTCAATGTAATTATTGGAGGAGGAAGAGCCTGTACCCTGGAGGTTTAAGATGAAAGACGAAATGTACCAACGGCAAGTACCAATGTGACTTTTTCCGAGGTATATGTATAGACACCACTGACAAACGGTGAAGGAAAACATCGTGAGGAAACCTGGGCTTATAATTCTAATTATAAGTTTGAAATCGCCAACCTGCATTGGGTAAGCGTGGTGATTAATACTCAAATATTCTGCGTGCGAGAAGAAGCCCTAGGTCAGCAGTGGCCACTTATAGGCTGTTGATGATAATGATGATGATGATGAAGAGCCTGCCCATTTATCCCCAAGCGGTCACCGGTGACCGCTCTCCGCTAACTACATTATAGACTTTATTTCCGATGTTTAGAGACTACTTTTGTATGAAAAATTTTAGGGGATGATATTTCAACAGGCTGTTCAGCCTGTGAGACAGCGTGGGGCCGTATATAGGTAGGCACCGAAGTCCCGGCACGGACTAGGAGTTGGAAAGATTATATCCACACGCTGTCTGGTGAATAGACGACTTGATAAAAGTTACCTACAGGGAGCTGCTAGAAGTAGATTGCTTTCAACAGCCTTAGATGGAAGGTAACATGGTGATGAAACTTCAAATGTCTTCATAAAAGGTTACTAATATCTATCTGTGTGTCATACGATGATTTCCCCCCTTAAAAAATATCTATCTATGTATTAAAGTAAGTCAGTGTCTACATCTATAGATAATGAAGAATTTGATAGAAAAACAGCTTTTTCAATATTAGCATTCACTTACGTCTTATGTGTGCATGTTAACGTGGCCTAAATAAACAGGCTCTAGATGTAGTAGGTATACCTAATTGTGTACCAAAAACTAAGTAATTGTGTACCTACAGGTACCTACTACAGAAAATTGATGCATTAAGGATACTGGAATATTATTATATACGTTTAAAGTTATGTAAGTTGTTTAGCTATAATGCTCTAATTACCTACGTATCATCTGATTGACTCTAATTAGTAAGGGCATTGAAGTACCTACCTATTATTTAGCCGAATCTACAGCGAGGTACAGTTACGTCGCGTTGGACAAAATCAATTTATAAAGTCGATGTCCTGCCGCTTTGTTAGCCAGTCTCGGATGTACAGCGGCCCGCCGCGCCATTCAAAACCTCGCCACCGATGCGACACTACCGTTCACAAAATTTCGAAAAATTCGATTTTGGTCCCCACCATTTTGACTACCTATTCAAAATTCTACATACGTTTAGTGCCTAGGCCGTCCGCCGCGACGCGCCACTGACACATTTCTGTAGTTTCGCGCGCCGTTTGAATTTACAATAGATTTTCATTTGTTTTTTTTACGTTTCGGTGTTTTCTATAATATTTGTGCCAGTACCACGTGCACCACAATCGGGATTATAGTGATTACAAGGCTGTGTGTTTGGTTTCCTTGGAGTTTTCTAACAAGGTGAGTTTAGATATTACGCATCTATCTTCGATAAAGTTACGACATTGCCAAGACAATAAAGTTTATGCATTCATTTATGTTATGCAGCTACCTACTTATTTATGTGCTTCGAAATTAATTTAAATGCACCGCAGTGAGCGATGAGCTCCGGGCATTTTAAAGGCATCTCCACTATTATCTTGTCACTTGCTTATTTTATGTTGTTAAATTATTATAAACATGAAATTAAGGTTAAATTATTGGTCTCTTAATTTATGTGATTATATTTTCTGCATTGTAGAGATGTACAAATGTAACGCAGGAAAGCAACCTCTTTGATAAAGACTCTAAATTTTTTTATGATCAACAAATGATTTCCCGTATTCTATCTTTATGCGAGTCTAAGCAATATGGTGACTCGAATAAAAAGTCGTTGAAAATAATAATATGAATATTTAACTAGGTTTTTTTTAAATTTACCGTTTATAAAAAGTCAAGATCCGATTAAGCACCGGGAACCGGGTCTGTTAAAAACTAATAAACAAAAGAACACAACAGAATTGACAAACAAACGTGGACTGGTAATAATATTAAAACAACTTATAGCGGCTGACATTTTCATTTTTTAAAAAGATGATATGTCCGTCCATTTCGTGTGATGTGATACCTATCGCGTAGGGCTGTCACGTAATGACGCCAGGGCCTTGTTTCTGCACGTGGCCAATGATTTTGTCATCTCTAGTGTACGGTGATAGAATAGAAAAATCTTTGCTAGATAAATGACCTCAGTAAGGTGCAAAAAATCTAACTGACCAGAATGCATAACTATTTTGTTAGTAGACACTAAAGATGAATTATTCTCTAAGTCAACCGTTTTTTGAAAATCGAAAGAATACTTTTAAAAAGTTTATGGTTGGCAAACTTTACATTTTTAACTATCTTTTCCGCAAGTTTATCGACGTGGGCATGCTAAATATAAAGTACAGTTGTTGTCAAAGTGAATGGTAGGTAATGTAATACCGTAAAATAAATAAGAAAGAAAAAATCAACGAGAAACGCACGCACGGGTTTTTTTCTACAGACAGGTACACTCGGAGAGCTGTAAGTTCCTACAAATGAATTTACTTAAGGGTGTCAATATTTTCAAGCTTATTTACTTAACTAATAAGGTACCTCCAAGATAAGGGCTAGGTCGACTTACTGATGGTAATGGGATTGCATACCTATTACTTACGTGCCCAAACCTACCATCACTTCTTTGACCAAAACTAACTTTGTTTCACTTCAGTATTTAGACATTAGAAGCAGATTATCTGTGAATAGTTCTACGGCCTTAATTTGGAAAGCTCATTTTTACCACCTTTTAACCTGTATGGTAATCTCATGTAACTATGGGAATCTCATGTAAGTGTGGGAGAGCCATGCTTCGGCACGAATTAGCCGGCTCGACCGGAGTGATACCACGGCCTCATAGAAAACCGACGTGAAGCAACGCTTGCGTTGTGTTTCGTCGTGTGAGTGAGGTTCCGGAGGCCCAATTACCCTTCCCTTCCCCAATCTCCTCAATCCCTGAATCCCCTACGATCCTCAAACTCCTAATCCTCAAAAGGCCGGTAACGCACTTGTAACGCCGCTGGTGTTCCAGGTGTCCATGGGCGATGCCGATTGCTTACCACCAGGTGATCCGTCTGCTCGTTTACCGGCTTATGCCATAAAAAAACTACCTAATAAGTACCAAAGTCTATTCGCTACATATTCAATTACATAGTATCTAATGTTCAGAGCTTTGAGCTGTGGGCTTCAAACACCACTTGGCACCATGTTATAGTGAATATTAAGCCCACAAGTGTATTTGATTGAACACATTTTGCACCCACTCGATGTGCGTGTATCGCTCGAGTTATGTCACTGATTGTAATGTCAAACTGCTCTAGATAAACGTATATAAACGTAACAGCATAGGTACTCTTGAGAGTCTTACGACACTCAGGGACCGAATTTTCTATTTCATGGTCTAAAAAATTTGATTCTTAGGGATACTATTTTTGGGAATAAGTAGGTAGCATTTTGGACAAAAATACTCATTTATAACGGAAAAGTAAAGAGGACACATAAAAAAATCCGTTTGTCCCGATACTAAAATTACTTGACTAAAAAATTTAAAATAATCTCAACTTAACTATTGCTTATTTTTTACATTGGTCCACAGAAATATTAAAAAAGCTTCTTTAACATATCTGTGCATAGGTCTAAGGATTATTGTGAGTTAGTGAAATTATGGAATACCTACTTATCAAAATGTCTTAACTAGGCATTGTATAACAGAAACCTGTTAAAAATCTGGTTATGGTTTCGGAAAAATAGGATAAGGATTTTAATATTGTCAACCCTATTACACCAGAAAAGAACGGCAGATGTTAATTTTATTTTACGCTTTGTAATGGTAATTTCGTTCTCCATTTTGGCGAGTCGCGAAATGCTCGCGATATTTTCTTAAACATTAGTGTCGCATTTTAAATATTATTTTATCCACCAATATAATTTCCTATTCTCTAATTCGAGAACTTTATGGTTGTTGACCTTTTCACGATGTTATCGATACATTCGTAAATATAAATCGATTAGTTATTATTCAGGATTATTATAATCGAGTGTTTGGTAAAAAAATACAAAAAATGTGTTTTATTTTGTAATAAAATGTGATGTATCGATATTTTAATCGATTTTATAGACTTATTTTTCCTATGTATCAGCGGGTGTTTTCACAGGACGAACAGTGTTGTGTTATGGTGGATCATTGAACTCAATGACCGTGCGAGAGTGTGACAAGTCAAGTGCCATCTTGCGAACTAATTACGAATTCTTATTATCTTTAAACAGTGCGCAGTAGTGGAAACTGGTTTAGGATATCTCCAAAAGGGGTTTTTCGAAATCGCATGTCGATGTCGCATAACATACTTCAAAAAATATTACAATTAGGTATACATGGTAATAGATTTCTCTTTGTTTCTATTCTACAACAATTTTGACTTTGTTCTACGTAGGTAGGTATAATTATGACGCATGCAGAATATTGAGAAATACATTTGTCGAATTTTAATAAATCATTTTGTATTAATAAAGATTAATGTTCTAATTTAAAGCTCGTTAACACATGACACAGTTCTGAACTAAAATAAATATATTTATTCAAAAATTAACATTGATCTCGGCATAATAAAAGGAGAAAACGGTTAATTTGAATCTGTTAATAGGCGAAATCCCGTTTTAATGGGAAACGATAAATATACTCATACCTACTTACACAGATGATTTAAATATTATACCTAGAGATGGAGTTTAGAATTTCATTATATTGACTTAGAATTTTTGGGTAAATATAGGCGTTGTAGGTACCTATTTGAAAGTTTTCATTCCAGCAGCTGTAGCCAAATGCCATATATGGAATTGACGTAAATTTTGACACTTGTCAGTGTCATCCCCATACATTTAGTTTTCTACTCTCTCTGTAGACAAGGACTAAAGTGGCGTTTGGCTAAAGGCACTGCTATTATTAATAGGGATTTATTATACCATCGCATCCTAATATCAGTCACATTTTTCACAACGTTAGGTAAGTAGGGATGTCTTAAATTGAAACGAGTGAGTGAAAATTCGCTCTCTAGCTAATTTTAATTGCAAAACATTTAGCATATTATCATTAATCGTGGACCAGAAAATAAAGAGGAGGTTCCAGTTTTTTCTGTTGTCATTAATGGAAAAGGTCAAGCTAGAGTTGGACTGAATATGGAGCAACTTCGTAGAGTTGCCTTGCAAAAAAATGTGTGGAATTGAAGCCAGTCTGGCAACATTTCAAGTTCAATGTTATTTTTTGTTTTTGACGCGAAACAGAATTCACGTGGCTTGAGCCTCGGTCTCACTGCATTAATTAAAGAAAATAATTGTTTTGTTACGAATTAAGCGCCGTTTAATCTTTGCGTGCAGTCTTGCACTTCCTGAAAGTTGATTGGGCGTTCTGTTTTTCTGAATGGAGCAGGTTTGACGAGAGGTCGACCACACGCCGTTTCTCTATTACAGTCACTGCGAGATGATTGTGTTGGCAAATTGAAAAGAATTGTGTGTGTGTCGTGTCTTTTTGTTTTTATGAAGTAGGTCTGACGTCAAGTAACTTGAACATACGTTGCATACGCTATTTCTTTTGCATTTGCAACAAACAGAACCATTAATAAAAGTTGAGTTTATTTTTGGGAGAGATTTAAGAATGCAATCATGATGTAGCAATAAATTAATTACCACACAACATGCGCACATAGGCTATAATTGATCAAAAATATGTTGGTAGCTTTTAAAAATGCTGGACACCTCGTGAGACGGTGAAGATTTTATCGCCGTGTGAGAGGTGAGCAGGCTTCGATATCGAGAGGGAACTTAAATTAGGCTGATGCTCCGCAGCACAGCGGGACAGTGCAGAGCTATAAATTATTTTGTAAACAGTGATCCCAAACTCTTTTGTAAAAAATCGACTATATGTTTGTTACACCCACGTGAGTGAACTGGTTGCTTATTATACGTGCTTTATCGTAGGCCACATCATTAATTAGCACCAGGCTTTTTTTTTTTTTTTTTTTAGGGGGGAAAATCATCGAATGACTTCTCCCGCCTGGGTGAGGCGGGAGGGAGTGTCAGACTCTTACTGACTAAAAACCACCCCGTTCCTTCTCCTGCACGTCGAGCCGGAGCCCCGGTTACCCGTTAGGTTCTCCGCGACTCCGAATCGGCATCGGCCGTATTGGGCCCCATCTGTGGTGGTCTGATGGCTCTTTGAGGCGCGCGCGGAACGCGACGCGCCGTACGCTCGGGTCTGTTTCTGGTCGGACGGGGAGCCACCCATGCTCGCCGTCCGCAGGCCCGCGCTTACGGTGGCCGGAGATCGTAATTAGCACCAGGCTAGATAGGGGCCAAACTTCAACCCATCAAATATATAAAAAAGTTGTTATTTTAGGTTTTACATTCTATAACTTTTTCACCTCGATAACAGAAAATAGAGCTTTCTTCTTGTGTTTTTTTTTGTAGCATCTATTAGGTAGCATTTTGCATTGGCATTTAGATTTTTCATATCATTACATCATCACTAGGTACATAGTATAAAACAAAGTCGCTATAGTATGCTTAGATCTCTAAAACTACGCAATGGATTTGGATGCGGGTTTTTTTATTAGATAGAGTGATTCTTATGGAAGGTTTATATGTTTAATACACGCATATTGCGCCCGTGCGAAGCCAGGGGCAATATGGGGGCGGGTCGCCGGTACTTAATAAGAAGAATAATCACCTTTTGCCGTGAAAATGAGTTCTATTTTACATTTTTCAATACCCTCTCTTTTCAATTTGCAATGGACGGTTATCCTTAAAGCCAAATGCAACAAGATAGTCAGAAGCAATCGAACATTTTTTTGTCCCTATATTAATGAGCATACAGTGCTAAAAGGCGATTGTATTGACAAATTAACGTTCACCAACAATTTGTTGAACTTCCCTCGTTGTTCAAGCGGTTGCTAAAGTTTGTTTCTTAAAAAAAGTGGTTTAGGTACTGATTATTCTTGTTATGGCTGTGTTTTTTACCTATATTTTTTTATTGATACAAGAAATAATGACGTTATACACCTTTGCTAAAAGTTTAGTAGGTAGGATTATCTTACTACTTATCATTGTATTGGGGAAGAAGATCGATTAAAAACCATCAAATCATTTATATATTCGATATAAATAAACACATGCTCGCTCGCACTCAACTATATTGATGTGTTGTGCGGCGGCTGCAATGAATTCTTGACCAATATATCCTCTGTAATGGCTTCCTCCATTGGTTATGGGCACTTGCCGAACTAAAAAGTGGACGATCCACATGAAATATTACCACCTTTTTAAGTCAATGGGTGAATTAAAAAAAACTGCGTCAGTACACTGAGTAAACACAAAATGATGGCAATGATGGTTGGATTAATGCCGAAATGATTCGACGTTTCACGATTTAACGATCAGTTATTGGCCATTCAAAATGTACTGTCCACCTTTTATATGAATTATTGTCAAAGAAGCCTCCTCATGTTTTATTCATACTCCTTTGACCTTTGCGCTTTTATAAATGGAACAATTTTCGCCCATTATATTTTTAAAAAGCACCAGTTTGATCAGTGATCTAAATTAACATGGAAAGTTTTAATGCCACTTCTCTAGCGAAGGTGATTCTATCATTGTTTTTTTATGGTACTTATTTTCGAATTATAATCACATATTTTGAAAGAATGAGACTTGTCTTAAAACAATTAACTCATCCCAAAATGGTTTCAATTAAAAATATCATAATTGAATAGTCCTTGGCGGTTACGTGGACGTACAGTGATCGGGTTAAGAAAACCAGTTAATGGTGAGAGCTACCGTAAAATTATTAAAATAATTAGTAATTAAGTGCACGAAACCACTAATTACTGAAGATTGTCTTCTGAAATTGAGCATCTTGTTAAGAACCTTAATTAATAAAATCAGGTTGTTGATATTAAAAATTAAAATCACTAAAATGACGGAGGTAAATGTTGTTGAGAGTCTTAAGAATGAGATAAGTAGAAAAAATAATATGTTGATATACCTATACCTATATTGATATCACAGGTCTATGTGGCATCAGAAAAGAATGGCCTTTTACACAAGACTGCACATAATCCGATGGAACAGCAACATTATGTTCGGTTTTCTTGTTCCTTTTTTAACACCCAACGCAAAAAGAGAAATTTTAACTGTTGTAATAACGATATTTACAAACCAAATAAATTACTGGAACCATCAAAATTGCCGAGATAAAATCTCTTCTCGACTCTCAATTAGTTTACAACAAGCAAAATTCAAGAAAAACAAGATACATGATATTGATTGGTTTATGCGTACATTTTACACTTGGACCGAGTGAAATTACAATACGCCATCAATCATAACACCACCTATTTACTCGGTCGGGTAAATTGGCGAAAAAACAATCTTGGCGGCAATAAAAATTGATGGATCGTCGTTTTCGCGGTAACAACTCGTCACGTTGTAGCTACGATAAAAAGTATTTTTTTTGTATTTAGCTTACAGCACGGTTTTTATCAATAAACTTTTTGGTGATGCTGATGCCTAATTTTTTTTTATTGCACTAACTATATCAAAAATTGTGAGATTAAAGTATTAGGTGTTTATTTTTGAGTCAATACAAGTTTTGCTAATTTGTTATATCAGAAGGTTTCATACTAATTACTAGTATCTCTCTAAGTTCATCAGTAGATATGATTGACTACTGCTGACAGTAGATTACAATTTATTAATGATCAAGGTATCTTAAAAGGAATCTCCAGGCATAAATTAATTAAATAAGCCCAAAAATGCAAGTTAACAACCACTACACATTGAAAGTCTACTATTAATATTCATGACGTGTTTTAATAAAACGCAAAGACAATAAGATCAATGAACTTTATGTTTTTCGTATTCCTGAATAATTTATCAACGAAACAGAAGTCCAATTATTGTGATATCTTCACCTGGACTGCATCAGAGGTAATAAATAACTGGCCAGACTCAGATTACTGTTTTTATTACTTTTATTTAATTTATCTGTGACAGTTGAGGGTAGCCATTTTGACTTCCAGACGATTTATTGCGGGAAAGTTGTTTTAGATAGGTAGGTAACGTACGCACTTAATAATAATTTGGTACTTGCCAACTAGTCAAATTCAATACTTTTTCGAACAGTCAAAAACGACAGTTTTCTATGAATTTTGTACGAGATTGTGTATTGTGACGTCACATTTTTTACCGTCAAACAGCGTACTTATTTCTTAAAAATTTGCTGGAAAAATACTAAAATTACGTTGGTCATAAAATCAATTCATAAAAATGTGATTATTTTTTTACTTTTTATTGTATTTAACAGTCGAAATAATTTAAATTTGATTATGGAAAGTACCCAATTGGCAAGTTTGTGTCTTCACAATAATAAAAGCTCTTAAACACAAAAATACCTAAATAACTTGAAATGAGATATGCATATATTTAAGTACTTACATATCGACTCATCTTTTAAGTTCAGAACAATCAAATAAATTAACTATTAACTAATTTACATAAATCAATATTTCTTTCTCATTTGTTTTATGGAAGTTTCTGTTAAAATACACCTTATCTGCTGGTGTTATGATTGGATTTTCTTCTTTGTCATATTTCCTGTTGACAGCCCCGTAGGGAGTTTGCGTGTCGATTAATTTGAGGATATTATTAAGTTTGTAGGTCTTATGCCGCTGTAAAACTTAAAATAATGAATACTAGCATATTTTAACAGATGTCTAAAATGTATATTTTTTGTCTAAGAAAGAGTGTATGCTTTGTTTCTTTGGTCCTCCTTGTTGTTGGTCTAATCGTAATATTTTGAACCTTTGAAGATTTAGTATTTATTACGATTTCGTACACTTTTCGATAAGTTCTTGTCCTTGTTGGGTACCTACCATTAACTTCTCACTGATATCTTAACTCGACTTGTTCCACTCCCATCATCAGTCCTGCGTCCTGCCAGATGCTGTCTCACCTAACCTACTTCGGTACTTTACCACAAATATAAAGTTATTTTACATAAACACCTACAACACTTACTCACAGTAACACTCATAACTTAAAATTTTACGTTTGTGTATTGGTAGTTGTAATTGGCAATTGCGCACGCGCATCGTCTGCCGCAGTCGCCCTCTGGTTAACAATGAGTGTTAAGCAATGGTTTATGTAATGTTATCGATCTTCGGTCAGTATTGGCGAATTGTTATGTGCCAAGTAATATGGAACAATTTGTTAAACCTTTGGACTGTAGGTACCTACTTATTACTTTCTCGTGTACTGTACCTATAGTGACAAAAATATTTCTACTCTTTGTTATTAATAGGTACCTAGGTACTAGAAGTTTTAGAATTATAACAAATGGCGAGGATTTCAAATTACACAGTTCGTGATCATACGCTTCAATACCTATTGATCATACCTAGAAATTAGGAGTTCTTTATCACTTTTGTGTAATAATAAATGGTAAAACCGTAGTGACTTATAACTTCCACTTTTCAATGAATTGACTGATGGAGGACTCAACGATCCATTCTTTTGTTAAACAAGAAATAAATTCTTTCAGCAATAAATTCTGTGAAGCCAATGAATAAAATATATCCGTTTATCATTCACTCGTAACTCAGAAACCAAACAACAATGCAATATCTTCAAGTAAAAAAGATACAAAATCTTCGTAAATAAATCATTATTCTTTCTTTTGGCCTTTTACCAAACAGGTTGAAATCAGCACTGTGTCTTATCCAGAACCGATAGTACCTACTACCTATAGCTGCCTACCATCAGTATTGTTTATAAAGTACCTACTATTAGGTATCTTACAGATCAGTAGTTTAAAATTTGATATTTTCGGAGACATATTTATTATCTCCGAAATGTAATGTACGAGTATAACTTTCGAATGACTGCACTAAATAGGGTAGATGCCTAATTTTTATTTTAATATCCGTCTGGTAGAATATTTCAAATCATTAAATCATTAGACACGTATTTTTTATTTTCTTACAGAAACGAATACTTTTGACGATATATTGATTTGAAATGTCGCGTGACGTCACTTCTATGTACATATTATACGTAGAAATGACGTTTTTGCCCCCATTCCTAAACTTTGATTCGTTTTATCTAAGTATTTTTTTATTATACAAAATAAAAAATACGTGTCTAATATTTTTTCATTACTACTATTTATATTTTTAATTATTTTACTCTGTCATCATCCCAATTAGACAGATCCTCTTTTGATGTGCTCATTATTGGTTCAGCCTCAGATCCCATAGTTAGCTATCGCACATGAACTATAAAATGACCCTGAACTTATGAATAAGTAATGGTCGTTACCAAAAATATCATTACGGAGCTCCCTAATCATAATAACAACATTCCTGAATTGATTTATTTATTGAATATGAGTGACACCTACGGATAGCTCGGTAGAATGTCACAGCGGACCAGTTAGCTCGACCCTGACATTACCATCACTATTCTGTTCAGTATCAGTTCCGCGAGCTAATACAAAGGACTGTATTTGGACTGGACCAATCAATGCTTTTGGGACGGACGATTTCTCGTTATTTAAGTTGGTACTTATCTTTATCGGTAAATCACGATTGTACGGTATTCAATTAGATCAATGACAACTTGCAATATCGATCCAAAGTAATAATAATTAGCCGAGCAACAGAAAGGATGTCGAAGGTTTAGTCAAGGCTGCAAGGAACAATTAATAATAGATTCAGTTGTTTTAAAAAATGCACAAAAAACCAAATCTGATTTATTTACCATATAGATTGACTACAAAAAAGCTTATGATTCAGTTCCCCACTCATGGCTCGTTCAAGTTTTAGAATTATACAAAATACACCCATCTGTAATCACCTTCCTTAAAACTGTAATGACTACCTGGACTACTGTACTCAGACTCACCACTCCAAGTGAAGCAATAGACACCAGCCCAATAAAAATACAACGGGGCATCTTCCAAGGAGATGCACTTAGCCCGTTGTGGTTCTGTCTTGCTCTTAACCCATTATCTAAGTTATTAAATAAAACTACAGCAGGAATATCTTTAACCTCCACAAGTAATGAACAGGATCATATTTTAAACCATTTAAGTACATGGATGATATAAAATTATTTGCACAATCCGAAAAACAACTTACTGAATTAGCAGAAATAACAGAGAAATTTTCTAACGATATTAAAATGGAATTTGGTATAGATAAATGCAAAATTAACTCAACAAGAGCAGGACGGAACTATCAACACCAATATACTTTAGCTTCAGGCGAACAGATAGAATCACTAGACGAACAGGGGACTTACAAATACTTAGGTTACATTCAATCAACTCAGATTCACCACAAAAACATCAAACAGAAATTAAATCAGCAGTTCCAACACAGATTAAATACAATTCTCAAAACACAACTCAACGCTCGTAATACCATAAAAGTAATTAACACCTTTGCTATCCCTGTCCTCACTTATTCGTTCGGTATAATCAAATGGAACAAAACTGACCTAAAAAATCTGCAACGGAAAATTAACACAACAATGACCAAGTTCCGCAAACATCACCCAAGGTCTTGCCTGCAAAGGTTAACATTACCGCGAAAAGAGGGAGGTAGGGAACTTATTGATATTTTAAATCTCCCGACAAATCGCTACCCTTAGGACATTCTTCTATTCTAAAGCCGAATCTTCCACACTCCACAAACTAATAGCACAAAACGACAAACACCTAACACCACTTAATCTTAACGATAGGCTAAAACAAAAAAACGAAACATTGACAGATGATAAAACAAAACTTCTAGAATGGGCCCAAAAGTCTCTATATGGAAGACACCTTCAAGATTTATGTCAACCGAACGTCGACAAAGAAGCGTCGAACGCATGGCTAAATCGAGGTGAACTCTTCCCGGAGACTGAGGGGTTCATGCTAGCTATAGATACAGGACCAAGTAATAGAGACTAAAAACTATAGAAAACACATCATCAGGAATCTGCCAAATGACACTTGTAGAAAATGCAATAGTTCCCCAGAAACCATCCAACACATTACCGGTGCCTGTAAATCAATAGCCCAGACAGACTACAAACACAGACACGACCAAGTAGCAAACATAATTCACCAGAGACTAGCTTATCAGTACAAACTCGTAGAATCCATTGTACCGTACTACAAATATAATCCCGAAATTGTTCTAGAGAATAGCACAATAAAATTGTACTATGACCGAGCAATCTTCACCGACCGCACTATTCATTACAATAGACCAGACATCACACTAATCAACAAAACGAACAACACTGGATTCTTAATAAATATAGCTGTACCAAATACCCATAATCTACAGACTACAATATCTGAAAAACTCTCCAAATACACCGAATTAAAAGACGAGATTATGGCGCCTACAAAAAGTGATTATAGTCCCAATAGTTCTATCTTCTACAGGAGTTGTCCCCAAACAACTTCACCAATCTCTTAGTTCACTGAACCTATTAAGTAACACCTATCACCTCCTGCAAAAGGCGGTAATTTTAAATACTTGCCGACTTGTAAGAAAATTTCTTCAGTGTGAGCCGGACAACGTAACACAATCCACTCACAACCGCAATCCCACTGATGAACACTTGGCTTAGGCCCGTGTCATCAGAATTCCCGGCATGCCGGAGATAAATATATATATACAAATAATAATAAAAATAATCTTTATTACGTAAAAAAGTACACAAGTATACATTAATTTGATACAAGTCATAGTGTCGTAGTACAAAATTAAAACTAAAACTCTGACCTCTGTACTAGGGAAATACCTGTATCACAGAGATCAGTGCCTTCATGTATGGTATCATTGTGAGCCTAGTATAGACTTTACATAATAAATTAATTTAAATTAAGATTAACAAAAAGCAAACAGAGAAGACAAAGAATGTAATTAAATTAAATAAACAAAATGGGATGAAAAACAAATGGTAGTTATGTGTGGTGTGTATGTGTGTGTGTTTGTGAGAGAATGTGAAAGTGTGTATGTGTGTGTGGTGTATCTGTGAGATTATGAATTTGTTTGAAACCTAACGCGTGACAACAAGAGTGTATGCGAAAGAGAATGCACTTTTCCCAGATTCCAGTCCCTCACCACTACGGCCCCCCATCAGCTCCTCAGTGCTGTGATAGTCCAAGCCAAGCAGAAATTTTCTTACCACTGCTTTACATTGAAATTTCCTAATGGAAAAGATGCTTAGTTTTTTATTCAGGCTATTATACAATAAAGCACTATTAATATAATATTGTCGGTTTGCGAAAAATGTCTTTCGAGACTCCACAATAAAAATGCGATGTTTAAGCCTGCGAGATAGGGGCTGCAGAGGCCTTACCCGAGTGTCTACGGAGAACCGATGAAAACACGTACAATTGCCTAACTGTTAAGACTTCTGCCCTCTCATACAAGAGTTTTGTGGAATAGCGTCGGGGCAAGAAAAGCAATACCTTCAGGACAGCTCTTTGAGCTCTCTCCAGGCGGATAAATATACTCTGTGCGGCACCTCCCCATACTGGTATGCAATAAGCACGAATCGACTGGCAGAGAGCAAGATAAGCCATTTTTAAAATTTCTGCGTCGGCAGATTTACGTAGTTTTTTAAAGATGTAAATTAATCTACGTGTCCTAGTTGAGAGTACATCAATGTGTTTGTGCCAGTTGAGATTCCGGTCAATGTATACTCCCAGGTATTTAGCGTCCTGCACCCTGGACAGGACCATACAATCACAGTTTAGAAAAGAAGAACAGGTATGGGCTTTAAGAGAGTAATAAAAAAGGCGGCTGGAGATCGTTTCTGATAGCAAATGCGATATAAACCGTTTTCTCGATGTTAAGAGTAAGGAGACTATTGTTTAGCCACTTCATTACGGAGGACAGTGCTAGCTCAGCATTATAAAAACATTCGTCCCAATTCTCTCCAGATACTAACAAGGCTAATCATCAGCATAGGTAACAATACTACAGTGTGCCAGAGGTAGTTTACATAGGTCATTTATGTAAATAAGAAACAAAGTTGGTCCCAGTATACTCTCCTGGGGAACACCGTATGCTATCCCAAGTTCATCACTAACGTACTCCCCAATTTTAACAACCTGAGTCCTGTTGTTGAGATAATCGCGGAAGATATCCAAGACGACCCCACGAACCCCCATCCCCTCCATCCTCCTCAACAAGACGGGCGCAGGGACAGTGTCAAATGCCTTAGATAAGTCAAGGAAGATGCCCAATCCTCTGCGCCTCCCATCCAGAAACCTGGCTGCTTGTTGCGAGAAAGCCAGAACAGTATCCTCAGTACTAGTATTTGCTCGAAAACCAAATTGATTGCTAGCCAATATTTTGTTTGTGCTAAGGTAACTAACAAGGCTCTTATTTAGTATACGTTCAAGTATTTTTGAAAAGGTAGTCAGAATTGATATAGGTCTGTAATTGTTCACCTCATCCTTGCGCCCAGACTTGTGAATTGGGAGGACCAGGGCCTTTTTAAACACGTCGGGGAAAACACCATTGGTAATAGAGAGATTACAAATGTGAGTAATGATGGGTACCAGTACTTTCCTGGAAGCTTTTATTATTCTTGCTGGTACGCCATCGTATCCCACAGCACAGTCAGTCTTTAGATTTAAAATGATAGCCTCGACTTCCTCACATGAGACCTCTAGAAGGACCATCGACCCAACTGGTTTCAAAGGGCTTGCAAGTAAAGTGTTTGAAGGATTAGGGTTTATACTTAAAGCTAATTTTTTCCCAATGCTGGAAAAGTAATCATTAACCAGATTGAGTGAGGATACGGGAGAATCAGACAGCTTCAAAAGATCAGAAGGGGGCGAACGATTTATCTGCATGTCAGACACCTTTTTTATCACTTCCCACGTGGCCTTGGGGTTGTTCTTTGCTTTAGAGAATTCCTCTTTTTCGTATGCTTGTTTCATATATAAAGCCTCCGTTTGTGTTTTGTTTTGATTGGGTTTTGCAGGAGACCGTTTAAAGGGCTTTGGTATACAATATTCGAACAATAATTATCGATATTTACTTCTTCTTAATTTAAGTTTCGCATTGGCATTTTCTTTGAATACTCGATACATTAACGAGTTATCAAGTTTGGAACCTTGGAGGGATATTTAGCTGTTCCTTCAACGATAGGGGCGATTAGGGACCACCTGTTGCTTTATCTACTAAAGTTGTGATGTCCTTAGACTTAGACTTCTTTGCCAACCATAGGGCAAAAAGACATTTAGATATGTGCGTATTTTCTTAAATTATGGATCTATTGATCTATCTACCTCTATATATATAAAAATGAAACCCGTTTCCCGTTGTCACGCCATAACTTGAGAATAGCTGGATTAATTTGGATGATTTTGTTTTCGTTTTTTGTTATTGTCAGGAGAAGGTTCTTATGATAAAAAAAAACCTGAAAATCTTATGGAAACGGGAGAAATAGGTATTGCGCGTACGAAGTCGCGGGCAGAAGCTAGTTCTTTATACTTTTGTAGCCTTAAAGTTTATAACAACAGCTTCATACGGGTGCATGTTCAAGATTAAATATGGCCGAATTTAAATCATATCGCATTGACATCATAATAACGATCTCGGATCTCTCTTACAAGAAACCTTCTTATTTATTAAAGCGTATAAAGCGTTTAAAATTCATGGCTATCCAATAAATATTGTGGAAAGACGTTTATTTGAGTAAATGGGAGTTATTACTGTTAAAAAATGGGAGTTATTATTAAATTGTTCTGATTGATTTTGAGATAACTTTTTAAACGTCCAGTTAACGACGACTTTTGACTATACCTACTTAAAGTTAAGGTGTCTTCCTATCCTATAGGGTGGGTTGTTATTGGATCGTTATATTTGTATTCTTTAATAGAGATATTTTTATGTATAACAAAGGAATGTTTACAACACAATACATACTCATGAAACAACGAGTGTGGCACCTGGCTACTGTAGACTTACACGCAGAATTAGGGTTGCCACCTTTTATTTTGGTATTTGAAGTACATTGATGATTATAAGTAAGCAAAAAAAAGTACATAGTACAAAAATAAAGTACAATTTATTCTTATTTAGTATACTATAATATATTTTTATTGCTTTTTGCAGTTCGTATTAAATTAGTATACTAAACAATTGCATCTTTACTAGAAATTGTCTAAGTGGCGCTGGCAAGTGGCGAAATCGATTCAACATAAATCGATAAATATCGATATGGAATCGATAATAATCGATAATAATCGATAAGAATCGATAATAACGTACAATACTTTATTATAAAGTACGGGTGGCAACCCTACGCAGAATACACACACATTGATACGAAGGACATCTGTCGCGTGATATGGCCCGTCATTACACTTCATACCACTGACATTTTGGTACTTTAATAATTTCTAAGCGATTCGATCTATTCATTATGTCCGTCTTTTTTGCGACCTCCTTGCTTAGTACCTACGTAGTGCAAAACCTTTTGCTTTTTAGGTTTTCAAAGCTTAATTATCTACTTATATTTTACTCTTACGTAACAAATTTTTTTTCTGAGTATAAACATATATTTTAAGGAAAGATGTAAGTACGCACGGCTACACATCGAGCTTTACATAACCAGTATAAACTGAACGTTAAATGTGCGGAAAGATAATGCGACGCGACACCAGGATAAACTGGTTTTGTATAGATTGATGTGTGGCCGTGTGTAGCATATTATTATTTTATTATACATGATTATTTACGAGTATTTAAAAAATTAATGCTAAAATGTAAACAAATTAATCTCATTACTCTGTGTACTTTTTACTAGATCTTTTTTGTACCAAGTATTGTTTTATAATCAAGTTAATTTTATGGAGCCGTAACCAATGTTTGATAGTCCATACGGCTATGAAAAACATATTAATTTAATGTTTTATAGGCTTCGTAAGGAAATGTAACGTTTTTTTTTAAGTACCTAAGTAATAAATAGCCTCGTAAATGATTTAGAGGTCGGATTAAAAGGTAATATTGTATAAGAATGTGCAATTTCCAACTACTTATTTGTAGCCAGCGACTTCGAAAAACAATTTATTTTGGCGGATCCTTTAAGCCTGCGTCTGAACACAGTATTTTTTTAATGGGATCAGCCGGTATACGTGCAGACGGATCACCTGATGGTAAGCAATCGGCGTGTCACCCAACGACACCCGAAACACCAGGGGCGTTACAAGTGCGTTAACGGCCGTTTGCCTGGCCAGACTGGGGAGAGGTAATTGGGCCTCCGGTAACCTCACTCACACGATGAAACACAACGCTTGTTTCACGTCGTTTTTCGTGAGATCACTCCGGTCGAGCCAGCTCATTCGTGCCGAAGCATGGTTCTCCCACACATACGTATAATGAAATAATTCTCTAAATATTTCTTATTTTAAAACAAGCAGGTAGGTACCATTAAGTAGATTACACAAGAGGGGCTACCACGATATCCATGTTTCAACGGGTTGGCGACCGCGGTTTTAAAGTTTCAGATTGACAGAGAGTGTTGTGTGTCAATTGTAGTCTGTAAGTCCGCTTTCAGCGCATAAGTAGAAGATAGTCCCAAAGACGTAAGGTACTTTATTCTAGCACATCACGACGACATCGCAAACGCACACGCTACTCAACTGAATCGAACCAGCCGCGACCACCACCAGCCACCAGCCACTGCGTCAACCGTACAGTCAATTTATAATAACTTCAGCTCTCTTATCATAATATATCTAGAAAGGATTGTCCAATATTTCAATGGCTACCGAAAGTGACCTTTGATGAAAGGTTTTTAATGTAACTCGATACGATATTACGGCGTACGGCTGAGTGTGAGTTGTGACGAGCTTGGAACGACATGCACCCTTTTAATAAGGTTAATATATTTAAGTCAATTTGTAACGAAATGTCCTTTATTTTTATCGGAAAGAAACATCGTAATTTACTTACGGATAAAGTGAATGAGAGTGCTTTACTTTGTAGTTGAGAAATTCATACAAACTTCTGAGAGAGGCTTATTAATCTCAATTTCATTTGGGCGCAACATTTTCAACCTTTTGGAAATATGTTACGGTCTCTTGGTTAGGTATTAGATACGTCTCATGTCAGTCAGTAATGAAAATTAAATTAAACGGTCGGTCGTAATTTCAAAATATATGAAATAGGTGAAAATAATATTTTTTTTATGTTGCAATACTGTCTTCGCTTCGATTTATAACAAGTTTCTGCCCGCGACTTTGTGCGCGCAATACCGTTTTCTCCCGTTCCCTTAGGATTTTAAGGATTTTTCCTGTCTTAAGAACCTTCTCCTAATAATAACAAATACCTACAACAAAAAAAGAATAAATGAAATCGGTCTAGTTATTCACGCGTGATGTCGTGAGCAAGGGAAAACGGGAGTCATTTTTATATACTTACATATATATCTAGATATAAATAAAAACGGTTTTCGTTGCTTTGCTGATTTAAATCTTTCATCTCTGAAACAGTAAAACTTTCCGTTCCATTTTGATTAATTGCGGTGAATATACTTACCTAGGTGATCAGCGGTGCATTTGATAGGAACCTAATTAATTATAGTCAATCTAATATAACATTGGATGCACTTAAAACAGTGGATTACTGATCATTAGGTAGCTATTAAATATTTATAATGTCAAACAACAACATTAAAACTATAATAAGTCACAAATTAGACTTATTTTATATGTCGATGCATAAATAACATCGTTGATTATGTATTCAAATAAAAATGTATCTTTTTATGAACGCTGTAAGTCCCTTTCACATTCCTTGAGGTATAAAAAATGGATAAAAAAACGTCGGTACATGATACAGGATATAATTGCGAACGAAATAATTATTATATTCAAGACTTCTAGGTATAACATTCTGGCAGTAATAATTTTGGGCGGTTGTTATAATAAAAGGATAAAAGCTCAAAGATAAATATTTGAAATGTCTTACTTTATCCACAGATTGACAAAGTGTGTGATTTACTAAATCATAATCATAAACAGCCTCCAAGTGGCCTGCTGGCGAAAGGCTTAAACCTCAATGCTCAAATTCTTCTCACACGGAAAAGGTTTGAGCACTAATAACCACGCTTGCTGAATGCGGGTTGATTCAATTTCGAATTACTTATAATAATCTTAAAAAGTACATTTAACTCGGAAAAAGTCATATTTGTATTTGCCGTTGCTAGGTTTCGAACCCGCACCCTTATGCGGGTTTGTGTCTTAAAGCTCCGGGGCTCCGGGCCACCACAACAGATGTAATTATTTACTAACTAGCGACCCGTCCCGGCTTCGCACGGGTGCAATATGCATGTATTATACATTATAAACCCTCCTTAAGAACCACTCTATCTATTAAAAAAAACCGCATCAAAATCCGTTGCGTAGTTTTAAAGATCTAAGCATACATAGGAACAGACAGACGGCGGATAGCGACTTTGTTTTATAAATACTAAATACTACTACTACTAAGTATACTATGTAATCACTACTTACCAATAAGAAAGAGTTTTATCTAAGGGTTATTGAAGTGGAATAAACCTCATCGAATCGTTGTTTTTTTTTCAGTTTTCCTTGTACAACACCTAAATTAAGATCCCATCCCTCACAAAGGAGACTATAGATAACAATACCTACCTTGTGTTCACAAAAAAAAAACAATTGTCAAGTTAGCACTCTGTATGTAAATCAAACATTCACTCATACACTCGCAAGGTGGCGACAGTCGTGACATGTCCCCTGGTCAAATGATTCATCAGACAGTGGGGGAGGGAGGGTAAAAAGGTGATGAATGTTTGTTATTTACAATGCAACGTCTTGTCTTTAAGTTGAAGCTTTGGTTTTTTTTGACAGTAGATATATTTTTACTGACTTCAAAAAAAGGAGGACACTATGTTCGGTTATTGTTTTTTTTTGTTTGTTTGCTGATTATTCCGCCATTCGTGAACCGATTTCCAAAATTCTTGTTTTGTTTGAAAGGGTATACCCCGAGATAATAGCTATTTTTTGCTTTTTAGTTTAGACTTTTTGTTTGTCGGTTTTTTAAACGCAGTTTTTGATTTGATTTTTTCACATTTCTGCTCAAACCCCTTGACATTTCGACTCGATTAGACGAGCTTGCTAAGCTTTCATGAAAGCTGAAATCCAGATTTTATTGGTAAACGACTTTTTAACCACAATTTTAAACAAGGTGGTCTGGTTGCTTAATTTTTACATTAAAACACTAAAATATCTCATAGGTATAAACACAGATATAGATAGACCCATATCTGTGGGTATAAAAACTATAAAATATTTGATGGCAAAACAATATGAAAGCTTTTTACACACATTAAAATTTTAAATTTTTTTTTTGTTTGTATATACCTACTACACATACTCAAATATTTAAATATTAAAACTAAATATTTAAAAGTCAATAAAATAAATGCATTTTCAAGAAAAACATGAATATGTCCACATGTTTAACGTCTTTTGTTCGGTTAATGACCTCACCGCGTATTTATCCTTTTTTCTAAGTATTTAATCGGCCATTTATCACGCATTATGTATGTATGCGGACATCTTATGTAAATTATACTTTAAAATCAACTATTTTGATGGAATATTATTGGTTTTAGCTTGATTTAATACATATTAAAACAAATAAGTAAGAATCTAGATTCAAGCACTAAACAAATATCTATCAAAAAATAACATTCTAATATAAAAATATCTAATTAAAACAGATTGCAAAATGATTCGATTGATATCGAGATATTTTTTATCGATATCGAACATTAATATTGCAGTCACGATGCTTTTAAAATATTGCCAATCAATAGATTAACGAGGAATGCAACTACCTAATGCAATATTAAGTAAGTATGCACACCATATTCATTTTGTTTTGATTGAAAAATAAACAAAACCAACCACATCGATTAATAGTCTATAGCAAAAAAGTTAAAAGGGGTCGTATAAAATCACTACATAGTATAAAACAAAGTCGTTATCCGCCGTCTGTCCGTCCCTATGTATGCTTAGATCTTTAAAACTACGCAACGGATTTTGATGCGGTTTTTTTAATAGATAGAGTGGTTCTTAAGGAAGCTTTATTATATCGCTGAGAACCTAACGGGTAACTAGGCCTCCAGCTAGACGTGCAGGAGGAATGGGGCGGTTTTTAGTCAGTAAGATTCTGACACTCTCTCCCGCCTCACCCAGACGGGAGCACTCATACGATGATTTTTCCCCCCTTAAAAAAAGGTTTATTATATGCCGGGGCGGGTTGGTAGTATAAAACATAATAGGTGCTTATAATGGTGTTTATATCGAGATTTATGTACCTACATTGGTCATCTGGAAGGACAAACCTTTCCCGGTGAATGGGGCAATTTTCAATTTCTCATAACGTTGATGTTAACAAAAAAAAATGCAATTTGGTGAAGTTGTTCGAAAGTTAGTTACGTGCCAAAAATAAAATATAATAGGTACCTACTTACATTGATTAAGAAAATCTCTGATTTGTCCGGTTCAGCAGATACATTGTTCTACGGGAGCCTACAACATGCCACTCACTGGTTCAAAAAAGTAGGCGTAAAAAACAAAATATCCTGAATATCGAGCGAACTTTTGAACTTTTCGCGTGTCACTATCGATCCAATTAATCGAGTATCGGAAGGTAGGTCTACATCTGTGGCATTTAACAGTAATCTCTGATCATGTCAGATGTGTAGAACTTAATTAAGTAACAGAGACAGTTATTGTGGGCTTGTGGACAAATGAATTTAAAAAAAAACTTAAAAATTACCTCAGGCGATCAAGTAGGTAGGCATCAAGCTGATAGCTGACAAGAATTCCTTTCTTATTAACAGAAGATATACTTGTACCTGGAGAAGTGTCTAAATTGACATTTCTCCAGTAGGTACTTGCAATAGGGCGCGAATTGCTAAAATGACAGCTGAATACCTAACACATTTGGGCCAAACACTAGTTGCGGCTGTAAAGTCCGTTTCGCGTCGGTTTCAGTAAAACACTCAATTTTAAATCTTATTAGGTAGAGGTATGTGGACAAAAACTGCATTGGCTAAAATCAACAGCAGATATCTTTTTCAAATATAACTCAGTTAATTGCGACGAGACATTATATATTTAGGTAGAAAACTGCTAAACCGACATAATACCGATGTCTTAGTGTTTTATGTGTTCTATTTTCTTAATTACCTCTAAAATAATACGTAGGTATTAGAAGTACATATCTATTTAATTTGAGAACCATTTAGAATCGATTAAGGAAACTGTGTTTAATTTACAAATTAATGTAGGATATGTACCATATTGTAGGATACTCATGTAGTGTAAATCGATCACGATTGATAGCCACCTTTATTATCGATTGAATCGTTATGTTAAGATTGCAATCACATTACGTAATATAGAATACTTACAGGGTAGTGTATCGGACTGTTTCATTAGTTGAGTTTTAATACTTTTTAGAATCATAAAGCAAGCCAGTTCTCCGGTAGGTAATCTTTGCGGGTACCCGCAGGCCGCAGACCCAGTTGAGGTACTTTTCACCAGGTTCATTTTACGCCGAAAAATTAAGATTTGTAACATACCTGGTGAAAAGAAAGTGTTAAGTTAGCAGAGATTATCATGTCAAAAGCTGATACAAAGGCAAGTTGCAGCGAGACAATCGCCGAGCCGCGAGTCGCGAAATGCTCTTCATGAATATGAGCTTCTAGCATGGCTTGAAACTAGTCGACTTCCTCGTCAAAGACTTACGTGAATAAACCAATGGAATCACTCACATTAGGAATATTTATTTATTTTTGTATTCAATCCGATGGGATCAATGTCTTCGCTATCACATAAAACAACGGACAAATTAATTTAAAACATACTAAATGGCATCTGAATCACCGTTTGATTATCGAAATAAAATTTAGAACAAAGCAATAAAATGTATAAAAATGCTGTTGACATTTTCAAGTCTCATAATGTATCAGAAATTAATTAATGTGCCAAAGGTGATGGTTATTACTGTTATTGGGTTGCATGATTTTCTTTATTTGTGATTGATTTTTTGTTCCAATTTCCATCCGTTTTTTTTTTAAATGATTATGTTTCTGAAAAACAGATAATTAATTAACACAATGCCTAGGCATGTAATGCCACACGTAAAAAATTCAATAGCGAATATTTTTTTGTATCCATAACCAAATCTGTAGGATAAAATATAAGTATTCTATATTTATATTGAATGGTATTCTATTCAATTTAAAAAGAACACAAAACTAGTTTAATTTTTATATCAGTCAACAATTTACAATCAAGTTCACGTTGACATTGATTAAGCAAAAAAATTGCTCTATAGTTGACAAAATTTACATGAAATTCTCATAAATAATATTGAATTAATCAATGAACTGTAATTATATGTTGAAGCTAATACAGTCTGACGTCTGTTGAGGCTTTAATTACGACAAAAAAATCGCAATTGCCAAACAAGGAACGAAGGGATTTAGCGACATATTGCGGTGATTGGAATGTCTGAATATAAGATTAACCAATTACTATTTATGTCTGTAAACTGAACCAGTTTGGATGGTTTTACTTCAATGCGCGACATTCTGCTCCAGTTTTCGTTAATACAGAGCTAGGAATAGTCACAAGGATCACTGTTTTTTTTATTTTAGTGGCTTTGAAAATTGTTCCTTCATCAAACAGAAGAAATGCCACTTTTTTCTCGACGCCGTGACTGACGTGGACTCAATGCGGTGCTCTCATATATTATTATGATTTTATCAGGCATCTACTTACCAACGCATTTGAAAATGATATTCACTGACTGACTATAAGCTATTCAAAAGTGCTCAAAGGTGCTATACCTAAATTCGTCGAAATTGGGATGTGAAAATAAACAAACTGAACATTAGCAAGGATTAAATGTCATAGTTTATGTTTTGTCAACATTAATTGATTGGATAACTTGCAAAGTAGACTGGCGGCCTTGAATATTATTAGATGGCTGTTACCGAGTGGTAATGTGACATTTTATCGAAAAAAAGTAAAGCTTTTTATGCAAAATCAATAGACATGTCGAATAATAAGACCTTATTCAATATACCTATTCAAGGAACCAGATTTTTGTTAGCTGTGACTGTGACACAAGAGCTATTGCTAGGCATTATATTGAGTAATAATATGTTTGCTTTTCTTTCTAATTTAGATATACAATTAATAATTAAGTATCTTTGATCAAATTGATCATGTACGCATTAACCCGTTAAGGTCGGTATCTAAATGTTTCATTCAAATTTGAAGTTACTCTTTAGGAGAATTTAATATACGCATACTTGTTATAAATTCAGTAATTCCACATTTTTCGACTAAACTTAGTATCTATCTTATTATGAATCTTTTTTTAAATGTAACGGCATGCACTTTCTCAGTAACGTTCCAATGTAGGTAGGTATATATATATTGTCCTTTTTAGTTTCACCGCAGTGACCGCGGCACACCGCAAAGGTTTGAAACAAACAGTTAATTTTAATACAGAATTTGATTAAATCATGCGCTTGAGTCATGGTGATCGTAATAATATGTCGCCCATAAACAATGGGTTCATTAAAAGTAACGGTGCCGACGGTAACGGTGTAGTATACCATTGGTTACAGTTGTAGAGCGAATGCGCATGCGCATCATTGTAATTACTGCATTGTCTTACTTTGATTAGTATTTTGGTATACCTAATTTAAAAGTCATTCAGTTTCATAGCGCGTTTTTTCAGTTAAAATTTTTTTTTGCACAGTCTTCATTTCTCTATCGCTACTCTTAATAAGTCTGTGGATTATAGATATGAATGCGAGACAGGCAAGCCCCCGAGCAATGTCGCGCCGTGAATGCCAAGGGCGGGTGCGACGACTCCCCACGGCGGTCACCCATAAACACCGCTAATTATTGACAGTTGACAGTGTCTTGTCTACCTATGTAGGTACCGCGAACTGTTTGAACTGTCAAATTGTTGACATATCATTGACAGATGAAAATGACTATTTCTTGATTGATATTGAATGTCGTGGTGGCCCGGAGGTTTAAGACGCCCACTTCTCATGCATGAGGGTGCGGGTTCGAAACCTACCAACGGCAAGTACCAAAGTGACTTTTTCCGAGTTATATGTACATTCTAAGATTATTTAGACACCACTGACAAACGGTGAAGGAAAAACATCGTGAGGAAACCTGAACTTATAATTTCTAATTATAAGTTCAGTTCGTGTGAGAAGAGGCTTTGCTCAGCAGTGTGCATTTATAGGCTGTTGATGATGATGATGATGATTGAATCTGAATTGTTTTTACGATTTGAACTGTGGGAGTAAAAGTATAAATAGTTTGTAAACGATCAGAAACAATGTGTAGACTGTGTATATGATATATCTAGATATAACATTTAACTTTTGCTCATATTTTTCTGAAAATATATTTTTGGTTTCATGCTGTTTAGTTATTTGGCCCTTTTATACTGGTGTCAACCGTCGTGGTTATAAAAGTTAATGACTTGACAGTCCATTTTTTGGGTTTAGACATAACTGATATTATGTCAGCCATGACATGAAAGAAGTAGGTATCATTAATAAAATATCTGTGAATTGTAAGGAATTTAACGATGCAACTTGATACGGTTAGCAATTATTGCCGTTTACCTCTGAATACGTCAAGTGCCGGGCGTTGTCTATTAATTGCCACTGGTTCGTTACTGGTAAATGTCAGTAGGTTTTATAGAATTTAAGAGTTATTTTTATAGTCATGTCAAATATTTCAAAATTGTTGACAAACGTTTCTTCTGTTCTTCCGAAAAAAATTTTTGGTTTAACGTTTTCGTACACAGATCCATTTATCAGCACAATGTAAAAGGAGTCTAGAAGTCCAGAGTTTGTATTTCCTGGAGGGTTATAACCTGGGTGTCTTTAGGGGCTAAGTGAATCGGTTGCTTATAGTGTCGTGCTCTATCGTAGACCGCACCATCGCTTACCACCTGGCGAAATGCTCAAACGTCGACCCATCAAATATAAAAAAAGTATAGAATAACCTTTAAATATCACGAAAACCTGAATAAATTCATTAAAATTGAACAATGAAAGTGTCAGTTGATATTCAACACATTCTAAAGCCGCCAAAGCAAGGCGTTCAAGCTTTAAACATCAGTGCTGCCATCTGTACTCAATTGTGCAGTCAATCCGTTACACACAGGGAGGTAGGTGAAAAAGTTGTATGTCATACTAGTCCTTTTGTGTCGGGTTGTCAACATTATGCAGAGATGCCAATGGAGCTGTTTCTCTTTATTTTCTTAGTGGATTTTAGTTCATTTAAGTAAGTTGGTTATATTTGCACGGTTCGGTGAGTTGAAACTTACGTAATTTTGTAACATTTCACTTGAGTATAGGCTACCTATGCGTTTATAATTAGGATTCCACCATACTTGTATCGCATTAAAACGCACTAAGTTTGATTAACAGACGTTGCATCTTTTTACAAGATAATCAAAAACTGTCGAAAAAATAAACATCTTAGATCCCTTGGATAAAATATCTCCAAGTGTCATCGGTATGAAAGAACCTACAAGTTATTCGTCCCAACAGTGCTAATTTGAAACATTTTTAATAGTCTAATCTTTCAGAGAGATAAAAATACTGCATCTGGTACAGGTAGCAAAGCTTATCAAACCGCTTTATCAAGGAGTCTGCCGCATCTTGGTACTAGTCAAATTAATTTAACTGATAACGACTCCTACTGTCTTTATATATTTTATCGGGTTTTTAATAAACGTGATTGATTTTCCACGTTGATAGGACTGTCGGAATGATTTGGTCTTTTGAGACTTAGCAAAAAATGGACTGTTGCTTCTATCTAGTTTTGTTTGTCCGTCCTTGACATTAAGACATGATTAGTCGCTTAATCGTGCTGTTTGACTTTTACATACATACGTACCTACAATGTACATTATATGTACCTATGTATATTGTCCTAGTTCGCTATTGTTATTGTTTAGCTTCTTCCTAGTAGAAATTGGTTTGAAGGTTGTCTTTTGTAAGATGAGGATTCAGGAAGACGAAATGCAGAGTGTCTTCTGGTTTTTTTTAATGACTTCTATAAAAATAGTGCGGGTATACGTGTTCTTTAACTGTCGTTTCGATTGTAGTTCGCAAGAAATCAATGAGGATTCCAAACTCAATTGATCCAAATAAAAATCTCCTTTCATATATAATCTTAGAGCTGCTGGAGGGCATCGTTCATACTCATTTGTAAGCTCTCCTTCTTTATTGGACATAAATATGGATGTTCCGTTAATTTGTTTGCTGTGTTGTAATATATGATATCGTGTACAGTAAGTAGCTTTTTGCTTATTCCAAAAGGAGCACTATGGAAGCTTGTTCAGGTACCAATTTCGTCTCATCCATCTATCTATTTACAGGTAAGATAATAAGTAAGTAAGTGCATGGATGACCACAGTCAGATTATTAATAGTTTGTTGTTTTACACAGTATTTATTAATTAAATGAATAGGTAGGTAATCTCTTCACGACGCTGACGTAGACATTTTCGGTAGATAAGCTTTTTATTTATAACATAACAAAACATCACGCCTTTTATTCTCGAAGGGGTAGGCGAGGTGCACGTTACAGCATTTAATGCCACTGTACCTCTACAATGTAACACCCACTTTTCACTATTTATGTTATGAGTCCCATGTAATAGGGGGTGACCCTATTGCCATATACCGGGCACAATTCCAGACTTCGTGCTACTACTGAGATTTTTTTTTTAAAACTCAGTCATACTTTGACCGACCTGGGAATTGAACCCTTGAATTGAATTGACTTTTATTTAACTTTTCTGGAAAATTAATCCCAATAATGGATTAGACACGCCTCTTTAGGATCTAGCAAGCAGGTTTTGCCCACTCATATAAATCAAAATCGACTTAAATAATAGCAATTTTAACATTTCTGAGAACGCGAATAAATGGAGAACCGTGTCCATGAAGGTATCAATTGATCAAATTGTTCACTGTTATGAAATGGTAGGTATGTTATTACTATGTCACAACGGGGTATTGATGGGGTATTAATGGAATTAAACTTTAAGGCGTTAATAATAATAAAAACTTTTAAGCTTGTAGTATAGATATATTGTGTATATTGTCGAATTATGTAGGTATGTGTTCTTACAAATAGTTAAATTCAACGCATGTTCATGCACCCGCTGATTACTTTCTCTTCATCACCCAAGGGTCAGGCTGGTAGAAAATGCCTGCGGCATTAAGTCCACCCATGTGCTTGTTGTGTGCATAAAGCTTTTTAAATAAATAAAATAAGCCACTGCCTCGGAGCAGGTAAATATGACAGAAAGTTTTTTGATCGATTGATTCAAATATAGGTAAGCAGTAGGTACTTTGATGGACATCAATTGTTTTAAATTGGAAATTTTTTGCTAGGATCGCATATTTATAGTCTGCTGGATTTCAATTGGTTGTCAGAAACAGTGAATAAAAAAAGAGGAAAAGAAAACTAAAAAGAAAGATGGGACTCTGACCACATGTAGGGACTGATATCTATTTCCAAAAAGATACCAATTTTTTGATATATGGATTAACATTTGCTCAAACGACTGGAAACATTAGGTAGATACAATTGTTAAATGCCGATAATAATTTTAGTAATTTTTTTTAGTTGCACCGCACTGGCAAAAACCGAAATAAAATCTCAATA
The DNA here is from genome assembly GCA_038387885.1 of Spodoptera picta. NCBI lineage: Eukaryota > Metazoa > Arthropoda > Insecta > Lepidoptera > Noctuidae > Spodoptera > Spodoptera picta. The sequence continues at coordinate 2,103,851 of JAZHFQ010000002.1, forward strand.
ACACGCGGGAGTGTAACAATTTACCCATAGGTATTATGATAACACTACAATAAAACTAAATGACTTAAGTAAATTCCCATGAAATGCCTCGTATTCCCCCACAAGTAGGTCAATGCGCATTTTTACCGCGATTCCTCGTAATTTACACCCAATTACGTGTTTGCCTCTTACTAGTAGTTAATGTTGCAATTAAAATTACACTTGATGACTTTATTACTGAGTGTCCCCCGTATGATGTCAAGAAGATTTTGTCGTGGTATTGAGGCATCGAAGCTGAGAGGGACAATCAGTACTTAAGTAATTTATTAATATCAATTAAATAACCAATATAAAGGCGATATGAGATGACATACATACCTCTAGGTAAAGTGATAGCAATGTTTTAGTTTGTATTCATTCTTCTACTTAATGGGTTTTTAGAAATAACATACTAAATCAAACATAAATAATACCAGTTCTGCGGTTACAAAGTGTACCTAAAGATAAATGAACTACAATTACCTTTAGCCTGTAAGCGATAATTTAACAAAATGGATGGCCGAATCGTGATCCTCAACAGTTTGGTCAGTGACTACGTGGAGAACTTCGTAAATAAGGTAAAAGGTAAAATTGTTCAGATAACTGATATTGAAAAGATCACTGTTACGTGGAATTATGTGGAGGATAAAACATTATACTTAAGAATTGTTTCGACTTTCATTTGGTTTTTCCTGTCTCGAAGGAGATATTAGAAGGTTATGTCAATCTGTAAGGGCGCTGTAGCTGACAAAGAGGACACGCATCAAATTAAATCCACACCTGTTATTGTTTGATTTGAGCTTTGTAAATACCTGAGCAAATATTTTGAAAGTTCTCTGAGATCCAAAGGAACATATTTATTTAATATTGTGTACCTATTGGATTTAAATACGTGCAGTTTTTTGTCTCTTGTTTCATGTGTTTTTCCAAAATAGGTGATAAGCATGCCAATTGTTATTGCGTTCCAATTCGGAGTAACAGTTTAAAATAATGACGAAAGGACACTGAATGCTGTCTGAGACATGTTTTAATTGAAACATCAATAATAATGACAGTATAATTACCGTGTAATATGTAGTGAGGCAATGAAATGGCGATTATTGTCGCAGCATGGCGTTACCAAGTCGTTGGGTGACACGGAGTAAGTTGCATTACCACTAAATATTTACCCTGCCATAATTGTTATGGGTGTCGAAGAATGAGTTTCATCAGGGGCTGTAGATTTCGAGGGTTTTAGTTTAGGTATATTTTGTGATATAAGGGATGTGATTGTTCATTTTGATTAAACTTTCATGTGTCTAAACGTGGATCCACGCGAGACAATGTAACTTCTATTGTGTCTCATACCGGTGCATTGAAGCGGTTAAACGACCAAAATGTACCTATCGCGGAGAACCTAACGGATAACCGGGGCTCCGGCTCGACGTGCAGGAGAAGGAACGGGGTGGTTTTTAGTCAGTAAGAGTCTGACACTCCCTCCCGCCTCACCCAGGTGGGAGCAGTCATTCGATGATTTTCCCCCCTTAAAAAAAAAAGCCTTTTGTCACAAATGGACAAATCTGGAGATACTTCGTATTCGTAAAAACTTAGAACGTAAAACAGCAGTATCTAGTTTTAGTTCAACTGATCAGGTATTTTTTTTTTTTTTTTTTTTAAGGGGGGAAAATCATCGAATGACTTCTCCCGCCTGGGTGAGGCGGGAGGGAGTGTCAGACTCTTACTGACTAAAAACCACCCCGTTCCTTCTCCTGCACGTCGAGCCGGAGCCCCGGTTACCCGTTAGGTTCTCCGCGACTCCGAATCGGCATCGGCCGTATTGGGCCCCATCTGTGGTGGTCTGATGGCTCTTTGAGGCGCGCGCGGAACGCGACGCGCCGTACGCTCGGGTCTGTTTCTGGTCGGACGGGGAGCCACCCATGCTCGCCGTCCGCAGGCCCGCGCTTACGGTGGCCGGAGATCGTCTCGCGATCCCCGACGCCCGGTGTGTCCTTCGCGACGGCTGGGTTGCGAGGAGGCAGCGCTTCGCTGCCTCACGCGTCCCGCCTCCTCCTTAGCTAGCATCACTGCTTCGCAAAAGGAGGAGACGGCATCCCAGTCCCCCTCGCTCCGCATCATGGCCTGCACTAGGCCCGGACGCGAGAGGTCGCCGTCGCCGATCACTTCCCTGAGGACACGGCGGTGCTCAGCCCACGAAGGGCATTCTCCCACCGTGTGTTCCACCGTGTCCTCAGGGCGGAACTGATCAGGTATGGATGGCATACGCTACAGTGCAAAACTCGACACTAGCGACATCTCTATAAAAATCAACAAGGAAGTTAAATTGAAGAGCTTACCTATGTATTCCAAAAATAAGTTGGAATATGAAATTAAATATCAGAAAGATTTAAATAGTGTGAACGTTATTAATTTAAATAAATCTTTGTATGGTAATCTTTTTTATCCACTTAATCTTTGCTCTAAATGTCTAAATTAACATTTAAGTAAATACACATGAAACATCTTAATAAAATATGATTTACACGACATTTAGAATGAAATATTTGTGTAAATGATTTTACTTAACATTTTGTTGATCTTGAAAATACGTTAACCTTATGTTTAATTTAGAAAAACCAATTGTCTACTTTTCTGAAAATAGTCAAATATACAGTTTTGAATTGCATTAAGACATTTTTTATAAAAAATATAAGGTTTTAAATATTATACATACTAAGTACATATTTTGGTCTCTACCAAAGCAAGCTGTAAGTACAATTGCTCATCTTCCTAAATACAGAGTTTGATACCGACTGTGGCCGATGGATGGATGACCGACCTTCTATAAGAGGGAGGAGCAGCACTGGCTGCTCCACCACAACGCCATTTTGTTTTCAACTAATTCGCTTATGGTCTGGCGACCGATTGCAAATAGAAGGAATTAAGAAAAAACATTGAGTTTTAACTAATTTTTATACATATGTATAAGACTGCCTCATTGGCCGAGTGGTCGCAAGTGCGACTGCCGGGCAAGGGGTCTCGGGTTCGATTCCCGGGTCGGGCAAAGTATTATTGGGTTTGTAAAAACCTCAGTAGTAGCACGGAGTCTGGAAATGTGCCCGGTATATGGCAATAGGCTCACCCCCTATTACATGGGACTCATAACATAAATAGTGAAAAGTGGGTGTTACATTGTACAGTGGCATTAAGTGCCGTAATGTGCACCTCTGCCTACCCCTTCGGGGATAAAAAGGCGTGATGTTATGTTGTTATATGTATAAGAGTACCTATAACGCGATGTATTTCTCAATATTTATTACCTATATTCTCAATATTTATTGATAGAACTACAAAATAACTGCACGGCCAATAAATAATGGCTACATAAAATATGATGTGCTGTTCTCAGTGCTCGTACATAATTATCACTGTGACATACTCAATTACTTGTAATTATGATAATATCGCAAGTTGCCTCAGCAGGGGTAACCGCCAATTACTTTCATAGTTGCAGTTACCGATATTTACCTATGTAATTACTTATAAACGAGGAAAACTTACTTACAAAGTTACAAACATCATTATATTAATATATTTTAATGCCATAAGTAAGGCTTTGTAATGTCAATACCTACAGAGAGAACGATAGTAGGATCAACCTATCCCATTTAAACTCGCGGGCCTGCCACCCATGCTCGCCGTCCGACCAGAAACAGACCCGAGCGTACGGCGCGTCGCGTTCCGCGCGCGCCTCAAAGAGCCATCAGTCCACCACAGATGGGGCCCAATACGGCCGATGCCGATTCGGAGTCGTGGAGAACCTAACGGGTAACCGGGGCTCCGACTCGACGTGCAGGAGAAGGAACGGGGTGGTTTTTAGTCAGTAAGAGTCTGACACTCCCTCCCGCCTCACCCAGGCGGGAGCAGTCATTCGATGATTTTCCCCCCTTAAAAAAAAAATCCCATTTAAACTGTCAAACACCGCGAGGACAACGGTGACCGCAACCTATTTTTATTTTATTGTGTCCATAATGACGGTAGGTAGTCAACGAGTTAAAAATGGTGTGCCAAAAAGGACATAACAGCACGCCTTTTACCCCCGAAGGGGTTGGCAGATGTGCACATTACGGCACTTAATGCCACTGTACAATGTAACACCCACTTTTCAATATTTATGTTATGTGTATGTGTCTCATGTAATAGGGGTGAGCGTATTGCCATAATATACCGGACACAATTCCACACTCCTACGCTACTACTGAGAATTTCTTAAAAGCCAGTAATACCCGGGAATCGAACTCGAGGCCGCACTTACAACCACTTGGCCAACTAGGCAGTTTAAGGCCAAAAAGGATACCTTTATAAAACCAAATAAATCTAGACGCAAGGGTATTTTCTTGCAAATGAAGAAGTTCTATTAATTTACTTGGTAATGTACATGTCTGCGTATGTTGTGCGATGTAGTTTCCGTAATCATATAATTCACAAGTTATCTAAAGTAGTAAACGAGATACAATAAAGTGTACAATAAAATACTAGGTTCCTGCTCGCCCTTTTCGCTGACATTTTCTCAAGAACATAATAATAAAACCTTAAATAAGTACTAGAAATCGAGTCTCTTTCGATTCATTTAACCCTCTGCAACTGACGTGGTTAAATTGTTACAATTCAACTGAGGTGTATATTATACCAGACACCATTTCAACAGCAAATATTTTTGTAGAATTAAAGTATAGCGAGCACTATACAGTAAGGTACTCGCAGCAGTGATGCTCGTATTTGAAAAATGACGGTATAACACGTAATTTTGTATTTCGCGGTGTCTGTGGGACTACACGTCAGCTGCAGACGGTTAAAATTTAAAAATAGACAAGAGACGTAACTCTATCTGCTTGGAAAAAATACAAAAATAATTTATTACTGGAACCAAAAAAATTGTAAATTCTATTTTAGACCACAAAAACTATTCACCTGAGCTATCTTACATAGCTTAGATAAAAACGCAAAAATAAAAACCAATTTAATTTTTGTATCAAATAAATTAATATACTAATCAGAATCGATTTATATCTCAACCATATATTCATTAACTATAATAATTAATGTGCAGATGTATGGTAATTTTACTCCCCGCTGAAATAATGAGTAAATCGCGCATGATTGCGCACGCGCATCTAAACCAGCAGTCAAGGCCGCAAGGATCTTGACCTACACGCCTACAAACAATGCTGGCCTGTCAACGCCACTAACTTTAGAAAATGGTGTGATTCAATAACTTTAGCGGAAAACGGTAAAGTAACAACTTAACTGAACGTAATGTCATGTGTATGGCCGTTGGCCTAATGCCATTAGCAGATATTAAACTAGGTAATATAGGACATTTATTTATAAATATAATCAAAACTAAGTTTCGTCTATATTCAATCGAAAATTAGATAATAACATGCTGAAATTTTTAAAACATACTTTTGAGGTACCTATGTGGGTTTAAGATAACCGCTACCTTCTGATGTTTGTACCACACATTTTCCACGCGTCCCCTAAACCCTGACAAGTAAAATCGAACTCTATTTTTGGCGCATGTGATGCTAAAATTGCTTCATCCAAAATTGGTATTATGTCGTTGAGGTCACAATTCAATTATCCATTCTATGCAAATGGTTCGCGGTGGGTAACCTCGGTCGCGAAAAACCGAATGAGTAAACGATTGACATGATGATGATGTAGGCTGCGGTTGAGACACGTGAATACTATAAAAAACCCAAAAGCTTATTTTTTGCCACTTCTCTTCTTTCTATAGAAATATTATTGAACTAGCTTTTAACCGCGGCTGCGCTCGCGTCACAAAAGGATAAAAAGTAGCCTATGTGACATATACCAATACACACAGCGCCATCTATACCAATACTTTTGTTTTCCCTCGGGAGTATAAATTTTTCCGGGATAAAAAGTAGTATTATTTAATCCAGACTTCTAACTTTATGTCTGTAAAAATTCAAAGCAATCGGTTTAGTAGTTACGGCGTGAAAGCGGAACAAACAAACAAACAAACTCACTTTCCCATTTATAATATTAGTAAGGATAATTGGTCCATTTCGCTTTCGGGGCCAATAACCCGTCTCGAGTGTGTATTCTGATATGATTCTCAAGATTTTATGCAAAAAAACTGTAATAATAGAAAAATGGGGATCCAAATGCGTGAAAATCAAATCCAGGATAATTCAATTAGGCATTTTTTTTTTTTTTTTTTTTAAGGGGGGAAAATCATCGAATGACTGCCCCCGCCTGGGTGAGGCGGGAGGGAGTGTCAGACTCTTACTGACTAAAAACCACCCCGTTCCTTCTCCTGCACGTCGAGCCGGAGCCCCGGTTACCCGTTAGGTTCTCCGCGACTTCAATTAGGCATAGAGTACGCCTGTCTGCTTTGAGTATGATTCTGGGTTTTAGGTACCTAAAATCGGTTGGTACATAAGCCTAAATATGTAGTCTTTAAGAAAAAAATGCAATCAAAAGACTCGAAATCAGAGCTGTTCTAAAAAAAGATTCACACATTTTAATGGGGTCTTTTAACCACCATTAAGATGTGTTTTTTTTGTTTTATTGTATGGCGTGATTTATGTGTGTTTTTGTTCATATTTTGAACTTGTTTGTTTAAAAGTATTGAGAGTAAAGTTCATTCGCTTAGTTTCTTTTGTTCAAACAAGTACTCCGTGCCTTATTGGGGACAAAACATAGACTACATTTTTTTTTGTGATGACTGTATTTGGATGTGTGAATTCTAAAAGCAATTCTTTGTGAACGTAAATATTTTGAAGTCGGCAAATGTAAAAGAATTTTAAAACATTAGAACCTAAAAAATAACAGATATATGTTTGCTTATGTACCTCTATAGATAACGTTTAGCTATAGATATTTAGTCAGTGATTTCGGAATTTTAGGCGATTGATCCTTTAATTGCCATCTTTATCATATTTCTCTACTATAAATCCTATCAGTATGACAGTCCTACTTATATTTTATAGATATTTTATTAAAATGGCAACTTAATTAATTCACGAACAGTGCCGTTGTTGCTTAAAAATAAATTACCTTTTATCTCGTACCTTGTGCTCGTTTAGTCGACACTAATGTTGGCAAAAAGCGATAATATCACATTTTATTATACAAAACACCGGGACCAAGCTGGATGCTATCGAATTTCTGCGTGTACCGTTGTTATCTTTAAAATAAGGTGTTACGAAAAATAATCTATTGATTTTACGACGTGATCACGCCGGTCGCATTCTTGCACACAGCTGCAAAGAACGGTAACAATCTGCTGGTGTTTGTAACGGTTTGCCAGCACCTTACTTCCTGTGAAATTTTCAAATTATAATCTTAAATATATATAAAAAAGGAATAAAAAGAATATGGCAATTTGATTATTTCTTGCATTGGTCAATTTGGTCATAATATAATAAGCAGATCTGCGATTCATTTTATCTCTTATCGTTTGCAAGTTCGATCACCTCGCCATGCAAAAAAATATTATAATACTACGGAAAATTTATTGTTAGATGGCAGACGAGATTTTTTTATATATTGAACAACGTACTCTTTCTGTTTCAGATGGAGCTAAGGAGGCATAAGTCGGGAGGGACGTCTTTCCTCACATTTTGGATATTTTTACTACAGGTAAGAATCTTGAACTTAAATAATTTTTACTCGAAATGACAGAGGCACTTTAGATCAAAATAGGTCTAATAAATAGCTTTATTATTGCTTAAATAAAGCCCATATTATTTCAGTGTCTCGCATTTTCGGATTTCGCATTAAATATTAGATACCTGCTAAAAATTTGTAAACTCTATCCGGTAATTCATTTTAAACCACTATTTGTCTGGTAGTCCGGCCGTGGACTTTCTTGGTACTAATGAGGCATTTTATCCTATTTCCAGATGTTAGGAAGCGCACGCCGTGGTGCCGAAGGTCACGGCAGATTGATGGACCCTCCAGCTCGTAACTCCATGTGGAGGTTCGGGTTCCCCAACCCCGTCAATTACAACGATAATGAACTCTTTTGTGGAGGGTATGCAGGTAATTAATGTTCTTAAAAATATAGTTAGGTATAAAAAATAGTTTTACCAGTGAGCTTTCTGCATTTTTTTTTATAAAATAATATCCAGTAAATATAATGACGCAGATTCTACAAATTATTTGCGTACTGTGTCAAAAAGTGTGAAGTGAAGGTTCTATGTATAAATAAGAATGCGTTTTTTTATAAGTATCAGCATTCGGTTAATAAATAATTATTAGATATTCTGGTGGCGCCTACATCTTGAGATTTAAGTTCAGTTTTTGTTACCTTATCGATCTATATGCTAATCTGCGATAAAATAAAAACAATTTTGACAATCTATAAGATTAGACAAGATATACACTTCCGTATTTGTACATGTCAATTATTATTATGCAAATTAATGTTTTTGAATTGTAAACTACCTAATTGGATCTTAACCAGTAAATGTCTGCGTCAGTCTATACTTAACCAAAATGAACACGCCTCTCTATCAGTGAAGGCGACAAAAGTTTTTATTGTAGGTACTTAATATTTCATGAAAAAATCACAAGTAGCTTATTCAGATTATCATTACGAAAGTTTAATGAGTTTTAAATAACCCAAAAATGACTAAGTATATATTATTTTTCTAAAAATGATAAATGTTACCTGTATTCCAATTACTTACATATATTTTCACACCTTAATTTCATTAATAACACATCCGCATGGGCACGGCATTATCCTTGCATTAGCCTGTTAGTTACCGCAAACATTTTTTTCTTAGTCTATTGATTCCTCTAATGATGCTAGGAGCCAACGATCTTACGGAAAATTAAGTTCAATGACCTATCAATAAAACTATTCAAGGTTGAAAGTCTATTTCATTTGTTAATTTACAAAATAGCTAATGCTAGTCACGTTTATATAAATCGGATTCTGTGTACTTATTTAAAGAATCTGACCATTGTGGATTGTCAAAGTCAATGGCACAAATCCCTCAGGTTTATGAGTTTGTTTGCAACTTGCAGACTGCTTACGTACCTTCTGTTTGATACAAATACACAGAGCAGAACAGTGCGATACGGCAAAAATCAAAGGCTTATAAAAATTGTAGGTATTTATTAAATCTATTTCAGTCCAATGGGAGCAAAATGAAGGAAAATGTGGTGTTTGTGGTGATGCGCACCACATACCGGAGCCACGTCCCCATGAAGCAGGTGGCATGTACGGTAAAGGTATCGTCACCAGACATTACAGTGTTGGCCAGGTCAGTGAATAGGTACATATTTGGTAAAAGAGGTTATAAAGTTCCTGTTTTAAAAATAAAGAGTAAGAGACTTAAAAGTCATGGATTGAATGCCAAACTCTTGGAATGCGTATTAGCTTGTAAGTAACAAAGAAATTGATAACCCTTTTCGAAGAGAAATTCTCTATATATTTGTGATGCTAAAGCTCAAAGCGTATTTAACAGAGTCTGAAGATTATCAACTGAACATAGTCACATAGGTAATGATGAACATTCAAAGAGTAGACTTTGATACTATGATTTTAGCGGTTGGTTGGTAAGTAGCAATCGTGGCGGTTAAGTAGGATGCTAATCCAATTCCACAGGAAATCGAAGTAGAAGTGGAGTTGACAGCAAACCACCTTGGAACATTCGTTATGAAACTATGCCCGAACAATAACCCGAAGCAAGAAGCCTCTCAGGAATGCTTTGACAGGTTAGTGGACTCCAAAATTTGATACAAGCGTATTTTTTATTCGTATTACCTTTTTGGCTTTATTATTGAATTTAAAGGGCATTGGGCCCTTATTTACCATAACAAGAAGATGATTTTGGATTGAGTTAATAGGTAAATAATGTGTATTTGGCAATTTTGCTACGTACGCAGATTTGAATTAAAACTCTTCAATCATTTTTTTCAGGTACCCGCTATATATCTCCGAGACGAGAGACGACAGGTTCTTAATCCCATTGGACACGGCTAAGAAAGAGATCTTCAGGTACAAGGTGCGACTACCTCCATATGTTACTTGCACACAGTGTGTTCTGCAATGGACTTATTACACAGGTAAAATTAAGCGAGAGTAATTGTCTAGGTGATAGGGTAGTTCTCAGAGATAGGTAATAAGAAATTTATTTACACAGGAAACATGTGGGGCGTTTGCTCAAACGGCACAGAAGCCGTCGGTTGTGGTCGCTCAGAGACCTTCAGGAATTGCGCTGACGTCAGTGTGATAACCAGCACTGGTGGTCTTCCGCCTGCCTTTGCTGGAGACCTCAGAAGGGACTATCCCTTCCTCCTATACTACAGGGATCTTAATATGCCCAGAAATGTCTACCCTCTGGTCGTCAGGTGGGATAACACAACAGTTTTACATAAATCTTGTATTATTTTGTTCATAAATGTGTGTACTTTTGTAATTTTATTGTTTTCTTTTATATGTTTCACGTATACATATCTATATCAGTATATATTTAAGTACTTTACCTTATATTATACTTTATGTATCTTGTGGCTTAATATTTCAGACAGAAACTGACGGATATCCGAAAGGAATCATACGTAATTAGGTAAAACCTAAATATTATGTATGTTTAATGTATAAAATTATATGTTCACTGTCATTAACGTGCACTATAATATTGAACGTTTTCTTTCAGCAACGATATTGATACAGATTCCGTGGAGGAATTTGTTCCACCGATCATTAGGTATACTTTGTCATGTCCTTGTAATGATTTAAAGGTTATGGCTGAAGTGACGGTGTCTTTGTGAATAAATTTTCCACCCCTCTTTAAGTTGTGTTCCGTAGTTTAGTCCTCATATACTTAGTGTACAAATTATGACGTAACTAACAAGCTGTCAACCCCGAATCCCTTTTCTTTGTATATTAAGAATGTACAGCTGTATAGTCTTCCGTAGTTGTGACTAACATGACCCTGTGCTGTGACTGTGAATGAACTGAAAATCTTTGTATCATAATAATACATATATCTGTTTGAAGTAGACGCTTCAATTTTAGGCATGTGCTAGATGTTGTAAGACCCTTAAAACATAAAACGTTAAGTAATGACCTAATCCCATGTTTCAGAACCCTTGTGACTTGGGACTGATCTTCGTCGGCTATTTCTATTACATATTTCTGTAGATTTGATGCTAAATGTTACGATAAGATGTATAAATTATGTATTTGGAAGCCTATACGTCAAATGAAGCTCTCTCCTAGCATTTATGCATTTCGATATTGTATTATTTATTTCCATTTAGACGCATTATATCTTCTTTCTATTTAGGAGTTAAAAACTTTCCATAATAATTTCCGTATTAATGCTTAGGTACCGTATTTATGGCAAGAAAGGTGAAGCAACCAAAAACTTGTTTCCTTTAATTTCTAGTTTATTTATTTATTGTCACCAATCGGACTGGTTTCTAAAACCTCCTGCTATAGGTCGTCTTATGGGTGTGTACATAAAAACGGCATATGTACTAATTTAGACTAAAATATGTAATACGTAAAATAATAATGTTTCAGGGATCAAGTGTGTGTGCCGACTAGATCCTTCAGTAGACTCCCTGGTATGCTGAGTTGGTGTCAGACCAATTGTCTTCGATACCCTCCTAATTGTCCTGAAGAATTGTGTACTTGCCCGTAAGTATTAATTTAATCGACTAATTATAATATGAGTAAAACTTTATTTCGAAAGGCGCCATTTATATCCTAAAATAGTCCTTGATGGTTTTTTGGCTGTGCAAATTAGGTGATTTAGTAAGTAGTCATAAAATTAATATTCTCTGTTATAATAATTGATGGTTATACATATAGGTGAGTCAAAAAGGCAAAACTCACTCCCTATTACATGGGACTCATAACATAAATAGTTAAAAATGGGTGTTACATTGTACAGTGGCATTAAGTGCGGTTATGTGCATCTCTGCCCACCGCTTCGGGGATAAAAAGGCTCAATAACAATACAAAGAAAGAATACATTCAAATATTGATATTCAGTATTCTTTAGTAAAAATTTGGATTTTAGACAAGTGGCGATATCTGAAACTTTAAGTATCTGAACTACCTGAAATTGTGACTTTGTGACTACCCTACATTATTTTATTTTATTTTCAGGCAAGTATGCGAGGCTACTGGAGAGTTGGAAGGTCGCGAGGGAGCTGATGTGTACTGCATGGACCAGTGTATCGTGTACCCGCCACGCTGCCCTGCAAACCGGTGCAGTTGTTACTAACGTGATCAATATTGAGCTGCTTCCGAAGATATTGAATTAAAAAACCATTTGATTAATAGTTTTCCTCATTGTAAATGTAGGACATGACGAATAGGGTCAATGACCTGACAGGGCAGTTCCTTTGTTTCCTCGAAGTAGCTCATACACTTGTACAATTATGTATAAAATAAGTACCTACTTAATAATATGTACGTATTTGTATGTATTTTTACGATAAGGCCCAAGTAAATCAAATTTCTCACCTGTCAGAAAAGTTTTGACAGCTGAGTGATTGATTAAATAAAATAATTCATCCTTGCATTTTAGGGTTAAAGGTTTAAAAATTTAAATTGGAAAATGCTAGGAAGGTTAAAGACCCGTGTTTAACACATTTTACACGAATTAATATACCTATGTATTATTATTTATGTATTTGTATTATTATTATTCAGTTACTTAGATATGTATAGATGTACAGTTTTAAATTATTATTTAAGTGCATTTTTGACAAACTTCGCAAACAAAAATAGTGACTACACTATGGAAGATATTATGTACCTCCCTGTAAACTACGAAGGTACCGATTTATATAAATTTTGCCATACATTGAAAACATGTGCCAGAATGTAGGTAATAAGAACTTATTTCTTGTTTAGTTACAATTATTTTTGTATAATAAAATTTCTCCTGAATAAATATTTTACAACAGTTGTTTTAATTAAACTACCTATTTCCAATAAAAGGTTCACATTTAGGTAGGTATTTAAAGATTCTTTCTAAGTATGTGGTTGTCTAATGTTAACGATTGTAATAAGTAAACATGGTCTAATGTTAACGATTGTAATAAGTAAACATGGTCTAATGTTAACGATTGTAATAAGTAAACATGGTCTAATGTTAACGATTGTAATAAGTAAACATATCAATGTGTTTATATAAACATTCTATTGGAAATCAATGTAATGATACTGAGATATTATTTGCACCAAAATCGAATTAAATTCTTACCTTGCCGACAGATTGTTGATAAAAATTAAAAATATATTACATCACCTCGTAACAAAAGATACTTCAAATATTTACCGCCATTTTTGACATGAGCAGAATCCGCAGTACCGTTTAGTTCTATTTCATTGATACTATTTTCATTAATTGAAACTTAATATTTTTTGTTCAGATTTTATTTCTACATTTCGATTATTAATTAAAGTAGCTAAGTGTCTGTTTTAGAAATTAAAATAGCTGTGGTTTGTTAATTTATAAAAATAAATATCAACTTTATAAAGCACAAAGTGGTGTTAGCGGTGAATCGAAACGTATTTGACATTGACGTTGCTTATCAGACTTCGTTCTTCGGTCGATTATTTTATTATTTACGCAGAGCAATTATTATTTATAAAGAAAACAGTGATTTGAGTAAATAAAATTATACAAAAACATAATGAGTGATTTACTGGACGAGGATTTGGAGTTCCGCGGCGGTACTTTGCAGCTGTCGTCAGACACGAACGTGGCGGAGAATTCAGAAAGTAATCCTACTAATAATACGGATAATTTGGGAAGAAGGAAACCCCCTACTAGTGTAAATCCCTCGGTGTTATCTGGTGCAAATTCTTTGACCTCCTCTACGTCTTCCTTTGCCGGTATGTTTTGAAATTAATATACTTTGCCACATTCCTGTTGGATTAAGTTTTCTGGCTCTCAGGTAAAAAATGTACCTTTGTGAGTAAAAATCGAAATGTTTTGTGTTCCAAAATGTAACATGATTATAAAAGGCGTATAATTGACGTAACATGATTATAATTGGCGTAACATACCTACATAATTCCCAATATAGCATTGAATTTTCCATTACTTAATTGGACAATAATAAAAATAGGTTTAACTCGTCGAGTACCGGTTTTGTAGACACAATTATAGAACAATAGGTTGCGGTCACCGGTGACCGCTTGGTGTTTGACAGTTTAATATAAATAAAAACAAGATGGTGCCTATGATAACTGTTGGTTCAAGGCTACTGGTGATGTTATTATATAGTTGCCACACACCTAGTTTGTAATATGGCTACGTCTCTGGCTACAGATGCCCGAGGGCCTGAGGACCCGCTGAATCCTGCATCGGAGCAGGCAACAGGTATCCAAGCAGTGTTCCCTCGTTATGATGTGCCGTTTGACAGGGAGAACATCAAAGATTTCTTTACATTCCGTAAGGGAGTGGTGGACACTGCCATACAGGAGTGCATCACCGCCCTGCTGTTCCCTGAAGATGGAGAGTACTTAGGATCATGGCTGCTGACTGAGTAAGACTTTAAATTTCTATTTTAAAAAAGCACAGTGTCAATGTAATGTTATGCAATAATTGTTCTCAGATTCTTTTTTAGTCTTATAAGATTTTGAAAGATCAAGGCTCCGATTGTTTTTTTATGGGGCACTTGGATGCTTAGTAAAATTTCGACTCGAATATCAGCATCAGCAACGAACAATGCTGATAATGATTCTGATGATGTTTAAAATGTAGCTGATGATCAGCTGATGCTGATGCAGATATTCGCAACAACCCTGGTGTAAATATGCATCCTGTCGCTTTCAGAAAAGACTATAGTTAGATATGCACACTTACACATTTAAGTTTTATTTTTTATTTATTTATAAGTTAAGTATAAGTCAAAGATATTTTTTTTTATAAATTGAGTATACATTCACAGATATTGAAAAATAATGACATGTTGCCGTTTATTGTGATCATTGTGTAAAGGTGTTTACTGTCCCTAGATACAATAGAAAATATACCATAATTATTTTCATTCTTAGATCCAAGTTCCAGCAAACCATAAAAATATTAAAATTACTTTTCCAATAAATTCCAGAATAACACTATGGGACAATGAAAAAGAGAGAATTATCCTTCTTACGTCAAGACTTGTAATGACCATTAAATATGACTTCATAGCCATGAAACAGCTGGAATTCAAGAAGACATACTTGGATGACCTGGACACCATTGTTATCGGAGACCTAGTCTATCCTCCGTCATCATTAGTTCCGTGAGTATACTGTTTATTTCCCTGTCTTTATAAAAATAAAGTATATTGTGCTAATACTGAGTAACTTGGTATAAGGATAGGTGGAAGAAAATCAAAATATTTTAAAATAAAAATATAATTATACTTAACTGTGGTGGTGGCTTATAACAAAAAATATTGTGTAAATATTATTTTTTACACACTATTGTGTAAATAGTATTTCTTAAAACACTATTTACATAAAGTACATGTTACAGTACATTATAAATGTGTTCAACTAAACAAGATTCTGTCATTGAAATATGTTATATTTTATTATGATTTCCTATTGTAGACAATACAACAATATATAAATTCTCCATAAATATGAGTAAATAGGTATTTAGACTTTGTTTAATTTTATTCTTTTATTGTTAAATAAGGAGGGAGGATAAAATAAAATAGTTAATGTATGAGCCAGTACAAATTTCACCAGAAGGCTAATTGACGCGTTTGTAACGCCGCGCGTGAATTTAGTTTAGCCTTCAACATATTCGCTTAATGATTTCATTATTTGTAAATAACCTAATTTAACGGTATTTGTACAATCAACTAGTATTTATTTAAGAGTTATTTAATTAAAAAACGAAATAGAAAGTATTACGTAATGTCGTGTTAGTTATAGTTCTCAGTTTTTACTGAATAGTTATCTTATTAGTTTTGCTTATAAAAGAGACTGGATTAAGTAGTACGACATCGAAAGTTTAGTACTTACTTAACTAACAAGTACCAGAAATGTAACAACTTACAAGTTGTTACATTTCTGGTTACCCTCTGAGGTAATCCCCAGACGACGTTGCATTATCATTTAAGTACGACGTGTATTTATCAGGTTTATCATTTATGTTTATGCACTATTTTTTGATAACTGGTTTTGAATATTTAGATAAGGCGACACATATATAATTGAAGCTAAAAAGATGACTTATAAAAAAACATCTCAGTAGTAGCACGGAATCTGGAATTGTGCCCGGTATATGGCAATAGGCTCACCCTCTATTACATGGGATTCGTAACATAAATAGTGAAAAGTGGGTGTTACATTGTACAGTGGCATTAAGTGCCGTAATGTGTATTTCTGCCTGCCCCTTCGGGGATAAAAGATGTGATGTTATGTTATGTATGTAAAAAGAAAGAAATTTTATTTAAGAAGGAAAATCATCCATTACTTCTCTCGCCCGGGTGAGGCGAGAGGAAGTGTCAGACTCATATCGATTACAAACCACCCCGTTCCTACTACTGCTCCGAGCCGGAGCCTCGGTAACCGGTGGGTGAGGTTGTCGGCAGCTCCGGTACAGTATCTAGAGGTAGTATCCAGTACAAAAAAGTATCAAGATACATAATGTATGTACATACATACATACAGTGTTCTGGTGTTTTCAAGGTTGTATCTACTGTAGATCCTGGTTTACAGGAGTTGCAGCGGTTTTGAGAGGTTGTGGCGAGCTTGTCCTTTAAAAAAAAACATACATACATAACCTCACCCCAGTGGGATATGCAAAGACTATAGAACAAGTACCTACTTATTCTAGAATCGAGATATTAGAATACAAAGTAAAATTACAAGAATGTGTTGGTATCTAAATGTAATTACTTATACTTTTATAAACAATAACAATATGTATCACTTTCGACTTTATTCGACACAGAATTTAACTACGAAAATATAAATATTTCATGTTAGGTATTGTTTAGTTTGCTTATCAAATACAATCAACAAGGCACCTACGTAGGCACATTTGATTGATAAAAATTGTTCGATACTTATTGTTTAGGTAATATAATTATAATATGGCGGAATAATTATACATCCACAGGTTTAATTAATTATAGTATTAATACCTCCTTATCTCCATTAGTTACTATTTTCTTTTCATAAAAATAAAAGTTAAGTACAATATGATATTACGATATGTACGTAATAGATATATTGTACACGCTATCTAAATGAGTAACAATAAAAAATTAAATTATAATCTATACCTAGACAAAAATTTCGTCAACATTGGTTTAACCGTTTAGTAGAAAATGTACGTGGTTCTTATAGTTTTTTTTCTTTGTATTAAGTTCGTATAGTCGTATAGATAAGAATTATTGTAAATAAGGTAACTAAACTATTTTTGCTAATTATCTGCAATATTGTCTAACAAATGTGTCGGTGGACAGTCGTCTGAACGGCATCGCATCGGGGGTAACGACGGTCGTGAAAGACTGCGTGATCGACCGTCTCTGTCGGCGCCCCTCCCACGAAGAAGTCGAACACCAGAACAGTAAACTGTTCGATCCCAAGTATTTTGAACCTAGGTACTTTCAGTTGCTGTAGGACTCACATGTTTTTAGCTTGTTTTGGGTTATTTTCGTAGCTTAAGCTTGTTTTATACTCATTTAAGTTACAGTAACTTACATTAATCTGCAGCTAATTTCAAGCCTTTTGGTAGTGCTTGTTTAAAACTTCAGTAGTGAGGCTATGTTGATAAGTTATGTATGCCTAAAGTTGGGGTAACTTTAGTACTTAATTTTAGATCATGTGACATTTTACCTGTGGTTAACTGATACATTTCAAAATAATATTTGTTTTATTGAGAAAAATACATTACCATATTACAGTATTAACTAAAAATTGCTAGTTACACATGTAAATATAATGAGAAAAGCTCTACTACTTAGTTTTACGAAAAAGGTATACTAGTTTTTTTTTAAGCTACTTCAACACGTCTCATTTACGTAGTAACTGTTAAGTAATCTGTGGTCTCATAATAGTTACTATAAAAATACTTGACAGGTATTATCAATGTTTTCATTCCTTTGAATTTAATAAAGTATTACAAAAGAATTATATTATAGAAGTGAACATAAAAAACATCAACAATACTCAAATTCCTAATCCCAAAGAGGCCGGCAACGTACTTACTTGTAACGCCTCAACGTACTTGTCTGCACGTTTACTGGCTTATTCAATACATAAAAACGGATATTTATAATAATTAGCAATAAAGTTAAGTGACATACACCTAACTATTGTGTGCAGTTTTTTTTATTAAAGCCAAAATACCTAATAATTCTAGGTATTCTGAAATAGAACGTTTTCTGTTTTCTAGGGGCAATGGGGGTATAGTATTCTAATAAAGCATGTACCGTACCTAACTGATTTGTGAATAACGCTAGGCAAAATAATCTCATTATGATTTTAATAATTTACGCAATTTAAATGCATGTCTTTAGTGTGTAGCTTCATTAATGCTATGTTTTTGTATTTAGAATTATAATAGGAAGTAGTATTAAATTATTTAGTTTAAAAATATCTTAATATTCAATAAATGACACATTTTAACAATAAATTGATATTCATGCTTTTATTTAAGTTGGCAAGTGTATGTAAGTTGATGTAAAAAGCTGAAGCCTTGGGTTCGATTCCCAGCACACAATATTATTTTTTAGTATTTATTTTAAATATCAGAAACAAATTTGTATAACTATCTGATAAACGATTTATACATTATTATAACATATTAAGTTTGATATTTTACTGAAAATACATTTTTCATTATGAATCTTTAAGTATTACTCACAAGTTACAAACTCACAACTAACATGGAAGAAATATTTAAGACAATCACCAAAATAATATAAGTATAAGGGAACTAATTAATTTTATGGTGATTATAGAGAGCGCCACCTCCGAGGAGTGCGACTGATGTGGAACAAGGGCGAGCCAATTCCATTGAAGACCGTGTGGAACCCGTTCAGCCAAGAAGTGCCCTTCCTCACTTTCGCATCACATCCCATCTTCTGGTATAAAGGTAAGTTTTATAATATCTTACAGCGATATAAGCGAGCGATTTAAAGTGTATCTAAATGTGGGAGAGCAATACTTCGGCACGGATGGGTCGGCTCGACCGGATTGATACAACGGCCTTACAGAAGACCGACATGAAGCAACACTTGCGATGTGTTTCGTCGTTTGAGTGACTAGTGAGGTTACCGGAGACTCAATTACAACCCCCTCCCCAGTCTCCCCAATCCCCAAACCCCAACAATTCTCAAATTCCTAATTCCCAAAAGGCCAGTAACTCACTTCTGTCTGCTCGTTTATCGGTTAATACCCATAAAAACATGTTGGCCTATTATACTAAGATATTAAGCCATTTTTAGCAGTTTCTCAGAGTTCAGCTATTTTATAATTATTTTAATATTTTCACTGCCTGGCTGAGTGTTGGTAGTGTGATTGCACTTGCGAATCGGGCAATATGTTATTGGGAATTTCAGTTTTTTTACACGGCTTATGATGGTCAGAGACCGTCATCAGTAGTATCGAAACGGAATTATATGATTATATGTATTGTAGTGTACAATGCAACGTAGTGTTCACATTTCATATCACGCAGGTATATTTGCTTGATCCAAATAAAACTTATTATTAAATACTTGAAGTAAAATTCCGGTGACTTTTAATTACAGAGGGAGGTCCAGAAGAAAAGGCAACGTACGACATGGAAACATTCGCACTCAAGCTTCAAAGGGCGATAGAAAATATGACGTCATCAGCGTGTTGTATACACCATTCCCCCATAGTCATACAGAGTTACGTAGGAGTGACGTCACTTCTACACAACAAGACTAGCATGGGATTCTTCAAAGTCCGAGGCAAATTCAGCTTCTAACTAAAGGTATATTTGAATGGTTACTTATTATAAAGCTGTGTACACTGGTACACAGCTCGTGTGGCTCGGGACGGCGGTAGGTAGACGAATAAAGCAATAAATGTACTACTGAAATGGTTGATAAAATGATAAAGACATAGTATTTGACTATACTACCACTCAACCTAAGTCCTAACCTACAAATTGGGTACTGAATTAATAAAAAATAACTTATTTCGACTGTTCAATACAATAAAATATTAAAAAATAATCACACTTTCATTATTTGTTTTTATGATCAACTTGATTTTATTATTTTTACAGCAAATTTTTAAGAAATAAGTGTGCTGTGTGACGCTAAAAAACGTGACGTCACAATACACAATCTCGTACCAAATTGAAACACAGAAAACTGTCATTTTTCACTGTCGAGTTCGACAAAGTATTGAATTTGACTAGTTGACAAGTACCCAATTTCGAGTAAATAAATTGCTTTGGGACTCTATCAAGCGATTGTCCAAACAAAAGTAAACAATTATTGTGACATGTCGCAAAGACGTATATCGGGGTCATGATGCATTTCATTAGTACATTTTTGGCATAAAGATTGGAATCTGTTATTATATATATATAGATGTTTATTGAAGAAGTTATTTCAATATTTTAATGTGTTGGTTAAGGATTTTTATGTTTCTGTAGATTGAACTGAGAGTTTTCAATAACGTGCTCGATGCTGAATCTCAGATTCCGAAAGCTCAACACTTTTTAAATATTATGTTCTTAGTTTTATTTACGAGTTTGTGACTAAACAGATACATTTTTTCATTTATAGTTAATAAAAACTGTTAGTTTATGTTTCGATAACGTAATTTTTTGGCGATACTACATAAATGTAACAAGATTTCATTGAACGATTAATATTGATAAATAAATATTACAATAATAATATTCAAGTATAAATTAAATTAAATTGTTGAATTACATAATGATTCGTATGTTCTAAGCCTTAATAAAAATAAAATAATTAAAAAAACGAAGCTGATTGTGATTGGTGTATATTTACGTAAGTTTTTGCCAAATGGCTTATTAGAAATTCGTACATATGATCAAGGTCATTTAAAAAGAGGTGTAAGTTTGTATCGAAAATGGACTGGATGTCTTAAACAAATTCCTATTATGCATTTACATAATTATCTTAAGTCTTACCGATGCATAATGATTCATTAACGTTATCGCAGCGCCTGTAATAATCAATTTGCTAGAAAATTGAAAGACTCGTATAAAGTCGCATACGGTTTCGAGCAAAGATGTGTGCGAATCATATTTGTCGATAGTCGAAAATCATATATGTTAATTTTCTAATCCCCTGTTACATGAACATCAGAACTGGTGGAAATTGACAGTACTGAATATACACCAGTTTTTACATCTGCAGGAAAAAATATTTAAATATGGAATCTTACATAATTTTAAACAGTTTAGAAAACTCAGAAACGTCTCGAAGCATTAAGTTGCCAGTTGCATTGAAATGTGATGTGTGCTAATCGTTGAAGTAATTTAGACCATATGTAGTTGGCATTAAGGCATTGTTTGTGATAATTTAAACTGTTAGAGGTATACTTCAGTTATATTTTTGATGTTGTGTTAATTATAGTCTAATATAATTTATGTGAAGTGTGTATTACATTTAATATATACACCTCTGTCTATTCCTCGGGGTAAATAGGCTAGCTAGAGGTTATGGTTTAAATGTTGTATTTGAATTAACACACAGCTTTTGCTGATTATTATAATACCTTTAACTAAATGAGACATCTGCGGCTTTTCCGTGTACTCAAAGGAAAAAATATAGTCTATATCACTCTCCAGTCTCTCTACTTATCTCTAAGACACAAATGTCACAAAAAAGCGCTCCGTTCCGAGGTTTGAATAGAAAGATAAACATTCTCATTTATAACATTGATAAGATTCAAGTTATAAAGTTAACATGATTAAATTGTTGATTGTTATTGTTCGAAAATATTGTTGTATTCTTCTCAACTATGAGAACATAATAAAAACCAGTTAGTCTCGAAAAATATTATACATATGTAGGTAGGAACATGTTTGAAATTAGAACCAAAATATAAAATAGCTGATCGTAGCTTTTGCAGAAATTATATTATTGATGTAATATAGTGAATATCTATAAAATATGCAAGTACCTTAAAAATAATATGTGGGGTGTCAATTTTCAAGCGTTTAATATAGCTGTTGTTAATAAAAATGTGACAGTCATAAGCAGGTCTATCATATGATTAAAGTTTATAATTATGTATAATACGTACACTTTACCAGGATATATGCGAAAACACTGTATGGGTTTTTTTTATAAATTGTCAGTAGTAGCACGGAGTCTGGAATTGTAACTCATAACATAAATAGTGAAAAGTGGGTGTTACATTGTACAGTGGCATAATGTGCACCTTTGCCTACCCCTTCGGGAATAAAAGGCATGATGTTATGTGTTTAACCGATTATGATGATATAATATATTATGTTATGTGTAGTCTAAAAGCTGCTACTTGCAGTAAAATGATCAGTATTCAATTGGAAAATAAATAAAATTATATTAGTTAATTGTAAACAGGTTGAAGGTTTTAAGGATTGGTAATAAGTACTGTAGTCTTTATGTGCATTGTCGGTCGATTTTTTAGCACAATTGGTGCTCAATAATAATTTTTCGTGCCTAATTTCTTTTGGTGTATAGTTGATGTAAAACATTCTCGCAAACGGGTTTGTTCTTATCAACTTATCTTGCAATATAATATAAAAAAAATATATTATTTTATTTAGCGCTGGCTTAGTGTAAATTATGCTCAGAAACTATGTGATTTTTATATTTAGTTATATATGTCGTTCTCTTCTGTTAATAGAAAGTATTTTAAGAATTAATGTATAATAGCAATATTTTTGCATTATCAGTAAATTAACTTTTTTCGCCAGCTTTCCCGCAATAATAAGAAAAAGCAACAAATATACATACTTAGGTACTTTCACTTTTATAATTTTAGCAGGAAGGTGGACAATGCGTAGCTATAATTGTCATGTTATACCGAAAATGTTAGACAATTGGCTGGGATTTAATGTTACCTGGTTACAATACATTATATCTAAGAAATATTGCCAATTTAAAAACACCTTTACGGTTATAAAAAGTGTCATTTTATGTATAATAATATCATATTACACCAATGTTTATGTAAAACTTTATGGTCTTAGACCAGATTAATTTATGTAATGTTATTTTATTCAAATATATATTTTATTTTGTTACAGTTATACATAATAGATTTATGTAATTTTTACATATTTAAATGTAACATATTAAAGTTTAATTTTATGTAAATAGTTTTGTAGATTTTTTAGTTGATATAGTTAGTTTTTGAGACACTGTGGCTAAAATTATATTTTATTTCATTTAAATAAGACATTATTTATGTTTAGTGTTGGCTAAAGTAAAATTGTAATATTGGAAAGAATTTTTATTTTATTTGATATTGTAATGTTGGCTGTTTTGAGGTCTGATATGTGTAAATGTAGTTTGAAATAATATTTTTGGAATACGTAAGAAGCGACTGTTCTGTAATTGTGTATCATTAATATTAGTATCTCAATAATAAAGTCATTTTCAATCTTATTCTTGTAGTATAACGATAATTATCGCTCGTTTCTACTGTATGTGGTCTTGATAAAGGTAGGCAATTTAAACATATAATTATTCCGTTATTTATTAAAGAAATAGAAATAATTTTTCTGTGTAATTCTTATTTGAAACATTACAAATTTGGCATTAAATCAAACAGTCATAAGTTACAGAATTTTTAAAACGCAATTCGTATGTCACGTTAAAATGAATCAAAGTTCGTTCTTAAATAAAAACATACCTTATAATTCCAAGAATAAAGTATACATTCAAGTCACCTCAAATTTACACTGAATTACAGATTACAGCCGATTCATAGTTTAGAAGTTCAAGGTTAAATGCTAGTAATATTACTCATTACATTATGAAGAAGTAATTCCTAACACTTAAAAACGGTATTAATGAGCGACGGTACATTATAAACCAATTAAAAATTGATTTAGTTCTGAAATGATTTTTTTTTATTGTGCTATCGATATAAAGAGGTGCTCCCACACAGCATTTATACAGGCTGGAAACTCTCTAGAAACGCTGACAAAAAGAAATTGTTTTTACAGTTTTAATCTTTTTTTTTGTTTTCGTATTATTCCTCCTTATCCTTGAGCAGTTGATTGACATATAAACATGTAATTCCTTACTTTTTAATAAAACTTGTTTTTTACTATCGCCTGTCGCCGTTAGAGACTGACTTAATATTTTTTAAACGAATTATAACAAAAATACACATTGAAGAGTATATTACACGCTACTATAAGCGCCGGTTTCACCACCTCCATATAAGTACCTAATATACTTATGTGACAGATAGTTCATATAAATTACGTTCTTAATTCGAATTTATCTGGTAGATAGCGGCTATTCAGATATTGTGAAACAGGCCCTAAATGTTATCGTGTTACACAATGTGGTATAATGTTATATGACTGCATTGTGGGAGCACCTTAAGACAAAATACGTATTCAGTCTTTCTAAATGCTTTTAATTAATTATGATGTCTTAAAGCCAGAGTGGTGCTGCTGAGGGAACGAGATCTCGCTAGATTGTATAGCACTGTTTTTTCCCTCAATGAAACTATTCTGACTTTATGACGTCATAATAACTCCGCTGGTGGACATTATAAAAGTTGAAGTCGTAAATGCATTGTTCTAGGCCTACAATATAATAATAATAATAATAATTCATGGTTCTAACAATTAGTACTTATAGATAACTAACTTAAGTTATGAAAGCATACTAGTTTAACAAAATACATACATAATAAACTAATATTAATATATAAATAGTTATGTTGCTGTTTGTGTATCCGTGTCATTGAAGTTTGTCTTATTATCTTTAACTATTAAATATTGAAATCATAATAATCTGTAGTTTTATTGTAGTTGCACAAAAAATAGATAGACGAATAGACAATATATCTGGTATAACGGTAACAAGGAGGTGATTTAGTACCTAACCTCATTAAAAACATCTATTAAAAACTTTATACTCATTTATTAACATCGACATATTTTGACACTGTCATCTATAGTATAAATATTTTTGTGTTTACTAAAATTGTACTGTAGTTCTACCTTTTGAATTGTGAAATAATAATGTCGATATTTCACCCTTTCAGGACAAAACTCCTAGATATCTACTGCCTCGTTGGTCAAATGAATAATATTGTCGGTTGTAAAAAAATTCTAATATCACAAGTTGTAGTCAGTAGATTTGTGTCCGGTTTATTGATGTAGGCTATCTTCCCTATTGCATGAGGTTTCTATCAAAACTGGTGAAAAGTTGTGTTACATATCCTTACAGAAATAAAATACAGTAAATTGGGCATTTATGTTACAAAGCCACCGTTTATTAGGAAAATTCGTTGTCATTCCAGTTGGCGGGCAAATAATAATTGTCCCAAAATTCATCTTCCAATTGCAGTTTACAGTCATTTTCTTCTGCGGCTATTTCTCTGACGTATCTGATATTTTCTATCCACGATAAATCATCAATAACGTTATTATTATAAATTGGTACTTTCTTGCGTTTCTCTGAAACAGGAGTTATGTTCCCTTCCCTTTTTTTAATTTTGAGTGTATGTTTATTTTTAACAATAGTAGTGTCTGTAGTTTTGCGAACTGCTTTTTTCTTTTTAATATCTACAGAATTGGCGGAATGAGCGATAGCCATAGAATTTGCTAATTTTTTTTTGTTATTGGTTACTTTTGAAGTACTAGCATTGTTCAAATTGTGACAGCCTTTTGTTACTTCGTGATGTGAATTTGTTGGAATACCAAAGTAAGGTGCAATTATATTAGTGGTCGGACTTGTCTTAGTTACTTTATTTTGGGGAGTTTGAGTCATGTTTGCAACTTGATTAGAAGTATTTATAGTACAAGTTCTGTCGGCGTCTTGACAAGTTTGTATTTGACTTTTAGAAATATTTGAGGCGTAATATTTATTTGAAATTAAATTATCGTTCTTTGGAATAGAATTATTAGGCTGAACAACTTTGAGACCTTTAGTTTCTCCAACAGTTGGGATTATAAAATTATCTTTTGTTATGGGTCTTTTTGCAACTGTGCCAGTGTTTAATTTGTTCAATGATTGAGGAAAGGAATCCTTATTGTTTATTTGATTTATAGTGACATCTTTGCTTATGTTATTCGTTTGAATTATATTATTAGCTTTATCTATATCGCAAAAATTAACCACCCTTATAGAACCAGACGATTCTGGAGTAATACTATTAATTTTATTCTGCTGCATATTTTCAATAGTTTCAAGATTATCTAGTATACTTTGCGAACAATTTGCATCTTCATTTCTATCCTTAAAAGTGTGTTCAACATCTTGCAAAGATAAATTAGATATACCTCTATGTATTTCAACTTCAACATTATATTCTGTAGCTGTTTTATCATTAAGGTTGTCTTCATCTTCGATATTAGTCAAGTCGATAATATCTATATCTTTAGCAACCTTGTCATCATCCCCACCTCTTTCGTCGGCTACTTGAGTTAGTTGGTTTCTATCTTCATCGGGTATTGAATATACTGGTGATATACTAGTACTTCTATTGTCACCAACTTCTATAGGATTATCGTGGTTGGTGTCACTTATCATTTCTTGATGGTCTCGTATTATAGCTTTCATGCAACGAGTTAATTTTTCGATAACCTGAAATGGTATTGATTGTAGTACCTAAGTAATCAATTGTATCTAATTTTATGAACTAAATGCAATTCGTTTGCTTTTATGATTTGACTCCTAAACAGCTTAACTGGATTTGATAAATTTTTTGCAATGGAATATGAAGTGATTTAAATAACAAAGAAAATAATATTAAAAATATTGGGACACTGAAAAGTAGTTAAATTATTACTGTTAATACTGGTGACCTGAAAACGATTCTAAATTTATATTTAATATCAGTCAGAGGACGAACAAATACAGTATTTTTATATTAATTTTATAATCGGTGGCGTTATCAGCTCCATGGGTAAACATAGCGTCATATGTAATACGTAGAAAAACTCGGCAATCTGCGTTATTTAACGCAATTAACTATTTTATTAAAAGGAAAAATAATAGAATGCAATTCCGAGAAGATCTTGATAGCATACGCCCCTGAGTTTCCGTTCGGAAGCACTGGCGCTTGTGGGCATCACATCCTATGTTCTATGCAAAAAGGGCTATTCTCGAAGTTTAGATCGCTTTAGAAATTATTATAATAGTAATAATAATAATATCGTTTATTTCTCAGTATATGGTACACACAGATCTTAACAATACAGCAGTTTCACATACACAACCGTCTCCGGTGTAGAAATAATTATAATAGTATTACATTTCATATTTTACCAAAAACACTGATTCTATATAGTACTATCTAGTTTATTAAATATCTGGACCACCTACTTTATAATATAAAATGTCATTGATTTTTAAAAATGTTGATAGATAAAAGTCATAAGTAATTTAGTTCAGTAGTCACAATGTAAGATGTTAAAGAATTCAATTATTAGATACAATAGTCATAATAATATAATAATAAAATGTCGAAATACAACACAATTCATAAACAAGTCAAGTAAGTACCTACATACTGTAATTTCTAATGACTTTATTATATCCATGACTTACATTGACCGTGTTTATGGTGAAATTATTAAATTGAATGTTGAGTAAATGATGTGTGTTTGTGTTAGGTGCTTGGAATTTTATTACACTCGTTTTTGTCATGTTTAATTTTAAGTTGTTTTCTTCTAGACATTTAGTCGCCTTATTTTTAAGTGTTCCCCGCGAATCGAATAAGTAAAAAACCTCTTCAATCCGTTCAATAGGAGGACAGACGTGACGGAAATAGGATTCCTCTGTTTTTTTTTCACAGGCAGACGTAGGTATCGCTAAATAGAACTTTTGGTAGTCATCAGGAGTTGGCAAATTAGTCTAATGTCAGTTGAAACAATTTACAAGTTATTTGTAATATATTAAAGATAAATAATTTTCTATCTACTTTGTAAGTAGATAGCGGTACACTATGACTTTATGACCATATGTAAGTACCTACGAATATTTTCTGAAGGAAAACGAAGTTTGTGATGCGATGACAGCTGATAGAGGATAATAGGGTAAGAAGTCCTATTGTGCCGACTTTAAGAACCATATTCGGACGAGACTACTAGGTTTCACAACAGGGGTAAGTACCTAGAACTACATGGTCACATGATCCATATTCAGATACTTAACAGAATTTATGAAATCAAAGCTTTTTCTATGACGCAGTTAAATTATATCTTACATTACTTAAACACGCATTTAAAATAATAAAAAAACAATTGCTAGGGGATTTTAATGATAAGGGCTTCCAGGAACCCTGATTTTAGTACATCTCAACGGAAGTTATGTCACATTGATCTTCGTCCGTTTGTCCGTTTGTTGTGCTCTTGATAAAATTTGGGTACTAACCGCACTGTTGCTATGTTAAAATTATAAATATTTTAATTCTAATCCTCTTTACAGACAGGATAAATGTAAATCTGGCAAAAGTTGATAAGATGTTATTTGGGTTGTTTCGTTTTTGACTAAGAATTTTACTAAAATAAATAAACATAATGCATTGAAATAATCACACTTTCATGATTGATGATAAATTGACATCTAAATCACATCTGCGTGTTCTCTTAAAGTTTAATCTTACCATAGCATTTGAGAAATGCTATAAATATGTGGGCCACGAACTGATAAGTTATTGTAAGTATCTACACTTCCAAGCTCTACATATTCTGACTTCTAGGTATCTACTTTCTTACCTGCAAAGAGCGCTGATCTCTGCTGCACTGAACTTTATACGCAGATACTTCCCTCATATATTTTTCAGCGTCCGATTCAGAAATCGGTATATGTTTATAAACGTAATCGTCTACTTTCATGCTGATTTCAATCAATCTTGTTGTTATTATCTTAATCTGCAACAAATATTTTAAAAACTTTTAATTTTTGAGACCAAATCTTAAAACCGCGAAATCTTTTCACTTTCGAGAACTTGCCCAATAGGTACTATAGAGTATCTGTAAAAGAGTTTTTAATACTTTTACAAATATTTTTTTTCTATATCCAATCTAAAACTATTTTTATGTCGTTTAAATTAAGTAATATTATCAAAAAAAAAAACATATTTTATTGTTTCACTATGAAATTAAATATTTCTTACCCCTGTCTTCGTTTCATTCTTTCGTCTACCCATTGTATAGACTATTTTGAGGTATTAGCACTTATTTTCCAATACCAGTATTTTTAATTTCGCGGCAACTTGTGAAAAAATAATAGACAAGACACAAGTTTTCTTTCTTCTTTGGGTATCCTGTCTGCATTCAAAGCTTAGAGATTATGCCTATATGAAAAATTTGAGTGTTAAGAGCAGGTATGAAAGTCTGTTGGAATCTTTATCTGCCTGCTAGAAAATATAGTTTGGTCTCATTAGTCTAGGTCCGTTTCTCCTTATTTGTGGTATAAGCTGCTAAACAAGCAGACGGATCACCTAGTGGTAAGCAATCGGCGTCGCCATTGGACACCCGAAACACCAGAGGCTCTACAAGTGCGTTACCGGCCTTTTGAGGTTAAGGAATTAGAGGATTGTTGGGGATTCAGGGATTGGAAAGATTGTGGAGGGGGGTAATTGGGCCTTATGACTAGCATACCTATAATAAGAATAATATAATAATTAATAAATAATAAGTGTGTAGGTGCCTACTTGGCGTATTGAAATAGAATTTACCTGTGGAATTTAGTTATCTTATAAGGCAGAAAGGTTGGTAGAATTGCACGAAAATAAATATAGTAGGTTATTAGTAACCTACCTAGCTACATATATAAATAAGTAATTTAATTTAAATATGGGTAATAATAAAACAACAATTGTTAATTAAGTGCTTGATCTTACGTATAATGTTCCTGATTTTAACTTAGGTACATTTTCAAACATTAAGCATAAGCTTTTGCCGCGCGGCTTCTCTTGCGTTAATTATAATATACACCATACTCTAGAATCACTATCAATTAGAAAGCGCATCAATATCCGCAACGCAGTTTTAAAGATCTAAGCATACCTACATAGGGACAGCGGCAAGCGATTTAATTTTATACTTATCGATATTGCATAATCTTTCAGCATAACTCCTTTTCCGTTATTTGAAAATTATTTGCATTTTACAGCTAAGTAGGCAAATCCTGCATTTGTTGATAATTTTTCAGTTATCAAGAGGATGATTTCTGAGTATCCTGTTTTATAAACTGCAAATAAATATACCGCATTACCATTCAGGAGTCAGTCTGCTCGTGTCATCGGGCACGACAACTGTGGGACTGTTATTGGGACAGTAATTCATGGCTAACTTAGAACAGTAAAAATGTATTTAGTAACACAAATAATTATTTTGTTATTATCAATATACCTCAGCAATGCTGGTTATGGGGTATCGGCACCATCAAGCGATCCATATGAGTGAGTCTATTTTAATTTTATTTTCCGGCTGTATGCAAAATGCTTTTGCCCATAAATTAACTTTGGCTTTTTGCGCGGAAAGACTTATTTCGAAATTTAAATTTTTAACTCAATATGTCTGTTGTCTATGTATTATTATTTTTGTTTTGTTTTTAATCTTAATCTTGTATCTTGGGTTGTGTGGTCGTTGTTAATTTAAATAGCGCTTAATAACACATAAGTATTTTGACATTTTCATCGTGATTTAGCAATTTATTTCAATTTGTGTTTGAGTTTGCAATCCAACTCTTGTTGGTGGGCTTGAACAAACAAAATTTGGGTAGCTAACCTAAAAAAACTAAACAGGTTATTGCAGTTGTTAAATAAAATTATTCCTACGTCGGCTGGTAGCGTAAAAAAGTCTTATGTCGTACCTAATCTCATTGATTTTTTTTATATGAAAATTGATTCAACTCCATAATTAATATTTAATTTATAAAATATAATATATATATATAAAATAATCATAGTTGAATTTGCTAAGTCATGATAAGTAATATTGGATTATAGAAATAAGATGTCCTAAATTAGTATACAATGTTATAGCTACTTTCGCCTGTGATACAGGGCTTTCCTAGTACAGGCATCTAACTGTATAAGGTCTACATCGCTTAATAAGATAATATTTTGTATTTTGCTCATTTTATCATCAATAAAGATTATTAGATTAGATTAGAAATGATTTGATTATAATTTCGACTGCTAGTAGACAAGCTGAAATATTCATGAAAATACTAGTCAGTGTGTATCCATAAGTATTTACTATACTTTTTGGAATTGTTTCTAAAAATCCTGAAGGTCTACCTACATTTTTGTTTTCTTGTTAGGAAAAAAGTAAATCGTCAATAATATTTCTACTGACCTCATTGAAACTAAATGTAAGAAACTAAATTTCACCTATGAGTACCTACTTTATAGATCTACCATATTGCCTACTCCATAAAATGAAAAATAGAAAGCATAGGTAATATAAACTTATTAAATCTTCCAGACAATCCGACGTGCAGGCTCCAGCATACGTACCATCGTATTTGAAAAACCAACGGTACAGTGGTGGAACGAAAACAGGGTATACTGGCACCAAAACCGGGTATTCTGGTACTAAAACCGGGTACAGTGGCACCAAAACCGGGTACAGTGGCACTAAAACCGGGTACAGTGGTACCAAAACCGGGTATAGTGGAACGAAGACCGGGTATTCTGGCACGAAAAGCGGTTACGGAACCAAGTCCAGATACTCTGAAAGTAAAACTTGGTATTCTAATAATGGTGCTGTGTGAGTATTATTTTTTTACCCTAATGCATATAAAGCTGACAATTGTTTGCCCACAAAGATGGGGCATAGGATGCAGTAGCGCCATCTATATATTTATTATCAAGAAGAACTATATGCTCTAATGCTGTACAACGTGTTGCGAGTTCGGTTCCCGCATGGAACAACTATTTGTGTGATCCACAACAGAAATCAAAAATGATATCAGTATAAGTACCTAAACTTGTTTTTTTTTCAGGCCTAACTACAACGAGTTCCAGAACAACGCTAATATGCCGTTTATGCGTAAGTGATTTCTTTTATTGTGTAAAGCGTGCAAAAATTTGTTTTTATTAAAGAAAACTTAAATCTGTTACTTTACCAAATACCATAACTTAGATAATTATTTCATTTTTAGGGATTTAATCCCAGAAATTATTGGCATTTATTAGGTAAACAATTGCGATGCTCAGTAAACTATTTCTTGTAATTTGCTAACGTAATTTGTGACCAGTTATTGTGACTAATTTGTTTGAAAAATTCAACTGGTATCTACTTTTAGAGATGATGTGATATTTATCCGAAACCTGGGTTAAGGTATGTACATTGTCAGAATCGAGTTTGAGTAAGGTAGTCATCACTATTCTACTAAAGATGACTAGCTGCCAGTCCCCGGTCACCGGTGACCGCTAATAATAATAAATAATAATAAAAACATTTATTTGCAGTAAACATGGTATAAAAAGGTCTTTTAACTTACTTCATTATAGACCTTATTTCCGATGTTTAGAGAGTAGGTTTGCATGAACAAATGTTGTGGATTTTTCATAATCAAGGATTAAGAACCTAGACTGAAGTAGGTCATAAAGATGTTGGACTTGTAATGCCTAATTTTCCAAGTACTAACCTACAAGTACCTGTCGTTTGTCAGTCGATATAAATAAACGCTACTTTTGGGTGTAGTTTCAAATACTTAACTGGCTACATGTACCTAAATATGTGTATAACAACTAGGCGAGATGGAGGCCTACGTCAAACCATCTTGTATTTTTTTATGGGATAATCCGGTAAACGAGCAGACGGATCACCTGATGGTAAGCAATCGGCGTCGCCGATGAACACCCGGAACACCAGAGGCGTTACAAGTTACCGACCTTATGGGGATTAGGAATTTAAGAATAGTTGGAGATTCAGGGATTGGAGTGATTGGGGAAGGGGCGCGATAATCGGGCCTCCGGTAACCTAACTCACACGACGAAAGACAATGCAAGCGTTGGTTCACGACAGTTTTCTGTGAGGCCGTGGTATCACTCCGGTCGAGCCGGACCATTCATGCCGAAGCATGGCTCTGCCACACTTAAATATATAAGTATAAAAAAAACTTTTGATAATGTTAGAAAACAGTGGTGCTGTATACCTCTAATTTCTCACTAAAATTATTCGTAACAATTACTTGTCTCCCAATATTACCTAAAACATATTCATTTTTTAATTATGCAGTTTCAAATTCTAAAATTCATTCTAATATTAGCTAAAAGTATCTAGATAAGATGAAAACAGTCGTAAATACCAACAGAATAGGTATAAGCGATTAGTTAATTTATCGTTACGCGTGGGCACAATCAATGTTAGCGGAAAC
Source organism: Spodoptera picta (assembly GCA_038387885.1). Taxonomy (NCBI): domain Eukaryota; kingdom Metazoa; phylum Arthropoda; class Insecta; order Lepidoptera; family Noctuidae; genus Spodoptera; species Spodoptera picta. The sequence continues at coordinate 2,137,412 of JAZHFQ010000002.1, forward strand.
GTCTCAAATCTAAGCCCGGGCGCCGGCGTTGCCGTCCGTCCGATTTGCAAATAATATATGAACATAGTATGACCTAAATAGGGACAATGTCAGTGATAATGCATGTATTGCAGTCGCCCGGGTCAGGGTTGTGGCCTAGACGGTAGGGTACACTGGTTCATTTTCTAACTGGAGTACTTTGGACTTTAGATTTTTCTGACAAGTACTTGTCGTATTAATTATTAAAGTACGAACTTTACGAATGATCTTCATAGATCTGACTATGGGAGGCTTAGAACTAGGCTACTTTATAATTTTGAAAAGCTGTTAGTGATTTTGCATTTATTTCTGTTATACTCGATTAATTTATTGCAATGATTTCATGACACAAACACTGAAAGTGTTTATTTTTTCACTAAAATTGTCAGTCAAATAATACCTATTTAAGAAAATCTTTGTATGAAGTAGATAAGTAGGTACAAGATTACTAAAAAGGTCTTAAAAGTTGTGTAGCTACTGTAATAGGTAGGTGTATGTAGTTCTACGTAAAAACCATAACATAATTTGTGTATTATATGTTGTAATAGCAAAATGCGAGCCGGCTTGCAAGAACGCGGGTATCTGCGTGGACACGAACACTTGCGATTGCCCTTCCAACTTCCACGGCAAGTACTGCGAGTTCGAAAAGAAGCCCTGCCTCTCCTACCCACCGCTACCCATGAACTCCGCCAGGAAGTGCTCGTCAGAGTAAGTTTCTGAATAATTTAATGATAATTAAGTCTTAAGAAATAATGTATAATTATAAGTTTGAAATCGCAAACCCGCATTGAGCAAGCGTGGTGATTAAATACTCAAACCTTCTCCGTGTGAGAAGAGACCTTTGGTCAGCAATGGGCACTCATAAGCTGATGATGTTGATGAAGGCATAATGCAATATCCATTTACAGGTGAAATGAAATTGATTTTGAAACCGAGTACCTAAACTAAAAATATACCTACCTATTACATTCTGCAATAATTGCATTAACTCACGTTGAAGCATCAGTGAGAAAGGTAGCTAATCAACGTTTTAATAACTTCCTTTTAAAACAAACATTTAAAAACGACAGTGATATGACTAGTAAGACTTTACTCGACAGAGGCGCTACCTAGGAAGTGCAGAAATTTCCATAATTCGCAACTAACATCATATTTCCAGACTATGCACAATCACTTGTGTAGAAGGCCACAGATTCATCGATGGGTCCACTGTTGCCAACATGCGTTGTATGGACGGGCAATGGCAGCCGACGAGGGCTGACTTCACCACTATTCCAGACTGTATGCCGGAGTGTAACCCTCCCTGTCAGAACGGAGGAGTGTGTCTCGCTGTGAACATGTGCGAATGTCCTTCAGAGTTCAGAGGACCTCAGTGCCAGTATTGTAAGTACCTGCTGCTGTGAGATTGTTCTATGTGATCATGAAAATGGTCGTGGTGGCCTGAAGGTTTGAAACGCCCACTTTTCATGCATTAGGGCGCGGGTTCGATTCCTACCAACGGCAAGTACCTATGTGACTTTTTCCGAGTTATATAACTTTCTAAGATTGTTCAGACACCATTTAGAGGTACAAACTGTGAAGGAAAACATCGTGAGGAAACCTGCGCTCATAATTTCTGATTATAAGTTTGAAATCACCAACCCGTATTGAGCAAGCGGGGTGATTAATATTCAGAAACCTTCTCCGTGTGAGAAGACGCACTTGGTCAGCAGTGGCCACTTACAGACTGTTAATGTGATCATGACATTAATTCTATTAACAATTTCCAGCGGTCAGTGCCTGCGACATTCGTAAGCTAGCATTCAACGGCGCGTACGACTGTTTCGGCGACAGTGAGTCGTCCAGCTGTATACTGACGTGCCCGGCCGGCAGCTCGTTCAGCTCGCCCGCCGCCGAGCTGTACTCCTGCAAGTATTCCACGGGGATCTACGAGCCACAGCCTATACCACACTGCGTTTTCCGTAAGTAGACTACACATATAACTTCACGCCTGTCTCCCAAGGGGGTAGGCAGAGACTATGGAACGCCAATTCCTACGATTCTTACATACCTCTTTCGCTTCCGCAACAGTCATCAGTCTTTTCTTTCATGCTCGTCGGCTAAGGGTACATTTAAATTTATTATTCTTTAATATATCGCCAATCTGATCACTAATTAGTTTTAATAGTTAAGCCAATGTGCTGGTTATGAAATGTGAGTTTGTTTGTTTGTTCCGCTTTCACGCCGTAACTTCTGAACCGATTACTTTGAATTTTTGCAGACGTAAAGTTAGAAGTCTGCATTAAATAATAGGGTACTTTTTATCGCGGAAAAATTTGATATTCTCGAGGGAAAACGAAATTATTGGTATAGATAGCGCTGTGTGTATTGGTATATGACATAGGCTACTTTTTATCCTTTCTCGACGCGAGCGAAGCCGCGGGTAAAAGGTGTATAAAAATAAAAGAGATTATAACAATCTTCTTCTGATTACAGCTGAAGTCGTAGTTATAACGCCAGGCAGCCATAGATACAACAGTGTAAGTATCTATAACAATATTTTTTCTAAAGGTGCTCCCTCACTAGGAGCATTCAGCAGCAGCTAGTAATGTTACGTCACAGGTCTGAGCATTACATCAGTGAAGGAGAAGAACCAAGCATTACAATGCGCACCTTGTAATGATACAATGTGTAATATCTTGATACAACTTGTAACATCAATGTCTGACATCTTGCTATGAAATGCTCAAAGTCGAATCTATAATGTTACATTACACGCAAATGCTCGTTAATCAGGGAGGTATTATTGTAATGTAATGGGCAAAGTCGAATCTATAATGTTACATTACACGCAAATGCTCGTTAGTCAGGGAGGTATTATTGTAATATAATGGGCAAAGTCGAATCTATAATGTTACATTACACGCAAATGCTCGTTATTGTAATGTACGTCAGGGAGGTATTATTGTAATGTAATGGTCAAAGTCGAATCTATAATGTTACATTACACGCAAATGCTCGTTATTGTAATGTACGTCAGGGAGGTATTATTGTAGAGGTAATGCAATGGGCAAAGTCGAATCTATGTTACATTACACGCAAATGCTCGTTATTGTAATGTACATCAGGGAGGTATTATTGTAATGTAATGGGCAAAGTTGAATCTATAATGTTACATTACACGCAAATGCTCGTTAATCAGGGAAGTATTATTGTAATGTAATGCTCAAAGTCGAATCTATAAATGTTACATTACACTTTAATGCTCCCGGTGCACCTTTAGATTGTGTATTTAAATATGTATTGTGGCGTCGAAGATAATTTTCAATACATCATCATCTTACAGACATACACATACTACTCAGAAACCTCAAGCCAATCCCATGGTCATCAAGAAATGATAAGTCAGAGTCAAACCCACCATTCCATGGGAGGAAGCTCCCACAGCTCCATCGAGGAACAGACCACACATGGCATGCATGGCTCTCACTCGTCCCACGGCACCGGTCGGCCTATTGTCGTGATACAGGATCGGACGCCTAAAAGCGGCACTTGCTTAACCTGGGCTGGTGTTCATTATAAGACTTTTGATGGGAAGATCTATAGGTATGGCAATGGCATTCATTACCGTGGGACATTAACATTAACTAAAAATCGCGGGTTACTCACGTGGATATATTGAGAAAAGCTCTACTAGTTTCGAACCACAGAGGGGTTGTTCCTCATGAACAGCGTGCGCGGTCGCAGCGATGTCGCGCAGCTTACTGACCAGTAGAGCTTTTCTTGCGTGGGTAACCCGCGATTTATAGTTGATTTCAATGGTATTTGATATATACATATATATATTTATATAACATTAGGTAGCACATATGAAGGTTTCAGGTTCGAATGGGGGGTACTGTAATTTTGGTAGACGCGCAGGTGGCGCTAGTGTGAACTTCTCGTTCATCGTCCAATGGGGAATTAGTTAGTGTCACATCATTGGACGTTCCATATTTGACAGATGCAGTAATTGGACAAAAAATACTCTTGCAACATTTGCGCCACCTGATGACCAAAAGTACGGTAGCCCCCATGATAAATAACATAGTTGACGTGAAGTGGATGTTATAATTATTATGTGCACCCAATGAAATAGCCTTCCCGTCCAAGAAATAAAAAGCTCTATTCTAAAAAACCACTAATTATAAATACTTTCTTATTTCACTGTTTGACATTATTTTGTCACCAGCTTCCAATCCCCCTGCCAGCATATCTTGGTCCGCGAAGCGAAGGAGCACCAGTACTCAGTAGAGATCAAGCACGGCGTCTGTAAGAACCCAGCTGTTTGTCCCAGCGAGCTGACAGTGTACCTCGACGATAAATCCTACGTTCTCGGTGTTGGAGGTGAGTGAACATTTACATTGCGATGCGCAATTTGCGCTAATGAGGGAGAATTTTAATCCCACCTTTATTATGAATTCTTTACTAGTAACAGTTTTATTGGGTAATATTCATTACGGCGGTAAGTCTGCCTGCTTTAAGCAACTTGTACCTTTGAGCAACGAAGTACCACACTCTTGGACATGACCAATTCGAAGTGATCGCGTAATGTTACTCCATTGATTGATTGCGCTATCATTTTGGCGCGCATCCCTAGAGGTATGAAAACTCCTTTTGTAATCTACATAATATTACTCTACAGACGACGGATCCGTGATATTCCGTAACACGAAACGTCTGATTCCAATCCCGGCATCGCTGCCCGGTATCCGTGTTGCCATGCCCAGTGACTACGTTGTTGTTAACTTGGACGCCGTTGGGGTCACTATCAAATGGGATACCAATGTAAGTACCTAATCTTTATATACTTTCAATCTTCAGGGAGAAACCTGGGTCATAGGCATAACTAAACATATACCGTGGCCACGACATAGGGCAGGAGTAGAATCGGGGTGTTTTTAGTCACTAAGAATCTGACACTTCCTCTCGCCTCACCAGGGACAGACGGAGTCATCTGATGATCTGATCTATCTATCTTTACAAAGAAGAAGGGAACCTTCAAAGGGCGTCTAGCTTTTTGAGAACTGTGAATTTCTCACCGGACCAGTCTGGCGGTTACCATCGGCCCCTATAAGGCGCATCAAGTCCTTTAATACTTACTTGTGTTGGTTTCTAAGGCTGGCCAGGCCAAAATTTACTTCTAATCGTCGGTCGCAAAAACTACAAAACAAAAATATCCGGCCACGTGCGTAGTACTATTATTGACGTGCCCCCAGTAACTAAGAACTGTTAAAAAGTGGGTGTGTTATAGGTCAATCAACTATGCAAGGGCATTAGAGTGCAAAAGATATTTATTTGGTAATATTATATTATACATAAATCGGTATTTATTTAACTTATCTAGCATCCGTTTATGATCCTGGATAAACTGCGTCTGTGTCCGTCCATCTGCATCCGCTTTGAGATAGATTTGTTATTAAGTATTTCAGTCTAAATAAATTGGTATTTAAAATATTCAACTAGCATTTCTGCCTCGTTAGTACAGTCAAAATTGTCAAAATTGCTTTGAGAGAATCCCTTCGTTTCTGGAGTCGGTCAAAGCAATTTTGCAAGAATTTTTTTCGGTTTTTACCTGGACTAGCGCCTGGTCTATTATGAGAACGCCTATTCATGGGACATACGTAACTAGGAAGAACGAGGTGTTACATTGCATATGCTTGCACACCTTCAACCCCATCAGGGATTAAAAAAGACATGACTTTATGTATCTACGTTTAATTATACAGAAAAACTCTATCTTTTAAGAAAAAAACACAACTTTCTCTTTCAGAACGTGGTCCTTGTAGAAGGGTCTGTTGTTGTATGGAACAATACTGAAGGTCTGTGTGGTACGCTCAACGGTAATCCTGAAGATGATTTCATGATGAGGGACAAAACTATAGCTAAAACAAAGTCTGTCCTCGCTTCATCCTGGCAAGTCAATAAGATTGGAGGTAGGATATTCAGAAGGGAGTTTTTAAATGTTTTCAAATATTACAACACTTGAAAAAGGTTTCCTACTATGATTTGTATAAATATTAGTTTGTTCTTACTTAAATTAGATACTTACAAACGTGTAATTACCTACTGTAAGAACCATATTTGGTTCTGATGAAAAAGTTATAATAAAGATACTAAATGAAATTATCTTTAAATCTCATTCGTAAAAGATATAAAAAGCAAGATCTTTTCTCAGATGTCTGTGACAGCCAACCAACGGAAACGAGCGCTTGCGCATCAAAATCGGACGATGACATGACGAAAGCGCAGCATTTCTGCGCTACGATATTCTCGAAAGATAAATTTAGGAAGTGTTCGAAGGTAATTCTTTAGTAATTAATTAATATAAGACAACACTTTTGTTAATATATGTTAAACTTGTGAGAAGCTTTAAGTTACCTAGTTAAACCAATGCCTTTAATTTAGCAACTAGGTTTTATTTAAATTAGGTTTTAGTATCTTTTAGGATAATTTTACACCAATTTTGACATTGTTGAGCTGTTTAATGGATGATAATTTTTTTATATACATTTTCATACCTAAAGGATTTTATCTAATTTTCACATCTATGAACTGATTTAACTCTGTTCAGACTGAGTTATTGATATAGGTATAGGCCCTATATATTCTTATGTTTGTAATATTCATCAGATTTTCCACATCCGATCAGCTGTCGCGACAAAATTAAAAGGCACCACTCTTCATAGAAATTTAGTCATTGTCACTTGCATGCTAATTCTTAAGAATTAATATGTGAACCATAATAACATTTTAGACCTTTGTTTACTTATTATGTTTTTGAGTAAAAACGTATTTATTATTATTATAAAGTACTTTTTGTATTAGGTAATGGATGTGACTCTTTTACTGGAAGCTTGTGCATGGGATTACTGCGCTTGTACCACCAGCTTAAGTGAGTAGCATTGTTATTCTTATTTATTACTTTTTTGCCCGCGAATTCGTCCGCGTGGAATATGGATTTTAGAACATAACTTTCTCATGTTTCAATTTAAAAAAAAATAGCCTAGTACATCAGCTACCTGCTAATATAAGTCTTGCAAAATTGGTCCAGCCATTCCAAAGATTAGCCAGTGCCAATAAAAATTGTAAAAAATGTTATTTTAGCATGTGTATCGTATGCATCTAGTAAAAAGCGGTTATTTTCATAATACAATTTTATTCGAAATTCAAAAATTCAGAATCGGTATCCAAATCACTTCAGCGTTTCATTAGCATTCTTTAATTGTGACGGATTTAACCGTCATTATAGACACAATTAAAGAACAATAGGTTGCGGCCACCTGTGTCCTCGCGGTGTTTGACAGTTTTTAATGGATAAATGATGTGTCTACGAATACGTCTAAATAAACGTTGTTCCCTCTTAATGGATTATTCTCGGTACAGGTCCCGAGGACTGCGCTTGCAGTACTGTCTCCGTGTACGCCAAGGAGTGTCTCCGTCACGGAGTCGAAGAGATGAAGGACTGGCGAGATGCTGAGACTTGTCGTAAGTTATCAAATAGACAATAGTTATTCCTTTTCATATACTTAAATGTCAACTTGTACATGACAGTTTTAACATAACATCACGCCGTTTATTCCTGAAGGGGTAGACACCTCGTGCGCACCTCGCACATTGCGGTACTTAATGCCACTGTACAATGTAACAACTATTTTTCACTTTTCTTTTTTCTTTCTTTTTTTTCTTTTAAAAAAAAACGTTGCTCCACACTAGGATTTTCTCCTGTGTCGTGGGTGCGTTGTCCCGTGCGGGAATCGAACCCGCGACACGTTGCACGGCAGCCGGTTGCCCAGCCACCGCACCAACCGTGCAGTCAACTATTATGTTATGAGTCCCATGTAGGCTTATTGCCATATACCAGGCACAATTTCATACTCCGAGCTACAACTGAGATTTTTTTAAAAACCCAGTAATACTTTGCCCGACCTCTAGCCGGGCAGTCGTACTTGCGACCACTCGGCCAACGAAGCAATATTTTTAACAATCATAGTAAAATATCGGTACAATCATAATTGCATAATAAAAATAAGTATGTTATTTTTCAAAATTTAGTATAAGCATGACTGCCTCGTTGGCCGAGTGGTCGCAAGTGCGACTGCCGGCCAAGGGGTCTCGGGTTCAATTCCCGGGTCGGGCAAAGTAAAATTGTTGGGATTGTTTAAAAATTCTCAGTAGTAGCACGGAGTCTGGAGTTGTGCCCGGTATATGGCAATAGGCTCACCCCCTATTACATATGACCCAAAACATAAATAGTGAAAAGTGGGTGTTACATTGTACAGTGGCATAATGTCTTTCTGCTTACCCCTTCGGGGATAAAAGGCGAAATGTGATGATGTTATCAATGATTTTTTATAGTACTATAAAAATCATTGGAAGTTTTGTCATATTGCAAGTTAAATAGAAATTATCGAAAATATTCACAACTCATTGACATTTCTTTTTAACATGGCGCCTCCAAATACTTACTAAACAATTCATTATATTTCAGCAATGAAGTGTCCAGAAGGCAAGATCTACAAGGCTTGCGGGCCAGACTCGCAGCCAAGCTGTGCGTTCCCCCTGGTGTCCGCGAAGTCCACCAACGCTTCCTGCGTGGAGGGATGCTTCTGTCCTGAAGGTCTACTGCTAGAGGGGGGCAAGTGTGTGTCCAAGACTGAATGCCCTTGCAGGTTGAGGAATAAGAGCTTTAAACCTGGATCTACTGTTAAGAAGGATTGTAATACTTGGTAAGTGGGTTTTACAGTTCGGTGTAGTAATTTTTAATATTTTTTATTTTATCTGCTTTAAGTGTAGCTTCTTTTATAAAGTTAGAAACAAATATTGTGTAATAATTAAAAATTGTGATTTTATTGTTGAAATCTTAATGTTTGTGTGGTATAATGGTTAAAGTAAGTATCAATACTCTCCATAAATACCTAGACCTACATCTTAACCTACACAAAAATAAAGTTGATAATTTGTTAAGCCATTAACTGCCCACAAAACCTGTTAAAAGCCAATCCACTGATAGCGTCGGTCATCATTGTAAATGACGAAAAAGAAAAAAAGAAAATAAGACTGATTAATAAGATTGCTGACTTCTATACATATCGCGGAGAACCTAACGGGTAACCGGGGCTCCGGCTCGACGTGCAGGAGAAGGAACGGGGTGGTTTTTAGTCAGTAAGAGTCTGACACTCCCTCCCGCCTCACCCAGACGGGAGCAGTCATTCGATGATTTTCCTCCCTTAAAAAAAATACATAGTTCATAAACTACCCTATTCGTCACATATTCCCCTCTACCTCCTTAAATGATGGGGATGGAGGGGAACTTCTATATAAGAAGATATTAAGGAACTGCTTGCAGTGTAACTATGGCTGACTTTGCACACGGAAAATTCTTTGTGTGATCCAAAAATTGGTGTTCCGAATATAGGTGTGATTTAAAATAAAATGTCGTCTCGCCAGTACGTGCGAGGCGGGCGCGTGGACGTGCACGCAGGCGGCGTGCGGCGCGCGGTGCGGCGCGGTGGGCGACCCGCACTACTCCACGTTCGACGGCCTGCGGTACGACTTCATGGGCCGCTGCACGTACACCATGCTGCAGGCTCACAACGTCACTGTCGAGGTCGAGAACGTTGCCTGCTCGGGCGCCATTACCGAGGTGGGTCATCATCATCAACAACAGCCTATCAATGCCCACTGCTGAGCAAAGCCTTTTCACACACGGAGAAGGTTTGAGCATTAATCACCACACTTGCTCAATGCGAGTTGGGGATTACAAACTTATTGTTAGAAATTCTAAGCCCAGGTTTCCTCACGATGTTTTCCTTCACCGTTTGTCAGTGGTGTTGGTAATCTTAGAAAGTACATATAACTCGGAAAAATTCTCATTGGTACTTGCCGTTGGTAGGTCTAAATGCGAGAGCTTTTAAATATAAAACTTTCATTTTTTTTCTTTTGATCAAAAAGGACCCTATTAAACTGTTTCCAAAACATCTATTTACAATCGACTATATTAGATATAAATCTTCTAGGCAATGAACCTAAGCCCCTACAAAGGCGCAGGGAAGCCATCTTGCACGAAGGCAGTTAACATCAACTACGATGGCGCTAGTGTGCACTTGAAGCAAGGAGGGTTTATACTAGTCAATGGAAAGGAGGTCTCCACACTACCTGTCATGGCGGGAGATATTAGGATCAGAGCTGCTTCTTCTATGTTTATTATTGGTGAGTTCAAAATAAAATCAGTTTTCTAGTTTATTATAGCGTAGGTATGTGTTATACTAGAGCAGGGCTGTCCAAAGCAAGGCCCGCGAACCGCATGCGGCCGCGGCTTGTTTTCATGTGGCCCGCCTCACACATTTTAATCGTTGAGATCTTCATCTTATGTGCAACAACAAAAATTCTATTCAGTGTATGTAAATCATACCTATACAAGTTTTGTCTGTGATTGAAAAATACAATGTTAAACGTCATTATACAACGTGGAAATATTTCTCTGATCCTCCAGCTTTTGTAAGAAATTTTATTAGCCCGCGAGGGTATATAGTTTGGACAGCCCTGTACTAGAGCAAAATGTACTCCTATAGGAAATTTAATCCCCAGTCTTTCAGTCGTTTTGACATAATTGATTCACAAACATACCTACATTTACACACTCACTTACAAACTGTCGCACTTAAGATGAAAGTTACCTCACACTTAGTTCAGATATTTGGCTTTAACTAAATTGAAACTACTCATAGTGTTATGTTAAATTAACGATATAACAAAATTGTAATTGTTTCTTAGTACAACTCCCCAACAAAGTGGACTTATGGTGGGATGGCAACACTCGCGTCTTCATTGATGTACCCGCTGAGTTCCAAGGCAAGACCAAGGTAACGAAATTGTAAATAAACATTACACTAACAATACGGTATATTATAACTAATCAAAATGTCAAAAACTATATTGTTCTATGAATTTCGTACCAAAATACTAACTTATGACGTCATCATATTTTCGAATCATATAGCTCACTCATTTCTGAAAAAAAATCTAGAATAAATCGAAAATTAAGTATATCGTCAAATATATGAATGAAAATGTAATTATTTTTGAATATTTAATTGGAATGAAAAATCAAAATAATTTATTTTTGACCGAGGTAAATACCCAATTTCGTAGTCGTAGGTACCGTACTGGCTTACTCGAACTTTATATTGTTTATCAGTAGAAAAATAGAGGTTTAATTTTGTTCTACTATATAGGTTACCCTACATAAAAACAAGAAGTAAATCAGAAACAACAATTACCTACATTTCTGCAAAACTCTAGCAAAAAACAACTGTGATTTCACATTTATTGAAAACAAATACACCAGAAACTAACCACACTCCAATCCAAAACAGGGTCTTTGCGGAACCTTCAACTTGAATCAAAAGGACGACTTCTTGACTCCCGAAAATGACATTGAGCAGTCAGCTCTAGCGTTTGCCAACAAATGGAAGACCAGGGAGATGTGCACTGATATTGATACTAAGGAACCGGAGCATCCTTGTAAAGCTAATATTGAGAACAAGGCCGCGGCTGAGAAGTACTGCAGCAAACTGAAGAGTAAAGTCTTTGAAGGTAATTGGTCTTTATATAAAAAAGGAAGAAATTGGGCTATTTGATAAACTGCATTTTCTCCGAGAAATATAAAAGAGTACCTACAAATACAGTAATTAATACTAAAATGTGCCCATTAACATAAAACAAAACAGGCTACGACCCCCAGCTTATAGTACGAGAGACCACGACCAAAATTTTTGTTTCATAGCAATACGGCCAAAACCGCATCAAATCGATAGATACGATTATCCTGAACTCGAAAATACCAATATCAGACATTTTCCGCGTAGCGTTTGATCTGACCGAATTTTCAAAATTGTCAAAGAATTTTACCGAACTGCATCATAGCAATATGTCTGATTTGCAGACTGTAGTTGAATGATAGTTCTGAGATACCGGAAACATATTTTTCAGACGTTATTGGTGTAGCGCAAACCCATAAAATCACTTAAAAAAAATTAAAAATGAGACAAAAAATGTCTCATAGCAATACGTCTGAAAATCTTTTTTATTAGTAAATTTTGGTTATTTGATGCAAACAAAACAATTTTCAGACGGAAATGTGAACGCATTAAATTTTGAGACCGTTTTGAAAATGTTAACAAATTTTACCGATCGGTATCATAGCAATATGTCTGAAAATTGTTGGACATGATAAAATAAGTTGTCCACATGTGCAAAAAAATTATATCAGACAAACTAAGTAGCACCTTCTCTATCAGACAACTTTTCGATACTCAGATATTTTTTGGTTTAAATAGTTTATTCTCAAAAAGACAAAGGAAGCCACTTACATGAGAATATAAGCTAACATAAAGTAACTAAACTAAATAATAATATCATTTAAAAATCGTATTGAGGCATCTTGAATTTTCTGTTACAAACCAATGAATACGTTGCGACCCTGAATTTATTAGATGAAAATTAACAAAGAATTTACCCGAAAGCGTAATATTGAAGTTGAAGGATTGAAATAAATCCCACATAAGGAAACTGGGATGAAGTTGAAAAAAAAAATGGTTTATTCAAAGTTACAAAATATTCTCGTATTCAATCGCTGTCGGATTCGGAATCGGCGTCTTCTTCTGAAACGTTATTTTCGTTTTTGGGAGTATATGCTACACTTAAAGTGTCTGAAAACAGGTTTTTGAAAATCATGGCAGCAATACGAAAAGTTGAAAAAAAATAATATCCGTTTTGCTATGATACAAGTCGGCTAAATTTGTTGACATTTTCAAAAATGCGCTCAGGCTATATGCTACGCGCAAAGTGTCTGAAAACAAACTTTTTCGTAATACAATTATAAAATCTATGTACATTTTCACTATCAGACGTATTGCTATAATACCCACTGTCTTTTTTTTTGACACAGCAGAAATGGCCTCCCACGCAGTTGCTACACTTTCGACCGTTACTACACACCTAGTCGGGTTCAGAATCATACAATCTAACGATTTTATAGGGATTTTGCCGTATTGCTATGAGACATGGTTTTGGTCGTGATCTCTCGTACTATTACGTATAAAGGTTACGTTCAAACTTACTTGTTTTCAAAATTTATTTGCTAATCTAGACTAAATAATAGACTCAGATATTCTTTGAATCGCAAATTAACTAAAGCTTAAAGTCATACCCATTCGCGAGGCATCAATAACCGTTCAAAATATACACAACATATTCCAAAATAATTTAGAAATTCAATAAAAATACTTTTTGGAGGCGCCGGGTATCGATCCCGGTACCTCTCGCATGCTAAGCGAGCGCTCTACCATCTGAGCTACGCCCCCTGATACGTTTCTTGACAAAATTAACGTCCACATTCAAACGGCTGCATAGGAAAGTAACCTTCGAAATGTCACGTAGCATTCTTGTACGCAAGGCGAACACTTATTTCGACATACAATATAACGTATATGTAGGTACTTGGTAGGTTGTTATAGTGTAGTGCTTACCAATGTATGGCAACAAGCTCATCCTCTATTTAAGGTCGCGGAGAACCTAACGGGTTACCGGGGCTCCGACTCGACGTGCAGGAGTAGAAACGGGGTGGTATTTAGTCAGTAAGAGTCTGACACTTCCTCCCGCCTCACCCAGGCGGGAGCAGTTATTCGATGATTTTCCCCCTTAAAAAAAAAACCCCTATTTAGTGGGAGGCATAATGTTACTGGCGATAAATATGTAATTGCTTTTTGTATCATGACCTTATGGGACATCCAAGCGAATGTCAATGATCAGTACTGATTGCTTCTCAACCCCCAAAAGCCACGCTTTTCCTTGCCAGTCAGTTGAGAGGCTTGAGTGTAGGCGTTATCTTACGCCATTTTTCCCGTAGTGAAAAACGTGGCTTGTGAAATTTAATCGACATCTCTGTTAATCCCTTTGGGGAATAATGAACAATGTTAGGCGCAGCGAAACCAATGAATCCATTGAATTTTAATCTAAAACTAGAATACCTTTATGAATTTTTCGAACAAGGTAGGTCCATATAGTTGCCAGGCCGCTCTTATCTTAAACGACTTGAGAACTGCCTATTCTAAGTAGAGGGTAAATTAACTAGATAGGTTTTCATTTTCTATTTTCTACCAGCTCAACAGCCATTATAATTTAGTTTTATGTATATAAATTTAGTCTTTCTTTAAGTAATATTTATTTTATTATCTGGCTGTTTACACCAAATAAACAACATTTATTTATTTAATTAATTACAACTTTGTGACACATGTACATATTCCAGCCTGCCACTGGTACGTGGACGTGGAGCCGTTCTACTCGGCGTGCGTGTACGACATGTGCGCGTGCGGCTCGGACGTGAGCCGGTGCCTGTGTCCGGTACTGGGGGACTACGCCATGCAGTGCGCCAAGGCCGGCGTGCTCATACAGTGGCGGTATAGCGTGCAGGAGTGCGGTGAGATATCAACACTGTCTATATTCTAGGGACATTAGAAAATTAGATCAATTTATTTTTGTAAAGACGGATAACAATACTTTTATTTTAAGAGCGCCTTTAAACTAGCCTTTATAGTTAATAGGGGTTCTATAAATGTATGCGTCGAGACAAAGCGACAGCCGCGGCGTCTGTGCCCAGAAAACTTAGCACAGAGAGGAATGGATGGAGGGTAGAGAGGCCTTTGCTCTGCAAAAAATAAAATAAATCTGTTTAAAGCTTCCAGTGTGGCATGAATGAATTTTCTCCCACGGATCCCCGTAGTTTTCCCAGTGGGCTATAACATAGAGATCTTCAAGAGGGGAGTGAATAGATTTCTTAGGGGTCCGACATTACATGTAATGCCTCAAGTGTTGCAGGCGTACATAGGCCACGGTAACCGCTTACCATCAGGTGGGCCGTGTGATTTGTTGCCACCGTCGTGGTATAAAAAAAAATTAAACTGTGTCTATCAAGGGTTATAATAAAAAAAATATGATTCACGGAATGAAGTCTTACAGTCCAGGATTGTAAGCGTGGTGTGACGTCACAGAGTTGCAGTGTCCTGGCGGGCAGCAGTACACGGTGTGCGCGGACAGTTGCGTGCGCCGGTGTAGCGACCCGGCGGCCGCCGCCACCTGCCGCGCCGGCTGCGTCGAGGGCTGCGCCTGCCCGCCTGGACAGGTACTTACTCCTCATATCTATAGCGTCTGCTCACAGCTTCCTCCACGTTTACCTACGATAATACGTCGCCTATGTCTTCGTACAGACTTCTTACTTCTTATAGTCTATAGTCTACCCCTGTTCCAAATGTCATTCCAATCAGTTCAGCCGTTTTGGCGTGACGGAGGTAGAAGCAAACTAGTCCTGCTAATATTATAAATGCAAAAGTTTAGCAGTCAATGTTAGTCCTACTAATGTTTTATATATATTAAAATAACTATCGTCAGACATACTGGATTAACTAAAAATAACGGTTTACTGACTAGACTAGTTTCGAGTCGCAGAGGGACTCTTCCTTATGCGCAGCGTGCGCGGTCACAGAGTCTTGAGTAGGCTGCGCGACGTCCACTCCAGCCGTTATTTTTAGTTAATTTATATAGATGTTTTTAATTTTCTTGAGAAATTCTGTTTATTTTAGTCCAGTACTCAAAGACTATTTTGTCTATATTAGCATTGTTCTGTAACTGATCAATCCCCAAGCAGTCACCGGTGACCGCTCTCCACTAACTCCATTATAGACTTTATATCCGATGTTGAGAGACTACTTTTGTGTGAACAAATTTTGAAGATGTATGATTGTGTACGAGTTAAGCACAAAGTTGAATCTTAGTGCTAATTTTCTTACAGCTATTAGATGACAACAACGTTTGCGTGCCGACCGGTCTGTGTCCCTGCTACCACAAGGGGTTGCAGTTCAACGCTGGATACAAAGAAGTTAGAGCTGGCAGGAGAGAGAGGGAGCTATGGTAAATATCACTCTTCTCTTTCTAACACTTATTTGAAATATGTAGATAGAAATAGTTACAAATCAAAACGAAATGTATAAAAATATTGTGACCTAGTTTTAAATTACACACCTAATGATAAGTCATTAAAATTACATATTTTTGAAGTCTAATTCATATATTTCGTAATTTTTCAAAGATTTGCCAAATTCTGTTATTATAAATAGAAATTTCCAATAACAGAATGTAATAAAAAATACGACTATTTTGTACAAAATCAACATAAAGCATGTATAATGCTTATGGTTATGCGCACCTAAAATGACCTCGTTTAAGAAGTAGGTCATTTCCTGCAACATATATGTCAATATTTAGACAGTTATTTTTAACATTTTTATTTTTATTATACACACTCGGATACAAAATGGTCTCCCAACTATGATTAAAATTCTACATCAGCCATGTGTTATATGGCAAAAAACTCACCTTCCTAGCCCCTTATTATACGAGACTCTAAACATAACAGGTCAACAGTATGTGTTACCGTTTACCATACTTACCTCTTTGAGATTAAAAATAATACATTAGTTTTATTATTGTCGACACTGACAGATAGGTTGGCGCGATGGTTGGGCAATTGGCTAGTTGGCTACCGCGCAACGTGGTCGATTCCCGCACGGAACAACTCTTTGTGTGATCCACAGATTATTGTTCCGGGTCTGGGTGTCATGTGTATGTGAACTTGTATGTTTGTGAACGCACCCATGATAAAGCAAAAAAATCCTAGTATGGGGTAACGTTTCTATAAAAAAATCATTGGTATAATAGACTTTTAAAGCCATAAAAAATATCAAAAAATAATAAAAAATCAAAAGAAGAATTGGAGGCGCCGGGTATCGATCCCGGTACCTCTCGCATGCTAAGCGAGCGCTCTACCATCTGAGCTACGCCCCCTAATGGAAACTATATCGAATTTATAAACCAGTTTAAAGATTATTACGTACACAAACACAAGTGTGTACTGCTGGGTCACCTTTCACTGAACTACATTGCATAATTTCATTCAAGCTGCAGACCGTGTTTGGACTGTAGAACTAGTTCAATTACTTGTTTGTATCTACTATCAGTCAAATGGCCGAGTGGTTACTATCGTTACTGCTGATCATGAGGTCGCGGGTTCGATTCCATGGTCTGTCAAATTATTTTTTGCCCTTATTTATCATTAATAATATTTTTGTAATTTCGTTACACTGGTGAATAAAAGGATTCGATTCCTAAATTGTGAAAGAATTATTGAGTATTTTTGGTTTTTAGAAATATACCTACAATACGGTAGTTGCCAGGTCAAATTTAAATATCGAATTATTCTGTCTGTCAATTAGATAATCAAAAACTATTAGACACGTATTTTTTTATTATCTCGTATAAAGTTACAATACTTAGATAAAATGGAGATAAGTTTAGTTTAGGGTCGTTACGTCACAAATTGGCGTTGTGACGTCACGCGATATTTAAAATTTATATATCGTCAAAAATATTTAATATAGTGAAACAAGAAAAAATACGTGACTAATGTATTGAATTAATCTCCCAGACAATAATAAAAAAAATAAACTACCATATTATAACGCTACATCTAGAATCACCTATTCAATATATAGGTATGGGACCTGGTGAAAACAGGGTACTTAGATACATTAATTACAATAAGGTCGTATCTCAATATTTTTGACCGACCAATATTGATGAATTTTCTCTCATATCTCAATCAACATAATGTGTTTGTAAATAAGTATCAAAAAACACTTTCATCGGTTTTGTTTATTTTTGTTATTAGTCTTGCATGTTTACATTAATCTGCATTGTAACTTCAAGTACTTGAAATGACATTTGGAAATGCGGAGTCTCCTAGCACAAGCAATCCATTGCTTACAAGGTTATCTCCAATAATTTTATCTATTTTGTAATGTGGGTTCGTTTACAAACATACAAGTTCACATACACATGACACCCAGACCCGAAACAACAGAAGCAAAAATCTGTGGCACACAAAGCGTTGTTCCGTGCGAGAATCAAACCCGCGACACGTTGCGCGGCAATCAGCCCAACCACAATATGCAATCGGCGTCGTCTATGGATACCTGGAACGCCAGAAGCGTTACAAGTGCGTTACCGGCCTTTTGGGGATTAGGAGTTTGAGGATTGTTGGGGATTCGGGGATTGGGGAGATTGGGGAAGGGGGAGGGAGCTGGGCCTCCGGTAACCTCACTCACACGACGAAACATAACGCAAGCGTTGTTTCACGTCGGTTTTCTGTGAGGCCGTGGTATCACTCCGGTCGAGCCGGCTCATTCGTGCCGGCCCAAGCATTGCTCTCCCACACTGTTGTAATGTAAATAAACTTTAGTTTTTATTATCAATACCTTCATTAAAAAATAAACTACTTTAAAATATACATAATACTCGCACAGCACCTGTGTGGGAGCGCGCTGGGACTGTACGCCCGCGACGCCGGCCGACATCCAGAACTACCCGCCCGCCGAGGACCTGCGCACCAACTGCAGCGCCACCGCCAACATGGAGTTCACCACCTGCGAGATTGCTGAGCCACTGACATGCAAGGTAGAATATACTTCATGACTCTTAATTAAAGTTTTATTTTCATCATACTTCACCACACAATCTATACATACATACTTAACCTCACGCCTGTCTTCCATGGGGGTAGGTAGACACTATGGAACGCCAATTACTGCGATTCTTGCATACCTCTTTCGCTATATCAACAATCATTAATCTTTTCATGCATGATCATGCATAAATATGATCTTTTAATTTGACCCTTCTTTAACATATTGGCTATCTGGTCGACATAATGTTTATCTAGGTGAACGAGGGGATAGAGGGCGCTCTACGGACGGCCCCATTCATATCCGCTCTGTATACTACTTACGTGACTCTGCTTCCATCGACCCCTTTTAAATCTATATTTTTTTTACATAAACCTTAACAGTTGTATACATCATTTTTTTTAATTATGAATATATAAACCTTAATGGACACATCCTTTTTTCACTATACTAACTTACTTACAGTTTTGAGTTAATAAAGAGTAGAGTTAGTTATCTTAGTGATTTGTTTACAAACATCGATCTTATCTACGGATATTCAAGATAATTCATAAAAAAACATATATTTACACTGTCATTGTAAAGCATTTTATTTTGGTTCGTTGCTACTCAACTCACCAATGGATTTTGATATAATAATTGAAAAAAAATATTTTAGCCCGATTCCCTAAAACAAAATAAAATAACCGACTAAACTACAATATTCCATCTTTACTTCCTAGAACATGCATCTCCCTCCAACATCAACGACAGCAGAATGCCGTCCAGGTTGCCAGTGCAAGAAGGGCTTCGTCCTGGACACGATGTCCAAGAAGTGTGTGGCTCCGACCCAGTGCCCGTGTCACCATGGCGGCAGGAGTTACCCTGACGGACATACCATGCAGGAGGAGTGTAATAAATGGTCAGTATGTATTGATATCGTTAACATCATAGACTATGAGAACCTAATGCCCGAATATTTGAAAGGCTACTCAGTATTAAGTTGACTTAAATGCCATCTCTGTCATCTTACAAAGAATTCAACAGGCTTCGAACACAGGCGTAAGATTGCAAGCCTTTCGGTTTTCTACCGGATACATTTCGGTGAGTGTGCGGAGGAATTGCACAACTTGATTCCCCCTAGTCCTTTCCATCATCGTACCACAAGACAATCGGCGAAGCGTCACCGATTTATGGTAGATGTCCCACCCACACGCACGAAGCGCTTCGCAACAAGCTTCTTTGTGCGTACTGCTAAAGAGTGCAATTCTTTGCCAGAGTCTGTATTTCCTGAAGGGTATAACCTGGGTATAAGTCTTCAAGGCCCGAGTGAATATGGTTGCTTATGGGACGACGTGTTCCATCGTAGGCCGCATCATCGCGCTTACCAGCAGGCGAGATAGTGGTGAAACGTCAGTCCATCAAATACATTAAAAAAAATATTAGTTACACAATTTTACTTAAGTGCGACTTAAAATTGAGTGGTGCTAGGTTATTTGTACAAAATACTCGAATATTGACAAAATAGGAGATGCTATAAAGTCCGTACCTGGATGGTCGGTTAGACGTCCTTTCTTATTTCTTCTTTCTTCCGTCTTTGAGTACCGTCATTATAGACACAATTAAAGAACAATAGGTTGCGGTCACCGGTGTCCTCGCGGTGTTTGAAACTTTACATATAATTAAATTAATCGGAACGTGCTGCTGCCCGTTTTCCGTTTCATTATTGAATGTAGTCCTACAATCCCCCTTTTCAAGTAAAAAGAAAGGACATTTTCCTCATAAGCACATTTCTACTTTTATTTCCGTTTTTATTTAGGTCGATTTCAGTAAAGACTGGATTGCGAATTAACCCCAGAAAGTCAAGAAAACTAAAAAATTGCAATTTTTTTATAAAATTAAAAATAGTTTTGGAGGCGCCGGGTATCGATCCCGGTACCTCTCGCATGCTAAGCGAGCGCTCTACCATCTGAGCTACGCCCCCTGATACTTTAATCTACCAAATAAGACAATACATTGTAAATATTGCGTATATTTTGTATGTACAATGCGTACGTGCCTTTCACTTGCTTTCAACCAGTAGCCAAGGTATGACCGATACGGCCTACTCAGCGCTGACACAGTTGCATAAACTGGTTTAAAACGTCAGCGTCTAATTTGCTCATGCTGCTCTAGTTTAGAGTGGTAAATGGAGTTATTAATTGAAGGCCTATTGTATAGTGTATTTTTAAAATGATTATAACTAGTCGTTAGCTAGTTCTAAATTATAGGGAACCTAATGTTTTAACTAAAGACCATAAGCGGGTTCAATTCCCGAGGCGGGCAAAGTATTACTGGGATTTAAAAAAAAATAGTAATACGGAGTCTGGAATTATTCCCGGTATATGCCAACAGCAGCTGTAGCCAAATTCCATAACGCTTGTCTACATGTAGAATAGAAAACCAAATTATATGGGATTGACGTAAATTTTGACACTTCTCAGTGTCATCCACATACATTTTGATTTCTATTCTCTCTGTAGACAAGCGCTAAAGTGGCGTTTGGCTAAAGGCACGTGAGCGTGTGCCTTTAACCAAACGCCCCTATTACGTGGGACTCATAACGTAAATGGTGAAAGGTGGGTGTTACATTGTATTTACCTCTACAATGACATTAAGTGTCGTAATGTGCACCTTTACCTACCTCTTCGAAGATAAAAGGCGGGATTATATGTTATATCATATGACCTTATTCCCCAAGTGCGGTTGTCAATTTTACTAAAGAATTTCTTGGTAGGGTACTAGCCCTGCTTTGGTTAACAGCACGTACCTAACGCCTAATACAGATGAATTAATTAATAATACATACATACATACATAAGCTCACACCCGTGTCCCATGGGGGTAGGCAGAGACTATGGAACCCCAATTTCTACGATTCTTACTTATGTATTTCGCTTGGTCAGCAGTCATCAGTATAATAATAATACAAAGGTTGAAATTATGCTCAGTAGTAGCAATGAATAACTTAAAACCCGTTACATAAATAGCGAAAAGTAAATGTTACATCTTACATGTGCACCTTCGACCTGTGTTAAACTATGTATATCGAGGGGTAACGGACTATTTGGTTTAAGCGACATTTTGGGCGATATTGAGTTATTATAATTATATTCGACGGAGAAAAATTCGCTGTTTCCGAATATATAACTCAATATCGCCCAAAATGTCGCTTAAACCAAATAGTCCGTTACCCCTCGATATAATTTATACGTTACACTCTAAAATTTATACAAAAATTGATTTTTTCACCAAAACCGAAAATGTTGAAACTCCCAGAAACTAGCCACTTTCGGACCAGAGACCTCAGGGCTAATTTCACACAATTATCACCTCCCGAGAGGAATACGTCGAGTCACAAGTCACCCTGTATATTAAATATGGAACTCTCGCGCAGTTTCACTCGCCCTACTCGGCTCCTATTGGACGTAGCGTGATCTTTTATAGCCTATACACTTCCTCGATAAATGGACTATCCAACACAAAAAGATTTTTCCAAACCGGACCAGTAGTTCCTCAGATTAGCGCGTTCAAACAAACAAACAAATTCTTCAGCTTTGTTTATGACTGATTTCAATGTAATTATGATAATTTGATTAACTTGACTGCGAATTTCATATTATTAAAAAAAAATAATGAATGGTATAAATATTAATTCATGGATCTATTAGATGTCGGAAATAAATGATTTTTATTTATATCTATTTATATATCTTACTAATTACAACTGCGAAAATTTATGAATCTAGAATACCACATACACTACTTTATATCCTAATAGGACGCGGATGAAGCCCTATGTCAAAGCTAGTGTATAATAATTATTATAAGATGTACTACAATACCACTTTTCCTCAGTGAGTGTAAGAGCGGCAACTGGACGTGTACGCAGCGTAAATGCGCCGGCATTTGTGCAGCGTGGGGCGACTCCCACGTGGTCACCTTTGACGGCACTGATTATGACTTCGAGGGAGTCTGTACTTATCTCCTGGCTAAGGGAGTTATGGACAGCGAGGATGGTTTCGATGTGGAAATCCAGGTGAGCATATTGAGCCTTTAACTCAGTTGTTATAAGCACCATAATCCGTTGTATTTTTTGTCTAATAAGCTGCTAAGTCTCTTTTGATTTTGATTAACCATTTACTTATGATCATTAGATGGTCCTTTAAAATGTTCTAAAGAAAGTTTGTTTTAACGACGTTGTATGAATTTACATGAATGTCCTACTACATTCTTCAGCCCATATTACCTAATTGTTTTTATAATAACTATAGTGAGACATGGTGTTGACTGCACGGTTGGTGCGGTGGCTGGGCAACCGGCTGCCGTGTAACGTGTCGCGGGTTCGATTCCCGCACGGAACAACACTTTGTGTGATCCACAAATTGTTGTTTCGGGTCTGGGTGTCATGTGTATGTGAACTTGTATGTTTGTAAATGCACCCACGACACAGGAGATAATACTAGTGTGGGGCGTTTAAAAAAAAGACATACTAAATTAACTAAAAATCGCGGGTTACTCACGTGAATATACTGAGAAAAGCTCTACTAGTTACGAACCACAGAGGGGTTCTTCCTCACAAGCAGCGTGCGATTTTTAGTTAATTACTTAATTGTATTTTTCTTTCATAATTACAATATACACATAAACTCATGCCGTTACTCCGAGTATAAGTATCTTCCATCTACATGTTTGACTGTCTTAATCTTTCCAGAACGTTCCATGCGGCACAACTGGCGCTACGTGCTCTAAATCCGTGACCATCAAGGTCGGCAGTGGTAACAATGAGGAGATCGTCTCCCTTACCAAGGACTCTCCACTCCCAGACATATCTAAACTGAAGAGGTAAACCAGCAATATCTAATAATATAATTCGTTGTAGACTGCCTCGTTGGCTGAGTGGTCGCAAGTGCGACTGCCGGGCAAGGGGTCTCGGGTTCGATTTCCGGGTCGAGCAAAGTATTACGGGTTTTAAAATAAAAATCTCAGTAGTAGCACGGAATCTGGAATTGTGCCCGATATATGGCAATAGGCTCATAACATAAATAGTGAAAAGTGGGTGGTTACATTATACAATGGCATAATGTACACCTCTGCCTACCCCTTCGGGGATAAAAGGCGTGATGTTATGTTATGTTGTTATGTGTTATTAGTTGTGTTGAAAGATGTTTTACTTATTTAGGAAACATCCATAATTATTGTTTATCGTTAATGTGTATCTTACTATTTGCAGATATTTAATTATAACACTTTTTGAGTTAATATTCCCAACTTATTTCCGATTAGGAAGTCATCTACTAGTTTACTTATCTGAAGAACTAATTCAAAATGTATTGTTTAGAATCAAAATGCGTATAGCTGGTGGCTACGTGTTCCTGGACGTACCAACCCTGGGTATGAGCCTGCAATGGGACCGCGGTATGAGGGTCTACGTCAAGGTCGAGTCTATCTGGCAAGGAAGAGTAAGTTGTAAATAATAATAATATTTGTATGATATACAATTTTTTGTTCCGGGTCTGGGTGTGAATGTATGTGAAATTGTATGTTTGTAAACACACCTATGACACGACATTAGAGAAAATCTTTATCGTAATAAAGTGCATAGTAAAAATATTATTCCTTATTGAAAAATTATTTATTAAATTATGTTCTGGTTTCAGGTGAAAGGTCTGTGCGGTAACTACAACGGAGACATGCGCGACGACTTCCAGACTCCGTCAGGCGGTGGCATGGCAGAGTCATCGGCTCTCATCTTCGCTGACTCCTGGAAACTTAAGCCTACTTGTCCTAAACCACAACGTATACTGGTAAATTTCTCCTTTCATTTACAAGTATAGATAGGTAATATTTTGATTTGAGTTAAATAACAGATAAATAAATGATATTAAATATATTTTGACAGTTGATCCGCGAATTTATGAAACTTTTGTTCTCTTTTTTATCGAGATTTTCTCCAAGTAAATATCACACTGTCCCTTCGTATCACGAAACGCATTGTTCCGACCCCGAGTGAGATAATATGTGTCGTTAGTACAATAGTATTATCTCCAATGCAATATCCATCGAATCGATCAGTATCGACGGGCTAATATTTTTGTCTTGACCATAAATAAATAAATGTAACAGGATCACTGCAAGCAACGCCCAGAACGTAAAGAATGGGCGTCGTCCGTGTGCAGCAAGATGAAGCAGTTCCCGTTCAGCCTGTGCCACGCGGAGGTGCCGCCGTCGGGCTACGTGGAGCGCTGCAGGCGCGACGCGTGCGCCTGCGACTCGGGCGCCGACTGCGACTGCGCCTGCACTGCGCTGGCGGCCTACGCGTACGCATGCGCGGCTAGGGGCGTTACGTTTAAATGGAGGACGCAGGAGACTTGTCGTCAGTACTTTTTTGTTGTAGTTATTTAAAGACCTTTTTGGTTTTGCAGTCATAAGTGCACTAATCAGCTATTTAATTCTCGATTGGATTATTGTAATATTTTAAATTGTAACAGTTAACCCCAATAGCCATAAATGTAATAAAAACATTTAACTATATATTGGTTGTTTTCCCATCAGTTGTCAAAGAATCAATTTGGAGAAGCATCAAAACCAAAGGTTGATTTTGGTAATAAAAATTAAAATATTTACTTTCTTTCGCAGCCATGCAATGTGACGAGGAGTGCTCTAACTACGACGCCTGCCTACCCGCTTGCCCATTGGAGACTTGTGACAACACCCTGTACTACGCTGATATAAAGACGAGCTGCGAACAGGACACTTGTATTGAAGGTAACGTCGCTTTTCATAACATCAATTCATTATTAATTCATTTTCTAGTATCCTTCATTAATTAGAATTGTGTGTTACTATGTTTAATGTCATAGATGTCGATGTCGATAGTAAATCTATCTGTTCGTTATATTTTCACGCAAAAACTACTGAACCGATTTCGCTAATAGAGTCAAAAGTCAAGTCTAGTGTACGTAAGTTTGTCGCGGAGAACATAACGGGTAACCGGTGCTCCAGCTCGACGTGCAGGAGAAGGAACGGGGTGGTTTTTAGTCAGTAAGAGTCTGACACTCCCTCCCGCTTCACCCAGGCGGGAGCAGTCATTCGATGATTTTGTCCCCTTAAATAAAATTGTACACTTTTTTTTAAGTCTTAAGATTAGCGACAAATGGTATGAGTATGATATATTAATAATAAATTCACTACTATCGACAGAATTCGAAACTAACACTTACCATATTTGAAATGTAATACAAGTTCTAATGAACCCCATTCTTACCCAGGCTGCAAACCCAAGAAGTCGTGTCCAGAAGGCCAGGTGTACACGAACGCGTCGCACGCGGAGTGCGTGGCGCGCGCGCGCTGCCGGCCGGCCTGCATGCGGCTGGCCGGCCGCGACCTGGCCGAGGGGGACGTCCTCGAGGAGGACGCCTGCCACACTTGTCGCTGCTCCAAGAAACAGAAGGTCTGCACTGGGCAGCCTTGCAGCACTATTGTTGAAACTGTGAGTATTAGTCATATTAGTACCTATTTAGCCAATGAATCAACGAGTCCCATAGGAACGCCGATTACTCGACTCCTAAGAAAAGGGCCAAATTAAAAGTATCCTAAACCAACCGAAAGAAGGGCCAAATTGAAAGGGTACTTTTTAACCGACGAGCATGCGTGAAAAGATTGATAACTGTTGATGAAGCGAAAGAGGTATGTAGGAATCGTAGTAATTGTCGTTCCATAGTCTCTGTCTACCCCCATGGGAGACAGGCGTGAAGTTATGTATGTATGAATCAACGAGTCAACGAAACGATGTAACCAAAAATTTTATTGTGAACCTGATTGAAAAAAGTAGCCTATAGAGTTTCTTCCTCGTCCTTCTCCATAAGAATCTAAACTGACACACTAGATGACTGACCGACAGACTGAATTTTTTATTATGTTTTTGACGTTGACGTTCAAAAGTCCCTTCCTTGTCGAATTGACATAAGTTAGGTATTTTGACTGTGAATATATTCAGGGCTTGTATATACCTCTACAATTTACGGTAAACAATGTCAAGTGATAGACTTACTTATGAGTTCTCGATGAAAAAAGAAAAAAATATTCAGTACTTTCCATTTTGTATCTCCACTTTGAAATATTGTCAACCACCGAATGCTACTTGCCTTGTATTCGATTCGATAGCACATTGGCAATCGTAAATTGGTGAATATCGCTTGTACAGGTTGGGCAAAATATTATTGTCTATTTAGTATAGGTAATTACTTTCGATTTTACGAATAAGGACGGAGACTTTAGAATTGATTTTTGTTCTATTTTACACAACCTCCCAAAACCGTACAGTAGATACAATCATGAATACACCGGAACACTGAAGTCCGGCGCGTCCCAGGGACGTCTTGGTTCCCACAACGAAGTGAATCAGAACATATTATAAGAGGAGAAGAAATATCATTATTTTTTTTATTTTGTTCTATTGTGGAATATGATTTATTCTTTTTTAAATGTCAGCCACGAGAAGAAACAACCCCGAAGCCTCACGATGAGCCACTGAAGTGTGTGACGGGATGGACCAACTGGATCAACCGAGGGGAGCCGGAGATAGGACCGCATGGAGAATCCATCGACAACGAACCATTGCCACGACCTAATGAACTGGTAACAATCTTCTTGTCTTTCTTCTGCCGTAATATTATTAAGGCTTATGATTCTTGTTTTGTCTTATTTTTCATCAAACATCATCTCACTATTGACTCATATTTTGGTTTTTAAGTATATATTTTTAACCACATTATTGTGTGCACAAAATCCATATAACTTTTATTCCCCATATCTTGATTTCTCTACCGATACGGAGTCGCGGAAAAACTAACGGGTTACCGGGGCTCCGTCTCGAAGTGCAGGAGTAGAAACGGGGTGGTTTTATTCAGTAATAGTCTGACACTCTTGCCCGCCTCAAACGGGCGGGAGAAGCCATTCGATGATTTTTCCCCCTTCAAAAAAATATTTTGATTTTACTAGTACTTGTTTCAGTTTTAATTAGATTTTCGCCCTTAAAGTGTCACCATTCCTAAGGGTCGATGACAGCCTCATTCGTCGAGAGGTTGCAAGTGCGACTGTCGAGCAAGGGGTCTCTGGTTCGATGCCCGGGTCGGGCAAATTATTATTGGGTTTTAAAAAAAATCTCATTAGTAGCACGGAGTCTTTAAATGTGCCCGGTACATGGCAATTTAGTCTCTTCCCCTATTACATGGGACTCATAACATAAATAGTTAAGCCGCAATGTGCATCTCTGCCTACTCCTTCAGGGATAAAAGGCGTGCAGTTATGTAATGTAATGAACGTATGTAAAGTTATTCTTCAGTTAAAATTTATCTGGCATTGGAATAATCGGCTCTTATAGACATCTGAATATGCTTCCTCATGTACTTTATTTCAATACAACGCATTTCTCTCTGCTTCCTTATAACAAAAAAGAATATTATTGAAAAAAGAAAGAAAATGTTTTTTTTAAACAAAAATCATTCATTTCTTGTTCCATAGACTATCGGTACACCAATGTGTAAAGAGAAGATGATGAAGAAGATAGAATGCCGTACTGTAAAGGACCACAAGACTCCTAAGGAGACTGGTCTCGATGTAGAGTGCAGTCTGGAGCGAGGACTGTACTGCAAGGAGGTCGGCGGGAAGAAGTGTGTGGACTTCGAGATCAGGGTCTACTGCGAGTGCGAGGGTAAGATAAGTAGGAGAGGTTGTTATTTCCCTTTTTCCAAAAGTAGCTGTGTTGTTCTCAAGGCCTGGTACTGATGTCATCTTAGCTTTCCTGTGCCTTTAGCCAAACGCCACTTTAGCGATTGTCTACAGAGAGAGTAGAAACTAAATGTATGGGGATGACACTGACAAGTGTCAAAATTTAATCAATCCATATAATTTGGTTTTCTGTTCTACATGTAGACAACATTGTAGCAAAATTGTCTATTTAAATTAATAACTACAGGGCTGTAGACTTAGTTATTAAAAATCAAAGCTGCTTTTCTGAGATTCAGGGCTACTAATGGTAACATCAATGACAAATAACATTTTACTTCTTAACACGTTAACCGCCGCACAGGTCATCGTTGACCTACGTTAGCGAAGTATTTGTCTTCAACAGTTTTCTGTCGACAATTAAAGATTTAATTATCATCTTCTTGACTGTATTATGACTACACAGTTGTCTCAGGGACTTGACAACCAGCGCGAGTTAAATTCCCCCACGGAAAAATCCTTAGTGAAATTCACAAACTGTTATTTTGTATCTGTATATGATTAATAAAACCAAATATAAGAAATGACTAACATTCGGCAAGAAGAATAATAATAATATAATAATAATAAATAATATAGCCTTTTATTCAGATCCTTAAGCCTTTGACTGCCGACAGAAAACTGCTGAAGGCAAATCCTCCGCTAACGTAGGTCTCCGGTGTCCTACGTGGCGGTTAACGTGTAAACTTACATTACATTACACTTACATTTAAAAGAAACTGAAAGTTAAAAAATAATCTCGTTGTTTGGTGATCTTTTGCAGATCTGTTTGCCAATCGGCAAAGGCCTCCTCCAAACTTTTCCAATCTGTCCTTACTTGAGCCAGCTTATTTCGGCAAGGGTAATAAAAAATAAAAAAATTAACCCAAATTGTCACAGAACCATCTCTCTGCGAGAACTCAGTCCGTCCGAACGAGCCCCACCCGTCGGACTGTACGAAGTTCTACGAGTGCGCCCCGTCCGGGCCCGTGCTGAAGTCGTGCGGCCCCGGCACTCTGTACAACAACGTCACCATGGTCTGCGACTGGCCGGCCAGCGTCGCGCTCGTCAGACCCGACTGTGGCGGTACTACTCCCGGTTACTGACATTTTCTTAACTAATTTGACGGTAGGCTTTATCCTACAGTGACACGATCATGGTTGAAAAAAAATGTAATGCTAACTAGGAAGGCTGATGCTTGATAATGACTACATAAACACCAATTGGTTTGTATATAGACCAAATGACGTATACTTCAGAGCAGTTCTATTTTAAACTAACTTTGCATTAAAACTGACAACAAGTCTTATAATAAAATGATTAACATTCAGAGGAACAGCATTGATTACAATAAATCAACAATTAACCTGTGGTATGCCGAAACGTCCACGGGAGACATGATGTATTTTCAATTCTGACAACACGGTTAGTGCGGTGCCGGCTGCCGCCCAACGTGTCGCGGGTTCGATTCCCGCACGGAGCAACTCTTTGTGTGATCTACAAATTATTGTTCCAGGTCTGGATGTCTTGTGTATGTGAACTTGTATGTTTGTAAACACACCCACTACACATGAGAAAATTCTAGTGTGGGGCAACGTTTTAAAAAAATGTGTCTCATATACTCAAGAAGTTAGGTGTTATAATATATGTAATAATTAATTTTATCTTCATGTCGTAGGTGCTGTTTCCACTACAACTACTCTTCTATCAACTACAACAATAGTAACAGGTAAGATTTCAAATAACTTCACCCCGAAATTCAAAGTATAAGTTCACGATCACAACATGTGACAATTGGGACTACCATACTTTTGGTTACACCTTAGTGCAATTAACTCGTCGAGTACCTTCATTATAGACACAATTATAGAACAATAGGTTGCGCTCACTTGTGTCCTCGCGGTGTTTACAGTTTAATGTAGTACGTATTTTTCGTCCAATCACTGCAGCTGTCAAATATTGAACGGTTTTTTTTTGTTTAATATTTGATGGGCTGACGTTTGACCACTATCTCGCCTGGTGGTAACCGCGATGATGCGGTCACGTCGACCCATAAGCAACCTATTCATTCGGGACTTGAAGATACCCAGGGCCTTTAGCCAAACGCCACTTTGGCGCTTGTCTTCAGAGAGAGTAGAAAACTAAATGTATGGGGATAACACTGACAAGTGTCAAAATTTACGTCAATTCCTTATAATTAGGTTTTCTATTCTACATGTAGACAAGCGCTAAACGGCATTTGGCTACCGCTGCAGGTTACACAATCGTGTTACACTAGCTAATTATCTATTGGACGAAAAACGAGAGGTTCATTAACGCCATATGGTTCCCATTACTGAATTTCTTTTAATGTTTGTGCAGCAGTACCTGGGGAGTCGACAGTGACGACCGTGTCCCCGTGCCCGGCCGGACAGGAGTATTCCTCCTGCGCATACCGCTGCGACAGACTCTGCGACTACTTCCGCAGGACTATGGTGCAGAAGGGACGCTGTGTTGGAGAGGTAATGTACATCATTTTCTAAAAACTTGCCACAGACTAGGCTCTGCCAGCGGTTTCGCCCGCCAGGCCATAATCTATCCTGTTCCAAATTTCAACCCGATCCTTTCAGCCGTTTTGACATGATCGAGTAGCAAACACACATCATTCATCAACAGCCTATAAATGCCCACTGCTGAGCAAAGCCTCTTCTCACACGGAGAAGGTTTGAGCATTAATCACCAAGCTTGATCAATGCGGGTTGACGATTACAAACTTATAATTAGAAATTATAAACCCTGGTTTCCTCGCGATGTTTTCCTTCACCGTTTGTCAGTGGTGTCTGGATAATCTTAGAAAGTACATATAGCTCTAAAAAGTCACATTGGTACTTGCCGTTGGTAGGTTTCGAACCCGCACCCTCATGCATGAGAAGCGGGCGTCTTAAACCTCCGGGCCATCATGACATTTTAACACACAAACATATATACATCCTCACAAACTTTTGCATTAATAATATTAATAGGATTAGTAAGAATATGTGTGAAGTATACAAGCAATATTAGAGTCCACGGTTAGCAGTGAATAGGCTGCGTAATGTTGCGATTCCTGCACGGAACCACTAATTGTGTTATTCTCAAATTGTTATTGTTCCGGGTCAGCGGGGTTATTATGACGTCCTAAAGTCAGAATGGTTCCATTAAGGGAAGAAAACCGACGTGAAGTAACGCTTGCGTTGTGTTTCGTTGCGTGAGTGAGGTTACCGGAGGCCCAATTACCCTCCCCTTCCCCAATCTCCCAATTCCTGAATGCCCAACGATCCTCAAATCCTAATTCCCAAAAAGCCGGTAACGCACCTGTAACGCGTCTGGTGTTCCAGGTGTCCATGGGCGACGCCGATTGCTTACCATCAGGTGATCCGTCAGCTCGTTTATATGTCATAAAAAAAAAGAAACAGCTATGCAAGTCGTCTAGCGAGATCTCGTTTCCCCAATGGAACCACTCTGAGGCCTTAGTACGAGTTTGTTTTACGTTTAAAGTAATCGAAAGTTACGAGTACGCGTTCGGCGCTGTGATTGGTTGCTTCATTGGTGCCTCTGGCTTTAAGACATCATAATACGCCACCTCGCTGTGATGTGTTTGTAAAAGCACCGACGATACAGTACACAATCCTAATGTGGTTTGCGTTTTTAAACCGACTTCAAAAAAGAATGAGGTGCCCACAAACTCAGAACGAAATCGGCTGAACCAATTTGATGCGGTTTTCAAAAAATGTTTGAACTACACTAAGCAGAAAGTTTTAGTATCAAAATGTTCCAAATAAAGAAGGCGTTGAAGTCGATTTTTTGAAACGTAGCTTTTATTTTTTTTTAAATAGAATAAAACATTATATAGGTCTGCCTGAATAATATGCTAACAAAACATTCTTCTACAGCTTTGTGTGGAAGGTTGCGTCAGTAAGAAGTGTCCGCCCGACTCGTACTGGAGGGACGAGAAGACCTGCGTGCCACGCAAGGATTGTACCTGCTTCGCTGACGATAAGATCATTAAGGTATGCTATTTTGCGATCTCCCATTTACACTTATTTTACAATATTTTTCACAATCAGTTATCGTCAAAATCAATACTAACTTGTGTGCAAATGTTAAGAAAACTATAGATTCTTGTAATTTAAATAAATGTTTTTATAATAACTACCGTGAGACATAGGTACCAAATTAACTACAAACTGCGGCTTACTCTCGTGGATATATCACCCTCTGTGGTTTGAAACTAGTAGAGCTTTTCTCAGTATATTCACGGGAGTAACCCATAGTTTTTACTTAATTAAATAAATGTTAAATATTTCATGAAATCAATTAAAGAACTTGTTATTATTTTTTATATATGTATGTATTTAATGCATTTTAAAGACGAAATAATTTATTTTTGATTAAATATTGTCCAATGGTGTTCACACATATTCAGTTTGTTTGTCCTCCAATTTCTACAAGTAGCTTCTCTTTGCCCCCCTTAGCCTGGTGGCGTAGTAGCAGACGGCTGCATCAAATGTCAGTGTCTGAACAACGAGATGCATTGTGACTCGAGCGAGTGTGTCATAGTCAGCACACAAGTACAAGGATCCACTCACCAACCGATCATCGAACCACACATACTGCCCTCGCCTTCCACTACGACTTCTAGCACGACTACTACGACTACTACGACCACTACGACCACTACGACTACTACCACTACGCCGAAACCAACTACTGTTGAGAAAGTTACGTCACCGCCTCCGGAGTGCTCGAAAGAAAAGTAAGTAAAAATGACATTTGTATTGTATTATTATATTTTCTACGACAATTTTTTTCGACTTTGCTCGTTTAACAACTATGAATAATTTAAATTAAATTAATACAGGCACCACCATCGCCACAACGATGATATTTTGACCAACAATAAATATGAATACATGTACAATATTGCTGTCAGCCAGTAACTCTTTTTCAACTAAAACAACACCATATTGAATGGCAAGGATATATTTTATGTCCACAAATTAGACCATCATTTTTCATTATAGCTTAATGGACCTGATGTGGGGAGACCAGCCTCTCCCAGACTCCTCATTCAGCGCCAGCTCCGTCGCCAGCAAACTCTTCGAGCCACAGTATGCTAAGCTCAACGGACACCCGCTTGACGTCACTGGTAAGACTAATTGGCCTTAAGGCATTAATGTCGGAATACTGAAACGTTACCCAATTTTAAGTCGCGCTTAAGTATAGTTCTGTCACCACTAATTCTTTGCGAAATGACAGAGATAGCACGGAAAATGGTAATAAGTTCGCTCCCTGTCTTGTTAAAATGTCATCCCTGAATCTCGGTGTAATTAAGTCTCACTGGGACACTAATGGAGCTTATTTTTGCTCACTACTTGAAGAGGTTATTTTGTCCAATTACTGCAGCTGTCAAATATCGATCGTCCAATGATGTGACACTAGCTAATTCCCTATTGGACGATCAACAATATGCGCACTAGCGTTATCTGGTGTGCAAAAATAGATAGACCTTGAAACTAGTAATAGTTTTATCGAATACTTTTTTTAATTGTATAAGCCGGTAAACGAGCAGACGGATCACCTGATGGTAAGCAATCGGCGTCGCTCATGGAGACCCGGTACACCAGGGATGTTACAAGTACGTTACCGTCTTATTAGGAATTAGAAATTTGACGTTTGTGGGGGATTTAGGGATTGGGGAGATTGGTGAGATTGGGGAGGGGAGAGAGTAATTGGGCCTCCGGTAACCTGACTCACACAAGAAAAGACAACGTAAGCGTTGTTTCACGTCGGTTTTCTGCTCGGCCGTGGTATCACTCCGGTCGAGCCCATTCATGCCGAAGCATGGCTCTCCCACACTTAAACTAAGGTGTATTTTTAATTTTATCTACTTTTCTACTTACACATAATAACCGAAGTATGTGTCTATTGTGTGATGTATGATACATAAGTTTAAGTAATTATACATGTGTCCTTTTCTAGCTGGTAGTTGGAACCCAGCAACTCAAGATCAGAACCAATACATCCAAGTGGAACTGCCTCGTCGGCAGCCTATCTTCGGCGTGAAGATGCAGGGCAGCCCACTCTTCGACCAGTATGTTACCAGCTACGAAGTGTTGTATGGCGACAGTAATGATACATTGGAAGTCATCAAGGGACCTGATGGAAAACCGAAGGTGTGAGATGATGAATGAAGATAGCCGTGCTACTACTGAGATTCTTTTTTAAAAACACAGTAATTAATACTTTATCCGATCCGGGAATCGAACCCGAGACGCATTTACGACTACGGGCACGAGGCAGTCATCTATTTATTCATCGGTTACTATAAGAAGTTTTTTATTTCTACTCACAGAAATTTGACGCAATCTGTAGTAGCATCCGGTGCTTTAAGATGTTTCAAATAAGATACAAGTCTAAAAGATATTCAACTTATTTTTTTAAAAACGTTGCCTCACACTAGGATTTTCTCCTGTGTCGTGGGTGCGTTTACAAACATACAAGTTCACATACACATGACACCCAGACCCGGAACAACAATTTGTGGATCACACAAAGTGTTGTTCCGTGCGAGAATCGAACCCGCGACACGTTGCACGCCAGCCGGTTGCCCAGCCACCGCACCAACCGTGCAGAACTTAAATTCTCACAAAAAATAATTTCCTTTAGGTATTCAAAGGACCTTCAGACAACCGCACCCCAGAGTCCCAATGGCTGGAACCGCCAGTAGAAGCCAAAGTCGTTCGCATACACCCTCTCACATGGCATGAAGAGATTTCCATCAGATTCGAATTAGTTGGCTGCAGCGAGGAAACAACCACCGCCTTCGCCTCCACGGGTACTACACCGACTTTCCCAACTTCTCCGACTATCCCGAGTACGAAGACTACGCCGCCGACTATTCCGACTACGCCAACTACACCGGCTACGCCAGTTCCTTCGACGAAGACAACTATTGCTGCTCCTTTGATTATCCCGAGCACTGTGTCACCGCCGCCTCTTTGTAATCCGAATAGGTGAGACTTTTGTTAATACCTGCTTGTTAAATTATCAATATATTTTTGTTCTTACTGAAAAGAAAGCAGAAGTGTCTATTACAAGAAATGTTACAAATTACATGGATTCGACCCCTTCTTCCCCTTCGATACTACAACTATTTATCAACTCTATTACTGCCATTGACAGTCTATACTAGACGGTCAATGATTACTAAAACAAATTCAAATCTAAATAGGAAACTGGATATAATGTAGACACATCACTAGATATATTTTCAAAGAATAAATTACATTATTTTTCTATATAGCTACTTGGACCTGATGTGGGGAGACCAGCCTTTACCTGACTCCTCGTTCAGCGCCAGCTCCGTCGCCAGCGGACTGTTCGAGCCACAGTATGCCAAACTCAACGGACACCCACTTGATGTCACTGGTAAATTTTCTTATTTTCTAGAATATTCATCATTGAATTGAGAAACCATTTATAATTTTTTCCTGCTAAACTAAGTAATTATTATGTATTTCGGCTTACGCACGTAATTTTGTTTTTATAATAACTATCGTGAAACATGCTGGATTAACTAAAAATCGCACGTGAATATACTGAGAAAAGCTCTACTAGCGTGCGCGGTCGCGGCTAGTAGGCTGCGCGACGTCGCCGCGACCGCGCACGCTGCTCATGAGGAAGAACCCCTCTGTGGTTCGAAACTAGTAGAGCTTTTAGTTAATTTACCCACGTAATTATTTGACGAAGAACTAGACTAGTTTCAAGCCATGCTAGAGACTCATATTCATGAGCAGCATCCCGCGTCCCACGACACGGAATACTAAATGAAGAAGACTGAAAAATACTAAATAATTACGTGAGTGTATGTCGAAAATATAATAATTAATTTAGTATGTATGTCTCACGAAAGTTATAACATAAATATACTTTACTAGATGGTCAGATGATTTATATCCCTATCTTTTTCTGCTTTCCTTTCTCTCTCTCTCCATTCCACTCTACTTCCTTTATCTGTTTCTCTCGTAAGCTCTGTTTTTATAACGTTGTGTATTTTATTTAACAATAGATTTAATTGATGTAGATGCAAAAGTGTTTTTATCGTTACTATAATTAAAAAGTTCAGGGAAAAATAATCGAAAATATTTTTTATAGCATCTAATAAACCAAACAAGGAATAAATAAATAACGTATACTTAACTCCATAAAAAAGCCGCGTGTAAAGCTGTTAATATTTTAACAATAACCTATATTATCTATTTCAATAAAATACTGGCCAAAGTTTTTTGGAACCACGCCATTTCTATGTTTAGCGTGACAATTAAAATTAGGGTGACAATTTTAGGCCGGTATACACAAGCCTCGGTAGCGCAGTAGGTAGCGCGTAAGTCTCATAATCTTAAGGTCGTGAGTTCGATCCTCACCCGGAGCATATCTTTTTGTAACATTTTTACTTTACCAAGTTTCGTATAAAGAAGAACTAACGAGTTTGTTACATCTTATTGTATTATATTATATATTATTTATTTATAAAACAAATTATACCTCAATATTACATTCTAGCCGGTAGTTGGAACCCAGCTACCCAAGATCAGAACCAATACATCCAAGTGGAGTTCCCTCGTCGGGAGCCGGTGTACGGAGTGAAGATGCAGGGCAGCCCACTCTTCGACCAGTACGTCACCAGCTACAAGGTTCTGTACAGCGATGATGGAGTCTCCTTCTCCACTGTTAACGGACCTGATGGGAAGCCGAAGGTATTTGATAAAGGATAATTTAAATAATATGATAAGGCTGATACATAAGTTAATGGCGTTGAATATTGCGCATTGAAAGACGTCAAGCACTTTCCTATAATCATAACAAGTTTGAAAAAGAAAATGTTTTCCATAAATAAATGATCACATCACACAAAATCGTCTTTTTCCAAAAGTCGTTGTGCAATATTTATCGCCAGATACTGTAATAAGTTCCGATTTGTTAATTTATATTTTGTTGATTTTATCAAATTGACTATATTTTCATTAAACTCTGGCGAAATTCAAAAGATTTCGTGAACTTTGTTTCATCTTGAAATATTTTCTGCGCACATTTGTTATTTTTTTCTCACATAAGATCCTTCTCCTAACAATAACAATCCCGACAAAAAATATTATCGAAATCGGTTTAGCTGTTCTCGAGAGGTACGCTTAGCATCACATTGAATGATTAATTTTATATTATATGTAGAGAATTGAAATTGTATTTATAAGAATAAAAATTATATCATAATATTCAATAATTTTCCGATTTTCTTTCTTATCCATGTTTTCTGTCTCATTTTTAGGTGTTCCGCGGTCCAGTAGACCACACATCGGTATCACAACAGATGATAGAGCCTCCAGTAGAAGCCAAGGTCTACCGCATCCAACCTCTGACGTGGCACGAGGAGATCTCCGTGCGGTTCGAGCTCATCGGGTGCAAGGAACCATCTTCCATGGAGACCACTGTCACTACTGTCATTGTAAGTCATTTTATTGGGTTTTACACATCAACATAGGTGACAATAATAAGACTTAAGTACTACCTAAATTGAGAATCTCTTACTTTTGTGAAGTTGGGTAAAAACATAGTATACTGTCCATTTAGCCAATCCTCAAATGCCCGCTCAGTCATAACTACGACTGCCGATCTCGACGTCTTGGATGCGATTCTTGAGTCCAGCAATTAGTAGCATTATTAAGTTTGCATTTTTTTTTTAATTTCAACGTAGTATCTTAAATTGTGCCTAGTGTATGGCTATACCTGTTATATTACATATTATGACAACTATGACTCGTAACATATATTATGGCGAAAAGTAGTAACATTTTACGTATGAATCTACCTCTACGTACCTACGATTTGCTCGAATGTTAATAAAACTTTATAATATAACTGTACCTATATTTAGACTACATTAATATTATGTTTGGCGCAATTGGGAATATAATACCTAGAATACTTTCATCCCATAAAGAATTACTCGTAAAACTAATATGCCAATTCCCCCACAGCCACCACAGCCAGAATGCCTGGAGCCCCTGGGTCTTGGCGCTGATCTTCCGCTGGAGAGCATCGAAGTGAGCTCCAACAATGACGCGCGACAGTATTTCAAACTGGACGGAGAGAGGGGATGGAGACCTCTGTACAGCACGCCTGGAGAATGGATCATGGTCAGTATCCTGGACAAACCAGACCAGAGACCATGGCTTTCTGGATCATCTACTGCTCATCTGTCCTTGAAAATAAATAAATTCAAACATATTTTTCAGCTTTGATCTTATTTTGATAATTTTTTCTACTTGAGAATTGATACGGAGAAATCTGCTTGAAATACCAAAAACAGTTGCAAAGCGTTTGTATTATCCTTTTTCTGAACTTTAATCAGAACTCATTCGAATTCATTACTACCGTATTTGTGTTAATTTCAATTTGACCAAAATCGAATATTGTCTACCTGCTCTAAAATGCAGATCACCGGTGACCGCAACCTATTGTTCTATAATTGTGTCTATAATGACGGTACTCGACGAGTTAAATGGCAAAGAATACAGTTCAAAACCCCCTAACCCTTACATTCTTCCGCAGTTCAATTTCACATCACCACGAAACATAACCGGCATCAAAACGAAGGGTGGTCCATTAGGATGGGTGTCCACCTACAAGATCATGTACACCTCAGACCTGTCCACCTTCAATCCTGTTGTGGGGGACAAAGGAGACAAGGTGTTCCCAGGGAACTTCGACAAGAACTCTGAACATTTTGAAGCGTTCTCCCCACCCATACATGCGCAGTATTTGAAGGTATTGCCTTTGACCTGGAAAGAGAATATTGAGATGAGGATCGAACCAATTGGATGCTTTGAGCCTTACCGTAAGTTTTCATTTTTTTTATTGTAGAGTGAGGCGATAGCAATGGGCTTCGGAATCGATGTTCGGATGGTGCAACGTATTATTAGCAACTTTCGAGGATGAAGTAGTACAAAGTCTAGAATGTTCAAATAACCGATCTGGAAATAGAATCTTAGGTCTTTAATACAACAGTGATTGTTAGTAGTAACGTGAAGTTTGGAATGTCGAAATGATTAACCTAAGAATCGAATTCGACACCAGCTTTTGCCACTACTCAACCAAACGCGCAAATACCACACAAATTGTTAACAAATCTCACTTTGTCTTCTAGCTGTAACAGAGAAGCTTCCAGAAGTAACGACCTCCCGCTACCGTGAACCATCCCTTCCTGAACCGATCACCTGCGAGCTCTGTCCAGGAGTGCAGAAGTTGGAGGAAGGGAACAGCTGTGACTGCAAGGCTCCTGCCAAGTACTACGATGGAGAGAACTGTGTGACCAGAGACCAGTGTCCTTGTATCGAGTCGTTTATGACGTGAGTATTGCCACACTTCTATGGGGTAGCTTTTATTTATTTAATTATTTAAGGCACCCAACAAAGCATACACCAATATATGATAGATTTTTACCATATTTTAACACGTAGCCTTAATTAAAGGCTGCCACGACATGCATTAAACAAAGAACAGGATATTACAGCAAAAAGTTCGATTATCCAAAAAAAAAACGAATCCGAAAAAGATAAACGAGCAGACGGATCACTTGAAGATAAGCAATCGGCGTCGCCCATGGACACCTGGAACACCAGAGGCGTTACAAGTGCGTTACTGGCCTTTTGGGATTAGGAATTTGAGCATTGTTGGAGAATCAGGGATTGGTCTTTTTCGGCAGGGTTACCGGAGCTCTGGTTCAAAGCAGAAGTAGGAACAGGCTGGGTTTTCGTCAGTAAAAGTAGAACATTCCCTCTTGCGTGAAGAAAAAACACAAATCTACCAAACAGTAGACAAGGGTCCTGATTAAACTCAAAGTCAAACTCAAAATCATTTATTTCAATTAGACCAGAACGGCACTTTTGAACGTCAACAAAAAATTATAAGTGAAGCTATTTGCTCATTCCAAGTTGCATATTCCTATGGAGAACAACGACCAAGAAACTCCGTACTCCGTTACTCTTTTTCCATCAGGTTCACAATACCATTCTTTAGTTACATAGTTTTGTGGGATCAGTTGTATGAGAACAACACCAAAATCCAGTTAAAGAGATCGAAACAGAAGATAACTTAATAAAATCATACAGTTTGAAGCTGACCAGTCCCTGTTGACAGCGGGTGCTGTCAGGTGCTCACGAACATGACACGTACACCAGCACCGCCCAACTCGACCATTTTGTAGAGAACTGAGCGATCCAATGAGACCTTTGAGTGAGCATGACAACTCCAAGCTAAACACAAATGCATTCTACTACTCTTATTTAATTTTAGTTAGTTACAAGGCTCACATTCACAATAATTGTGTAAAGTTTAAAAATAACAATATTTTATGTTGTTTTTGTTAAACGCGTCGGATTTTAATGTACGAATTCTAATTTCTCACTATTCAATAATATGTCACATTCGTTACTCTTCACGTTTGGCAAAACAAATCATTTTGTCTTTTTATCGTATAGCCTTAAGTTATTTATTGTAAACCAATTTTGAACCTTCATTAGGGCATTATTTACGTCGTCATATTTATTTGTTTGTCTATTCATTTTAAAAGCTAATGAAATGTCATCAGCAAATAATACCATCTCCGGTTAATTCTGACATAAATAGGGCAAAATATTTATATAAAAAGAATGGACCTAATATTGAGCCCTGCGCTACACCCATAGATATGCTAGCACCCTGTGAATTCACTTTATTTAATTGTACTTTTTAGTTGCCTATCCTGAAGGTATGATTTCAACAGATTTATGCGACGTCCCCCGAATGCCGTAGTATTCCAGCTTTAGTAATAGCGTCTCATGTTCAACGCAGTCGAATGCCTTTGAAAGATCACACAATAATAAGTTTTATTGTAACATTTCAATAGCATTTACATAAAATTGTACGTTATAGGTATCCTGTGGGGTCTACGTTCCGCGGCGCCAACTGTGACGAGTGTATGTGCAAGCTGGGAGGCGTCACTCACTGCCAGCCTGTCAAGCAGTGCAAGTGTGCACCGGTAAGTTGGAAAAAATCCATTAAAAGTCTTGTGTAATTTTAAATATTTAAGGAAAAATATCATTGTATGACAAAGTCCGAGGAAAATAAATATCATATTTACTTAAAAAATAAGCATACAGACACACCGAAGGCGGAAAGCAACTTTGTTTTATAGAGGTACTATGTATGTAGTGATTCTCATCGTCTTCCAATTTCGAATTTGTCATTCCATATAGAATATCTTCCTTTTTCTAGTTGATAAAGGCAATACTCTTTCAATTATCACGTACACATGCTTTCCAGGATCTAGTACCAAAACTGTCACCATCCACGTGCGAGTGCACTTGCGAGCCGTGTCCATCAGGCACCAAGATCTGTCCGACGAGCAAGCTCTGTCTCCCGCTAGAGAAGTGGTGCGACGGTCTCCAGGACTGTCCTGATGATGAGAAGAATTGTACCACCACCACACCTAGTACTCCGATGACCACGGTGGTGGAGCAAGAGGTGGTCACCACCCAGTCTCCTGCCACTGTTGCTGCTGTCGTCACTACTGCTAAACGTGAGTAGTTTGTAACTAAGCTCCGTTTTATTATAGGGAATACATGTCATTTATAACTTTGTGTATGATTTTAATATGGTGGTGTTATTGTTTAGACTCTGGAGGAAAACTTTTCTTCATAAAGGACTTAAATATTTGTTTTTA
This sequence comes from Spodoptera picta, assembly GCA_038387885.1. Classification (NCBI taxonomy): domain Eukaryota; kingdom Metazoa; phylum Arthropoda; class Insecta; order Lepidoptera; family Noctuidae; genus Spodoptera; species Spodoptera picta. Next base: position 2,179,595 of record JAZHFQ010000002.1, read on the forward strand.
TCTCAAAGAAGGGCCTTTGTAACTAAACTGCTGTAACTGCTAGTCTAGCTGGTTCCTTTCTTTAGGTGCTTCTCGGAATTTTATAATCATAACTGACTTATGGGATATAAGCTTGATGTAAAATAATCTAACGATAATGCATAGTCTCTGCCTACCCCTGTGGGAGACAGGCGTTATATATTATGTATGTATGATGTAAAATATGACTACATTATGACTACGACTTGAATCCGATGACGTTGTTTTTTTTCTGATATAAATATGATCAAAATGACAAATTATTGCGAATTTTATTGCTTAATCATTAAAAATAGTTTAAAACGTATGGCATCGAAAAAATTGAAGATAATATGAAAAAGTTGAAATTCGATAAGTATGAATTGGCATTGTATATGGTTTTAGGATACAGAGTCATGGGGCGGGCCCCTAAGCTCCAATCAAGGATATTAAAATTCGCAAGGAAGACAAGACCCCGTCCAAAACCCAAAAAGAAATCATCCATTAAATCTCACCACAAAATAAATAATAAAACACGTGGTAAGAATTTATTTTTACCATGAACCATGCGAAAAGACACCTTAAACCCTATTTTTTTACATCTAAAATCATTTAATTTTGTCTGGTTAGACACTCACTAACCGATTGAGATGCCTGTACTTGTTGACCATGTTATTAGACTTTGATAAGACTTTAAACGACTTTTTAACTAGTTATACTTCTGACGTTCTTATCCACTAAATCTGTGGCCATATCTTTTTCCAGCTCTAGAATGTCCGAAGGTGGAATGCCCTCCAGGCTACAGCGTGGTGTACACGTCGACAGAACCAAGTTCCCCTCGCTCCACATACGGCTCGGCCACTGAACTCCCTCCGCCAAGGCCCAGGTACTCCTACCAGAGGTACCAGAGAGGTTACTCTAAAGGAGGGTATTCCAAGGGAGGATATTCTAAAGGCGGATATTCCAAGGGAGGATATTCTAAAGGCGGATACTCCAAAGGCGGATACTCCAAAGGCGGTAAGAAATTTTCGTCAAGTTTTATATTAATAACGTAGGTATTTTCGCTCAGATTTTCTTGTTGACATCTGTATATCTACTCAGGAAAGCTAAAATAATCATCGAAAGTAAAACGCTGAATCTATATAGTTAAAACTCAAATCCAAATTGTCTCAAAATTAGAAAACTGTTGAAGACAGCATTATAACTCATTATACTCACATTAAATTAAAGATGCCTTACTTCAAAACTTTTTTCACAGGTCTGCCGGCACCACGTCCGAACCAAGCGTTCTCCCTGGACAAGCCAGACGTAAGCTCCTCAACCAAGAACCCGGCGCCCAAGAAAGAATGTGCGCAGTTCAAGTGTATCCCCAAGCTCCCCCCGTACCGCCCTGGCGGAGGAGTCACCCCTCCCCCCGTCTGTTCCGTCGTCACCTGTCCTCCGGGATACTCCCTGCGACTGGACAAATCTGCTTCCGGATCCAACAAGTGTCCTCAGTGAGTGTGGTCATCAGAATAGATTATCTCTCTTTGCTGTTAGTTTATTCTCCGTACCTTATTTTTCGCAGATTTTCTACTTAAACCCTAAGGTTGACTGAAAGAGAATGCCATATGGCATTAAGTTCGCCTTATGTGCCATAATCAAATTGTGTACTTAAAAGAATAAATAAATAAATAAAATTATTTTTATAGAATTGGGGTTGTGATGGGTTGATCAACCGCAACACTAGAGAAGTCACAAGTGTGTGTGCCATTACATATTGAAAGTGTACGTCTTGGTATCATATATACATCGAGTACTTACTTGACCCAGTACTTTAGTGTAAATACTCGTAGCTCGTTGCAAAGTGTAGATGTCTATGTCTATTATAAAAAAGAACAAGCAAGAACCTTCATTGCTCTATTTCAATCATTCATACAATTTTTAACTTTATTCTAATTTTTTTAAAGTTCAAAATGTAATCTACCATTACTAAATAAAATGCTTCATATGTTTAGATATGAGTGCGTGCCTCCTCCGGAACGTCCCGTGTACTGTAACGTGACCGGTCGTACCTTCAACACCTTCGACGGCATCGAGTACAAGTACGACGCATGCTTCCACATCCTCGCTCGTGAGAACAGATTCGATGCCTGGACTATACTCAGTGAGTACTCATTAAACTGTCAAATACCAAGCGGTCACCGGTGACCGCAACCTATTGTTCTATAATTGTGTCTACAAAACCGGTACTCGACGAGTTAACGTATCGGTTTATATATGCATCATCATAATTATAGTCCACTGCTGAACATAGGCGTCAACCAGTGACATTGTTGTGGAAGTTATTGAGGGACGCCACACAACATAGTATACGCAATGTCCAATTTTCCAGTGTGATTGCTTTTTTTATGTTAATTGAATCATTTTAAACCTAAAAACTCATTTGCAATAGGTTGTTTTTCCTTAGGATTCATTGTCGCACTATTACAGATGCTAATTTCTAACACGAAACCATGCGGATGTATCACTTGCCACTTAGCAACAAATGTGTCGAATCGACAAGCGTTCGACTTTTGAATATTTTTGAGGATGCTCAAAAGAATGCTTTTTAGCATGCTATTTTAGAGCATTTGTACCTTTATACATGAGTTTTTTATTAACATGATCCCCCACCCCACAGTCCGCAAGAAATGTCGTCTGGATGGATGTCAAAACGAACTCCTAATCCTGCAAGATGACCAGCTTATCCTGGTGAAACCCAACATGATGATTGAGTATGATAACTACGAGTACACCGTGGAGCAGACCAGCAAGATCTGCTTCCAGAAGAACAGCTTCAACGTAGACCGACTCGGCAACGGCATCGCAATCAAGTCCAGGAAGTACAACTTCACTGTGCTGTATACCTCCGAAGGAGATATTAAGATTGGGGTGAGTTCTTACTTTCATTTTTAGACTAGACAGTCTCGTTGGCCGAGTGACCGCAAGTGCGACTGCCGGGCAAGTGGTCTCGGGTTCGATTCTCGGGTCGGGCAAAATATAACTAAGTTTTTAAAAAAAATCTGGAATCTTGTCCGGTATATGGCAATAGGTTCATCCCCTATTACATGGGGCTCATAACATAAATACTGTTATATTGTACGGCTCACCTGTTAACGTTCTACGTTCGTCATATCTGAGACTGATGACTGACTGTGAGCCCCTAACGTTACTTGAAATTAAACGAAATCGAATTTTCGTCTAGCCGTTACGTGAGAATTCGTCTCTTAATACGTACTCTTCTCACAGAAACTGACGTGAACGATTGCGTTGTGTTTCATCATGTAAGTGAGATTACCGGAGGCCCAATTACCCCCCTCCCCTTCCCCAATCTCTTCAATCCCTGAATCTCAAACAATCCTCAAACTCCTAATCACCAAAAGGCCGGTAACGCACTTGTAACGCCTCTGGCGTTCCAGGTGCATGAGCGACGCCGATTGCTTACTATTAGGTGATTCGTCTGCTCGTTTACCGGATTATCCCATCAAAATCATACAAATTCCCTATCACCAGGTGTTTAAAAGCTACATGGGCGCAGTGGACGGTCTTTGCGGAGCGTTTGACGGCTCACCCAAAAACGACAGACGTCTGCCGGATGGTAGACTGGCCACCAGCATCGATGAGTTTGGACGAGCCTGGGCCAAGCCTGGTCTACCACCCAATGCCTGCCAGACCAAGATCATATCTGACGAGAAGCAGAAGAAGGCTTGGGCACTTTGTGATGTGATTACGTAAGTATCTGTACCTGACTATATTATTATGGTGTGTTAGTCTTCTATTTTTCATTAAAAGTTATGAATAGATCAGTGGGAATCAAACCAGAAAAAAAGACAAAGGTCATGGCGATTTCTTCTTGTGTGTGTTTCATAGACATTCAATGAACATTTAAAAGGTCCTTAGTTCTAAAATCTGAGGCCTTAGTACGAGTTTGTTATACGTTTAAAGTATTCGAAACGATTATGCGTATGGCACTCTGATTGGCCGGCACCAATCAACCAACAAATCACAGCGCCGAACGCGTACTCGTTACGATTACTTTAAACGTAAAACAAACTCATACTCAAACGCCTCTGAACCTAAACTGCAGTTGGTATAAAATTAGATCCAGTTTAAATAGCTTACTGTTCCTTACTTACTTACCTTTTCCCAGCCCATAATTTTATCCGTTTCATCTACTACACATTATATACATGGTGTAAACGGGACGCTTCCGAAAACACAAACATTTTTGTACAATTCTAGGTTATGTTCTTATAATAAATATCGTGAGTCATAAGAATCTGAAGTAACTAAAAATTACGAGTTACACACGTAAATATACTGAATAAAGTTCTACTGGTTTTGAATCACTGAGGGGCTCTTCCTCATGAGCAGCGTAATTTTAAGATATCGTTTTTGTTTCCATATAATTCATGCAACATCAGCCTTGAGCAGTTATTTACAAGTGTTATAACATAAAATAATCATTTAATTCCTTCATCATCATCATCAACAGGCGGAAGAGGTCCACTGCTGGACAAAGGCCTCCCCCTTAGTCCTCCACGTCGAATAGGACAACTCGCCACCAGCATTCACTGGCTCCCCGAAATTAATTAATTCCTTCCTTTTTTTTAATTAATCTCGTTTTAACATCACCTTTCTTCGTTTTTTGAAAATGTTCCGTTTACATTCTGTATACCTATTATTATTATAAATCATCACGCCATCTTCAAAACACCTTCTTTTTCTCCCTCCAGTAAAGAACCACTGTCTCAATGCGGTCACGTACTCAACCTGCACAAATGGCGCAACATCTGTTTGGAGAAGATCTGTTCGTGTACTGAGCTAGTGGTGAACGGTACCCATAGAACTGAGGAGGAGTGCCGCTGTCTACTACTCGACCAGCTCGTCGCCGAGTGCCTCGCTGCCGACAAGAATGTGGATTTGGCCAACTGGAGGATGATCATGGATTGTCGTGAGTATTTAGAATATATTTTACAATCTATCTTATCCTTACTAATATTATAAATCTGAAAGTGAGTTTGTTTCTTTGTTCTACTTTTACGCCGTAACTACTAAACCGATTGATTTGAAATTTTGCAGACGTAAAGTTGGAAGTCCAGATTAAATAATAGGGTACTTTTTATCCCGGAAAAATGTGATATTCCCGAGGGAAAACAAAAATATTAGTATAGATGGCGCTGTGTGTCTTCGTATAGATGGCGCTGTATACCATTTAAAACAATTCAACGAATTACCTACTAATTGGAAATTTCACGCTTTAATCTATAGCGCTTAATTGGTGTTAATCTACAATTATTCGGTGCACTTTTCGACTCATTTATTTTGTGACGCGAGCGAAGCCGCGGTAAATAGGCTCACCCCCTATTACATGGGACTCATAACATAAATAGTGAAAAGTGGGTGTTACTTCTGTGTGCACCTCTGCTTACCCCTTCGGGGATAAAAGGCGTGATGTTATGTTATGTTACGAAGCCGCGGGTAAAAGCTTGTGTTTCTATAAACTTGTAGTTGTAACTAATAATGTTACTGCTATAGAGTAATATGTCATATGAGCAACACCATTACTTAATGAAAGCGTTCAGTTAAATGTTTCTATCTAAATAAATAATACAAACAGAATATGAACATTGACTGCACGATGGAGTTGCTGATACGCAAGGCCCATACTAACTATCTACTTTTGTTGTTTGTATCTTGTTGTGACTACCTATTATCTTAATTCCTAATATATATATCACTAGCGACCCGCTCCGACTTCGCACGGGTGCAATATGCATGTATTATTCATAATTATAAACCTTCCTTATGAATCACTCGTATCTATTTAAAAAAACCGCATCTAAATCCGTTGCGTAATTGCAAAGATTTAAGCATAAATATGGACAGACTGACGGCGGATAGCGACTTTGTTTTATATTATGTAATGTTTTAAATAGTATATCATCTCAACTATTACAACAACTGTTTGACAATACTTGTGTTGGGCCTGACTCGCTTCTTACCTTATTTGTTTAAATTGTTCATAAAAGTTTATTTGATAAACTCCTACCTCTCCCCCAGCGGCGGAGTGTCCCCCGCCACTGGTGCACTACGACTGTTACCGCAAGCATTGCGAGCCGACGTGCTCGGGCTTCGGTCTGGCGCGCTCGTGTCCGGCCGTGGAGGGCCAGTGCTTCCCCGGCTGCTACTGTCCGGAGGGCAAGCTCAGGGTCGGGGACCAGTGCGTCCTGCCTACTGACTGTCTTGACTGTGAGTATTTACGTGCGATTGAGCTGTAAACGTTTAAAAATGATACAAAACATATAGCACTCAAGAGTATTTTCCATTCTATTAATGACAGCTTTCACTTGCCGTTAATTTTTAGAACAAGTCCAATCGAACTGGTGTTGTTTTCTAAAAGAAGAATCTCTCTAATCTGCAAAGTTGGTAACAAAATTACAATGGGTTTATTTCTACACTCTGGGTGGGTTCATTTCTATGCCGGAATACTGAAACGTTACTCAATTTTAAGTCGTGCTCAAATATCGTGCCATCTCTGTCATTTTACAAAGAATTTGTAGAGACAGAACTATACTTAAGCACGACTTAAAATTGAGTAGCGTTTGAGTATTTCCCACATTAATGACTTAACAATTTTAGAAATACAAAACAAAAACATCGCCTAAATATAATCAAAACCATTTTCTAAAACACCCATCATCACCCAGGTGCCTGCAGCGGAGTAGGAACCCCAGCAAAATATGTGACCTTCGAAGGAGACGACCTCCCATTCCTGGGCAACTGCACGTACCTTGCGTCCAGAGACAGGAACGAGACTGGAGACCACAAATATGAGGTCTATTCCACCAATGGACCTTGTGAGGACAATGGTGATGTAGTCTGCACCAAGGTCGTCCATCTTGTGTATGAGAAGAAGGTCATTCATGTCAGCAAGAATGATGATACTAAGAAGGTGAGTTCGGTTTTCAAATTTCGATTCTTTTTTGTGGGGTTGTAGGGAAATTACTCGTAGCAGACAAATCCCTCGTTGGTAAGCTGTCAACGCCGCCAATAAATGTCTTCGATCTTCCAACAATCGTCATCTTCAATGTCTTAGTCATAGCTCTGATTTTCTTCATTCTTCATATTTCATACAATCTATGATTCTATGGAATGCGCTAGCCACGGAGATCAGGATGGCCACCAGTCGCTTATCTTTCAAAACCAAGGTTCGCGAGCATTTACAAAAAAAACTGACGGATTCGATTCATGCATAAGTTATCTCTTATTCTGTTATTTAGTTTTTACTTTGGTATGTATGTATGTATGTATATAGTACTATTATATGATATAAGTAATGCATATATGTGTACATATATATGTATGACTGTATATATAAGTATCTAAGTACTTAAGTATTTATATATAGTTATTTATTATCAACATTTGCTTAGTCACCTGCCACTTTCATATCTGCACCACCTTAAGGTCGACTGTGAGACAATGCCCAAGGCATTAAACTGTAAAAACACAAAGCGGTCACCGGTGACCGGAACCTATTGTTCTATAATTGTGTCTACAAAACCGGTACTCGACGAGTTAAGTCCACCTATACATTTGTTATTGTACTAAGTCTTAAATAAATAAAAAGACATGCATCACTGGAGGATGTACAAGTGTGCCTTCCTTGTATGTACCTACATGAAGGAAACTCTTAAGAACGGACCGTATTGACGTTGCTCAAAATATAATTTTTTGCTTGAAAGTCAAAGACTAGTATTTCTAACGTAATTCGTATATTTATATCAATAGGTTTATTTATATCATTAAGTTACTTAAGATTAAGGTATATTTACAAAATATTATTATTTCCCAGTTACTAACAACGATCGGCGACGAGGCAATATTCAAGTACCCTGTGAAGAAGGACTGGGTGGTCATCAGCCAGGACAACGGACAGGATGTCACCATACTGCTGCCTGACATACACGTCGAGGTAATATTGTCATTCACCCCCCCCCCCATTTTTATTCGACCCCCGTCGTCCATCTGTCATAGGTCCCCTATCTCCTTATCCCCCTTTCTCTCTATGACTTATACCCGTTAAATTTACATTATATTCCCACAGCTAACAGTCCTGCAGTCTAAGATGGAGTTCAGAGTGCGCGTGCCCTCATACCTATACGCCAATAAGACGGAGGGACTCTGCGGCGTCTGCGCAGGGTACCAGGATGTACTCGTCACCAGTAACGGCACGGAGACTGAGGACTTCGATGAGGTTTGTCTCTTGATTGTGTTCTTAAGTTAATCCTTGGTCTAGAATATTTATTCTTACTGTGGAAGTCTCTAAGATAATGATTTCCATTTTTCCGTAATTTTAATTATTATTATTTTTATCGTTATTCCGTTATACATTAACTCGTTGAAATTCATCCCCTAAATTTGTTCATACAAAAGTAGTCTCTAAACATTGGAAATAAGGTCTATAATGTAGTTAGTGGAGAGCGGTCACCGGTGACCGCTTGGGGGATGTATGGGTATTATAGAGGTACAGTTATATTTATGCATTACTAAAAATAATTAAATTATTTGATTCAGCTATGTCGCAACTTTGGGCAAATGTAATAAATAAAAATTTTGCTTAATGTTTGCTAGCAACAAACTCAATCTCCACAGCCTATGGGAATCGCAGTGCAAACATTTATAAAAAGTCAAGTCTATCCCCCTTTTTGGGGGTTGTCGTGACCTCATATTAAATAGGTACCAATTTAATCAACCCTTCTCCCTCAGTACGGCAAGAGTTGGCAAGCATCACCGTCCACACTGAAGACCCTGGACATATCGGATCAAGGCCAGTGCGACCAGCCTCCTCCCCCTCCGGAGTGTAAGCTACCCCCTCCCGACTCCAACCCCTGCTACAACCTGTACAACGCTGACCGGTTTGGAGCTGTAAGTATACAATTAAACCTGGATTTTTTTTCTATAACACGCTTTTATTAGATGTATGTACTGAAATCTAAGAATGTGAAATATACACACTTCTAATTGTTGTATCTTCATGAAATTGTGTATTTATATGTATGTAGATTAGATGACCATACAATATTATGGTATCATTGAGCTGGTTTGATGATGGAATAGGAATTTTGTTAATGAAACCTTTGGGCTTCTTCCTAGTAAACATATTGAGTTTGGGCTCATTGATTACCTCCATTTCGCGTAATAACGAAGACATATGATTAGAATAGTGTTTTTAGATTTGTAAATATGAATTTATTTATTTATTTATTTATTAGGTACACAAAACAGAAACACAGCACAATACACAACAGAGTAACAATACAAAACAGTAAATGGCAGACCATGCTTCCACAAGTATGTGCACACAACATGACATGCAACGACTAGTATTTATTTATTAACAATTATTTATAATTATAATCCAGAACAAAATTAGAGATAAATTGTAATAATAAAGAGAATTAAGAATGCAATTAGACAATAGATACATTATTCAATATTGTCCTCATTATCGGACCGACCAAATAACAATTTCTTAATAATATTTTTAAATTTATGAAGCGAGGTATTGTGGATATCGGGCACGCCCATGTCACTCGAGAGTAGCTCGTTGTACTTGCGACACATCCTTATCACAGGGTTGTGAGACGATACATTGTTGTTGCAATTCTTAGACACGTCTACGCGATGCCGTTGTTTGTCATACAAGTCTTTTTGTTATCATAAAAGTCAAATTGAAGTTCAATAAAATAAGACAATAACTAAAACTTGAGAAAAGCTCTACTCTCGCGGTGATGTCGCGCTGATCCCTTAACATGCTGCTCATGAGGAAGAACCCCTCTGTGTCTCGAAACTAGTAGTGCTTTTCTCAGTATATTCACATGAGTATTTATCTGATTTTTAGTTAATTTAGTATGTTACTGTAGCGATGTCAACGGATGACGTCACAAAAATCCTAGATCGCACATGCAAAGTTTACATGCATATTAATACGGATAGAAAATCCCATCGAACAACTGTCGGGCAGAAAGCCCGCCAGGCACGATCACCTCGCCTGGTTGATCTTAGGGAACTATACTCACTGTTCCCGAAATAACATTATAGTCATTATAAAAATAAGGTAGTATTAAAGTTTTCTTGACGTATAAACAAATACTATGTTGACCCCAGTGCCACGCGCTGGTAGAGCCCCAACCATTCGTGGAAGCATGCGAGGCGGACCTGTGCGCCAACGCGAGCGACTTCTGCGCGGCCGCCCAGCGGTACGTCGCCGAGTGCAGCCGCCAGGGAGTCTGTCTGCCGCACTGGAGGGCCGACCTATGTGGATATCCTTGGTGAGCTACTTATTTGCATCTCCTATGAACGTCAACGATAAGTTATAAGTGCGTCGCTGGCTTTCTGGGTATTGGGGATTGGGGATTCGGGATTGGCGATTGGCAATTGGCAATTGGGGATTGGGTCGGGACATTTAGGCTTTCAGTTATCTCACTCACATAGATAATGTAAATTAATAATCTGATTTTAGCATGTACTGAATCCCAAATTTAATTCAAGCCTACATACCTCTATATAATTCTTTTATAAACTACGATTTAAAAAACGACTTCAACCCCCTCTTGTTTTGAAGTCGGTTAATTATTATACTAAAACTTTCTTCTAATACATTTTAAAAATCTTTTGAAAACCACTTTTCTGAAAACCGCACTTTTCAGACAGACGCGGACGTAACTTTGTTTATTGATTATATTATAATATTGGGACCTTAGTACGAGTTTGGCTGGTTCATTGGAGCCGGCCAATCAGAGCATCGAATGCGTAGTCGTTTATATTATTTTAAACGTACAACAAACTCGTACTAAGGCCTCTGTTATAAACCCCGCAAAGAATAGTTGGCAAAGTTGTAAACTATTTTTATCCACTACTCCTAAGACCACAAAACCTAAATTTTAGAATTCTTTACTCATTTACTATCATTATGTATTCTTATTAACCCAGTGAGGAGCCACTAGTGTACCGCGCGTGTGTCAAATGTGAGATGACGTGTGAGAACAGTGACGAGTTGACGAAGAACCCTGACAAGTGCGATAAACCAGCCGTCGAGGGATGCTTCTGTCCTGAAGGAAAGGTAAGGAAATATATTTTTTATATACCTACTTGATAGGTTTACGTTCGACCATCATCTCGCCTGGTGTTAAGCGATGATGTGGCCGACGATGGAGCACGCTTACCTATGAGCAACCTGTTCACTCGGGACTTGAAGACACCCAAGTTATATTTGTCGGGAAACACAGATTCCGGCTAGGAATTCCATTCCTTAGCGGTTCGCACAAGAAAGCTTGACGCGAAATGCTTCGTGCGAATTGGATTGCCTACCTTATCTATGTCTCCTTTTTCCTTTGGTCTAACAGACGTCATCCTATCACAAACTATTTTGTCTTTCATATCATTCCTCACATACATTTTATACGTTTTGTCATATTTCAATAGTTACCTTCATATACAAAAATATTTTTATATATCTGCATAGGTGCGAGTGAACAACACGTGCATCGAACCTACGAAGTGCTTCCCCTGCGATGCCAAGAAGGAACACTACGCTGGCGATGAATGGCAGGTAAGATTACTTTTTTATTTCAATGCATCACGATCAACAGGAATTTGGGCCGACGTTGTTTTCGGTCCCCAAATGGCACAAATTTAGGACGGGGTTTTTGTCTAATCACAGCAGCTGTCTAATATTGAACATACAATGGTGTGGCATTAGCTAATTTACTATTGGACGAAGAACGAGAGGTTCACACTAGCGTCATCTTGTTAGCAAAAATACTGTAGCCACCATTGACAATCCACTGTTGGATTATGAGCCTCGTCTACATAAGAAAGGAGCACCATCCCCACCCTTAGCCAGAGTTGGAGAACAGTGCCTTTAGCCAAATGCCATTTAGCGCTTGTCTACATGTAGAATAGAAAACCTAATTATATGGAATTGACGTAAATTTTGACACTTGTCAGTGTCATCCCCATATATTTCGTTTTCTACTCTCTCTGTAGACAAGAGCTAAAGTAGCGATTGGTTAAAGGCACAGTTTAGAGACCACTGTTGCCCAGTCTATGTTAAATGCGCAGTCACTTGTGTGTAAATAGTCAAATGTCAATCAAAAGTTGCGCTTAAGTACCTATAGTTGTGTCTCTACAAATTCTTTGTAAAATGACAGAGATGGCACGATATTTGAGTACAAGTTGAAATTTGAGTAGCCTTCCAAATATTCGGGCGTATGAGCTTTGTCTACATAAGAAGTCCTTTCTTGAACTTCCTCTTCTTTCCTTCCTTCCTTCCCAATCTCCATGCTTGGCATACATGTCGGAGAACACGGTTGGTGCGGTGGCTGGGCAACCGGCTGCCGTGCAACGTGTCGCGGGTTCGATTCCCGCACGGGACAACACTTTGTGTGATCCACAAAGTGTTGTTTCGGGTCTGGGTGTCATTGTGTATGTGAACTTGTATGTTTGTAAACGCACCCATGACACAGGAGAAAATCCTAGTGTGGGGTAACGTTTAAAAAAAAAAAAAAACATAGTTTAAAAAGCGTTGCCGTCCAGTCAGTGTTAGATGCGCAGTCTTCTAGGCGGGTCTCTCGATACTCTCGGGAAGACTAGCGGTGGTGACAAAATACATTCTAGTTTTCATTACATGGCTAACCCTTGCCCCGGTGCCAGGAGGACGCGTGCACGAGGTGCGCGTGCAGTGCGGCGGCGGGCGAGCGCGCGGCGCACGTGTCGTGCACGACGCGCGCGTGCTCGGCGCCGCTCTGCGCCGACACGGACGACCTCGTCACTACGCCTGCTAAACCTGGAGTCTGCTGCGACGATTATCTTTGTGGTAAGTCATTATACCTTTTAATGCCTAAATTTTTCACCAAATATACGTAAGTCCCATTATAGCAGGTCAAAGTCAAAGTATTTATTTGAGCCCAACTAATCCTTAATTGGGCATTTTTGAAACGTCAAAAATTTAACTGTCCGTCTTTCTCTCTCTCAGTGAAGCTAAGTGCTCGTCCCAAAGTGTGGTTTCGAATGGAGCGATTTGTTTCCACTGAGAATTTAAAAACTCAATAATTCTTTACTCAACCTATGTACTCGACCAAATACTCCTTAAGCTTTATGTTAATAAAGATGTTCGTCACTCTGATACTCCGTTACTTTAATCAAAATTCTATTATGAAATTCCTTGCATATAGGGTTCAAAACTTAACTCATCAGTAGCGACACCTAGTCACCGCAAAAACGAAATACATGTACTAAATTAAATTAGTATTTTACTAATTTCATTTTGCATTTTCAGTTCCGAAACCAAAGAAGAACTGCACAGAAGCTAAGAAGATGGACTGCGGGTACGGACAGGTGCTGAAACAGAAGACTACCGCTGATGGATGCACCGAGTTCGCATGTGGTAAGCAGTTTTATATACTTCTAGATTCTAAAGGACCTCACAAATCTTATCTTGGTTGCATGTCATGTCATCTCACTCATATACAGACGCGTAATATCATTCCTTATAAGTAGGAAGGAGGAGGAGGAGATGATACAGAAGTGCATATTTTGTCTTCATATTTCACTAGTTATTTTACATATCCCTGAAATAAAGGATGAGTAATTATGTAGCAAAGGGACGATATTTTCTTTCAAACTGTCACTTTTCGACTGGAAATGTTTGGATGTCTAAACAGTCCGTAAAATTAACCTGTTGAAATATTATCCCCTAAATTTGTTCATACAGAAGTAGTCTATAAACATTGGAAATGCCGCGGAGAACTTAACGGCTTGCCGGTGCTCCGAATCGAAGAGCAGAAGTAGGAACGGGGTGGTTTTTAGTCAGTTGTGTCAATCAATTGTGCCCGGTATATGGCAATAGGCTCACTGCCTATTACATGGGACTCATAACATAAATAGTAAAAAGTGTGTTTTACATCGTACAGTGGCATAATGTACACCTCTGCCTTCCAAATTCTCCTAAAAGTTTTTTTCACATTTCATGTTCCCAGAATGCATGCCAGCCAGCCAGTGTCCGTCAGTAAACGACACGGACGTGGAAGTGTTCGAGCCGGGAATGGCCCGCGTCGTGGACTACAGTGGTTGTTGCCCACGCGTGGACTACCTCTGTAAGGCGGACACCTGTCCACGCTCGCCCGCCTGCCCACAGTTCCACGACCTCAAGGTCTATAATACTTCTGGAAAATGCTGCCCGGAGTACAAGTGCGGTAAGTTAACTTGGTGGAATTAAAAATAATAAATAGTTGAATATACTTGAAGATACTGTCTTAGTGGTGGGTTCTCAGGGCGTGAAATAAAGTTCGACACACGAATGACTGTAAACTGTATATATTGGAGTAAACTAAATATAAACAAAGTTGCACAATAATACAAAAAGATAAAATTCAAATATTCGCGGCACAAATACGGAGCGCGGGCGTCACGGCTCCGGCGCGGGGCTCGTTGTTATATGTCGCGGCCTCGCAAGCGTCGAGCGGTCAGTGGCGGGGAAGCGGGGGAAGGGGACTAGTGAGGTGGTGTGTTGCCACTAGAGTTGCGCGCGTGCGTCCGACACAAACCAAAATCGAATTGCCGCGTTACAATAGGCTATTTTTATTTTCTTTTTTTTTTTAAACAATGCCCCACATTGGCATTTTCTCCTGTGCCGTGGGTGCGTTTACAAACATACAAGTTCACATACACAATGACACCTAGACCCGAGACAACAATATGTGAATCACACAAAGTGTTGTTCCGTGCGGGAATCGAACCCGCGACACGTTGCACGGCAGCCGGTTGCCCAGCCACCGCACCAACTGTGTAGTCAAACACAACAATTTGACAAGGTATAAAAATTAAAAATGTATTTATTCCGTCTGTTAGATAATTAAACAATATTAGACACGTATTTTTTATGTTGTCATTTGCTTACACGTCACCGTTCACTCTAAAATGTAGTAAAATGTGACATCACATTATATTTCAATCAATTTATCGTTAAAAGTATTGAATTCTGAAAGAAAAGATAAAATACGCATCAGTTAAAGTTATTGAGTTATTGATTCAATACTTCTAAAAGTCCTTTCAAATTGTACTTTAAAATAATATTTATTGTTTCAGAGCTGCCTAAGGATAAGTGTATTGTAAGACTAGAATGGGAGGCCGCGTCTAAGGGAGGAGAGAAACCGCGCACCACTCCGCAGACTATCTTCAAAGATGTAAGTTTAATACAATTGGGTACATTCCTTAATCAAAAATAAATTATTTCGACAATTCAATACAATACCATATTAAAAAATAACCATACTTTCAGTAATTGATTTTATGGTCAACTGAATTTTATTATTATTCCAGCAAATTTTAAAAAAATAAGTATGCTGTTTGACGCCATTAAAACGTGACGTCACAATTCACAATCTCGTACAAAATTCATAGAAGACTGTCGTTTTTGACAGTTCGAAAAAAGTATTGAATTTGACTAGTTGTCAAATATCGTATTATTTTATATTAGTAACTAGGTTTCACATTGGCCAAATTTGCGGCCTCGAACGATGTCGAACGCCAGCACCACGTTGTGTACGGGTATGATATACGTGCCGACACAAAGCACAAGCTGTTTGACTCATGGACTGCAGTGTGGGTAGAAACATCCAAACATAAAGGGGCCTACTATGCGGTTGTCCAGCCCGGCATCCGACGGAAACCTTGGTTTTCCAAGTACCCCAAGCTTCCCCGTCATACCGTTTCATCCTTGTGCAGGCTCAGACTCGGCCATTACAGTAGTCCGGTCTTCCTCAGCAAGATCCGCGTCCGGGACAGCTCGCTGTGCGAATGCGGCCTTGATGAGGGAACCTTAGAACACATCTTTTTTTCGTGTCCCTTAAATTCCAAATCTTTTGACCTCTATAAAAAACTTCCCAGAATCCAAATCCCTCTCCCAATCAGTTTCCACCGCCTTTTAACCCACTTTTCCTACAAATTAATTAATTGTCTAAGTAAATTTATAAATGAAAATGACATTAAAATATGACGGTGTTCAATGATGTAAATGATGTATATATATTCATATCTGTCTGAATTGTGTATGTCCCCCAACTATTTTTTACACCACTGTATACATACAATAAAATAGTTGATAATGTCTATGTTTACTAACCCAATTGTTTTGTCTTTCCAGCTACTAACAACTTAAAACTACCGCAAAGTTAAGTTCGACGGTTCATTAATTTTGCCGTCACCACTCGACACTGGCAGTATAGTCGACAACACCGTTTTGGAGACTCGGTTGCCAAAGAAGAAAAAAAAAAACTAGGCTTCAAATTCCTTATACCTATATGTGTTACAGCCAAATACCAGGATACTAAAATGTTTGAGCTAATTTCTCGTCGAATTTGTTGACTTTCAAATTTATTTTTATTTTTGTGCGACCTTTGTATGTCTTTGACCGATATATTTCATACATTTACTCATTATAATATGTTCCAGGTGGACGCAGTATGGTTAGACGGCCCCTGTCGGTCCTGTAGATGCGAGTCGTCAGCCCTGGGCACGTCAGCCCGGTGCCGCGTGACGGAGTGCGGCGTGATAGTGAGCACGGACCAGTTCGTGCTGGAGCCGCGCCCCGTGCCCTTCCAGTGCTGTCCCGAGCCCGTGCACGTCGCCTGCAGAGATGGAGATAATATCTACAAGGTAATTTTATTTAAGAAATATGATGAAGGTATGTGTAAGAGTGGTGCACGCTAAGAATTAACCATAAACTTTTTAAAAACTACAAAAGTTGTAAAATCTTTCCTTAAAGCTAAAATATAATTTGGGTCGTCTCGTTGGCCGAGTGGTCGCAAGTGCGACTGCCAGGCAAGGGGTCTCGGGTTCGATTCCCAGGTCGGGCAAAGTTTTACTGGATTGTAAAAAAAAATCTCAGTAGTAGCACGGAGTCTGGAATTGTGCCCGGTATATGGCAATAGGCTCACCCCCTATTACATGGGACTCATAACATAAATAGTGAAAAAGTGGGTGTTACATTGTACAGTTGCATCATGTGCACCTCTACCTACCCCTTCGGGGATAAAAGGCGTGATGTTATGTTATGTTATATATCACTTTGTCAACGGAGCAACTTAATCTAGGATCGGATTCATTATCACCTACCGTAATAAGTCCACTACTAAAGAAACTAGGGCTCCTTTGCCTTGCCTCCTTGAAGGATTCGGAATAGATAACCAACAGTTAAGAGTATGCTTAAAATTCAATGTGTTGTCCAGGTCGGAGAGAACTGGACGTCACCCACGAACCCCTGCGAGAGTTACAAATGCGAGCAGACGGAGACGGGGGGCAAGCTGGAGAAGGTCACCACCGTCCAGCAGTGTCACACTGAGTGCCAACCTGTAAGTGATGTACAAACAAACATGCTGCCATATCTAAGGCCCATTTTCACTGATCCCTCTTTAAAATCCCTCAGCAGTTAAGATAGGTGACACTTAACGCTATTTTAGCTTACCAACCAATAAGTTACGCTAAGTAAGATGGCCTATGGGTCGTTACAATGACCATAACCTCCACGATCTCCGGCCACCGTAAGCGCGGGCCTGCGGACGGCGAGCATGAGTGGCTCGCCGCCCGACAAGAACCAGACCCGAGCGTACGGCGCCGAGCGTTCCGCGCGCGCCTCAAAGAGCCATCAGACCACCACGGATGGGGCCCAATAGGGCCGATGCCGATTCGGAGTCGCGGAGAACCTAACGGGTAACCGGGGCTCCGACTCGACGTGCAGGAGAAGGAACGGGGTGGTTTTTAGTCAGTAAGAGTCTGACACTCCCTCCCGCCTCACCCAGGCGGGAGCAGTCATTCGATGATTTTCCCCCCTTAAAAAAAAAACCTCTTCGTCCTATCCCTTTTCAGACTTTTACTTAGTATTACTGTTTTATTATAAATAAAAATTGGTCTGTCTAATTATTTCGGCTTTCATTTTTTTTATGGCATAAGCCGGTAAACTAGCTTACGGATCACCTGATGGTAAGCAATCGGCGTCACCCATGGACACCTGGAACACCAGAGGCATTACAAGTGCGTTACCGGCATTTTGAGGATTAGGAGTTTGAGGATCATTGGGGATTCAGGGATTGGGGAGATTGGGGAAGGGGAGGGTAATTGTACAACGCAAGCGTTGCTTCACGTCGATTTTCTGTGAGGCCGTAATATCGCTCCGGTCGAGCTGGCCCATTCGTGCCGAAGCATGGCTCTCCCACACTTAAATGGTCCCATGGTCTAGTAATATTGTAATCTGAATTGTCATTCATTATACTTAAACTCCCTTGAATATGGTAAATGACTAATTTTTATTTTAATGTCCGTCTGGTAGATTATTTAAAAACATTAGACAAGTATTTTTTATTTTCTTACGAAAACAAATACTTTCGACGATATAATGACTTGAAATATCGCGTGACGTCACTTCTATGTATGTTTTATACGTAAAAATGACATTACAGCGTCCACTCATAAACTTTGATTCGATTTATCTAAGGATTGTTTTCTTATACTTTAGACAAGATACACTACACTAGAAATTGGGCAATAATAAAATTGCTTATAACACTACTTTTTACCTCTCTGTTAGGCATTTTTTCTTAATCCATGATAATCTTAGTTTTATCTCTCTTTATCTAGGGTTGGAAGTACTTCCCAGCGACTCCAGAGAGCAAGGAATGTTGCGGCAAGTGTAAACCGGTGGCCTGTGTAGTGGACGGGAGGGAACGACCCATCGGGGACCACTGGACCTCCACCGACTTCTGCGCCAACTACACCTGTATCAACGTCAATGGGACGGTAAGTAGAAAGCATAGAAATTATATTGATTAAAATACAGTGTGTTTTTTAACCATTCTCAGTAAATGTTCATCCATAAATCACGTCTATTTATTTATTTATTTATTCATTCATGTCACACGAATTTCATGATTTTTTGCACCACGCCTCGTCCTTGTCACAGCTAGTCTGCTAGTCACATTACTGTGACGTCACACTTTTCATATTTACGCACAGAAATTATTGAATGAAAACAGCGGTTCCGAAATCAGTTTTACTTCGCGCGTAGCACTAGTAGAGGGAGTGGTCGACAAAACAATTGGTATCTTATATTTACAGATAGTTCTATAGGTAATATGTTTTTGAGATTTTCGTAAATCAATAGTTTAAAGTTCGTGTTGTAATACAAATTATATATTTTTTTGACATAATTTATTGATCTCGAGTTGTATCTCCTATCTATTGAAATCAAAACTGACAATTAAAAGCAAGATATACAGTAATAACACTCTGACTGTGTCATTAGATGTCGTCATGATGGTAATTATTATGTTGTGTAGCTATCACAAAGTATTGAAAACTGTTCGTTTTTTATCTGTTGAACTACATAATTATATTATTATTTTTACCAGCTCCAAGTGCAATGTTCAAACGAGACATGTCCCGAAGTGTCGGAGGCGACGAGGAAGCAGTTCGTGCTGAGCAATGAGAAGGTGGACGGCAAGTGCTGTCCTATTGAGGAACCTACTGCGTGTCGCGTCGGAAACCTTATCTACCAGGTACTGTTTCGTTATAGCTGAAGTTTTCCTCTGATGTTAGTTTGAAAATTGAGTTTTATTTACATTGGTTCTTAGGGTTGAAATTGCAATGATGGGTATGAAAATCAGATTGCTTTGTTTTGTGTCGTTAACTCAACTTTAAACCTTAGAGTGCTACGTCAGCCGATACGAAGCCGCGGAGGACTTAACGGGTAACCGGGGCTTCGGCTTCGGAGGACTAGGAACGGGGTGGTTTTTAGTCAGTAAGTCTGACACTCCCTCCCGCCTCAGCCAGACAGGAGAAGTAATTCGATGATTGTCCCCCCTTAAAAAAAGTGTGCTATGTCAGTCACTGGTGCCTGACGGTAGTAGAGCTTTCATGATTTAAAATTTGGCTGTTTAAGTGTTAATGGTGTGTATATGTATAGTCAGTCGTATCGATAGGAAACTTAATATATTTTTTTATAATAACTATCGTGAGACATACTAAATTAAGTAAAATCGCGGGTTACTCACGTGAATATACTGAGAAAAGCTACTAGTTTCGAACCACAGAGGGGTTCTTCCTCATGAGCCGCGACCGCTAGCTTTTCTCAGTACCGTAGAGCTTTTCTCAGTATATTCAAGTGAGTAACCGCATTCATCATATTTTCACAGGAGGGTCAAACCTGGCCATCACCGACAGACCCGTGCAAGAACATAACTTGTGCCCGGGACTACAATGGCCAGTTGTCCCACAAGGAGAGCGTGGCCACCTGCAGCCGGGACTGCTCCAAGGGCTGGACGTACGCGGCGCCGCCTGCGGGCGCGTGCTGCGGGCATTGCGTGCAGACCGCCTGCGTCGTTGATGATAAGGTGGTAGCTCCAGGTGAGGATATAGGATTGGTCTTTCTGAACAGTATATTCTTCTTTTTCGTTATTGAAACTGACCGATAGGTTGTGATCATGGAACGTCTCTGAGGAGTCTTGGTCTAGAAATATACATGTGATGTCTACTTATCTATATCTATGTCTGTCTCCCATGGGAGCAGTCAGAGGAAAGCGAAATGACATGAATCTAAGGTACGATGTTGTTTTACGTTTAAACGTAACAATAAACCAATCAATTAGAGCGTCGAACGCGGTCTTGATTCGTACTAAGGCCGTAGTAGTAATATGACGTAGTCACTTTTTTATTTTCGGAAAAATGATGTTGATACTTTTTCACTGATATATTTGAAGCTATTTTTCCAAAAGTTCTTTCTAAAGTCGGTACTAGTCACCTTGTGCTCTAAATTGCTAAAAATGCATAATAAATTTATTAACTTCTTTGTAGATTCTAATTTTCCCCCTGACTCTACACGTTTCTGTACCTGATATCTATACATACTTTGATTTTAATACCAATTGAATCTTTTAATTATCTCTTGCAGGCACTACCTGGCAGTCAGCGGACAACTGTACGACATACTCGTGTGACAAGTCGGGCGAGGAAGTGTTCGTGACGTCATCCACACAGTTCTGCCCCGACGTCTCCCACTGCGCGCCCGAGAACATCGTCAACGATACTTGTTGCCAGATCTGTGAGGAACATCCTGAGGCACTCAGTGAGTATACACTTCTTCATTTGTCGCGGAGAACATAACGAATGTAACACCCACTTTGTCACTATTTATGTTATGAGTCCCATGTAATAAGGGGTGACCCTATTGCCATTGCCATATACCGGGAACAATTCCAGGCTCCGTGCTGCTACTGAGGATTTCGACCAGATTGGCGATATATTTAAGGAGGGCCACATTAAGTTCAAATTCACATTCGACACACCTCGGCCAGGAATAATGTATTAAAATTTATGAGTCATGCATAGAATTGTTCTGTGCGGGAATCGAACCTGCGATACCTGCTTGGATAATAGCCAGTTTCCCAGCTAATAAATAAATAAATAAATTTATTCAATATTCAAAAAATGCAAAATACAAAACATATCGTAAATACGTACAATTGTCCTCACAATGTTAAATGTCTGCACTAGGACAATCCTGTATCCTGTAATGCGTCAACTAACTGTACAGTTATTATATCAATAAGTTTTTCAGTCTAAATCAACTCTCGTCCTTTTGCCAATAGACTCACCTTTTACTTGCTTCATACTACTAATAAAATGCGGATAGGAAAAATCAAAGAAGACAGAACATTACTTATTCTTCTAAAGGCATCCATAGTTACGAAGTCGTGTGTATAGCTCCAGTGGCGCAATTGGTTAGCGCACGGTACTTATAAGGCAGTGTACGTGAGCGATGCCGGGGTTGCGAGTTCGAGCCTCGCCTGGAGCAATATTTTATCACTGTTATATTTCGTTATACAATTGTTGATATGTTAATTATTATTAAAAATAATTAAAATTATAGTGTTTCCTTACGAGATATATACTTTATTAGTGTTTATAGTTTGTATCGATGTTTCATTTATTCATATATAGATTATTTTTGAGATTTTCTAGAAATAAACTCTAATATGTATTGATAATGCAAAATAGACCGTTTCTCCTTATTGTAAAGTTCAATTTTGTTTAGATTTGTAGCTTCTTACCTCTTTTACGATTACAGTCTATGGTGTACGTTTAAAAATATCTTTCATCCATATCCCAAGTGACACAAACACTTGCAATGTCGCAGGTAAATGCGTCCCGACCAGCATATCTCCGACGGACTCAGTAGGTCTGCTCCGCATCCACCTGGGCCCGCACGGTCTGTGTGTCAACAAGTCTCCGCTGCGAGGGTTCAAGGAGTGCCGCGGGACTTGCGACTCTGGCACTCTTTATAATAATCGTGAGTATTTTGCAAAGAGAACTAAACAGTTGAACCCAGAACCTTCTCATCTTTTATCCCTAAAGAGGTAAGCAGAAGTGCGCATTACGGCACTTGAAGCCACTGTACAATGTAACACCCACTTTTCATCATCATCATCATAACATCACGCCTTTTATCCCCGAAGGGGTAGGCAGAGGTACACATTCTACCACAGTACAATGTAACACCCACTTTTCACTAGTTGTTATGAGTCCCATGTAATAGGGGGTGAGCCTATTGCCATATACCGGGCAATTTCCAGACTCCGTGCTACTACTGAGAATTTTAAAAAACCCAGTAATACTTTGCCCGACCCGGGAATCGAACCCGAGACCCCTTGCCCGGCAGTCGCACTTGCGACTACTCGGCCAACGAGGCAGTCACTTTTCACTATTTATGTTATGAGTCCCATGTAATAGGGCGTGAGCCTATTGCACGTTTCCAGACTCCGTGCTATTACTATCATTTTGCCCGGCAGTAGCACTTGCGACCACTCGGCCAATGAGGCAGTCTTTCTGTTTGTGATGTGTTTGTATAATTGTGTCTGTTCGTTTACCCTCCTATTCCATAAAAAACAGCAAGTACTGAGGCCACTGAGGGACCGGTAGAACGACAGCAGCATTTATATTTGACGCAATGACTATTCAGCAAGCTCGACAGGTTTTTTTATGGAATAAAAGGCAAACGAGCAGACGCATCACCTGATGGCAAGCGATTAGCGCCGCAGCTATGGTATGTTGGAAATCACAGATTAAAAGGTTCTGGCTTATCAGAGAGTGTTGCTGCCAAGTCTCCAAATGTAAGAGCAGATGTGACGACAAAAATATTGCTCAACCACTTACACACACACACACACACGGCCTAATTGTACTTATTATAATTCTTTCATACACTACGTTAAAAAAACAGACTTCAACTCCTTCTTTTTGCACTACGTTAATTAATATATTAAACCCCTCTCCTAAGTGTAAGATAACATTTTTATGAAAACCTGCATCACAATCGGTTCATTCAATCTCGAGAAAATTGCGCATAAACACATACACACATACAGGTCAATATGAGAACCTCTTGTTTTTGAAGTCGGTTAAAAATACGTCACACTGCTCTTAACATCTAATACTTACATTTTCAAATACTATTTTCAGAAACGGGTGTCCACGATTCCCGTTGCGAGTGTTGCCAGGCCACTAAGTACGGATCCCTGGACGTGACGCTGAGCTGCGAGGACGGCTCCGTACAACAACACCGCGTGGCCACGCCCAGTACCTGCGCCTGCGCAGCCTGCGGCGGACCTGAACGACCGCTATGGCCGACTAAGTCAGGTATGGATGATGGAAGATGTAGAAACATTGTTTGTGTTAAACTATAACTGTAGTTTCAAATGAACGACAAATTAATATTTCACTGCCAAATATGTATCTTGTCCCAATGTGTTCATTACGATCCCAAAATTAGCATAAACTTTAAAATTACGGAGACATCTAACGAAAAGTAATCAATACTTTCATTTCTCTTATTTCTTCATCTATTGTTTTGTTAAACAAGTTCTAATTATTTAAATTATCATTTTTATTTAATTTCAGGTTACGCTGGAGTCAAATCGCCGCCGCGCCGTCCGCCAATTGAAGAAGACATTATACCAGAAATATACCAAAGATTCGGAACAACACGCCCCCAACGATAAACAACACACCTTAATACAACGTCATAAGATTCAAAATCATGTGCACGTATCTCAAAATGCTTTATAAACGAAAATAGTCCTTAAGTCGATGCCTTAAAGTACAAAGTACACAATTTATAGTTCTATACTGTTTTGTGATGTTTACTTGAAATAAATATGTAACATGTTCCTGTAAATATGAAATACAGCAAATTAAAAAATATATTTTTGTTTCTTTTATTTCTACATCTCTAACCGAATAATAACTTAAATTCCTACCTTTGGAAGAAAGACTACAATCACTCCTTCACCTACTTAATATAATAGGAGGTTAGTCACAATAGGTAGCTATTAGGAACTGAAGTTTTCGATAATATTAAAATGAAATAAAATGTCTTCGTTACTACTTTTATATTAACCTTTTCACCGCCAAGCACTTCTATAGAAGTTCGGGATTTTCGTGCCACCAGCGCCACAACTTCTATAGAAGTTGTTAATTTTAACCATCTTATTAAAATAAATTTACTGTGATTAAAAGCTTTATTTCATTTTATTATTTAAGATAGCACTGTCTACTACCCTGTTTTTTATTTTTCTACACAAAATAGTTTGTCCTAAAATCGGCAAAAACAGAAACTCCGAATTTTGTTACTTTCCTCAGAACGCCAATCACTTCATATCAAGTTGGCCAGTGATATGCCGTGAAAGGTTGATTTCACCATTGAAATATTCATGAATAAAAAAAGTTACGAATATCGAAAACAATTTTAGGTCAATAAATTATGAACTTAGATATACTTCATTACAAAGGATTTTTTTTTAAGGGGAAAATCATCGAATGACTGCTCCCGCCTGGGTGCGGCGGGAGGGAGTGTCAGACTCTTACTGACTAAAAACCACCCCGTTCCTTCTCCTGCACGTCGAGTCGGAGCCCCGGTTACCCGTTAGGTTCTCCGTGACTCATTACAAAGGATAGTAGATGGATTTCTGCCTTCAGGTAGATGCCGATTCGTAATTATAAAGTTGTTACCAATTTTTGTCGATAGTTATTTTCCCATCTCTACAAAACAATTGGTCGTCTATGTCCCTGTGCGCCACCGACTGCCACGAACTACTATAGAAGTTGGTCAGTGACGTCATAGGCGTGCGACTGTCAAGGTCACTTTGGCATAGCACAACATCGGATTAGCGATTTCGCGCGCACGCATCTTTCTTTCTTTCCAAATAGAAAAATGAGAGAAGAACTTGATTCGGACGAACTTCTAAAAATTTTGCAGGGTGTGGAATCGGACTCGGAGTATTTAGTGGACAACATTGAACCAGAAGATAATTCTGAGGTATGTCTGTGTGTGTGCATTTTCGTAAAATCAACTTTAAATTTTAACTTTACGCGTACAAATCTTATTCGTCGATTTGACTATATCCCCATCACTACTGTGTACTATATTTTTAGTTATACATTTATAGCTCGGCGCTCGGCGAGGCATTGCGTTTTGTGTGCTTTGGCGGCGAAAAGGTTAACTTTTGCTCCAAATGGCTAGTTCTGAAGACACGTACCAATTTTTTTCGTTGGCCCGGCACTTTCGGAATAGACCCAAATGAATGGAGCCGAAGTGATCTTTTTTCTACTTTACAAAAATACATAATATTTGTTTCAAAGTACTTTTTTTTGAGAGGGAATATCATCCAATGACTTCTCCCGTGCGGGTAAGGCGAGTTACAGACTCTTACTGACTAAAAACCACCCCGTCCTAACTACTCCTGCCCTTCGAACCGGAGCCCCGGCAACCCGTTAGGTCTTACACGGCTCCGTATTGGCACCAGCCTTATTAGGCCCCTTCTGTGGTGGTTTAATGGCTCTTTGAGGCGCGCGCGGATCGCTCAGCGCCGTACGCTCGGATCCGGTTCTACCAGAGCGGCCGGCGAGCTACCCATGCTTATGGTGGCTGGAGATCGTCACGTGATCCCCAACGCTTGGAGTGTCTCTCGCGACGGCTGCGGCGTAAGGAGGTTCTTTCCCTCACGCATTCTGCCTATTTCTTATAGCTAGCATGACTGCTCCGCAGAAGGAGATGGCATAGCAGTCTCCTCGGTACCATGGTCTGAACCAATGCCGGACGCATGAAGTCGCCGACTCCATCCCTGAGGACACGGCGATGCTCAGACCACGCAGGGCAAACCCCCACCGTATGCTCCTCCGTGAGGACTTCATAATAAAGTGAAAGGTGTAATAAAAAGTGGGTGGAACATTATCTCGTAGACATTTGAGTAAGTTTTTATGAAAATTTATAATTTTTGTACAATTATAAATTTTGGATACTCGGTTGCCAAAAAGGAATTAAAACAAAACATTTTTGTATCGAGGCAATAACTATTTCAATATTGACGATGGACATAGTGGGAAAAAATAAGACAAATTGTGTAAATTGCAATACTTTATTCACTGGTACCAAAACAAAAAATAACTGGTTACCATCACGTAGCATTACAAACTGATCACACTGAACTGTACGCTTTACTAATAAAGTTGTAAATCGCGTGACATTACAATTAGAGTCTATGACTCTTGTTGTTCTTCTGTGACGTCACCTTCTGCGTTCTGTTGTGCTTCTTCTTCTTCTTTCTGCTTCTGTTTCCTTACCATGTCTGATAGATATTTGCACCTTTGCATGCATTCCTCCTGGGAAGTAAAAATTCGTGTAAGTATCGTGTGAGCTGTCGTAAGTAAAAAAACCTGCCTCGGTGATAACAAGTCCGACTGCCGGTTTTTTTTAAGGGTGAATATCATCGAATGACTGTTCTCGCCTGGGTGAGGCGGGAGGGAATGTCAGACTCTTACTAACTAACAACCACCCCGTTCCTTCTTCTGCACTTCGAGATTAGGCCTTCCGCGGCCCTATAGCGGATATCAGCCCTATTGGGCACCATCTGTGGTGGTCTGATGGCCGGTAACCCGTTACGTTCTCCGCGACTTGGGCGAGGCTGAGACTTTGTTTTTGGTGTTTCGATATCAATTTCTCATTCTGTTGTATCATGTATTCCAATAGGTTCACTGGTAAATGTTAATTAAGTGGGTGTTATCATTGTCTATCTATCTATTGTGTAATATATAACTCAGCCTGCTCGCCTCAACCAGACACCAGGAGAAATAAGTATCTATTTACAATGTGTAACGTACTTTGGTCTTCCCGGGCACTGCATTAGCGATCTTCTGCCACCGGTCCCCGGCGCCCCCCTTGGGGTACTTGGCGAGCGCAGCCTCCAGCGCCTTCTGTTGCGTCTGCGACCAGTTACCACTTGAAGTCTCCTCCGCTTTGCGCGTTTTCACCTGCAAATGTTAAAATAAAAACTTGTATCGATTCCTAATCCTATTTGTATTCGTTGTAGTAAAGGTGACTTAATGAGATGCACCCTTCTCACATCCTTTGTTGCAACATTTTTTATAACATATGAACTTTATTAATAATCAGACTAGTCAAAAATTGGTCGACTCTAGATGACATAAAAATTCAGAAAAAGATAGTCATTTTATAAACAAAACAAAAACAGTCCTAGCATTTTTAGCTGTCCTGTAATAATCAATGGATAGAAAAACCACTCACCTTTTTAGGGGCTTCCACAACAACCGGCTGCTCGGCTTCTTGGCCAGGTATCTTGTAGCAGTTCTCCTTGAGCTTGGCGGCCATGTGCGTGACTTCTGGTACACTACGACACATGGTCTCTGCTATGCGCTCCCACCTCTCTGCTGACCCTCCTGGGTACTTTTTCACCAGCCGCACTAGTTCGGCCAGGTCGTCATCCGTCCATAGACCTCCTGTTATCACCGGGGCTGTCGACTGGAAAAGAAATAAATATATTTTATAACAGTTTAATTTTACTTATTTATGCGAGATGAGGACTTCTAGGCTGTATGAGGACAAAGTCACAGGTGGAAGGATTTAATATAAATAAAATTTAAACAATGCTGTGTTTGTGTCCTATAAATTAGAAGGTTCCCTTGATCGCATCATTAAATTGCGACTTCGTGAAAATTTGACCACCTCAAGAAGACAAACTTTCAATTTACATTTGGTTCACAAATTGTAGAAGAAATCAGTAAACCTAAAACAGAAATACATAGACGGCCAAATACATTATATCTCAGTAAAGTATAGTGTTTCTTATATACCTGTCGAACAGGCACGACTACAGGTCCTCCCTCAGGTTCGTCGCCCGGGTCGAGCAGACAGTCCCCGTCCCTGGCGGGCGGCACAAACTTGCGTCGCTTGCGCACGCCGGCCGCCTTCAGCTCGGCCGCAATCACCGCTTCCCGCTCAGCTCGAGCCTTCTCCTCTTCTTCTCTGGAGAAAAAGATGGACTTTCACTTTGACGTAGGTAAAGCATAAATAACAACACGTCTTTTAACCGACTTTTGAAACAGGAGGTTCTCGGTTTAACCTGTACTGTTTGTATGTTCGCGATTATCTCGCGATTGGCTAAACCGATTTTGATGCCAATTTTCAGATAAGTGTTTGTTATATTACTCAACAAAAAAGAGGGGGCAAAGTCGGTTTTTTTAAATACTACGCGAGTTTCTTCTGGGTCGTAAATACTTGTACTTATAGAAACATTTATTATAACATGCACTCTTCAGCAGCTATGTTATAACTGCATGTATTGCAAGCGTTCATAGGCCACGGTAACCACTAACGATCAGGGTGCTTACTCTTGAAACCAATCTCAATGTCAATGCAATTTCAATCCAATAAAATCTCAATAATTATTCAATGTCTTATAATGAAAAAGATTTATTTATAATTTCAAACTATACAACCACAATCATAGCTGTTAAAATAACATTCACGTACGGAATATAAAGCCAAACTCAATACGATTTAGTTCATTTAATACCCACGCAATACGGATGCAGTGGGCGCTAGTGCTATGACTTAAGAGTACGAAACTTCACAATACCAATGTCGACCGATCGGAATAGGATTCAAGAGTAAGCCCCCAGGTGGACCGTGTGCAATATTTGCCAGCATCATTATATAAAAAAAACCCGCAAATAATAAAGAGCAAGTCAATTCTTGTTAAACTGAGAATTTTAGAAAAGCCATAATGTCAATATTTTTTTGTCTTATAAATGAACCCAAGAAGCATTCAGCAGTCGTGTTTGCAACCATTCAAGTAGTACTCTATGTCTAACGCCCGAATACTTGAAAGGCTACTCAATTTTAACTTGTACTTAAGTATCGTGCCATCTCTTTCATTTTACATAGAATTTGTAGAGACACAACTATACTTAAGCGCGACTTAAAATTAAGTGGCGGTCGAGTATGTCAGCGTAACTTATTTAAAACTTTAACATACCTCTTTTTCTGTCTCTTAGCTTCTTCTTCTTTCTCTTTCATTCTTCTCCTAAGTTCTATAATCCCTCGCGGTATGGCCAGTATGGATGTGACCACCCACCGCGGGATTTGGAAGGGCAATGTGTCTTTAATACTAGGTTTAGGAAGCTGGTCTAGAATTTCTGACAATCCCTGGTCAAACCCTGATTTCTTTGAATGCTTTTTGCCTCTGCTTTTTAGTATTTGTTCCTGTAATAAATAATACATAATAATTAGAATAGTTCTAGTTGTTTGTGTCGATCAAGGAACATACATACACACAAAGTAATCTTCTACATAGTTAGTTATGACATTGCTATGAAATGATATTAAATGAATGTATTAATTGTTTATGTATGTATTTCATATTCATTATTTTGACGTTAAGCACATATTCAGATATTAAATATATGAAAGTTACTTTATTTGTTACACTTTCACTTATATGGCAATAGGCTCACCCCCTATTACATGGGGCTCATAACGTAATTGTGAAAGGTGGGTGTTACATAGTACAGTGGCATTAAGTGCCGTAATGTGCACCTCTACTTATCCCTTCGGGGATAGAAGGCGTGATGTTATGAATGCTACTTTCACACTTCATATTTTATTTTTAAAGGGAAACCTAATCTTAAAAAATCCCAAAAAGGCAATAGTGTAAACAAATTGTCACAAAAATTTCAGCCATGATCATCCTACCGCAGGGCAAAAGCGGGAGGCCTTTGCCCTTATTCCACTTGTTTCTATGTAACGCTTTTGCGGCCAATCCTTGGTCATCTATGACAACTTACCGCTGTAAATCTCTTCTCAGCATATGCAGCCCAGCCAACAGCATATTGCACAAATGTGATGATGATGAACAGGATGATGGAGCCCTCGGCCAGGCCCATCTTCCTCACGTGACGGTAGTAGTAAATGGCTGAACGCCAGTTTGGAAGACCATTTTTGAGCACCTCATTGTATCTGAAAATTGAAGATAATAATTATAGTATAACATAACGTTATGCCTTTTATCCCCGAACGGGTAGGCAGAGGTGACCATTACGGCACTTAATGCCACTACACTGTAACACCCACTTTTCATTATTTATGTTATGAGTCCTACGTAATAGGGGGTGAGCCTATTGCCATATATATTTCCAGACTCCGTGCTAATACTGAGATTGAATAAAAAACCAGTAATGCTTTGGCCGTCGCACTTACGACCACTCGGCCAATGAGGCAGTCGAACGAATAATAATTATGTGGTTAGTAAAAATGTGCTTATTTATGTATGGATCTTATAATTAGATGGATGCATTATTATTTAATATGAATGTCTTTATAATTATATCTGTCTAAGCCTTTCCATTTTTTTTTTAATACTTTTAACACAGAACTTATGTTATAAATTATACAAATATTCACCCTATAATTATTGCATAATATTATAAGTAATCCTATCTTATAATGTTGTATAATGCTCATTTAACTTGAATGTTTATGAATTAATTGCAATCACTTTGAACACATGAAAGACAGTGTTACGTTTATAATTAAGTTGTCCTCATAAAGTCCCTTTTATGTAGCCATAATAACAATTTATTTAAGAATTATTTTGGTTTGTAAAGTTTATTTTTAGCCATACTTATGATAAATAGGAAAAATGTGTAACTAACACGAAAACAAACTAATAGATTGATAGGAAAAATCAGTACAAAATAAATAAAAATTAGCATTCAAATACACATACATATTTTCTGTATCTCTTTTTATCATCTAGTCTATAACAATGGTCAATGGATGTATTGTTTTACCTAATAGGGTATTTCATAAAAATGGTGTTACTTTATTTTATTCTATTGGTAGATAAAACAAATATAATACAATTGTAAAAAGTAAGGAATCTAAACAATTTTCTAGGTTTACCTGTATTATTAAGATTCCAATAGTAATTTGATGTATAGCAAAGAAATATACATACAATCTACATTTATTAGACTTGTATTACTAACTAGCGACCCGCCCCGGCATCACACGGGTGCAATATGCATCTATTATACATATAAACCTTCCTTAAGAATTTCTCTATGTATTAAAGAAAACCGCATCAAAATCCATTGTGTAGTTTTAAAGATCTAAGCATACATAGAGACAGACAGATGGCGGATAGCAACTTTGTTTTCTAACATGTAGTGATTGAAAGGTACTTATTCATACTTTTCTCTTTTTCCTGGATCCTTGAGTATATTGTGCACGGAGACCAAATTCCTGAACTGCACATCAGCATCAGGAGCATCATTCTTATCTGGATGAAGCTTCAATGTGAGCTTCTTAAACGCAGACTTAATTTCTGACGGTGATGCATCCTAAACAGACAAGAAACTGACTTTTATTTTATTTTCATAAATAGTAGGGTGTACTTTCCTTTACAATTAAAAGTACTTTTAATCAGGATTAAGATTTTAATATATTTATTTAAAATTCTCTATAAATTACATTTTTAAACACTACTTATAAAATAAAAATAATATTTAAAAATATAAAAAATAGGAGCCGACCAGTAGCGGGAGCATGGTCCAAGTTACCGGTGGTTAGGGCTCCAGAGACAGAAACCTGCTCACGATACGTGCCGTTTCTAAAAGAACTGCCTTCTGTATTAGGCCCTTGATCCATCCACCTAACGCCAGCTTCCTAAGATGGATGTCTAGGCTTTTAGGGATTAACCCATTGGCCGACATCGGCACAATGATAGCCGAATCCACACTCCACATGTCGACGACCTCGTGAGCTAAGTCTAGATATTTTATTTGTTTATCTTTCTCAGCTTTCACGAGGTTCTTGTCATGGGGAATGGTGACATCGATTATCATTGTGCGGCGTACTTGTCGGTCTATCATCACTATGTCAGGTTTATTGGCTACAATAGTCCTGTCAGTAATGATAGACCAGTCCCAGTACAATGTGATATGGGCAGTTTCCAGAACTGGGTCGGGCACATACTTGTAGTACGGTACCTCAGATTCAACAAGTCGATAGTGTAAAGCAAGTTGCTGATGGATAATCTTGGCTACTTGATTATGCCTATGCAAATATTCACTGTTAGCCAAACGACCACAACCAGAAATTATATGTCTAATGGATTCACCAGGACTATGACATGCCCGACATATGTCAACCGTCCCATCCTTAATTATATATTTCCGATAGTTATTCGTAAGGATAACTTCGTCCATTATTGCACAGACAAATCCTTCAGTTTCTCCAATGAGATTACTGAATCGTAGCCAAGATACGGACGCTAGAAAATCTACACTGGGCCCATGAAGGGCCCGGAAGAAGCGTCCGTGGAGCTCCTTGCTATGACATACCTCCTTGCGATCATTGACGCTCAGTACCACAGGTTTGCGCCAGTTCTCTTTTGCCAAGGATAGTGGAGTGAATCCATTGTCCACTGCTGCTACTTCTCGACGCATACCCTCGTTGACTTTCAGGAAATATTCCCTGAGGTTGTACACCTCACGGTTGTGAAGGGTCTTAGCATTTAATAAGCCTCGACCACCACACTTCCGCGGGATGTACAATCTCATGACCGACGAACGAGGGTGATGCATGCGATTTGCAGTTAGCAGTGTCCGGACTCGCCTATCCAGGGTGTCAAGTTCAGTCTGAGTCCACTCGAGTATACCAAAAGAATACATTAGGACTGGCATGACCCAATCGAACCTTGTTTCGCCTGATAAGGAACTTTTAAAGATTTTAATTATCATTAACGTGTATATTATCTATTTTTAATGATAACAGCTTTACGAACCGCAAGATTTACCCACAGAAGTATTACATCAGATTACAATGATAGGCGAAATTTCGACTATTATATTAGTTGAAAGTTTACCGTAGAGTGAAATTAAGGAAAGTTTATTGCAATTCTTACCTGTTTCACACCCAGTAATTCATAAAAGTTTTGATTAACTTCTTCGACCACGTCAAACACTTCTAAATCACCGTCGTCCCACGCCTTCACGGCCCAAATCAACGAAAACAAAACAAACACACTCCACCGCATATTTTTAGACCTATCTCACACTATTTTTAATATAAAAATCATTCTTCTAATGTACAATATTGGTGCATGAACCCCGTTGTCGTTTTGCTTTTTGACAGCACATCGACACATGAATTTGACAATGACAACTCACCAGCTGGCTGGTCCATAGAGCTGCAAATAGTATTCGACTAAACTCATAATTCTTTATTAGTTACAAAATCTTGAGACTAATTAATGTTCTTTTGTACCCTTCGTAACTTAAAAAGGCGTCTTTAATACTTTTTACTTTATATAACTATATTTTTTTAAACAAAAATAATATTACAGAGACTATGTAATTTTACAGCTGGGCATTTTACACGAATGTAAATTTTATTACATTTCAGTGTCAAAAATGACACTGGCTTTGTTTAATAACGTCTTGGTATTTACATTTTGTCAACTCCTACTACATATCTGAACATCGTAAATAAAAAGTAGGTGCATTGTCTCTTCACTTCCGATCGATAATTTGTCTACTATACTATTTCTACTGTTGCCGCTTCCTGCATCGTGTTGCATCTAAAAAATCAAAAGGTACTTATTACTGAATATTTCTTACTTTCTAAGACTACGAAAATGTTATGTTACTCTTAAAGTACCTAAATTATGTTCTTAATTGTACTTTCACTTCATATTTCCTTCGATTAAAACGTACCTATAGGTAATTAGTCCCCAAAGTCCTTAATTAAAGCTTGTGTAAAATTATTCAATAAACTAATAATATTTATCTGCAAAGCGATTTCCAAAATTAGCTACGCTATACTTATATGTAAAGAAAATAAATATAATCTAGATACCTAACTCGTCGGTACGAATAAGTATTGAGCCACCATGACCACCATTACTCTTATATTTTATTGATTTGTCGCATGTCGACAGTGGTTGTTACTACCTGTATTAAATTTATTAAAAATCACGCTATTGTATATGTTATTAGTGCTAAATTTATTTTGGATAGCAATTTTTTAAGGTAAACTGTAAAGGCAATGTGTTTTAAATATGATATTGCTATTGTTAATTGACTAGGCGTCTCAATATTTTTGTTTGAAGAAAATACTTGGCTATACAGAGTCCATAGTGCTAATGCTTAATAATTCTCGTTGTTGTACACTACAATATTTCTAATAGATAAAATAAGTGTTGATTTTGTGTGAAAGTCGTAGCAGGAAGAAAAGTGTCAATTTTTTTTCTATATCGTACACCATCTTGGTAAAGCCACTGATTTTAAATAAATTAAATGTTTAATCAGTACCAAGAATAATTTTCACCAGTTCAATAAACTTAACTGAAAGTGAGGAAGAATATCATATCAAGTAATGAATTAATAATAATTAAAGAATAATGGTATATTAAATTCTTCTGGAATCATAAGTCTAAAATGTCCAGTTTCCACGCTCCGATCAGTCCAAAAACTGCGAAAGTTATCTATAGCTCAAAATTTATTTTTGTTTGTCACAGATGGCTCGTGCTCGTCCAGGTATGTGCAACATACGTCGACGTGTCACTGTAGAACAGCTGCGCGTACTGTTCGAGTCAGTGGAAGAAGACCCAGCCCTCTACTCTTCTGGACGGGCCGACATGTCCTTTGCCACAGTTCAAAAATGGACGACGCTTGCCAAAGTCCTGAACAACATTCCTGAAGGCGCTGCTCTAACCGCCATGAATTGGAAGTTGGTAAGTGCTATAATATTCTCTATTTCTCGAAGTCCTATCATTTCCCAGTCACATTACGATGTTAGATGGTTTCGCCATTTCCCTTATTCTCATTCGTTATTAATAACAGATTGTATTTAATTTCGTGACTAGGTGCTTCGCTACTGGGGCGAGAATACTAAAAGGCGTATGAAGTCCGGCAAAACCAACTTTCTGAAGAGCAAGAGAGTTGCCTTCCTCTCTCACGGGGAAATAGAGGTCTTACAAGACCTGGAAAAGAGGCTGTACGAGTTCATGAAGCAAGAGGAGGCCAAGGAGGTTATCGTAAGTAGATAATTATCGATCTTGCTCTTAACTATCGAAAGTACCACTCATATCAGATATTTATTGATATAAGTAGACGTATCGTTCGTATAAAATACAACAATTAATAACAACATTAAAATAAAATTAAACACAAACACTAAATCCGCTAAGTAAAGATTAGATGTGTAGAATTGGGTACTTTCCGCAATCAAAAATAAATGATTTCGACTGTTCAATACAATAGAATATTAAAAATAATCACACTTTCATTAATTGATTTTTTGACCAACTTAATTTTAGTACTTTTACATCAACTTTTTAAAAATATGATATTTGAAAAAATAAAACATGACGTCACAATATACCTACAATCTCGTACAAAATTCATAGAAAACTGTCGTTTTGACAGTTCGAAAAAAGTATTGAATTTGACTAGTTGGCCAGGTACTCAACTATGTTTGACTAAAACGGTGTTGCAGAACCTGAATGAACGTGTTATCAATATGGATGCTTACGAGATTCGTCCAAGAAGGAGTCTTCGTATCTCAAGCCGTAACATTGACCCTGATGATGACGTCGACTCCGGCATGGCGATGCAAATAAACTATGAAACCGCTAAAACTTTGCACGAGAGGCAGCTCGATTTCATAGCCAATGATACGAGTGAGGACTTAGGTAAGCTGAGACATAATACATCAGCAAACACTGCTGGACCTTGAGAGATTTTTATTACATTTATTTTATATATTAACTTTATTTATAACTTTAGTTTATTTAAGACTGCACTGTTCGTGCATTGACTGCTGCAGAAACGTTTTGCGGTTTTTATTCCGCACAACGCATTATGCTGTATATTATCTTCCACAAATTGTTGCTTTTAATTTCAAAATTCACTCAACTTCTTATTATAACTCACATTATTAAAAAAATGATCAGACCATCGAGTAGAGTAGTCCTTAATGACTAAAAATGAAAAAAATCGACTATTTGGTCATCAGCTGGAGCTCCTCAGCAGCAGATCTTGGCTCGTCAGTTGGACCGTCTGCAGACAGTATCTCGTGAGCTGGAGGACCATATCGCTACCGTGCAGAACCGGATCCATCTCATTAAGGATATGTGGATGCACAACTGCGATCAGAGTCACTAAATCGGATGGGTGGGATATAGCGGAGTGATCAGGGTTGTAGGAAAGAACGAAAAGTGATTATAGGCTACACATTGAATGAATAGCATGGAATGCTACATTAGGAATGAATGAGGTGGAAAGCGTTTCACAGGGGCGATTGCCAAATTTACTCGTAATAAAATTTATAATATTTTTGAATGTCGTAGTAGAAAGTCTTACAGTTATCGAAAATGTTTATGATGTTTAGATCGTAAGTTTTTTGTAAACGATTTCCGTTTCGTTTTGTGCCAGTATTTTTTATTTAGGCGTGAAATAGGTACCATAGACATCGTCTACCTTCTGCCTTCCTTTGAACTCATAAATAAAGATACTTAGTATCTTTTTAATCCATTTCGGCCAGGCTATACGAAATTTCTGTGATATTATTTTATTATTATTGAGTACGTTACATAATATGTTTTATGATTAATTTATACAAGATATATTATTATACCTAACCAAAATATTAAGTTCTTATTAAAATCATTATTTATACCTAAGTATATGGTAGTTTTAAGAAGTAAAGTCCTGCTATATTTCCAGTCGTGACATCGTTACTAAAGCGGCAAAGATTTCGAAAGATCATCACCAGATAAACCAGCTACTCACAAAGTGAGGCTAAATAGCTGCTCATTGCCAAACTTACAAAGTATAATGTGGAGAAATACTTACCTACGAGCAAAAACGTAGGCATCTACAATAAGCATCTGTTGATATGGCGGGAATTTTATCCGTATTTATAATTAGTTATAAATTAGTACTTTAAGGAGGAAACCAAAGAATTAGTGTCTATGTATTACCATGGAGAATTGAAGAAGTACCTATGTAATTAATATCGTGGACTAATGGATTATTGTATTGTTAATCCATGGTATTATTATAAGGATCCTATGGTTATACATCGTTTCAAAAAGATGATCGGAGATTCAGAGTAGGGAGACTGTCATATAAGACAGATTTTTTTTTTCTGTAGCCAGAAGATCAGTTGGCAAAAGGCATCCGTTTATTATATGTATAATTACTGTCGTAAAATCGATGTACCCCGTAAAATATGAACTACAGATAATAAATCCCTCAATAGATAAAGCACCTATCAATTTCACTTTGTGTATTTCATGCAAAAAATCTGTAATTTAACGCCAAAGTATAGGTAGAGATCATGTCAAATTGTCGTGTAGTATTATTGATAATACATGCTTAGGTATACATTATAATCCAATTATTTTTAGGAGTAGAATACAGAACCCGCACCCGAGTATTGTTCATTACAAAACATTTCGAAATATAAATCATTTATTCATTTAAAAGGATCTGTTTCTATATTGATCGATTGATTTTTTTGTATATTACATTACAATTATATTGTTTAAAATAAGTAGCGGTCTTAAACTATCTAGGATGTGCATGTACCTATGATTTAATTTCGTTTACAATGAACGCGCACTTGATTGTACCTACAATAGTTCGGTAGTGTTCGCACACAAATGTACCTAATTGTAATCATAATCACTAATGTAAATTTTAAGATATCAATAAAGTATACCTACACATAATATGGAAATATTTTTCTTTATTTTTTTGTCCATTTACATTTCACAGCAAACAATTACCCTCCCCTTCCCCAATCTGTCCAATCCCTGAATCCCCAACGATCCTAAAATTCCTAATCCCCAAAAAGCCGGTAACGCACTTGTAATGCCTCTGGTGTTCCAGATGTCCATGGGCGACGCCGATTGCTTACCATCAGGTGATCCGTCTGGTCGTTTACCGGTTTATACCATAAAAAAAACAATGGGCTATACAATAGCGTAAGGGTGTATTAAAGCAATGAATCATAAAGAGGACAATACGAAAATAATAAAGAGTCAAATACTCAACTCAAACGTCACTCAATTGACGCTCTGAAGAACAGTTCTGTCCCTACGAATTGGGTAGATGACTAATTTTTATTTTAATGTCCGTCTGGTAGATTATTTTAAAACATTACACACGTATTTTTTATCTTTTTACAGAAACGAATACTTTGGCTGATATATTGATTGGAAATGTCGCGAAACGTCAGTTCTATGTACATTTTATACGTAGAAATGACGTTTTAGCCCCCACTCCTAAACTTTGATTCGTTTTATTTAAGTATCATTTTATTATACGACAAAATAAAAACACGTGTCTAATATTTTTTCATTACCTAACCGACGGAATAATTAAATTTTTAATTTTCATACCGTGTCATCATCCCTATTCTTTCTAAAATGACAGTGATAACCAGACTTTTAAGTTGGTTCAACTTAAAATTGAGTATCTAGTATACATATAATATGTATTTGGTCGTAAGAATGCCCCGTGACGTGATGCCATAATCTCAGAGCTCCTATTGTTCGGAGCGGTAACGGGATTATAGCGCGATCAACATTTAATTATAATTAAATTATTATTAGTCAGAGTTGTCACGTCCCTCGATAGAGGGTGTTAATATCGAGATAGATCGCGCTATGGTTTCGTTACATCAATTTGGTTAGGTTGCTCGTCAAACCTGACGTGGGTAAGTACAACCTGAGCTGGGGTAGGGGTAGCGGGAAAAAGGAACAAAGGTACTAAAGGAAGTGAATAAAAAGTGAAAGTAACAGTGGTGATCGTATTGTTTCTCCAAATCCCTCGCAAGCCGACCCTTTGTCTTCTACACCCATTAATTGGTTTTCGGCCTTCGACAAAAGTCTTTCATCGGGTGAACTGACGATAGAGTTACGGAGAGTCATTGGAATTAGATGGTAACGGCGCGCTGTCGTATGGAGAAAAGAATTGGCATTGA
This sequence comes from Spodoptera picta, assembly GCA_038387885.1. NCBI lineage: Eukaryota > Metazoa > Arthropoda > Insecta > Lepidoptera > Noctuidae > Spodoptera > Spodoptera picta. The sequence continues at coordinate 2,219,076 of JAZHFQ010000002.1, forward strand.
TGAAGACCCATTTTATCGTATACTATACTTATTGCTTGCCTCATTGGCCGAGTGGTCGCAATTGCGACTGCCGGGCAAGGGGTCTTGGGTTCGATTCCCAGGTCGGGTAAAGTATTACTAGGTTTTAAAAAAAATCTCAGTAGCAGCACGGAGTCTGGAATTGTGCCCGGTAATATGGCAATAGGCTCACCCCCTATTACATGGGACTCATAACATAAATAGTGAAAAGTGGGTGTTACATTGTACAGTGGCATAATGTACACCTCCTATCCCTGCCTATCCCTTCGGGGATAAAAAGCGTGATGATACTTATTGTATGTATAATGAAAGAGTTTGTTTGTTTGGACGTGCTAATCTCCAGAACTACTGGTCCGAATTGAATAGTTCTTTTTGTTTTCGATAGTCCATTTACCGAGGAAAGTTATAGGCTATGAAATATCACGCTACGATTATTAAGAGCCACTAGTCTATATATATAAAAATTAAACCCGTTTCCCGTTGTCACGTCATTACTTGAGAACGGACCGGTTTGGCTGATTTTTTTTTGTGTTTGTTATTGTCTCCTGACAATTAACGAACCTTCTCCTGAAGGTTCTTATGACAGAAATGAAAAATCGTGAAAATCCTACGGGAACGCGACAAAACAGGATTGCGCGTACGAAGTCGCGGGCAGAAGCTAGTTTTTGATAAAAAGGTTTATGAATGGCTGTATTATAAGAACACGTTTATTGCTTAACCTCTTGAGTGCCGGTATATGAGACACAATATATTGTGTTTCGCGTAGATTTGTGTTCCCATACCACGGGTTAGTACACACGGCCACACATCAATCTATACAAAACCAGTTTATCCGGGTGTCGCGTCGCATCATCTTTCCGCACATTTAACGTTCAGTTTATACTGGTTATGTAAAGCTCGATGTGTAGCCGTGTGTACGATAAATGTGTATTATACTCAACCCTATCTTTTTCGAGGAATATAGATATAGATTATGAGAGACAAATTCTACAGTATGTAACATACATGTTAATGTACGATGTATGTACCTCTATATAGCATACTGTATTGTCTATTTCTCAGTAAACAGATCAATACTTTGCAACTATAAATAGGTGCGTTGGTGGGCGGTGTCCACGTTCGCATGATACATCTACTTGATTATTACAACTGGACACGTGCACTAATAATGTCACTCACGCTTTTTATATGCGAATAGTTAGAATTGCAATGTAACACCGCGTTTTCATATGTAGGTGTACCTATAATGTTATTATTTTAATGTAATAAATTTGTATGAAAATTGAAAATCTAATTAGTCCGTCAGTTAAGCAATGAAAAAATATTAGACACGTATTTTTTTATTTTGTCGTATAAGAAAATGATAATATAAAACGAATCAAAGTTTAGGAGTTGGAGGTAGCTACGTCATTTTATAGTAATAATTTTACTCAAAAGTGACGTCATGTGATAATTCAAAACATATACCTTCGAAACTATTCGATTTCGTAAGAAATTAAAAAATACGTATCTAATATTTTTAAATAATCTACCAGACGGACATTAAATTAAAAATTAATAATGAATAATCACAAGAAATATTTCAAAACGTATTCAACAAAAGATGAAGTCGACTAACCTATTTTCTCTAGTTGCTACGCCGTAGCGTTCGTAGCATCGATACTACAGAGTAGCTATGTGCTGACCCTCTTATGGGGAGGAGGCCCATACTTCAGAAGTGGACTGTCAGGTACTGTTGATGACAACCTTTAAGAATTTTCTCATACATAATATAACATCACGCCTTTATTTCCGAAGGGGTAGGGAAGTTGTACCACTGTACAATAACACCCACTTTTCACTATTTATGTTGTGAGTCTCATGTAATCGGGTGTGAGCCTATTGCCATAGACCGGGCACAGTTTCAGACTCCGTGCTACTACTAAGATTTTTTTAAAACCCTGTAATATTATACCCGACCCGGGAATTGAATCCAAGACCCCTTGCCCGGCAGTTGCACTTGCGACCGCTAGGTCAATAAGGCAGTAAATTTTCTCAAACTGTGGAAAAAAAAATGTTTCTCAGAAAAAATAATGCCGCCTAGCAAGCACTGAATACTCTGATAGAGCTCGTAATCACGTGACCGGACACTTTGGACCAAAATCTTCTACCTATGTAACAGACAACTATAGTTAGCCTTTAGAATACCAAGACGCTACATAAGTGATTCTTTAAAATACTTGTGGCGACACATGTCACAAGTCAAAGGATGACGTCATAAAATCCTACATCGCACATGCGAAGTTTACATTCGATTTAACACGGATAGAAAATCCCAACGAGCAACTGTTGGGCAGAAAGCCCGCCAGGCACGATCACCTCGCCTGGTCGGAGGATCCTCCTTTTCCGATCTTAGGGAACTATACTCTCTGTTCCCTACATACTAAGTTACTGTCTCATAGAGTAACTTTTGGTAGGTCGAAGAAGCATTTTGAAAATCGACATCCCATACAAACAAATACACAAAAAGAAGAAAAATATTTTATGTCTAAAACAGTGTACGCATATATCGTATCAGTTAAACCAGTAAATATAAAAATACTACATTTAGATTTCGTCTTGGTTTGACATAACACGAACGATAAGCTTTGCTGATACGCCGTAAATTGTAATGTACTAGAAGACAAAGATATCTCAGTTATAAGGCAACCGCATCAACCAAATACACGCATAATATTTTTGCTTAATCATTTGGAAGAGAAACGACATATTTTTTTATGGGTCAAGCCGGGAAACGACCTATCGGATCACCTGATGGTAAGCAATTGGCGCCGCCCATGGACACCTGGAACACCAAAGGCATTACAAGTGCGTTGTTATGCCTATTATGAATTTGAGGATTACTGGGGATTCAGGGATTGGGGAGATTAGCGAAGGACGAGGGAGGAGGAGAATAGGACTCCGGTAACCTCACTCACATGACGACATGCGTTGTTTCATGACGGTGTTCTGTGAGGCCGTGGCATCACGTAACACCGCAGGCTCTTCCAGACTTGGTTTTTTTAACGGATATGTATCGCTCGCGTCACAGACTCGGTTGGACTATGATCCCATTCTACATAAGAGGGTTTGTCGTATTCTCCACACTTGCCAGGAGGGTTAAAGATCGCAGTTTTAGTTTTATGTGCTCTGATTGGCTGGCTCCAATGAACCAACCAATCAGTGAATCAGAGCTATGGACGCTGTCTCGTTGAACGTAAAACAAACTCGCACTAAGCTCTTAGAGGAGAGGGCGCTGCTGCCCGATCTCGGTCAAAAGTTAGTCACTCTCACTCTCTCTGGAACCCGTTGGAAGAGTAGAAGAACCTGTTGGAAGAGCAGAGGTGGTAACACAAACTAATGTGGAGGCCCAATTAATCTTCCCTTCCCCAATCTCCCCAATTCCTGAATCCCCAACGATCCTCAAACTCCTAATCACCAAAAGGCCGGTAACGCACTTGTAACGCCTCTGGTGTTCCAGGTGTCCATGGGCGACGCCGATTGCTTACCATCAGGTGATCCGTCTGCTCGTTTACCGGTTTATGCCATAAAAAGAAAATGTATTTTATTTTATTTATTTTGTTGCCGACTCGCCTTACATGTTTCTCCAAAATTTTATAATATCATTTTAAAGACCCCAGCGACAGTGTCGTCTCGCCCTCTAACAGCTTTACGTAATATTTTTATTGTTTCTTTGGCCTGACCTATTTTTCTGATAGTTTGGGGTGCGCCCAACAAAACCACTTTCATTTTAATGATTATGATGAATGATTAATGAAGTTACAGTAATAATATTAAGTTAGAATTTGAATTACTTACTTACAATCAATGATATTATAAGTAAAAACATATTTCATGTGTGTGTGCGTGAAATTATCTTAAGTGACTGAACCGACTTATATATTAGAGTTATACTTATATATTACCTCTATATACTAGAGGTTTTTTATATTCGCGAAGGTGACTGAAAAGGTTTAGATTGAAAAAAGGACTGAATATATATCCAAACATTTATATTTTTATCAAACACAAAACAGAAAATGATAACAAACTTAGCTACAAACATTTGTAGAAAAACACCAATTTTCGTAAGACGCACATCTCAAGGGGATTGGCCATTTCACTTGGAGCCATATTTTCTTACAAACTACTTATTGAATTACATAATTATTCAATGTTACTACGGTGCTACGAGCTACGGGCTACGACATAGCTACGCCGTAGCCAGCGAGGCGCCTTAATAATATATTTTTATCCACTTTCATTGCGCCAAATTTTATGTAGCTCTGGCAGAGGTCAAGGTTCAGTTTGCAGTCTACTATGTCAATGTACAAATGTACGATTTCATTTGAAAATGTCACTAGTTTAGGGCATTTCATGTGTCGTTAAATATTGAATAGGAATAATCTTTGAGTATTGTATTGGTTTAACTAATGTTAGGTAATAAACTAGAATGCTTGGCTGTGCAAGTCCACTCTATTCTCACAAAAAAATTCAGTTCTTAGTGATATACCTAGAATCTTTTCGTTTTTTTATGGGATAAGCCGGTAAAAGAGCAGACGGATCACCTGTGGGTAAGCAATCGGCGTTGCCCATGGACACCCAGAACACCAGATTAGGAATTTGAACACAACGCAAGCGTTGTTTCGCGTCGGTTTTCTGTGAGGCCGTGGTATCACTTCGGTCGAGCCGGCCCATTCGTGCCGAAGCATAGCTCTCCTCGATTTAAAAACTAACGATATAAAATTGTTAAGTGTAACGAAAGAGTAACGATAAGTTTATTATTTTTAACAAGCAAGGAGTTGCTTATTTACTCGAGCTAATAATGGAACACACAATAACTCTAATATGACTCATGTATCCACGATAAATTCAAAAGAAACAAGAATCCCAATCACCTTAGTTTAACAAAAACAATAAACTAACCACAAACAATGGAATTTTCCATAAACTCTCTAGATAGCAATAACAAATCTACATCTAAACTATACATACATACACACATACATGCATACATAAGTACATAGATACATGTACCAAGTAACTATGTATTTGAAAACATTGCAAACTTATTCCCGCATGAGTTCAGAACATACCAATTTATGCCCCGACATTCCTATTTGCTATAAAACTGGGGAAATACTAAGGAGAAAAAACTGGCCAAGTCCTCGTCGAACTCTTCCACGACGGGTTCCGTACTATTGTTTATGGAGTAAATGCAAAAATGACATGTAAACCGCGGTTAACCGCTTGAGGATTTCGTATCACTGAGAAATATATATAAAAAATAATATCAGTAGGTATACTTCATCGCTTACCACCAGCCAAGATAGAGGTCAAACGTCGAACAATCAAATATAAAAAATAGATATATTTTATACCGTTTGTCTTAATTTGTATGTGTTGTTATATCAGCAACAGAAATACATCATCTATGAAAATTTGAACTGCATAGCCATCATAATACGGTAGTTGACAGGTAGTCAAATTCAATACTTTTATTGAAATGTCAAAAACGATACTTTTCTATGATTTTTGTATTGAATCGCAACTTATGACGTCATCATATTTCTGCGTCAAATAGCATACTTACTTAATTCTTTAAAATTAGCGAGAAAAAATCCAAAAGTAGGTAAATTGTCAAATCAATGGATGAGAGTATGATTATTATTTAATTATTTATTGCATTGAAAAGTTAAAACAACATTATTTAATTTTTAAACCTAGGAAACCAGCCAATTCATGAGACAAATCCTGTTAACAGATAGACGGACCGACAGACAACAAAGTCTTAGTAGGTACTACGGATCCCTGAAAAACAATATAACTTTTGCTTCAAACATGTGTCGAATGTATCTTCGAACGAGGCGACCAGGCAAACAACTAGCCACAGTTCTATCCTATATAGCCGCAAGTGTTATGTTGGTCGACAATAGAGCAACGACCAGTATAAGCAGACCCGTGGTTCGTGGCGGCATCTATATTTACAAACGGAACGAGATATGATGATGGCAGAAGGTCAACTGAATAGTGCTTGAGTAAAATTGATTGATAATTTATTATCTACATAAGATGTTTGAGCATTAAATGACATTCTAGCTACTACGGTTCTTTTAAATTGAGGTTTAACTAAATATTTAATCTAATCTATCTATTCATATTCATCCATATCTATCCAAGAATAATACCTATAAAAATGTCGCCACGAAAAAGATGGCGTGTGCTTTAATACACATATTTGTCAAGTCATACTTATAACGAACGGAAATAAAATTTTTGGTGCAAGTGAACCTTCTGCACTTCTCATTTAACGTGCTAGCATCGGCATAGCGGTAGAAGCAAGTTACCGTCGAAGTGAGACAGTGGCACGCGCGCCCTCGCCGCGAGCAGATGGCGATATACTCGCGCCCCAGCTAAGTACCCCGTGACGTCCCCACCAGTGCAGACTGCACTCCCAAACAATAACTAACGATGTGACTTGTACTCCATGACGTGCCAGACAACGCTGCTCATCACCACAATGATTTTCGCCTTTTTCGCTTTGTCTATGCTCGGTATTTTAATTACCAAACCTGCTCCTGTGAGTATTATTATTTTTTTTACATATTTTTAGTCAAATTTCTTAGGTATTTAAAACTGTATTTACAAGGTTAAAATAACTGTTCAAATGAAAACATTTCCTATATGTAATTCGATGGAAACGTTTAAACGGAAAATTTAGGAAAACACAAATTGAATTGTGTCAACAACGGCGTCATGAATTAATAATTAAACTTATTGATTTAACGTCTAAATAAGGGGATACATAATAAATGATATGAGAGCTAATTTTAGCACTAGATCTAGGTAACAAGGTTTTATACAGGCACTTGTAGCTTGATTCCTGTGCCCGGTTTGACAGGGCGATCGATGGAAGAAAAACATGCGCGCTGCAGTCTACCCGGTTCCCGCTAAAACTACAGACCTACGCTCTATTCATTAATAAGTTCAGGTGAATATTTTTATCATTCACCTGAACTTATTAACAGGAATGCAACGATGTATTGATTATGCCAGACTAGGTACACACCCTGTATGTATGGTTTATCAAGAGGGTGGCGTGTGGGTGGATCGAAAAATAAACATTTGGTGGCGGTGAAAATTATACCGCTTTTGTTTTGTCTAGAGTAATCTCAGAAAATCACTAATTAGAAAAATATTTTCTCTTCGAAATGCTTACGTAAATGGAATGGAAACATTTAAGATCTGAAGGTGATTGTAAGGAAAACTTTTACATCTAACAATGTGCGTTGTCATAGCAACGAGACCACCTTTGTTTGGTTTACCTTGATTCCTTGATATGGCTTCTTTCTCAAGAACTTTCAGGGAGAAATCGAGGTCTCAGTTAGCAATTTATACACATCTTTATATTTCGATGTGAACATTAATGTGTAGGTAATTAAAAGTAAACCAACTAATTTATAGGAGGATATTAGGTGTTTAGTTCAACAAGTCGGTTTATAGAGGTAGATAGAGAGCCTTGTTAACAAAAGGTTTAAGGTCGATTCCCATGTTGAGAAAATTAACACTAATTAATTTCCCTAGGTTAAAAAACCCGTTGGTATATATTTTTTCCGTCGCATTCGGCTTTTCCAACAAAATTTACCTTCAATCAATGCTTAAAACTCTTAAAAGAAACACAATTTACCTAAAATGCTTACAAAATTTAACCTGCCTACAAGAGACGCTCCCAAAACTGAAACATTGCGTCATCCCCGTCCTATTTATTTACAAACATCAAACGAATAAATCATTTCAGGAAAGTCATTATAAATGTGACCATTTACATAATCGTATTTCAGATTTAAGTCTGAATTTATTTTGTTTACTTATCCCGAGTAACGGCCTTGATTTATTTCAATACGAAATTGGACAGAGCCGGATTTAAGGGTGCTTTCGAAAATGGTATGTTACATTATAAGAATTAAAGTTCTATATCAGTATTTGGTCCTCGTAATTTGGTTGTTAATACACTAGACTGTTTGAAAATAAATTATTATGTTTATCGGCTTAAAAAAATATTTGACGAGGAACTCGACTAGTTTTAAGCCATGCTAGAGGCTCATATTCATGAGTAGCATGCCACGACCCGCGACGCAATCAGCGATCAGTAGCAACGACACAGTCACCGCGTTGCAACTCGTGGGGGTTTTTTTTTGTTAAATGGGGGAATATCATCGAATGACTGCTCTCGCCTGGGTGAGGCGGAAGGGAGTGTCAGACTCTTACTGACTAAAAACCACCCCGTTCCTTCTCCTGCACGTCGAGCCGGAGCCCCGGTTACCCGTTAGTTTCTCCGCGACTCCGAATCGGCAACAGCCCTATTGGGCCTCATCTGTGGTGATCTGATGGCTCTTTGAGGCGCGCGCGGAACGCGACGCGCCGTACGCTCGGGTCTGTTTCTGGTCGGACGGGGAGCCACCCATGCTCGCTGCTGTCCGCAGTACCGCGCTTACGGTGGCCGGAGATCGTCCCGCGGACTCGCGGGGGTTTGCTTGCAAGTAAGCCGTTATATTATGTAGATATGTAACTACTCTGCACCCTCTTTTCAATGACGACTACTATCTCTTGATACGTTGGAATTCTATACTTTATTTAATTATAATGTAGATACATGGAATTTCCTATTTCATGGTAGATATATTGTGACTGTACCAAAAAGACCTCATTGCAACACTTTAACGCGTCTGCTAGACTATGCCCCTTGCGCTGGTCATCGGTATGCTCCTCACGCTGCTGTGGTTGACCGCGATGTTGCCCTCTCTGCCCACACACTGCATTACTCCCGCAATTAATCGCAACGCTCCTATTGCCGGACCTTGTTGCCTCCTCGTATTGCCGGTCCCTTTGACTCACGCGCAAAAACCGACGAAATAAGGAGCAGTGGGCAGGACGAGGACCTTGACGTGTGGCATGACGAGTAAAGTTGCCACACCAGTCTCTGCCATTTATGATTGATGTGTAAAAACCTTTTAGAAACTGGAAAGTAGATGAATAGGCCTTTAGTTATATGAATGTAGCCTATATAAATGACTTCATAATGTCTGCTATTCCGTAGTGGAGGTTTGAAAGCTAAGCGTTTCACTGAAGATGTGTCAAGTGACTGACTTCTTTGAGAGGCTGCTTCAGCTAAGAGATTGGGTCGTTCCCATTTACTGTGTGTTGTGTTTACTTTACGTCTTGTTTTTAATGACAGTTTTGATTTGTGGCCAATGTTTTTATGGTTCCTATTTTAATTTTAGTGTAGGTACTGAGACACTTTTTTTAGAAAACGCGGAAGGTGTATTGTTATTTCTTTTTTATTTTAGGCACACCTATTGCTAAACACCATAGTGCCATCACTCTTATAACATGAAAAATCGATATTGGAAATCTCGAATATCTATTTTATTTTACAACTGTTCCTGTTCGACATTCCGACTTCTTAAAGGATCTGATTTTATAATTTTTATTACACTTTCAGTGCGTGACTGAAGTGCTCTGCCAGGAGGGGCACTCATGCCCTACGCAATGGATGTGTTGCGAGCTCGGGTGCTGCGACGCCGGCTCCGTTACGACAGTAAACCCGCCGCGACGGGTAAACACAACACCACCAATACTTTCGCGGCGAGATGCCGACGAACCACCACTCAAAGAGCATAGTTATAGCTATGCTTGGTATGCGCAGTGGTAAGATTAACATAACTATATAATTACTTTACATAATAAGAAAACAAATAAAAATAAAATAATTTTTATAAGTATAGGCTGAATAAATTAGGCCCCTCAAATAAAACAAATGTTAGTAATAAATTTGAGTGCATAGGCTCTAGGTAATATACGCTTAACAACTTACCTACCGCAAAGTACCTAACTGATGATCTTAAAGCCAATCACGTATTTTTTTGCAGGCCCGTACTGTTTCTTCTTGGAACTCTTGGCGGTATTTTGATTTGCTGCATCTGGTGTCTATTCTTCAAGAGACCATCAGGACATGGGGTGTACATGTGTTCGATGGCGTGCTGCGTGCGGCGGCCGACTTCAGAGCACGACTCAGCGGGCTCGGTGTACCCGCCGCCCCGGTACAGCCGCTGCGGATCCTTCCACCAGGCACCACCACCTTATTCTGAAGTGATATACTTATTGTGAAACTACTTCAGTTGGAGGTTTATTTGTTTTCGCCAGTTTTATTTTTTATTGATACTTATCATTACAAAAAAAGGAATCCGGCTGTTTGTTGTGATCGATGTCTGCATGATTGTCCTGCTGTTGTGTCGATGCTTTGATCCTCAGAAAACGAGAATGATAAGGCCTAGAGTGCTTTTTATTGTATTTTACACATGTTCCTTAATGTTTCGTAACATTTAATTTCTCATTATAACAACAACTTACCGATTTTAAAATGTTATTTTTATTTTGTCATAGGTTGCGTCTAAACCTGATCTATATCCACTGGTCATCACTTGCGGTGAGGGTGACGCCAAAGCTGGCAACTATCTCATGGTACATTACTTCCGGAACTACGTGATTCGTGCACCAGGTATATACCTACCTTCCCACCTTTCTTATAGAAGTGTAGAGAGATGTACAGTTCAAACTGGTAAAAGCTGACTAGCGCTTGAAGTGCACCATTAGTGATTACTTTGAAAGATCGCTAGTATGGAACATTCTAATCATCATATTTATTGATTTGGTGTCAGTCAATAAATTACTTTTATTATTTTTCCTCGGAAAGGAGCGAATAGAAGTTTACATCATTAACACATTACTACCCAAGCCGTCTGCATCTAATCGGCTTCAGAGCTTATTTCGAGAGACTTGCTTTCATACTAATTGAATTACCAGCTGCAGAGAACAAGCAGTCGCCTGGACGACGTGAATTAGATCAAACGGTTGCAATGTTAGTAAAAAAATGCTGGATCCCGTGAGAAAGGCTTTTAAAAAGCACGAAGGGGTATTGAGACTAGCTAAACTGAACATGACAACTGTTAGTAGTTACTTCATATTTAAAAAGTTTTTGAAAGAAAATAGTGTGAAAATTGTTTGTTGTTTCAGGCTCTCTATCAGCGACGAGTACTGCAGAATCTCTCAACTCCAGTTTCATATGCAACGCGGCGAATGAGGTACTGCTTTTATCATTAAACCTCATTAAACTGTCAAACACCAAGCGGTCACCGGTGACCGCAACCTATTGTTCTATAATTGTGTCTACAAAACCGGTACTCGACGAGTTAAGTTAAGTGTGTCACGATTTCCAGACTGAACCGGTTACTCACTTGCATTTATTTACTTTGTATTCACTTGTTAGTATTATAAGGCTTCTGTGTTTACAAGTGACGTACAGAGAAGAGATAAGTTTCTTGTAACGTTGTGATAGTACTAAATTATGCACCCTGAAATGATAAATGCTTATCGTCACTTTAAGTTATTCACAAACAGCAGCAGATGTTCACAGTTTTAAGTCAGATCTAACATCATGTTCTCAGGCAAATTCAATCATTCCACCGCCGTACTCGTGCGCGAACAACTACGAGGAGTGCGGCGTGGGCTGCGGACCACTGCTACGGTCCCTGTCCTCGCTGACGGAGCAGCGCGCTGCCCCGGCACCGGTCCCCCAGCGCTCCCGCACCGAACCTATGCCCTCCAGACCACGAGACCCACCCGCTGCCTTCCGGGACAACCTTATCACTTCACCTGTCCAACCCTTGGTTAGTGAGACTGCACAGTATAACTTTTGCAAAAAGCTTCTCAGTACATTCCGATACTCAAATAAGAAACAACCACGTCCCATGTCACAATTTCTTTATCTGTTCTCCATAATATTTTTATTTTTATAGTTAGTTACTCCAAGACGTTTTCACCATGGAACAGCATTAAAAATATTTCTATGTTTTCTTACATTCTCAGGACTCTACCTTCGACCTTGAATTGGAGCTTATTGACTGCGAGATGTACTGCGATGGTGGATGCAAGCCGCGACTCGGTTCATCACCTCCAACTCACCAGTCACTCGATGAAGATGACGACAACAATATGTACATGCACGAGGCTTACGGCAGCTTGCGGCAGTTCTACACTGGCAAACCTGACCCACCTGAGTCACCGCCGCAACCGACCAGCCCAACACAGACATCCAGGGATTCCACTTTACGGAGGACTAGTGACGAGAGACGTCACAGACGCCTTGAGAGCGTGAAGAAAACGCCAAGGCAACGAAAAACGAGCTTATACATGCCATTGTCAGTAGCTTACCCTGTTAGGACTTCAAGAATCTCCCCTACAACTCGGACCTCTTCTCGATCAGCTCCAGCCACGCCATGCAGCTCCCTTGTGCCCAATCTTCTCACATTCTCCCAGAGAGTGTCAGCTTCCCGACATGGATCAAGATCGTCAAAATTCGAAGAAGAGAGTGATCCACTGCTCGCAGAGCTGGAACAACGCACTGACCACAAATTTTAAAAGTCACACGAGGATACTGATTGCTTAAATATTTTTTATGAATTATCTGTAGCCAGATATTGGAATCATGATTGTGATCCCATTGATGTTATTTGAATAAGTGTATGTCATTGTTTAAGGTTTTAATATATTTTGTGTATTTTTTGCAAACGGCCTAAACAGTGACCCCGCCCGACCGCAGCCGTCATGTAACGACAACACATTCAGTAAAGTTCTCAATGTTGTGACTGTTTTACTGTGCTCATTATATCTTAGAGCCTATGCAATTATGTAGTTAGTTTAATGTTAATTATTCAATTGTAATATCGCGATTAAGAAAAGAGCTTGTTGGACCATTGTTCACTTGCCTTCTAATAAGATGTAATTATTAAAATAAATAAATAAACGGATGTTTTATTTACTATTTGTTAAAATGAAACGCACTGCAATATTGAATAAAATGACCCCCTTAACTTCCCTTATACTTATTATACCCTTTGCCCTATACTTATTATACTCTTTGAAAATGTAAATAGACAATTATACCTTAAATAACAATGAAACTTTACATAACTACCAATAATTTCAACAATTTTACACTAAACAGTCTTTCAGCCAACGACCTGTTATAGCCGAGCTTTCAAAATGAGCGAAAAATATAGTTAAATTTGTTTAAAGCATGAGCTATTAAAGATACGTTTAAAATAAAAATAAAACATAGCAAAGAAAACAATGTATCAAAAGTGATTGTTATTTGAAATTTTGGCTAGTGAATAAGTGCCAAAAGCCAGCTACTTATCAAGAAAAAAGACACTGACTTCTACTGTCAATACTGTCATAGTCAATTGTCAATGTGTTGTGACAGTAGAAGTCGATCGAAACTCACGCGAAGTGAGGTTATCTTTGTTTACAAAACAGTTATATTAAAAATACCAAGCTGTCGGCGAAAATAGATTTGGACATGAGCTTACAAACTGACTTTGGCCCCGATTCAGGGGGCAGAGTTAAAGTAAGTGCTTTCAAAAGAAGTATACTGTTAATTTTTTCTAGGAACCTTCTAGCAACACTCGAAGATGCATTTCGTTGTCGATATTGCATATTGTGATGTGATAGGATACCTCACAAAGCATTACTATACTAGTACTTCAAAATAGCCTAATACAATTGTATATTCTAAAATAAACACGAATTAACTTTTTAATGTTATGTCTTGTTAACTTGCAACTTAAGAATTAGCAATATACTTGACAAACATCTTTACATATTTCCAGGGGCTTGTGATAGTAAAACCTATAGTATACGGTAATGTAGCGCGATACTTTGGCAAAAAGCGTGAAGAAGATGGCCATACTCATCAATGGACAGTGTATGTGAAACCTTATGCTAATGAGGATATGTCCACTTACATCAAGAAGGTCCACTTTAAACTGCACGAGAGTTATGCGAACCCCAACAGAGTAGTGACTAAACAACCATATGAGCTGACCGAAACAGGTTGGGGGGAGTTCGAGATAGTTATCAAGATCTACTTTCACGATCCAAATGAACGACCTGTGAGTGCCTATTACTGATTATTTCTTCAACATTTTCAACTTAATACATTGATATATCATACCCTAAATTTGTTCCTACAAAAATAATCTCTAAGCATCAGAAATAAGATCTATAATGGAGTTAGTCGAGAGTAGTTACTGGTGATTGAGCACTTAATATTATGGAACTTTTAGCAAAATCTATTTTAAAACATCAAACTGACTAGTCACAACTACTATCAATCATATCAACATCTTGTAATAGTACACTGAGCTTTGGTTAACCTGCACTTTTTATATGAGATTAGCCAGTAAACGAGTAGACAGATAACCTGATGGTAAGCAATCAGCATCACACATGGACACCCTGACCACCAGAGGTGTTACAACAACTTCATTACTGGCCTTTTAGACATTAGGAATTTGAAGATTGTTGGGGACTCACGGATTGGAGAGGGGGGGAGGGTGGTAATTGGGACTCCGATAAACTCACCCACAGGACAAAACAAGCATTATATCACATTGGTTTTCTGTGAAGGCTTGGTGAATTACATTAAAGGTGTTTGAAAAGTCTTTGGTCTCTGACCAGTGTGTAGTATCTTTGTCAGTTCTTATGAGACTCACAGGAAGAATAAAGGTGGTAATTAATGCAGAGTAGATCTGCCTTCATCACAAAAGTTAAATAGGAAAGTTCACCAGTTCCCATCCGTATTACGGAATATCCTTTAAAATTGAAATGATTAGGAGTTAGTTCACATCTGTTTGAACTCACACTTTTTAAGTGTCTCACATTCACGTTGATCCATAAAATGGATGCAAACTGGTGGCGGCGAACAGGCTCTGCAGGACCTGCTCTATAATTATACTAAACATGTACTTATTATTTGTTATTTCAGGTAGCACTATACCATATTCTCAAGCTCTTCCAGTCGCCAGTTGCGGATGGAGCTCCTCCTGCAGTGGGTCGAGCACTGGTCAGTGAATCCTATGAAGAGATAGTCTTCCAAGAACCGACACAGCTGATGCAGCATTTGCTGAACAGTGTCAAACCCATCACTAACGGACCCTGGACTCATGACACTGATTGTAAGAAAGTTTCCAATAATAAGTGCTAATTTGTTATGTCGTCGTGGTTTAAGACGCCCGCTTCTCAACCACTAGGGTGCTGGTTTGAAACCTACCAAGGACAAGTACCCATGTGACTTTTTCCGACTTATGTTATGTACTTTCTAAGATAATTTAGACAGTGAAGGATAATATTTGTGAAGAAACCTGGGCTTGTAAATTCTAATTTTAGTTTGAAATCGTCAACCCCCATTGAAGACATTGAAGAAGTATGGTAATGAATGCTCAAAACTATCTCCATGTGAGCAGAGGCCTTTGGTCTGCAGTGGCTACTTATAGGCTGTTGATGTGTGACCTGTGCTAATTAGTTTAACCGTCTGCAGCTGACATGTAGTCCCACAGACACCGCGAAATACAAAATCACGTGTTATACCGTCATTTTTCAAATACGAGCATCACTGCCGCGAGTACCTTACTGTATAGTGCTCGCTATACTTTAATTCTACAAAAATATTTGCTGTTGAAATGGTGTCTGGTATAATATACACCTCAGTTGAATTGTAACAATTTAACCACGTCAGTTGCAGAGGGTTAAAACCTAGTTTTGATTACACATGGTTCACGTTTGCCTCGTTGTTGGCCGAGTGGTTGCAAGTGCGACTGCCGGGCAAGGGGTCTCAGATTTAATTCCCGGGTCCGGCAATATACTACTGGGTTTTAAAAAAATTCTCAGTGTAGTAGCATGGAGCCTGGAATTGTGCCCGGTATATGGCAATAGGCTCACCCCCTATTACATGGGACTTGTTACATAAATAGTGAAAAGTGGGTGTTAAATTGTACAGTAGCATAATGTGCACCTCTGCTTACCCCTTCGGGAATAAAAGGCGTCATGTTATGTTATGTGGTTCACGTTTAGCATAGTGGATAACTAGCTGCTGCCCAATATGTTGTAGTTTTTGCATAGAAAGATATTTACTTTAGTTATATTCTCTAGACGTTGATGTTTGTGTTCTGAGTGTGATATATACCTGAGATAATCCTAGAATAGAATAATAAAAGTTAGTCCAGAACCAGTACCAGATTGAGTTCCTTTTTTAATAATTAAAATCATAGTAATCAAGTTTTTAACTCGTCGAGTACCCAGTGCCGGATTAAGCCAGCGCGGGGCCTGTAGCAAATTCTGTCAAGGGGCCCTTGGTTTGCTATCGGTTCTCATTTGGGCATTGACTAAAATTGGTGCCTTTCTTTTTTCTGGCGGCAGTCGATCATTTATGGAAAATATTGTCTAGAATAACATTACAAACGAAATTGTCTATGGGCTCATGTATGGAAATGTCTCTGGACTGAGTTATGAGCGTTGAAAGGAGCTGAAGTCAAATATTTTACTTTGGTTTCTTTATTCAAATTATTCATATTTTTGTCACAATTCCCAACTTTAAATTGCGCGCAACTGTATGTCGGGCACAGGAACACCATATGACACCACAATATATTCGTATTGCCAGGCACTAATTTTTATTACCTATTTTCTCTCAGTCAATAACTTGTGGGATGCTTCTAGGAGTTATGTCATGAAGCTTCATGAGCCTCAGCTATGTTACCAGTGGTGGGTTGAGTGGTGGTAGCCGTGCGAACATCTAATAAAGTATATTTTGTTTTGCCATTGACTCCTGGTGGGAGACTCATCTACTTTCTAGTTCGCATAATCTTTTGAAGGAAGGAAACCGTCGACTTTGTAAAGTGATATACGTCAGATGAGCGTATAATTTTTTTCATATAATGTGATCAGTCGAAATATAATCCATCACTTTGTGACTGAATGACGATATCTTTGTACAGAATCTTATGCTAACTGTAGATTAGAGTGTTAACTGTAGTTAAATTAGTGACTAATCACGAGTAAGTCGGGAGAAGTAGACAAAAAATATTTTTTCGTGTTTTGACGATTGTCACTACTCAATTCTTTACCGACGCCGCAGCTGACAAACATAGCATTTCGTGATAGGGCTCAGTAAAGTATTTTGCGGGTTTTCGACTGAGAGGATATTGAAACTTACATGAAAACCTGTCATAGGCCATAAACCGTATACAAAGGTATAAAGTGAACACGCTAGCGCAAGCATCGATATGAGATCCATGGAGCACTTACAAGCTGACGAACCTCAAATTGCATTACGGTTGAATGAGGCACAACAACAACAAAAACCTACATTCTATCCGCAAAACACGGAACAACACGTCAAAAATATTGTTATTCTTGGCGGTATGCAATGCAGGGGCTTATCATCGCAATTAATTCGATCCAGAATAAATAACAAATATGAGAAATACAACATAGTAGGACATATATATCCTGGAGCACCAATAGAGAAGCTATCTAACATCAGCGAGACTCTCCATCTCAGTCATGAAGATAAGTTGATCCTCTGTATAGGGGAAGAAGATACGGATCCACAAAAAGTAGGCCATGAGCTATATCATATAATCAAAAACACAAAAGCATCGGTCATAACACTTTCAGTGAGTAAAAGTAGACATCTTAACGAAGTAATGCTTAACACTTTAATTCGCAGTGTGTCCAATAAGTTTCGGAAATGCCAATTTATAAATTCAGATATGTATAACAATAATTTTAACCATGTAATGAACATTTGTTATAGGATAAATCTTGTCATAGATTCGGTTGATTATAGCGCTAGGTTTATTCCGCCAAAAAAGTCAATTTCTCCTGGTATATATAGTGCATCTGGTACATATTGTTATAATAACAGCAATCATGAACCTAACCCTAGATATATAAAAACCAAAAGAATTATACAAAAAACCATACCTGAATACTTCTCTAAAGCAAAAAACTCAAACAGAAGAAATAATACTTCTGAATTATCCATAGATACAAAATTTGAAACACAAAAAAATTTTTTTCGTTTATAATAGTATCTACATAATGCACCAAAACATAGCGGGTCTAATTAGTAAATCCGATATGTTAACCGTGCAACTAAATGAGCTTGATGATTCAAATAAACCAGTTGATGTTATATGTATCTCGGAACATAATATGATATTTGATGACCAAAACCTGCTTACGCTACCCAACTATAAATTAGCCGATTGTTTCTATAGGGACAAAAGAAAGGGTGGTACGTGTATAATAGTTAAAAATATTCACGATTATGAAAAATTAAATGAAGTCAAACAATTTTCAAAACCAAATATATTCGAATTTTGCGGTATAAAATTAATACAACATGACGTGATTGTTGTTTGTGTGTACAGGGTCCCTAAGAACCAACATAAACTTCTCTATTTAGAACTTTTCTTTGAAACGCTGGATAACTTATTGTATCATATTAATAGCGGGAAAAAGATCAAAACTACGATACTTTGCGGAGACTACAACATAAACCTATTAAATAATGATCTGAGTACTAAAAAATTCTTAAATATAATTGCAGGATATAATTTAAAGGTACTAGTTAAGTCACCCACTCGCCTATCTAGCGGCACATGTATTGATAATATATTCCATAATGATCGTGGTAATATTGGTGAAGTAATAGAAACTGCTCTTTCAGATCATACCGCACAGATACTAAGATGTAATGTAAACAAAACGTGTGTTATACATTCTTGGAAAACAACAGTAAGGGATTATTCATCGGACTTGATAGCGAAATTTGTAGGGTGCATAAAGAGCCTTACATTTAGTGATGTTTACGAACAAAATGATCCGAACCTAGCATACGAAGCCTTGCTAAATTTGTTCAAGCTATTTTATGATCTTTGTTTTCCCACCAAACTTATAAATAAGACCTTAAATAAAAAACAAAAGTGGTTATCTCGAGGTATCAAAGCCTGTAGCAAAATGAAAAGCAAACTGTTGTGGGAACACCGTAAAGCAAAAAACACCGCAAGCAAGGCTAGGTACGTTGCATATGCAGTTCGATACAAAAAAATTATACATCTTACAAAGCTCGCGCAAAATAATTATTTTATTCATAATGCTAAAAGTAAAAGTAAAGCCACTTGGTCCGTTATCAATAACAATAAAGTGGAATTTCCTCGTGAACCAATAACTAAAGTTATTCATAATGGTGTAGAAATAACGGACACCATAAATATTTGCAACGTGTTCAACGATTTTTATATAGACCGTCTTAGTATGGGTAATAAAGGGCAAGCCCCACCAATTGAACGTATTTACGATACACTTTTTCTTAATCCAAGTACGCCAAATGAAGTTGCAATTATTATACAATCCCTAAAGAATACTAAAAGTACAGGAAATGACGGCCTGGCAACAAACATAATTAAAAAAGTTCACACATATATCAGTTATCCATTATCATACATAATAAATTTATGTTTTGAAACAGGAACCTTCCCGGATGAACTGAAAACTTCAATTATAAAACCATTATATAAAAAAGGAGATAAAGAAGAAGTCAAAAACTATCGTCCGGTAGCATTGATACCAATTTTTTCCAAAATCATTGAAAAATCCATTCATTCGCGACTATATAATTTCTTCGAAAAGAAGAACATATTGGTAGATGAGCAAAAAGGTTTCAGGAAGAACAAATCTATCAATCTGGCAATATATGATTTTCTCAAAATAATTATGAATTGTGTTGACAATTCATAATTATTTTGAGAAAATCATATACCTATTTGCGCTCTATATATTGACATGACCAGGGCATTTGATTATGTCGATCATAATATATTAATAGAAAAATTGGAAAAGTACGGGGTACGCGGAAAGGGGTTGGAACTATTGGCATCTTACTTAAATAACCGGCAACAATACACTGAAATAGTAAATATTGACATAAAAGCCAAAAAAGAAATTAAATACTGTTCTCAATCAAGAAAGATTAAGTACGGGGTTCCACAAGGAAGTGTACTAGGGCCTTTGTTATTTTTAATTTACATTAATGACCTTCCAAAACACCTTAGTCACCCAACTGTACTGTTTGCTGATGATAGCACGATAATTATTAAGTCAGATAAATCTTACAATTATGAACAAGAAGTAAACAGTATTCTAAAACAGACAATAACGTGGTTAGAATCTAATAATTTACATATAAATCTAGGAAAAACATATTTAATGCATTTCTATCAGCGTCAACCACAACTAAATATTAATTACAATGGCTCGACGATTACAGAAGTGAATACTACCAGATTCTTGGGTTTAGTGATCGATAGCAATTTAACTTGGAAACCGCATATCGAATCGGTGTGTAAGAAAATAAACAGTTTTGCATATGCTCTTTATAAATTATCACGTTCAGCTAACCAGGAGACAGTGATCACCGCTTATCATAGTTACGTGGAATCTATACTAAGGTATGGGCTGATTTTTTGGGGTAACTCCACCGATAAAAATGACGTATTTATAGCACAAAAAAGATGTGTACGCGCTATACGTGGCCTACGTCCTAGGGACAGTTGTAAGCCACATTTCCAAGACTTAAAACTGTTAACGTTTCCATGTTTATTTATTTACGAAGTAGCCACCTTCGTTAAATGTAACAGATGTCTATTTGAATTAAAGCCCCCACGCGATTCCAGGCTGAGGCAAAAGGATACTGGTGACCTTCAAGTAGTACACGGTAATACAGCGCTTTTTAGTAAGAGTATATTCAGGGTTGCTGCACAAATATATAATAAATTACCTAAGGAAATCAAAGCACTAGACTTACCTCTTTTCAAAAAAAACCTAAGGCAGTTTTTAATAACTAAATGTTATTATAATTTAACCGAATTTATGATTGATGACAGAGGAAATTTATAATGTTAACAATGAAGATTTTTATTGTTTCCGTAAGTTAATGTAAACCTAGTCATTTAGTTACTTCAATGTTATTATAGTTTAATTGAGTATACGGCTGATAGAGTAAATTTTCAACACAAATAATAGTTTTATTAAAACTTGATGTTAATATTAATTTAGTTGTAATTAGGTGTATTATGTTATGTTCCATAATGTAGACAGGGAAGATTATTGTCTGTAAACACACTAGATTAAGAACATACTATAAAAATTTTGTATGTCTGTACAGACACAATGTAGCGAACTACTATAATATTATCTATCATCTATTGTAACATACCTACATTGACGAAATAAACAATATTTGTATTTGTATTTGTAGCCAAGCAAGCGAAATGTTTTTTTTTTTACTTGAGCAGTGGCCAGTTAATGTTTGACTCTGTTATGATTCCGTGGCCTTATAAAAAAAGATAAAGAAGTCCACTATAAGCTTTACTATATTCCTTGAAATTGTTTATAAACATGTATTACAAAATATTTCTGACAAGTAAATGAAGAAATACGCGTTGTGTACGATCAACATCGACAAAATAATAGGAATAATATAGCACTATTTTCACATCTTTGAAATGATTTAACTCGGTTTGGTCTGTGTTTTTGATATAAGACCCCATAAATTTTTTTGTTTGTAATGTTATTCTGCATCCGTTTTTACACATCCAATAAACTGCCGCGAAAAAATAAAAAGGCACCACGCTCCATACAAATTTGGTCATTGTTATTTAGGATATTACATAAAACAAAACTGTTACACATACAAACTTTTCTGGATTTGTTATGGGCAAATTTAGCGATTACACTTTCAATATTGACTTCTTTAAGCAAGTCATGCTCTAAATTAAGTAAAATCGCGGGTTACTCACGTGAATATACTGAGAAAAGCTCTACTAGTTTCGAACCACAGAGGGGTTCTTCCTCATGAGCAGCGTGCGCGGTCGCGGCGACGTCGCGCAGCTCACTGTATATTCACGTGAGTAACCCGCGATTTTACTTAATTTAGTATGTCTCACGATAGTTATTATAAAAACAAGTCATGCTCTATATTCAACATTGTGCTTGGCCCATAGTCTTCCTTAATTCATTTTTAACTCGTTTAAATCGGCCTTGGTTCGCCCGCCAATGGCACCAACCAAGCGCACAAATACTAACTGTCCTTTTCTTACACATACAAAATACCGACTATTTGTCTTTTTTAGTTTATTTCGTTAAGAAAAAAATCAAATTACTTGTAGGTTGATAGTAGTTTTGTAAACAAACATTTTCTTCATAAGTCTTGCTGTTGAAGTGGTGTAATTGCGAAATACCTATTTGAGCGCGGGGCCCTCCAATACGCGGGGCCCGTAGCATTTGCTACTCTTGCTACGTGGCTAATCCGGCACTGCGAGTACCGTCATTATAGACACAATTATAGAACAATAGGTTGCGGTCACCGGTGACCGCTTGGTGTTTGACAGTTTAAACCAATCACTAAACTAATCAGTATAATTATTCTTGTTTCAGTTGAAGAAAAGAAAGAAAAGACATTACAAAAGATAATAGCTGCCCAAACTAAAGTCCGGAGTGAAATATCAGAACTAAAGGAGAAGTTACATTTAGCTAAGGAAACCATTAATAAATTCAAAGACGAAATTGCGAAACTACAGAATAGCAGTGGAGGTGGAATGTTGACCGGTGTATAGCCTACTTTATAAGACAGTATTTATTATTCAACAAATGACTTACTGAACTATTTTTATTTGCATAATTTCGGATCTTCATGTACATGGATCTAATTATGCCACATTATTATATACTTGAAACAAATATAAATGATTATATCACCGCTATTAATTGACCATGAAAAAAGAGATACATATAAGTTAGCTGTGTCTACGTGTCTAGAGTACGCTAGAATACTTACATACATTCGAGTCAGCCGTGTCATCTAGAGTACACCAGAATACATAAGTACATTCATCTGAAACTAAATAAAATTATGTGCTAACATCAATTTTAAATTGGAAAAAACGGTGCAAAGGAAAAGAAAAAATATAATTGTGGCTTTAGAATGAATTGTATCTAGATATTCATCCATGTTGATATTGAAATAAGTAAATTAAACTTATTTCATATTAAAAAAGGCTGATTCATTTAAAGAATGATTCATTATTATTGAAGATCGATTCGTCTGTTTAGTTGTAAGTAGTTTTAATTCGTTAGCGATAAATTTTTATATGTAATTAAATATAATGATAAATGAACTTAAAATGGCTATTTAATTTACTCCTGTGGGTAGTACCATTTTTAACATAAGTGCACTCAGGGCACCTCGCCCCGCGCCCCCATGCTCCCCCCGAGCATGGGGGCGCGGGGCGAGGGGGCCCCGAAGGACCGAAAATTTCTACGACGGACCGCTACACGTTGCGCGGCAACAGACTGCCCCGCTACGTGTAGCGGGTTCGAGTCCCGCATGGAGCAAATAATTGTTTGATCCATAAATTGTGGTTTCGGGTCTGGGTGTCGAGGTATTCCTCGTAGCGCTCCCGTTTTGAAGCGCGCCCATCTAAGCGCTCCCGTTTTATTCCTCTAAGCGCTCCCGAAAGGAGCGCTTTGAGGAACGATTAAAAATGTTAAAACTTATTTTCTCGAAGCGCTCCCATGATTAACTTTCGGATAGAGATGGGACTTTACTAATTGAAAGCGCTTCTTTTGGGAGCGCTTAGAGGAATAAAACGGGAGCGCTTAGATGGGCGTGCTTCAAAACGGGAGCGCTACGAGGAATACCTCTGGGTGTCATGTGTATGTGAACATGTATGTTTGTAAATGCACCCACGATAGAGGATAAAGACCTAGTGTTGTGCAACGTTAAAAAAAATATTCCACAAGGGCCATTCCCTGCGTAGTCTAAGACGGCTCAGCTCAGCCTGTGGATGCTTTTTCATAGAGAAAGTTATGCTGTTGAATTTTAGTACATAGGAAGTAAATACATAGAAAATTCAATATACCCCTGACGTTGAATTACGAACAAAGGTCCAACCATACAACTCTATCATAAAAATAGTAGGTAATTCATTTACTATGTATAGCGTCATATTTTTAGCCAGAAACAATCTAATATTTGTCGTACGCTATCGATCGAAGGCACACACGGAAACAATGATATTAAATATTTGTCAAGCTATCTATTATTTTATGTGTGATGTAAGTTGCGTAACGATGGGAAACTATTGTCGAAGTAGGTAGGTACTTACCTCCCTATTTCGATACAAAAGATTAATCAAATTACTTAATTAAGTTACCGAGTTAGGTACTTACCTAGCAGCTCTTGTCAACTCTTGCCCGTGTTCCTGTGTGATAAAACGTGTGTAAGCAAGAACATAAAAACTACTCAATTTATATTTTACTTCAGTAATCACAAAATGCATGCGTTCAAAAGTTGGCAGAAACTTTGGAAAGACTAAAGTAATCATTGTCCCATAATTTGGACAGAGGGAGTTACAATATTATAGAGTATATAAGTAAAAAAATGTTATAATATTATGTAAAAAAAATATTTACGTTTCTTAAGGATACGCTACGCTACTGCCTGGAACGCAGATCCACGCGAGACAGTGTATTTTCTATTGTGTCTTATATATTGTATTTTATATTGTGTCAAGAGGTTAATAGGCGACGCAATTTCCATAACATACCTAGGCACTAGGCAGTTGCCTACTGTTCTAACTATGGGTACCTACACAGACAATATGTCCTAACCTTCGGAGCTGTGCACGACCTAGCGGGTTACCGGGGCTTTGGCTCAACGCATGAATAGAAACCGGTGTAGTTTTTATTCAGGAAGAGTCTGACACTTCCTCTCGGTTCACCCAAGGCGGGAGAAGGCATTTGATGATGTTGCCCCTTTAATAAAAAAGTATGTAAGGCCTATTATTTACCTATCTATCAATATTAGGTTACCTATAGTCATATATCATCACGCCTGTTATTCCCGAGGGTAGGTACAGGTGCACATTATGGCACTTAATGCCACTACAATGTAACACCCACTTTTCACTATTTGTGTTTTGAGTCCCATGTAATAGGGGATGAGCTTATTGCCATATACCGGGCACAATTCCAGACTCCGTGCTACTACTGAGGTTTTTTTTAAAAACCCAATGATACTTTACCCGATCCGGGAATCGAACCGAAACCCCTTGCCCGGTGTATGCACTTGTCGCACTTGCGACTTCTCGGCCAATGAGGCAGTCCCTATATAGTCAAGGCAATTATTCTTCAACCATAACATTCAAAACTCAATGTTAGTCAGTCGCATTTAGCGTGGGAGTATTGCACTACAGCGATATATCACTCTATCTACTATATCTATGGTACGTTTATACTTGATTATTTGAAATGACTGTGAAGTTTATGGTAAATGGACAAATTGACCTTTAGTATTTTAGTCATAATGTTCTTGGGAATAAAATTGTGAAATAAAAATAATAGTGGCTGTAGCTTGATAAACACTTTAAGATAGAAAAAATTACATGACGTTTAGGTATACATACATAACATCACGCCTTTTATCCCCGAAGGGGTAGGCAGAGGTGCACATTCTACCACAGTACAATGTAACACCCACTTTTCACTAGTTGTTATGAGTCCCATGTAATAGGGGGTAAGCCTATTGCCATATACCGGGCACATTTCCAGACTCCGTGCTACTACTGAGAATTTTAAAAACCCAGTAATACTTTGCCCGACCCGGGAATCGAACCCGAAACCGAGACGTTTAGGTATGTACCTACCATTTTGGTTCTTATGCGCTAGGAAACAAGTAGATCCTAATATCAGTAGATATAGGTACCTATCAGATAATTGAATTCGTACCTACCTAACTAAACCTATCCATAAAACTAACTATGCAATGGAACGCAGCGGAAATGTGTAAAAAAAACCACAAAGAGCCATTTAAAACTCGCCAATTTCATAAACTTATCGATTTCACACCTATAATAATATAATTTATTGTAAAGGGTACATTGAACTTTAATGACAAAGGAATTCGCTACGATTAGTGCAAACGCTAACTGGGCCACGCAAACAGCAAAATAGATGAAAACCATTCACCATGCAGACAATGGTTTCTGTCCATTTTGCGTTGTGTTTATAAAATGGCGAAAACTTGTCACCTCATTTCACCATAATTCGATCGAGAGCACGAACTGACCTGTGACATACCTCACACAAAAATAGGATGTGTACCTAATCTAGTACATATACCTTATTAGGTACCTACGTACGAATTTTTGAACACCACTTCAGCATTCTTGAGTTTGGTAACTTACCCTATACAGTACAAATGCCATTAAAAATAGGCATTACCAAGTAGGAATCCCCAATAATCCTCAAATTCCTAATCCCCAAAAGGCCGGTAACGAACTTGTAACACCTATTGTGTTTCGGGTGTCCTTGGGCAATGCCGATTGCTTATCATCATCAGGTGCATCAGCATGAAGTACTTACTACCCGTCATATCAACAGCCGGTGACAACCCATTACGGATACGGAACTATAAGCTTCTTCCACATTATGAGGGTTTGCCATTATTTCCATACTAGACAGACAGAACATCACGATCACATTTAAGTATTCAATCTGTGCAATGATAAATTCATTGCAGCAAATCATTATTTAACAACTTTACTATAATTCAGAACTGTAAGCACTATTTAGGTCCTAAATTTTAGCAGCTAACTACCTATTTTAGTTTAGTACATGTACACAGATATTAAATGGCGTGATTCCGAAACAATAGATAAATGCATTGCATGTCCATAGTGCACGCGAGTTCTGTCGAACGGACCTCTCTTTGCATAACCTAGATTTGAACGTTTAACGAACCAATTAACAGTAGAAATAAACTATTGTAAATATTTTTATTGTTGTATCATTTATTTTTTTTAAATAATTGTTCCTTAAGAGTATTGAATACGTGCTACGTTGCGCAGTAGCCAGTTGTCCCTCCACCACTGCGACGAACAAGCCGTTAAATCAAAGGCATGTGCTTATGTTGTGTGTATTTATCGTGTATAATACATAGTACGTAAGTTCACACCCATCTCTCGTGGAGGTGATAAGCATACATTACAGAACGCCCCTTAGTACGATTCTTATTGTAGGTACTTCTTTAGCGTCCATCACATTCATGCATCGTTAAAAGTAGATGCTGTGAAATGACCTGCCACCGGCGGTATTTCCGAACCAACTTTCAAGAAAAGCGCGTATTCCTTCATATATATCTGACAACGCACTTGTAAATCATCTGTTGCGGGTTGCGGGTGTCCTAGAGTGGCTCGGACCGTATACCATCAGGTGATTAATCGTCTGCCTATTTGCTCAATATTTCATAAAAAAGTACTCCGTCATATTTGATACATGAACTTTGATATTCTGAAACCTTGAGTCAGGTCAGCGGATATAATCGCTATATTGCTCGATATTCTGAAGGTTTAGTCTTCAGACTAAACTTTAGATATATCGGACCTTCAGCTGTGCAGCTATTGATCTGAAACCTTCACATTTGAAAATTCATTTTAATTTCACTGAATGTAGCCTTCATTTTGTACTGAATATTAATTTGTGATTCAATGGAAATAACAAAAATATTGGGTATAGAAAATGACTACCTGTTGGCGACAACTGAACATGAAACATTTTTGCCAACGATTTTTCAGAAATTAGTCATTGACAAAAAGTTGTTTCTGGCTCTTCACTACATAGTATAAAACAAAGTCGCTATCCGCCGTCTGTCTGTCCCTATGTATGCTTAGATCTTTAAAACTGCGCAACGGATTTTGATGCGGTTTTTTAATAGATAAAGTGATTCTTAACACGTTAACCGTCGCGTAGGTAAAAAAGTAGGTTTTGCCTTCAGCAGTTTTCTGTCGGCAGTCAAAGGCTTAAGGAAGGTTTATATGTATAATACATGCATATTGCACCCGTGCGAAGATGGGGCGGGTCGCTAGTATATAATAAATTTGAAAATAAATGCAATATACAGAAATCACCAAACCAAAAACCCGATATCTAGCTGTCGCATTTACGATTATACTGGACCAATATATGATATGACCTCGAAGCCGCGGAAGACTTAACGGGTTGCCGGGACTAGCTCGAAGTGCAGGAGTAGGAACGAGGTCGGATGGATGATATTCTCCCCTCAAAAAAAAAATAAACATACATCATAACAGCCTATAAGAGCCCACTGCTGAGCAAAGCCTCTTCTCATACAGAGAAGGTTTGAGCATTAATCGCCACGCTTGCTCAATGCGAGTTGGCGATTTCAAACTTATAATTAGAACTTATAACTCCAGAATTCCTCACGATGTTTTTCCTTCACCGTTTGTCAGCGGTGTCTAAATAATCTTAGAAAGTACATATAACTCGGAAAAAGTCACATTGGTACTTGCCGTTGGTTGGTTTCGAACCCGCACCCGCATGCATGAGAAGCGGGCGTCTTAAATCTCTGAGCCACCACGACTCTGGGATATACATACGTATAGATATTTATAAATCCGAAATTAGATAACTTTATCTGCCGCCAAACGGCAGTAACAAGGTGTAATGTTGTATGTAATACTTATCACCCGCATGTTTCGATGTAACTGTGAGTAATGTGACCAACTTTACATGAAAGGACCGCGCGTTCGAGGCCGTGCCGAGGACATTCTGATTGCACAGATAATGGATTTTATTCAATTACCTACATATTTAGCACATGATTTTTTAATTTCCACACATTAAATGATTGGACAATGACACAGTACTTCCAATTGCAAGTGTACGTAATAATATGTGGGCACTATGTTTGAAACAATCATTCATATCTTTTTGGGTGATTCTCCAAAAAAAAAACCAAAAAATTAACGGCGTCATTATCCTTAAACAATTCAGTCAGTTAACAATTCTGCTGATTAAAATACAAAGTTTAGTTTCATTAAATTGAGCCATGTCACTGCTCTCACCCAATGCAATAAAAAACAGATGCTAATAAGTTACCGCGATGCTTAACAACGCGGGAGGATAATGATTTGTTAAATAAAAGTTAAAGTTTTTTGAAGAAACACCCTTTTATTTTATTTCAGGAATTGATTCCGGAGTCCCATTAAATTTTGACGTTGTATTGTCGTTACATTGTTCTCACATATACAACATTTAACGTAATTAACGCATTAATTTAAAAGTCTTATTGCTTTGACTTACGGTCCATTTCGATTTGTTTTAACAATACAGGGTTAATATGACAATAATTTCCGTAGTTATAATTATTTTTGGGATAGAAAATCACACTAAAAATTATATAAATCGATTCAGTTAACGATTCTGAACAAACTATTTTCAGGATGTGCGTTATTTAAGTTACATTATATACATTAGGTAAAAAGGATCAGATAATGTATCAATGAGACTGTAAAAAAACAATTATTTAGAAGAGTAACGATGGTGTTTCTTGCTCGTTCTTCTCCATTCGAAGCTACACTTTGGAACGAGCGCCTAGCTTCACTGATAGGACGGACAATTCAATTTATGATGTTTCAAAGTGGCTAATTAAGGATTAATTGATATTAATGCTTTGACTTTGACTTTGACACACTAATTTCATTTCATTCACGTAACACAATAATATTCGCTTTTGTCTACGAAAGTGTGCTACGCGCTACGTCAGCTACTACGCGGCTACGGAATATGTTGCGCGGCTACAATAATTCTGCTACAACTCGTAGCGTGCTATCCGTGGCTACGTTTGCAAAATATTACAAAAAAAATCATTAATTCCGAGTCTGTATTTGTTTTAAAGTTTGTGTTATTTATACTATGTGTATTTGAAGTAAATAAAAGTAAGTAAATTGGTATCAAAGTTCCTAAAGTGAAAACAGCATATGTTTACGCTTCTCGATAGTCAAATTCTAATACTTTTATACATTAACATTACGGCCACCATGTTTGTTTGTAAGTACCTATATACATTCATATCGAAATCCGTCATAGAAACCTTCAACTAAAAATAATTTTAATCGAAGCGATATTGCTATTAAAATCTTGACGTTCGCTTTCTAATCGATCCTTTTCCATTTGAAAAATAACCACAGAATGTATGAAACATTTGCTGGAAATATGATTCAGCAACTAAATTACCCTATAACACGTCCGACTGTTTGTTGAACCCACACTGTTGGACGTAACATGACATACAACGCGGTTTTTGTTTACACAAACTCAATCGGGTTTGTTAGAATTTCCTCAATGGATGTAGAAGTACAGCCAACTTTCGCGCTGTATAAAACGTTCATTAAGAACTCGTGGAAAAATCACGCGAGCCCACTTGTTGACAAACTCGTTCAAGGTCACGACATTGAATCTACAGTGTACACATGCCCTTTCCCACACATCTATTACTAATGACTCAAAGATAAGAAAATTACTCCGTCAAGAAAAAACCACCATTAAAAAGTTCGACACACTTTAATAAAATACCAAGACAACGGACACATCACCAACACTTGAGCAATATCAATATCTTCGTATACATCCAACGTTAACAAAAATAAACAAATATTACATACTTATTATAACATGTTAACACTTAGAATGTTTAGCCAACGAATGTTCATTAATCCAACGATTACACTCTCTTAATCTAAGTAGGTACGTGTTAGAACCAACTGTTCTCCTTTTTCATCTTATCCCTGTGCCGCCCTTTCATCTCTAGGCTCTGGAATATCTCTGACAACTTATCCAGCTTGTGTGCCGGGCTCTGAGGCAACTCCTGCAGCTTGCAGACTGTTTTATCCCCCTCCACCCTACACACCTGATACGTCTGTCTCTCTCTCAAACACAACAGCTTCCCTGTCTCCGGCATCGTCGACAACTTGGCCACTTGCAGCGCTGCCTTCTTGAACCTCGTCTTTGGAGAAGCTTTTATCTTCTCCTCGTTAACTGTGCTTTCAGAATTTGGCGCCGGCTGGACCAACGGACTCGTCTTAGTTATTGATATGTCATCTTTACTCACTTTAGCGTTCGCTGCTGCAGTCACGTACATCGGTTCTATGACATCGTATGTGTTTTCTCTGAGTAACTGTTGCGGCCTCCTGACATCTAGCTGGCCCAAGGAACTCTTCCTTGCGAATCCATGAATCCGCAACGGTGTGAGAGGCTTGAGCACATCTCGGATTTTGACCGACCGATCCAACGAACTGGAGTCATTTTTATTCAAGTCAAACACGATCACTTTCGTCTTGGACTTCTCCAATTTCTTACCGATGGCTGGTAGAGGATGGAAGGGGGATAAGGTTGGTTTGATTTGGATGTCGTTGTCGAGCATCCTCAGCTGTGCTGTCTTGTTCTTCCGCGTGAGGAGTTTCCGCGGCGCGTAAATAGTAGTTAGCGCGCGCGTTTTGTGCGGGTCGAGTGGCGCGAGTGGACCGGGCAGCATGGGGCGTGCGGAGGCGCGCGAGCCTGCCCGCCGACAGCCGGGCCCGACCTTGGCTGACGTCGCCCCTCCCCGTCAATCGAACGCTCACGCGCGCTGCCCTACGCTTGACCACGTGACCACCCCGCTGCAAGAACGCACCGCGCATGAAAGAATCCACGACTGTGTAACCTTTCCCTACAGAAGCCGTGACTCCTGCTTTTCCTGGATATTATTGAAAAAATATTTTCAAGTATTTGCAATTTCATGACAAATTCTCACAGTATTTGTCTTAAATCAATTGTCACATTTGACAAGAATCGCGTATGGGAAGCTGCCAGTATTGGACCTTTAATTTAGGCATGGCATAATCCTCCTTGTTAGACTTACTTCGTAACTTGGGTTCAGCAGGCTCAGCAACCAAAGTTCGAAAACAAAAACCATTTTATCGATAAATATCAATAAGTCGCAATACCCACCTAACCTGCCTCGACTCCGGAATTCCAATTCAACAAAGTTATTTCGATATTGTAACACTTTTGTTAGATTACAACAAAACATACGACAAATGGCAACTAAAAGGAATTGCGTCGGTATTGTATGACCAAAATAGAATATACCATCACGGCTACTTTCCATAGTGTAACATATATGCTTATATAATAATATTCATTAATTTGTAAATGACCATAAAAATACTTCTAAAATTATTAATACAAAAAAACAACTCTCCTGTTCCGTTCCGAAAGGATCATCTCCAAACAACAACATGAACCGTCATCATCATACAATCTCCAATAGCTACCAGATCACCCGATTAGAAGCGACATGCATCTATCTGTTATTATTCAAAGTAAAATTTACTTAACGCATTTCGATATTAAAAAAAAACATAATATAGGTATATTATGTTTTTTTTTAATATCGAAATGCGTGAGAAAATGGGGAAGTAATAGGTAGGTTAGGTAGGTACCTAACCTACCTATTACTTCCCCATTTTCTCCAACTTAGAACATCGATTTCAAACGTTCATCAGAATCATTAAGCTTAAATAATAGTTATTTCAAGTAAAGTATATGTATAATATGACTATATACCTGTCATGGCATATTATCGTCACGCTGTGGACCCTGGTCATTACTCCTCAGTAATGACCATTATTACCACCATCGATCCAAAATGACCTTGGAATGGACGAATCGGAAAAAATATTATTTTGTCACCTACCATGCGACGGACGGACACAGAGTACATTCAGTAATTGATTGGTATCGATTTGTTATGAATAGGGAATAAGTAACTTTGTACTTTGTGGTATAGGTAATTAAGTCTTTTTCAAGCTAATATTTTTTTAATTGGTTACCATTACAACCATTATTATTATTATTATTTATTTATTTATTTACACACATACAACATAAAGGACAACACATACATAAAATTAAAGTACAAAGGTACCACCTATTCCTATTGGAATTTCTTCCTGTGGACCTGGAGCAGGAAAAGTAATAATAATACCTCTATAATGACACAGTGTGTAGTAACAAATAGAAAATTGGGATAGGAAACAGACTTAAAACTAACAGATAAATAACCAAACAACTACATACAATATATAAATAAATACATACAAAATATAAACTATACATATAAATGAAAAAATTTACATATCAGGAGGAAAGGTAGTGTTCTCTCACTCGTTTTTTAAAGATAGCGATAGACTCAGCGTCCCGAATGTTAGGCGGGTGCGCATTCCACAGCCTCACTGCATGAACGGAAAAGGAGTAGGAATAGAAATCGGTATTATGGGGTTCGATTTTAAGATTAGATTTAAGGTGTGAACGAGATAGGACTTCAGGAGGACGAACCAAGGAGAAACGGTCCCGAAGGTAAGCAGGATAGGCAGGGTTGAAGAGGATGTTATATAGGAAGCATAAAATGCGAGTGTTCCTGCGAAGCATCTTTGTAACCTACCTCCTTTTTTAAGAGGTGGAAATCATCGAATGTCTTCTTACGCCCGGGTGAGGCGGGAGGGAGTGTCAGACTCTTACTGACTAAAACCACCCCGTTCGTACTCCTGCACTACGAGCCGGAGTCCCGGTAATCTTTTACCTTCTTAGCGGCATACTTACCCCTTGGAGATTAATAGACGTGATTATAATTATATATAATGTACATAGGTATGTAATTATACAGTAGACATTTTCTTGTCAGTGATCAGTTTAGTATAATTAATTCAATTTTCCGATTATTTTTTATGGAACAGAACAGCAAACGAGAAGACGGATCACCTACACCAAACACCCGCAACGTCAGAGGAACGTTAAGGTCATCACAATGGGCTCGCTGCCATCGCAGCGGTAAGTCCCCTCTTTGAGGAGTGGCTTGAGAGACGCTACGGCGTCCTCACCTACCGCCTGACGCAGGTCCTCACCGGACATGGAAGTTTCGGGAGGTACCTGTGTCTGATGGGGCGGGAGGAAACGCCCGGGTGTCATCACTGCGAGGACCGCCCTGAGGACACGGTGGAACACACGGTGGGAGAATGCCCTTCGTGGGCTGAGCACCGCCGTGTCCTCAGGGAAGTGATCGGCGATGGCGACCTCTCGCGTCCGGGCCTAGTGCAGGCCATGATGCGGAGCGAGGGGGACTGGGATGCCGTCTCCTCCTTTTGCGAAGCAGTCATGCTAGCTAAGGAGGAGGCGGGACGCATGAGGCAGCGAAGCGCTGCCTCCTCGCAACCCAGCCATCGCGAAGGACACACCGGGCGTCGGGGATCGCGAGACGATCTCCGGCCACCGTAAGCGCGGGCCTGCGGACGGCGAGCATGGGTGGCCCCCCGTCCGACCAGAAACAGACCCGAGCGTACGGCGCGTCGCGTTCCGCGCGCGCCTCAAAGAGCCATCAGACCACCACAGATGGGGCCCAATACGGCCGATGCCGATTCGGAGCCGCGGAGAACCTAACGGGTAACCGGGGCTCCGGCTCGACGTGCAGGAGAAGGAACGGGGTGGTTTTTAGTCAGTAAGAGTCTGACACTCCCTCCCGCCTCACCCAGGCGGGAGCAGTCATTCGATGATTTTCCCCCCTTAAAAAAAAAAAAAAAAAAAAAAAAGGTCATCACAACTCGTCATCATCATCGTCGCGGGCGGCGCTTACAGCTTTTTGCATTGACGTTATGAAAATACGACATAGTTATGATTTAAAGTCCATATTTAAATGACAGTGACATTGCTGGGTTGGAGTCGTGCCGGAGCCATGCTTGTTAGGTATACGATGACCGATGTGCCTAAACAAGAGCGTTGCAGACCATTTGATAGTGATTTGACAATTAGGGGTTTGGAGATTTAGTGATCTGGGAATGTGGTGAGGATTGGGTCTCCGGTAACGTCACTCCCACAGCGAAATACAATATAAGTATAACTAGTTGTTTCACGTCGTTTTTCTGGGAGGTCGTAATATTTCTCCAGTCGAGCCGAGAGCTGGCCCATTTGTGCCGAAATACAACTCTCCCACACTTAAATCGAATTATTAATATGGGAACGAACTGAAGAATGAAAGGTGTAATTCCTAACTTTACACACCGAGGACAAGTTAGTAAGGTCGTTGTTTAGAACATAGCATGTGTTATTGACCTTGTAACTATCGATATATTATGTACACACATCAGTACACTGTCCTCTAATTGTACACTAATAACTGTCAGTCGTTACACAAATTAAACTGTGACGTAAATACGTAGGTATTACCTCACCTTGAATTGTTATTATCCAACATAATACTTATTTTTTAACACACTTATAATTATTGGAGGTCGTGATGGCCCGGAATTTAAGACGCCCACTACTCATGCATGAGGGCACCCTCAAGTATGCGGGTTCGAAACCTAGCAACGGCAGGTACCAATGTGACTTTTTCCGAGTTATATGTACTTTCTAAGATTATTTAGACTTCACTGACCAACGGCGAAGGACAACATCATGAGGAAACCTGGACTTATAATTCTAATTATAAGTTTGAAATCGCCAACCCGCATTGAGCAAGCGTGTTGATTAATGCTCAAACCTTCTCCATATGAGAACAGGCTTTGCTGGACAGTGGGCACTTTTAGGCTGTTCATGAAGAATAATTAGTAAAATATCAGTCCAACTGTAGAATAATAAATAAGATAGTGATGCAGACGAGTACTTTGACGCCTAATTGAGAGTATGTTTAATTCGTTTTCGTCCTCTTTTATTCACTGTTATAATTTAAATTTATATAAAGGTGAATGTACATATTAATTTATTTACTTTTCTTAACATTAAGGTTCTCTTTATGCCACAAATGTAACAAATAAGTAATACTTATTTAAATTAAAAGCGAATTCAATATTTGTAGATTCCAGTCTATTAATGAGAAAATGAATGATAATAAAGGTATTTTTTGTAGGATAGGTCAGCAACGAACATATAGGTTACTTGATGGTAAGCAATCGAAATAATCGGATGATGAAATAGAAAATTGAAATAGGAACAAATATGATAACAAATCAATACTGCCTAAATATGACCCATAAGTCTCTATGTAACTGAATACCAAATTCATTCGTCAGTTTTTTTACTCGGAATCAAGAATAACTGACCATAATATATGACCACAGACAGACTAAACTTTAAGTCACTTCCAACTTTATTCTCTAAGCAATACAGTTGACAATCATGAATCAATTGCTATGGGAAAGTGACATGTTTTTCTATGCAACGTAGATTGATCGCAAATTACAGTAAATGCGTAGTTCCTTCGAATAAACTGTTCAGCATAAATTATGAACCAGTCAATGCCAAGGACTTAACAGTTGAAGGTGCAATTTGTAGCGAGAAAATACATTTTTATTGGAAAAACTGTTGATAGAAATCGATACTTAGGAGGTTTTTTCTATTCGTCGCATTTGTTATGTTTGCTCTTTCTTACAAGGTCTTTTAATTTGTACAAAAAGAGAAATTGTCTGACAATAGAGAAGTCCCTGTTCTAAATATCCCTCATCCATTTCTTACAGTGGATCTGAAGATTAGGCGATATCTAATCTTCACACTTCACTTATGAACAACTTTATTTAATTTCTCCAAGCTTTAGCGACCATTCGGTTATACTTAGAGGTATATTTTTTTTAATGGGACAAGCCCGTCACTCCTCACGTCTCCTGTAAAGCAGGATCTACGGTAGATACGACCACAGAACATATAACTTCTTTATATGTTCTGTGGGTACAACCATGAAAACAGCGGAACACTGAAGTCCGGCGCGTCCCGGGGACATGAATAACTATCTTGGTTCCCGCAACGAAGTCACTCTTCGTAAAATATTATAAGAAGAGAAGAAAAACAATGATAGTTGCCACTTCCCTCGGTGAATTACTTCAGGAGACAGTATGAATTACGCCTAAATTTAATCCATTTGCCAATTTTATGCCTGGTGAAAATTCCTACTGCCAATTTACACATTTTTGGCATATTCTAATACTCCAACGGACAATATCAAGCCGAGGCACCTTGCGCGACATTTAATTAAAGCAGTCAATAATTTTAATACCAAGGATAGTGACAAAACAGACATACTGATGTAACAGCTATTATACAACTCGATATATCGGAAAATAGGTAGCGGGTTCGAACAAATTTGGGTCAAGTTTCAACGTATCATGTCGAGGGCATGCCTCCCTAATCAAAAATGTATTGGAATAAATCCTTTAGGTACATGTTTCAGTGGTTTATGCTATTAACATGTTATCTATTTGATTCGAAAAGGTAATTTACGATATCGAGAACATCTGATGAATGTTTATCGTTCAAAACGGGACATACAAAAATGAAAATTAGATGTCTCCTGCAAAAACAATGGATAGAAATATTTCTTTCTTATTCTTTTAATGATTATACTATTAGGTACCTCTTGATAGAAAAAAGACTATTTTAAAACTGAAATCTTTGTTTAAAAATTCATAATTTCTATTTAGATACAGCTATCTGTTGCTAATAACCATGAATGTGAGGTTTACATTATCATTATCATTTCTTGAATAAGCTATATTATTATACTACCACACAAAGATACTATATAGTGTGATATCGCCGCTTTTGTTTGGTGGAATTTAAACACAACTGGCAAAATATGATTGTAGTTTCCACGTCTCCGCTTGATGTTTGCTACAAATACCCAATACAACAAATAAAGTCCCAAACATCGATGTGTAGCAAGCGTGTGGGACTGTGGATACTTACATCGCAAACTTTTTGTCGAACAGCCTTTGATTTGTCTTTGTGTTCGGCACCGTTCAGCACCGTTCGGCACCGTTCGGCAATGGTTCGGCATTGGGTGTCGAACTGTGGCGAACACACACATACAAACACCCATCTACATGTCCGTGTTTGTTGTTTGCTATTGATTGTCAAGCGTGTGGACCCGGCTTAAACTTTTCTATCTACTCCTTCCCTAACAGGCTTTATATTAACAAATTAATATTGAGAACACACTTACGCCCGGATACTCAAGGGCTACTCAATTTGAAGTTGTTAAATATCATGCCATCTCTTTCATTATACAAAGATATTATACATAGATCATTAAACATAGTTATCAGGGTCTCAAATATAAAAATCTAATTAATCCGTCAGTTACATAATAAAAAAATAATAGACGCGTATTTTTTTATTTTCTCGTATTCAATTGCAATACTTAGATAAAATGGCGCTAAGATAAGGAGTGAGAGGTCGTTACTCGTTACGTCATAACGTGCTACAAAATGTGGCACACTGTGACGTCACACGATATTTCAAATTAATATGTATATCGTTGAAAGTATTTAATTTTGTGAAAAAAGAAAAAATACGTGTCTAAAGTTATAAATTAATGTACCAGACCGACATTAAAATAAAATTTAGGAAACTACCCTAATTGAGTAGCCTTTCAGTATTTGGGCCTTAGTCTTGAACTTCAAATGATAAACATCACAATATCTACATAATAGAGGTACATACCTCTGTCAGTAGGTATATACTTAAGTAGGCCCTTACTCAAACATGTAAGGAAATGTATTAGTCAACTAACTTGACCTTGAAACCTTAACATGTGACATTGACCCTGGATACATCATCACTGACCATACTTCTAACCTTCGCGTGCAGACTAGAGACGAAGCTGAGTAATCCCTTGCCGTTCAGCGATTTCAAGCCAAGATTACAAATAAATTAGCATAAAAATGCTATTTACCATTAAAGGTTTTTGGGTAACTCGGTAAGGGTTCTGGAATTTACTTTAGTGATACGATCACGTTGGTCATTCATTGGCTAGTCATAGTAGACAGGTGAGTATTCCGTATAAGATTTAAGTTTGTATTAAATCTTTCGTGAGACATACTAATTACATATTATGTTGTCGGCTCACTCACGTAACTGGTTTTGCATCAAGCTGGATTCGAATTCAACATCTACGCGGCCACCGGCGAACGAGTCTAACGTGCCCGCGAGATGCAGGAAAGTGCGCGTGAAACACGGCAGAGGGCGAGTTGGGCCCGCACTGCAGCAGACTCGAGCAGCCAGTAGCAGCGCGAAAGTCGCCGCGTCGGGGGTAGTGGAATGCAGCTCATGAAACTAGTCGAGTCATGAAACAGCATGGCTTGAAACTAGTCAAGTTCTTCATCAAACAGTTACGTGAGTAAGCCGAAAACATAATAATAACATAACATAACATAACATCACGCCTTTTTATCCCCGAAGGGGTAGGCAGAGGTGCACATTACGGCACTTAATGCCATAATGCCATAATAAAACATAATAATAATAAGATTTATATTTACTTTTGGTTTAAGTCAAGTATATTTTTTAATGCAAGAATGTCAGGTTTCACAATATTATGTGACAATATCTGCCGCCACTACGTCGCTGAGCTAAGTGCTCTAATGGAGCTGGGAGATACAATAGCGAGGTTGACATGAAAGGAAGGTCTAATGCACATTACTGTGCATGGTGAAGCGATGTGTGACGTCATCATAATGGCCGATCGAGTTCAAAGTCTATCTCAGTTCCCATATATTTACAAAACTATTATATTTTTACATGCTTTTACTAACAGAGTTTACTTGTTTTTAGGACCATATTTATATAACAAACTCAACAGGCTGTTAAAAGTTTATAGTGTAAGTTTATATAAGTGTAAACTAATACTTACAGAATATTTATAGTCCCTCAATTAATCAGAAATGGAAAAATTACTAGAAGTGTTAAAATAAACTGCTTATTTTTAGTGATAAACTTACATATTAACTAGTATAGTGTTGTTTGTTTGATAATTTAGGACAGGTTTTCCTTGCTTGGTCTTTAAATAATTATGTAATACGATTTATATTTATAATTATATCCATCAAATCATTTTTTGGCATTGATAGCCTGAAACACAGGTTTAAATAAACCTAGTTCGGGTAATCCCTATATATACTTAGAACGTTATTTCCTCGCATGTATATTGTATAAGACTAGATTAAGTAAACTATTACGAGTGTTATTATTAAGACTTTTTATTACTACCTCTATAAAATCTGAGCGAACTGTAATTCTAAATGTATTGTATGTTGTTTTTAATAAATTTTATTTTTATTTTTTTATTTTTGTATTTTTTATATTCGTAATATCATACGTAACTAGATATAGCCTTGGAATTTATCTTATTTAGAATAACTGAATCAGAATCACAAGTTACCCAATCCGGAATCAATTCTAAGCCTTTGCTCGATAGTTACACTTATAAACACTCATCACAGTGGTACCTACACTACATTATTGAAAGTCACACTCGACTGAATGGTACTGTAACGTGCACATGCTATAATTATTTAAGTTTAACAACAAAAACTACAACAACAAAGACTGCCTCGTTGGCCGAGTAGTCTCGAATAGTCGGGCAAAGTATTACTGGATTTTTAAATATTCTCCGTAGTAACACGGAGCCTGAAATAGTGCCCGGTATATGGCAATAGGCTTACTTATTACATAGGACTCATAACATAAATAGTGAAAAGTGGGTGTTACATTGTACAGTGGTATAATGTGCACCTCTGCCTACTCCTTCCGAGATAAAAGGTGTGATGTTATGTTAACAACAAAAACTATGTTTCAACGAATGCAGCTTATAATGACAGATAATCTATATTAAATCACTAATAGTAAAATAATAGCTTGAAAGTAAAAATAATAGAGTTACGATATACATAAAGTTCAGGAAAAATTTTCCTTACTTCATTTAACGAAGATAATAGCTTAATTGACAACAACAACACAATAACATGATTGGCATTAAAGAGCTAGAATATAATGCACTTCATTTTGTACCCTGTAATGGAATATGATACTTAAGGTAACCACATAAGAGCTCTATTCATATAAACAATAGAATTGACATCCCTTGTGGTACTGAGTGATATGCATTCAGCTGTACAACTCGATACGTTTTTGTTCTCTTCAACTTTTTCTATTGCTATTGTGTGATGTTTTCTCGCGAATACGTTTCAGATTACAAAAACAAACATCTTTGTATTAACATCTTTCATTGTAATGAAAAGCTGAAATAAATAACCTATCAAATAAGCAGTACTTACTATTAAGAGATGATTATTTTTGATATATCAATACTGACTTTTATGTATGAAATTGATGACGAAGAAAAAGAAAGAAACTAAATCTCGATATGTAAAATATGAACTACTATCAAAATGAGTACGCGAAGTCTATGCAGCTACGCAGCGACCACGTATCGGCTACGCAGATTAGACGATGTTGATACGTGTCTACGATCGGCTACGTACAAGTGTTGGCTACCAAATTAACACAATGTTTCTTTAGTAGCCGACACTTTCACGTCTTTTATCCCCGAAGGGTTAGGCAGAGCTGCACATTACGGCATTTAATGCCACTGTACAATGTAACACCCACTTTGACCTGCTGTCAAAATGACTACGCGAAGTCTATGCAGGTACGCAGCGACCACGTATCGGTTGCGCAGATTAGACGACGTTGCTACGCGACTACGATCGACTACGATCGGCTATTAACTCGTAGCCAATCGTTACATTAAGATCTACTACGCTACAGTTAGACGGTTATCACGGCTATGTCAACGTCTACGCATCGGCTACGCGGATTACACGATGTTGCTACGGGACTACGATCGGTTACGAGGTGTACTCAGCAGCTACACGGCTACGTACACGTGTCGGCTACCAAATTCACAATTTTTCTTGTTCAACTCTAGCAAAATATTACTGCTAGTCTTACTGATCGTAGTTTTAAGGTCCAGTGATAGTTTTAACATTTATGACGTCCCAGAAGTGATTCCTGTTAATATTTTAAACTAATTGAATTTTAGTTCGCCGCTTCCTACATAGTTCAAAAACCTCGGAGTTTTGACCTTAAGAGTTCAAGGTCGTTATGTTCAACATTTCATTCAAATTGATAATGATGGTAGTTAGTTAGTTTATGGTACTCGTTTATAATGGGTAATCGATATTAAAATTTCGAGTAAAATCATTCATTATTCAAGTACTTATCTATATAAGTTGTCTTTGTTCATTCGACATTTTTGTTTTTCGGAATTAATCGATTATGATCCTTAATTCGATTATTATAAAGTGGTTATGGATTATGATTACAAAATTTGCAGTAATTTAATGGTATTGTATTTAATTATTTGCAGGAATAGTGTTGATATCTGCGCAATCCATTTTTATAAAAAAAACTAACGTAATGTAGAAAAATATGCCAATTTTCCAACATCATCCCAACTTTCGAAGGCCAACACAATGTAAGCAATTTGAGTTGTTATCAGTTTAATTTGTATTTTGATAACACATTGTAACTAATTACTTATTACTTTCCACTTCAATTACTGTAATTAACTACATATTTGGTGCAAGAGATAACTCTGTTTTGTCTACCTTAAATTGATTGTGAAAATATATTTATTATTTGATGTACTTCACATGTGGTCCTTCCGCGGATTAACGTGTGTCTTCAAATAGGTACGTTTTTGTAGAAGTATTATTTTATTATTGTACAGTTTTAAAGAAGTGTTTCTTTAAGTTGGTTTACGTATTACCTAGAAGTATTTTTTTAAATAGTTTATATTCCATTAGCTTCGCATCGAAGAGATTGTAGCATTTGGAGATAGCTAGGAAAAACTGGAGATGGAATGGTACATTTATATTTCTACTAGCGACCTGCCCAGGCTTTGCACGGGTGTAATTTGCATGTGCTATACATGGGTCATGAACAGAACATTAAAATTATGTGTGCCTTGTCTCAAAATTAGATAAAACAATGTAATTCAACCATATTTATACCTACAATTATTTATTATGAGTGTATACGATTGACAAACCCGGTAATTTTTTTATTTTAATTATTAGTTTTCACAATATTTATATCTAAACATCCTTTTAGTACCCTTCCGTGGACCGTGTCCAAGCGAGGTTACGAACTTCATGATTAAATTAAAAATATAATAATTTATAAATATTAATACATCACCTCTTTTATGCATTACTCATACAATCAAAAAACATTTTTCATTTGTTACAGAATATTTAAACAAAATTTTATCAAATTATGATACATGAACAATTTGTTATTAGTACCGCGACTCCTTCCGGGGGCCAAATATTTTCAATGTTTGAATTCTCATTAAATGGAACGCAGCCAAGATTATTTATTTGAACTGGTAACATTTCAATGGCTGTCAGTTTAAGTATAATTTGGATTCGGTGTGCATGCGCTCCGTCAATTAAAAAGTGGAATTCGTTTAAATCAAAGATTATTTCAGTATAATACAAAAGATCGTTGCGACTTTTCTGGGACTTCGATACCACGGTAAGTGTTTAATCAATTATTATGAAAATCCATTCACAACAATTGTTATGGGGCGCCATTTTCAAAAACATTGCATTTTAAATTATAACCTAAAATTTTGACTTGTTTTTCTGCTTGATTTGATTGGTTTTCACTTCCGTGGACAAAATTTTCCGTAGACAGTCACTTCTGTGGACGTGGTCTTTTCTGTGGACATGGACACGGAAAAGACTGTGTCCACAGAAGTAACAACTATTAAAACTAAAGCTTACCTTTAGCAAAAAAACCTGTGTCAAACAGCTACATGGTTCACACGAAACACGGAGGTGCACGAATATCTGCAGATTCCGACAGTCAAGGAAGAAATAAAGAGTTCATCTGTGTCTTACAAACAACGCCTTGGGCAACACATTAACCATCTGGCTTCACAGCTCATAAACTCAGACAACTGCTTATCTCGACTGAAAAGAAAGCAACTAGCGTCTACATAAACCCATTTTTAGGGAAAAAAGAAATAGAGTTAGCATGTCACAGGATGTGCAATTCTCCAAAGTCCCAAAAGCACGTCATCTCATCTGATTAAAGCCGTATCGGCTGATTGTAGATCTGAGGGAAAAAAAAAAAAAAAAAAAAAAACAGCTAGAGCACTTGTTCTTGTTATTTATCTTTGCTTTGCATATTATTCCAAGTATATATTATACATATATTTATATATCTATATACTATTATGTAACACGCATAATAATAACGTATTATGCCTGTTTTAATGCTTAGCTTGGTGTGGTGATACATGGTTCATTGGCATTGTTTCAGTAAACTAAAATGCCTAGAAAAAATAGACTACAGAATCTTACTGATGAAGAAAAAAAGTTAAGCCGGCGTGAACAAAAGAAATTAAGTATGCGTCGAGCGCGGGCTAAGTTAACTGAAGCTGATGTTGAAGAGATACGCAAAAAAGATCGCGAAAGGTACCATAAGAAAAAGGATAGAGGAGATATCGGTGTATATTGATCAAAACTATTGATCAATATACACCGAGACAACAGCGTCAAATAAGAAAAATGTGGCGCGAAAAATCAAAGAAACGGCGAGAATTATTAAAAATGCGAAAAACTACTAACGCACTCATACAAGAAGATACTCCACCATCAAGTCCATCTGCATCATTCTCGCGAGTTGATTCTGGACGTGCAGTAGCTGCCCGAAACAAAAGAGCAAGACTAGCTGAAAATGAGGTTTTAAAGAAAAAGGTATTACACATGGGGAAAGTAATTAAAAAATATAGAATGAGAATACGAAGACTAGAAGAAAGAAAACAGAAAGCGTCAAAGTCGAGTTCTAAAAATAAAGTCTTAAAAACGGATATCAGGAAAACTGTGCATGATTTTTTAATGGATGATGAATATAGTAGATTAACTGCAGGTAAAAAGGAAACAATAACTAGGAATAAAAGTAAACGGCAAATTCGTTTACTAAATGATACACTTTTAAACTTACAC
This sequence comes from Spodoptera picta, assembly GCA_038387885.1. NCBI lineage: Eukaryota > Metazoa > Arthropoda > Insecta > Lepidoptera > Noctuidae > Spodoptera > Spodoptera picta. The sequence goes on from JAZHFQ010000002.1 coordinate 2,263,814, forward strand.
ATATTATTTAAACGCAAAACAGGATTAAATATTTCTTATCAGACCTTTAGAAGATATCGACCTTTTTGGGTTCTGTTTCCAAAAGCAGTATCAAGAAACACCTGTTTGTGTACGCTACATGAAAAATAATGATCAAGTAATTCGATCACTTCAAAAATCTAAAGTTCTTTCTTACGGATCTGCCTCCGATCGGTTTCCTGTCAGACTCTGATGATTCTGATGAAATTTTTACTCAGAATCTCCCATTAAAAAAAAAAAAAGGACCCAGGTTTTCATCAAGCTCTGATGATGTGTCTTTACCTAAACACGATGAGAGATTGAGGTTCCGATCAGACTCTGATGACTCTGATGTAATTTTCACTCCACGACATCGTCATCCATTACCCACAGACAGCAGTGATGAAGGTGACTTCATTGTACGACCTCAGCAGTCTCAAAAACCGTTTGTCGATCCCTACACTGATGGTGACAATGACGAATAAAACAACATTATTATTCTAGGGTGTTACAAATGGCGCTTGTAACGTCTTAGAATATAGATTAGTAATTTCTTTCACGATCTCAATATTTCTCATAATTATGTTTATCCCATTATTATATATTCAGTTTGACTGATATATTATTTCTGTTTGATTTAAGTCAACCGAAAATAAATCCCTTCTGTGGACATAAGTTTATATTTTTTTAAATCGAAAGGATTGTTTATTTTTGTAATATTTATAATGTAAAGATGATTAACACAACCAGATTGTTATAATTTTAAGAAAACACGTTTCTTTTTGTTTAGAATTGTTTAGAGAAAGTACAACTTTTGTCTTTTCTGTTGATTTTTTAGTCTTTTCTGTGGACAGATATAATCTAAAATATTGCATAATTAATTCAAATCAAAGGTTTGATCATTGATAATATTTTTATTATGATTATTTTATGTTTCTACACAATAAATGCTGATTGGAACCAAATAAATATGACTTTGTTATTTTTTCATTTTTGGAACCCAAGTTTGTTTATGACCCACATACGAACCTTCCTTAAGAAAACCGCATCAAAATCCGTTGCGTAGTTTTCAAGATCTAAGCATACATAGGGACAGACAGACGGCGGATAGCAACTTTGTTTTATACTATGTAGTGATTGTACATTTTCACACATAAAAAGAAAACCTTATTACAGATAGATATTTTCTACTTAATTATCATAAATAGGTACTTGTTTTCTTCGCCGATATAACTACAATTTCTCATTTCATTTTAAGAATTCATTGCCACACAAACATGCGAACAAAATAATCAATTCAAGCACATGACAAAGTGACTTGTCTCGTTATCTACAAAAACAGTGACTAGGTAACTGCAGTCGGTAATATAATAATAGATGTGTAATGTACCACGTAATCATTATCAGCGAAGTGGGCAGAAGTGATAAAGTTATCAACTACCACAGCTACCATGTGACAATGAATCGTTGTGCCTATAGTCCTACGTCATGTTTTAATATAATTTCTTTATTGGGAAAACCAACTTTATTGATTTTTCTTATGAGATATTTTTTAAGGGAGGAAAATATTATTGAATGACTGCTCCCGCCTGGGTGAGGCGGGAGGGAGTGTCAGACTCTTACTGACTAAAAACCACACCGTTCCTTCTCTTGCACGTCGAGCCGGAGCTCTGGTAACCCGTTAGGTTTTCTTTTGCGTAAAATTAGACCTCTCTTTACGTTTAACTAATAAAAATGAGTTAACTACTGCTTTTCCCTAATTTTGTACAAATATAAAAATCTAGAATTTCTCATTTGATTTAAAACTTCTAACGTCAGACTTCATCTTTGTATTTTTGACCATGTAAAGTTTATAATGACTCGGCCGCCAATGACGGAAAATCAAAAAGCAGTCAGAAAAATATTTATTTAGTATGTATGTTACATAGGTAGAAGTTCAATCTAACTACTGCAAACCATATATACGTCTGGTATAATTATTTACCCATTTTCCATACTTTAGAAGAAAAACATTTCCCATTATATGTAACGTGGCGCCTCTGAGCTTCAATGAGTTCGACCTACTAACCTATTTTATCACGAATGAGTTCGACCTACAAGTTCGGTGACCCATTTCTTTCGAAAGTGTCGAGTCCATACGACAGTGATTTCTTTTATATTTGTGTAAAAATATACGTAAGTATTTTAGTAAATACTTGTTAAAGTGTACATTTTGATATGATAAGCATTATAGTGGTTCTAATTAAGAACTTGTGTAATGGAAAATTGGTCCTTCCATACGAATAATTTGGTCCTTCTAATCGAATTTACACAATGCTTAAATCCATAAGTTCTTTGAAGTAGTAGCAAATAACCATTGGAAATTCCAACTCAGTGGAACTCCCCATTGCCATTGCCATTTTAAAACAATCGTTCATTCAACTGTTAGTGTCTGTGATTATAGCAATACCGTCAGTATTGGCTCAACCGTCGAGCCGTCGACCGAGTTACGTAACTCCGCCATATTTCCGCATTCGCGCGCCAATATCATTCTATGACGTCAGACATACGTCATTCTCTCAATAAACGTAGTGAACACGTGGTTTAAGAACTGTCAAATAGTACATATAACGATTTTTAACCCTATTTGTATACAGATAACACTTAAATTAGCTTAATTGTGTAATGTTTAAACATACCTGTGTTTCAATGTCACACCAGAGATAATATTTCCCGTCTTTATTTCATTTTTAATGATAGTGAGCGTTCTGTTTGGACGATGTAACGTGTAAAGCCAAAGTGATATTAATATAATTTAGTAATTAATATTATTTATTGTTTTGTGATATTTATATTTACGTTTATTCTTAGTACAAGGTGAGTATTGTTATTTGTTTTTAATACTTTTTTTATTATAGGTTAATTAAATATTTTATTGGCTACTTTCTTAAGATTGCAAGGTCTTGTGTGCTTGTTTCTGGAATGTTTCTTTAACTAGAGAATTCGTAATTTTACTTATTTTTTCTCTTTTTAGTTTGAATATTTTTTTACATAATTGAGATATTTCTTAATAGATAAGGCTGTAGGCATACTTACACATTTACACTTATGTTAGAAAGATAAGATGTCTGTAGGCATATACATTAACACTTCTCTTAGACTATCTATGACTATCTCGTCAGTCGAGTGATACTACTAATCACTGCCAAGCGATTTCTCGGGTTCATTTTCCGGTCCTATCATTATTGATGGTTTTCTGTTATAAAAAATTGGCAATCATTGGATGGGGTATTTACCGACGTATGGAAATAAGTTCGATACCTTAATACTAACATGGGGCTTAGCATAATAATAAAAACAATGATGTTACCATTCCCCATGATGAGAACCTCGTGAAAGCTGAGAAGAATAAACAATTAAAATATCTAGATTTCGCACACGAGGTTGTCGACGTGTAGACTGTAGATTAGTGTAGATTGCTATGATTGTGCCGATAGTAGTGTCGGCCAATGGGTTAATCCCTAAAAGCCTCGACATCCATCTCAGGAGGCTAGAGTTAGGTGGATGGATCAAGGGCCTGATACAGAAAGCAGTTATTTTAGAAACGGCGGGAGTTTTCTGTGTCTGGAGTTCTAACCACCGGTAGCTTGAAGCATGCTCCCGCTAATTGTTTGGCTCCTATTTTTTTATTTTATATTTTTAAATATTATTTTATTTCATTTTTTGTTTAAAAAATATTTTAAACAAAAAAATAATTAATTAAAATTAATAAATATAAATTAATATTACCTATGATTATAGAGGATTTAAAATAAATATATGAAAACAACGAGAATCTTTCATGTTAGATATGTGCCTTCTACCTTTTATTCTACTTTCGGGGAATAAATTTAATAGAAGGCGTAATGTTATGAGTTTATGAGTGACTATTTTCTTATGTAAATTTTAAATACATAGTTTGCCACGTGTATTTTATGTTTACCATAATATCATTAGAGTATTGAGTGATGCACTTAAGAAAGATGGTGATATCACATGGCTATCTGCCAGATTATATTCATTTTGTTTCTTAGTATTCATTTATTATTATTGTTAACGCAACAATGCACTTTTAATGAGGATAATACGACAGAAATGAATGGATGCACTGTAGTGTCTTTTTAGGGTATTCTGTAATACTAGTTTAATCGTTTTATAATAACTGTGGGAGCTGCGCAACTTCGGTTGCCGCGACCGCACACGCTGCTTATGAGGAAGAACCCCTCTGTGGTTCAAAACTAGTAGAGCTTTTCTCGCTATATTCAAGTGAATAACACGCGATTTTACTTAAACTAGTTTAATGTTGTTTTACAAATCAATCAAATCTAATTTATGTTTTGCTAAGCAGCTGTGTTGCCAAAAGTTAAAGAATGATGTATAAATTATCATCTACATTTAATTTTCTTTGATCAATGTTTTTTAGTGAAAAGACTCGAGACCAATTTGTTTACTTCTCATAAATAAGAGAACCATCCTAAATCCGTGCACTGAATAAATGCAATCATGTGCTAGACTTTCGATACCAAATCCAATGTGAGTACGATAATACAATCAATGCATTAGGTAGGTATAATAAGCATTTTTTCGATTACCATAAATCTCGTAACTTTAGGTCGGTAGGTAGGTTTAAAAGCCAAATGTCACGAGACACGATCCTTCATCATTTAACTTACTTACTTACTATCAGTGTTTTACTAACTAAACTGTGCATTATGTTGCACCGACAATCACGATATGATACTGTTGTTTCACATAAATTGAACAAACATGTCAAACTTGATACCTTACATAACATCACGCCTTTTATTCCCGAAGAGGTAGGCAGAGGTGCACACAGAAGTAACGCCCACTTTTCACTATTTATGTTATGAGTCCCATGTAATAGGGGGTGAGCCTATTGCCATATACCGGGCACATTTCCAGACTCCGTGCTACTACTGAGAATTTTTTAAAAACCCAGTAATACTTTGCCCGACCCGGGAATCGAAGCCGAGACCCCTTGATACCTTGATTGAACAAAATAAAAAAAATATATATTGTCATTATTAATTTTCAGTAACTTAAATCATGGACTTTGTAATCGGCGGCCTGGCAGGCGCCGGCGCAACTATTTTTACCAATCCGATGGATGTTGTTAAAACTCGGATGCAGTTGCAAGGAGAGCTGCGTGCGCGAACCGATGCAACCACGCGGTATCGAGGCATCTTCCACGCCCTGTATGTGATCGCCAGAGCTGATGGTGCATTGGCGTTACAGAAGGGGTTGGCACCAGCCATGGTGCTTGGGTTCACTATGAACTCCGTCAGGTAATTTGTTTTTATAACCGACATAAAAAAAATAGAAGGAGTTTCTCATTTTAAATAACCTTATTTATGTATGTATGTTTGTCCGCGATTGGCTGGATTAATTATGAAGTAGTTTTCAGAAAAGTGTTAGTTATACTTACTTATTTATTTAACACTTTATATGTACGATCATACAATGGCGGGGTTAATGCCAGATGGTTTCTCTACCAGCCCACCGCAACTTAGACTAACCGACCGAATTCAAAACAGGAGGTTGCAGTCGATTTTCTAAATATAGTTTAAAGAAAATTATTGCCACTCTTTTTCTTCTCTTGAGCGAAGTAAGAGCTAACTATAGGATATTCCACAGAGTTCAAGGTAGAGCTCTCTAAAAAACCTAAACTTTTTAAACTACGATTTGTATTAATTAAAACTATGATACTTTTTATTGACTAATATAAATCACGTTTCAGACTAGGCATGTACCACGTCGCAGAAGTAAACGGATGGACGAAAAACAAAAATGGCGAGATTAGCATAGAAAAAGCATTATTTTGGTCAAGTGTGAGCGGTGTCATGAGTGGCGTGACTGGCAACCCTGCTTCTGTGGTAAAGACTAGAATACAAGCCGCTGCACACCCTAGTATAGCAGTTGGGAGGCAGCATAGATATAAAGGTAAGGAAAATATATTTATCGTCGTTCGGTCCACCGAATCCTTGAAATCCTAATAGAAGGCTCATGGTCTCTACTGCTAAAGTAAATAACAAGGTAGGCAATGCTGACGACATTGGAGGTTTCCTTCAATAGTCTTTTCACCATGTATTATATATATCCAACAAAGCACAATTTTAAATTCTGTGTATCTGAATATTCTAAAGAAAACTGCCGAATAAATCTTTAACAATTGGGTACTTAATTTAAGTAAAATCGCGGGTTACTTACGTGAATATATTGAGAAAAGCTCTACTAGTTTCGAACCACAGAGGGGTTCTTCCTCATGAGCAGCGTGCGCTGCGCTGAACAGTGAGCTGCGCGACGTCGCCGCGATGTCTCACGATAGTTATTATAATTGGGTACTTGCCTTAATCAAAAATAGATTATTTCGACTGTTCAATACAATAAAATATTACAAAATAATCACACTTTCATTAATTGATTTTATGACCAACTTAATTTAGTAATAAATATAGGACAAATTTTCCAGCTAAATTTTGCGAAATAAGTACGCTGTTTGACGCTAAAATCACGTGACGTCACAATTCACAATCTCGTACAAAATTCATAGAAAACTGTCATTTTTGACAATTCGAAAAAAGTATTGAATTTGACTAGTTAGCAAGTACCATTTATTCTCAGCCGAGCAAAAATTATTTTGATTCGAAACGGCCAGTACTGCAGAACGGTAATTTCATAGACAAAGGTCTATAATAATTTTTCAAAGTACGTAATGTAGAAAGTTTCAGCTGTAACTAAGTAGGTGACTAATTGGTGTTTTACGAGTAACCTTAAATGTTCCAGGAATGTGTGACGGCATCGTCACGATATACAAGACTGAAGGGTTGAGGGGTTTCTTCGCGGGAGTATCCGCGACGTGCACGAGGCTGGCCATCGGCAGCGCCGCTCAACTCACCACATTCTCCAAGTAAGGGTAGTAAAGACCTAGTCTCATTAACTACGTCTTTGGTTAATGAGGAATTTATCCTTAAAGTGTATTAATGAGGAAGGGTATGCCTTTCTACAATAATATAAGAACGAAAATAATAATAAAAATAGTAAGTAATCAACTGCTGAATTTTAATGGGAATTCAATTTCCTCACTAAAAATGAACTTAGTGGAATTATTTACAAAAGATTACTGACTCTTCTGAAATAAGACTAATTAGTCGACCTTCTAGCACGCGTATTCAACCCGAGGAAATATTAGAACAAAAAAAAAGAAACCATTCAACTAATATTTCCACTTCAGAGCAAAAGAAGAGTTGCTGTCACATGGTTTTTTCACAAACACACCGCTTGGACTCGCCTTCGGAGCCAGCGCTGTCAGTGGCGTGGTGGTGGCCCTAGCCATATGCCCCTTCGACGTCACAACTGTCCGTTTATACAACCAGGGTTGGTATTACTTCAAACTTTTTTTCCAGATTCAAGGAATATCTGCTATCTCGGGGATATTTTGAGGATGCACCGCTGACTTTGTCGTTTTGGGCGAGCATCGTGTGCGGTGTGATCGTTGTTTGTATCGAAACTCCGCTGGATGTTGCAAACACACGGCTTTATAACCAGGGTAACGTTCCAGCTTGGTGGTCGGTGGTCGGACACTTGCATGCTTCGCTTATGGTCTAGTGAACTACGCTTTTAATGTTCTTTGTAGGGAATTTGGGTCTATTAGAGGTCTACTGTAAACGGACTACCTTCACCTACTTCTCTCCGTCTACTCGTCTGTTATTTTCAAATAGAAGTCGAAAGATGTTAAATGCGCAACAATTAGCGTCAACCCTGACCGTTACTGTGTAGGTTGACGCCAATTGTACTTGATTTTTAGTGCTGTATTACTTGAAAACAAATTATGGCCTGTTTTAATAATATCTGTCCCACTGTAATATAACTGTACTTCCAAAGGGCGCACACAAAAAATAATTTCAAACTCCATACAGTGTGAGAATTTGGAAGAGTAATCACCAAATAACTCTATCCGATCTAAAGGGTCGAGTACGAGAATTTCAATATACTTTGGCAAACTACATATTTCATTTTCTAACACTCTCCTACGTCTCAGAATCACTTTGCCTTATAATTATTCAATTTATCTTTCCTTAAACTTTTAAAATGATTCTGATTATGACCAGAAAATAAAGTTATTTCTTATTCGATTTTCAGGATCCTCAGCAACAGGTGCCGTCCTATACACGGGAGTTCTCGACTGCCTCACCAAAATATACAGAACCGAAGGCCTCCACGGTCTCTACAAAGGACTCGGACCACTCTACCTACGGATAGCACCTCACACTACACTCTCCTTAGTCATTTGGGACATGCTCAACAATCTCCTAGCAAAAAGTAAAATAAATAGTAAAGTCGTTGTTTAATACTTGCGTTTTATTCCACAACTAATACACTTCAAATAAGGAATATAGGACTTATAAAATATCAAGATTGAGACGCAATCGGGGGTGAAAAATGTATTTCCCATTCAAGGTCCAGAGAGCTGGCATCAGAACTGTCATCGTCTTCGCCGTTACAGCAGCTACATGATTCCTCGTCTTGTTCTTCCTCACTACAGTTGCAGTCCTGAGTAGAATCGTACTGACCTATCGCTTGTTTATACGCCGGCAGGCAGGTCTTTTCACACGCTTCGGGATGGTAAGGATCTTTCCAAACTTTGTCCACGGCTTTTTTAATGAGCCGTTGTCGTTTTCTTAATCGTTTCTCAATCCTTTCTTCGTTATCATCCCTGCTTATCCTGTAGATTAGCGGACTGCAGTGGTCAATGTTCATTTCACTGTCCGCTGGAGAGACCTGCATCTCCACCCGGTACTCCCCCCTTCTCTTACAAATAATGAGGGTTGGTTTGTCAATTACTCTTTTCTTCGTCTTTTTAGTAGGCTTAGCCTTTTCTACTGGATGCGTTTGCCTTCTCACTTTGTTCAATTTCTTTAGGAGCCGATTTGATATTGCACCCGGCCTCCAACCTTGTCTTACCTAGGATTAAATAATACGTTAATATATTTCTTTACTCCTACACCTATACACATAAACAGCTTAAAAAATCTTAAAAAAATAACAAATTTAAAAAAAGGCTTACTTGTTCGTAATTTATTTTCATTGCATCATGTCGTGATTCTTTAGTTCCATAATTATGTGTTAATACAAATTCGTCTGAATACAAATTTGTATAAAAACCTTTGAAAATTAAAGTTAAGCTTTTGTTCAATGTAATTTTAAGTAGTGTAATAACGGCACGGCGTTATACTGTTCAGAAAGAGATTGTGAGATATATGTAAAGGTACGTAATTACTAATTAAGGTAAGTAATAACTACTTTGTTTCATTGTAAAAATAAATTAACTTCGTAAAAAAAAGGAAAAAGGTAGTTTCTTTCAAAAAGATATCTTTTAAAATGATTAAAAAAGGGTGTCTCCGTCTTGAATTGAAGAGAGGACTAGGAGGATATTGATATTAAAAATGTCAATGAACAACAATAAATATTTTATTTCACTATTCACCTAACAAAATAACGTTACAAAATTTGACTTAGCACGTAACCAAATAAATACCACTTAAAACTTCGATCATCTAAACCTATACCGTAACTATCGCTTGGACTCAGAATTAAACCACATACACATATTTAGCTTGCGTGCTTGTCGTGTTGCGCCCGCGGGATGATTGGGTTGACTGCTTCTGTCCGTCTCCTTCACCAGTACTCGCTGCCTTGGCGAGGGCCACTAAGCGATCATATCGCTGCTTCTTCATCAATTCTGAACTAATAAACGAGTGGAAACATGGTACGTGGAATGAACTTAAACTTATGCCCTGATGTGTAAGGTTAGTCAATCTATCTTTGGGTCTCCTATTTTTTACATCTTTTAACCTAAAATAAATCTTATTCCCATGTCCATCTACCGCAACAATACCTTTATTTGATGGTGTAGCATGCTTACATTTTCTCCTCTCTACAAAACTGTGCGGTTGAGAAGCACCGCGCCGCCCTTTATGTTTCTTTCCAGATCTCGGAACTATTTTTGGTTCTGGTATTTTGACGTCTTCGCCATGAGCTAACATGTCCCGTAGTTTTGTTAGCAATAATTTCTTATCCTGCCCATGCCCAATTATACCCATTTTAGACAATTGTTTCGGAGAAACACTGCCGAAACAACTCCAAGTGGCCTCCGATGGTTTCGTATCTTTTCTCTCTTCTTTCCGCTTTACAGCAGTTTTCTTTTTACCTGACTTCATTTTTTTCGGGGCTGCTGGCAGTTTTGACTTGGAATAGAACTTCCACTTGCCCATATCGACATATCCATCCACTCCAACAACCAACCACTCACCATCTACAGACTGAAATTTTCCTGTCTCAGCATCGACCATTTCTCCGGTCGGTCCCATAAAAGTGTTTGGAGCCCATCTCTCATCAGGTCCTATATAACCATCCGTGTTTATTTCGAGCCACTTATTATCCGGTCCCCAGAATCCACCCAAGTCACTGCATAGTTGCTTCCCATCAGGACCCTTAAAGAACCTAGGTACAGGATTACCATACCTATCTAAAAGTTTCACTCTGTAGTCTAAGTATGTATATTGAGTTGAAATGTCTGCAGTTACAACTTTCTTACATTTGTATGTTGGATCAAATTTAGCAGAAGGTGGTGTAAATTCGACAATCCATTCATCAGAATCAGTGGCTGAACCAATTTTTATATGGTCATCAGAGCAAGAACAGGACCGATCCAAGTCTACTCTGTCTGGACCGGGATTTATTGGGTAACATGGACAATCGGGAATTTCAGTATAAGGAAGTATGCCAACAGCTTGTTGATAAGTCTTGAGACATATCTCCTGACACATGTCTTTAAAAGCGCTTTGTATAAATTCGCGCTGATGCGTCTCCAGTATCTTTTGTCTGTGCAGTTTCCTTTTTCGTCTTTGAAGGTTTGCTTCTGATGTCCTCCCTATCGTGTATGTCACTACAGGTTTGTCTTCATATGGGTGTTGATTAAACGTCCTAGGCTTAGCATAACTTTTCATTGTTTCCATTGTCACAGTGTATTCGCCATCCTTCTTTTGTACTATAAGTAATGGCCGCTTCAAAGGTCTCTTGACCTTTCCTGTGTCTTTTTTTCTTTTTTTAGCCAAAGCTTGGCCAGGGTTCTTGGCAATTTTAAGTAATCTTACTACGTGTTTATTGGTAGCACCAGGTTTCCATAATGGACGGAACTAAAAAAAAAATTTAAAAACCATACATTCGTATTCCTTTACGACAACGGATTATTGACGATGGAAAAAGCTATACAGACCTTTACTCCCGGTACATTTTCAGCATTCCACAACCACCCCATACGTTTAGGTACTGCACCTAACGTACCACCACAAGGCAGCAAGCAGCGACTGTGTCCAATTTGCGGAGCTACGTATGAAATCAAATCACGGTAATTAAATTTCATTATACAACAAACACCAAAAAAATATATCTTTAAAAAAAGATAAAATACGTACGTATACCTTGATAACCGTGGTTAAATTTAAATCTGCTATCCTTTTTCCTTCTTTTGCCTTTTTTTGTTTGGTCTCTATCGGAGTCCGAACTTTTTCTATCCAAAACGGTTGTCTTTTGCTTAGGGATTTTTCTTTTATCTTTTTTTATTTCATTGCCATCTGTTTCTTTCTTATCTTCAAGACCTTCTTTTTTATCTTTTGACTTAGCTTCAGACATGTCCTTTACTTCTTTTTTATCTCTCTTGGTATCGCTTCCAGAAGTACTGATTTTACTTCTGTCAACTAATTTATGAAAGATAGGGCAAGGAAAAGGTAATTCAGATTTAGGTCGCTTAGGATATTCTTCACCAAAATTTTCATAGCCGCCACATATATTGCAGAATGTAGTTTTTTTCACAAAGCCAAATTTACATTCGCATTCACAGTAACAAGGTTCATCACCAAATTTCATTTTAGCTCTCATCCCTCCTACCACTTTCTCTACTTTCTCTAGATTTTTTTTCTCATTTTTAGTTATTCCCAAGTCTAAATAAATAGCATCGTCCGGTGGTGTGCGTGGTTGGCGTGTTTTCTTACCATCACAGTCTACGCGATCACATTTTTTAACAGTGATCAAGTGTGAAGCTTCCGTCGGTAAATCTAATGAACAAACACTAAGTGTTCCAGATAGGTTTTCCAATTTCTTGGCAGGACAATTAACGTCACATATTCTAAACTTATATCTTTCTCTCAGTGCTTTCTGATCAGATTGATCAGATCGATTGCTCGTTGATGATGATTTAGATTTCACTGGGCTATCCTTTCGGGAAACACTTTTTTCAGAAGTTTTTTCAGAACGTGCAGACTTAGGGGAATCAGCAAAATCATTTTGTACTGTAAAATATCCTACACAGTAGACCTGGTTTCCAAAAGGTCCAGCGGGCTGGCCACCGAAAATGTAATTTAAATATTTATTTTCTTGAATTATGTTAGAACATGATTTAGAATTTTTAACATTTAAATTGTTATTTTTCAGATTTAAATCACTTCTTACTAGTGCAACAATCCCATTATTTAATCGTTTGTTACAAGTTTTACTATTAACTTCAATAGTATCTAATACACTCGCGTGGCCTTTGTTATCCGCTTCTTGGACTGCTTTGTACTCCGCCTTTTTGGACTTCTTATGTATATAACGAACATTTTTTTTTACTTTACGCTTTTCGTTTTTGTAAACGGCTTTAACCGTACCAGTGTCCGTCGAATTACTTGTGATCTCTTTAATTGTGCATTTAGATTTAATCCCAGCGTTTACTGGTTCTTGATTTCTTGGCAATACAAATTTAAATTCGGAATTTTCTGTGCCTTTTACATGACTCAATTTAATATTTAGTTTAATTATCGCCATGCGCCTTGAAGTCAGTTCATCAAAAACATTATACTCTCCTTTGACACAAACTGAGTCTTGTCTCTTGTGGAGTTTACTCAAATATTCGAAATATGGGGAGCCCCACGCAATATGAGTAGATCCTATTTTATAATCAGGAATTATCTTACTCCAAAGTGACAACTCCATCGGATACTGTCTCATACTTGAAACCAAAGATTCCACATTACTAGGAAATAAAATGGACTGTACTGATGCCCTAATTGAAGACGTCGAGCTTCTCCTTAGCTTGACTTTTCGTGTAGATTTTTTACTTCGTTTTGGTAATTTCAATTTATAATTATTAGGATCGTCTAGATGAATACTGAATATATCCGCAAATTGGCTTTTAATGCAGAACTCTTTACAGTTGATTAAACTTTTCAATTCTTCGACAACTATCTCAAACATAAACATCGAATCCGCAACAGCCATTTTTTCTTTATTTACACTTACAATACAAGTGAACTTTAATTTAATTCGGAACACGTCTTTAAACCCTATATTCCCGAATTTAACAAATATCTATAAAATTTTATTTTAATTAAAAACTTACAATTTAACAACTTGCCAAAAACTGTCATATTTTGAATAATTTGTTCGTTTATCATTTTTGAAAGATCGAGGCAGCCATGGTGGCATTCTAATAGTTTTATACAAGAGAGGCTGTATACGTTGTAATCTTCTATTTCTTAGTTTTGGTTTGTTTTATAACACAGAAAAGTGTGACAAAAATAAATAAATAATTTGCTACCTATTTTAAATCAACCCCAGCCCCATAAAGAAACGGGCAATAATAAAGTTTGTTTCAATTAATAAGATAATTATTTGAGTTGGCGTTGGCGAATTGACAATTTAAAATCATCAGCGAACACTTTCTACCGCTGATTTAGTCATTGGCGAATGATAAAAAGGAGAAGAAGTGGTTGATGTTCTGAATCCAACGGATCTGTCCGCGCCGAGAGACTTTCTCTCGCTGCTGCTCACATAGCGTTGTAACATTGGAGACTTTTTTCTTGGAGTGTTTGAAGCTCTATTTGCCCTAACAGGTGGCGCTATATCTCCTATATCGTCGTATGCTCTAAGGTCTTCAATGATTTCCCGATATTTTGCTAATTTCCTTTGATCCATAAAATGTTGACGGTCTACTGGGATGAAACGTGGAAACTTATTGGCTGCATAATCAACTGAAGCACTCATCACCATAGCGTTCTTGGATTTTTGCGCATGATGAACAGTTTTTCTTTCTTTAATGGATCTAGGCTGCGATAATGGAGATGTTGACTTAGGCGGCGGTTGATAATTAAATTTCTTTTTCTCAGGCGCTGACACCTTTGACTTTGTCATAGAAACAGGTGGTGATACTGGTGCAGCTGGTGGTGGAGTTTCTTCTTTCTTAGCTCTTGTTTCTCCAGTTTTTGCTTTATTCACTGATTGTACTGGTGATTTTGCTCCTTTTTTCCGCTCGATAGACGAACCCGTAGCAGTTGACTTTGATTTAGTGCTTTTAGGTGCTTTCTTTTTAGGATAAAACTGCCAGATGCCATCCTTGTCAATATATCCATCCACCCCAATTTTCAATATTTGGCCTGCGTTATCCGTGAAGGATCCTTCCTCTGCTGAATAGTATAATCCATCAGGTCCGGTAAAACTCATCGGCACCCAACGATTATCTGGTCCAATATATCCATCTTTATTAATTTCCAGCCAAATATGTTTTGGACTCCAGAAGCCACCTAAGTCACTACACTCCTGTTTACCATCTGGGCCTTTGAAATATCTCGGCACTGCGTTGCCACTTTTATCAAGTAATTTCACTTTATAATCTAAGTAATTATACTGACTTTCATTGGAAGCAAACGTGGGTGGGTGTTTAGCTTTAGCATCCCATCTAGCCATGGGCGGCGTGAATTCTACAACCCACTCGTCATTATCCGTGTCACTACTTGAAATGGTTGCGACATCGGAGCATGAACAAGAGTCCACGATGGGTGGAGTGACATTCAACTCAGGTTTATCGTTACAAGGACAAAAAGGTGAATTAGGATTGGGCAAAGGTAACAGACCAATCGCCTGATTGTAGGCCTTCAAACAAATTTCTTGACATCTATCCCTAAATGTAGACTGTAATAGTCTGCTCTTTCTTCTAGTCTCCCTGCGCTCTCGTCTGTCTCGTTGCTTCTGAATGTTACGTTTTTCTTCTTCTGTTTTTCCTATTGTGTATATTATAGGTGGTTTTTCATCATATGGATATTGAAATAAAAGTCTTTCTTTAGAAAATTTTTTAAACACTTCCATTTGAACTGTGTACTCTCCGTCACGTTTCGTAACAATCAGCGTAGGTTTCATTTCAATTTTTTTCTTTCGCTGCATCATAGCACGCTTCTTCTTGTTCACACTATCCAGACCCTCTCTTTGTGCTCTGTACCTTCTAACCAAAATAGCATTTGCAGCTCCTGGTCGCCAATTGGGCCGTAACTATAAAAAATACAAATATTTTCGTAAACAAAAAAAAAAAACTTTGTATAAATTATATTGCCAAAATTTTATTTTTAATGAATTCATATGAATTATTCTGTAGCCGTTAAGTTTGACTTAAAAATGTTGTTGTAAACATTATCAGTGAGTTAGCAAATTATGTTTTTTTAAAATACGTTGCCCCGCACTTGAATTTTCTCCTGTGTCGTGGGTGCGTTTACAAACATACCTTGCAGGAATTGAACCCGCGACACGTTGCGCGGCACCCTGTTTCCTAGCCACCGCACCAGCCATCTATGACTGTTTACTGCCGCGCGGTTTCACCCACGGCTCGGCTTCTATTATAGCTGCGTGATGTTTGATAGTATATTAACCTTCCTCAATAAATGGACAAATCAACGAAAACGAATTTTCAAATTCGAACCACTGGCTAGTTCGTATAATAGCGCGTTAAACGTCAAACAAAAGCTGTAGCCAAATGTCATTTAGCGCTTGTCTACATGTAGAATAGAAACTCAAATTATATGGAATCGAGGTTTGACACTTCTTATTTTTTTTTAACGTTGCCCCCCACTAGGATTATCTCCTGTGTCGTGGGTGCGTTTACAAACATACAAGTTCACATACACATGACATCCAGACCCGAAACAACAATTTGTGGATCACACAAAGAGTTTGTCCTTGCAGGAATCGAACCCGCGACACTTTGCGCGGCACCCTGTTTCCTAGCCACCGCACCAGCCATCTATGACTGTTTACTGCCGCGCGGTTTCACCCACGGCTCGGCTTCTATTATAGCTGCGTGATGTTTGATAGTATATTAACCTTCCTCAATAAATGGACAAATCAACGAAAACGAATTTTCAAATTCGAACCACTGGCTAGTTCGTATAATAGCGCGTTAAACGTCAAACAAAAGCTGTAGCCAAATGTCATTTAGCGCTTGTCTACATGTAGAATAGAAACTCAAATTATATGGAATCGACGTTTGACACTTCTTATTTTTTTAACGTCGCCCCACACTAGGATTATCTCCTGTGTCGTGGGTGCGTTTATAAACATACAAGTTCACATACACATGACATCCAGACCCGAAACAACAATTTGTGGATCACACAAAGTGTTGTTCCGTGCGGGAATCGAACCCGCGACACGTTGCATGGCAGCCGGTTGCCCAGCCACCGCACCAACCGTGCAGTCTAGTCAACTTGTCAGTGCCATCCCCATACATACTTATTTCTACTCTCTTTGTAGACAAGCGCTAAAGTGGCGTTTGGCTAAAGACCCAGCAGCTGTAGCAAAATGCCATTTAGCGCTTGTCTACATGTAGAATAGAAAACCAAATTATAATATGGAATTGGCGCAAATTTTGACACTTGTCGGTGTCATCCCCATACATTTCGTTTTCTACTATCTCTGTAGACAAGCGCTAAAATGGCGTTTGGCTAAAGGCACTGGTTTGTAAGTACTTATTGTGATAATCTTGCTGATGTTCCCTTTCAATGTAGACGATTAGCACACATACACCGCTGCCTTACACCTTACCCGTAGCTGCCTCACACCGCTGCATTATTTTATAGTAGAGGTATTATAACCACTTAACCAGTGGCACGGTAAACGTTTGAAAACCGAAAGAGGGTTTAAGCTACCACACTTAGTTCCATGCTCGTTTTTCTCCATTCGAATCTACATTTTGGAATAATTCACTGACGGACTGACTGACAGACTATTATTTATTTTGTAGTTGTTGACGTTTCCAAAGTACCAAATTATGGTTTAATTGAAATAAATGCTTTGACTTTGACTTAGGTTCATCATACATAGGGTATTATCATCAGCCGATAGTGCCAACTGCTGAGTAAAATACTACGTTTCTCGCACGGAAAAGTTAGATAGAGCATTAATCCCCACGGTACTTAAGGTGGGTTGGCGATTTCAAACTCATTTAGAATTATAAGGCCAGGTTTGCTCACGATGTTTTTTTTTCTTCACCATTACATCAGGTAATCTTAAAGAAAACATATTACTCGGGAAAAGCCACATTGGTACTTGCCAGGTCTTGAACACGCAGCCTAATATACTAATTCTTGTTAACGGTATACCCCTTTGCACAGGTGTTCATTAATTTCCATCCTAACTTTTCCGATTTCATAAGCGTCACCATGCTTGGGCACGAATGGGTGAACGGAGTGGCGTGTGGAGTGGAGTGGAGACCATGGTCTCACAAAAACTGATGTCAAACAACGCCTGCGTTTTATTTAGGTGTGTGATGTGAATCAGGTTGTCGTAAGCCCATGCAAGCATCCAATCCCCAATCCCCCAAAAGCTGGCAACGTTAGACTTCTCTGGTGCAGCGGATATCCATGGGCGGAGCTGATTGCTTACCATCCGTGATCCATATGGATCATCGGCCATCTTATCTCATAATATCATTGTAATTAATTGTACCTATGCGAATTTTGAAAATCAAATTAAATTGTTATCTATTGGTAAGATAGAATTGTAAAACTTTATCAAGACTTGAATAACGACAAGATTAACATACCTAAATAAGTAATTACTTTAAAAATTTATACAGGAAACTAAACTATTAACGCCCATTGTACTCAAATTACTATTACAATGTATACAATTTTTTTTTCTTTGTGTGCAATTAAGTATAGATCCAGAAATAAATAAACGTCTTACTTTCATTCCAGGCACATCTTCGGCCTCCCAATTCCAACCCATGTGTGGAGGCACTGGAGGGTAATGATAAAAACGTTTTTTTTCTTTTTTGACAACCGCTTGACCAGCTGAAAGAGAATATTAATGATTAATGATTATCTTGTTACCGGGACTTCACATAAATGAAAAGTGGTAATAATTTTAACACGCACGTGTCCCAGATTCCGAACCTTTCTTCTTATCAAACTTTTTTCGAAATTTATCTTTTGGTGTCTTTTTTCTTCTCTGGACGTCTTTCTTCTGACTCAGATCTTCATCAGATTCTTTTGTAATTTTTTTAACTTTATCTTCGCTCAGTTCTTTTTTTAGCGGCCCTGTTTTTTTATCTGGTACAGTCTTTTTATCAATTACTCCTTTTGCAACTTTCGGTGCGGCTGCTCCTTTCGTGCCAAGTCTTTCGCCAGACCTTGACCCACCCTTGGAACTCTTAGAACTCTGTGTTTCTTTCTTTTCATCTTCAGGCCATGGGTCCGGAACTTTTATATACTTTTTATCGTATAATTTGTGATACACTGGACATGGATGAGGCTTAATATAATCTGGTTGATCTCGCATATCATCTCCTAGACACTCGTATCCTCCGCAAACCGAACAATAAGTAGTTTTATTGGAAAACTTGAATGTGCAAACACAGTCACAATAGCATGGGTCTGGTTCCTGATCTTCTAAATCTCCTACAGCGCATGGTTCACTAGTCCACTTCTTTGTCATCCCATCAGCGATAAATTCTTTTATCCTATCAACTACATCGCAAGACTTTACACAACAAGGATTACGAAGTTCACTAAATTTTATTTCTATGTTACTGTCTGCTGGACTGGGAGGAAATTCATGTTCTTGAGTACATACTGGTGTGGTGCAACGTGAAGATTCCGGATCGTTATTTTTAGCATTGTCAGTAGAGCACACGGTTTTAGAGCAGGTAATTTTTGAGAGAGAATCTTTTCTACTCGGGCATTCCGGACCACAGAATTTATATTTCGACTTTGATGATTTACCGTCAGATTCATTACCATCAGTGCTTTTATTTTCAGGACTTTTATTCCCAGGACTTTTACTTACAGGGCTTTTATTTACAGGGCTTTTATTTACAGGGCTTTTATTTACAGGGGTTTTATTTTCAGGGCTTTCATTTTCAGAACTTTTGTTAGTGTTATGTTCGAAATCATATTCGACTGTGAAATAATATACGTCATATATTTTATTTTCTGGTTTCTTGAAAGGACATCCTTCTCCGTCACATATAGTTCCATCACTGGAAGCATTTTCACAATCCTTACTACAAATAGATTCACATGATGATCTTCTAGTAAGTGATTGTTTCATTTTTTCTACACAAGCGCATTGTCCTTCGAGTGTTGCTCCGTGGGTAAAGACACCTTCATGCCGCAAAAACTCTTGAATCTTTGACACTAATGTACATTTTTTACTGCCACAGGGCCCTATGAGATCCTGGAGATTAAATTCTACATTGTCCTCGTCAACGAGGTTTTCAATGTAAGCCCTTATATCCCTCGCAATTCTACATTCTGGTTTACCGCATGGACCTCGAATATTAGCAATATCGAATGTATCACCACGTGCAATCTTAGGTTTTTTACCACGATCAATACAAATGGGGCACGGAGCACTTTGTGCCTCATGTTTAAATCGTTCAGCCAATGCTCCCTCAGGCCACGTTGTCTCTCGGCAATAACAAAGTCTATCAATGTCCGTCGCCTTCACCCTTGGGGTTATTGTAGGGCGAGGTGTTAACATCCTCATATTATCATTGCAAGACACAATGATCTTCCTCACATAATCGACTATGAAATCAATGTCAGGACAAGTCTCAGGAGATTTATATTTCGATTCAGGAGGTTTATCCGCATGACCAAGGCAACAGTAATCATTCTCGTCAAAGAAAGTAAGATTAGCTCCAGGAGCATTTTTATAATCAGCATAATTAATCTTTGTAGGTTTTGGTTTGTCTACTATAAACTGGCTTTCTACTTTACCACTATTTTCTATATATAGGTCTTCTGACGTTTTTAAGGTGCACATAAAGGACGTTGTCTTGGAATTGATTCCAGTATAGAGACATTTTCTAACATTTGCGTCTTCGGACAATGTTCGGAATGCCGTTGTAACTTTCTCGTTCAAGTGTGACAGTTTCACTTGAATGGTTATCTTTGCCATAAGTTTTGCTTTGCCTTCTTCAAATATGTTGTATTCTTCCTTCAATGTAACAGGAGGAGGTTCTTGACAATTCATGATATCTTCTAAAAATTTTATAAATATCGGATCCCAATTTATACGAGTGATGCCGATAAAGGCTATATTTTCGTCCTTACTCCACAATGATATTTCCAAAGGACTTTTCTTCATATTTTGTATCAAAAACTCCGCAGTGCTGGCAAATAAAACAGACTGCCCTACGTGTATTTCTGGTTCTGGTGGTGGCAATTCAATTACACCCTTTTTACCCTTTTTGCCCTTTTTTCCTTTTTTCGGTTTAGGTTTCTTTTTCTTTTTCTTTTTGCCTTTTTTTCCAACTGGCTCTGGAGGTAAAGGAAGTGGTTCTGGCATCACTATATGCGTTTGCTTCGGATCTTTTAGTTCGAGTGAGAATATATTTGCAAAATCACCCTTTATAACTAAGATTCGACTTTCTACCATAGTTTTAATACTTTCCACCACTACCTCAAATATAAACATTGCATTTTTTACAGCCATTCTTTTATTTTTTATAGTTTTATATTATAATTTCATTTATAATACATTATATGAATGGGTTGTTTCTGTTGTGTACGTTATATTTACAACACAAAAATTTAATTTCAAGTTAAAATGTTGGTAGTAATCAGGTAGTTGTTTATAATGTTTGATCAAATAACTTTGACGGGTAGCATTTTCATTAATCATTTTTTTCGGCCAGATAAATAAATCGTTAACAAAATCAATCTATAGCGCATAAAATCTCTTTGATTACAAAAAACCATCGCTTGACCAACAAATTATGGTTATTTTAATAGTTTGTGGTTGGACTACCGGTGGCCGTGCAACATGTTGCAAGTTAAATTCTGGTATGGGGCTATTTTGTGTGATCCACAAGTTATTGTTGCGAGTAATGGTTTTGTTGCAAGTCTCACGACGTGCACACGGCGTACGCGCCTATGCCTATGTTGTAAGGCCTTAATTTTACTGTATTTTTATACCTACCTATATGTTGCAAGCCTTGAGTGAATAGGATGCCGATGGGTATGCGTTTTGCATTACAGACTAGACAGTAACACCATTTACCATCAGGCGAGACAGTGGCGATACATCGAACAATATCAAAAAAAAATTAAATAACGGCAAATCATCAGTAACGTCATAATAATTACGTGATTTGTCAGATAGTATGCTCGGGAGCATCCGATTCCGCAAGAAAAAACTAAATCCTTTTAAAACAATTGTTTGTTTATTTAAAATGAACGCACCTATTTATAATGCCTTCGTTTGTTAACTACACATAATTATGTGAACGCAATTTAAGATCAGCTGATGTATTCTGTCAATTTCAAAATTTGACAATTAGATCATGTTGGGAAATATTTCAGTGTATTACGAAATCATAGAAAATTAGAAATAGAAGTTTTAAGTGTTAGAAATAAGTTTACCGTCACGTAGTCTATTCCACGGCGACCCATGATGTTGACCTATTTATTAATAATAGGAAACGTTAGATGACTACATCTGATTATAACCAACACCGCAACTATCTAAGTAAGTGTGCGTATTTCTTATAAAAAACTTAAATTTAATATACTTTCTGTGACGCACGGGTGTTTAATAAACATTTAATTAGTTGTTACATCACATTTTTCGGTCAAATAGTACCAAATCTATTACATTATGGACTGCAGGTTCACAAATCGTCACATAAAAACGTTTACCTAATTAAAATGTTTAAAATATATATTGGTTTTATAAAAAAATCAATTTCCTCTCTAACTGGTGGTTCATGCAAAAAACGAATGCAAAGAAAATAAAAAATAACCTAAGAGAATATTGTGTTATTGTTTTCTGACAATATTATACTTGATAAATAGACTGTGATTCAGCATTGCTCATATCATGAGAAGAGACGACCTATTGACCGAACTAAATGGGTATTGTTAGGCTCATAAATACAATCATTCCAAATAGTTGTGGCGGGAAAACAACACTATTTCTCTGTGACAACAAAATCATTAATTAACTAATAAATATTAAATAGTTTTGTAACATTTATCTTGAATCGTTAAACCGGAGTTCTTTTACAAAACATTTTTTTTTTCAAAAAATAATAAGAACATTGTCTGTTTTTTTTAATTAATTTTTGTGTGTGTGTGTGTGTGTGTTGTGTTTTATTTTAGTTCCAATAGAGTTATTAAAATATTTGTGTGTTTAATAAAACATGATTTACATAAGGTATGGTTTGTATTTGATTTTATTGTTTTATTTAATACATATATCTCATTTATAGAATATTAATTAATTTTGGTTTTTTTATCTTAAAATTGGACTTAGTTGTGTTGGAAAAACATTTACACCCAAAAAATACATACATTACGTTTTATATATATTTTTTTTTTATTTCTAACACTCCCTACATTTAAAATTTCATTTGACCCTCTACCATGGGTTTTCTCTGCCACTCAAAACATTAGGTTGCTGTTATTGGAAATTTTCTCAAGTTGGGTCTTGTAACTTGACCCATGGCATTTAATGATCCTGTCTCAAACTAAAAATCTTTTTTATTTTTGATGGGCCAATGTTTGACCACTATCTCGCCTGGTGATATCTTACTTATCTTACTAAAGACTGGACAAAAATATTTCAGGACAATAGCTAAATTTTGAAATGTTTTATAATGTTTGAGCTTTTTTTAAATATATATTCGATGGGCCGCCGTTTGACTACTATCACTAAAGGACTGTTAACTTTCAAGTTGCTTTTTATTCTTTCAGAAAGTGCCTTTTCAGTCTTTTAAGACCAACTTCTATTAGCCCCTTCCAACTTTCTACTTTTTACTTTTTATGGCCCTTTTGGTCCCATTTCCTCTGAGAATGATTCAGTGTCGTGTTATGTTATAATTTTTGGGTCGTGGCATTCTAAATTATGTGCGGAATTATGAAATCATAGAGTAGTGTGCAAAATTAACATAATTAATACTTGAACACAATTTTATCAGATAAACAAGTATTAACTCGTCGAGTACCGGTTTTGTAGACACAATTATAGAACAATAGGTTGCGGTCACCGGTGACCGCTTGGTGTTTGACAGTTTAATCAGCATGCTTTGTTTAATTTTCTAGTTATTTATTCAACTACTAACTTTTAGATATATAAAAGATTGCATGTACTAGTCATTTATCAAATAGAGCATACTACATATTTAAGTAAAGTTATACTGATAAAATTATTTTTAAATAACCATAGATATTGAGAATCGCTATTATTATAGTAGTTTGAAATAAAGGCTGAAGGAAACTTACTTTTCATAGTACAATGGACTTCGTTGTGGGAGGCCTGGCAGGAGTTGGAGCAGGGTTTTTCAGCAACCCGTTTGATGTTGTCAAGACTCGTATGCAGTTGCAAGGAGAGCTCAGAGCTCGGGGAAAACATGCGGTCCATTATAAAAATGTGCCACATGCAATGTTTAATATAGTGAAACATGATGGCATTGCCGCTTTGCAGAAGGGACTAGTGCCAGCTCTGTGGTTCCAACTAGTTGTCAATGGGGTAAGGTAAGCTGTTTTGTGGTTTTTGTTTGTGGTTTGGTTTTTTCATTCAATGGACTTTTGTGATTGAGATTTTAATGAGCATGAGAGGTTAATTTGGTATTTTTTATTTTTATTTATTTCATTTTTTGTATGTTTTGTTTCAAATAATTCTAAATATTCTAAGTAAAATCCAAGAGAATTAAAACAAATTACTTTTAAAGTGCATACTATAAATATATAATTTAAAAAATATCAACATACTTTTACTTACTAAATTAACCAATACTATTATTATTTTAGATTAGGCATCTACCAACAAGCAGACAACTATGGCTTCCTTAGGGATAAGGATAATAACACACAATTTGTGAACAGTCTCTTCTTTGGCTGTGTGTCAGGGATGTGTGGAGGACTGTGTGGTAGTCCACTACAGCTGGTGAAAACCCAGCTGATGTCCTACTCCTCACAGAAGATAGCAGTAGGCACTCAGCATGCCCATCCAGGCATGATGTATGCTTTCCAGAAAATCTACACCAAGAATGGTTTATCTGGATTGTGGAGAGGTGCCCATGGAATGATGATGAGGAATTCCATTGGATCTGCATCTCAAATTGCTTCTTTTGCTGTGTAAGTAATTTTTATTTTATTTATTTTAAAACTAAGTAATAGTCTGAACTGGTCAATCCTCAAACGGTCACAGATGACCGCTCTCCACTTACTCCATTATAGACCTTATTTCTGATTTTTAGAGACTACTTTTGTATGAACAAATATTGTGGATTTTTCATAATCGAACATTTACGAGTTGGAAATGTCTATTAAGTATATTTCATCATCATTGTATCAACCACAAGATGTCTCCACTACTGTCTGCCCTTAAAAGTATTTGTTACTATTAATTTACTGTTCGTTTCGTAAACCATGTTCGTTTCTGTCATCAATCTTTAAATGTATATGGAAAATTAAGAGGGCAGGGCACTGTCGTGATAAAATCACACATCTAAAAATAGAATTGACCTCTGTTTTTATAGAACAGATTGCTAAAGCCCTGATAACAAAAACGTCATAGCGTAGTAATTATAATATAATTACTACTATATTATGTAGTAGTAACAGCTGATGAAATTCTTGACACGCCTTTTTATCTCCACTATCTCCGAAACATCGCTAGACAACGCCCTCTTGCGTCAACGGTAGCCTTGTATTATTTATTTTTAATGACAGGGGCATAATTGTAGTGATAACAGTTTTTAATACAAAATTACGTGAAAAATCTTTCTTGCTGTGAAAAGGCTTACTTTGTTTGATTGACTATGGCGTTTATAAAACGTTTTCTGCGGAGGGCAAAGTATCATTTTGTTCGGAATTTCCAAAGTTATCAGTCAAAGTTAGAAATCCCATTTGCCCTCCTGCTACAAGGGTGATATTGTATGATATGGATGACATTACCGCAAAATAGCTAATACTAGAACATCTCTAACTATGACTATGTGTTATGAAAAATATGAATATTAAGTTTGAAGTTATATTTATAGTTAGGTAATTGTCAAAGATAAGATGTTGTAGATAAAAATATAAAAAAAATATTTGTTTAGTAAAACTCAAACAGTTTTGCGCTCGTTCCAAATTCACCCGGTTCTTTGCAGTTCAAACATATTTTTATGACAGTTTACGGGTCTAAAGTTGTAAGGTCAATCTTATCATACAATAATTATAATATTTTGTTATTTCTGTCAACAGTTGTCTGTTAGGTGACTGTGTATAAGATATTTTATATTTTCATATCCACATACATAAATATTTGATGGTACATCCAATTAGGTTATTTCTATGATTGAGATTTTGTAGTATCATAATATTGTGCTAAAATTTATTCCCATAATATAAAAAATTATAGGCGCCTTACTTCTTGTCTGATTTCCGCAATTCTGATATACCCATACAACTCATATTATTTCAGTCACATAAGATCAAATGCCTACATATTTTAGAGATTATCTAGTACAAAGTCTGAAGTCTCGCCAGTTTTATTAATTAAAGTCCTTTATCTTACTTTCACAGTTGTAAAGAATGGATGGATAATAACAACTTGTTTCAACAATCCAAGTATCTGTCAGCTTTCGTGGCGAGCAACATAGGAGCCTTGGTGAAGACTGTGTTCCTGAACCCCATGGATGTCATCATGACCCGGCTTTATAATCAAGGTATCACTTGTACATATTTTTACCATGGCAAGCTTTATTTTCTGAGTATTTTGGTGAAGACAGTAATGTTGTACACATTTAAGAAAAGAAAAATCGTTGGTCAGCTCGGCAACCAACCAATTAAAATAGTAATATAAAAATAAAGATGAAGTAGATACTTAATATTTTGTAATTTTTAAATCTTTTGAATTTGTGGTTCAGCGCACGAGCGCACTTTTTTTTATGGCATAAGCCGGTAAACGAGCAGACGGATCACCTGATGGTAAGCAATCGGCGTCGCCCATGGACACCTGAAACACCAGAGGCGTTACAAGTGCGTTACAGGCCTTTTGGGGATTAGCAGTTTGAGGATCGTTGGGATTCAGGAATTGGGACATTGGGGAAGGGGAGAGTAATTGTGGCTCCGGTAAACTCACTCACACGACGAAACACATTGCTTCACGTCGGTTTTCTGTGAGGCCGTGGTATCACTCCGGTCGAGCCAGCCCATTCGTGCCGAAGCATGACAACTTGGACTTAAAGTACAGCCGCCACTGATTGTAACCTATATACAAAATAAAATACCAAAATGAAGATACACTTGTTAAATAGCCTTTTGCTTAAATTGAATAAATACTTACAACAACCATGTTTACAAAAACCAAATAAAAATATAATCTTAACAAAATATAGGTTATCAAAATTTTTAAAAATATTTGTTTCAGCTGTTGACGCAAGCGGCCGAGGGGTTATGTACGCGGGCATAGCCGATTGCGCGCGAAAAATCGTAAAGGCGGAAGGCCTATTAGCCTTTTGTAAAGGCATGGGCCCATCTTACCTTCGCCAAGCACCTCATACAGTGCTTCTATTAGTATTCTGGGATATGCTAAAAGATCTGCAAAAAAGTATTAAACTACACGCATAGTGTTTTATTTTATAGTGGTTGAGGTTGTGTAAGAGTCTTCGTGCCTCGCCTCGAGGCAATAGACAAGTGAGATTTATATTTATTTAATTTAAAATAGTCGTTACAATGTTGTATTGGTTTCGTAGTTATTAATTTATTTTTTTTAATGCGTAGAATGGTTTGGCTTGTTTCTTTGTGTATGTATCTTAACGTATTACTTGTGAGCTTGTATTCGTCACTTTAAACCTTATTTCAACCAGCATAGGGGATATTTTCTACCTATTTCACATTGGTGAAAGATAAAGTAGGTTTTAATATACACTTGGGTGGGAACAAAGAAACGGAGACACCAGTATTTTTTATTTTATAGAACTCTCTATAACAAAAAAAAATATATCTTTTACTACAATATAGTCTCATTTTGACCGTAACTAAATTGCCTAATTGTATACGACATACGTTACCAATTAATAAAATACTTGTATGAGTTTATAGTATATCAAGAAATGAAGAAGAAAAAACGGTAGTGGCTCTTTGTTTCCAAGTGTAAATAAAATGAGCAATAAGAGTATTTTAAAGAGAACTATATGGATAGAAAAGTCCACATGATCATTAAAATAGGGATGAAGACAAGGTATGTAAATTAAAAATGTAATTAGTCTGTCAGTTAGATATTGAAAAAATATTAGACACGTATTTCTTTATTCTGTCGTATAAGAAACTAATACTTAGATAAAACGAATCAAAGTTTAGGGGTGGGAGTTAGCTATGTCATTTTTTACTATGAAACGTATACAAAAGTGACGTCACGCGAGATTTCAAATCAATATATCGAAATTATTTGTTTCCGTAAGAAAATAGAAAATGCGTATCTATTGTTTTTAAATAATCTACCAGATGGGCGTCGTTAAAATAAAAATGTGTCATGTACCCTATTATCCATACCTACTCCAAGTGAAACCCATGATTAAATACTGTTTTAAAAAAAGGGTAACGAATGGAGTTTCTTGCTCGTTCTTCTCCATTCGAATTTACATTTTGGAATGAGCACCTAGCTTCACCTAGCTTCACTGACGGACTGACTGACAGACTATTATTTATTTTGTATTTGTTGACGTTTCAAAAGTACCAAATTATGGTTTAATTGAAATAAATGCTTTGTCTTTGACTTTTAAAATTTTCAATATTATGTTCAAAGAGATCTGTTGGCAAGCGCTAACTAAAGATGTGAATTACTCACTTATACGTACTGAAGTTTTTACTATCTGTGTGGTTTCTATTATCGCTAATGTCATAATATATTACGTGATAAGGTAACGTTTGATAAACATTGATATTGTATGTAACTGTCTTCCGCACGCTACTGACGTATGACGTCACTACTTCGTGTGCAATCAGGGATCTTAGTTTAATAGGGGACATCATTGGTATGTAGATTTTTATTCAAATTAGACTTTATTACTTATGGATATATGGCTCAATTTTGTGTGTTGTTATATAGGTTTTTAGTTTTTTTAGTTAAAACTTTATTACTCATGCGTTCCGGTTCAATTTTGTGCACTGTTTTGTCCGTTCCCGGTTTTCGGTTCTTAAAAAGTATTTTACGACGGTACCTAGGAATTTTTTATTTAGACATTATGTCTCGTGGTAATAAGGTTTAGTTTTGTGTATTATTTATTGGTTCTCGGTTTTTAGTTTTGATATTCGATATCAAAGCATTACCTGTTGAATCTCGTTGAGTCCAAAAAGAAGCCAACCATAGTTGTTGATATTATTTCAGTAGAGTACGAAGAATCTTTGACCTAGGACTTTTGATGATATAGTTTTTTATCACATGATTTACAAAGTTAACTAAAAATATCTACTTATTTGAACTTCTTTTGTATTCGTTCAGTTTTTTTTCCTATCGCTATGGTAATCCTCATGTACTTCCCACGTCCATCGTGGGGACGACGAGGGGGCGTGCCGGACTCTTACCGGCTAAAATCACCGCCTGTGACCATGGCCAGGGTTATCCTTATGGAATCACCACACCCGGCAGGCCTCGACCTACCGCTATGTTTGCAGCAGGTCCCGCCACCTTAGCGGCCCTAGGAGGCTGCTTCCCTTCTCCGATTAGCGCGCGTGGAACACTACGCTAACGCCTACTCCCGCCTAAACCCAACCCTAAGATATTCGTCTTTTAAGTTTTAACATCTCGAACACTGCTATTTGCAAGTTAAATTAGCAAGTTGAATTATCCATTCACATTGTCGCGGAGAACCTAACGGGTAACCGGGGCTCCAGCTCGACGTGCAGGAGAAGGAACGGGGTGGTTTTTAGTCAGTAAGAGTCTGACACTCCCTCTCGCCTCACCCAGGCTCGAGCAGTCATTCGATGACTTTCCCCCCTTAAAAAAAATAAAAGTAAAAAATCCATTCACATTAGAGAATTATTTTCACTTAGTATAGGTATCCTTTTCACATATTAAATTAATTACATTTTAATAATCAACCAAAATATCATTTTTTCATATATCAAATGATCCTATTTCTATAAATTGTAGAAATATGAGATACAGTGGGCAGCAAAACAACCTACTCTTTTGTGTCAAATTGTCAACTTTTGCTTATGGATGTAAAGCAGAAAATCTAATGACGAACATTGACACTTTGGAGTAAGTTTGTGTGCCCCTTCATTTGAAAATATCCCCATTTTAGTACCTGAACAACTCATAACCTCCCTAACAGCGCATCTCAGTATTATTGCAAATAAATACCTTAATACAAGCATTTTAAGTTTATTTCTTAGTATTTTTAACTATAGCATTTAATTGTAAACTGTAGTACAATATTTGTATTATTTTAAATTAAATGTTGCCAGCTGATTATTTAGTAATTTTTGTTATGTGGCAACTCGTTTTTTTTGTTTTTTTAATGTGTTTTTCTTTTAATGCAAGTTATTTGTGTATCCTAAGCATTAAATCTCAGTGCCTAATTTTTTTGTATTGTTAGCAATAAGTAAATATAGTAGAGATATGTATAATTAATTAATCGTGTTAACTGTTAGCATAATAGTGACATTGGTGCAATTAGAGAATTTTATCTTTATGTTAATAGCAATAAAGTTTTAAATTGTTTTACCCTGAATTTTTATTAACGATACCATTTACTGATATATTTTAAAAGTTCAGTTCTATAAGTATAATAATGTCCCTAAACACGAACGAAAGGGGTAGTTTTTATTCAGTAAGAATCTGACACTCCCTTCGCCTCCCCCGGGCGGGAGCAGGCATTCGATAATTTTCCCCCCTTAAAAAAAATCTTTTCTAGTCTCTATAACATTAAACCTTTAGGATACCTATGGATGTAAATGTAAATTGCACAGTAATGTGCATTGAATAGCAACTTTAAATTGTGAGTCACAATTAAAGTTTTAAACTACGGGCCTTAAAATCTAGGCGTGTGAGGCTAAATTCAGGTGACTAGATTTCAAAACAAAATTAATCCAAATTCGATTCATAACAGTCACACAATCGTGCGGGATTAATTGGCACTACAATGGCGGAGTGTCATGTCAATTTTGTAACTCGTATTTATAAGATTCTTTAACAAGTCGTGCACGGTAAGCAACAAGTCGTGCATCCGTGCACGTAGGCGTGGACATAGGCGTCTACCAACGACTAAACAAACTATCAAAACGATAATTCGTATAAAGTAGCATTCACTCTTACCCTCTTTATTACTATACTCTGAATAGTACAGTAATACTCTGAATAGTATATCAATACTCTCAATAGTATAGTCATATAGAGAATATTAAATAGTAAGTACTATATACCTACGGCTGAAATTAATAACCCATTTCAAAGTCTCAATTCAAAATCTTTCGACAAAAATCGGTTTAATAAAATAGTTGTGTGGAGTTTCTATCATTCTTTGATCAATCCACAGATTTTGGAATATGACTCGTAATTTCGACCGCTTTTTATAACGCAATGAAAATCTTCATGAACTTCTCACGTCGTCCTCATGGACCTCCCACGTCGTGGGGACGACGGGGGCGTATAAGTGGACTGTTACCGGGTAAAATCACCGTGAACTTCCTCCTCTTCATGTGGCCGTAACCCAGGATGCCCTTGCAGATTCATCGCACCCCCCACTATGTAGCAGCCCCAAGAGGCTGCGATTTCCTTCCTCGAGTGCATTTCGACCGTTAGAGCAACGTAAACTAACCAATAAAATTTCTTCCACAGACTAACAAAATGACTAAGACGAAAGAAACACAGATAAAAAAATCCCGCAACTTAAACCGTGACGTCACGGATCTGCTGATGGGAGGAACATCAGCTATGTTCGCCTCCATGTTCACAAACCCCATCGAAGTGGTGAAGACCAGGTTGCAGCTGCAGGGGGAATTGAAAGCAAGGGGCAAACACGCTGTGTTTTATAAAAATGTTCCTCATGCTATATTCGTCGTGGGCAAAAACGAAGGACTAGGTGCCTTACAACGTGGATTGACGGCTATGCTCGGGTTTCAATTCTTTTTGAACATATTCAGGTGAGGTTGTTTAGAAATCTAGACACTGAACAAATATTTTTATTGGTGTTTTGTTTTTAGTATTAACGACATGTTTTCTTTCATCAAAATGTGATGAAATTCGATGAGGGGAAGAAACTCTTCTTAGTCATTCAAATTATGTTTTAAGCAGTAAGAATAAATTATGACTTACACCTTTAATTTCACATGATTCAGTGACTAAAATCCATATTTTTTCAGATTAGGCTCCTTCCGAATGGCAGAAAGAAGGGGTATATTAAAAGATGCTAGTGGGGCTACATCATTGCTCAAGGGTGCAGGAGTCGCGGGTGTTGGCGGGGCCCTCGGCTCCATAGCTGGTACTCCGTTCTACTTGGTGAAGACTAGGCTACAGGCTCAGGCAGCCAAAGCCATAGCAGTAGGACATCAGCATAAAGGCACCAGCACTAGTGGCGCCCTTATTGAAATATTTAGAAACGAAGGGTTTAAAGGTAAAACAGCTCATAAGTGTTCGTTTATGTATATCTTATGAAAGTAGTTAAACTTCAGACCATCTTCCACGATCGTAATAAAGTCTTTTATTGTCAACAATTTGTTTGCTGCTGAACATAGACCTTCCTATTACGTCACTGAGCTCCTTTATTAAATGTCCTTCTAAAACCTTTAGTCAAGGTCATCCTATCAAGGCGTGCTGCCGAACAATTCAATTTAAATAATGCACGAGTATTATTAATTATTTTTGGTGAGCAGAACGAGGAACGGGGTGTTTTGACTAATTGCCTTCTTTTAACGCTAATTCCAGGTTTATTCCGAGGGGTGGGTCCACAAATACCTCGCGGCATGGCGGGCAGCGCGTCCCAGATCCTAAGCTTCACTTACGCGAAGGAGTGGTTGCGAGCACACAACTGGTTCACCCAGTACCCTTTGATGCTGTCCTTCTTCGGAGCCAATCTTGGAGGAATCGTCATGACGCTCTGTTTAAACCCATTCGATGTCATCGCTACCAGGCTGTGTAATCAACGTAAGTTAAGACTTCTGTTTAGAAATGCGAAAATGACTTCACTTTCTGTTCTCCTCGGTAAATAAACATTGTATGGTGGTTTAAACAGAATTATCCATTCGGATAGACGAATTCTGTATTTGCGTGGACGAAGACATGACCTAAAGCTATAATTTTTGTATTATTTTCAAATTAAACTTACATTTTGTCATAAAGTTAAAACTAGTTATAGGTATTCAGATCAAATCCAGATATTCTACTCAGTAGTCGTAAGCACACCATCCTCTCATTTAAATTCGAACCGATTACACAAGAAATCTAATAAAACAATATTTGCTTTCAGCGGTAGATGCGAAAAACAAAGGTACTTTATACAAAGGTATGATTGACTGCGGCTACAAGATGATCAGATACGAAGGTCCACGCTCGTTGTACAAGGGTCTCACTGCAAACTATATACGGCTAGGTCCTCACACAGTGATCCTACTGATGTGCTGGGATAAGCTTAAAGAGATTGATGACTACTTACGTAGCTGACATACCTCTTAAATACAATTTGGGTTTGAGTAGTATAGAGGTATAGTCGAGTTAATATATCGCTACGTAACACAATTTTGTAACACTTTTCAACCACTATCTTCTAAATATTTAGAAAATGGTATAATTAAATTCTTCTATAGTTGGCAACACACTCGTGATGCCTCTGGTGTTGCCAGTGCACATAAGCCATAGTGACCGTTCAGTTAGACGAGCCGTAAGCTATGTTGCTACTATAGATAATACAAAAAAAATAGCATAATCGAACAAAGCGCAATCGTACGTGCTTATAAAATATTTTGAGTATATTTTTCGCATATTTTGACACTCGTTTGTTGCTCATTTTTAAGCGTTATTTTTTTGATAGATCATGTTTATGTAATATGTTATTTGTACAAAGTAGTATAATTATTGAAGAAATATCTAATCATAGTATTTATGCCTTAACTTTACTTTTATATTCTGGGCGTTCATGTTATATTTATGACTAATGTTCTAATTGGTTTAAGCATATGTTTTAATCGTGTTACGACAATAAATCATTTTGTTAAAACGTTTCTCGTTTTATTTTTTGTTTTGTTATCTACCCATGATTTTATGAGGATAGAATATCGTGTACGTTAAAAAACCGACTTCATACCCCGTCTTGTTTTGAGGGCAGGGTTTATTAATGTACTAAAATCTCCTAAATATAACAAACACTTTTCTGTTTAGACAATCGTGAAATTACCACGCATAAACATTAGAGATGCATAATTTTTTTTTAAAAACGTTGCCCCACACTAGGATATTCTCCTGTGTCGTGGGTGCGTTTACAAACATACAAGTTCACATACACAATGACACCCAGACCCGAAACAACAATTTGTGGATCACACAAAGTGCTGTTCCGTGCGGGAATCGAACCCGCGACACGTTGCACGGCAGCCGGTTGCCCAGCCACCGCACCAACCGTGCAGTCTCTATCCGGTATCCGTTTTCCTATGGTCAACCTGATGGTCATGTACTATTCGGCCGGATACCTAATTATAATTATAAGGATAAGTAATTATCGTTCCTTTTTTATAAGATACCTGTTACGTAAGTGTAAAATAGTAAATAAGTAACATTTTTTTTATTGTTTAACTGTATAATGTTTTGGCTTGTGCTGTAAAATTATACATGTGCTTATAAATAAATAAATAAATAAATAAATAAAATAAATAAATACCGCATAGTAAACTTGATACATTTTATAAACGGAATCTAAATAGCTGAAGGCTACGAAACTCAAATGTGGGTATCACACCGCCCCGGCCGAATATTCAGCTGGTGGGCAGGCCGAATATCCGGTATCCGGTATCCGGCTAAACGACAGTTCGTTGCATCGCTAATAAACATACATACAGGTGATACTAAAAACCTTACTTTTCTTGAAGTCGATTAAAACCAATCAATATTTTAAGATCGCTATCGCTAATCGAAGGCACAACAGTCACACAGAATTAAATCTACTGAACTAACGATTACTTAAAAACATTTTCATATAATATTTAATATCAATACGAAGCTACAATAAAACGAAAAAACATGGTACTTGAGTGTTTATTGTAAAAATGCACAATAAAATATCATACACGTACGATTGGTTTTATAAGTTTGAGGGGAATGTAAGCACATTCCCCTCAAACTTATAATTACAATTAATTATAAATAATTACACAACAAAATAATTCCTTAAACTTCTATTTATATATAAATTATGCGCTACAAGTGATGTTTTAATTTAAAATTGTAAATATTACAAAGACACCAACTGATGGACGTTATAATATATTAGTAATTAGTGCCTAAAAAGATTTTGTGCGATATTTAAGACACTTTAGCAAATCTATTTTAATATAATCCAACCGATTTCGACATCTATTATTTGTATATCAAAGTCGACAATGCAACCGAACGAAAAAACTGCAAATTACGTTTTACGGTTTACATTTTGTCTTATTACAATAACATAGAGTTCAAAATCCATTGAATTATTTGTAAATACAAGATTTATAAGTAAAAACTGTCCCTATTCTGTTTCTAACTCGCAATTTGGGTTCCATACCAACGATAAAACATGTCCTTAAGTGAAGTTTCAATTAATCAGTTAATTTAGTACTTGCCTTGCCTTGTATCGCCGAAAGGATAGACAGAGGCGCACATATTTGTGCATAATACTACATATTATACACTGTACAGTGTACAGAATACCCACTTCTCACAGAGTCTCATAGGGGGTCAGGGGCTTTGAATTTCGTCGGTACGGAAACGCTTACTGCTTCTACGTATTTTGTACTTCTAAAACGTCTTGTAGACGAATGTCAGACCGAAGTTTAAGTACCGATAAACAAAAACTATCCTCTTGTCTGTTGAAAGTTGCGGGCTTAATGTGGTTTAATCGAACCCGAGACCCCTTGCCCGGCAGTCGCACTTGCGACAACTTGGCCAACGAGGCAGCATTGAGTCTATATAAAAATAGAATTAATTACTATTAGTAGTTTGGTAGTTTTCACTTGACGGTATCTTAACTTCGGCCATATTGCGAGCACCAACCAGATTACAGATGAAAAAAGTATGCATAACTATATTCTTCAGAGCTTATAGTTAATTTGTTCCTAGCACAATAATACTGCATTCATATTAATTAATCACACAATACTTGTGAAAAATACTTCTAATAATATAATAAGCACAATTCCAACCTGTTTAATTTTGGAAAAAAAATCACCCATAGCATAAAAACTACAACAGACGCTCCCATTTTCTTCAGTGGCGCCATCTACAACACCCAGAACTAATATAAATGCAGTATTATAAACCAAAATACAAACACTAAGTAAC
Organism: Spodoptera picta; assembly: GCA_038387885.1. Taxonomy (NCBI): domain Eukaryota; kingdom Metazoa; phylum Arthropoda; class Insecta; order Lepidoptera; family Noctuidae; genus Spodoptera; species Spodoptera picta. The sequence goes on from JAZHFQ010000002.1 coordinate 2,299,673, forward strand.
CTAACCTCTTGTCTTTATTTCTCTATAGAAAAATAGTCAAAGTGCACTTACATTATTAAAATACAAAACATTAAAATAACAATCAAAATGCACCGAGCACACATTAGTCAAAACTACTGCTATCTCTTACTAACACGTAGAGAGAGAAAGGGAGACAAACATTTTAGGCCCAGCGCATACCAGCGGAGGCGCGGCGAAAATACTAAAAATGAATCAATTTAAAAGAAACCTTAACCTCTATATTATACAGGTGAAAACAGCATGCCAAAGATGGGAAGGGCGCGGTGCGTCGTTCTTTGACATGCAGTTTTCATCTGTTTCCCATAGCAGTTCTGGTTTATTTTAAATTGATTAAATCTCAGTATCTCCGCCACGCGTATCTTTGCCGGTATCCGCTGGGCCTTATACGTATGTCTTGTATATTCTCGTCCCTTTCCCGCAAAATAAAAGATAAAGAGACAGCAATAAACCTACATTTAATTTATAGTTTAACAGAATCAGTTCAAATAGCACGTTTTAGTTACCTTTCTTCATACCCTTCTAAAACACTGACAAATCGTTGCGATTTAACTGATTGCCTGATTATGTTAAGTCTCTTAGCGACTGATTCACCACCTTCATAAGTATCCGATAAAAAGTGACAGATAGCTCAACTGCTCTTAATAAAATAACATCACGCCTTTTCTCTCCCCGAAATGGTAGGCAAAGGTGCACATAATGGCACTTTATGCCACTGTACAATGTAACACCCACTTTTTAAAATTCATGTTATGAATCCCATGTAATAGGGGGTGAGCCTATTGCCATATACCGGGCACAATTCCATGGCCCGTGCTGCTACTGAGATGTTTTTTAAAACCCGACCGAAAAAAATACTTTGGCCGACCCGGGAATCGAACCCGAGACCCATTGCCTGGCAGTCGCACTTGCGGCCACTCGGCCAACGAGACAGTCAACGTTTTTAATCTATCTGGAACATAAGAGAGGCCTTAGTACGAGTTTAATGTACGTTTAAAGTATACGAAACGAGTACGCGTTCGGCGCTCTGATTGGCCGGCACCAATAAAGCAACCAATCACAGCGCCGAACGCGTACTCGTTACGATTACTTTAAAACGTAAAACCTCGTACTAAGGCCTCAGATATTTTGAAACAAGGCTTTAAAATAAAGATTATACATAACTCCAAAAGTCAAGATGGTTGCCAATAACCAAGAATACTAAGATGGTTGAAAAAAAAAATTAGACTAGACGCAGTTTTTGTTCATATAAATCGCTACGATTTGTTTTACCTGTGTATCGAGCTTACTTATACATACATAATTATTTACAGTACTGGTGTATTCCAAAATAAAATAAATACATACGAAACGAGTGAAAGCGAATCCAACATTAGATTAATAAAACTAAAATTACAAATACAAGGTTTATAACATAAAACAATTTTAGGGGATCTGAGTAATTAGACAATAGAGTAGTTTCCTAAATTTTATTTTAATGTCTGCGTGGTACACTAATTTAAAACTTTAGACACGTATTTTTTCTTTTCTCGCAATATTAAATACTTTCGATGATATATTAATTTGGAATATCGTGTGACGTCACAGCGTGCCACATTTTACGTAGCACGTTATGACGTAACGACCTCCCACTCCTAAACTTGGCGTTAATTTATCTAAGTATTGCAACTTAATACGAGAAAATAAAAAAAATACATGTCCAATATTTTTTCATTATCTAACTGACAGATTAATTCGATTTTTAATTTTGATATCCTGGAAACTACCCTATTATTTACGTCGGAAATAAGTCTTAAAAAAGGCGTCCATGCCGAAAATATCTATTTAAATTAATAAAAAAAAATTCACAGAGATTTTCTATGCGAGATTCTAAAAATAATTCCTTTTCTATTTCAATAGATGTACAAATATGTATAATAATTGGACACATAATATAAAATACAGTATAAATAAATATATCCATTCTGTATTTGTAAACAGTAACTATACGATATGCTATGATGTTATAAAAATATAAAATTACTTGTATTCCGTTTTGTAACTTGTATAAAAATTATAATACCTATTCCCCGTCTTTAACAATTTGAGCTCATCTAACAACTAAGAGAAATGAGAATAAAGAGTCAAATATTTTACGTGTGACTTCGACATTGGTATTGTGAAATTTTGGACTCTTCAGTTGCAACACCAGCGGCCCTTACATCCGTATTGCGTGGATATTTATTGAACTAAATGGTATTGAATTTAACTTTATATTCCGTACTCTGAACGCTATTTTAACAGCTACGATAGTTTATAATTTTGACATTGAATAATTATTCAGATTTTATTGGATTGACATTGAGATTGATCACCCTGGTATGCAAAAGAACGATAGCTCCCATTCTATATTCTCATTTCTCCATATACATACATACAAACATGGCAGTCTACTTACGTATCATTCGTGTATGTATAGATATAAACTAGTGTTGACATGACTTATGACGTCATACACTGGAGAGGTCTGACGCGAGCAGTGGCTTGGACTGTAAACCGCGACTGCATAGTTGTGTCACCTGTGTTGGCGTCTTACCTCGAGTCTCGGGGAAGTACATTCTGCGGGAAGAAAATATGTTGTTTTAGGGTACATTGGTACTTTTTCATGGGGATTTTTTTACTGCACCTCTATTTAGAAATTTATGCGAACCAAATTTCTCCACTAATAACCTACTGCATATCAAAAAAATGAACCGTAAAACAAAAATACTGATTTGCACACTAATTGTAAAACAAAAATACTGATTGGCACACTAATTCTTCAATATTGGGTTAGGTTAGGTTTGCTTTTTTTTCACGACCTTAAGATTATGGGTTAGGTTAGGTTAAGAATAAACCATGTTCTTAAAAGTATAATAGGCGATAGATACCAAAAAAAATTTTTTTATATACATATTTTGTGGAGAATATTATTAGATTTACTTTTAGTTAAAATGTAGCCATTCAGTAAAACAGTTTAGCTTTAAAGATCTAACAGTATAGTACAATTGATTTATTTGATGAGCAAATTTAGTGTGCAATTCAGTATTTTTGGTGGTAATTTCGAATATTTTGATTGAAAAAAGGGAATTTACAGTTAAAGTACTAAATACCACCCCTTTTTCATTAGGACTCTTTTGGTCTGTCGCTACAAATATTTGAGAAAATAATGACAGAAATGGCTTGCTGATTAATTGCAATTTAAAATTATGTAGCATTTTAATACTTAGGCATTGTACAGCGGGATAGTAGCTTTACGCCACAATCCTACTGCACAGGATTACCTAATCCTAATGACTACTAGCTAACGTTATCCTATACTGCTAATCTAACACTTATAATAACTTATCCTATAACCCTAATTAACCCCCTTAATCCTAACTACCTATGTAGTCTAAATCCTATCCTATAATTGCCTAGCATACAATGCGTATAGGCGTGGTGCTCTGGGGTATACTGGGATACAGACCAGCACTTCTACGCACCTACTACTAGGCCCTTTACCTAAGGCACGTACCATCGTGGTACACTGTGGTATGCTGTGATACAGACCTACGCTTCGTACGCGCCTAATGCCCTAGCCCTACAGTCCCTAGACCCTAGCCCTACCATACGTATTTATATATACTTATATAGATAGGTGCTGGATATCTGCCACCTGAGACCTACGATGGCAGACGGAATGTGGGTAGGAATGGGGTATGGTGGAGAGGGTTTGCTCACTGCCTTTTGAGCAGACTCACACGACAGATCGGTCGATGGCTAAAGGTGTCTTGGCCACAGCGAGAGGAGGAGCTTCCTCCACCGAGTGGTGGAGGAAGGGTAGTGAGTCAAAGTCGGAATCAACTAGTGACTGTTTTATTTCTTAATTTACATGTTCTTATATACTAAACTTATCCTATGTACACACATACCACACTATGATTGTGTGCTATGCGTGTAATGTACCATCTCAGCGCTCTATCCTTACGTAAGTACGTGATGTTTTCCTTAGTTGTAATCCGGAATTAATATGTTTCTGAGGGCCAAGCACGAATAACTATCGCATTCGTATCGTAACAGTATCGAGCGAGTTAAGCGTTCTGATTGGTTGGTTCACTTGAGCCGGCCAATCAGAGTGGCTAGCACGAAAACTATCGAGAAAGTATTCGTATCGACATCGAAAGCATTTTCTATGGGATTTGTACAGCGCCCCTACCGTGCGTAAAAGGAACTACACGACGCAAGCACAAATGATTTTGACAACTATCGTATCGTAATCGTATCGTGTTGCTATCGAAACTTAGAACATTTTGACACAAATTGGAAGCACGAACTATCTTTTGACAAACGGTAACGTAAATTTCGAAGGCTGGCTATCGAAAACTGTCAAAACATTTGTCACTTAGAATTTGCCGGTGAGAAAGGTTTCGAAACATTTTAAAATTAAGATTTTGTGACAATTATAAATTAAAATGAACTAAAACAAGTAGTGTGCGTATGAAATGATTCATCGACATCAATGTTTTCGGGAAACATGGCAATAATGGTGCGGAGAATGCCACTCGTTGTTAAGGTTGTCGTCGTGGATGGATAACCATTAACAATACTTTTGGACGATTGAAAAACCGATGGTGTTGTTTGTGCAAGGAACATACTCCACTACGCCACCGAAAATTGTGCTAAAAGCAATAACAGCTTAGATGTGTTACAAATTTTTGACATATATTTTGATATACCCAAACCTCAAGCACTATAAACTTTTATATGCCTCATATACCTATCTTTCTTTAAACATGCATTATATAGGATAGGATAGATAGAGGAGATAACTTAATACAAGTTAGCTATAACGCAATTTCGACTGTCCAAGGTATAGAAATCCTTCACCGGGCTAGATATTTAATGTTATCATAAAATAGCAATATTACCTAGATCTTAATAAAGGAAACTTATATTTAACGTGAATTGTGTAAACAGAATTTTTATTGCTTGAATTAGGTTTACGCAACTTTTGTTTCAAGTCATCACTTTATCACAAATCAGTATAATTTATATTTAGCAAATATTCTGTCAATATGTTACTAAGTAGGCATATTTCATAAGAGATAGACTGTATGTATTTAAAGACAAATTTTATTGTACAAAGAGATTCAAGAAAAAAATAAAATCTAGTAGGTACCTACTATAATGTTGTACATGTTTAATTTGTTTCATTGTATTCCACATGAAGAAACTTAGGTATAGGAGCACCATGTCAGCACCATTATATTTCATTATCTTTCCTCACACTTCCTTACATCATCACTTGTTTATTATCAAGTTGCAAGAACAATTTCGTCAGTTCAAGTTTAGTCTTCTTTGCTGGTCTATTCATTCTCTAATGGAGTAGAAGTAGTTTGTAGGGTTGAAAAGCTGACTTAGACAAACTCCTGGAATCCTGGAATAGACATTACAATGCATATTAGGTCAAATATAATGAAGAGAAACTATTCAAAACAATAATAACCCGACTACGAAAGACAATACCCTTATATTGTTTTTCGCGCGTATTTTATGTTGGAATTTTTACTTACGATACTTTCCATTAACTCCACCCTTATTTTGCATTAGAATTGAGTTCTTTTATATTAATTAAAATAGAAATTCTAATAAAAGTATAAACAAACAAATAACTTAACATAATGGCATTTGACCTCTGTCAAACACGATGTTCGGAAATTGTAAAATATTTTATGAAATTACAAAACTAACTAGTACCTCTTTTGGTTGTAGTAATACGATTATGTCACTTTACATAACCGCAAACTCCATTCTTGACCTTTTTTTGCTTAACCAATATATCTTAGCAAAATATCAAAGCCTTAATCGTGCAGGCAAAGGTAGAAAAATATTTTAAAAATGGTTTAGTTTTCAGACGTAATCATTATGCATTCAATTCGTTCACTTGGGTGCTTCTCTATTTTACATCAGCATGACGTCACTAACGAATTTGATTCGAGCTCTCGAAAGACGATACGATAGGCTTCGTGCTGCGACATTCCGTTTTCGTCACATGACGTTTCGACGTCTCGATACTATTACGTTACGAATGCGATAGTTATTCGTGCTAGGCACACAGAGCGCCGAACGCGCTCGATACTATTACGTTACGAATGCGATAGTTATTCGTGCTTGGCACTCTGGTCAGTACTTTATCACGTAGGGTTATCTCGCTGATATGGCATGTTCATGTTTGAACAGGCATTTACTTGCTTAAATAGGAGAGCGAAATGTACGTCGTGTAGAACTTTCTAGAATTTTTCGAAACGTACATACATAATCTTGAAACAATATCTCTTATTCCTTGAATAGAAGCAACGTGTAACGATATGTAAGTTGTGGAACATTCTAGAATTTTTTGAAACGTACAGAATCCGGCAATTGCCGCCATTGCCATCTTTAATGTGAAGGGTGATAGGATAGGATATAAGATACGACACGTATGTCGTAGAACATTCTAGAATTTATCGTATTATAGAAAAAAAATCTTGATTCAGAACACGCTCTTTTTTTCATCGATCTCATTTAGAAATTTTATAATGTTAACCTGTAAAAGCGCTGTTATGTGGCTCCAAAAACAAATTCAAACTATTTCATCTATCTACTTACTTCTGGAAGACAAACAGTGCAGCAGTGACGCCGGAGAAGACGAGGAAGGAGTAAGGTCCGATGGACTCCCTCATGGAGGGGAATGACATGCCGACGAGGAAGTTGCCGCCCCAGTTAGCTAGCGAGCCCCACGCCATACCCGCAGGGCGGGGACCTACCTCGAATATCTCTGTGGATGCAAACGAAAAAAGTTACTAATCTAATGCTAAATCTATATCTTATAAAAAGAAGAAAAAAAAAACCATTGTTGGTAGAGTCCTTTGATCGTCCTTTTAACTGCTTTTCAATATTTCGATGGTTTATTTACCCTAGTGAAAGGTACTTTTTTGATTGTATTTTGTGTAGCCAGGGCGCTTGTCTACAGAGAGAGTAAAAATCAAAATGTATGGGGATGACACTGACAGTGCCAAACATCCATTCTATATAATTTGGTTTTCTATTCTATATGTAGAGGTAGACAAGCGCTAAATAGTATTTGGCTACAGGTGCAGCTGTTAGGACTGATGTTCAAATATATCAGGTGGAGGTTGCTTTACAGCCAGTTTCAATAATTTATCTACTTATTTGTAAATTTGCTTACTAGAGATAGAATTTTGACACAAGCTCCATACAAAAAGTGTCAAAATTATATCTTTAGTAAGCAAATCTACAAATAGATAGCTTATTGAAATTGGACGTTAGTCTTCAAGTTTGGCAGATAGGCCACAAAAATTTAGATAGATAACCCACCCGTTGGATACTGATGCAATTTGAACAAATAATTCACATGTCCATTTTTCGTTGCACTATTAGTAAAACTAGTTTTAGTTTGCGTTACTCACCTGAGGCGATAAAGTAAGGAATGGGTCCGAGCCCGAACCCGTAGACTAGAACATACGATAGCACCGCTACCATACACACGTACGGCATCCACGACACTACGTGCTGACGACAAAACACATAAATGAATTAGGTACTTGCTAACTAGTCAAATTCAATATTTTTTTTCGAACTGTCAAAAACGACAGTTCTCTATGAATTTTGTACGAGATTGTGAATTGTGACGTCACGTTTTTTTATCGTTAAACAGCGTACTTATATTTTGAAAATTTGCGTGAAAAATACTAAAATTAAGTTACTCATAAAATAAATTAATGAAAGTGTGGTTCTTTTTTAACATTTTATTGTATTGAAGAGTCGAAATAATTTATTTTTGATTAACACAAGTATCCAATTGTGCGTAAGACAATATTATTAACAAAAAATTCAGAAGTTTATTATCATGTCATACCGTGTCGTTGGCGTAATGATAGAACTGCGAAGCGCGACATTCAAATATATTGTGTGGTCTTTAAATTCCCGTTTTGCTCAAGATGATCTTGCGGTTTTACATGATATCATATTCAGTCTTTCATACATAATAAACATAAAATATGTCAAAAAATTATTTAACTTTTAAAATACATAATACAATTTGAGATTCGCAGCAGATAATTTTAATTAACCCCATACAAATATTGCAACTACAACTACATACAACATCATGTGGTCCAACTCACCATAAACCTCATACAAGCAGCCAGCGCGGCCAATATGGCGGCGGCAGAGAAGACAGACGCCAACAACAATGGCCGCCGCCCGAACCTAGGCAACAACTTCAGCATCAACACGGCCGTGCACACGTTGATGAACCCGCACCCTATTGTAGCGTACTGGGAGCTCTGGACGCTTAGACCGGCCTGCTTGAATATCGTTTGCGAGTAGTAGAACACCTGGAAGAAATAATAATTCTATGATTACTGTCACTACAAGGCAAAAATGTATGCTGAACAAAGGTCTTTTTTTTGAGGGGGGAAATCATCCAATGACTTCTCCCGCCCGGGTGAGGCGGGAGGGAGTGTCAGACTCTTACTGACTAAAAACCACCCCGTTCCTACTCCTGCACTTCGAGCCGGAGCCCCGGCAACCTGGAGTCTTTCGCGGCTCCGTATCGGCATCAGCCCTGTTGGGCCCCATCTGTGGTGGTCTGATATGCTGAACAAAGGCCTAAAGGTTACTTTCATTATGGGAGCTTGGCCATAATTTTTCCACTTGACTTGACTACAAGATTGCCGCACTGATTGTAACAAAGCCATCAAATTTTGAAGTTGTTGTTGAGAGTTAGGCGTTTCTGAGTGACTGGTTGTAGTTTTTGTTCTACTCGTATCTATAAAAAATAATATATGAATTTGAAAAAAAAAAAAATAATCGAAAGAGGTCGAACCAATAGCTTGTAAGTATTTTTTTCTCTGTGTAAGATTCACCAGTGAAAAAGTGTGTGGTGGTGAAAAAAAAGACAAGAAATTAACTTTGACATATTACATAACATAGCATTACGTCTTTTATCCCCGAAGGGCTAGGCAGGGGTGCACATTACGACACTTAACGCCACTGTACAATGTAACACCCACTTTTCACGATTTATGTTCCGAGTCCCATGTCATAGGGAGTGAGCGACACGTTACTATCACTATAATAATCTCACCGCATTGATCCCACTGGTCTGCTGGCCGGCCTGCATGCTGCAGACGAGCAGTAGCGGCAGGCGCAGGCGCGGGTCGGACAGCACGCGCGCCGTGGACCAGGCGCCGCCCGCGCACTGCGGCCCGCGGGACTCCTCGCGGAGCACCTCCACGTCCTCGCTCAGGACGCGAGCGGACACGCCGCGGAGACGACTCAGTTCTGGTGACCATAGTACATTATATACTATAGGCTTAGGTTACAAATAATAAAGCAAACTTCTTGATCTAAAATCGATTTTTTATATACACTTTTAGTGTATATAAAAAACTTTAAGCCCTTTACTAATTTATTTTTAATTTGTTATTTGTTGTAAATAACTAAATTCTGCTACAAGCGTGCTTAGGAACATGACAAATCAAGCATTGTTAATGGATAAAAATCAAATTAAACTTTAAAAAATGATACTGCTCCAATCTTACATATTACTTACCTTTTAAAGCTCTCTCCTCATTTTGCTTAACTACAAATAAGTACTTTGGACTTTCTGGCAGTATAAATAACAACGGTAAACATATAATGACTAGCAACGCGTAGACGGACAGAAGGTAGCGCCAATCTTCGGCACGACCTGGAACAACGTAATGCAATTAAGATTAACTTATACAACTATGAAATTAATGACTTGATGAAAAGTATCATTTCTGCACACACTAGATGGCGCCTCTAGCGACTTAGGTCCTATAAGCGTCACAAAATGTGATCACAGGATGTTTCAAAAATACCTCTGGTCGTCTTATTTAATTAGTGACTCGAACCTATTACTTTTATTTAATAAGAGAAGAATGCAGGACAAGGTGGACAGATGACCAGTTAAAGGTGGCAATCTCATCACTACATAGCTGTATAGTATTAAACAAAGTCGCTATCCGCCGCCTGTCTGTCCCTATGTATGCTTAGATCTTTGAAACTACGCAACGGATTTTGATGCGGTTTTTTTAATAGATAGAGTGGTTTTTAATGAAGGTATATATAAGGTGCTCTATAATTATTAGCTACGGCTTTAATGGGAGGTAGTGTTATGTTTACAGATTACAATTGTGAAGAAATTTCGTACCCCGGCCCAGTTAATTACATAAAGTAATTAAGTAAACATTGACTACATTCTGCATAATGTGGTTCACAAATTACGCGCGATGCGTCGCTTAGTCAATGAAAACAATTGCTATCTCTTTCCACGTGTACTGAGAATGAAAACGGAAATCAGCTGACTAGTTCGTCACTATCTAATCTACTAGATACTCAATAGGCAGGCTAACAAGGGTTTTAAAAGTGCAATTACTTACCAGGTACGGCATTCTTCCGAAAAGCTGTTGTAGGTAAATAAGATTATAAACTTCCCATCACACTTAAAACAGTTTTTTACACACTCTCTACCTACTTATCTACAAAACTATTGCACAAGCCCACCTTCATGTTGCACACAAATGAAGGCACGCTTCCAAACATGTCATATCACATTGTTTAATGTGTCCGTCTAACTTTTACTTTGTTTCGCGTTTGTTTTAAAAGACGCCACAAGTTATTGTCTCTATCATCGTAAACTCCAGCAGTATCCCTTGTGCTCGCCAGAGGATGACACCGAAAGAACTCTAACACTTCTTCTTCGAGTTCTGATTTGAATTTCGTCGCCTGGGAGGCATTTTTACGTAGCGCGCGCGTATCTCCGACATTGAAACTAACGAACGTCCGGGCAGGCGGGGGTTGACGGGGCTACTGGCGGCCGGGCGGCGCGTGAGACGAGTTCTGCTGGGGTGTGCTGTCTCGTTCTCGAACGCCCCGTCATACGCTGTTGCCATCCTTATCAGTAGCTCAACCCCCGCCTGCCCGGCGGCCGGTTGACCAGCGCGTGCGACGAGTGCAGGAGAGGGTGCGGGCGCGCGGGGGTGTGCAGCGTGCTCCAAGCCGCCCGGCGCTGAGCGGTCTGATAAGGATGGCAACAGCGTATGACGGGGCGTTCAAGAACGAGACAGCACACCAATGGCGCCTTTTAAATCAAACGCGAAACAAAGTAAAAGTGAAACGGACACATTAAATAATGTGATATGACATGTTTGGAAGCATGCCTTCATTTGTGTGCAACGCGAAGGTGGACTTGTGCAACGTTTTGTAGATAAGTAGGTAGAGAGTGTGTAAATAACTGTAAAAGTGTGTAAAAAACTGTTTTAAGTGTGATGGGAAGTTTACCTCTATAATCGTATTTACCTACATCAGCTTTTCGGAAGAATGCCGTACCTGGTAAGTAATTGCACTTTTAAAACCCTTGTTAGCCTGCCTATTGAGTATCTAGTAGATTAGATAGTGACGAACTAGTCAGCTGATTTCCGTTTTCATTCTCAGTACACGTGGAAAGAGATAGCAATTGTTTTCATTGACTAAGCGACGCATCGCGCGTAATTTGTGAACCACATTATGCAGAATGTAGTCAATGTTTACTTAATTACTTTATGTAATTAACTGGTCCGGGGTACGAAACTGGTCTGTAAACATAACACTACCTCACATTAAAGCCGTGGCTGATAATTATAGAGCACCTTATATGTATAATACATGCATATTGCACCCGTGCGAAGCCGGGGCGGGTCGCTAGTATGATGATAAACTTAAAAATCATTGTACAAGCTAGCACTGGACATTTTATTTTAGTTCTTTGACACTTTCACGTCACTGAACGCATGACCTAGTTTTAATTATTATTATAATGTAATTATATTAATCAGTGTAATAAAGACGCTCCGTAGCATCGGTTAGCTTGACAATTATTCGAGTTTTCTTGACTACAATCCCCAAATCGCGCGCCAGTCGACCTGACATTTGACAACTCTGCTGAGGTGTGGGTGCTACTAACCCATACAACCATTTTTGCGCGGATTTGTTTATGACATAAAGTTCTCAAAAATTATCTGAACAGCTCACCTAATATAAAATCTAACCCCATGACTTGTCCGACGAGGACCCCGACGTTGACCCCCATAGGGCACGCGACCCCCATGGCCCCGGTCAGCGCCGCGGGGGCCAGCTCCGTCAGGTACATGGGCACTATGCTGGTGGTTAGACCTGAAAGTAAAAAATGGTATTTTAAAATCCTAAACTAGATACAAAAAATCAATAGGTCAACCTGCTACCGTATAACAAATTGCGTGTAAATAGATTTTCGATTTTATCCCAAAGCTACAAAGTTGAAAATATATTAACTTCACGACTATAAATCTACGCAACAGTAAAATCAGCTACGTGATCTGTCTCTGACCTTATGAGCAAGAACAGATTCAGATACACGAGAACAAGATATCTATTATAACCACCTACACCTCCATCTTCTAACAAAATAAAATTCATAACTGTCTCGTTGGGTGAGTGGTCGCAAGTGCCACTGCCGGGCAAGGGGTCTCGGACTCGATTCCCGGGTCGGGCAAAGTATTAACGGGTTTTTTAAAAAAACTCAGTAGAAGCACGAAGTCTGGAAATCTGCCAGGTATATGGCAATAGGGTCACTCCCTATTACATGGGACTCATAACATAAATAAAAATAATGTAATGTGGTAACGCCCACTTCGCAATGCCACTGCAATGAGTGCCGTAATGTTCACTTCTGCCTACCCCGTCGGGGTCAAAAAGGCGTGACGTTATATTGTACAACTCATAACAACAAAGTTATTAAAGGAATATCTATTATACCTAGGCTAGTCGTGCCGGCGTCGTTTTAGTGCCCAATGATAAAATTTAACGATCTGTTCGCGATGTAACAATGTAACTTTCCATGCATCGTAATCTATCAAACAATTTATTGTAATGGCCTCTAAATATTACAGGAAACATTTCCATGACTATCGTCTAAACAATAATATAACATTACTTTTATTATTCCATAAATTAAATGAAATTCTTATTATTGTGTCCCATATAATTGGAGGCTAGCCTATGATCAAATATCAGGCACATATTATCTAGACCCTAAGTTAATGTTATGCATCGTCAGGAATGTGCCGATTCGACTGGAGACCACGGTCTCACAGAAAACAGTGTAAGTCCTCCCTTCCCCAATCTCGCCAATCCCTGAATCCCCAACAATCCTCAAATTTCTAATCCCTAGAAGGCCGGTAACGCACTTGTAACACCTCTGGTGTTCCAGGTGTCCATGGGCGACGCCGATTGCTGTGATTGCAAGGCGGATCACCTTATGATCCGTCTGCTCGTTTACCGGTTAATCCCATAAGAAAATACCAAATTTTTTTTAGCTGACCTAGTAAACTTAAAACTCACTCGCAACTTGACGTCTCCTCAGCCTTAGAAGCTACCAAAATTAAGAAGTTCGCAATTAAATGCAACATGGAGGATAAAATAAGGACTCACCACCAGATAAACCGACTAGTAATCTGCCTAATATAAGCATTTCGACTGAGTTAGCTTTTTGGCACAGCAGGAACAGCAGCCCGCCGGCGATTGATAGCACACTCGTCACTACCGTCGCCATTTTTCTGCAACAAACATAATATCAAATAAGACATATCTCGAGTTTGAGAATTGTTGGGGATTCGGAGATTGGGGAGATTGGAGAAGTGGGGGGGGGACTGGGCATCCAGTTACCTCACTCACACGACGAAACACAACGCAAGCGTTGCTTCACGTCGGTTTTCTGTGAGGCCGTAGTATCACTCCGGTCGAGCCGACCCATTCGTGCCGAAGCATGGCTCTCCCACACTTAACACATGATCTGGAATAACCCTTAGAATACTTTTTAACCTACAGGAACGCGAGCGAACCCGCGGGCAGAAGCTAGTCCCTTATAAATCTACAGACAAACAGGTTATTGAGTTTGAGCCATACTTGAGCATTCCGTATGAAAAGCGAACTATGCTTACTAGTGTCTTGTTGCCTCATTCTTCCGACCTGATTACAGACCCCTATAAATCATAAAGGGATCAAAAAATCTGACCTTATCTGATCAAGAGGGATTGAACTATGGGACATAATGAGGGTACAGAAAGTACTCTTATGTTTATGCGTTATTAGATGTACGCCATAACAAAATCAAATCTGTAGACTACAACAACTTCTGTACGGTGCAACCGTACACATTTAAAATCAGCATTTGTACGCATCTTAATTCATTTACGTAATTATTTAATTCAGTTCGTATCGTGAGGATTCTGTCTCTGGAGCCCTAACCACCGGTAGCTTGAACCATGCTCTTACTACTGGTCGGCCCCTATTTATAAATAATATTTTTCTGTTTTTTATTAATACATTTTTAAATACTAAAAAATGTTACTTCAGAGAATTTTAAATGTTAGTATTATAATCTCTATAATACTGTATATTTTGTTATTGTTACATTGTACAGTCATATAATGCGCACCTCTGCCTACCCCTTCGAGGATAAAAGGCGTGATGTTATGTATGTATGTATGTAATACTGTATATTATATTACAAATATTACTTCTTAAGCTATTATAGGCTGAAGAGTTTGTTTGTTTGAACGCGTTTATCTCAGGAACTACAGGACGGAATTCGAAAATTCTTTTTGGTGTGGATAGTCCATTTATCGAAGAAGGCTATAGGCTATAAAACATCACGCTACGTTGAACAGGAGCCGAGCAGCGAGTGCAAACGCGTGGGAACACCTAGTAAAACAACATATTACTAAAACCCAGCACAAAAGGTATGATGAATCAGTTAATAAACACCATGGACTACATAACGCAGTTTAATATTTGTAATACCTCTCGACTGTTATGCAAACTCCTTCGTATCATGAGGACATTATAGTGTAAGTAGGAGCTGTGTTTGTGGAACGATAAAATGACACAAACAACTGGATATTTTACAAGCTTTCACATACGTTAATATAGCTTTTGTTTTAGTAATTGCTGAGTGAAATGGCATGCATATTGTGTGTAAGGAACTAAGGACAGACGGACAGATTATTTATTTTATATTTGTTGACGTTTCAAAAGTACGAAATTATGATTTGGTATGGTTAATCCTAGTGTAGGGGCACTAGGATTTTCTATTATATCGTGGGTGTGTTTACAAACATACAATTTTACACATGATACCCAGACCCATAATAACAATGTGTAGATCACACAAAGACTTATTACGTGCGGAAATCGAACCCGCAACTCGTTTCACAATCCGCACAGACAAAAATCTACATCCATAAACATAGTTCTCTGCTTACCTTCCCAAGCTGTTTGCAAGTACAGCGCCGAGTATGGAGCCGGTGCAGCCTCCGACTATGAAGATGGAGACCACGAACGACCAGAGCACGTTCAGCCATTTTTCGTCGAGGACCACGTCGTACCGGGTTACAAAACTTTCGTTGCAGAAACTTTTTATCACCTGGAATGTATAGAAAACCTTGCATTATGCCTTTTGTAATAGAGCTCAAAGAGCCATCAGACCACTACGGATGGGGTCCAATAGGACTGACGCCGATACGGAGGCGCGGAGGACTTAACGGGTTGTCGGGGCTCCGGCTCGAAGGGCAGGAGTAGGAACGGGGTGGTATTTAGTCAGTAGGAGTGTGACACTTACTTCTCCCGCCTCACCCAGGCGAGAGAAGTCATTCGATTATTTCCCCCTTAAAAAACCGTAATTATAATAAGGAAATTAACACAGGAAAAATGAAAACTATGCAAACACAATCTCACAATCATGAACTGCCATACAATTCTAATTGAAGTTTCTTGTTACTTTTGCCGTCTCATTGTGAAACGGATGAGGTGATGTGATCGAGACCTTAGTTGCTTTATTTTTTCCGGTATAAGATGACATTACAAAGTTCCAATAATATGATCGAGATTATAACGTAACTTCACGCCAATTTTCCCCAGACACAAAGCATAATCGCAAACACTGTGTTATCGTACTGACAAGTTGACAATGTGCTCAATAAAGTGCAGAAGGCTTACTCTTGAATCCAATTCCAATCGATCAATTTTGGTATTAAACTGTCAAACACTAAGCGGTCACCGGTGACCGCAACCTATTGTTCTATAATTGTGTCTACAAAACCGGTACTCGACGAGTTAATTTCGTACTCTTGAGTTCAACACTAGCGCCCATTGGCCTGGGTGAGGCGGGAGGGAGTGTCAGACTCTTACTGACTAAAAACCACCCCATTCCTACTGCTGCCCTTCGAGTCGGAGCCCCGGCAACCCGTCAAGTCCTCCGCGGATCCGTATCGGCAACTAAATGGTATTGAGTATGGCTTTATATTCCGTACTCTATGCTATTTTATTTATGCTATGCTATGCTATTATGCTATTTTAACAGCTACGATGAGGGTTGTATAGTTTGATATTGAGATTGGTTTCAAGAGTAAGAGCCCAGATTTATGATCACCGTTACTAAAAGGAAACCTTGCAAATAGGTCACAACTTACAAGCCACGATGCAAGGTTATGTGAAAGTAGACGAGTTATTACCCCTTTTACAAATTTTCTTAGAAATCCTATAACGACTTAGATTCTTCTATGTAATTTAATTCAAATGGACGCATTTAAAATTTCAGGGTGCCCCAGAGATTTATGACGCCCGCTTCTCATGCATGAGAGTGCAGGTTCAAAACCTACCAACGACAAGTACCAATGTAAGATTTTCTAGACACCACTAGACAAATAGTGAAGGAAGACGTTAAGAAACCTGAGCTTATAAATTTCAATTATAACTTTGAAATCGCCAACGCTCATTGAGCAAGCGTGGTGATTAATGCTCGAACATTTTGCGTTTGAGAAGAGGCCTTTGGTCAGCAATAGCTTGTTGATGATGATGATGAAATTGACGCCATAGATACCTACAGAGTAAAACTCAAATTCCCACAATCAACCTTCTCTAATATGTATGTCGAATTTCTTTAATTACAACTTTATTTTCTTTACACATAAAGGTAAAATTATTGCACAGTTCCTCCTGTACATAACAATAACAAGAAAGTTAATTCTAACATAAATTCGTTGCACTGATAATGAACATTGTTATGATGTAGGTAGGTAGATCAATGTAAGCATGAAAAATAGTGTTAAACCATTACACAATAAACTACCGTACACTTGCGAAATCTCAGTATTTTAACAGTTAGATAAGCAATAAATTGAAAATAAAAACCAAACGTACCAATTATTAATCTAAATGAAAGAAAATAAAACCATCTCCACTACCTTATCCATTTCCATATTGCTATTAACTGCAACGCCAAAATTGCTAACTTAATACATTGACTAACTTGACTCCAAGCTCCTTCATACTTTTAGACGCCGAAAATCCACTAAATGAACGTTACTATTTTAATCTGTATTATCGACAGCACTAGTTGTCATGTTGACGATGTCATCTGTCAAATGTGACAGATTAGAAAAGTTTCCCGCGCAAATAGTTGTAACGTTCGGTTGCCAAGGAGGAAAAAAAGGATTGTAAGTGATTCTTGTGCAGCTGGTTTAAAATAAACTTTTTGCAGTATTGAGTTTTACTTAAAAATACTTACCTATGTACAGTCAACCAAATTATTTAGTATGCAGGTAAAAAATAAGAAGAGTGTGCATAGAGTGGGGAATCTAATCTAGAATCTAGGGAAGGTTTTATTGAGGTGAAAATCCCACTACTTAGTCGTTTCCCCAAAGGGTTATGCGCCTTTTGAAGGTATCCCCAGGTCAACAAAACAAAAATATAAAAAATAAAGATTGCTTCAGTACAGAGACAGCGGCTATTGATAGGTATAATAAGTTGTATCTCTTAACGAAATCACATATCTTTTTCGGGATAAGCCGGTAAACGAGCTGATGGATCAACTGATGGTAAGCAATCGGCGTCGCCCATGGACACCTGGAACACCAGAGGCGTTACAAAGGAAGGGGGGGGGGGGGTAGTTGGGCCTCCGGTAACTTCACTCACACGACAAAATACAACGCAAGTTGTTTCACGTTGGTCTTCTGTGAGGACATTTTCTTTATCTTTTGTAACCAATGGTATTTCGTCGGCTCAGTGGCATTCCTACTATCTCTGTACTGAACGAATCGTTATTTTCTTACCTGCATACTAATATAATAGTATTACTAATATAATAATATTACTAATGTAGTAGTATTACTAAATAACTTCGTTCATACAGTCACAATTACACTTATACAATTTTCCATCTACAATCAAGTAAGTATTATAAAAAGAAGAAAATGTAATCAATGCCAATTCTTGATTGCATTCCTCGCACACGTGTTTTTCAAGCCATTAATCTTTCAAATGGTGACTAAAGTAGCTACGTATAAGATCGCCTAACTCATTACTTAAATGTTTCATATGAATTATAATTCTAGTAGCTTCTGCCAGCGGCATCGCCGTTCCCATGGGATGAAAAACCTTTGTGTTACCTCAGACCATAAACTGCCCTTGTTACTTTCATCTCGGTCCCTTCAGCCGTTTGATGTGATATAGTAACATTCATCAAAGTATCAGTGATCAAAATCTCGACACTGGCAGTATAGTCGACAAGACAACACCGTTTTGGAGACTCGGTTGCCAAAGAAGAAAAAAAAATAAGTGTGTATGTTACACTTATTTTATGTGTGCGAATGTTTATTCGCATTTATAATGTTAGTATCTTATTGGCCGAGTGGTCGCAAGTGCGACTGACGGGCAAGGGGTCCCGAGATCGATTCCCGTATCAGGCAAAGTATTACAGGGTTATTCAAAAAAATCACAGTAGTAGCACGGAGTCTGGAATAGTGCCCGGTATATGGCAATAGGCTCACCCCCTATTACATGGGACTCATAAAATAAATAGTGAAAAGTGGGTGTTACTTTATTTTATTTTTTTATTTTATTTTATTTTATGTTAATACGGTTTACACCAGTTACATTAACATATACAGATATCAAAACAAACATCGTATGTAGCTACAAATCACATGACAAAATAAAGATATAAAAGAAAAAATAAAGCACATCACAATAATAAAATATAAATAAAAATAAAAAAACAATAAACAGTAATAGAGGTAACAGTATTAAACATTTTCACAAAAACTTAAACATAAACGCTGAACAGTTTTAAAGTCATTAATAAATAGCTCACAGTCGGGGTAGGTTTCCAAGAGGCCATTGAGCGCGGACAAGACGCGGGGAATAGGGGACGATGCACGGGTCACTGTGCGGCATGCGGTCACAGACAGTGGGCGGTGCCGACGAGCACGGAGGTAGTTAGTCGGAGCATGTAATCGCATCAGTTCATTATGAAGGTCAGGAGCATCTATGATACCTCTGCAGATTTTAAGCATAATGTACAGTTGTCCAAACGCTCTTCTGGTCTCCAGCATATTGTATCCCAGACATCCACACAAGTATTTTGTTGGGTACATGTATGGATAGTAGCCTAGAGAGGATTTGTAAAGGAATCTTAAGAATTTCTTCTGAACTTTTTCAAGCAGTAGAGAATAGAAGGCCTCGTGTGGATTCCAAATGCAGGAGCTCGCCTCCAACTTGCTCCTGACCAGCGTGCTGTAAAGGAATCTTATGACGTGCGTATTCTTGAAATCTCGTGAGTTTCTCAGAACGAAACCAAGTCTCTTAAACGATTCCTTAGCAACCGTTGCAATATGATCGTGAAATGTCAGCCTCTGGTCAAATACGACGCCCAGGTCTCTCATAGTTGACGATCTAGATATCGAAGAGCCGTTTATTTTATAGTCGAAGGTAATGGGGTGTCGCTTTCGACCAAAAGTCATGACATAGCACTTAGAGGGATTGAATTCCATTTTATTTGCATTTCCCCAATTATTCACCAGGTCGATGTCCCTTTGAATAGCCTCACAGTCCGATATACTGTTGACACAAGCGTAGAGTTTTAGGTCATCAGCATACAAAAGACATTCTGCATGTTGAGGAACCTCCGGGAGATCATTGATCATTAAAAGAAACAGCAAAGGACCGAGAATTGAGCCCTGACTTACGCCTGAACGAGTGTGCATTTACATTGCACAGTTACATTGCACAGTGGTATAATGTACACCTCTGCCTACCCCTTCGGGGATAAAAGGCGTGATGTTATGTTATCCTATAATTCTTTTATGTTCATACTAACTAGAGATATTACGTTTATAACAAAAATATTTTGTAAATAACTAAATCGGGCAATCTACACCATTATTTCTTGACACAGTTTTCGCGATTTACTTGCATCATATTAAAATCTCATTAGCGTCTCTAATCAAAGTTTTATAGCTGTTGCTTTTTATAGCATTATAGAGGGATTATTGCTTAAGTAAAATATGAAAATTATTAATATTTTTTCCTCATAAGCGCAGGCGTTTGTCAATGAACATACATAGATATACTTCTTGTTAACAATTACTTCATTCCGTATAAAAAAAAACGGAAAATCACACTTTTGCTAAGTCACCCTAAAATTGAAAGTAATTTCGAGTGTAATAAAAAATCGCTAATTAACAAGTAAAGTATAAACAACTTAAGAAAATCGTATCGTTGTATAATAAATTCTAGAATGTTTAATTTTATGGTCGAATGAGCACTAGTTCAACTCTTCACAATTTCTCATTAAATGCCAACTAAAAATAAACATGAGTAGGCATTTATCTGTGTACAAATATTTTTAATTTGAAAGGAACCTGTTAGAATCGCGACTACTTCAGAAAATAAAAATCCTATTTTAGTTAGCAATGAGTAAAGCAAAATGTTGTCTTATTATACTGGCTATATTTTACTAGGACACCGTATAAACTGGTTGCGCATCCAAGCGGACACCAGGTGAGCAACTTATAGCCCTGTACAAAAATTAGCCCTTAGAGAATTTTTACAAATGATACGCGGTGTAACAATGTGCCCTATAACAGACTATTTATTTCTTACATAACATAACGCCCTTTATCCCCGAAGGGGTAGGCAGAGGTGCACCAGAAGTAACACCCACTTTTCACTATTTATGTTATGAGTCCCATGTAATAGGGTGAGCCTATTGCCATATACCGGGCACAATTCCGGACTCCGTGCTACTACTGAGTTTTTTTTTTAAACCCAGTAATACTTTGCCCGACCCGGGAATCGAACCCGAGACCACTTGCCCAGCAGTCGCACTTTTTTTTTTTAAGGGGGGATAATCATCGAATGACTGCTCCCGCCTGGGTGAGGCGGGAGGGAGTGTCAGACTCTTACTGACTAAAAACCACCCCGTTCCTTCTCCTGCACGTCGAGTCGGAGCCCCGGTTACCCGTTAGGTTCTCCGCGACTCCGAATCGGGCGGCAATCGCACTTGCGACCACTCGGCCAACGAGGCAGTTTTTTTTACTATGCAGGAAACCGGTGCTCCGGGAGCTGGTCCAAAATCTCTATAAACACTTTGTCTTCCTATATGTGTTCGATCCACCCAAAAAAAAAGAAAAAAAAAATACATTCTCAATTTGAGTTTAAGGAATACTAAGAAAAACACAGGCCCCTAATGAGAACTACACGCGGTCAAAGCCGCAGATAAAATCTATATTTATTATAGAATAGAGGACAAACGAGCAGACAGATCACCGGGTGGTTAGCTATCAGCACAACCCTTGGACACTCACAATACCAGAAGATGATTCTTCTTATATAAAGTTGGAGAGCATTTTTATTAATTTGAACGCGCCAATCTACAGAACTATTCTTTCAAATTAAAGTAAGTAATTACTTACGTCAGCAGGTGTATTAACAACTCCAATATTGTATCCGACAGGCAGCGAGGAGCCCAGCGTTGTCACTATCCCAGCTAGGACCAAGTAGAAGGACCATCCCCCCTTGTAGTCGTGCGAAGTAGTCAGATGCTGGTGCTCGGTGGTTATCTGGGGGATAAAGGGCGCTTAGTCATGATTATATCAATGCCATATTGACCTACAATTTTTTTTATACCACGACGGTGGCAAAAAAGCACACGGCCCACCTGATGGTAAGCGGTTACTGTGGTCTATGTACACTCTTCTTTCTACCCTTTATCTAAATTATTCGGCATGAGAGCAGTTTATGATTCTTCTGTACATTACAAATCCTCCTATACTGAGTTCGTTCGTTCGTGTTCGTTTTTCTTCGTAAATAATTTTGAGACTAAAATCAGTCTATCCGAAAAATAATTGATTCTCTTGAAATTCCAACGGGCGTATCTATTATAGGTACCTACCTAATAGAATTTCTTGAAATCCTGATTGGCAGTTTAGCAACTTTATTTTAAGTATCGCAAGAATTTACCAAATTTTATTAAAGTATTCTCCTTGCAAAAAAGGTCGTCGAAAGTATCGCAACGTTCTCTACTTGTCGACAGCGAATTCCAATAAAAACAACACTACGATTTAGAAAGTACGAACCGACAATTCTATCCATCTAAAATAACATTCAAAAAGACCAACTTACAAACAAATTAATAAAATCCTTCAGCTTCATTTTAATCACAAAAAATCCTAAACACACACTAATTAAAGTTCGCACTTTCACCACTTAATAGCACACATAGTAGTTATAGCTGTGGCCAAGTCGAATGTCGATGGCAGGATGCTGCAGAGAGTAAATACTGGCCAGTACCAGTCACAGAGCCAACCGCTCACCACGAAATAAGTGAGGGCTATGGACGCCGCGCCGTGCCCCGCGATCGCTGATACACATCGTCAAGGAGGTTTTATTGTGAACTGAGCAATTTTATACTTAGAGCTATGCTATTTCTATTTTTGTTGCAGGATATGTCGGATTATCGAGATGGTCGGATGTAGGTGTTTTAATGAATTGTTATTGCCATTTTTAAATGGGTAAATATTTAAGTATAGAGGTATGATTAAAGATTTGTTTTGTTTCGTGATTTGCTAAACTTAACCTTACAGGCGCGCAATATCAGACGCACTATTTTATTTGCACGTCATTTATTGTAGATTATTAAGAAAAAACATTAATTTTATTTATAAGAACTTGGTGTACTAATCAATTGTACTTGATAAGCAATAAATATGTAATAATAAAATAGATATAAAAATAGAAAAATATGTTCATAATGATGTAATTTTCCATCTGTTTTTCCATCAAGGAAGACCATAATTTGTTGTAGCAATAATAATTATTGTCATACGACAAGTGAACCTATTGTCATCCAAGAAAATTAATTCACACGATACCAAACTTTTTACTAACATAAATGTAGCTAATTTTCGTTGTGTTCAACGTAAAAAACTTTGTTCTTATAATAATAACTATTACTTTAACCTGTAATTTCCATTTTAGAGCATAACATAATGTTGGTTCTGATTATACACGCAACTCTCGGAAACAGTTGGACTAATTTGCCAATTTCTTTTACCACAGACATTATTTAAATGTGGAAAAAAAAATAAAAAAAAACATAGATAATAATGAAGATCTAGTAATACGTAGTAAATAGTAAAGGGCTGTTTGTCTGTTACAAAAAGACAAAATTAAAAGCAAATGTTATCGGCCACAGATAACCTAATGTCCCACTTTTACGTTCATGAATGAGTATTATTATCACGCGAATTAAAGGATGCAATTCATCTACTAACTGCGTAAAAAGAAACGTGAACATATTAACATTTAGTACCTTTGATTGAGTCGTTAATAATGGTATTTAGAACTCATTAATTAGTAGGTTTTATAGCGTATTGGTGCATAATATCGACGTCATAACAAGCTGACGTTGATAAGTTTTTTTATAGGGAAAGTCATCCAATGACTTCTCCCTCCTTGGAGGGAAGGGAGAAGTCATTGGATAGGAGTGTCAGAGTCGAAAGGGAGTGTCAGACTCGTACTGACTAACAACGACCCTGTTCCTATTCCTGTTCTTCAAGCCGGGGCCCCGGCATCCCATTAGGCCATCCAAGGCTTCCGATGGTAGAAAGTACTTACTAATTTAATAAGTATTAAAGTAGGTAGGTGCATATGTACATACTAACGAAAGGTAGTCCACTTTTTAAACAAAATCCCGCGGTATCACTTGCCACCGGCAGTTTACCCTTTGGTCGTTTGCGCTGAGTGCATGTGAATATCGTCTAATGATGGTCGACCGCCAACTTTGTCGATTGTACATACATAGAGAAGATTTGGAGTAGCACATTACGTTTAGAAAAAAAATCGCTTCATCTCATAATGCATTAAGAAAATAATAATCATAACTTGCTTGTAATAAATTGATTTTCTATTCGTAAATCTGTAAGTATATTTTAAAGAAACAAATAGATTGCAAGTTGGTCGTAAAAATAACACTACGTATGCAAATTCGAAAACCGGTTAGTTACATCTTATCAAACATAGAAAATCATTTACACAATCACATAGTGACTAGAGGTATAGTGACAAGAACAAGTTCGTTTTTATTAAACAACAATCTAAAAAGAAAATAAATCACTTCAAAACCTATCTATGTATGTACTTGCTTTTTGCACACCCAGCCCTATGCTAGCTTTTTATGTAATACAAATTTTCTTTACTTTCGTTTCCATTGACTGCACTAAGGTCATTCACAAGCATGAAATACAGATTATACACAAGAAAACTAGCACAATAAGTACCTGTTTAGCTCGCCACATAGGATTGTCAGGATCCAATTCGGAAGGGCCCAGATTTGGAGATACTTCAAACATATCAGTTTTAATATTGGGACTATCGAATCCCTGCATCTCGATTTTTTTTTAATTTCGGGAGACTTATTTTACTGAGAACACCGCTTACTGGCGTAACGTTTCCTACTTTGTCGATAATAAAATAAGTTCTGAAGTAAACGATGTGTGCGTAAATAATGGTTCTATTTTTTCCAATTCGTTCCTATTCATTTAAGTGATATATTGTCCAAATAACTGGTTGAATACCATAAATAATGGCTGATTTGAGGAACTTATTTGTAAAGAGAACAGGCTTTTCTCGACTCATTGTATTTTTTTTCCTTATAAATTAGCGAACTGTCGTAGGTCCTCTGAATGATAAATGAACTGTAATAAATTAAAGCTTTGACGTATTTATTTCTTTTCAGGACATACATGCCGAGATTATTTTAGGTGGAGGACAGGATAGCCAGGAACCATTGGATCAAACCATTTTGATAATTTACGGATTCCTAAAGATTTTAAATGAGTCTTATTTCTAAGATCCCTTCCCTGTGCTAGATACCTATAGCTTTTTTTCAGGAATAGTCATTTTCATCAGAATATCTAAGATTGGAAAGTCGTATAAGAATATTCCTAGCTAATGTATGCCTTCTAAACCAGTTTGTAGACACTAAAAGTCGAGAAAGTGATCTATTGGAAGCATTGCGATTACCTAGAATGAATAATGAATTTGAACACTCACGTAAGTAGAACAAAGTACATTATCCAATGTTGTATTGCTATTGGAATATTAACTAGTGTCTATTAATAGAATGTCTAGCTTAATTTAATACCTAATGTGATGTGAGGTTAGTAGGTTAAACATGAGTTAAAATTAGCCATCTATTCTCAATTCTTAAGGCCGGTCGATGACTTTCAGAACTTTTATATTCTGATTGACTTTTGAAATAAGTAAGGAAATAAGTAAATAATAATATAACATGATTTGTATTTTAACTAAAAATCGCGGGTGTTATTTTAACAAAAAAAAACTTTAGTAGTTTACTTATTTATGGGATAAACCGGTAAACGAGCAGACGCATCACCTGATGGTAAGCAATCGGCGTCGCCCATGGACACCGCGTTGGCGTGGCGTTACAAGTGCGTCACCGGCCTTTTGGGATTAGGAATTTGAGGATTGTTAGGGATTCGGGATTGGGGAAAAGGGAGAATAATTGGGCATCCGGTAACCTCACTCACACGACGAAACACAATACAACGTTGTTTCACGTCGCGTCGGTCTTCTGTGAGGCCGTGGTATCACTCCGGTGGAGCCGGCCCATTCATGCCGAAGCATGGCTCTCCCACACTTGAACTGTTCTCGGTACTTACTAGTTACTTACTAGAGCTGTTCTCGGTATATTCACGTGAGTAACCCGCGCTTTTTAGTTAATTTAATATGTCTTACGATAGTTATTATGATTTGTATTTTTATACTGAAGTAATTATAATTTTGTAGGTGTCTTGTTATTATTATGATAACCGAAGCAAAGACAATAAAAATCACGATCGGAACTTAACCATACGTTCTTACTAGCGTTTTAAATCATGTAACATGGATATAAATAAGACTTAGATATGAATACCAACTTAGTTTTATGTATTTTACGCCTGAATACTGAGGCTACTCAATTTTAACTTGAAGGTACTTAAATATCGTGCCGTCTCTTTCATTTTACAAAAAAATTGTGGAGACAGAACTATACATTACTTAAAATGGAGTAGCGTTTGAGTATTTCGACATAAATACATAAACCTATATTTAAATACATTTAACATAACATCACGCCTTCCTATCCTCGAAGAGGTAGGCAGAGGTGCACATTACGGCACTTAATGCCACTGTACAATGTAACACCCACTTTTCACTATTTATGTTACGAGTCCCATGTAATAGGGAGTGAGCCTATTGCCATATACAGGGCACAATTCCAGACTCCGTGCTACTACTAAGACTTTTTAAAAACCCAGTAATATTTTGCCCGACCCGGGAATCGAACCCGAGACCCCTTGCACCTCGCACTTGCGACCACTCGGCCAACGAGGCAATAATTTTTATTGCGCATTTATACTAAGTAAAATTAAATTAATCAGTAAGTTACAACCTAAATTAAAAACAAGTTTACTTCACGGACTATTAGTATAGACTAACACACAATTTTTTACCTCTACATACATACTTAACTACATAGCTAAGTACATAATTAACGCAGCGTTGACCTCTAAAATCGTCCAAATAACATTAATAATACATATACCCCTATGTATTAACATATACAGAGGTAGGTAGGTATATTGTCAATAATGTCTTCATAATGTCTTCATGTATATGAGTCACTGGCTTATTATACAAGAACCACTTACTATTTTACTACGCATTGTGTTAGCACGGAATATTCTCTTAGTTTAAACTTGCCATAAAAATCTAGCCAATCCATAAATGTAAGCTATTCTAAGGGCCTGTTTCACAATATCTTGATAGCCGCTTTGAGTGTATACCAGTTAGATATTTTTAAGGGGTGAAAATCATCGAGTGTCCGCTCCCGCCTCGGTGAGGCGGGAGGGAGTATCAGACTCTTACTGACTAAAAACTACCCCGTTTCTACTCCTGCACTTAAAGCTTATGTATGGCCTATCTGTCACACAAGTTTATCGGGTAGTGGATATAAAGGTGGTGAAACAATTCTAATGTCTCGTTGACCATAGCAAACAATAGGAGGTGATCCTATTGCCAATCACCGGGCACTGTTTGGTACTGATATTTTTTCGAAAATTCGATAACGCACCAATCTTGGTCAGCACTTTCAACTAATGATATCTCGACCAACGAGACCCAAAAACCGACGTAGTTACGGTAAGGTTGTTAACGTCATTAATATATCGTACCTCCGGTGCTATACCGTCACTTATGTATTGCGGGGGCCCGCGCGCAACTGAACAATGAAACGTTGTTTTTCCTAGTGCCGTCCAGATTAGCGCCAAAACCGCAACGACATTAATGCTCTCACAATGTCAGTTTGCTTACTACACAAATGACAATAACGCACCAAGTAAAGAGCTGAATTTGGAGTATTCTTTCATAATCAGTTAAGTTTTGACAAAAATTGCATAAGTGACGATATTGCACCGTAGGTTATTTTAATATTACAAACAAACAAAATAACCGCTTTTTACTACACAAGCTACTTTTATTTAAGGAAAATTGAAACAAAAAGGTTATGTTCTCAAATTCATCTTCTACCCGAACGAAATCGCGGGCAACAGCTAGTCTAGACTAAATACATAAAATCTATTGTCAACTCCAAGCTTAACAGAGTTGAATAGCGCAGTTCAAAAGATTCAAGTCTATCACAGAGTGCTACTACTCGGTCTCCGTCAATTTTGTAGTTAGTTTCTACTACAGCCCGTGAGAAAATTAGGAGTGATTACAACATTTCTACTCCGCCGTCACCCCACGGCTTATTCACCATCACCAGGCCTTCATACATTCAGAATCTGATGCTCAGATTTGTCTAATGCTTACACAAATCACATTAAAATGGAGCCAGCCAGCCAACATATATTTAAAGCGTTACACCAAAAGGATACATATAAGACAGACGGTAAGGGAGAACATAGTTAGTCCGGACAGGAAGGTCATGTACTCGAGGAGTATAAGCACTAACGATGACGCGAAGCCAGCTACCAACCTGCAATCATGCGCATGCTTTAATGCTGAGCACTACGAAACACCATGAAATAAAAGAGGAGAATAAAATGGCAAAATAACTGAGAAATAATGCTATGGTTAATGATTTTGGAGTTAATCCTGAAAATGGACTTGTTCAAAAACGGATTTTCAGTAATGTCTTTTATGGGTGTTTATTTGTGAATAAATTGTATCAGATGTTTAGTAAAATAGTTTTTGTCACAACGTTTAACATTAGGTATATATTTTCAACCGGTACGATATCAAAAGAACCTATTAATTAACATTACTTTGTAGTATGCAATTAGAACAAGCCCTTGACACAAAAGTCATGGTTACAGCCTCTCAATAGTATCAACTCTAGTTAGCATGCACTACCTTCTGAGAAACCAATCATTAAGACTAACTTAAATTAGCTTTAAAAATAATTTGTAAAACTGTCCATAAAATAAATCACTGATATGTGAGTATGCACTTCATAATTCCCGAGCTACTTGATAAAGTTGGATAACTATTTTTGTTAAATTCGCGTATCAATTAAAGTATCAATCACTACAACATAGTATAAAACAAAGCCGCTATCCGCCGTCTGTCTGTCCCTATGTACGCTTAGATATTTAAAACTACGCAACTGATTTTGTTGCTTATTTTTTAAATAGATAGAGTGATTCTTAATGAAGGTTTATATGTATAATACATGCATATTGCACCCGTGCGAAGACGAGGTGGGTCGCTAGTTAAAATAAAATTGCAACACGTTCACCAGGAACATCGGAAAATAGTACTAATGACATGTTTTCAACCATCAAAGTAAATTTTAACTTCTGGATAACAAAAGCAAGTGCCAGGACAACATAAGCACGTAAGAACAATCACGAATGTTTATCAAGTTCTACAAAGGACATGCAGTAATAAAAACAATACAATCACGTGATTACAATCAATAGGTTAGTTTGTTTAAATTAAAACAAAGATGGATGGCGAAGCATAATTCAATTTTATTGTTTTAAAATCTTTACCATGTTAAGTTAGTGTAATGGAATCCATGATTTATATTACCGTTTCATGCATATCTCAGATAGATTTTAAAGATGATAAGACACAATGGACCATAACCGCACCGCAAGTCTTTTGACTATGTTGCCGAGAACCTAACGGGTTATCGGGGCTCCGGCTCGACGTGCAGGAGAAGGAACGGGGTGGTTTTTAGTCAGTAAGAATCTGACACTACCTCCCGCCTCACCCAGTTGGGAGCAGTTATTCGATGATTTTCGCCCTTAAAAAAAAGTCTATGTTTCTT
Source organism: Spodoptera picta (assembly GCA_038387885.1). Classification (NCBI taxonomy): domain Eukaryota; kingdom Metazoa; phylum Arthropoda; class Insecta; order Lepidoptera; family Noctuidae; genus Spodoptera; species Spodoptera picta. Next base: position 2,329,476 of record JAZHFQ010000002.1, read on the forward strand.
TAAAGCCAAACTGCATAGCGGCATAGATTTAAAGTTGCAAGTTTCATTTTCGCCATTAATTATGTATAGAGATACTGATGGAAATTGCAAAGCGTGGCAAATCATTTATTTATACGAAACAGTAGCATCTTCATGATCTTTTGGAAATGTGGAGAAGATAAGGTATTAATGGTCAAAGACCAAAGACCTAAACTCTAAGTCCGATTGACAAGCAGACTACAATACCACAACAATGCCAATACCAGTCACCAATAAAAACAAATTGATTCAACTTAGTACCTAGTATTTTCACAAAATACCCCGTACCCCGACACGATAGACAAAACAAGAATCAGGTACATTTAGGACATGCAATGCATTGATCGATATTCCTCTTTAATTGCTTCTTTTTGTCGCGAAATAAAGTTTATTTCTTTCTTTCTTTCTGATAAGCAACAGATTTCTCCAATTTTTTAATTTATCACACTACTATTCTAAATGTGAAAGTTTCTTCGTTCAGATGTTTGGATGTTTGTCCGTCAATCCGCTGAAACTACTAAACGAATTTTCATGAAATTTATATACACCACGGGTTTTTTTTAAGAAGGGAAAATCATCGAATGACTGCTCCCGCCTGGGTGAGTCGGGAGGGAGTGTCAGACTCTTACAGACTAAAAACCACCCCGTTCCTGCTCCTGCACGTCGAGCCGGAGCCCCGGTAACCCGTTAGGTTCTCCGCGACATACCCAAGGGCTGACTTGGGTGATAGGATACTTTTTATCCCAATGAAATACTCCCATGGTATAAAACAGGCATCATATTCTACACGGACTAAGTACCGGGCAACAACTAGTTAATAAATAAAGAATTGAACACTATCGCAACAGTTTCCGATATTTATAACCCAAAAGTATAATAATTCCGATATGTAAAACTATTGCGTTAGTGTTCTCTTGGTACCTAGTTTTGTATGTTTGTAATAAATGGGCTCAAAAAGTACTGGACTAATTTAAAAAATTCTTTCACCAATAGAATGCTACATTCTTCCAATTTGACATAGGCTACATTTCATTTTGAAAAAAATTAGGGTTCCTTGGTAAAATTTGAACAATGTAACCGAAGGTGTAGAAAAATGAGTCTTAAAATGTCTTTCGTCGAATGCGCTGCCGAATCTATTAGCAATAGAACAAAATAATGTACAACAATATTGAAGAACATCATAATGTCCAACTATTGTAGTTATGTCACTACAACAATCCAAATTTCCAAAAATAAATAATTGTCTACCCCGTGTGAAGCCGGGACGGGCTGCTAGTTACTTATAAAAGGTTTATAGATAGTAATAAATTACTAATATTACTTTAATGTCCCTTGTAAACAATGTTGTAATATTGTTGTATATTGACTGCCTCGTTGGCCGAATGGTCGCAAGTGCGACTGCCGGGCAAGGGGTCGATTCGATTCCCGGGTCGGCCAAATACGAACCGCTGTTCAGTCTGTGGTTAGATAAAAAATGGCCAGAATATATTGTGCAGTTTTAATAAGAATTACTAGGTTTTTAAAAATCTCAGTAGTAGCACGGAGTCTGGAAATGTGCCCGGTATATGGCAATAGGCTCACCCCCTATTACATGGGACTCATAACATAAATAGTGAAAAGTGGGTGTTACATTGTACAGTGGCATTAAGTGCTGAAATGTGCACCTCTGCTTAACCATTCGGGGATAAAAAGGCGTTGTTATGTTATGTGTTGTATTTTTCTCAAGTTATATTTTCTACGCACTGAAAAAAAACAATTTCTGTTTCCATGACCATACCATGGACGTACACGAACGTAAAGAAGGCTACAGAAGTAAATACTTATGTAGGGTTAACAGCCATTGTTGGTGACAAAAGTATATGCTTGTTATTCATTTAATCGAAACAAATTCACCTGAATATGGCTTAATTAACTGAAAGTGCAATGACCTTTCAAATACCTATTCCACTGAAATGCGAAGAAAACAGTTGTTTTCGATGTATAAACAACTAAAAATATAACACAAAGAAGATTATTAAGTAGAAGCCTACATTCTAATTTCTATCATGAATCTTCAGTAATTCCGTTTATGAACTCCGAAACTAACACGTGTGGTTACTTTAAAGTGTAACAACATCGGTTCGATTCCCGCACGGGACAACACTTTGTGTGATCCACAAATTGTTGTTTCTGGTTTGGGTGTCATTGTGTATGTGAACTTGTATGTTTGTAAACGCACCCACGACACAGGAGAAAACCCTAGTGTGGTGGGGCAACATTTAAAAAAAAAAAAAAAACGAGATGTAAGCTCTAAGCCGACGAACCGCATTTCAGCTGAAATCCAACCACCGCCAATTGCAGTTCGGAAGCAGTTTGAATGCAGTCGTGTCATGACTACAATTGAACTGCAAACCAAACGTGCAGTCCGCTTGCAGTTCTGTCTAGAACCTTAGAGACGACCACTGTTTCTTGTTACATCTCTCAAACAAAGGTTTAATTACAATTACACGATACAGATCAAAAATGTGACCGAACTTTCGATAAGCCAATAACAAATCAAACAATCCAAGTTTATAGTTTATACCGAAAATTAATCATGTTAATAACAAGAAGTTCAGTCAACAATCGAATTTTTACACGTGATCGAATACAAAGGAGTCATGCGATCCGGACATTACACGTGCGGGCAACAACTGCGCCGCGCGCCGGCGCAACTCGCAAGGCATGTTTACTTCGACGGAACAAAGGTTACGGGGGTACATGAAAACGTGATTAAATACACACCGATCAATGACCGTTGTGATAATTAAAAAAGCCTTCGAAAACATAAGGTAAGACGATAATCATGAGATTTCAAATATACATGAGCTAAAAGGATAAATTCGTATTGGCATTGTGGTCTTGCAACAACTTCGTGTTATCCGCAATTGCATTGTGTCATGGTGTTTGGTAGTTAGTTGGTTGGTGTTTGGTAGGACGCGTTTGTTAGAAATTAGAATTACATTGACAATTTTTTAGCAATAATAACTAACAAAAAAAATGCCAATAAAAATTACATAACATCATAACATCACGCCTTTTTTCGTATCGCCATCCCCGAAGGAGTAGACAGCGGTGCACATGATAGCACTTATGCGCAATGAACCACAAAAAACTTTTCACTATTTGTCTTATGAGTCCCATTGAATAAGGGGTTAGTTAGCCTATTTCCATATACCGGGCACAATTCCAGACTCTGTACTATTAGATACTAAGAATTTTTCAAAATTCCAAATACTTTAAAATTAAAAATTACTTTATATTTAAAAAACTAATAAAATCACACCTTATTATGTTTTCGCGTTTAATTTTAAAAACATAGTTTTCGCCACTGCATATCGTAATCGTCAATTATTTCATACATGCGCATGCGCATTATTACTGAAACGTTGCTAAACTATTAAGTAACATTATTATGTCGATATTAATCGATTATATTATTGCATATTATCTAATAGTTTTACATTCTCAGTGATTTTAATAAAAATACGTTTCAATAAAGAGCCTATTTATGGGACTATGGGAATTAATAGTGTTATGAATGAACGATTTATAATAACAATCCTATTACGTTTCCTGGTATACCTATGAATACATATTCATTTTAATAATAAATAAAAATACTGTTGTTTTTATGTTTTGCTCTAAGTCAAACCGATTACAACGAGAGAACAACGAAGCGAAACATTTTTTTATCGTCCCACAAGTTCTACAACTAGAAGTGGAAATATTATGCAGATAAAGTAAGCATGTTAAGTAGATTCTAAGGTTGTCGGGGCTCCGTCTCGAAGAGCAGGAGAAGGAACGGGGTGGTTTTTAGTCAGTAAGAGTCTGACAATCATTCTCGCCTAACCCAAGGCGAGAGTAGTCATTGGATGATTTTCCCCCTCATAAAAAAAGAAGGTAATATCATACAATAATAAATAACAAGTTATTTTCTTTTTACCTTCTTTAAAATTTTTTGGTAATATCGGATTTCCGTAACATTATTTTGTGTTTATCTAGAGTAGTCTCTAGATAGCGAACTTATTATAAGTCTCTATAATCTATTTGTAGTTTAAGTTTTTATTCGTTATAAATAAAAAATTAAATAATAAGCAGAAAAAACCGAATTTATTTTATTTTGTTTATTTATTTATTAACATTTCTGTATAAATAAAATTACGATGGCGGACTTAATGTCGGGTGGCATTCTCTAACAGTCAACCATGGGGTGATGCAGAGATGTGCAACAGTAGGTGTAATAATAGGTATAATGGTTAAATTTTTGTGACACAGAGAAATCTACGAATATTTACGATAAAATATGTCTTGTAAACTCACATGAATAGCGAAATTTACATATCATTATAGAAATCATAGAAATTATTTGAGTTTCTTTGATATTTTGTCTCTACATTCTCATTATATCACACTAATATCATAATTGTGAAAAAATCTTTATTTGTATGTTTGTCCGTCAATCACGCTGAAACTACTCAACGTATTTTAATAAAATTAGGTATACAGGTAAGGTATGGGTTGACTTAGGTGATAAGATACTTTTTATCTCGATTAAATTCTCCCATGGGATAAAACAGGAATCAGATTCTACGCGGACGAAATCGCGGGCAACAGCTAGTAGAGGTATAACAATAAAATGTAGTAAAAAAACGTATTATAAAAGAAACAAATATGTCACAGAGCCTACAAAATCATACAATAATAAAAACAGAGCTCATGTGTTAAAGTACCGCGCATTTATCGTGTTTTTTTATCCCAATAATAAACAAAGTATCTCAATATTGTATAAGTAGCAACTATTGCTCAATATCATGTACATACCTTATCAAGGACAATGATAAAGGTACTCCGACTACTAGGTCACTCTATACTCGTTTTTCTACGTTACTACGCTCTACTGGTATTTTTTAAATAGATATAATATATGGTTTTACGTACACAATCATTTACCTACTTTTATTAATAAATGTGCCATTTTCCTGTTTTAAAAAACTACTGCACAGTTGCTATATTGGTCTCTTGAACTCTTTTGGTCGATACTTTGTAATGGCTATGTTAAAACAGCTGCAAAGTTTTAAGTTATTGGTCTAATTTGTTGTTTGCGATCTTACGGCGCGTCTTTTAAACCACGTGGGTTGTCACCGCTACTTTTAATTTTTATCACAGAAAGCATGCTGAATTTTAAAAAAAATAATTGAGTACATACTTTTTCGTAACACCTCACATGACATAGACAACACACAACACCTTTTTCCGAAACAAGTACTTATTTCCATTTTCAAACACATGAAAGGACACAGACACAACAAAGAGGTTACACAACACAAAGTAAGGAGGTTACATATAAAATAACTTCAGTTGCTAACCTTCTTCTCCCCGTGTTCCCGAACCATGTTTAAAAAATGATATTACAACATAAACACTACTTAAGTTTAGGCGCGACAAATAGTGAATGCGGTAAATACTCGGATACCGCATGCGTTCGGAGGAGCTAACCTTGAACTCACCTAACTGTTCAGAGACTGGTAACAGTCGTGTTTGACTTGCAAACAAATTACAACACAGCTTGCGCGAGGAGCTGCGATGTTCTTATACAGCGTAGTAACCACGTCGTCATTGTGTCCCCTTTAGGAATATTTTCGTATCAATGTACACGCGCTAGTCATGAAAAATGATCTATTATGACAGCTAAAATCTAAAACAAACTCCGGTTTCTCCAAAAATAAACTGTTTCAGTATCTAAGCACTTGGGCACGCTGCCATCGCAGCGGTAAGTCCCCTCTTTGAGGAGTGGCTTGAGAGACGCTACGGCGTCCTCACCTACCGCCTGACGCAGGTCCTCACCGGACATGGAAGTTTCGGGAGGTACCTGTGTCTGATGGGGCGGGAGGAAACGCCCGGGTGTCATCACTGCGAGGACCGCCCTGAGGACACGGTGGAACACACGGTGGGAGAATGCCCTTCGTGGGCTGAGCACCGCCGTGTCCTCAGGGAAGTGATCGGCGATGGCGACCTCTCGCGTCCGGGCCTAGTGCAGGCCATGATGCGGAGCGAGGGGGACTGGGATGCCGTCTCCTCCTTTTGCGAAGCAGTCATGCTAGCTAAGGAGGAGGCGGGACGCGTGAGGCAGCGAAGCGCTGCCTCCTCGCAACCCAGCCGTCGCGAAGGACACACCGGGCGTCGGGGATCGCGAGACGATCTCCGGCCACCGTAAGCGCGGGCCTGCGGACGGCGAGCATGGGTGGCTCCCCGTCCGACCAGAAACAGACCCGAGCGTACGGCGCGTCGCGTTCCGCGCGCGCCTCAAAGAGCCATCAGACCACCACAGATGGGGCCCAATACGGCCGATGCCGATTCGGAGTCGCGGAGAACCTAACGGGTAACCGGGGCTCCGGCTCGACGTGCAGGAGAAGGAACGGGGTGGTTTTTAGTCAGTAAGAGTCTGACACTCCCTCCCGCCTCACCCAGGCGGGAGAAGTCATTCGATGATTTTCCCCCCTTAAAAAAAAAAAAAAAAAAAAAAAGCACTTGGGCAAATATTTTAAGGCCGCGGATTGTCTAACAATGAACTCTAAAACCGTGCGACTTTCAGATGATAAATGGATGAAAGAGATAACAGCGACTTGCCAACAACCAATAATATTAGGGCCTGCAGATCTTAAGATACAATTACAATCACTCAAAATGTCACGTAAGAAAACAAGGAAGCATTTGAAATTGAATTAGTTAGTCATTTCAACATCAAATCACCGATAGCATTAAAGGTAGGAAGTTAGAAAAAGTTAGGGGGAGTTCTTCAAACATTGGTGTTTAAAGTAGATCACTTGAAGGACAGATTTTGGCTTGCAGCCTATCTCGATAAAGAACTTTGTGAACTGTGCTCAGCTCGTGTTCGGAGCAGTTTTTAAACTTGAAGATTTGCGGTAGTTCACCAAACTCGCTTGAGATTAAGAACTCTTTAAACTCTTTAATTTTCTTATTTTAATCATTTTTCTATGAGATCTTGCAATTCTCTGCATTTCATTATTAACTATAATAGTTTCTTTGTATCGACTTAATTCTAAGCCATCGTCAACAATATGATTTTTGCCCTTCGGCACATGAGGACGCACGAAGTGCCGTACGAGGTACAAATATGAATTTGTCGTCATATTTGTCCTCCAGACAGTCTTCTTTAAGACTATTTTTGTGTCACTAATTAGCTTAAGTTAAGCACACAAAATTTTAACCACATAGATTGCTCATAATTTCTTTGTGATCTCTCAAATATCGTAGACGGACAAAAAAAACAATTGATATTGGTAATCTAAGAAAATTGCTATCTTGAGGAGGGATTCGAAGAGGAATTTATATTGTTTTATTCCCATATTTTTGTCTAAGATATGCTCTGCTGGAATTTCTTCACACGAACATATTGGTATTTTATTCTTAGTACTATCACGTACGCGGTAGTACCTAGCTACAATTAAAGGAAGGATGATGGCAGATGTAAAATGACTATCATCACTATTAATAGCAGACTCCTTTAAAATAAACACGAGGACACGATAATTGTATAACCAGTGCTCTTTTTTTATTTTAATTATATAGTGATACTTATCATACCACCTCCACAGAATTACGAGACAAAAGAAATAAATACAAACAGGAAAATATTACAACAATAGATAAAAGCAACTTACTTCGCTAGAGGCCGTTGACCCCATATATTTAACTGGGATACACTTGGAAATTGAAATCTGGCTGATAATAAAACCAGAATGTATGAAACTACTTGATATAGCTCAAATTACTTTAAAAACTAAGTTACACTGTTCACGTGAGCGGTATTGGTGGAGTCGCCTGACCGCTGCGGAGCTGCGCAGGCGCACTACAACCATAGTGTCCGGTGCTCGTCATTACACCTCGTGTTTTGTAAACTTTGGATAGTCGCTGGCAATTTTAACCGGTTATTATCGGTTGTTGGTCCTATCGACCAAGTAATCAGGGATGTCAGTCACGAGTTGGATTAAGTTCTTCAATGAAAATAATTAACATAAATGTCTCTCATGATTTATCAGATGGCGATAAACAAGCCGTTTTAAAAATTAATTCGTTTTGGTACATCATAATGCTCCGAAACATTGAAAGGTCTTCATAGCTAAAAGAGTATCCTATAGATTTGCGACCTGCAAAAAAGTTCGATGTCACAAAGGGATAGAGTACTGATAATGCATGGATGTGAATGATCTCTCATCAGCTGCAAGTGGTTAGTGGTTTCAAGAACCAATAAGGGCACGGTTGATAAGACGCGAGGAAACTGCCATAGCTCAGTTTGTTTAGCCGTCAGATAGGAAATTTCTCTAACTATAACTCCAGGCAATTAAACGATTAATTTTATGATTAGGTAGTAATTATATAGGAGAGGTAAGTGGTTGTACAAGTAGCTTGAACAAACATTGATAAGAATACGAGATTACAGAAACCTATAAAGCATTAACTAGATAAATAAGAAACAATGCCTTGTTTTATGGTTTGATTTAATAGTTTCAATATTGGTATTGTTGTTTAAAAACAGTAATGTTTAAATATAGGCAAGATACCTCGTGGTGTAGTGTGTGGAACTTCTCGAGGATTGAATGTGTTGATGGACGTCATCTCATCACATGCCTTTCGAATTTTTTTCTGGTCCGAGCCGGTTTTGTTTTAGCGTTAGTTAAACGTGTAAAAATGGCATATTGCTTTTACTTCATCATGATAATTTGGATCAGTTTCATCAGCGACAGGACATAAAGATATACGCCACAGCATTGGTGCAAAACATTTTCTATCTTACGACTTTGCGAGTCTGTTTTACAGCAATATGGCGTCCAGAAGACTTTCAAACAATATGCAAAAAATAACTGCACGAAAATGCTAATTGATTTGTGCAAGAGAGTTGTCAAGGAAGTATTTGTCTCTTCATCTAATTAATTCTGCACAATCGACGAGATAATAAGGTTTCCCTCGAGGCTTCTGTAATCACATTGAGTACCTATAAGTGACGATCTCCGCACTACTCCTAACTCTCAATAAAGGTCATACAACTAGATATAGGGAAAAGCAATTAACTCCCACAGGCGGAAGGTCATAACGTTTAACGGAATGAAATGACCGTATTCTGCGGATCCACTTCGCTCTTTATTACGACAGTCACCTACACGACTTCGTATATTTCTCTATCGAATGCTCGGCTTTCTTCATAACCGATTCAATTATGAAGAAACAAATCAACGTTACTAACAAACAAAATACATTTTGCAGTAAAATGGAAATTATGGAACCCCATGAAAAGAGCATCATGGTACAAAGCAAGCACGAAGAATATCAATTTGGCAAACTGGCTTTCTAATAGAAAAAGAAAATAGACAAAAAATGTTAGGGCTTAACTTAGACACCCAGAGAAATAACAAATCCTGTACTTTACAAATTATCACCCTGTGCAATTTATTCCTATCACCTCCTTGTCTACGGAGCCGCGGAGAACTTAACTGGTTACCGGAGCTCCGGCTCGAAGTGCAGGAGTAGGAACGGGGTAGTTTTTAGTTAGTGAGATTCTCACACTCCCTACCGCCTCACTCAGGCGGGAGCAGTAATTCGATGACTTTACCCCTTAAAAAAATCACCTCCTTGTATCTCTCTTTACTCCTTCTCTTTTTGCCAATACCATCCTATGAAGATAATTTTTCTTATACATTCTCCCAAAAATCGACTCACCGGCGAGATCGCCGGACTCGCGGGGAGCCAGTGGATGTAAATGGCGAGTTGTCGTGCGACGTGGAAGACTAGGAGGAAGACCTTTATCCAGCAGTGGACTTCTTCCGGCTGTTGATGATGACGATGAATGGAGTCACCAACCCTAGCCCTCACATCCACAACCAAGCTCAGTTCACCACACATATACTCTACAATGGCTCACTAATCCCAAACACATAAGGTTGTGTAAACACACATACCCCATTGAACCGGTTTACACCAGTTTCAACATACTCAATGCACTTACTTCCCACCTGGTGTTGCCTTACATCCAGTTATGTTTTTAATTAATGAGAAGATAATGATTATTAAATAGGAAGTTTATCATTCTATACTCATAAAGTATATAAAAAAATGAGTTGATGTAGGTACGTACCTACAGACTCATTTTTGTCTATACTTTTAATTAACTCGTCGAGTACCGTCTATGTAGACACAATTATAGAACAATAGGTTGGTCACCGGTGACCGGTTGGTGTTTGACAGTTTAACTGTTGTAAGGTACTAGTGGACACAGTGGTGTACCTATTTCCCAAAAAATTGCAAAAATAATATGGCTAATTTGTACCTTTTAACATAAATAGCTAATGCCTATCTTTTTTCTTGACTATTTTTTTCAGTCCAGATTCGTGTTTTAATTACTGTATGAAATATTGCTCACAAAGCAACATACTAAATTGCATCAATCTTTTTCTAATTAATACAAAAATAATATAAATAAAAATATTTATTCTGTATGTTACATTTTATTTTCCTGTAAGTTCCTTTATCATCAAGAAAACTTAATGAATCATTTACCACATTGTTTACAGTTACTGCCTTGGCCATGGACCATAGACTATAAACAATATTGTTGCTTTATTTGCCTTGTGTAGCTGGCCAGTATAAACTTTGACATGTTTGCACAACTTGTAGTTAAGCTTATGGCTAATATTATTGCCGCAATAACTTAGAGTAAACAATTAGCTAATCTGTTTTCCAGTGTTTTAAGGTTTTATTTTGATTAATGTTTACTTATTTTATATGTTTAATTGGTGTTTTATTAAATTTATTAAAGGGATTAATATCTTAAGGAATTTATTTATAATGGATTTTAGAAATTAACAAGAATTTGTACACAATAAATTGATGTTACTTTATAATTTGTTTTACTTATTCTAGCAATATTAAAATACTGCATTTACATATACATATTAGCGCCAACGTTGCTATGGCAACTTGCATAGGCGTTAAAAGTGAGTGCAGACATCAGAGATTTAGCAAAATACCTATTTACCGAAAATAACATTGTTGAGTAAAATATGTTCTTTATTGCGTTTTTAGAATGATCCTACTGTCCCAATTTAAACTTGGCCGAATGCCCTACATTTATCCGCAACCCGCATCGCGTTGCGGTATCCCGTAATCTAGGTGCGTACGAACGATGCGGTGCCGTCATTAAAATGCTAATGTATGACAAAAACGTAACAGAAATCTAGTACCATTTTCATAGCAGCTTTTCTACATTTATTTTGCCAAGTATTCTCTGTACATCTAGACAATAATACTTACCGGCTGTGATATAATTGGAAATGATCGTCGTGAAAGTGGCTCGGCAAACAGTGTCGAGTGCTCTCCTGGCTCTCCCATAGCAAAGTTACAACTGCTGATAGATGACTGGTTAATGTTAAGAATCTAGCCGGTATCAGGGTGTCTGCTCCTCTCATACCGCTTTTTTAATAAATTTATTTCAAAATTACAAAGAAATCAACAGAGATCTCCAAAACGTGCCCACAATCGCGTTCGAGTTGACAGTTCTGCTAACAGTCAGAAACCAATCTGCTTTATCTATCAGCCTATTTGATTAGTATCATTGTCGATAAATAATATTTCTATACCTTTTTTATATGATATTTTGTACCCATACTGATAAAATGTTATGCTAATAAAATCTATGTAAGTATTCTGTAGTAATTTATGAAATGATTAATCATGCTTCCGAACGGACTCCTCAAATAGCCGGGCGGGCGGCGTTGAATTGTTGATGCTGTCAGTGTCACTCACTACAATAAAATAAATAAAGTGGGAAAAAAGCTGTATTTATTTTGATTATTAGCTGTTATTTTCAGTTTAATTTAATCAACACATTACAAATGAAGCTACTAAAGCCCAGTTGGGTGAATCACGATGGTAAATATGAGCGGTTTTGTTATTCAAAAGTGACTTTACTTATTGGAGGTTTCCTGGGACTAATTAGTTTTATTTTCAGATAAACCCATATTTTCGGTGGACATACACCCTACGGGGAAGCGTTTCGCGACTGGGGGTCAAGGCGGGGACTCCGGGCGGGTCGTGGTCTGGAACCTGAACCCAGTTCTATTTGAATCAGTGGAGGTGGATCCCAACATCCCCAAGATGCTTTGTCAGATGGATAATCATTTAGGTTAGTTGTAGCTTACACTGGCCTCGGTAACTAATACATGTTCTATTTCAATCTGAATCATTATTGCACATGGTTGGTTTAATATAGACCAATTAAAGCATACTTGTTCAAACAAGTTACTTTTCTATTACCCAAATTACTCATTAGTGAAACATCTACGAAAGACTTATCTTCTGTTACTTACTAAAACATACATCCAATCATTTAAACCTTATGTTATAAATATTTAATACTATTTCACACATAGTCCACATTATCAGTACTTATATCAACATTGTTATTTACTCTCAAAAGGAACTGAAAACTAAAAGATAACCTATTATAATCTCCTTGTAAAAGCTCAATGAATATTTATTGGAAGTAAAACAACATTTTTCAGCTTGCGTAAACTGTGTTCGTTGGAGTAATGGCGGCAAATACCTGGCATCAGGCGGAGATGATAGACTGGTTATGGTTTGGGGGCTCAGTGTGGCTGCTAATGCTACTCCGGGCAAACACAAGGCTGAGACCTGGCGGTGCTTGGCTACATTGAGAGGCCATGCAGGTTAGTGATGAAAAATTTTCAGCATAACTAAATATCTTTCCATTATTCTGATATTATTCTGTAGATACTCCTTGTTTTGTGGATTATATTACATTTGTTACCATCCCAGCTCTCAGATCCTATTATGGGACTGCAATCTCCAAACGACTGGCTCGTTGGCCGAGTGGGTGCAAGTGCGACTACTGGGCAAGGGGTCTTGGGTTTGATTCCCGGGTTGGGCAAAATATTACTGGGTTTTTTTAATTTCCCAATTGTAGCACGGAATTTGGATAGTGAAAAGTGGGTGTTACATTGTACAGTGGTATTAAGTGCCGTAATGTGCACCTCTGTTTACCCTTTCGGGTATTAAAGGTGTGATGTTATGCAATTTCCACCCCATTTGCCAAGCATGGTGATTATGGCAAACCATTTTATTTATAGTACAGATTGATTAGTCCAGCAGTGGACGACCTATCACTATTATTAATACAAAGCTAGGTACTAAATATAATTTATGTATCAATACTAATAAACTGAAATTGGCATTTATAGTCTAATCAAACTAAGTTAACTTCATAATTCATTATCATTTTATGAATTCTATGAATTCCTTTTTTGTAAAACAGGTGATGTCCTGGACTTAGCCTGGTCACCGCTAGACAAATGGCTTGCAAGCTGTAGTGTGGACAACTCCATCATCATTTGGAATGCGGAGAAGTTCCCAGAAATGGTGTGTGTGCTAAACGGACATAGTGGTCTGGTGAAAGGGGTGGCTTGGGATCCGGTGAGTATCTACCTGAATTTATTATTATCTTTTTCCTTGTGATGGTAATCTGTTGTTGACAATAAGTTATTTCTTTGTATTGTAACTTTCGTGAGACATACTAAATAAATTATTATGTTTTCGGCTTACTCACGTAGTGATTCGACGAGGAACTCAACTAGTTTCAAGCCATATTCATGGCAGAGGCTCATATTCATGTCTGACTGTCGCGACGCTACAGTGAGTAGCAGCGCGACGGTCGCCGCGTCGCGGGTCGCGAAATGCTGCTCATGAATATGAGCCTCTAGCATGGCTTGAAACTAGTCGAGTTCCTCGTCGAATCACGACGTGAGTAAGCCGAAAACATAATAAGTTATTTCTTTGTATAAGAACACGGATTTATATTTGTTGTTTAAAATGTTGATATCTCGTACCGAAAATCACCAAAACTTGTTTATAAAAAGTAGTCTCTAAACATCGGAAACAAGGTCTATAATGGAGTAAGTGGAGAGCGGTCACCGGTGACCGCTTGGGAATTGGACAGTTTACTTAGTACTTATGTGGTTCATGTACATACATACAAATATTTTTTTATGGCGTAAGCCGGTAAACGAGCAGACGTGACGGTGAGTCAGACAGTGCGTTACCGGGCTTTTGGGGATTAGGAGTTTGAGGATCGTTGGGGATTCAGGAATTGCGGAGATTGGGGAAGGGAGGGTAATTGGGCCTCCGGTAACCTCACCCACACGACGAAACACAACGCAAGCGTTGCTTGACGTCGGTTCTCTGTGAGGCCGTGGTATCACTCTGGTCGAGCTGGCCCATTCGTGCCGAAGCATGGCTCTCCCGCAAATACTTGTTTTATCATTCCATGTTCTTGAATCTGTCTCTCTCTATAAAAGTGTACTTCTAATTACCCATTATATTCATTTTTATGAAAACCTATATCTCTTATGTAAATCTTTCCAGGTGGGCAAATACCTGGCTTCTCAGTCTGATGACAAGTCACTGAGGGTGTGGAAGACAGCGGACTGGGCGCAAGAGATTGTAATCACTGAACCATTTGAGGAGTGCGGAGGTACATAACATAACATTTTTTTTTACATAGCACATCCAAATTCAGGACCAGAATTTATCTTAATGAGTTGCCGGGGCTTCCTTAACGGGCTGTCGGGACTCGAAGTGCAGGAGAAGGAACAGGGTGGCCTTTAGTCAGTAAGAGTCTGACACTCTCTCTCACCTCACCTAGGCGGGAGAAGTCATTGGATGATTTGTACCCTCGAAAAAGTGCCACAATTTCGAGATTACACAGATATTAGTTGCATGCAGGAACTGAAGTCACTATATATTGCGCATTTGCCAGTTGCTTAGTCACTCTACCAACTGTACAGTCTGTCTGTAAATCTATGTCTGCGTGTAAAAGTTTCATTTAAATTCATTCAGCAGTTTCTGTGTGAAAGAGTGACAAATGCAGGCTCGAAACTTCAACATTCATAATATCAATGAGATAGAGTATATTCCTGTATTGCCCCGTGCAGGCACGACGCACGTGCTGCGCCTGTCGTGGTCCCCGGACGGGCAGTACGTGCTGTCTATCAGTGAGATAGAGTATATTCCTGTATTGCCCCTTGTAGGCACGACGCACGTGCTGCGCCTGTCGTGGTCCCCGGACGGGCAGTACGTGCTGTCTATCAGTGAGATAGAGTATATTCCTGTATTGCCCCTTGTAGGCACGACGCACGTGCTGCGCCTGTCGTGGTCCCCGGACGGGCAGTACGTGCTGTCTATCAGTGAGATAGAGTATATTCCTGTATTGCCCCTTGTAGGCACGACGCACGTGCTGCGCCTGTCGTGGTCCCCGGACGGGCAGTACGTGCTGTCTATCAGTGAGATAGAGTATATTCCTGTATTGCCCCTTGTAGGCACGACGCACGTGCTGCGCCTGTCGTGGTCCCCGGACGGGCAGTACGTGCTGTCTATCAGTGAGATAGAGTATATTCCTGTATTGCCCCTTGTAGGCACGACGCACGTGCTGCGCCTGTCGTGGTCCCCGGACGGGCAGTACGTGCTGTCTATCAGTGAGATAGAGTATATTCCTGTATTGCCCCTTGTAGGCACGACGCACGTGCTGCGCCTGTCGTGGTCCCCGGACGGGCAGTACGTGCTGTCTATCAGTGAGATAGAGTATATTCCTGTATTGCCCCTTGTAGGCACGACGCACGTGCTGCGCCTGTCGTGGTCCCCGGACGGGCAGTACGTGCTGTCTATCAGTGAGATAGAGTATATTCCTGTATTGCCCCTTGTAGGCACGACGCACGTGCTGCGCCTGTCGTGGTCCCCGGACGGGCAGTACGTGCTGTCTATCAGTGAGATAGAGTATATTCCTGTATTGCCCCTTGTAGGCACGACGCACGTGCTGCGCCTGTCGTGGTCCCCGGACGGGCAGTACGTGCTGTCTATCAGTGAGATAGAGTATATTCCTGTATTGCCCCTTGTAGGCACGACGCACGTGCTGCGCCTGTCGTGGTCCCCGGACGGGCAGTACGTGCTGTCTATCAGTGAGATAGAGTATATTCCTGTATTGCCCCTTGTAGGCACGACGCACGTGCTGCGCCTGTCGTGGTCCCCGGACGGGCAGTACGTGCTGTCTATCAGTGAGATAGAGTATATTCCTGTATTGCCCCTTGTAGGCACGACGCACGTGCTGCGCCTGTCGTGGTCCCCGGACGGGCAGTACGTGCTGTCTATCAGTGAGATAGAGTATATTCCTGTATTGCCCCTTGTAGGCACGACGCACGTGCTGCGCCTGTCGTGGTCCCCGGACGGGCAGTACGTGCTGTCTATCAGTGAGATAGAGTATATTCCTGTATTGCCCCTTGTAGGCACGACGCACGTGCTGCGCCTGTCGTGGTCCCCGGACGGGCAGTACGTGCTGTCTATCAGTGAGATAGAGTATATTCCTGTATTGCCCCTTGTAGGCACGACGCACGTGCTGCGCCTGTCGTGGTCCCCGGACGGGCAGTACGTGCTGTCTATCAGTGAGATAGAGTATATTCCTGTATTGCCCCTTGTAGGCACGACGCACGTGCTGCGCCTGTCGTGGTCCCCGGACGGGCAGTACGTGCTGTCTATCAGTGAGATAGAGTATATTCCTGTATTGCCCCTTGTAGGCACGACGCACGTGCTGCGCCTGTCGTGGTCCCCGGACGGGCAGTACGTGCTGTCTATCAGTGAGATAGAGTATATTCCTGTATTGCCCCTTGTAGGCACGACGCACGTGCTGCGCCTGTCGTGGTCCCCGGACGGGCAGTACGTGCTGTCTATCAGTGAGATAGAGTATATTCCTGTATTGCCCCTTGTAGGCACGACGCACGTGCTGCGCCTGTCGTGGTCCCCGGACGGGCAGTACGTGCTGTCTATCAGTGAGATAGAGTATATTCCTGTATTGCCCCTTGTAGGCACGACGCACGTGCTGCGCCTGTCGTGGTCCCCGGACGGGCAGTACGTGCTGTCGGCGCACGCCATGAACGGCGGCGGGCCCACCGCGCAGGTCGTCGAGCGGGACGGCTGGCGCTGCGACAAGGACTTCGTCGGACATCGGAAGGCTGTCACTTGTGCTGTGAGTATACTTACGTTATCATAATTATTGTAAAAATCATTATCATTAACAGACGGAAGGCGTCCACTGCTGGACAAATGCTAAGCTTCCTATTTAATCATTATCTTCTTATTAATTAAAAACACAACTGGATGTAAGGCAACACCAGGTGGAAGTAAGTGCATTGAGTATGTTGAAACTGGTGTAAACCAGTTCAATGGGGTATGTGTGTTTACACAACCTTATGTGTTTGGGATTAGTGAGCCATTGTAGAGTATATGTGTGGTGAACTGAGCTTGGTTGTGGATGTGAGGGCTAGGGTTGGTGACTCGATTCATCATCATCATCAACAGCCGGAAGAAGTCCACTGCTAGATAAAGGTCTTCCTCTTAGTCCTCCACGTCGCACGACAACTCGCCATTTACATCCACTGGCTCCCCGCAACTCTGGCGTCGATCCACCTAGCGGGAGGCCTGCCCACGCTTCGTCTTTCGAGCCGTGCTAAAAATGTATTGTAAAAATGCAATATGTGAATTATATTTTGAACTGAGGTCACCCATCTCTCTTTTTTTGTGCATTCCTTGTCCTTTTGTTTTCTGTGATATAGAATACTTTCGTTAACTCAAGGAAATGCATATCAGATCATCTTTTTGTACCTGGTTTCTTTTACTTAACGGATCCAAATATGCTCCAATTCTGTCCTATTTCCTAGTGTCTTGCCTTGTAACACTGAAAACCATATTATCAAAGTATTAAAAAATAATGTTCCTTACAGAATCCATCTTAGTTAATTTTTTCAGCTTATGGGCCGTTAATTCCTAACTAATGTAAGAATTGTCAAATAACATAACATCACGCCTTTTATCCTCGCAGGGGAAGGCAGAGGTGCACATTATATCACTACAATGTAACTACTTTTCACAATTTATGTAACTATACAGATTTTTTTTAAAACTCAGTAATACTTTGCCCGATCCAGGAATCGAACCCGAGACCCCTTGCCCGGCGGCAGTCGCACTTGCGACCATTCGGCCAACGAGGCAGAGCAGAATTGTCAAATATTCAAAGTTAATCATCTGATAAAATTTAACTGAGCATTGAAAAATCGACCCTTAGTTGCCCAATAAATAGTTAACCTAATATGTATCATAACGGAATGCATTACAGTTGATTTTTAGTCCATAATATGTTTACGGCAGCGGTTCAACAGCAACATATTCGTGAAGGAAGGCAAGAAGTGTTGCTGCGCGGCCGTGGGGTCCCGCGACCGCGCGCTGTCCATCTGGCTGACGTCACTCAAGCGGCCGCTCGTCGTCGTCCACGACCTCTTCAGCGACAGCGTGCTCGACCTGTCCTGGAGCTCCGATGGTGAGCCATTCTCAGCTCTGTAGGGCGTGGCCAAGCGATCAGATGGGTTATCTGATGGTAAGCAAACAGCGCTAAAGACGCCCGCAACACACGAGATGTTACCTATAGTATTGTGGCGACACATGACACAAAAATGATAGCTCGCGCACATGGACTATAGATGGAAGCAAATCAACGGATCATCAACAGCCTATAAATGCCCACTGCTGAGCAAAGCCTCTTCTCACACGGAGAAGGTTTGAGCATTAATCACCACGCTTGCTCAATCAATCGAAAAAGTCACATTGGTACTTGCCATTTCGAACCCGCACTCTCTTGAATGAGAAGCAGGTGTCTTAAACCTCTGGGCCACCACGACGACAAAATCAACAAATCAAATCGACGGATGACGTCATAAGAACCCTACAGTCTTATACTTATACTTACTTTACCATCTAAAGCTGAAAAGTTTGTTTGAACATACTTATATCCGATATATATTATTTTAAGTATGCAATTTTTTTTTAAACGATGCCCCACATTAGTAAGTTCTCCTGTGTCGTGGGTGCGTTTACAAACATCCAAATTCACATACACAATGACACCCAGACCCGAAACAACAATTTGTGGATCACACAAAGTGTTGTTCCGTGCGGGAATCGAACCCGACACGTTGCACGGCAGCCGGTTGCCCAGCCACCGCACCAACTGTGCAGTCAAAATCTCGAAAACTATTTGTCCGAATTGATTTTTTATTGCGTTAGATAGTCCATTTATCGAAGAAGGTCACGTACGATCAATAAAAGCCGAGCAGAGCGGGTGAAACCGCGAGAATCGCTAGTATAATTTAAAAGACATTGACACTGTCATTGTAGATGACGTCACAGTCTTTGTTTCAAGTAATTTAAATTTCCCTCTTATTTCATGAAAAACAGGTTTGAACTTGTTGGCATGCAGTTCTGATGGAACGGTCGCCTGCATACAGTTCACGAACAAGGAGATTGGTACACCACTCACCATCGAAGAAAAGGTAATATCATCTTTTATTAACTGATTTAGTAAATATTTTCCAATGTTTATGTCGGGAGAAGGAAATTCAATAATCATTATTTATCAATGTTTCATTTAACTCGTCGAGTACCGTCATCATAGACACAATAGGCGTGTCGACAGGGTAAAAAAATCAAAAAAGTAATTAGTCCGTCATTAAGATCGCACGAAAATATCAGACACGTATTTTTTGTTTTATCAAATTAACAGAAGAATACGTAGTTCTTTATTCCGCATTAAAGTTAGGGAGTGGGGGGTGTTGACGTCACACTTACGGAGAAATCGTACCTAATTGTGACGTCACGCGTCATTTTAACTCAAAATATCTACATGTTTTTTTGGATACGAGAAAAAAGAAAAAATACGTATCGAAGATTTTTAAAATATCTAAAAGACGGACAAAAAATTAAAAAATAGTCGCCATGCCTATTATAGAACAATAGGTTGCGGTCACCGGTGACCGCTTGGTGTTTGACAGTTTAATAATATGCTAACTAATAATAATTATTCAAATATAGGTGAAATGTGTAAGGAAACTCTGTGAAGAGCGGATTCTTGAGTCATAATAACTCATAAATGGTGTAAAATTATAGACCATGTTCTTGTATTATTTTTAATTTATCATCATCCATATAGTGAATCATTAAGTGCATAAATACGTAAACCAATTTACACCTCTAGTGGTTCTAGTGCTGATATCATCACTCTAATAGGGATGATGACAGAGTATGAATATTAAAAATCTAATTAGTCCGTCAGTTAGGTAATGAAAAAATATTAGACACGTATTTCCTTATTTTGTCGTAAAAGAAAACATTACTTTAAGATAAAACGAAACAAAGTTTTTTTGGAGTGTGAGCTAGCTACGTCATTTTTGAGTATAAAACAATAGACGATATGAGCCTCTAACGTGGCTTGAAACAAGTCGAGATCCCCTCCAAACAGTTACGTGAGTAAACCGAAAACATAATAATTAATTTTGTCGCGAATGTTTTATTAGAAACATACGTGTCTAATGTTTAAAAATAATCTACTAGACGGACATTAAAATAAAAATTAGACATATTTCCTATTATGACTATACCGGTACTTACTTTTACGATCTCCGGCCACCGTAAGCGCGGGCCTGCGGACGGCGAGCATGAGTGGCTCGCCGCCCGACAAGAACCAGACCCGAGCGTACGGCGCCGAGCGTTCCGCGCGCGCCTCAAAGAGCCATCAGACCACCACGGATGGGGCCCAATAGGGCTGATGTCGATACGGAGTCGCGAAGAACCTAACGGGTTACCGGGGCTCCGGCTCGAAGGGTAGGAGTAGGAACGGGTTGATTTTGAGTCAGTAAGAGGAGAAGTCATTCGATGACTTTCCCCCCTTTAAAAAAAGTACTTACTTTTGTTCTTATTATACTTACCAACATAACAATCTAGCAAAGCTTTTATTCATTCACAGAACGCTTTCTACGAGAAGATATACGGCAAATGTTTGGCCAACGAATCAGGCGCCGATTTATCAGCCAACTTGTTGGTCGAGTGTCCCGAGATCTTACTCGCGAGGGAGAAACAGGAAGCTAAGAAGGAGGCTGCCAAGGAAGATTCTATGCCTAAGAATGATAAGTCACAAGTGGTGAGTGAAATCTTATATTTTTACTGGACTAGCAGGTAATAAACAATGGTAGCGCCATCTACTTAATGTAATATGTATCCTAGCTAACCAAGTTCTATAAAATTATATAAAAAAAAATCATTAAAATCGAGAGACTTTTCAATCGCCATCGTGAAGGGTTATATTGTAGATAATAAACGATGATAGCGCCATTTACTTAATGTAATATGTACTCTATGTATCCTAACCAAAGTTCTATAAATTTATGTAAAAAAAACATTAAAATCTACAGACTATTAAAATTTTTCAATCGCCATCGTGATGCTTTACGTGTGCCACAGTGTTGAATTTTAATATACAATACATCATATCTTAATTAAATGATGTTCATGCCGTTTACTCACATCAATCTATTACGGCTATCCCGATTGATTTCGAGCCAAATCGGAGTCTTTAATCATGAACGATCTTCAATTATTTTTATCGATCAAAAATATAACCATTGTCTCTGTTACAGCCTAAGAGTCTATTAAGTCCGTCAACAGTGTCTACCGTATCATCTTCAACCCCGCTGCGTCCGATGGACCGGCAGATAGAGACTCGTACGTCGGACGGCAAGCGACGGATTACTCCGGTCTTCATACCACTCACACAGGCTGATGCCAAGTAAGTTACCATGATTATTTTTACAGGATATGATGAGTAGCAGGGTCGCCTGGTGGTATGCAATTAGCGACAAGACTGCGTCGCCATTTATCAAATATTGTGACTACTTGGAAAAGTGTGTCTGATTCGATTACTGGGTCGACAAAAGACCAAACGAAAGACCAAATCGAAAGTAGTAAAATTTTCGAAAATTCGCAGTAATAACATATTCTTGGATGATGCACCCGGCAAAATTTATTCTTCAAAAGGTTCTCTTTTTATTATATGCCTGGCGTTAAATGAATTAATTGGATTAATTAATACGAACCTTAACTTTCCGCCTTGGAATGAGCAAATAGCTTCACTTTTAATATTAATTTTATTTTGACGTTCAAAAGTGCCATTCTGGCCTAATTGAAATAAATGATTTTGACTTTGACTTTGACTTTGACTTTGACCGCAAAGAATACAATGCGTAATTTAATAACTTTTTTATTTTTTATAAAGAGTTGTTCCGTGCGGGAAAGCTACTGAATAACAATGAGTATAATATTATTTTGTTCCAGTGAATCTCTAGGCTCCCAGCCAGGTGGCACGGAGAACTGCTTCAGTACATCGTCACAGAGCAAGTCGCGGATCAAGGTCGAAGTCAGGGACGATATCGTCATACATCCCAATGTCAGCAACCACGCCATCTCTACACAGCAGAATAACTCCAGGACTAGTGATAAGTAAGTAAAAAATACACCTTAAAAATGTAGTTATATTAAAATGAATTTTCTTTGTAGATACTACCTATATCCTATGTTACATTTGCTCGGACAGTTTCCACTGTAGGTCATGTCTACCTTTGTATCAGTATTACCACAAATATGATCTCTTTGATTATGGTCACTTTAGCTTATTACTTCTCTGGTCTGTGTTGATTTTAATAACTATTAGCTTTCTGTTCTTTTTGCAAGTCGATTTTTTATATGTCGCTTTTTTTCGCTGAACTAAAATTATGTTTTTAATAATAAAACGTACTCAAACAATACCCTTCCTAGTTTTCCGTATCATCATCAGCCCATCAGACCGTCCTCGTTCACTGCTGTTACTTATGCCTTTCATGGATTTGAAATTTAAGAATCTACAGTCATTTTAAAATACGTTTTCTGACATGTACAGTGTGTTCCACAATATAATATTATCCACGGTTTATTTCAGTGGTCTAGACCAGCGCCTACGCAAGCGTGGCGCGGCGTCCCTCCCCGGGCCGCGGACAGACGAGCTGGGCTCCAAGCGCGCCTGCGTGGCCCCGCCCCCCGCCGGCGCGGCCCCGCCCCCGCCGCCCGGCCCCGCCCTCGCCGCGCCCGCGCTGGGCACTGCCGGCCCTATTGTACGCACTGCTGGGATGCTCCGACTGCAGGTATTAGATAAACTAATATTATATGAATAAAAGTAATTGAAATACTTTTTTGGGATCTTAAAGAGAATACACATTACACACCCGTAAATTTTTTTTTGTCAAAAGTCAAGTCAATAAGTGACTGCACGGTTGGTGCGGTGGCTGGGCAACCGGCTGCCGTGCAACGTGTCGCGGGTTCGATTCCCGCTCGGAACAAAACTTTGTGTGATCCACAAAGTGTTGTTTCGGGTCTGGGTGTCATTGTGTATGTGAACTTGTATGTTTGTAAACGCACCCACGACACAGGAGAAAATCCTAGTGTGGGGCAACGTTTAAAAAAAAAAATAGTCAAAATCATTTATTTAAATTAGACCATTAAAAT
The DNA here is from genome assembly GCA_038387885.1 of Spodoptera picta. Lineage (NCBI taxonomy): Eukaryota > Metazoa > Arthropoda > Insecta > Lepidoptera > Noctuidae > Spodoptera > Spodoptera picta. The sequence continues at coordinate 2,353,008 of JAZHFQ010000002.1, forward strand.
AAAATAGAAGTCTCAATATCAAAAGTCATTGAGTGATCACATAAAAATGTGTTAGGCACTTTTGAGATTATTGTATACAGTCGGATTCCCTTTCTCGGATAAATCTGAAGTATCTTTGTAAACTTAAATAAATTGAGGTAGGTAAATTGTTCATAATCTAGCATTTTTGTGTATTTTATCACTAACAATATGTTTTAAACATTTAGGTGGTGAACAAGGCATGTAACACACAATATGGCGCGCTGTCAAGACTACAGTTACTGCCCAATAACTCCGCTTCCAGCGACCCTGTATGGGAAACTTATTTAGGTATGCATTTATCATTTAATTATTCCTACCAATATGATAAATATCAAAGTTATTTTATCTGTTACTCCTTCATATAAAAACGTTTGAAGGAATCAGGAGGAAATTTGAAACAGAGGTTGATTGTGGTAGCTACTTTTTATTCCATGGGAACGCGGGCGAAGTCGCTAGCAAAAGTTTGTTTACAATAAATATAATTCTATTTATGTTTATACATAAATTACTTAGGGTTACTCGCTCGAACCATTGGAGGAAAACTCTTAACAGCTCTATCGGTATCTGGTTACACAGGGTCTCTAATTTATGAGCTGCGTTCAAGACACGGCGACCTTGCGCAGCTATCTATGCTGGTTTAATAATATTAAGTATTTATTTACACAAGATTTATTACACAGAAACGTAGTTTAGTTGTGTACGAGTGGCTAATAATGTAGTGTTTATGTTCCAGGTTCAGCCGTGACGTGTATAGCGTGTGACGTGCGGTGGGCGTGTGTCGCCTGCGCAGACTGCACGCTGCACGCCTGGACACTGCACAGGAACACGGCGCGCAGGGCACTGCCACCCATCGGTAACTATACCTCGCTCACTGCACAGGGACACGGCGCGCAGGGCACTGCCACCCATCGGTAACTATACCTCGCTCACTGCACAGGGACACGGCGCGCAGGGCACTGCCACCCATCGGTAACTATACCTCGCTCACTGCACAGGGACACGGCGCGCAGGGCACTGCCACCCATCGGTAACTATACCTCGCTCACTGCACAGGGACACGGCGCGCAGGGCACTGCCACCCATCGGTAACTATACCTCGCTCACTGCACAGGGACACGGCGCGCAGGGCACTGCCACCCATCGGTAACTATACCTCGCTCACTGCACAGGGACACGGCGCGCAGGGCACTGCCACCCATCGGTAACTATACCTCGCTCACTGCACAGGGACACGGCGCGCAGGGCACTGCCACCCATCGGTAACTATACCTCGCTCACTGCACAGGGACACGGCGCGCAGGGCACTGCCACCCATCGGTAACTATACCTCGCTCACTGCACAGGGACACGGCGCGCAGGGCACTGCCACCCATCGGTAACTATACCTCGCTCACTGCACAGGGACACGGCGCGCAGGGCACTGCCACCCATCGGTAACTATACCTCGCTCACTGCACAGGGACACGGCGCGCAGGGCACTGCCACCCATCGGTAACTATACCTCGCTCACTGCACAGGGACACGGCGCGCAGGGCACTGCCACCCATCGGTAACTATACCTCGCTCACTGCACAGGGACACGGCGCGCAGGGCACTGCCACCCATCGGTAACTATACCTCGCTCACTGCACAGGGACACGGCGCGCAGGGCACTGCCACCCATCGGTAACTATACCTCGCTCACTGCACAGGGACACGGCGCGCAGGGCACTGCCACCCATCGGTAACTATACCTCGCTCACTGCACAGGGACACGGCGCGCAGGGCACTGCCACCCATCGGTAACTATACCTCGCTCACTGCACAGGGACACGGCGCGCAGGGCACTGCCACCCATCGGTAACTATACCTCGCTCACTGCACAGGGACACGGCGCGCAGGGCACTGCCACCCATCGGTAACTATACCTCGCTCACTGCACAGGGACACGGCGCGCAGGGCACTGCCACCCATCGGTAACTATACCTCGCTCACTGCACAGGGACACGGCGCGCAGGGCACTGCCACCCATCGGTAACTATACCTCGCTCACTGCACAGGGACACGGCGCGCAGGGCACTGCCACCCATCGGTAACTATACCTCGCTCACTGCACAGGAACACGGCGGCACCGTGCCAACCGTGACTACGTTTTTTCAAAAGACAAATAGTTCGGTTAGAACTATTTTAGCATACTATGTACTCACTTAGATACTTTTAACCTCACGTGCTCTGTACTCAATTAAATCGTTCTGACGAATAGTTTAATCGCCGATGGATTTACCTGAGTAATCCTGGCCAAATAGTCCTCCTGACATAAAAAAACAAGGACAGTCTTTATCGTCCTCATCGTGATATCAGCAATTTACTACGATATCATTTAGTAAATCACATTTTTTTTCTCTACAGCCTTAATGTCCCAGGCAGCTAAGCTGACGTTATCAGGCGACACTCTAGCTGTAGTGACTACATCAGCGGAGCTCGCAATGTGGAACCTTAGCACTGCTTCCTGTGTCATACGACCATTGTGCTTCCGGTCACTGCTCTCTCAGGGAGGTAAGATATCCCTTATCATAATTTGTTTTATTATTGTGACTGCCTCGTTGGCCGAGTGGTCGCAAGTGCGACTGTCGGGCAAGGGGTCTCTGGCAAAGTATTACTGGGTTTTCAAAAATAGTTAGCTAGTCCAATAGTTAAATCAACTAAAAATCGCGCGTTACTCACGTGAATATACTGAGAAAAGCTCTACCAGTTTCGAACCACGGTAACGGTTCGAACCAGTATATTCACGTGAATAAACCGCGATTTTAATTTGTTTTAGTATGTCTAACGATAGTTATTATAAAAACAGTCTCATAGTTATTTGTTTTACACAGGAGTCCCTTAACGCCAGACGGTGCGTTATTATTTATCGAGATAATACAAGTGTCCGGCGTTAGATACCGTCCGGCGTTAAGGGACTTCCCCCTATTTATCATAAAATATTAAGTACGTAATGTTTGTATATGTCCAGTGAGTGTGACAAACTGCTTTTTGCTGGACGACGGCAACCCTCACCTGTCGCTCAGTAACGGCAAGAGTTATATCTACAGCAAGGAACTTTGTGCCTGGTAAGTGTACACGTTAAAACATTAATTATATTTTAACCGACTTCAAAAACAGAAGGTTCCCAGTTTGACCTCTATGTATCACACACATCAATAAATAGCCTTTAATGTCTACTGCTGAGCAAAGCCTCTTCTCACACGCAGAAGGTTTGAGCATTAATCACCACACATGCTCAATGTGGGTTGGCGATTTAAAACTTATAATTAGAAATAAAAAGCCCAGGTTTCCTTACAATGTTTTCCTGATAAACGATCAGTGGTGTCTGAATAATCTCAGAAAGTACATACAACTCGGAAGAAGTCACATTGGTACTTGTCGTTGGTAGGTTTCGAACTCGCACTCTCATGGATGAGAAGCGGGCGTCTTAACCTTCGGGCCACCACGACACTATATGTATGTTTTGCGTATTATCTCGCGATTAGCTCAACTGCTTTTGATTCGGTTTTCAGAGAAGTGTTTGTGACACTTATGAGAGATAGACTTTAAAAAATTAATAATCTGTCAAATCTAAATGTATCTTCAGTTCTATGTCATAGTTGGCTCTAATTTATGCCTTTAGTATAGTAGTGACATAGCTTGATTGTATTGTTTCCTAGGTTTGATGCCCTGTTCTACTTATATCTTTAATGTCATCATTTTTAAGCTCCATTTCGTGGTTAACTTAGATATGTTATGGCTAAGTAACTGACACGCGTGGTCCCCCAGGGTGGTATGGTCTGACGCGAGCGACCCAGTATGGCGGTGTAGCGGGGCGTCCCCCCACCGCGGCGCGCGCGTCCCGCTACATACTCCCGCTAAGCCACATAGACCTACTCATACTGCCTTCGCTAACAGGTAAGCATTATTATTGATAAATTATATTGTCTTTTCTTGAATCATACTCATTTTCACAGTTAAATTACATTCGTAATACCCTTAACCCTGGAGGCGCAGCTGTCGTGCTGTCTGGCGCTGCGCCATATGTAGTAACTCATACCCACATGTATACACCCAGCTACAGCGCGGCGGCGGCCCGCAGCTGGCTGGAGGCGCAGCTGTCGTGCTGTCTGGCGCTGCGCCTGCCGCGCGACTACAGGCACTGGTTCACGGCACTCTTCGCGCATCTCGTCAACCATGGTACTGTACTCACTCATACTTCCTTATCGCCCGAATACTGAAAGACTACTCAATTTTAAATCGCACTTAAGTATAGCTCTGACACTACAAATTCCTTGTAAAATGATAGAGATGGCACGATAATGAGGTGCAACTTAATATTTAGTAGCCTTTTAGAATTCAGGCGTATTTTACTTATGTCACCCCTGTTCTTACCTACAAAGTCGCGGAGAACCTAACGGATTACAGGGACTCCGGCTCGAAGTGCAGAAGGAACGGGGTGGTTTTTAGTCAATAAGAGTCTGACACTCCCTCCCGCCTCACCCAGGCGGGAGAAGACATTCGATGATTTCCCCCCTTAAAAAAAATCCTTACCTCCAAAAAGTTAATCTATACCTAATCCCCTTTTTGGTGACGTGAAAATCTCCAAAAGGCTCCTAACTTTTTGTGAATAAAGACCGGAGTGTGTATCATTCTTACTTCAGACGATTATAATCTTAAAAAAATTCTATATGATTTCCAGGCACAGAAGACCAGCTACGGTCAATACTAGATGACATGCTGGGACCCAACCACTGTACGTCTACGCCCAAGAAATGGCAGTCCACGATATTGGTAAGTTCCTCAAAGCAGTTATTATTGGATTTTGTTATGTTTTAGACAGTCCTATCAAGTAAAGTGTAACTGTTTAAAACTCGAAATAATTCAAAAATTACAAAGAAATAACAAAATTTTTAATCCTCACAAAAAGTTCTTAAAGACGACTAGTATAATTTAAAGATCAGTGAGTAGAGTTCCCTCAGATCGGAAAAAGAGGATCCTCCGACCAGCCCAGGTGTTCGTACCCAGCGGGCTTACAGTTGTTCGTTGGGGTTTTCTATCCGTGTTCATTAGCATGTAAACTTTACGCAGCACAGAGAACCGACATGAAACACAACGCGGGTGTTGTAACTTAACGTGTTACTTGTAAAGCCTCTAGTGTACCAGGTGTCCATGGGCGGCGCCGATTCCTATCATCAGGTGATCCGTCTGGTCGTTTACTTGCTTATCCCTTAAAAAAAACCTGTGGGATGTAGTATTGTTGTGACTTCATCCGTTTGTTTTTCATCGTTGGTCTATGTGCGTGAGCTGTCATCTGACATGTATCATGTGTCGTCACAATAATATACACTTATTCTTCCAGGGTATAAAGAAACACGACCTTCTAGAAGAGATGCTAGCCCTCCTGGTCCGTCAGCTCCGCTGGCAGAGGATGTATGCAGAGTACAACGACCAACTCACTGAGATGAAGACCATGGCCACTGTCGTCAACGGACACTAGCCGGTGACGGAACGAGACAGATGTATTCTAACCTTTGTATGTATATTAACCTTTATATGAGTTGAGTGAGAGAGACGATCTCGAGTGGTGGAGAATATCAGTTGTATAGTGATTTTATAGAATATAATATGCAAAATTTCCAAACAATACTGTATTACAAAGGTTTTAAGGTTCATAATTCTTTGTGCGCAAGTACACTGCATGTTTTGCTGAATAGACTTTTAGAAATTAATGTAATAAATGAGGTAAAGACCTGATATAATAATCAACTTATTAAATAATATAAAACTTTGACAAATAGGACAAAATTCGTTCAGTATTGCATTGATGAGAATTAATTTCATACTATTATGAGGTGACAGATACATTACTAAACTAAAATTGATAAAAAATATACTAACTAAACACGAAACCTCTTTTTTGAGAAGTCGATTAAAAGAACTATCAACGTCTGGCTGTATATGTTCGACTATTCTTATAATTAAAAATATTGCTCAAAATTCCAGCGTTATAAGTTGTTTCAAAGACTTTCAATTATTTAATTTTTAATTTATATACTGGATTGATATAACATCCTTGAATGCACCTTGAATAACATTAAGGCAGTATATAACTTGGCCTTGCCAATAGTAGTCACTACAAGCTGCAAATACTCTAACATTTTGCCGAATCTGGTTATGATTTAGTGTTGAACGCTATATTACATATATTTCAAAAGTGCCTATATGTGGTCTAATTGAAATAAATATTTAATTTTGACCTGTGGGGTCTGTCCCAGACAGAAAAATAAAAAATAAACAGTTTTTTCGACTTGTCAAATTATTAAAACATATTCATAAATTATTTCATGTTTTCATAAAAATGTTGTTTCTTGATGCAAGAAAATATTGAAGTTATAATAATTATTAAGAAAACCTTGCATTGTCAAAATATCGTTGAAAATTTATAAAAATTGAAAGAACGTGGTAATGAAATAAAGAAATAAATAATCTTGTAAGTAAAGCGACTTGAGAGGCAAAAAACGTTAAACCGGTAATCATTTTTGACATGTTTATAGACATAATCGACTGGACTACCTACACAGTTCAAATCATATCTTATTTCGAGCGACATGCGTTTAATAAAATGTAAAATTGTGGAAGACTATAAAATATTCTAAGGCTAAGGACCCACGGTGCGATTTTCTTCCGCGCCTGCAGCGGTTGCGCGCCCGCAGTCTTTGTAGAATACAGATATATAATAATATGTAAAAAAATCAAAGCATTTGTCACGGCGTGTTTTATGCCCGCGGCCGTTGCGATTGCTTGCGGCTCCCACTGCACCGGCGGGCGACTAGCACTCGCCCGCCCGCCTCGCATCTATGATCGGTGGCGGGCGATCGCAATGGGACGGTCGGTCTGGAACACAATTGATTGTTTAACCGCCCGTTTGCAGGCGATAATCGTAACCGCTGCGTTCGGAGTCGCGGAGAACCTAAAGGGTAACCGGGGCTTCGGCTCGACGTGCAGGAGAAGGAACGGGGTGGTTTTTAGTCAGTAAGAGTCTGACACTCCCTCCCGCCTCACCCAGGCGGGAGAAGTCATTTGATGATTCCCCCCCTTAAAAAAAACCGCGGCGGCTGCGGGGTCGCAGAAAACTCTGAGTCTCGTTAGTTTTGCAAATTCTGCCTCCACTTCGCCACTGCGCCGGGCTTGGGAGAAGATCGCGCCGTGAGTACTTAACCTAATAAGTAATCTTGAAATGGTTGCGCAAATGTGAAAGCAATAAGATTGGTCGTTGTTGTAGGTGTTCGGAGATAGATCCGCCTTATTGTATATTGCATATTTAGTAAGTTATCTGTACTAAAATTATAATTACACAATAAGTATACAGACGCCTTGCTTACATCATAAGTAGGTATTTTCTTCAATCAAAATCTTTGTTTTGATTTTACAATAGGGTACAATGAAATACTAAAATAATTATAATAACACTAATCATATGTCCACATAAGTCCTTGACTGTCGATAAATAAGTGTTAAAGGCAAATTTTCCGTTAAATTTTAACACATGCCGTGCATAAGACAATTGACGATATAGTTACTTGATTTCTAGGCGTCTGTATATTCAAATGCATATCATTGGCAAAACACGGATTTCAACTAATTATTGCCGTAAACAGTAATCTCGACGTCGTACGTCCTAAAGTTGCTTTAAAAATTTAGTATTGATTTGCAAACAATAAGGTTAATTTTAGTTGTCTCCGTAATATCTGATAAGTCTTTGAATTGCAATCCTTACTGGAGAAGGAATAGAGTTCATTTTATCTTCATACTCTCTAACAGTGGTGGAATTTGCTCTTTGTTTCAAGAGTATTAAAGTTGATTTTACTGTGTTGCCAATGATATGCGATGTGTATTAGTAATAATGTTCACACAACACCCCAGTACAGTTGTGTTCATATCAACTTATGAAGTAGAATATCTTAAGTACCATTTGTATCCTGTTCGTGTATTAAAATAGTGTGGTTTGGAGACTGTCATCATAAGAACTGGAGATTATGTTTCTATTTCAATACTTTATTCCAGGTATTAACTCGTTGAGTACCGTCATTATAGACGAAATTATAGAAAAATAGGTTGCGGTCACCGGTGACCGCTTGGTGTTCGACAGTTTAAAGGTATTTTATTTATGTTCGCATTTAATAGCTACTCGAACTATTGTGAAACTGAAAAAGTGAAATGCGAAGCGAAATACTTATTTGTCTCTCTCCAAATCATAATTAAAAATATATTGTAATCAAAACAATAATTACTGTAATCATTAATCTTATACTATTATACCTATAAAGCGGAAGAGTTTTTTTTTGTTTGTTTGAACGCGCTAATCTCCGTAACTACTAGTCTGATTTGAATAATTCTTCTTGTGTTGGATAGCGCATTTATCGAGGATGGCTGTAGGCTATAAAACATCACGCTACGACCAATAGGACCTGAGCAGAGCGTGTGATACCACGCAGAAGTAGCCAGTTAAAAATATATTGTAATCAAAACACTAATTACTGTAATCAATCATACGTATACTATTTAGTAAATATATACTTAAATAATCACTTATGAAACGTAATCGATGTTTGTATAATAACTACTGTGAGACATGCTGAATTAACTAAAAATTACGAGTTACACATGTAGAAAGCGCCGCCAACTGGCCCACAACCCCGCGACCGCACACGCTGCTCATGAGGAAGATTCCCTCTGTGACTTCAAACTAGTAAAGCTTTTCTTATTATATTTATTAGGACGACGTGCTCCATCGTAGACCGTATCATCGCTTACCATCAGGCGAAATAGTGATCAAACGTTGGTCCATCAAATATAAAAAAATAACTCGTAATTCTTAGTTAAATATAATCTATGTATATCTTCACTACATCGTATAAAACAAAGTCGCTATCCGCCGTCTGTCTGTCCCTATGTATGCTTAGATCTTTAAAACGACGCAACGGATTTCTTTGATGCGGTTTTCTTTAATAGATAGAGTGATTCTTAAGGAAGGTTTATATGTATAATACATGCATATTGCACCCGTGCGAAGCCGGAGCGGGTCGCTAGTAGATATATAAATTAAATATAGTCATAAATTACTGGTCACAACTCACAAATATTGTAACAAATTTCGTGTAGAAAATCGTGAGTAAAATTATCTGTTAGGTAGACTAATATGACCTTTAACAAACATGAACGCCGTGCTCCATCATAGACCGCATTATCGGTTACCACTAGGCGAAGTAGTGGTCAAATATATTAAAAAAAAACTTTGTGAAACAGGCCCAAAATGGTCCAGGGTAGCCGTCGTTTAAATTTTCGTAAGTTTTTTTATAAGGTGATAAAATAATACACCTTGAAATCACTTTGTTTTCGTCCCGAAGGTAAATGGTTCTATCTCGGTAATACAATAGTTTTACAAAAAAATAAAATGTTTAAGCAAAAAGTAACTGGTGAACCATTGCAAGAAGCAAACTTCGAAAGCGAATACGAACACAGCGCATCAAAACATCACGCCATGTAATTCTCGAAGAGGCATTTCTCGTCGGGTGACACGTGAGATGCGAATAGTTCCACAAATTTACGTCAAGTGCTTCATGTCCGTATTTCCATTATTTTTTATTTAAACAAAAAAATTAAATCTTTATTTTTTGTTTTTACATCGAAAATACTCCTTATGGCAAGTGGTTTTGCCGCGGGACGAAATCAAAATGGATTCGTGGTAGTGAAATGTATGTGTTCACTCAGTTATACTGTTATACCTACTAGTTAAACCCATCAACATAACTCTGTAAATGAAGTTTTTCTAAAATAGTAAATTGTACAACTTCACTAAATTGCGGAGTTGTGTAAACTACTAAATGTACAATACTTCTGAAACGAAACCTGTGGCTATCATATCTAGATTTTTTGTAATCTGTTGACTAAGTTCTACATTTTCACAAAATCTTATTCTGTAAAGTAGTGTAAGTTATCATCTGCAAATAAGAAACATAAAATTTGTGTAAATGAGATTGGTTACAAAAACAATCTTAGTAATGTTAGCGTAGATTAAAATAAAATTCTTGAGTCATGGATTTATTGACTAAAAGTTTTAAGAAACGGAAAAAGTTCCTTAAAATTAAAAAAGGTAGAATAGAAATTGCACCGTTCGCAAATTGCTTGCGAATGTAAGTCACTGCGGTTCATTTTGTCTAGTAAAATAATTGATATGATCTCGTTCATTAAAATATAAATACTGTATTTGTAAGTGCTTTATAAGGAAAATACTGACATGAGTCAGCGATGAAAATAACACTGCCTTATTGGATTTTCTAACTAATGAAAACATGTCATTTGACGTTCTATAGTCTCTGTCTACGCAAATGGGAGACGGGCGTGACGATAATATGTAGTATGTATGTAAAAATATATCGGAAATAATGTTTGTATTTCAAAATGTTTTTCGGGTCTAGTCAAATTGGTTGCCTGACGAAAGTATTGTGCATTTTTATTTTAAGAAGTACTAATAGTAATTGGCGTGACTCAAGCTGGTGTTGACTGACAATCCGTATCGTATTTATTGTTACGTAATGTGGTTATTTCATTCCGATTCAACCCTTAAATATGAATATTTAAATCTTTCTATCATTTCTTCGTTACCGCTGTACTGCACTGTAAGTAAGCACGTAGCGCTTGTTACTCCTTGCGCAGATCTTGGAAGACACAGCGTGTTTTGTATTCTTTTAAGTTCAGTCTATGTGATTCGAATATGAATCTTATTGTGGACTCATTTAACTCTTTAATGCTATCCCCTACTTCGTCGCAGTCGCCCTGTTTCTTTCAAACTTCAAGTTATGTATTTCAATTATAAGTTTGTGTGTATTATTTTATGTGTATATTTATAGGAAAATATTAAAAGTTGTGATTACTTTATACCCTGTCTAATTAATTATACGTAGTTGTATTGTTTACTTCTAATCAGTTTCCTGTTCTGCTGTAGAGAAATTGGAACGAAACGTGCTATGTAATATATTTAAACATAATGTACATACAATGAAGTAATCGATGTTTGTAATCGGATATAATTGTTCTTGAAAATAAAAAATATATTCTGTAGTATACGTTTTCTTATACAAGTGGTATCTTAATACACTAATGATTGAAAATCTCAATAGAAGCACGTAGTCTGGAATTGTGCCCGGTGTATGGCAATAGGCTCACCCCCATGGGACTCATAACATAAATAGTGAAAAGTGGGTGTTACATTGTACAGTGGCATTAAGTGCCGTCATGTGCAACTTTGCCTACCCTTTTTTTTTTAAGGGGGGAAAGTCATCGAATGACTGCTCCCGCCTGGGTGAGGCGGGAGGGAGTGTCAGAAGGCGGGAGGGAGGGTGATAAAAAGGTGTGATGTTATGTTATGTATCTAAATAAAGAAATAAGCTGGTGACTGCTTGTATAATTAAACGTGTCGATATAGTGCCAAGTTATAATATTGTATATGATCCGACATTCAACTGCACAGCAAGACTGTTTTGTAGTATTAGAAATAAAACATGTATTTCCTGTATTTGGGATTTTTATTCACCTAATCCTTTTATTTAAAATTTTAAAACCTAATTTAGGGTGCTTACTCTCGAAACCAATCTCAATGTAAATGCAATAAAATCTCAATAATGATTCAATGTCAACACCATACAACACCCATCGTAGCTGTTAAAATATTCAGAGCATTCAGAGTACGGAATATATGTAAAGCCAAACTCAATACCATTTAGTTCATTCAATATTCACGCAAAACGGATGCAATGGGCGCTAGTGTTGCGACTCAAGAGTACGAAAGTTCACAATACCAATGTCGATCGATCGGAATTGGATTCAAGAGTAAGCCCCACTTTTTTTTTTTTAAGGGGGAAAATCATCGGATGACTGCTCCCGTCTGGGTGAGGCGGGAGGGAGTGTCAGACTCTTACTGACTAAAAACCACCCCGTTCCTTCTCCTGCACGTCGAGTCGGAGCCCCGGTTACCCGTTAGGTTCTCCGCGACAAGAGTAAGCCCCTAGGTTTGTCATAATCTTCACACTGTAGGCTTGATTGGAGATCACGGTTGAAAAAGTTCAAGTTTCAAAGAGCACTGCCGCCAGGTCCCTATAAAATATCTAGTCCCTTAGCTCCTAAGACACCCACGAAAATAATAGTACTGTGTTATTATTATTACACACATGACACCTAATAAGTAATCACTAGTTTTGGGGTACGATGAGCTACGATTTTAATTACACAAAATGAAAGATTGTAAAATACAGCACATACTTTCCGAAGTACCAGGAGTTAAATCATTCATTTCCATTTAGTCTGTCCATCAATTAGTAAATATATCTTTACAGGTGTGGAGACCTTGTGGGTTTCGTTTGTTATATTTTAGGTAAGACCTTTTATAAGGTTTTGTGAGATATTTTTGATTTTCATGTAATGGATTGTAAAGATATGTTTACAATTCAGTGTCATTGCGTGTGTGCCAATCATCAAATGTATAGAGAGTGTCATCCAACAAAATTTAAACGTTTTTCATTGTAAATCAGAAATAACAGACTTCTGTTCTACGGCAGGAAGAAATGGAAAGCAATATTTCTCATCAACCATTCCTATGTTAGGTAAATCAGCATTATTAGGGTTTGTATAAAAGAAACAGCGAGTATTTTTATATCACAATAATTTATTTTTTACAAATGAGTTATTGATCACAACAGCTTTTAAAGGTAATGGATCTTCGAGTTTAGTTGAACAAAATGATTAAAATGAATTCAAATGGATGAAAACAATAGTATACAATACAATAATATGAAAATATTTTCAGTATGAAGGATGAATTAACTACACTCGATGAACTTTCTTCATCTAAGCACATTTACAAAGAAAATTAAGTCGCAAGATTTGAGCTCATGACATTCATAAACAATTTAATTACCTACAAGCAACATCCCGTAAACGGTCACATACGGTGATAAAATTTGAATATTGTACAAGACAACAACTACACCGATATGAAATCGTTTCTCCTACATTAGAAAATTTTGGTCCCAACACTCGAACATATCGGCAATATAATCTATACCGCTCCGGCTAACATACAACGTACATCATCTGTTAAACCATTTGAACACTTAGACGCTACAATATAACTGTGGTCGACACATCATTATCTAAGTCGCGGCTCCGCGCCGCCCTATGTACACCACTGCCCCATACTGTATACAGTGCCGCGATACTCAGTATCTTGTATCGGCAGTGCCAACTCTACCACTTACACATATACAAGCGCAGGGAGTGCGCGGGCGCATCATTATGCATTTTGTACCGTCGGGGAGCGCCGCGGTCGGCTGTGAACCTGTGTCCCCGCGACCGGGGCGCTCGCTAAACAAATATACAACTGTCTGGCGACACTTAGCCTATATGTACAGAGACAGAGCAACCCGGCCACGGCTAGCCACAGCTAGGCAGAGCTGGCCACAGCTAGGCACAGCTAGCCACGGCTAGTCACAGCTAGTCACAGCTAGCCACGGCTAGTCACAGCTAGTCACAGCTAGCCACGGCTTGCCGCAGCACAGCCACAGCTAGCAGAGCACGGCGCGGGGCCGCAGGGCGCGGCACGTACAGTCGGCGCCGCACTCGTGCGCCGCCAGCGACAGCTTGGCCGGCTTCTCGTAGTCCGGCTGGAACTTCTTGCACAGCGCCAGCACCGACGGCGCGTGCGGCGGGGCCGACTTGCGCGACACCTGCGGGGAGACACTGCGTCAGTCACCACGCTATCATAGCCAACTATTTATACTAAACTAAAGTTCACGTAACAATACATTCAGGAATACGAGTAGCGCCCCCCGAAGCATCACTCCATGCAAGCTGTCGCTACATGTCACATGACATACACGTACACTAGACCAGCAGCACTAGCAGTGCTAGCAGTACCAAGTATCAGCCCGACACAAGCACACAAGTAGACATCCAGGCTGTATGTTCTAACCTGACCGACGGCTGCGGGGCTCAGTGAGGTAGTGCGCGTCTCACCTTAGGCGTGGAGGGGGCGTCGGGGAAGGGGGGAGACACGTCGCGCGCGTGCGCATGCTTCAGTGGCTTGTCGCGTTCCTCGCACTCCTCGCGCCCCTGTGCCGAGGATGGCCGGGACTCTGATGATTCTGAAAATGAGTCATATCTTTACTTGTAAATGTTGCATTTTGCCATGACACGAAAGATGAGAAAAAATGTAATGATTATATGGAAATATGGAAAATTACAAGAAATAGGAAAGCTAGGAAGAGTAATATGAGATGACGATGACGATAACGTACATTAACTCACCTTTTTCATCATCATGTGACCCGTTGGTCCCATTACAGCCGTTGACGCCGTTGTGACCGTTTACACCATTGACCCCGTTCACGCCGTTAACGCCGTTACACCCGTTAACTCCGTTAACGCCATTAACGCCGTTAACTCCGTTGACGGCGTTGAGGTTGTCGTGGTTGTCGTCGTCGTCCCCGTCCGCGTCGGGGTCGCTGGCGAGCTCGGCGTCAAACCCGACGCCCACGATCGCACGCGGCAAGTTCGCCTCGTCTTTCAACCAGGGGTGCTCCAGGCACTCTTCCACTGTAAGACGACCCCTGAAATGTACAAAAGATTACATCAGTACAATGACACCAGAAAAATGAAAAAATATAATGAAACCACTTGAAAGTATCAAATGAAGAAGGGATTCAACGAACACTCACTTAGGATCAACAACTAGCGTCTCCTGGATGAACTGTATGGCCCTCTGCGAGACTCCTCGGAACAGGTCCTTGGGGAAGCTGAGCTGACACTGTGCTATGTTGAGGTAGGTCTCCTGTTTGGTCTCGCCCGCGAACGGGGAGTACCCACTAAGGAGGACGTACGCCAGCACGCCAACTGACCAGATGTCTGCGGCTAGCGAGAGGGGCTCGTACGATAGAATTTCAGGGGCTGTGGAAAAAGAAAAAAAATAAAATTAATCATAAAACTTTCCTATAAATTTTCCTTGACGAATGTACATGTGCTGTACATTCTGAGAAGATTTCATGAGACCTAAATAGAGGTAGAAGAAATCCTTTTTTTATCGTTAGGTGTTTTTAAACCGAAAATATTGTCGACAATGTTTTCGCTTTCCTCAATTTATAGAACAAGTCTCTCCTTACAGTCATTAAATTTCGATAGCAGTCAACTGATTTCTAATTCGAACTAACATTTTCACTAGGCATAATTTTTTTTTTTATCGTATTTACAATAAGTACAGGATTATCCATTTAAAATAACAATTAATACCATTATACAGCCAGTTACTTACACTCCTGTTAGATCCTCTAAAAAGGATGTCCACAATTACCAGATAGAGTGACTTACAGCATACTATCTTCTCAGATATACTATGGTCAAAAAATACTCACCAACATAGTCCCTTGTGCCTAATATCTCCCGGACGTGTGCTCCGGGCTGTATAGCGCGACTGATACCGAAGTCACATATAAGTAGTTCTTCTCCGCCGGCTGTGAGTAGTAGGTTCTGTGGCTTGAGGTCCAGGTGAGCGACCCGGCGCGCGTGTAAGTGTGCCAGCCCCTCTAGTACGTGGCGCAGGGCCCGTCGCGCCGCTCCCTCGGACAGACGATCTTCTTCGTCAAGGAGACGCTGCAGTTCTCCGCCAGCACATAATTCTAATACAATCGCCACTTCCGAACGGGTTTCGTATACCTGGAAATGAGAAATGGTCAATCAGATTCGAGATAAGTTTGTGTCTCTCAATATTATATCTACTAATAAGTAGTATAATAATAAGTAGTATATTTATAAGTAAAACAACATATAACGTAAACAGTATATTATTCTCATAAAATATTGAAAATAAAAATAAAGGCTCTATGCCAGCCCTAAGCTCTCTATTAGTCGTCATCCATATCAGAAAAAGTGTATGAGTATTGAGTATGACCCATCGATATTTGTCTTTAGACGGGAGTATAAATGTAATGTATTCTCACCTCGTGTAGACTGACGACGCGCGTGCACTCCGCGCAGAGGTCGAGCACGGCCACCTCGTGTAGGATCTCGCGCGTCGTGTCTGCCGCGCGTCTCCGCTTGCGAATGATCTTTGCCGCGTACTCTTCTCCTGATACTAAGTGGCGAATCTTGCGAACTGACGCGAACTTGCCCCTGGAAGAACAGAAATAAAAAGAATGTCAGAATTGAGGTTCAAAAAGTAATTCAATTTTTCCACAAACCGATATTATTATTTCCTGTCGTTGTTGATTCGATAAATACCATAGCCACTAGAAACACACTAACCACTTAAGGATGGACGTAACTATCTAATTAAAGTTACAAATCACGTTTGCTTCGGACTTGTGAATATTAGACATTCAGGCCAGTAGGAAGGGCTTAGACAATTTTATGTAATGTGTAAATCTGAAGTTAGTTCCCATTACGATAGCAAAACGGACGACATAAAATCCAGTGCCAGCAAACAAATTTATCGGAATAGAAAGCCTCGCATCCTAGAAAATTGACTGGTTACCCTTAAATCAGGTTTGAAGGCAAATGTGATATTACCGCCATTGTAATCGGTTGATTTCATTACACTGTCGCCGTTTAAGACAAAGTGTTGCTCGTAAACACATCAGGGGCAGCCATTAGGCGGCATTAGTCGGAATAATTACCAGCCGAGAGGAACGGCGCGCGCGCACTCTGCAAGGGGATCCTTACAGGTGATCTATGGAGACGTCGTACATCAACGATTTATGGAAATTGGTTCCGAACTATTTTTATGGGACAGCTCAAATATATTGGTGCGGCGAAGAAACAAAAAGTTATAAGGACCGACGGAACATAAAGCACTGGTCGGTTCCCGATCGAGATCAGGAACTCATAACATTGTGTTCCTATGTACATTAGCATAGCATAATTAGCATAGGTCGTTATTTAGACTTTCTCTTTCGCGCATAACGAACCATTTCCCAAAACTAGTTGCTGGAGTAAGTACTAAATTGCCTAGAATAGGTCTCATTAGGGCCGTAAACGATGCTGTTACGCCACGGAACAAAGGTATATTTACATTACTAGCACATATTAAGTAATTTTCTTATACTAACATTGAGTGGGAAAGCCAAGTGTTTAGTAGGTTTGCGGGTAATTCTAAGTATCGCATAAATCTGAGGTTTGATTGCGCGCACGCAATTTGCAATTAGCTGCGTGGTGCGGGCGCCGGCGCCGACAGTATAACGTAGCGGAAACAGAAGTATCGTTTTACAACGTAACCGATTTATATTTGAAACATAAAATCTCGTCGACTCCAATATTAGATAATAATCATATTTCTTGTGGATAAAGGAAAACACGGTACTGCAAATTTATTGAAGTCGCTAAAACTAAAGTGAGAAGGGTGCAACCAAGTTCTGCTGCTTGCATCCAAAAGAATAGTTTTCTAAATACTAATAAACTACTCATTCTTTATGGGTCTTCTGAATAACCTTCCGCGGATACCGCCAACACAAGTCTCCAGAATATACGCATGTACGATTCAAGATTTACAGCCAGATCCACTGTGTGAAATATTTCGCGGTATTCCAAACTTAGGACGTGGTTACAATGTGAACTCATTGTAATAATTATGCCTAGAAGTTTCATTTGCATAAAGTGCATAATTAACAGGTTTTACGAATGGATTTTAGGCTAGAATAAAGTAAGCTATTAATCTTTACAAAAAACTTACGCACGATTTTTGTCAAAAGCTTCCCTATTCTATCTAAAACTGTCTTTGATGTCTCTGTCTGGTAACACTCGAGAACAATTTATAAATCGGAAACATCGGTGAATCAAAAGCGCGCTAAAATTCTAAGAAATCTGACGCACGAGATGAATCCCACTTGATTCAATTCAGAAGTTATTCCGACATATTTCTGGAGAAACAAACAATTGGTCACAGTTACCGCGCAAGGGACACAACACGATACACGAATATTGAATGACATGTCTCTCACATAAACAAACGAAACAATACAAAAAACTGAATAAAGAAATGTTCCCACGTATCTAGCTCAATGTCGTTACGTGGGTAACCAACTATATTCTACTGGTTAATTAATAAAAACAGTGAACTCATTGTAACATGAATTTAATACCGTAACTGTACATAAAACCGGAGCGGATTACATAAAACGTAAAACAATTGGGTATTGAGGCCAATGTCGGCACGTGGAGGACGTAGTGAGGGCAACAGAGGGCATCGGAGGGCATTGGAGGACAACCTGGGGCGGGTAGAGGGCGTATCGCCACCCCGTGCCCGAGTGACCTCGCTCGGGTCACGGCTGCCCGGGCGGGGTGGCGGCGAGACACCTATTTTTAGATCTTGTTGGAAATTGGTGCTACTATTTCGTGTCGTTTCCTTTTCGCTGTTTAAAAATAAATAAAGGGGTGTCGTGTAATGTGCAGTATTTGCTCAGAATTTTAGGAACTGAGGCACTTTATGGACGTAATTCGTAAAGCTTTGAGAATTTAAACCACTTCAGCTTGGAAGTAGAATCTTAAGTATGCATCTACTTTCATCTCAATTAATCTCTCATAATAATTTCTTCAAAATTATTCCCATTCGCAAGTCGCAACAAGATTTTATAGCAGATTCCTCAAATAACACAGACTAAATATAACCCCAAACAAAAAAGTCACTATAACAAATAATATTTTATTCATAGCAAGCAACAATTACTTCAATATACGTAATAGTTACCAGCTCCGTAACAGAATCAAGGGCGTGTCGACAAGGATCGATAGTCCCGCCCCCTAGCGTAACCCAGATAGAACAACTGGGCCATGAATGGGGGATGTCGCTTGTTTTTGCGTAACGTGTGTAAAATTAATTGAATGGCTCAAATAAGAGATTTAGGAAGGAAATATTATGAGAAAGGGATGGTTCGATTGTTTGCACAGAGGGTTGTTCTTAGGGTACGAAATTGGCGTAGAAAATTGATTAGATTGAGATTTTCTTATCGGATTTATTTAATAGATAGATGATTTGCGGACCATTAAATTAACTTATATCAGTATGTTATATTTGACATATCAGATATTATTTGACAATAATTATTCAGTGACTACGAATGTATGGATGAAATATAACCAATTCGCCCACCTTGCAAAAATCCTATTAATGTAATAGACACTTTATAAGTTAGCTGCGCAAGAGTGTCTATCATGTAAAACATGAGAAAACACTGTTGACATCGTGTCACTGTGTCAAGTCGCGCGTTGACCTAAGATGCGCGTGCGCATTCCACACAACTGTTGCGCAGTGCAATCGCGCATGTAGGCAGATATATTGTCATCTTTCATAGAATATAAAGAATGAACGTTGTATTTGTTACTTCTTTTTGTTGAAATAAAGCATTAATTTATTAAATCTTTTCGTGGTCAACGTCTTTAACATTGATAACAATTACGTGTAGTAATTTATATGTATTAAAGCAATTGAGTTTATTGACAATAATTAACTTAAATTCAAAGAATAAATACTTCACGATGCCTGAACAAACGACCATTTGACGTCACTTGGAAATTCCAACCAGACTCGGTTGATCATTCCAAAGTACTTACTCACAGGATACTCGAAATAAATATCGTGCGATGTTTTTGTCCATTTAAAGCCCCGGCATCCAGTGATCGCGGCTTCAGACCAGAGGTCTGCGCTCTGGCATCGAACGCCGACGAAATTCGGCGAAAATGGTCGCACCTGCCCAACGACAGACAGCTGCGCCCGAGTTGCAAAAACGCAACCCGTTCAAACGGATGCAGAGCTTGTTTTTTAGGAAACTCTAATTTGATACAGAATAATAGCGTGACAGAAGACTTGCAAACTTGGTTGCTTCGTTGTAATACAAGAACCATGTTTTTAAAAATCCCGTCTGTCTGTACGATTCATCTTGCTATACGAATTGAATGTTACCTTCTCGAAAAGGTTGAAACGAAGTTCATTCCACTTGAAAATTCGATACCATCATCGAATAAAGTAAATGGGAGTGAATTGGAAGATCGATGTAGACGATAGTGTAATCAGAATTAACTACATTACCACTGGCGTTTACTGCCCCACCTACAAGATAACTATGATGAATCGAACAACGACTGAGAAAGATAACATTTCAGATCACGAGATTATAAGTTTCACGCAACATCGAGCGTTTTATGGAACGAACAACGTCTTATTAAAAATGTCATAATCAGTTACAGCGCAACTTGAGCATCAGACCATTGTAATTTAGTTACTTATGGCTCTCCATCAAATTGATAAAGCTGGTCTGCAACACAAATTTATGAGGAGCCGTCCGCTTTATGAATATGCGAGCCGCGGGTAGTGCACCGATAAAACGGTCATTTTTTCATATAAACCGTCGCCGAGAGTGGTGCGACGTTATAAATCACAATCACGTTGATATGAATCCGTTCATCATAGTCGGCGTTCACTTTCCGCCGGGGTCCCGTAATAATAAATGCAGGCCGGGTGCAGTGCGGCGCGTCCATTTGTTCCGACTCACTTTCTGCATAATAAAGCGATTTGTGGGCGGATTGCGCCGCTTGAGCAAAGCGCCATTAGTCGCATGCACTTCTCACGGTGCGAGGCGCAACAGGCGCAACGGGCCTGACAGCGAAACACCGTCGCGTTGCGCAACACGCTCCGATCGATGACCGACTAAAAGCGAAAAGGCGTCCTTGGCAATGAATCGAGTGCGCGTACGCCAGTACACCGTCCGGTAATTATTCATAAGCGTTGCACAACCGACGCCTGCGTCGACGATCGATGCGCGCCTGATACCTCCACGCCGATGGCTATCGACACGCTCCATCGATCGCGCTCAGCATAACAGGACGCCTCCAGCGTCATCCATCATATTGAATCGTATTTCTTAATCACATATAACGCGTTAAATCGTCCATTGGAGCGCGACACTCGAGCCGATTGAATCATGACTCAGCTGCCACGAATGTCATAAAGTTTTAGATTCGCGCGCTGGTATGTTTGCTTTATAAATAAGGCTCGGTGGACAGGTGCCCTCGCAGCGCCGGCGTCTAGCTGCTGTACTAAAAAGGTTCGATCTAGAAGCGGGTACGGTCAGACGTGGTGAACGAAACGGAGCGGCGGCCGAGCGGACGGTCACGAGCCCGATTTGGTTGTGATTAGTGGCCGCGGACGTCTAACTGTGTCCCAAGGAGGATAGCTGTCGCATAAATATGGAGAATGACAAAACGCGACGACCTTGTGCCTTGTTAATTACTATAAACCAGTGTTGGGCAAAATTTAGTTAACTAATGATTGACGACTAATGATTGAATGTGTTAGTTATGATTGATGACTAATGATTATTTAGTTTAATCACGAGGTGATGACTAACGATTGATTAGTTTTAATCTTAATCAAATAATCATGATTATTTATTTATGATTGATATTTTTTAATACGAGGTAAGGTAAAATATTTTTTCTGCTTCTTAAAAAAATACTGAATTGGACACAAAACGTTACTGTAGGTTAGGTTAGACTTTAGTGTTTAGTTTAAAATTCAGTATTTTTTGGTGGTCAGATAAATAGATGCCCTGGTAAAATCTTATGATACGGAGAAATGGTTTTCAGTATAACGGGGTTTTTTGTAACACCTTCTATAACTTTAGTAGTTTTTAGGGTCCCGTACCTCATCTGACTGTAATCATGTAATTTATTACTTGTTTTTCGAAAAGTAAATGATGTCATCGTATTGCTTTAACGATTATGAGACTAACTAAATTACACTTGTATTATTTTATTTATTTATTAATCATCTCAGTGTAACTGTATTGAACTTTATAAACACAAATAATATATTTAAGAAAGCTATATAATATAGGGTGTAAAGGATGGCTTACCAAAGTAAAACCATGGACTCAGATCATCATCCTAAGTAACGGACCGAAGGAATTTTTTCTCGGAAAAGAAAAAATTTTGGCCTTTCTATACATTATATTCTATTAGCAGCCGACTTTAATATTTTGTATGCAGAGTCAAAATTTTTTTTCATTTCCGTACCTAATTCCTTCAGTACTTTACTCAAGATAATGGTCTGAGACTTCGGTCAGCTGATCCTTATACCCTGTATGTGTAGTTTACCAACACCTGTGCATCGAGCTTAGTCATACATTCATGATTAGAACTAATGATTGGTGATTTGCGATTAACGAATTTAGTCATGACTAATGATTGTTCTCGTTAGTTATGATTAAATTAGTCATGACTAAATTAATCATGATTAGATCAATCATGATTGATCAATTGATTGAATAAATTAGTTGATTTGCCCAACACTGCTATAAACAGTGCAAAATGCATAGACAGCCAATGAGATGATAATGCAGTGACATTGAATGTTGTGTCGCAGACAGACGTTCGCGTGTGTAAAGCGCGCAAACGGCCGCTGAGGCGCGCGGTCGACGAGTCAACGGAAGTCGTAAAATTTTACAACTGTTGTCGCCGGGCCTCGATTAGATTTATAGAAAGCTTTACTGCTCCCTTGTGCTGGTAGAGGCAATCGGCCAGCAGTAGCAGGGGTCAACACACTAGTCAGCGTGACTCGCACTCGACCAGACAAAGCGAGCACAAGGGGTGCTCCGACGAGATGCAATCAAATTTTAAATTAGAAATGTGTACGTCAATCGAAATGAATTACACCCCTAGTTGGGGAACTAATTAGTTTTAGAGATTAGATAATTTACTATTGTAAACTGTAACAAGGGTTTGTGGGGTTAATAACCCAATCTTGATGAGGGATGCTTAATAAAAACGTATTAACGTTCGGAAAATAAAATGTACTCAATCCTCGTAACTATATTAATTTTAAGCATTCTAGCTACTTCAAACTAAAATAAAGTGATGAAATCTGAAATAGCTAACCTAAATCAACCTTCCTGCGAAAGTTTCAATGATGGCTGAACGCTTAAGAAATAGCCCCAATCAGAAGTATAATAAAGTGGATTGCAGTGTTATTATCTTTTTGCTAAGTGTTGAGGTTTTATCTGGGCGTGTGCCGTGGTATTACCGACAGTTTGGGAGCAGTTGCCTCACACCGATGCCATCAAGTTTGCGCAACGTTAGATTGATGGGGCTCACTAACAATGACTTGAGTACCTCGCTGTTATCGAGACACCACGACAACGCTCTCGCAATGCTGATAGCTATGAGATATCACGCAAGGAGTTTAAATATAGTTTCATTATTGCTTTGAGGATATGATAGGAGTTTTTGGGCATTAATTGATCTGGAATGGCTAAACGTTTGGGGCATTGTAGCCAACAAAAACTTTTTTTATGGGTCAAAAAATATCAGCGATTTCAAAAAAAGTTGAACGTTTTAAATTTAAATAAACAAAAAATATTTCTGCATACAATATGATATTTTCTAAACTAAAGATGTTAGACGTCGATAACTATGAATATTTTATAGAGATGGTGTCCTAACCACATCCATATACGGCAGACAAACCGACAAACCTACATAATATTGTGCAAACATAACATAATAATATGAACGGGGGCCATTATAACAGAATTTAATGATTAATAAAATAGTTTTTATTGTAGTTTTAGTGCATTATTATTGCAAAAATTGTTCAATAAACGGTTATAAGAAAATGTCGGAGAATAGGGACTTATTTATCAGGTCTTTGTGGCTATGAAAGTAGGCGAACACGTTAACTTTACTCCTTGTGTTTAGAATTTGGGCAAACTGCATTTCGAAGGTCAAAGTACATAATTAGACTTTCTGAGTATTAATCAACCGCTTTCCTAACGTTTTCAGTGTTATTTTTCCTATTAAATGATTTTATTTATTTATTTATTTTATTTTAAAGCTTCATGCACAAAATGTACACAAGGTGGACTTAATGCCGCAGGCATTCTCTCCCAGTCTGACCTTTGGGTGATGCAGAGAAGAGTTAATGGTGTGAGCAAGAAGCAAGCAATTATTTAATAGAGCAAATAAAATAGATACACTTACATATTTCGGAGATAAACATAAATACTTAAACATAATTATAATATATATACCTACACACGAGTACAACACAATACACATGAATGCATTCATACACATTTACATATATACTTACATACATACATAAATATAGACCGTGAGTAATTAGCGTGATGATTCAGCCACCCTCTCCAAGAGAAGTTCACGCACTTTCAGCTTAAATGATAGACGAGTCGACACCATCCTGACATCCAGGGGGAGCGCATTCCACAGCAAAATTGCCTGTACGAAAAAGGAAGAATGAAAGAAGTCAGTGCGATGAGTGGGACATTGAAGAAGACGGTTATGAGAAGAACGAAGGTTTTTGCTGTGGTTTGCGCATAGATATTGAAAATAAGGGGAAAGATAACTGGGCAAAGAAGGTGAACAAAGAAAGGAGAATAGGGTGGTTAGCGCCCTTTGCTCCCTGCGCTGGCGTATGGGCAGCCACTTTAGTTGCATCCGATGTGCAGAAACATGATCATATTTACGCAGGTTGAAAACGAATCGAATGCAGTTATTCAGAAGTCGGTCAAGTTTGTTGAGGAAATCTGCATTCAGGTCGTAGTAGCACACATCAGCATAATCAATAATAGGGAGAACCAAAGCCTGCACCAACATAGCCTTCGTAGTAGGAGGAAGTAAGTTCTTAGCGCGATACAGAGCCCGCAAAGATCCAGTAACCTTTTTGCATACGCTGGTGACCTGAGCATGCCACTTCAGACTCTTATCCATGTGCAGGCCCAAGTTTTTCACCTCACTACTAAACGGGATTACCGCACCATCGAAGATCACGGCCGGCAAGGACGCCATGTCAACTCCATTCAGCGTGCGGGAGCCACCTATAAGAATGGCTTGGCATTTTGCAGGATTAACTGCAATGCCGAACCTATCGGCCCAGTTCTTAACGGCCGATAGGTTCGGCAATTTTAGTCACAAATGATTAATTCCAGTCAAAATAAAATAGATAGGTAGACATTAATACTGGTTCTTGATGACATTTTCCCGCTCTTGATAACTCACAGCGTGAAGTGAGTGACCAACTATACTACTAATAGCAGTTCTAAAACTACAAAAGCGCCATCTACTTAAAAAATATGGAGAAAAAGATGACTGTATGGAAAATATAACGCCGCGGGTTTTACAGCCACATCCTAAGTAGGATAACATCTAGTACGTTATTAATGTTATTGGAGCGTCGTCGTGCGCCCGCGCAGGCTACGACTAGCGGGGGCGTGCCGCGCAAATAAAAACACGAGCTTACACGCAGCGCTATAAAATATAATTGTTATTGCTAATACATTATTAATTGGTATTTATTATTCACATTAATAGTTACTTAGTTTATGACATTTCCATGTGTCTAAATGTAAAACAGCTAAAATCGGTCAATCAAAATTATAATGCTTAAAACCGAGATCGATACGAGCCCCTGATAGGAATTGAGAAGTTTAGAAAATCCTAGCCTATTTAAAAATTACTTAGTTTTGTAAAATTACTTATTTTGGTCACATTTCTACAAGGGCTGCGCCTGCGCAATGCACGCCGTTTGAACCGAAATGAAAATTTTATTGTATGCCAGGCGTGTCGCGACCAAACATGCAAATTAGATTAATTAAAATTCCATAATATAGGCACCAGGGTTGACCCTTCGATCACTTGCACTCTATTCCTTCAACATTTGGACCATGCTATAGAATTTTACAGCATAAATGATCCGACACTGTATATAGAAATACCTTAGAGTACAGCCGAAATTATGTATTAGCATATTTTTGTTCATCATTATTATATCGTTCACAAGGCGCCCACGTGCTGAATATAAGACAAACCCAGCATAGTCTCAGAATAAAATAATATTATATTGAAGCCAAGGAACGCCATAAAATACATGTACACAGAATATTCATTTAAACTGTCAAACACCAAGCGGTCACCGGTGACAGCAACCTATTGTTCTATAATTGTGTCTACAAAACCGGTACTCGACGAGTTAAACATCATAAATATGTGACAATTTAATCATTATGTATTGAAGATTATAAGTACGTGGAAGACAGCTTCGATTTATTACCGCTATCAAATTTCCTAGTATTGGCGCCACTGTAGTGTGGTGGGAGGGAAGTACCAAATATGTAACAATGCAGTTTTAAATAAGGATAGACATAAACACTTTAGTTATTCAGTGTCATGAATATTATTTGCCGTCTAAAATGACAAATTGATTTATTTATCTAATAAAATATAGATAATCTATGGCCCATGCGTACACGCAATAGCACTTCAAAGTTGTACAATTCGAAGAATTTATTTTATCATATCAATCTCGTGTATTGGTAATGTTATGACAACTAAATGTCAATTGCGTACTAGCCCTAACTTTATACAAGTAGGGGGAATGCGAGGGGGGCGGGGCAATCGGTGCGCGAGCACCTGCCGGGCCAGCGCGTGCGCAGCTGATGCTTGAAATATGGAAATTGGGAATTTATAGCAACTTTATAAAATTTCGATTGGGGCGTCGTGTCTGGTTGATATGCCAGTTGCAGTTAGTTTGTGAATTATAGGGAAATAAGGTCGAGTTACATTTTAAACTACCCGTGGTATTAGTGTCGAGCCAAATTTTTGTATTATAGAGAAAATTAACATAATATAATAGTAAGTCCACAATGAGAAGAACCATTATGAAACGCGGTTGAAACCAACTGGAATACTCAACAAAAAATCTGCTCGACAACCAAAAAAGGAGATCATAAATCGAAGAACAAATCTATTTCATACATACAACGCTACGGTCAATTGTAACAAGTCGCGTCACTGCTCGTTGATAAAAGGTACTTCTCCATAATCCGACAACTGTTAAATGATTCATAAAGCAATTACATTTTTCTGTACCAGTATAGAGTTCCCGCCTAGCAATCATATCGCCCACGAGCACATTGTATGATCAGAAACAATCACGGAAACGTGCTGCAGATAGCTACTTAGACCCATCAATAGCTTTATACTTAGACCCATCAATAGCTTTAACAATGGTGTAGCATAACAGCTAATTGGAAACACGAGTAGTGGGTGATGTGTACAGAAATCTGATTTAGATTAATTATGCTCTGGTGGTTTTTAGGAAGAAATTTCATGGAACACGCTAATTGATTACAGTCTTTTTCAGTAGTCTCAGTTTGGATGGAGGTAATTGACTCAATAGGTAGATACCTATTGAGTCAATTACCTCCTTCCTTTTCTCAGTATATTCACGTGAGTAATCCGTGATTTTAGTTAATTTATAATTAATATTCGAAATCGTTCAAGAAGTTTATTTGCCTTACGGTCATCAGTTTGATTGTATATTAACAGAACTAAAATGGATATGGTTCAATTAATCGAGGTCTGCAGATAACGAAGCAGATCCTTCACTAATTTAAATATCGACTTCGTGAAGCATTTCCACTTTAAATAATATTTTAGCGAAATCAATTGCGAAACAGTTGCGGTCGTATGATTTTGTTTGACCTAATTCATGTTAAAAGGAACTGTTGAAGGAAAATTCGTCATACGAACACTGTCCCTGTGTAATATTAGACGAACTAAATACTATTTTCCTCAAATCACACGTAAATTGTGTATAAAATTTACGAACAAATCTAAGAAAAAATGAATAATGTTTGTTTTTCCATTCGATGACATTGAAATATACACAAATCAGCGGTAACATTAATCACGCACCTTGATTTTGTTTTGATATTACTTTGTGATGGCTATATGAAGGCATAGCAACACTCGGGGCAGTCCTTGTCACCAGATCAGCGTTCCAAGGCGACTGAGTGTAATCAAACGTCGCTTTATGACACAGCCTAGTGATTCGCGACTAATATAGTCATTAGCATGAGCTGGGTCTCCTCAATAAGTCATTATCACTGCGCTAAAACGGTCTCAGATGCGCGGGCGCCGCGGAAGCGTTACGTCTCACAACAATTATTAATAGGTGCGCCCACGCAACACCGCCCATCGCCTTTGATACGCCGTCACCTGATGTTTTACGAGCAAATAATTGTATGGTTTTGAAGTTCAAGACTAAAAAGAGTAAACACCAAACATGTTCTTATTGATGTCAAGTGCGGTAAATAAATAAGAACCGTCTGGCTCTTTCACCATCGCTTTTTACGATGTGTTATAATTGTGGGAACAGATATTATATATTGTCAGCGTGCAAATGCATTTCTTATGGACGCTCGAACATATGACTAACCAGACGTTCAATTGCCGCGTCGAATCCGACGGATGCACGTATCAATTAGGTATAAATATCGTAGCAAATTTCAGTTAACAGTTACAGGAAATACACTTTTGCATTGAATACATCTGATGAGATGCTCACAGCTTAGAGGTTCAAAAAGGTTCAAATAAATTTATAAGAAGCATTAAAGAATTATTCAATTTTATTTATGACAGTCAAATTGAAAACAACACGATTCCCAGACCTCATCAATATTAATTCGATTTAAAACTGTATGCCGCAAGGTATGATATAATCCCTAATAGTCTTGGGACACGCAATTCAATCCGCAAGTGGGTAAATCTAAAGCTTCCTCGTGCAGATAGTTGCGCACGAGTGTATCATTGTATTTGCATCGATACGAACCGGTTGCCGGTCTAATTGACCGGTACATTGTCGCTCACCATTTAGATCACTGTGTTGAGATAAGATGCCAGCCTGAATATCAGTGAGTTGTTGCAGATTGATACTTCGGACTTGTGAGGTTTGAGATTCTTTAAACATTTTATATTAAACCCACACATGACGACTATTCAGACGACATATTCAGATGGCGGAGGCTTAGACCTTTTACTTTAGAATAAAACACCCCTCTTTTTTTAGCTGTTTATAAGGGTGTAAAATCATCCAGTGGCTTCTTCTGCCTTGGGTGCGACGTGAGGGAATGTCAGACTCTTACTGACTAAAAACCACCCCGTTCCTACTGCTACTCTTCGAGTCGGAGCCCCGGCAACTCGTTAAGTCTTTCGCGGCTCCATATTGCAGGGTCGCTACATTACTCCCAGCGAAATATTATAAAGACTTTTACATTTCAGCTTCATGGAACTTTTAAAAATAAATAAAAAATAAAATAAAATAAAATAAAATAAAATACTCTTTATTTCGGACCAGAAGCATCCATAGGTTATTAGTAGAAATAACTTATATCTATGTTAGTACACTTTTAACTGTCCAATTTCTACATTCAAGTCCATTACGATTTTTAATTACTTATTCGACTTATAATAATAATAACAGTATCACTACTCCTACCTGCATTAACAAGTATTCATATATGAATATTAAAATATATAATAGTGATATATTCTGCGGTCTTATGTACGTGATGTGTTATTCAATTAGATATAGTCTTTGAAACCGGTTCTGCAGCTAATTGTCGGTGTATTGTCAACGCTTGTTGATAGTTAATCCATTTAGATAACGATCTCATACTGATTTATTGTGCTCTGCTTCAATTATTCATTAGAAATAATGAGTAGGGCTTAGAAATCTTCCCACAATATCTCCATACTCGGAAAACGCTATAAAATGTTCAAATGAAAATATACCCAATTGTACCCTTGACTTAAAACATAATTCAACATTACGCCACAGCTACAGGATGTGTCATAAAACCACCCAATATAAAATCTAACTTAATTAGTTAACCATTCATCATTACCGCGGCGCAGTGTTACGAAATGAAATAAAATCGATTTGATTAGTCCATTATGCGCAACACTTATCAAATAATCGTTAAATAGTTACCTTGATAAATTAATGCTTCATTTAGCTTGTGATTAAGTTAGAAGATTTTGTAACGTCGATGTTTTTGTCCGAATGATTAGTCGATTAGTCGAGCGTCCCGCGGTGAGGACTTAGAAAGTGAGGCGGAAACATGGAAAGATGTGTGTAACTATATTCAGACGGACACGCTAATTAAGTTCTAGTATGTTAGGTCTTCCTGGTAGGTTATACAATTCTGTTTCTTCTAAATCATAGGATCCTTGTTGAAATTGGAAAATATATCAAACGATTCCTCATTTGTTAAAAAAAGCTTGGTGAAATCTATTTACCTCTAGAATCCTAATTTCGCATTTGACAAATATGATCACAATGATCCAGTGATTTGACAAAAGTTTTCTACGACAAAAACATCGTCCTAGTAACACAAATAAACATAATTATTTAAAATAATATTGCTCCACATCTTACAAGATACTTCAACAACTAGTCCGACAATACTTGAAACGAGATAACTCTTTACTTAGAAGTGGTGCCGACGTCTGGGCAGAAAGAAAGCGCTAGTCTCAAGGCCGGGCCCACATATAGATCGCCCAGTTTAGCACGATTGCGTGGTAACAATGCTGTGTAGACATACATGGTTACTATTGTCTAAGTATAAAGTTTAGAACAGGCAGACAAAGGTTAAGAAGAATGCGAAGACTTTAAGATCATTAAAACTCATCATCATTACCAGAAGAAAAGAAAGTTCCATCTTTTGACAAGAAATGAAATAGCACTCGAATCATATTTTGGAATAAAAATTATTTTACATAACATAACATCACGCCTTTTATCCCCAAAGGGATAAGCTAAGGTGTAAATTATGCCACTGTACAATGTAACACCCACTTTTCACTATTTATGTTATGAGTCCAATGTGATAGGGGGTGAGCCTATTGCCATATACCGGGCAAGATTCCAGACTCCGTGCTACTACTGAGAATAAAAACAAACCAGTAATACTTTGCGCGACCCGGGAATCAAACCCGAGATCCCTTGCCCGGCAGTCGCACTTGCGACCACTCGGCCAACGAGGCAGTAAACATTATTTTAACACTCATTTTATTATTTTCCCAGGTAATCCAAGTTAATACGGTAGCGATGCAAGCTACGCTCATCTCTATACCCTTGAACATAACCGGCGAAATAAAGCTTCGTAAATTACAATTTAATAGACTATCAAAATCAAAGATGGTGTAGACTAATAACTCGTCAATCCCGCCTGACGTGTTACCTCAAATCTTGTCTTGTACAAAGAGATGCGTTCGTTGCTACTCGTACGAAACTTTCTCCCGATAACCTTTCGGTTACTCACGACCACCAAGTTCTTTGCAGTCCGTACGTGTTTGCCCGGTTTCTATTCTATTCTACTCCAAATGCGTCGCAATCTGATAGTAGGGGCGTTTGTTAACCGGGAGTAGGGTTGCTATTTGATGAAAATGAAAGTTAACTTATGTTTTCTGCCCTTAATTGGAAGTGTTTAGATTAAATCATGCTGTATAAAGAGGTCTCTGGAAAATTACTTGGTACCAAGTTTGGTGGTAAAAGTTTGAAGTCCGACGTATATGAATACGTTGATAAGCTTGAAATTAATGGTGTTCAATTAACTATTAAATAAAACTGATGCCGCATGCCCATAAAACTTCTACCGAATGAGTGAAGTAAAGCCGCATTGGGTTTTAACATGAACACAAATTCACATAATTTAGAGAATTGGCAGCCCTACAAGTACAAGGTACGAACAACCTAACAAGTAGCACAGTTCCGCACAGACACGACAAAAACACGAGACCGATGCATCGATACTATCTACTGAGTTACCGATCGATCGAAAAGAGCGCAAGGTCGCGCATAATGCGCGTGCGCAACCATTGTTGAATCAACACAGTTGGCTGTTATTGTTTTTGCGCCGATGTCGATATTTAATTAGATAAATTATTTAGAACTAAATTTGGAACACTCATGTGGGTCATTGTCAGTTTGTCGAAGATGCTTTTGTTAAAGATGTTGATTCAAGCATTTTCGAAATATTTACATGGTGATAATGCGTTTAACAAACTTAAATCAATCTGAGTACTTATGTATTCAAATAAAACAGACCTTCTACCAATTGTCAGAAGCATTTAACAAGATGTATACGTTTTTCTTAAAGCGAATAAGGGAAACGCTTTTCTTGACAGCGTGGGTAGGGCCCTAGCATTTGAAAAGTTGCCTACAGGAGCAATTAGTGTGCGAACACACATCGCCACGCCTTCGTCTAGACGTCCGACGGTCTAATGCCTACCACTAACGCTCACGGAACAGCAACACTTTCCCTGCATACCATTTTCCGTCATAATGACAGTCGTTAAGGACTTTTAAAGTGATATCAAAGCCTCTATCTCTCCAATAATTCAAAGGACGAATCAATATTTCAGTCATTACCGTCCATCGCTACATGTTCGTAGCTGTGGACGACTGATAGGCGATCTTTAGCAATTAATGTTTTGTCAACAAGGAGCATTGACATTGACATTGGGAGCGGTCGTCGGCACTAACCAATTTACTACTCGGTTACTGGACAACATTGCATGTTATAAGAATGACAAATACGTAACAAACGAGGCTAGTGTATGCTCATTTGTACTGTTGCATATATGAAGGAGTTTGTTAATTCACTTATGACAGGCGATGATTGATGTTGTAGCATTTAATTGGTGACTGCGATTCGTATCTTAAGCGCCGAGTTAATTGCTGTTATCGATACAAACATCGTTGCATCGAGATCTCGATTAGGTATATAATATCTAATGGCGACCGGTAATGAGATGTAATAAATCATCTCTGAGGTTGACGCACCGGGATGGAGGGCGAATGATATCGACGGAAATGGATATTGTGATAACGATGCGCCCGCGCAGCTCGCCGTGTGCGCTGCGGGGTTAGCATGCCATTTGCAATAATGCGAGGGACGGGAATGTATACTAAGGAGACTCGATTGAGTCGTACATTTTATTCATTGACTCTTGTATAAACAAAGACACAGTCGAACATTTCTGTATTGCACTGAATCGTATAAAAGCTGTTATACATTACGTTGAAAATCATATTTGTGTCTTTTTTATGATAATGTACAGTTCATTTAATTCCATTTATCCGACGCAGTTGAACGACAACGACTGTCTTTACATGTGACTTCATAAATATTAAAATTTTATTGATAGCCAGCCTCTTACAGTTGCTGGCTAACTGCATTGAGTGCATTTTGCAGTCAGCATCGGCTGCCGACTTGAGTCCATCTTTGGTAGGAATGCGTGATAGCTGCATCGAATGATAATTTGACTGAAGGGGAGTATTATCGGTGGCACAACGGTGAACCTTCATTTCCGCATTGTGGTGCGTTGCAAGACAAGAAACCTGCATTAGCAGAGCTTTGTCTAGTGCGGCAACGCAAACTGTGCACACAATAGTCCAGAACGCGACATTCCGTATTCCGGGCACAGCGCGCCGCCTCACATCAAAGACGCAGTAAATTACATGCTTATCTCGACACAGAGTAGCGGTACATGTGCCGGCCGGCACACTCTGTTCAATGGAGTGCTCAGCCTCCGTTTATTAGCAGTCTATCCCTGCCCGTGACCTACCTCAATATGGGTCATTGCCAAAGCGCTGTTGAATTTTACGATAATCGCTTGCGAAACTACCATTGGCAAAATTTCAAGATGGTGTAGTGGCGTCTGTAGTAAGTCTGACAGGATTGTGGCTCAATCTGAGCGCATGCAGTGAATCATCACCGCCACATAGTACGTCCCGGAATGGAATCGCGTCCATTGTGATGACGACTCCCGCTTAGATGTTTTTTCTTATTAGTACGAGTGATTTCATACCTAATTTCTCCAGCCGAAAGTGCACTTTCAGTTCATGAGCAGTGAATCCGGTGCGTCTGGACGCTGTGTGTGATTTTAATTTTAGAATAACGGAAACTGCGGCACAGCGCTCGTCGCGGCAGAGTCGCGTTTTCTCGTTTATTTTCCTCGGCCTTCGCATGAATGGGATGCCGCACGCCGCCGGGGCGACGGTCAACGTTCAGCCGCGGGCCGCTTTCATTTCAGGCGCGGACACTCAATAATATGGAATGGATTTATAGTTCATTAAGCCGCGTGCAGTAGCGGTGCATTCCTGGCTACAGCGCTGACGGGCCTGTCGGCTCGCGATTTGTTAAATAAACATAATTTCGGTTCGTCGAACTGTGCCAGAATAAACGCGGTGTGCACCGTTCTAATAAGGAGAGTGAAAGCGACGGCGGCGGGTAGTGACAAATTCCTCGCCACGTGGCACGTGTTACACCCGCGGTAACATGAGCGGAAGGAATGCGCCCCACAGGATTGGAAGCCATTCAAACTATTCGTGTTAACATCACGAGGTTCTAACAATCGATTAAATATAATACTTTTAAATCTGTTTATGTATTTACTAGGGTACTGCTTAGAAGAATGCTCGCCTAATATCTGAAAATCAAGTAATTTAGAAAATGAAGTGTTCCGTGCAGCTGATGCAGCAGGATACAATGATCCATTAATATTTTCTGTGATACGGAAAGCGGCGAACGGGCGGCGCAGTGCGGGTATTCCTCGTCAGACAAGCAGAGAGAGAGTTTAAAATAATGTATTTATTGAGCAGTTTGCACATTAAGAAGTTAGTTAAAGAGGGCCCATTAAATGTTTAATTTTATTCGAATGCTTTAATCCGCCGTTGTTCAGATTATATCCGTCGAGTAATTACTTGCGTTCGCCACGTTTAACGTCAACTTTTACGTGCGGAAACTCGGAAACGCACTTTACCAGCGACGGGATGCACGACTTTATGTGCAACACTTCTTCTTAGAAATGCTGTTAAACTGCGTTTACTGTAAACTGCGTTTTCAGGTTAAAAATGTAAAACTATGGCGACAACTTTTGTAAGTGGTCGATTATACCTGCAAGTTATATGCCATTTCAAATATTCTATTAGGATTTATATGTTGAGGACTCAACAGCTTCGAACTCGAATTACCTCATTTTGACAAAAACGTTTAACATTATCCGCGTGTGGGTCTAAGCATAAAGAAGTTATAAAAATAGCCAGACCAAAATAAAAATCAAGGCAGGTTTCGCTTTTAGCCCTAGTTATGTGTGACATTAAGGCTGACTCATTCGCTTGGGAGGCCAACGCCGCTGTTTAGGTAAAAAAGTAAACACACGACGCACACATAGTCCACACACGTCCATACATACAGACATATTGAAGTATATAACAGCATACAATGTAGAACTGGTTTTGTTGTATAGAGGTATAGACCATAATATGACGACTAGTTGAGATTAGTTCTAGATCAACGAAGATCGCCAGAAGGTATTAGACTAAATTATAGCCTGTTCCAAATACTGACATTTAATGTTTGGTATAAATAATGAAGCTTAAGGAGTGGGCCGAGGTATTTGACAGTTGGTAAGAGGATTTTGATCGTTAAATGATATTAGCCCAGTTAAAAGGCTCCAGGCAGATGTTATTTTGAGGAAATGTGCGGAGAATATTTTTGTGGGCAGTGGTAAGTGACCGCTGAATTAAAGTCTGGCTTGATAAAGGAGAATTAAAGCCATTAAAGATATTAAAATAACAGTTATTGAACATGATAGTGTATCAACGGTGTAAAAATAAAGTAATACTGTAGGACGACTGAATAAACCAGAAAAAGAACAAAGCAATGAAAGAAAACTAACAAAACACAAAGAGCTGGTCAATGGTCATTACTCCAAACAAATTGGGACCAAAACACAGTGCACCCAAGGCACGTAATTACAAAATTAAAACATGTCAGACAATGGCATTTCCGTTGTGAACTGTTTACAATATTAATTAACAACGCACTTTGCTTTTCCAATTAATTCTCAGTGGCGCTCAATTGAGCACGTGTTGCGAATCTACCTCTTTGTTTATGCACCACGTTGTGCATTATAATAATGTATGGATATTCGTGTGCGTCTCACAAGGTCTAGGTTGTATGGTTTTGCTACATTTTTCTATTGGAAACTGAATTGACAAGACCTGTTTTGTTAGCTTTGCTCAAAATTCAATTCACACCTTTGTAAGGAACCCGGAACTATGTATAACTATAGTTTTCGTTAAAATACAAATAATTGGTATTTCCACTATTTTTTCATTCATACCCGTATCTTCAAAAAATGCGTCCGTGTGTGACTCACCTGTAACAAGAAAAAAATTAATTCAACAAACAGAAACATATTACATACTTGCGCAGGAGTCGCGAAATTGGACCTGTTATACGAGATATCTAAACACAAAAAGCGAATGTAAATCAAAACGGTCGTGGGAAGTGATCGTTAAACATTAGACTCGTTCCTAATGTAATGATTGTTGTAACCTATATTTATTTAAATTTATTGCCATCCTAAATAAAGAGGCAGCTGGCAACATTTGATACTTTGTGACACTTTGTCTGGTAGTGGCATTTAAATTAGTTTTTAGGCGTGAGTCAATATACCTAAATTAGAAGTTTGTACCAGCTGACGAATACAGGGTGCATGAACATAAATGAAGCTCAAAAGATTTGTCATAAAATATAAACAAAATAACAAAAATAGAGAACATTAGCAACTCTTTGATCGAATCAGAACAAAAATAGCTAAAAGTATTGGTACTCTAAACAAATATCAATATTGAGACAACCTCTTAGACAAAATAGAGAAATCAAGTTCCCACAATCATGATGATGGAACAGCGGGCGCAAATAACGTTGATGTGTTAATAAAAACGATCCAAGTGGTCAGTGCAGACGTGTCGCAATAATTCGGCGCGTGGGCAGCTGCAACGGTCACTACTCTGCGCCCACGCACCACTGAAGACATAGATAACTTCTATATTATTTGAAGCCTTGCGAAATAAAGACTTTGAAGGTGATGAGATCATTCTTGAGCAGGGGGTTCAATGCAAAGCAATATAACCTAGAAATTCAAAAATATCATCAGGAGACTTAAAACATTCTGGATAAGGAATATAATTTTTGGGCAACAACAACATAGTAGCATGTCGATGGTACAAGAGAAGGTATTGTTACAGCTAAACCAACGGTCAAGAAACTACCACTTAAGATAAAAGTTATTAAGGTAACCTTCAGATAATGATATCATAAATCGCCAGATATATGATTGTGACATGACAGACATGGCGCTTGTCACGTGAATAGAAT
The DNA here is from genome assembly GCA_038387885.1 of Spodoptera picta. Taxonomy (NCBI): domain Eukaryota; kingdom Metazoa; phylum Arthropoda; class Insecta; order Lepidoptera; family Noctuidae; genus Spodoptera; species Spodoptera picta. Next base: position 2,390,162 of record JAZHFQ010000002.1, read on the forward strand.
TTTATATAAAACGAGAAGTAATATCAAATAACACGGTAGCAATGAAGCTGTCATGTGATGACATGACGAAAGCTGTGTTTATGTTAAATCGGATGTAACAAGATGTAATGACGGCAGCATAATTGAATTTGACTGTCAACGTAAAAGGTCAATCATGTACCACAGGTCGTAATTCAATAAATAATTTAACCAAGAAATTATGATATTTAATATAAGTGAGGTGTACATTCAAGAAACACAAATAAACGCCGACGCTATTTTTAAAGGTCTCTCTCATTGAATTTCGTTGAATAGGAATTTCTTGATTTAAGATTGTATTGGATTTATAGTAATTGTTAATTTCCGATCGTACGGTAATGAGTCGAAGGTTTTAATCAGATTTTTATCTATTTTATTCAACGAGCCATGCCTTTATCTGGATTAACCTTGAAGGGACGATGACTGAATAGCTATTATTGTATTGCTTGACCTATATGCTGCTGAGAATACAAATCATACATAGAAAGCAAAGAAAGTTTCAAAAATATGTAAGCTTAGGTACATTTTTCGTAGAAGTACTAAAATTCTGAAGTAGTTTATGAAAGTTTTCAACCTAAGGATCTGAGTGCTGTTTAAGCCTATTCATATTTAAATGAAATCACATTTCCTACCACATAATATGGCCGTTTTTATGTATCTACAAATAGTAAAAGCACATTTTTAAACGCGGTCTCATTGATAGTCGCTACTTCATTTACATAAACGTCCACTTCATTTAGTAGTAAGCGATCCTTGTGTCCGATATCTAAGGAAGTGGACACAATCAAGTCAACCTCGTATTTTCCCTTTTTGACCTTTTTAAGATGTTGTTTTCGTTGATATCGTTTCGGTTGAGTCAGACTTTCATGTTAACCAGGGCTTATTAGTTATAAATTTTTATTTATTTATTTATCATCACACTTACTTCTATCATTACAGGTTAAATCATTATAATTATTATTAGATTTATCATTTAAATCAATGACTTGATATGACATATTTTGATCTTATTCAGTTTCAAATTCCACAACAACTGGTTTAGTTATCATATGAATGCAAGTTCTTGGATGGGTTCCAGCTTCGTCCTAAAAGAGCAAAATATTAACAACAGTGTTGTGCCAAACTTTGAGCAATAAAGACGTCTGGCGCAGTTTCTATATCTGTGACCGAAAGTTAAAGAGCTTAGTAGTTGCATTCTTGGTGAAACTTCACACTGTAGTCTTGTGTCGTCACCGTCTATGTGTAGGCAGACTTTTAAAAGATTATACAGCAGACAGTGTGGCTTTAAAACTTTTTGTATTGTTCCATCACATGCGTTTATCCTCTTAAGAACATATCTTAAACCTTTGGAAACTGTGTTTGGACTGAAACTTGTCAGAGGTTTTAAATAAGTTTTAGATTATTTAAAGATGTTTCTGATATTTTAAACACTGCAATAGAGTTTCAAAAACTCCAAACGAGTTTCACTAGCTACTCATTTTTTATAGAGATCTTGGTATTTATGTTCGTGATTTGCCGAATAAGGGCGAAGTGTGTTCCTATCCTTAGACCACACGGGCGTCGGTCTAGACAAACCTGGCAGACAGGGAGCAATTTATTTAGGACTACGACCCCACGACGGCGCGACTACATACGTTCATATTGATCTCGTTGACTCTCTGCTGAACTAATTCACGCACCATCATAATAACTTTATTTACTACTGTTTGGGCGTGTGAAATTGTGTGAATGTACTTTTTAAGTAAGTAATATGTGTATTACCTACTTTTTCTAGCCTAGTATGAACACGACCGACCTAGGTAGTTCCAGTTATTACACTATTCTCGTAGCTATCTCTGAGAATAGGTTTGTTAGATTTAATAATATTATAATTAACCAGATGTTCTTATTAAAAATTGAAATGTGATTGTTAGCGTTGAGCTAAATAATTTGTGTTCTGTTTGAATTTGAGAACGCACGTAAATTGGTAAAAATAGTAATTTCATCCAATGAACGGTGGTAACAGCTGCCAATTAGAAACTATTGCAATCTTGGGAAATAGACTAATAAACTTAATTAGTGAAAATGTTTTATGTCTATCGTTATAATATAAATTCGCTTCTAGGGCAAATTACATTAACGATTGAGGTCTCTTCAAATAGCATATGGCATGAAATGCAGCAGCTAACTGATTCGTAGCTTGCGCAAGCGTTCATATTCCCAATTAGCTGCCATTGCGCACTGATTGAGTCCATACTTCATAGTTTAGTTTATTAATGTTTTCTCCTCACAATTACAGTGATATCGCAGAGGTGGGCTTCGCATAGCAAGTCTGACTAATGTTTTAATCACAGTTTTGTTGTTGATATTAATTACAGCGAAGCACGCCAGTGTAATCTCTTCATTCTGATTAATTTTCATAAATAAGGCGAGAGCTTATCGCGTTAGCAGGAAATAAAGTAACGGTTTTCTAGGGTAGCGCATGAGCTTCGGATTAAAATGGCGCACGAGACACGCCTCCAATTCCTATCAGACTTCGTTATTCATTGGATTTGAATTTACACATATTTCGTTAGAGAAACTCGTTCTATTTCTATTATTAAATGATAAGTGAGAATATTATTGTTAAATAAAAGCTTTAATACCGAGTACACATCGGTTATTTTTATATTACGATCACATAAACTGTCATTGTTATTCCTTCGTACTAACATTTTCTTTATTCAGTATGCATATTTCTGAGCAGATATGGAAATTTAATTGCGGTGCGCCCGCGCGGCGGCGTCCCGACGCCAGCCGACCAATTAAATATATTGATAGCAATAATACCTTATATGGTGAGCTGTCATGAAACATCACACGTGACGCCTATTACGGCGTGAATCTTAGTGATTGTGACACGATAGGTACTTACTACCAAACTATGCAGAGATTTATTAACCGTGCACGTAATTAAAACTTGGCGATGGTTACAAACTTGTGATCAGTCAACACGATTACATCTTAACTCGCAGACCGGTCGGAAAATCGGTCAAATCCATTCAGCGTAGGCGGCCGTTAATGGGCGAGATTTTGAAGCCATTTCTTTTATTCTTCTGACATTTAAATATAGATAAAAGTTTGCAAAATATCGTTAATTCAAATGGCTTATACTTATTTATATTGTTATCGCAAAAATGTTAATTTTATGATTCTTAAATTGTTATATAATTTTATTTATTGTTTCCTGTCGTTCGTTTTATTGGTCAATTTTAAAGAGTCGTCAACCAATAGAAGGAGTACAATGCACTATCGTTTTATCACTTATAAACAAATTCCATATGCATACGTAATCGTAACCTGGTCTATTTGACCCGGGGCGATCACAAATAACGTGCCTCTGTCCGCTGCCGTGAATGGGCCGGCCATTCATCGAGTGCGACGGTTAAAGACGCCCATTCAAGCGACCCACGCATGCCGTGTGTGACTCCGGTGACCTGCCCATAGTACCGGCTAAAAATACCAGTGGACGTGGTGCATCTACCATCAGATAAGTTCATGCGATATAATCCAAGTCTTTGTTGATAGGAAATAGTTTCATTCATGACATTTAAATTGTATTAGTCACATAAATTATTTTGGTACAGTCACTTTTTAGTAAAATACTAGTTCAAAAAAACCAAAGTGTAGTAAATTCAAAGCAAAGCTGGCATTGAAAAGAGACCAAACCTAACATGTCAGAAACAGTGTTGTAAACACGACACGATGCATGCACCCGGAACCACCAAAACCCTTGACACGCAAACCACCATGACTCATGGAAAAATCTAATCATACAACACCATTGAACAATTTCCATTAAACTAGAACGGGTCATGAGAAAGCCCAACGCGGAAACCAAAGAACAATGATAGTTGTTCACGAAACGCGGGAATATAATACAATTACACTGTAATTTCTATTACATGTGTACCTTAAAACATTCCGGACGAGTTCTGGTACAAAATTGATCGGGTCAAGTGTTCCTCAAGGAAGTGTTATGGCACCATAATTTTTTTTTAACACCTATAACAAATTATGCAATAAAATTGTACAACATGAATATGAGAATTTTCTGCTACAAGATACTTAACAACTGTACGACATTAACAACGTTGTTTTAGTAGATTCAAGTGAGAAACTCAAACACGACTTCTGTGTAAACAGAATTACATAACGCGTTCCTCGAACCCGAACGCTATTGAACTTCATACCAGGAACACTACAAACCGTGTCAGCCAGTGTCAATCGTTGTTTACTTTCAACAGAATGCTGCATCATCGTCTCCGAGACAGCCTTGCAAGCAATCACCTCGGTCACTCCTCACACTCCTCACTGATTGATATTAATCATTAACATCGAGCATAATAGGAAGTGTTGTAATTGGACTGTCAAAAACCGCAACAACAACAAAGGAACTTTATTCAAATAAATTGTTGGTACGATCAAATTTAATTCTGTATTTAATGATAGTATTGTTGAGCATCATTGTAGTGTTGGAAGAGCCTCATGGTCAGTATTTCATGTTTATGGCCGTATGAATATGGATAAGCATGGATAGCATGCTGGTGTGAATATAACACCTCAATACGTGGTAATGAAGCAGTTGTAACTTCGGCTAGGTATTTGATCATTATTCCTGGCTTTTTGTTACGTCACATTAATGGAAAGATTTTTAATACATATTTTGCCAATTTAAATGTAACACAACAAGTATTAACGTTTCAACGTTCAAAATATTATTTTCCTGTTTAGACTGATTCAGTGAAAATGAATTATTTGTTAGTATATAAAAAGTAGGTATAAAACTGTACACGTATTTCTAATTTTGGTTATGCTTTAACCACAGGCAACGCAACGTCAACGGATCATACGATGTAAATGAACTTTGTAACTGAATGACACAAATGGCAGGTAAAATAGGTATATATTTTTTTTAAGGGGGGAAAATCATCGAATGACTGCTCTCGCCTGGGTGAGGCGGGAGCGAGTGTCAGACTCTTACTGACTAAAAACCACCCCGTTCCTTCTCCTGCACGTCGAGCCGGAGCCCCGGTTACCCGTTAGGTTCTCCGCGACAAAATAGGTATATTAGGCTTTAGTTGTGGTTACAGTTTAAGTCATAAAATGAGATAGAAAAATTTAATGACACTGAAATCAAATTTCAAAATTACTGGAAAATTCAGGAAACCCCTACAAAGTTCTTTTAAAGTAAGAAAACAGAGTAAATGTCAAAATATGTAGTATTTTACGGCTCTTGCCATTACATTTCCAGACTGCCTCAGTTCGTCACACTACGAAGTGTGAACACGTCTAAGACTTTTGGTCCAAAGTATCAGCGTAACTTCTCACATCAGTCTATGACTAAATGACTAAATAGCCAGAGGTGGCAGTTTTTCGGGTCGGTAACCGGTCTAGGGTCAATTTGCCGTGTCTGTCGGGTCCGTTAGCAGCCCGCTTCTCACGCCCGTAGACAATAAACACATTGTGCGTGTTGCGTTTAGATTGTGGAGCCGTGGTTTCTGTTAAGTCTTTTGTTTAGATGTCGTTAAACAAATTGATATTCTCAGTGATATCTTATTGTAATAGGCTAAAGTTGGCGCGATATTTTACTACTATAAGAACTTTAGAAATACCGAAGTTTTGTTAAAGTAAGACAGTGCATTTTATATATTACAAATGATAATTATATACAACGTACCTAAGTTATGCGTATAAAGTTGCAACAGGTTATCCGATTGAATCACAAACTGATAACCTCTGTCAATCTCAAACAAAGGAAAGACATAACTTTTCTTTATTACATAAATATGCTAAATGCTTAGTAACACGATTGCATAGCATAAATATCCCATAAATATCAAAAGTCAACATTTTTATCCGCGGACATCGCGCGGTTGGCGGCACAGATAATCAATTGCTGACTACATTGCTATGTAATGAAGATAATGATAAGTGGTGACTGGTGACATATATTTATGTCAACGTCGACAGGGTGACAGGCGGCGACGTGGTGAGACATTAGGGGTGTCAGATGTCCTAATATTTTACGTGACATGTCGTTCATTTGAGCAAAGGTGGCATGTCGCCGGAATTCTAAATTGTTTCCTGTTTTGTAAACCAAGATGGGTAATTTATTAGAAGATGCAACAGAACTAAAATACCAGAATGTCATCTTATATATTTCAAACGAAAAGTTACGCGTCATTAGAAAGCAATGAGGCATTGAATTTTCATATTTTCCTGTTAACGTTATGGACTTACAAACGTAAATAATGTTACGGTCAATATGCTGGCTCAATTAGCGTACTTAAAAATATAAACAGATGAGTCTATGTGGAGCCACATCCTTTGTGAAGTCCTCGAGTCAAGTGCGTATTGTCAGCCCTGGAGAGGCGACGACTGACTGCAGTGAGCAATAATTGCATCGATACGTGGGGAATTATTGTCTATATGTTTGCACAAATCACAATAACTCATTATCTCATTGTTGCCATGTCATGTGCGAATGCTGTGCGGTTATTTGCGTCGCAAGTAATTTGCTTGTGCGTAATTCAGAAGTGTATTTTTAGCAATATTCATGATGATTATCTGATTTTATATTAGTTTACGCGATTCTATTTTCTTGGTTTGATTTATGCGTAGGTACAAACTGCTTTCATTATCATTCTTATGTGAAAGAAATCTTACACAAATTAAATGTTATTTGGTTCAGTGAATCTACTGATTGAAGATTAAGTTAATTTAACACTTCAACAGTTTGGATCCCCTTAATCGCACCAATCATTTTTATTCTACCTTTTATCTTAGATTACCTAATCTACACCACATTTTGATGTTTCAGAACTTCATAATCCCAGTGGCAATATTTATTTCCCCCAAAACCACTTGTTACTTTAATAATAGTTGCGGAAGATGAAGGGGAGATAGATGCTAAAGGGATCTCCCCTTAAAAGTTTAAAATTTTATTACTTTATTAGATCTCGTGGTTAATGTTTGACAACAAAATAGACTGTTGGACATCCTATATAAATTTATTATAAATTTAATATAAACGATACAGATCTAATACACTCAACACTAGAATTGTATCAGATTGTTATTATTTTTTGCCGCCGCAACACGTCCATGTCTGCACAATTTCTATTCGCCTCAAGAACAGCCGTGATCTCTTTTATCTAAAGAAAAACATTCTCTTAGAAACACAACACGTACATATCAGTTTCTACGGTTGTCTAGACAATATTTTTTCTTCACAGCAATAGGTTTTTAATTAGTAGATCGGTAAGTAATAAGCGATGGTTGGTAGGGCATAAATATTGCATGAGTTGCGCAGGCGCCGGCGCGCGGCGCGGCGCGACGACTTCGCCCGACGACGACGCCCGAACGCGTGGAGCGAACGATAAGATTGCGCGGATGACAAATAGATGGGAACTAGTGATAGAATCGATAAATTATTGATTACAAATGTATGTTTGTTCGGTTTGCAATTTCCTGATATGACTAAGATGTGCTAAAGTTGGCTGTTTTCAGGTTTATTTTTACAACTTCATTATAATCGTTTTAGACACCGTCTCACCGAAATAGCCGATTTATATTTGGTTTTTCGTTTTCTTTGAAAATGTGTTGTTTAATACTTTTAAATGCTATTTTCATATCATTTATACAAATATATTTGTGTCACAAAAACCTAATCACATTCACGTCCGTATTAGACGATAAGGCTGTTCGCTGTTTTTATGAAATAATCCTATTTAAGTCTGTTTCTGACACGTGTAGAGCAGTCATTAGCCTGCGATAAAAACTAATATTATCAATTCGCGATCATCCAATCGCTTGTATCATCCAAATCGTTTCTGCGCACGTGTAGTTCCATCACACCACCATGTGTCGCAGGCCTCTTTACATATCCGATCGCATAATCGGTGTTTTAAAGCTTCGATTATCCGGAGTTCCGAAGGTTAATCTCTTAGATTAATGGAAGATATTTTTTTAAGGGGGGAAATTCATCGAATAACTGTTCCCACCTGGGTGAGGCGGGAGGGAGTGTCAGACTCTTACTGACAAAAAACCACCCCGTTCCTTCTGCTGCACGTCGAGCCGGAGCCCCGGTAACCCGTTGAGTTCTCCGCGACTCCGAAATGGAAGACATTATGAACTGAAATTTATTTTAAATTCATTTCTAGAGATTTAAATTTAATATAACTGATTACTTTAAGGCACTTCTTATTATTGGTATAAGGTGAATTTCCAGTGTGTATGCGCATTTATTGAAAACCAACACTGTTAGCAGTATTTTAAAGTCTTTTAAGAACTCTTATTCGAGGTGAATGTGCAGTTTACATTTCTTTCAACCGTTTTAGTGTCCAAATTGTTCGTGTTGAATGGGAAATTGCTAAAAGTTAGCGGTGCTGTATGAGGAAGGCGAGTAAAGTTCAACGGTCATCGTCTCATCGGTCGTAAAATAAGGAATTTTCTAATTATTTCTGTTTCTGTACTGTTACCAAACATTTACGAGGATAATACAGACATAATGAACACATGCTAGTTACCATTACTCGTTTGTTTATCAAGCCGATGTAATATACAAAACGACTGCACATATTTTAACAAAGCATTTTTTGAAATACGTTGCCCCACATTAGCGTTTTCTCCTGTATCGTGGGTGCGTTTACAAACATATAAGTTAATATACACATGTACCCAGACCTGGAACAACAATCTGTGGACCAGACAAAGTGTTATTCCGTGCGGGAATCGACCCGCGACACGTTGTGCGGCAGCCAGTTGCCTAACCATCGCGGCAACTGTGCAGTCAATCCAGTAAATCATTGTGTATGTATTCGAGCTAGTAAAACATAAATAAAAAGAAATGTTTTATTGTAACACATTTACAAGCAAAACGTGTTAAGGCAATAAATTCGTACGGAACCCTATTCACGTGTCAACAGCACGAAGTACCTTTTGTTTTGTACTGAATCACGCACAATGAATATTTCAATCGCACATAACGTTTGCACAAGACGTAAATTAATCAGTAACTGTTAAACGCCAAACAATCATGGCAAAGCTTGAATTCCAATACCATAATATACATTGCGAATTTACTGGAGTACTTGTATTAAGAATAGTTTATAAACAAGGCAATGGTATGGACATTCTATAGTTCAGAAGTTTAAAAAGACAACCTAGTTATTGAAATTAAGTACTAAGATTTTTTGTTATGTTTTTATAATAACTATCGTGAGACATGTTAAATTAACTAAAATCGCGAGTTACTCACGTGAATATACTGCGAAAATATACGTAAGTGAACTGCGCGACATCGCAATCTACAAGAACCCTTCTGTGGTTCGAAACTAGTAGAGCTTTTCTCAGTATATTCAGAGTAACCCGCGTTTTTAATTAACATTTTTTGTATTATGCAATAAATACTTACTTAGACAAAGGATAACGTTTATCAATATAGACCTTTTTAGAACTTAATGGTGTATGATGTTCATGTAGTTGAATTGTAATTTATGTTTTATGTATTTGATACGAGTTCTCGGTACTCGATCGAAACTCTATTAACGAAATTGAACAATACGATTTGATCGACTGATGCGATCAGTTTAGAATTTTGATGAACTGGAATTGATAAGTATATTCACTGAAGTCGATAACGTAGTATAACATGAAAAAGTTTTTGTATAATTGGTTGATAAAAGGCAAAAAGGCATTATAACCATTTCCTAATGCAAAAGTCAAATAATGATGACCTTAATCGAACATCATCGGTTTTAAAAGATCTGTGTAAAACAACAGCGAATATAGGCCAAGAGTCGCCGATTTTAATCGAACCATCTGACCGACTAATTGAATTACAAAACCTCACTTACGACTCGCTTCCCCATCGCGCCGCAATCTCCCCTCTAAAATGCAACTTCCAGACTCCCCTTCAAATTTTCATCAAACGAGCTTAATTTTTTTCGCGTCCAAATGTCGGTAACGGTCGTGAACCCCGCGGGTTCAACGGGCCGGTCAACGCACTCCGGCACGGAAACGATTTCAGAGTGGGAGAAAAAAAATCGTGTTGCGATGAAATTTCATACTGACAGCGATTCCGATGTCTATTGAGCGTGTAACGTACGAGAGTACACGGAACTCTTTAAACGCACATGTTGACTAACGTTTTACCGCTGCGATTGTGCGAATACCGCCCAATGCGCATTTTTTGGCTTATTTTTTCATGTTTTTGAGATTGGATCCCTGGGTGGGCTTTGAATGGGCTTTTGTTTTCAAATAAACCATGACATAGGCATCAAATTAGGGATTGCATGCTCTTTTATGATAATGAGTCTGATGATAACTTAAATGCAGATTTAAAAGATTTTAAATAAGTACGAGGAGGGTGATTCTCATGAATTTCATATTGGAAAACTTGAAATAGATACTATTTATAAAGCAGCATAGTAATTACACAGTAAAAGCAAGACATGCAGCATTTTATAAGACAAGAAATAAGTGAGATCTAATTTGAAACAGATAAATATTTTCCATGTAAAAACTAGGTCTGTCGCAGACTGGATTGTGGAAAAGTTGCTTAACGATGGGCGGGGGGTAAAGGAACGTGACTGAGCTGAACAGCTTCATGGCAGTTAAGAATTACGTAACTTTAGTAATCGATTTAGGAGTAATTAACGTCACAGATCGTAGCACGCGCTTTGATGACCAGAAAATAGTTAATTAGATTTAAAAATCAGAACTTTTTTCCTAACAAAATTTTGTAACTAAATTAAGTAACTTAGTGATTCTGCTGAATAAGAATAAAACATTACTTAATTGAATTGTCCAAGTAAATTACTAACAGATGGATTATTTACACCTATATACCGATGTTCTTTAAATTAATATAATTACGGTTGATGAGATGAAATGACTGAATGTAGAACGATGATCAATCAGCGTCCATCGCTCATACAGGAAGTAAGAACTCAACGAGATTTATTAAATAATCGTTTTATACTAAATACAGATCGACCTTTGAAAATACTTTTGTCTAAAACACAACAATGGAGATATAATAGAGGAACAATCATCACTTCCGTGTTATTGAAATGAAATTACAATTTGTTGTTTTATTACAAAAGATACAATTAAAAAGTTGCAACTATAAACCGGCGTACACCAAAACAGAATATAAATCAACATTGTTATAAATAACAAAATACATAACTCAATCAGTTAATTAATAAAACGTAAATAAATAGCGGTGAAGATGAAAAAGGATTTACGCGCACCGCGGTGTTCTTCGTCGTATCACAAACAAAGGCTAGCGCGGGCGCAGCGAGCAAGTTCATTGCCGCGAGTTGCGCATGCGATGTGCGATAAGCCCAATTTGGATGCACTGTGACGAAAATCATACGTGATTGCACATAACAATGTTTTTTTTAGAAAAACCTGGTCGTGAACACAACAACGTCACAACAGTCCAAACATTAGTAACCAGCTACTAATGTTTGGACTGTTGTGACGAAACTATGACAAGACGACGATGCGCAATTTTGTAAATTTTAACCGGAAAGCTGCCTATAGGGTGCAATATTCCATAAATATCTTGGTAAACCCTTTATTTATTTTCATGTCTTCCTTACCTCGTGTACATAAACGTGACCCCAAACAGGTATAAATAAACAAATCACAATTCACATTTATTGTAATTAAGAACGGATGAACAACAAACATTGTGCACTTAATTAAAATTTAAAATGGCATGTCATTTATAAAAACAGGAAAACACTATATATAGAGTATAGGGAAATCCGATACTAAAGCAGGAATTCTTTACATTACATAGAAATAACTATACCTGCGTTGGACAGTAGAACATTTGCATAGTTAAACGTATGAGTTGAAATATTTCACTCGGTTTCGTCGTAAAACAATAAACTGAGTCACGCGACATTGCAATCAAAATGCAATTTTACTACCAGACTCGGTCTGAGAGGAATTTACATAAGTCATTTGTCAACTGCGCAAATCGTCGTAGCCATAGTCTAGCTAGGAAGCATTGTGGAAATCAAGGAAGATTTTACTTCTATAACTTTCATATTGACTTGTTCTCTCAATCAAAGTCAGAGTCAAAGCATTTATTTCAATTAAACCATAATTTAGTGCTTTTGAAACGTCAACAAATACAAAATAAATAATAGTCTGTCCGTCAGTGAAGGTAGATGCTTGTTCCAAAATGTAGATTCGAATGGAGAAGAACGAGCGATTAAGATTAATTTTTAAATTCATTTTTGTCAGTAAAATGTATCTTATATCTCAAGTATTAACAACAATTGTTAAAACATAATTTAAACTCATAAGTAAAAAAGTCGGTATCATTTAAACTGTCAAACACCAAGCGGTCACCGGTGACCGCAACCTATTGTTCTATAATTGTGTCTACCTCTACAAAACCGGTACTCGACGAGTTATAGCATAAAATGTTGAATTATAAGACAAGTTAAAGAGATAAAATAATTACAGATTGACGCTTATAGAGTAGTTATTAATTATTACCAGTGAACATAATAAAAACATTAATTCATCCATGTCATCATTTTCTAGTGCGCACAAGACAAGAATCAACGACTGTGGCTTGCTGAACTAAATTGTATGACAAGGGCACGGACCATTCATATATTGCATAAAAAAAGTTTGCTTCACTATAGAGTTTAATCATGCTATTCGGACTAAAGTCTTTCACCTGCACAGGCCCTAATAGATAATAAAACATTTCCATCAATACAAATACATTAACATTTAAGCCTAGTAAACTTGTAATTTGTGTCTTAATCCTATTTAAACAGCGTTGGTTAGATAGATTGTAACAACGGCCATAAACTACTCGACTAATGGCTCGTCTACGGTTATTTTAAGAGTTATGTGGCAGTTATAGATCGGACAGTTACATTGTAAAACGTTATTGGGGTTTAAATAAAAAAGTGTGGACGTATACAGAAGCACTAACAGTAGGCAAAATTTCTATTTGTTTATTGAACAATTAATAGCATATATTATTAATTGTGGGAGAGCCATGCTTCGGTACGAATGGACCGGCTCGACCGGAGTGTTACCACGGCCTCACAGAAAACCGACGTGAAGCAACGCTTGCGTTGTGTTTCGTCGTGCGAGTGAGGTTACCGGAGGCCCAATTACCCTCTCCTTCCCCAATCTCCCCAATAACCAAATCCCCAACGATCCTCAAACTCCTAATCCCCAAAAGGCCGGTAAAGCACTTGTAACGCCTCAGGTGTTCCAGGTGTCCATGGGCGACGCCGATTGCTTACCATCAGGTGATCCGTCTGCTCGTTTACCGGCTTATACCATAAAAAAAATACAAAGTTAGATAGTCCTTTAATGCTGTACCACGCTCCAAGATTAGCAGAAAATACTTTAAATGGACCGACTCTTCAAGCCAAATGAAAACCTTTTGCAAGTTCTGCCGTATTTTATCTTATTTAACTACGGCTTCCCTATTACCTATAAAACTACAATTTATGACTACAATTAACAAAAAATTCCAGAGTCCACATCATATACGGGACCCAAGCAAATCGCTGAGCCGATAACCGTTAATCCCACATAAAAAATTGAAATGTCGCCCTAAAAATGAATCGGCCATAATGGTCATAATCCTCCTACGATGTCATATATTACGGAGACATGGTTAAATGTAGGTAATAGTGTCAGAGACCACAGTGAAACTGTGTGCACTTTATATGAATTGTGGAAATATAAAGTTTAGAATAAAATAAGACCATTAATGTTTCCTGTTATTTGTGGAGGATGCGGGCTTCTAATGTGGAGTTTGTGGTGGGGGTATTTACTTTAAACTAGGAATACATGTGGATTGAAAAAAGTTTTTACATATTTTTTATTACGGTAACGTAGGGGTTTATTTACTTCGCTAAAGTTAAACGCTTAAAAATGATTTTGTATAAATTATAAAATGTAGGTAAATTATAATTTACTATTCCAAGGATGTATGAGAATAGCCCGACCTCCTGCTGATACGAATTAAGAAATAATTTTCGAAACCGAATTCCGATTACGATTTATGTTTTAGTGGAAAATACGGAGAATCAACACATAGTAATCGATTTTTGATATACGACAAACCAAATTGTTTCCTTCTCCGACACAAGATAACAAAAGCCTTCGACGGGTTATAGCAGCAAATGTACCTGTAACAAAAACAATAATTTAATTAATACACATTAATTGAATTTGGAAACAGAAGGAAGAGATATAAATTAAATATACATAAAAAATAAATTAATCACTAATAAATGTATGTGCGCGCATAACTTCGAAACCACTACACTGAAATTGATTCTTGTATTTGCCTGATCCTTATGGTCAGTACAAGGTTTGTAATTTTATCAAAGAAAAGTAATTCACTGGGACAAGTTCATAAACCACTTCTGAAAGTTAGTCCAAGATCTTTTCGTATATTCAAAACCAAATGGTCGAAATGCAGCAGACCACGGGAGAAGCAATGCTCATGTAAAATATTGTTCGAGGCGCGAACCAAGAGAAAGTTCAGACATGGAAATCGATTTACAAGTGTATAAATAATAAGGTGCACCGACTGCAATTGATTAATGCTGTAAACTAAGTATCGATAATACATCGATAATATCGATAGGAGAGTTGATTGTTTATAATTAAAATTAATTTAGTGTTTAGTTTCCTAATAGAAATCGGGATAAGAAAGTGAAGAAGGACCTTTAGGTGCTACGAAGAAGAAATGAGAAACAACGATGCTTCAAATAATCTGACATTGTGTGTAACTAATTCAATGAAGCCAAATTAAACGACACAAACGAAACAGCTGCAATCAAAAACTAAAAACAAAAGAAATCTGTAACAGAGAAAACAAAACTACCCACTTTGGTGCGTCCCTTCCATTGTGTTAATTACTACAGAAACAGACAGACGGAGAAAAAACCCACTCGACTTTAAAATTACAAGCAACGGAAAACAATAAATAAAGCAAATAAGACAATGGGACCCTCGGGGCTGTATCTCGAAAGCGAAGGACTATTACCAATGGTAACACAATAAAAAGGTTCCCACCTACGTGGTGAACACAAAAAAGAGGGGTTGGATGGGCGCGCACGCGCATATTTTCAACTTGGGTGAGTTTGAGTGATGTAAGGGGACGAACGTAGCGTTTTAAAACAAAATGATTGACAGACTTTTTAATTGTTCTCTCAACATTATTAAATTATAATAAATCTGTTTTTGTTTTTAAATTCTATTTAGCTTTTTAATTTGTTTACAGTAAACAAAGATGCGCCTACAATTTTTTTACCAAGTTACAAAAAGTGAATCTCGTTTAGATAATGGCCCCATAGTAGTCAGTATTGTCTATACAATACATAAGTTATTATTAATTTCTAATTAGACATCCCGCTTCCCGCTACCACCTATAAATTGTGCTCCTGCCCAAATCGCCGCGTACGCTGACACAGCACAGTGTACTCAGAGACTCCAACCGACACATTTGTCACAGAGTCCTGCTTATGATAATATTTCGCCTCCAAGCAAAGGTGAGCGGCAGCACAAAGCAACAGCTTATCTACATGATGGATACTCTTGTACACTCTGTGTTTGCTTATCTATTGTAAAGGATAAAAATCTTTTAGTCAAGGTACAAATTGAGGAGGCGACGAACACCTTTTTTTTCTCGTACAATTTTTTCACAATGGACAATATGATTTAGGACTTTAAAGCACTTAAACAGACAATGTAATCATAAAATTAAAAATAGAAAAGTTCTACGTTGCCATATTTCAAGACGTGAGGGTTCTATTTGTTTTAGTATCTTCAAATAAAACAGCTTTAACAGTCGGTAAACACGGTCCCCAATGCGCAGTCGTTAAAACCGTCGCTACGCAAGCAACTCGAGCGCATTCACACTGATCACAACAGTAGACAACATAGTATTTTTCTCAGCGACTTAATAATGGGAAGAACAACATAAAGTCAGTACATAAGCTCACAGAATTTACTCAGACTTGTACGAAAAGGAATAAGTCGCGAGACATTCTTACGCGTTTCAGCGCAAACATTACGACTTAAAACCGGCATTAAAGTGACATACAAGCAATTAAACATGCGCCGGCGCAGCGGGATTGAGTTTACATTGTTGTACCAACAGTTAGTAATATACGTCGCGCGTGTTAACGTGTTTTTAAATATTTTAGTAAATGATCTACGTGGGCCTTGCACGTAGATCATTAAATATGTTTAACTCGACATTTATTTTCGTTAAGTAATTATTTTTATTGCTCCTGTCGTTCATACTTTCAGTGTGTTCTTTAAACAGCGTGAACTGTTCAATTAATATTGAGGTTAATGCGGGTTTTTATATTTATGCATTTAAAATGATGTAGCATACAGTTTAATGATTGTTTAAGTTAATATTTCTATCCTCACTTATGGTAGGATAAAATGCATAATGTAAACGAGGAGTAATGCACTCGAGATGATAATCTAATAACCAGGAAATAAAGTTCGAATTCCTTTGTTTGGGATATTACTAATGGTTATATGCCGTTACTCATGCTACACGGATGCACTCAGGGACGCATGAGACAAAGAGAAGTGGAAATAAATGACACAATAATAATTTCCTTACATCATCTCGTCATAAACAATTCAATTTAAAACTGACTATTCAATTAAAACCTCCACTTTACGTAACTCAAATTATATTAATCGAAAATGACGACTTTTCAAAATGTTACCTTTTATTTGATAGGGTTGTCAAAAACTAATTTTTCTTAAATTCTGTTACCAACCGTACCTGTCGTCGTGCAAATAATTATTTTACTCATAATAAATACCCTTGGGCTAACTTCATAAGAGCATAAATAAAATTATATTCAATAAATTATCGTGTGAAATATGATGAGCAAAAAACAAATGAAAATTTCCCAAAAATGAATTTTATGATTGTGGAAAAGACTACAAAATGCCATGAAAACAATAAGTCATAGGGCGTAGTAGTCCGTAAGTCAGTATGTTAACATAAAACGTTGAAGTTAATTGGCGAGAGAAATTCGTAAATTTGAGGCTAGCGTGAGTTCTGGCACTACATCTCAACGAACGATCATATTTTACAAAGATACAGCGGTAGTTAACTCTTTGGTTTAATTATTAAAAAGAAAAATGTTCGTGAGAGACGAGAGGCTGTACAGACTTCCAACATTATTCATAAAAATAATAAATATAAATAAGTTACAATAGGAAGAAAGTTCGTACATCAATGACGTAATTAAAAACTGCTATAGAGCTTTTGATCAAATATACACAAGCGCTGAGGTAAATACTAAAAAAAACACTAGTAAACAATAGGATATGTCCACTTCCTTTTCCGTTAGTTTCTGGCGCATTTTCAATTATTCATAAAGACTCGACAATAAGAAAAATTAAAATCACAAGTGGACTATCTCTTCAATAGCAAGGCTTGCGAACATTCGCCGATTAATTCTGACTTGATAGGAATGTCGTCCAAGTAAATGCACCCGTATGGGAATACTGCAAATGAGGTCTTAATTAAGACATCTATTTGTATTGTACGCAGCTATAATATTTATAAAAGGAGACAGTTTTTTATGCGTATGTAAGTTAATTGAGACATTGTTATAAAAAGTCAAGCAGGGATATAATAGGGTTCGAGTATGCGAAGCGCGTTGTGCCAACCCTAGGACTAGATCAACGAAAATTAATTTCTTGAGGCATGCGTGAATTCCAATACACCCAGGAATAAAAAATACCTATTTCACAACAATCCATTTTATTCAGTTTAGCTACTTAATATGGAAGAAAATTAAGCTGTTACTCGTACAGACAAGAAACTATATACTTAGTACAAATAGTCTAGCATGTAAGTAGCCATAACCCTTATGGTAAGCAATATATAAACATTCTTGTTGGTTTAACGACTCACAAGTTCGATTTAACGACCTTACATTGCAACTTTACAAGATCGACGTCCGTCATGAAACATTCACAAAACCATAGTCAACAGAGGGCAGGACAATGTTTTATGTTGTTAGGTTGGTACTTCCGCATTCTCTAGAGACAGTGCACGTGACGTAGGCTTTGTGTGCACTAGGCACACGTCTATAGCATACTCAGCTTTGTCCAACTACGTACGGTTCCGTGAATATTGTGATTTACGATGAGCAGTTATTGATGTCTCGTTTATTTATATTGGTTGGTGATAAATTGCTTTGTGGTTTATTATTTTATCGTTACTTTGACAGCTGTCATTTTTGACAGAATGTTTTTTTAGTTAGGTACTATTTTCTATTTTTGCTTATCCTTCAAATTATTTTCCTGCTGAAATAAATAGTATGTTATTGTTATAGCTTTTTAGTACTTTCAAGATTGTATACGTAAGTGCATGTCATACTTTATAAGGATCGACGATGATATGAAACAAAAAAGGAAATTTTCCGCAAGATAACCAGCGATTACGCAGCATGAACACTTGGATGCCTGCCCCAGGCTCATCCCACGGTATTCTTGCATAACAGGATCTCGTTCCGTGTTTTAACATCGCATCTGCGCAAATCAATCAACACCAAGCTATGACAATGATCAATTTGAACGACGTGAACACACGATTCACCGTTTTCCGAAATCGTTCGAGTTCTGAGAAACGGGAATCTTGTGATTTACCGTTTTAATTCCCACAGTTTTCAAGAAACATGTGCACGGTATTCGCAACAAATAAATAACGTTGCTGTGTGTGTAGTAATTAAGAACATATTTGCAATAATACTAATATTTGCATAGCCTGGTTACAATTTGTTGATCTCTCAGAACTTGAATATTAATAACTGCAATGCAAACGAGTGTTTGAGATTAAATATTTTGTTTTGTAATTTATATCTTTATTGTACTTATAATAATTATCGTTAATGAAGGGTACGGTATTGTCTTTGTTTTGCGAACAATGCCTTGCATAATATTATTCATATTTGTTAGAATGTAAAATACACATTGCGTTTTTATTTTCAATGAAAGAGGTAAACATTTGCGTTAACAACCACGTTTTTTAATTCGTGAGTACCAGGCATCCATAAATGACAACAGTTATCCGAACAACGTCAACTTTTGTACGATAGGTTCAAAAGTCGTGTTCCATAGCTCTTCATAGTCATGGCACTAGGAACAAAAACCTTTGCACGCAGAATCCGCACTTATTCACGCCTCGAACAAAGGCTTGGGTACTTGAGTGCTGGCTTGCCAGGGTGGCTACCCTCAAGTGCATGGCGACAGAAAACTGAAGGCATTTTGATGAAGTTGCGGGAAATGAGGCGAGGGAAATGCAATGAATTTAATTTTGTTTGAGTCGTGAGTGCATGGGGCAATAACCTAGTGAGTGTTTGTGCAAACGAGAGCAAATACTGCCATGTTTAACTTATTTTAAAGTTGTTTTTGCTATAACTAAGGTTTGCTTTAAAGTCTATAGAACTAATAAAGGCAACACATAATTTAAAGCCTTAAACTGTCAAACACCAAGCGGTCACCGGTGACCGCAACCTATTGTTCTAGAGGTATAATTGTGTCTACAAAACCGGTACTCGACGAGTTGAGAGAGGTTGGTGATTAATCCTAACTAATATTATAAATGCGAAAGTAACTCTGTCTGTCTGTCTGCTACCCTTTCACGCCAAAACTACTGAACGGATTTGAATGAAATTTGGTATACAGATATTCTAGACCCCGAGATAAAACATAGGCTACTTTTTATCGCCAAAAAGGGGTTGTAAGGGGTTAAAAGGGGGGGGGGGGGTTGTATGGGATTACATAATTTTTAAAGATAAAACCATGAAACTTTATATTTAAGCACTTGATAAAAAATAATAAAACATTTGTTCTAGCGTTTTTGAAATTTCGACCTGTGAGGGGATGAAATAGGGGTTGAAAGTTTGTATGAAGTTCGTCATTCTTGAAGATACCTTACATTTTATATTTAGGCACTAAATAATAAACAAAAAATCGTTTGTTCTAGCATTTTAAAATTTACACCAGCGTGGGGGTGAAATAGGGGTTGCATGTGGGTGTTCGTCATTTTTGGAGATAAAACCATGTAACTTGGTACATAGGTCTCTTAGGATGTGCAAAGTTTTTATATAAGTAGGTACCAAAGGAATTCCAGAAATTGTAACTTTTGTTTTGTATCAATAAAAAAATCGACTTTTGAAGTATCTATCAACGCACAGCCCAAACCGCTGGACAGATTGGGCTAAAATTTGGCATACAGATAGATGTTATGACTTAGGCATCCGCTAAGAAAGGATTTTGATAATTTCCACCCCCAAGGGGGTAAAAAAGGGGATGAAAGTTTGTATGAAAATTTGTCAGTTTTTAACTGATCGGGTTGAAATTTGGCATGCAGATAGATATTATGACCTAAGCATCCGCTGTGAAAGGATTTTGATAATTTCCACCCCCAAGGGGGTAAAATAGGGGATGAAAGTTTGTATGACACTTTGTCAGTTTTAAACCGATCGGGTTGTAATTTGGCATGCAGATAGATGTTATGACGTAAGCATCCGCTGTGATAGGATTTTGATAATTTCCACCCCCAAGGGAGTAAAATAGGGGATGAAAGTTTGTATGAGACTGTCAGTTTTAAATCGATCGGGTTGAAATTTGGCATGCAGATAGATGTTATGACGTAGGCATCCGCTGTGAAAGGATTTTGATAATTTCCACCCCCAAGTGGGTAAAATAGGGCATGAAAGTTTGTATGAGACTTTGTCAGTTTTAAACCGATCAGGTTGAAATTTGGCATGCAGATAGATGTTATAACGTAAGCATCTTCTAAGAAATAATTTTGATCATTTTCACTCCCAAGAGGGTAAAATAGGGGGTGAAAGTTTGTATGGAACTTTGTCAATTATAAAACGATCTGGTTGAAATTCGGCGTGCCGATAGATATTTTGACATAGGCATCTCCAAGTAAGGATTTTGATCATTTCCACCTCCAATGGGATTTTGAATAGTACATTGTATGTGTCATGTAATGCCGCACTATTTCCAGCCTATGAATGTATAATCACATTAATCACTAAAGTAAATAGCACCTGTGTTGAAAGGTTACATAACAATGACGTCATAGGACTTAGTTACGCGCATTTCTGATATGACTTTGTTATTTTTATAAAGAAATGCATATCTATCTGATTTTCTCGCTTATAGGTATATGTTTTAAGGATATTTGATATGGTTTTATACACGGTAGGTTTTGTTACACAAAATATATTAATTGTTCCATTTTTAAAAACACTTAATTTACCTTCACCATATCCAGCTAGATACACAATAGTCAAAGTCAAAATCATTTATTTCAATTAGACCAAGAAGACACTTTTGAATGTAAAAACAAAATATTTACCTAAATATCAAAGAAAAAATTTCAGTTTGTCGGTCAGTCCTCTAGTGAAGCTATTTGCTTGTTCCAAAGTGTAGATTCCTATGCAGAAGAACGAGCAAGAAACTCCATAGGTTACTCTTTTACAATCAGGTTCACAATACAATTCTTCACAAAATTCTAAAAAGAGTTTAATAGCAATGCAGGAATCGAAAACATCATATGAAATCTCTTAAACAGCATACATTTTACATTTAAAGCTATAAAGTAAAGTGATATAAACAGTAATTTATAATATCATGACACGATACTTAATGCCAGCAATAATTGTGTGGTAGCTGTCTCATTTCGTTGAATGATAATGGCCGTTACCTTAAGAGATGTAAATGAAATTATCACTTTTTACTTTTTATTGAAAACATTTACGTCAACCTTTGGCTGTGTTGAAGGTAAGTATATGACTAATGAGAAGGAAATAATTGGGATATAATGGATATAATTGGGATTTATTGACAGCCTCGGTAGTGATCTGAACTCTGGGTCAAGCTTATAAGTCGTGTTGAAGTCAATATAACTGCTACGTACGCTGAATTAATTATTGATGGAAAGGAAAACGATGGCCAGAGAAAAGATGAATACATTGTAACAAGGGTTCATCTGAAAGAGGAAGAAGTTTGTGATAGAACAAACCTAAATCATTTAAAATTAAAGCAATGTCATATGTTTATATCGAAAGATACACAAAATAAACTTTGTATGGACAATCACACTCTACCTCTATAGAAATTTGAGTAACTAAAACCTCTGTTATGTATTACACAACTCTATCACCGGATGTTGATATAAAAATAGAACAAAGGTTTGATAATCGGGTATTATGACGCACAAGCGCAAGGGCTTAGCTACTAATCACTGATTAAGACGGTTATTATTAGTCCATTCATTAAACTAATTACATAAGTAGCAGTACGATACGACGTCAACGAATGGAATATTAGATTCTGATAAAACAGCCCAAAGGATTTAATTTTATCCGGTGTCTGATAAATATTCCAGTAATCAGTACCGTCTTCACCATAAGCCCTTATGGTGGAGAGAGAGAGAGAGAGAGAGCCCCTATACTCGAGGCTCGTGCCCAAGGCCCCATTCTCAAAGGGCCTCGAAAGACCAACATTTTCTACGATAGACACATACCCGCTCCACGTTGCGTGGCAACCGGCTGTCACGAAACGTGTAGCGGGTTCGATTCCCGCAAGGATTTTTGTGTGATCCATTAATAAAATTGTTGTTTCGGGTGTGGGTGATGTGTATTTGAACTTGTATGTTTGTAAATGCATCCACATACAGGAAAAACCTTAGTGTGGTGCAACGTGAAAAACATAACATAACATAACATCACGCCTTTTATCCCCGAAGGGGTAGGCAGAGGTGTACATTATGCCACTGTACAATGTAACACCCACTTTTCACTATTTATGTTATGAGTCCCATGTAATAGGGGGTGAGCCTATTGCCATATACCGGGCACAATTCCAGACTCCGTACTACTACTGAGAATTTATAAAAACCCAGTAGTACTTCGTCCGACCCGGGAACGTGAAAAAAGGGCCCCGAATTATTGGCCCAAGGACCCCAGCCTAAGACGTCCTTTCCCTGCCAGTAATTCAGTATAATTGATGATCTTCATCGGCTATTTGTGATCCTCTTCACCCTTTAAGATTCTCGACCGAAGTTTCGGAGACCCACAAGAAGTTAACGCGGTTTCGGCTCTAAGCAGGAGTAGGAACGGTTTGTTATTCAGCAAGAGCCTGACACTCCTTCTCGCCTCTAACAGGGTGGGAGCTATAGAGGGACACAGCTAGTTGAGATCACTGGTTCATTGCGTCCAGTAACTCAATACAAGAATCAAGACAAAAACCAATAAGTAAAAGCAATGAAGGTTCAGTAATTAGTAATGTCGGAAATGAGCCAGTAGTCGTTAGTTCATAGCTTGAGTTGTTCTAATTTATTCTCGGTTCTGCTATTAATCATCGAACTGAAAAGGGAAGGAATACAATACAATAAATGCTTGTCTGTAGTGACTTATTGCTGGTTGTTTCTTCGAGTCAATGAACTCTTATATCAATAGTTTCTGTCCGAGAAGGAATAGGGATTATATTTACAGATTAACTTTAATCTTAGTCCTAAGCAAAGCTCAGACTAGTTATTATGAAGCTAGCGAAGATAAATGACAGTGTGTCATTTAATTTAACTCGTCGAGTACCGGTTTTGTAGACACAATTATAGAACAATAGGTAGCGGTCACCGGTGACCGCTTGGTGTTTGACAGTTTAAGAACAAATATTATTAAGAATGCAGCTACGAATCTTTGATATACATTATCCTAACAGTCGATAAACTAGCAGGATATAATTTAGGTACCTACATATCTAGTTGTATTCGGTAAGTAGAATGTCTTAGGTACTACGTGTTTCAATAGACAGGACATTCAAATTATCACTTAACCTTTAGTCCTACCTAACCTAGAATCCAATACGTATCTCCTTATCTTTGTCTACAAAAGAGAAAACAGGTAAACAAGCCTCGTGTATGAACAGAACAGAGTTATGTTGCTGAGTAAATAAAAGTTCATTAAACAAGAGAGGTCGGCGCGGACGCAACCTTTAACGGTGCAACAACATCTACGGAACGGACGGAACAACTGCACAGAAGTCGAAATCTATTCATTAATGTAATTATTTATTTTAATTTAACCGAACAGTTTTTGTTAAGATGATATGTAGTGAAGTTAAGTTGGTTGGTTGGTTGGAAGTGTTGTTGTCTCTGATTGGTAGTTTTAATACCATCGTCGGTTTATGGCCTCTTTTGGATATCATCTAGCTTTCGCTAAGTAAATCAAAACATTCTACAAAATTTGACAAGACGATTAATACTACCTTAAAATCTGGGAAATTTAAAGGCAAACACATATGATTCGAATTCCCCCTATCCAAAAGATAAAAAAGTGTTAAAATCAGTCAAAAACATTGCAACACAACGTTTGGCCCGTTTGGCCTTACAAATAGGTACACACAATACAAAGTACATAATTACAACTGCCAGTAAGGTACTACGAGCAATTCTAAACATAATAGCATCATTTCGCACACTCTGTATTGAGCCGTCAACGTCACTCGCATATAATGCGCGTGCGCATCGCTAGTGACACCGGACGCGGCCCGTTATGCAGCACATCGATCATGCGACGAACTTTGTTTATCCATGCCCTGACCCTAATGAGGTGCACATTATTACAGGTACATAGTGTAATGAGTTTGTCATTTTTGTCATGTGAATGATGTTAACATTCTCTATGGCTTTATGTTCCGTAATGTATGGTAATGTGGAAACGACATGCTTGTAATTAGTAACTTGTATCTGTAATAATAATAATTGATGTTCTTAGATTTTTAATCGCACATCTTGGTAGAGATATTATTAAGTGTATGTATCCAATATATTTTAATCTGCTCTCAAAGTATTGGGTCACTATTCAACAATCGTCCATTAGTGAATGTGATCGATGCTTAACGAATATGAGCTTAAGATGTATTAGACTCAACAACTCACAAATTATCACGTACGACAATTTATTTTATTAGTATAAATCTAAATACATTAACACGTGCGTGCCTCCCGACAATATGTTTCTCGTCATTTCTACTTGACCTTTATAAAACGAGCAAAGCATTAATTTAAGTCTAATGACACTTGAGGTTCTACAGAATTAGTTTCTGGTTAATATTAGAAATCCAATCTACAATGACCATGAAAGTTTCAAATAATTACTGTGTTATTGACATGTCGTATGTATGTCACTGGTATGTCAATGTCAGTCATATGTTAAAGATATTTAGGAAGACGGTTTGTTATTTGCATACATTAATATCGGAGTTAAATGCTTGCTGTTGAATTGTATTAAACTGCGATTAAAAACAAATTGGTATGAGAGTGGAGCGCATGCGTGGGCGGCATCAATTGGACGCGCGACTTCACCGCGCATGACATTTGCTCTACGTAACGAGCCATCAAAACTGACGCACAAATAAAACGGTGACAGATGGAAAATTGCAATCTGCACTCACGACATGAGGGATAAGCAGAGAGAATAATACAGCACTTCTCGTTATTGTCTCCGGCCGAGAGTGGCCATTAGTCGCGGAATTTTATCGCGTTTATTGCTTCGCTAACTTTTATGTCTGAAACGTACGTTTGTGGAATGTGGAGAAACAAACGACTAGACATATATTTAATGTCTCATGCGTAAACTTATTCCAATTAAAATGCCACGCAAACATCGTTTATGATCTAGACTATCTCTAACTAAATCTCTATCGGCAAACAGAGATTAATTTAATTCTCAATAATAATTAATACTAGACGTTTTTTCTAAACAACCGAGTAATTAATCGGATAATTAAAACTCGCATATACATGGTAGATGACATCATCAATTTAACGAGGTATGTGCCCAATACAAACATTACAATTTTTTAATCACGCACAAACGACTCACCGACAAATAATCGATATCATTTGTTTGGGAAAAAAACGAACAGTAAACACACAACGATACTCGGATCGATTTTGTACCTCTATAATGGTTAGTTGATTTTAATCGAGAGGTAATGTAACAAGCCGGGTTCTCATAACGAGGTTAGTGGATTGAATGTATCTAGTTCGCAGACGAATAAAAATATTTGCTTCACACAGATGGGAATTTACATGGCTGTTAAGTCTTCACTGACTATAAAGATATGCGGCAGAAAGTCCTATAGACCTTTTTAAGAGTTAAATGAACATTGTCGATATAATATCTGACTGTCGGTATCAGGATGTTGCACGTATGTAGGTTGATATGTTTTCACGTTTGACGTCCGACTTGTGTCCGTCTACTAATTGCCTTATAAAAAATGTATCTTAGGATAAACTACTGAGTTATTACTGCAACGGTTATTTGCCTAAGTGCAGTTCTGCGCCAATTAGTTGCGGTCAGTGTAAATTATGCAATTAATTAGAAAGCATGAAAACGCTAAAGAGTTTGGCATTATACAACACCTTTCGCGGGACCTGGTGATTTTAGTAATTGTCACGATCGTTCGCAGGCGCCCAACGCATTCACACTTCGACGATTGCAAAACTTTTTTTTATAAGTGAAAACGATCAAAAATGGACGAGCGCCGCTCATTTCTGCAAAGATCAAATTACAATTTGAATAACAAATAGGTTGACTTGATTTTCTCTTTGATTTTTTTGGATCGTTTCAAATCAATTACGATGGACCAGAACCTAATTTCTTTGCAGTTGTTTCGACAATCAAGTTTAATGTTACGCATTTTCTTTGAGCAGAAAATCAGACTTGATGAACCTAACGCTGAATTCACCAATCACAGAGTTCTAAGATTAAAAACGAATTAAATTTTCTAAGATTAAATACCTACTACAAAATAAAGTTATTTTGTATTTATGTAACAATACATAACAGAGCCCATTGAACGCACGAACATGACTATACTGACATGAAGAAGCATCCACTTACATCACACCTATTAGGGTAATGGACACGAATTAAAAATCATTTCCAAACAGATTACGGGTTACACAACGTTACAACGAAATAGGAAATACCTACAGTTAAGACTTATGGTTTGTCTAAAGCTAGTTAAGCGTACAGTTCTCATAACAACCATCTTAAGCACTGTATGTAGATAAAATGGTATTACCAAAAGGTGATTTGAATAGAGTATTGTCCGGAACGCTTATCTCCTTAGTGTGCCTTTGTTGCATGCAAATCTCGCCTCATCCATTTTGTTCGATATCGGTCAACGAAACTTCGTGATACAAGACGCAATTTGCATCAGATTAACAACTGACTTATGGCCAAATTACGGTGTTACCAGACCGAACGATAATAACATATACAACCGGATTTATTTACGGGGACAATGTGAAAAAATATATTCATCGTAACGGTATTCTTGATGGAAATGATAAAATATAGTCGAAATTTGAGGCTGTGTTATGACACCCATTAATTTACCAAGTAATTGTTGGAAAAAATTGTGGTGGACCACACAAGTTTGACAGTTGCAAAGAAATAAGCAACGCTTAAGTTGCAATTTGCAAATACGAAGAAGTAGCTGGTTTAAAAGGTCAACTATATTCAGTGTAACAATGCCATAAATGTAAAAAAACACGAATCAAGGAAGTGAGCTTAGAACAGAAAATCCGTGAAAAATTGCAGACCCGTAAATACAAATTTAAAATGAACCGAAGGTAATAAAACATGACAAAAAGCAGCAGTTTATTTTAAACTGGCTAGTCGTGACTATGATTAATGACCATTAATTAACCGACTCCGCAAACTGCAGAAGATGGAAATTGGTTTGCTTTCATTTTGGACAATGGTTTCCCGAAGTGGGCCACAGCCGTGAATGGGGACAAAATATGACGCGGAATGATCGAGGAGCGGCAGACTGCCCGTCGCTGGCTTTCTCCGTGATTGGTTACCAATTAGCCGTTCAGATCTGACAGCACACTGGATATACGGCCAGGAAATTCGGAAGACACTGTAATTAGTCGCGACCTTATTTAAAATTTAAAATCCATTCCGAGAATATATGGACCATCTTTTATTACTCGGAATTTATGCATAATCATTTCGGTGTAACCCCGTTACACTTCTTCAACCTTTACAAAGTCGTATTAAAATGGAATTAAGATTTTAAGTATTAAAGGTATGATGCACCTTGAATATCTTTAGACCTTGAACACGGTTTTTATTGAACCTAATTGGTTAAAGATTTTCCAACAGAATTAAATTCGGATAGCACAAAACAAATCACAAATTTTATACAATGGGTCTACATCAGGCTGCATGGTGTAGGGTCGAATTAGAAGCTATTGTTCGAGCCGCAGCGGCATTAGGGCCTATTGTTTCATGTGCAAGCGTACGTCCGACTAGGAAGGATGTGAGACAGGTGTTAGGAGATCGGGTCAAGGATAATGACTCTAATGTTTATATCATTGTTACTGGTACGGGTATCATAGATCACAGAAATGCTATTGATAAAACAGTACAAATATTGTTAGTCTACTGAATAAATACAAGTCAAAAGGTTGCAATGAAAACAGTTATGTTTACAGTGTAAAGCCATTATAAAATGACTGGTTTCTGACAAATTTGACTAATGATTGGATTCAAATGATTACTGGTCACGAATAACAGTCGAACGAAGGTTGCTATTCACAAATTACAAATTTAATACAGTTCCTAAATAAAATTCAGATAAAGATCGTAATCGTGCTTGATTTACATATCGATTTTAGAAAATCTAAATCATTTCGTAATTTACATCGTTTATTATTAGACATTAAGCATCAATTTTATTCAATTGGGAGTTTTCTAAGAAATGGAGCAATGTAGCCATAAAATGGACGCATTCATCTGGAATTATTTTGTCAATGCAGTGGATATCGATATAAAAAGAACATTAATCGCGACGGGGGCCTTTCTAAACATCAAGGCAGTGTTAAATAGTTAATTTATTCACCATAGTCTGAACCTCCGCCCGGGGCTCGTCTGACAGGTGTCGTGTGTGGCTCAATAAAGTTCCTTACCTGAAAAAAAAAGAAAAAGTGTTTTACGACCAATTACTCAAGGACAAATTGTCGTGCTAGATGTTAAGAAACTTGGACCGGTTACGGTCAGTTTCACGTTTATTTATAGTGTCCGTTAACATATGGGGTTGAATAAACATGTTTTAAGAACGATATATTCAGTGTACAAACACGAGGAAGGGCGCATCAAAACGTTTGGGTTTACGCGTTCGAAGTACAGACCACACAGTGGAGATGCCGATGGTATGTATGTAAACAGATGATCTGGAGCAGGATGGAATCAACTTCCAGGGAACGTGACGTGTGGTCCAGTTAAAAAGGTCCTGGTTACAGTGGTGTGTTTAGATAAAAACCAACAAAGTGTAACCGCGACAGCACGCATGCGTCGTAAAGCGGACGCTGCGCCGCCGCCGTCGGCCATATGGCGGAAGTGGTTCGCATTCTTAACGAACGTTGTTAGTGGTACAGATACAACGGAACCTATTTAAAAAATCTGCGACACTAATGAGAGAAACCGCCGTGAAAAATTCACCTGAAAGGCCCAGCAGCGGATCGGTTTATTTCGCAGTTTCTCTTCCGATTTGTTAGGTTAGGTATATTATAAGGCAAACCTAAAACGGTCTCAACTGTTATTTGGTTGCTATGTCAAAGGCACAATGGCTTACGAAACGCAAGTTCAAGGTTTGAAAAATAGATTTGCAGCAACACAACGTATTGCTCTTTCCGCATTCTGAGACCGCAACGAATCGTACGGTAGACGTAGAGGCAGTAATCAGTGATCCATTAAACGCCCATGCTGAAATTAGATAGCACACACAATGGGAATAATTACACGGCGCTAAATACGCGGAAGACCTTCAGAACACGACGAAAGATTACACGCCAAAATATAGGATTGTCCTTCCGTTTTGTGGTGGGTTAATGACAGCTCCTAGAATAAGAGAGGTAGCAGCTCTTGCATTTAGAAGGCTTATATTCAAATGTATAGACGTTGAAGTAAACGGCTTTTTGTGTGTGGACCCTTGGAGCGTTACTAATGTAATTCGCGAAGGGATCTCTTGGTTACGTCAAGTACCAAGGTCGATGTTTTTTGCTGTCGTCTTTTATGTCTCGGTGGAAGAATTTACGACAGGCGGTTAACTTGGCCCGCACGCCTAATACGACGGGATCGTTACATGCAAATTACTTACGATATGGGGGTTTTATGCTCAATGGATGGACGTTGACCTTGTCAAATGGTTTTGAAGATATAACATTGTCGGATTTTTAAATGTTAATTTCCGTGCGGTAGCTGTAGAAGAATATAATAATATGTATTCTGGAATAAGATAATTATTTTCTCAAACACGACCGTAGTTTTAATTGTTTGTGAACGATCGCGTGTGGGAAACTCACGCATTGTATTTTCCACCAGATCCAATATAATAATGGAACTAGCTAATGTGCATTTGTATGTATCCTCATATGTACTCACACACATAACCATTTGTTTGAAACAAGCAAGTTACCTACTAGACGAAGGTCATAGGACACATTAAGTAAATAATTACAAAACTGAATTCTTAATTACAGCTTTATGGGCGTGTAAAATACTATTTACAGTGATTACGTAGTTAAATTACTAAGTATGAAGAGGTAGGTAAATCACATACATATTTATACACAATTCTGCGAGATTTGAAGAGGTCAAGTTAGAATGGTTGCAATACAGGTTGCGAGTGATACTGTGTCAAGTGGAGCTATTAAATAATAAATATAATTGCATCGTGTTATAAAAAGTAATAATCTTTTATTGCTCAGGACGTATGCAGGGTATCATAATCGTAACGAAGCCGGTCTTAGCAATAATTGTCACAGTGCAGGAGATAACAGTACAATACCATCACGGATACATATTTAATTGTCTTTATAATGACTCGCATATATGTTTTACGCTGTTTGTGACTATTATAAAGGCGAACGAGATTTTATGCTACATATAGAGGTAAATGAGGAGTTCGCAGAGTGTTTCTTTGAATTGATCATATTTTTATTGGTATAATTGCTGGTATAATTTCCGCATGCAAATTAAAATGAAGACATCATTGCATTCAATTAGATTAATGATTTAATATCACCAATTTAACTGTAGGAAGATATTATTGAAGAGTAATTTCAATGATGGTGATGTAAATGTTTTATTTGTACAGAGCAGAGAAAACAATAATAATTATATTGATGGTAAGGATGATACTTTGGAACGAGCGCCTAGCTTCACTAACAGACAGACGGAAGGACAATTCAATTTTTGACGTTTCAAAAGTGCCTAATTAAGGATTAATTGAAATAAATGCTTTGACTTTAAAATATAGAAGATAATTAAGAAAACCTAAATACTTTAGAAAAATAGAGTCATACTCACAACATACGCCCCACCTAATTCCCACAACATACATAGACAAATACCCACAAAAGCCAAGCATAAATAAGAGCGTCAGATCTATATCGCAAATCTAAAAGGGAGCGGCGGACGAAGGCCGCGGTCTAGTCACGTTTAGAAAGACTAGCAGATATCATACTGGTCCCGCAGACCCAATACCCAACACCCAAGGTTGGTCGTGACTTGCGCCCAAAGGTCAAAGGTTACAGCGAAAATCGAACGCGTTCTGACAGCTTGACGTATGTCGTAGACAAAGGTTGATAAATTAAATGGTATCGTGCAGTCGAATTTCGAAATGTTTATTATGATATGGTTTTGATATTTGCGAAATCATTTCTCGTTTATACTTTGAGTGATGTGGCAATTGTGTTAAAGCTTGGCTTCCATGGTTCTATCAATCCGTCACTAATTTGGACTACTAAGTAAGATTTGCTTTTGTTAAATTCTCATAACCACCGTCTGAGACACTCCGGACCTTGAAATATTTTATTCAAACCGGAGGTCATTCATCACGACTCGCAATATTTTCTCAGGTATGATGTTTTTTTGTTACCATTATTGTAACGTAAATGAACTCTTCAGATGTTCGGTCAAGCATCTCGATGGCAAACGGACAAAAAGCACCAAGACTGCTGCGAGTCCAATCGATTATAACCGCTCGAGACGGTCGGACCAGCGCCTTCGTTTCCATTTATCGATTGCGCAACATCGATCATCAGTTCCGATGTATAAACAAAGATCTTTTTATTGAGAAATAGCATTTGGTTTAGTTGCAATTTCTCTTGTATATTTAATCCGAGCACTTCGTTTTATTACAATGGCGTGTGTCATAACTCAATAGAGTTGTCCAATCCGGCCACCATGTTTTACAATAATTAGAATTGTCAGAGTAATAAACCGTAACTATGGAAATTGATATTGTACCAAGCACGAACCTGTTATGGTTCTGAATAATTTGCTCGGTGGAAATCCGTGTAATGCAAAATAGAAAGACGATAAGGCATTGTAATGTTGAGAAAATTCAGGTTGAGAATGCCTACATCTGGATTTTGTCTCGGTCTGAAAAGTATCGAGTTTTCAGATTTCAAATTGTCTTTTCGAACCTATACGTATGACATTTGGTGAAAAACAAGCGTCATTTAATGCTTTCAGGTGGAAGTTATGATTATGGAAAGAGAACTGGATGTATTTCTTGGCGTAGAGTCATGCAGTGTTGAAATTGACGGTTGACAACGCCTATCTATTAGGTGTAACGTGTAAGTAACAAACCTTGTTACCGACCGAGTCTCATTAGCGAACCGGAAACGGGGCGAGGGGATGTCGCGAACGAAAATAAATTTGAGCGAACATGCGCAGGCGCTTAATGAACGCCTAACGATGGCGCATTGTTCATTTTCGACCGTTAATTTTTAGGCTTATTCCTCTTTGAATTTACTATTATCATGTAGAACAGCATTCTGTTGTTGTAAACTAACCTTTCCTTGTATGTATAATTGTTCTTTGGACGCCGATGCACAGGTGTACCCAAAACTTCTTTATTTTCAAAGAGACCTGGTTGTAGCGAGGATTAATAAAACTATCGAAGCAGTGTTCTGCGTCGAACAGGTTACCAACATGTTTATTGAGGACAACCCTCAATAAAGAAGAGTCTACATGCAATATTTTTAATATCTTCAACATGTAAACAAACAAGAAGCTATGACCACAATGTCGCGTTAATCCTTCTTTATCTATGCATTCTAGTCATTATTTTTTCTCTTAAGTTGTGTGCGTATTTCGCGGTAGATAACATAATCTGGCGGTAGCGTGCGACAGGTGGTTTAATTAAATTTATCGCCAGGCCCGTGCCGATCGGCCGATGTTATCGGCGATCGCGGTAAATGAGAGCAAAACAATGCGCCAGCGCAACTGCGGTAGGTACACCCGATAATACTGCTGCACGCACTATTGTACATTATAAAACGGGACCGTGAAGCTTACAATGTTTAGGCATAGATGGCCATAAAATGTTTAAATTATGTGACGGCGGTATCAATGGCTTTAATTAACGCGATTCGATTTCGGATTGGTAAAGGTTGAGCATTGATTAAAATGCCAACGTTTATTACTTAGCTGGCCTTACTGAATGAGTACTAGTTAGTCTAAGTCAAGCAGGTGCACGATGCTACGTTTCTTTGAAGAGACTCGTTAAAATTTTCATTAGCTGTAATCATAAAAACTAATCATGACACCCTACATTCCCGAGCTTCCTTGGCATACACTTCACCATTCACGCACATCTCTCACGCGCGTATACGCATCGTTTCTAATTACCGCAAGCGGATTCGCCGCTTTTGTATTTCGAACGCGGACAAACGCGCGCAGGCGCTTCACAAACTAGAGCGTGCGAACGCCACCGCCGTCCGCTTATGGTAAACACTGATGAGCAACGCGCTCGTGGCCCATCACTAATTACCATGCCTCAGGGTCAGCGTGCACTTCCCTACAAGATAAAATAGTTTGTACAACAGGCTTTGTACTACAAACAGTCGTTGCTTGTCCATATCTGTCACATAATGCAAGCTTTGGATATTGACAATGGTATGGGAAAAGTAAGGAAACTTTCTAGTGCATAAAACATTTTTCCAAGGCACAGATATCATAAGTACAATGTCAAAACGAAATTATCGCCAAGCTGAATGTTTTTATTATTAATTAATAGAATAAATTCCCAGTAGTAGCACGGAGTCTGGAATTGTGCCCGGTATATGGCAATAGGCTCATCCCCTATTACATGGGACTCATAACATAAATAGTGAAAAGTGGGTGTTACATTGTACAGTGGCATAATGTACACTTCTGCCTACCCCTTCGGGGATAAAAGGCGTGATGTTATGTTATGTTATGAATGTTTTTAATATCATGTTCTCTTTTGTCAATGACTCTGAAAACAATACCATACCCAAATGTTAATCAAACCAGTAATCAAATCACCCACTAACTAAAGTCTTTTATTGTCATAAAACTAAATAATAATTGGTTAAACTTACTGAAACTAACGTCAACAACCTGCCTTAAGCTTTTTGCTGCCATTAACGAAAAACAACGAAGACCTCGTCTTACTCTTGTTGTGTAGATGGATTCATCAGATTTGTCCCGGCTCAAAGGTTTTTGTCCGCGATTCGTCTCGTCGGCGGTTCATTAAGACAATTGGAATGAAACCTGAATGGTCCGGTCACGTTTTGCGTGGAGGAAGCTCATGTCATTAAGGACTATTAAGAAGGCTCATGTAATTGCTTGTTAAGCCGCGACAAGGTCGAACGCCATACTTGTCATTTCTTTCTCTTATTAGACTGCTGTAAATAAAACCATTCATTAAATTTTATGTCTCGCAAAAAGCCGTTGCAATTACTAGAAGTATATGTTTGTTGTGGACACTTTTTCTGCTAAATATTACCAGAGATCCTTGTATAGGGAATAAGCATCGGTGGTTTAGGGTAGAACTATTTTATCTGTGGTCATATCTTGAGGGTATTTCAAACAGACTACATTTAAGTTTTTTGGATCCTTTGTTTGCATTTAAACGTGACCTACGACTAACTTCCTCATTGTTAAGTGTCTAAACCAGTTCCAATTTATATGCTTATTTTGAGAAAAACCTGGCTACAATGCTACATAATGCCATAGTTTTTTTACAAGCATCCGCAATCCGAGTAACAATAATCAATATTGCGATTACCATAGAAACTCAAGGTTTTTGTTTGTGGTTTTTATGTAAGAAAAATAATTGAAAATCCCATTATACCATCAGTTTGCGGAGTTTCATATTTCGCGCCTCCAAATTGGATGGCGATAAAATAATTATCTACTTGAAATTGATTTTTTGGGTGTAACGAACTATGGCCATTGTTATAATGATCGAAGAAGATGAATTTTTGCAATTAATTTTATGCTTGCAAATGGCGCCATTAAGGCGATAATGGCAGATTGGGCGCGAAAATTGAGAGTTTCATAATTTTATATAAGAGCGTAGTGTATTAACTTGAAATGTATATCAGTTTTAATAATCTTAGAGTAATTTACTCTGCAATTATGAGTGACACTTAATTACAGTCAAGCCCTAGTCTACACGGACATATATCATGACATTCCTAAGAATATTATAAAGTGAGAAACGTATGTATTGTTTGTGTCGCGTGCCTTAGACAATCCGGCTCGTTGTACCACTGACCTAGCCCAGCATAGTTGCTTGTTTTTGCATCGTTCGTATGTTAGCAAACGAAGACTACTGGTCTTATTATGGACCGTTTGTAACCATCATCATTTAAAAGGGTTATGTTTCTTATGAACCAATGTCCAACAAACATTCACATACTTAAACCTGGTCGTTCTTTAATTAAGTATCATAAAAGCATCATTCCGGGTATAAGGATCGCATAAATAACGTCTCCAGCCTGTTCATAAAAACTTCACACCTATAAACGGTCCATAAATCCCACCTGTCATTGTCACTCTGTACCAATTAAAGCAAGACAGCTATAGTTATAGAGCGTATTAATTATAGAACTCTTACTAATGGCCACGAGCAATGAAATAAGTATTTAAATTTAAAATTACCTCTATAATACGGGTGTCATTCTGTGCACGCTCATACGACGCTTTAAATGGGAAAATATGTCATTCAGACAAAAAGTGTAAACAAACCACGGTAAGTTTTGTAAATGGAGTAATTTATTTATGGGATACAACTAATAGTTTCGAACAAAAAATGTAATGAAAAACATTAAAGAGAAGTCACGATTTCCTTAATACATTTATGACAATTTATTCCTAACGTCACACTTGGTTACTAAGCAAATACGAGACACATCAAGCCAAGAAGTAAAACAAAAGGCCACACGCCCTACACGAGAGCATTAATGGACTTATAATAACAAAGACCATGAATAGTAAATGTTGTTCTCATGGACATGGACGCTCCCGTGGATAATGTCCACAGTCATTAGCGAACAGGAAGCGACACGGCGAATTATTGCCACCACATCCATGGGCTAATTGGAGAATCTGCTGCAACCTACATGCTGAAGGTATGTCCTGAGCTTGTAGCAGTTGTCCGTTAGTTTGAATATGTAGATAATAAATTCGTGGCAAACGACAACAAATAAACCGAATCGCTTTTAAATGATGTCTTAGAATTTTGAGATACAAAGCAGATAAAGCCATGGTTCCAAATTTTAAAGAAAATATGTAGCACAAGGCCCATATTCAACCAAACAAAACAATAACAAGGTTACAGCCATTGCCCTGTCAAGACAAAAGACACTCGATCGGCCATTAATCAATGTGATGAACGTTCAATACATCCTTACCGAATCCAAGTGCACGTAAATTATCTCCATTACCGAGTAACACGAGTTTAAATGCCACTAAATACCAACGAAGGGCCGCAAACTGAACGGAGTGCTGCGCACACGCCGCGAAAAAGTAATCTTTATTTAATTAAACGCTTTAATACATATCAATGCGGCAGATAAAAATACCGACCTTTAGGGAACGAGTTGTACGCGAGCCTGTCCAAGTATCCGTCGACTAATGTTTAACGCGAAATCATTGGAAGAAACACAAATACGTGGAGAACGCACTACAGCGGAAGAGGAATGCAGGGCATTGGGGCTTCCTTGAGAATGTCTTAAGCTTGTTAGCTTTTGAAGACATGCACATGACTATAAGAATTGGAAAAATGGACGTAAAGTGACGGTAGGTCTCGGGCTGAATACCAGCTGAGTCCCACGGCGCCAGTGACGACCTCGCACACTTACCGCCTTCCCTACTTGCAGCAGCGTAACTAAGCAAAGGGGCATGGCCCATACTACTATATAGAACATAATAAAACTTAAGCTACTTCTTAGTACTCATAAATGCTGGAGAAGCTTTACAGCCGATAAACAGCTAAACGGATTAGACTACATATTAATTATCCGTCATGGAGCAACATTCTTTCATTTTATTGCCTTAATAAATACGCCCGATATAAATTGCAGCTATTCAGTTGGTTACTTTCAAGAGACCTCGATATTTCATATGTTGCAACTGGTTTCATTCAACACAAAATATCTACACACATTTAGATGACATTTGGCTGGCGCAGTTCGTGACTGCAAAATGACAAGTCGTGGCATTCTCAAGTATTTTTCACCTTTGCGAAAGGAATCGTGATCGGATCGGTAACAATCGTAGTTCCAGGCGGGCGATCTAATCGAAATAGGTCGTTCATACGTTTGGTGCGCGGGCACACGGCATGCTTGCGCAATACGAGCAAAGGGATTTACTGTTTGAAAGGTCGTATAGGCAACAATAACAAGAATATTGCAGATAGCGTTCACGTTTTGCATTGAATAGAACAGGATTCCCAACAAAAGCAATTAGGATTACAATAGATTAGTTATCGCATGTATGAATAAAAATTGTCTCTGATCGACTGATTACAGTGGACTGTAAATAATCTATAATGTTTACGGTATCTACCTCTATACATATTTGCGAGTCACCATGATAGAACATGTATGCTTTTCCTATCGCGAGATAAAAGTAGCGGTGCAGGCGATGGTCACCGGGTGGTTGGACCTTACCCTGATCCTTCGGTCCTTGTCAGCATCAATCCGGTTGTTCTTCATTAACATCGGCAAGGCTTATTTTTAGCTCGGCCGTCCGCTATCGTTGGATGTTTTTGCTGCTAGCCGGGCCGACATGCCTCTGCGGTAATTTTATAGTTCCGGAGAAACGGTTAAGGGAAGCGACATACGCACTTAAACGCCGCTAATTATTTGTTAAATGCGCTCGATGGCGCCATTATGAAATATCTGTGATGTTGGGAGCTGTTTGTGGGAAATTATGTTTGAGACTAACGATCTTAAAAGACGTTTATTGATCGTTTATTATAGTGTTTTATGGGGTCTTCGAGAGGGGGTTGTATCTATACAGACGATAGATGGATCCTAACATTTTATGCCTTCGTTTATGGCGGATATTTACTATACTGCATAAGTGCATATATATTTTAATCCATTAGGAACGATGACCAGATTCAATATATGCTAATATGGGTGCTGTTCCACAGAGTGTATGTGAGATAATGTTATGTTGGAGACACAACAAAGGATAAGCACACTGTTCTGGTTGCACAATGCAACAGCAACAATACCGTGGCGCCAACTGAACCATGCGTGCGTCCGATTTATCGTCCTTTATGAATGGCAAGAAATGCAAAGGTACAGAAGGCTTATTTATTACCTAGTTATAGACTTAAAACTAATTTACCTATATCAAATTAGAGATTCATGAATGTACCAATAACTGGGCGATTTTACTTTCATCGTACTTAATTTCTTGATATCTTTATTTATGATAACTGAGCTCGCAATCACAAGGTTCTATGATAATATCATAGTTACAATGAACCTTCTCTATCGAAGACTGTCAAGGCACAGCAGTTGTGCACGCGCTCCAGGCTTCACTGCTTCATTTGCGTACGATTACGTTATTGTGCACGATACATTCGTTAGTAAAATCAGATTAGCCACGCCGAGTAAAATGTCAAGCTAAGCGATACACAGTCGTTGAGAAACAATAGTACGCGGACCGCGGCATGCAGTGCCAGTAAGTATTACTAATAGTTAGCGGTTGGCAATATGCCACGGAGCGATTGAGTCGAGTTATTCCCACGTATATGTCTTAAAAGGGATAAAAATGTGTGTGATGCCGATTGTCCGTGTATGGCTGTGGGCGGGACAGCGGCAAGGGTCTTTCGCATGAGTCAGTCGGTGTTAACTCGTACCTACGTGATTGAACATGTTCTAACCCTAGCAATATGGTTACCCTCGGCTAGGGGAGATACTAATCGCCATCGGATATCTGTTGACAAGGTGTAATTGTTGGCAATAAAAGTTGTCAACATCTGATATCATTTTACATATTATTCCATCAGGCAAGTTGGGTCTCGAAAATTAACTGTGTTAGGAAATTGTCGTAGTGAGTTCTTAGCCGTCACCTGTATCATAATGCATAATTTGCATGTGCCAGATGTAAAGAACGAACAAACATCGTTAAACTACATGAAAAAGGTTAATTTAGTGGGTATTATAGGACAAAACAAAATGTAATGAGTAACTAATTGCGTATAAACGACGTATTCAGACTTTCTCACGTTACTGACAAAAAGTCACACGGTCGAATGCAATACGGAGTAAAGGGTAATGATACTAAAGTCTCTGTACTTAGATTAAGATTGCTTTTTACTTGATTTAGTTACAGCGTTGCGTACAGACGCGGTTTACCATTGTGACATCTGCGTTAAGAAAGCTGGGGCAATTTCACGAATGACGGAATTTGGACACAAGAGCGGATGAAACCGCAAATAATTTTGTTGAATGGTTTTATTTTTAGACGTTATAGGAAAGTGGGAAGACTAAATAAATCAGTGCTAAAAATGGGGAGCATTTATTTCATAATATATGTAAGTTTAAAATTATACGTGTATTGATTCCAGTCAAAAATGTTACGTAGGTACCATCAGCTAAGACCACCAAAGTAGTCCAGTTAATTTATTTATCAAGCTTAATTGAATTAAAACATTCCTTCAATTCCAATGGCAAATTAAAGCATTGCTAATGGATAATATGTTGCGAACTGTGGCAACTAAGGATTTAATTAGCAATTTGCAATTAGACATTTGTTTCTGTAGTGTTACACTAAACAAAATATTATTATGGACCTTATTTATTTTCATATTTGGCAAAACTTAATTTGGCTTGTTGCCAAAACAAAGTTCAACGAGGCATAAAATTAGAGAGCCGAGAAATCTAGATTATAAATTAAGATAACTTCCATTTTAGATGTTGTAACATATCAAAAAGATTAGGAAATCTAAATTAGTGATCGATTGGAATGCAATTTTGGCAGAAATCAAAAACAAACGATTTTTATTGGTTTGAATGACATTATGAAATTATTGTAATCATCATTAGAAGATCACGATAATCCATGACATTTGTGAAAAATGTATCTCATCAACAATAGATTGATAGACAAAGATTTCATCGCCATTATTAGATTCCGTGACACTTTGAAAAGTTTGCATAATGCACACACGTTTTTAAAGAAACAGTTGAGCGTTTGGGTTTGCTTAATTACACCTTTACAAACAACGTCTAAAAGCACGATTTCAAGGCAAAATCTAATATAAAAGCTATCAGGTGACGGTTCTAAACAATAGGCGACGCGGACGTTGCTGACTCAGCGGCCTTGCGCGCGCGCATCACTACCCGCACCGCTGCGCGGGCGCATCGTTTCACGTCATTGTGTTTTATTCAATAAAAGCTCGTTAACCTGCCGTAATTCCTATTAAGTAGCTGTTAATGCCACCTATTGTTGTTCTGACACGGTTTTTATTGTGTTGTCGGATAAAAAATATTTATGAACCACAGATTTAGTTGGCATTGTTTTCGTGTGTACCGGAGCAACAATTCGGTTACATTAAAATTTGGTAACTGTAAGGCTTTTGTGAAAGCTTACCTAACAGAGTATATTTCAAATGATTTTCAAAATAATCCAAAGGTTTTTCTAGTAATCAGTGATACCAAGTACTTTGATAAAGTGTTGATTGATCATCCTCGCAGGGAAATAGGTAGTGTTTGTTTTCAGTATGACAGGGATTCTCAGTACGAATGCGCCGGCGCCGATACAGCACGGTCATCCGATAACGTGGCGTCTGATAACACGATAGGTCTGTCGTAACCCGTTGTATAACTAAGTGAACAATAAAAACATGATACCATATTATAAAAAGTCGACTTTCACCACGCGTTAAGCACCCTATCGAATGACAGCATGTTTTTGGTAGACTGCCAAGTTGAGTGCTTGCCAAACTTTGTTTTATTACGGAAACCTATAATTTTCTTTGTAAGTACATTTTTATTTGAATTGCACTTCGTCTTGAATCCACTTTAAACAATAAGTAGTCATCCTCAACTTTAAAAACAATCCTTTGGAACTTTGTTTGATATGCCACATAAAGCACTCATACGTACTTCACTCAAACTTTGAACTATAAAAATAATAAAAGTAAATTATGTGGGAAAATAAAGAAACTTCGGTTCAAAATCATGAAACTGAAAAAATCTCGTCATTACCATCAAAATCACGACACATATTGTACAAAATTTTGACTTTACCTACAACAAAAATATGTTTTTATATATTCAGGAACAAAAGCGTCTACCAGTATCATTTCAGATGCAGTCACATTTGCTAAAAGACAGGCTTTTAGCCAAATATGTCGCTTTGTATCGAAGGCATAGTGGGTTGAGTGCGTTCCTGGTGTACGCGTTAATCCCCCAACCGCATGCAATGCACCCTCGTCATTACAACCCCTTCAGACAGATGAGTCTTTTATCCATGTGTGTTTGGAAAAATCTTTTGATAGACGTTTTAACTATGAATAATTTTTGTGAACAGTAGTGGAAATGGAAGATGGTTGCTTGGTGGGTGAATAGGAGCTCTTTTGGGATTAATATATCATAAAATGGCAAATGCACTTTGCCTACGAATTTGGTGAAAATCTGCAGTTTTAAGGGATCGTAGATTAAGTATACAAAATCTTTCGTGAGACATACTAAATTAGTTCTTATGTTTTTGGCTTACTCACGCACGTATGCAGAGGCATACTCATCATGAGCAGCATTCCGTGCAGCTTTCAAGCTCTAGCATGGCTTGAAACTAGTCGAGTTCCTCGTCAAACAGTTATTTGATTAAGCGTTATATAGACATAATAATTAATTTAACTAAATAATGTTTTTGCATATAAGTTATTGTTAAAACCTAGTTAACCAGTAGGCAGTGTATTTGCTGCTCAAGTCTGCAACGTGAGAAAGGGACTAAAACACCTACATTCTGTTTAATGATCTTCGTCCTACTTTTTTCATAACTACAAGTTCGTTCGAAGATATTTAAAAACCAATATAAATACGGTTTTAAAAAGAAACTATAAAAAAACAGTTACAGTAATTGCATTTTTAATATCGTACTGAGATACCTACGTATATAAAAGTGTACCGGATGTGCATTGCATGTGTGTGACGTAATGCATTCCAATAGCAATTATATGGAGTTACATAATACGTTTTAGACAAAACATAACACAAATGTTAACATACGGAAAATTTATTTGAAACTAATATGTTTTTTGGTTTGGAAAGTGTTACAAAAATCTGCAGAGTCCCACAATTATAACAAACGACATTTGTTTTAGTGCGGCCCAATACCACGACAATAAATAGCTCACGACTCACGATACACTCAAAAATTACGACAAACATTACAAAACGGCTGATATTATTGAATGGCGACCTGGCGCCAAAATACACTAACTAAACGAAACGTGACCGTTCACAATGACATTTTACACATAAAAGATTTTTAAATAACAAAAACACGTGACTTCTTTGTATAAATTTAAAGTTTCTACATATGGAACTGATCGTTAAATATTATTTATTTATACATACGAATAAATACGTATCTGCATAAGATTGTAATTAAAAATGATAAGTTACTTATTTAATGTAAACACAAGAAAATATAATTGAGTTAAACGGATTTCTCGATTCGATATTTTTTAAAAAATTATTTATTTATTTATTTATTTATTTATATTAATTACAACGGTTACACCAATGACAGCAATTAATTAATTTGTTAAAAGACCATTATATCAATATTACAAATACACATTCAAATCCATGTCAACATTAAAGAAATATAATAAAATAAAATAAAATTCAACTTCATGTCAGAACCTAAACCATATGAAATGTCAAGATTAATCAGAAAATATCATTATGTCAAACTTGTCAGACTCAAAGTACCCACAAAACATTTGGAAAAAAAAACCGTAATAAATATTATATTATAGTAGGTACTTAACTGTTCGTAAGAATTAAGTCACAATATACCTACATGTTATTTACAATTTAGTACAACATTTTCACAAAATTGTATGGTCAACAGTACAATTTGGTTAAACCTGTCGGCTAATACGTCACAATCGGGTAGCTCCAGAGTGAGGGCATTGATTGCGCTGCGCATGCTACAAAGCGGGGAGTGCGCGCGTGATACAGTGCGGCACCGCGGGTTCACGAGTAGTCTGTGCCGGCGGCCGTGGCGGTGGCGCAGGTAGTTGTCTGGGACGTAGATGGTGCATAATAGATTATGTAATTCTGGTGAATCAATAACATTCCGCAAAATCTTTAGTGCAGTTATGATCTGTATCCGAGACCGCCGTACAGCCAGAGAGTTGTATCCCAGAGTACCCAGCAAAAAATCCGTAGGGTACATATATGGATAGTATCCGTACTTACTCCTGTACAAGTAACGTAGAAAGGCCTTTTGGATCTTTTCTATTACTAATGTGTACGTCACTTCATATGGACTCCAAACACATGCCGCAAATTCCAATTTGCTTCTAACAAGGGAATTGTACAAAATTTCGACTATTTTCGGGTCCCTAAAATCTCGCGCATTACGCAAAACAAAGCCCAGACGTCTATATGATTCGGCGGCCACTGAGGAGATGTGTTCGTGAAATGTGAGGCGACAGTCAAACGTCACACCAAGGTCACGGATGCCATAAACACGAGTCACCTCAGTATCGCCCAATGTGTACACAGCCCGACCAGGCTGCGACTTGCGGCTGAACGTCATAACATAACACTTGCTTGTATTAAAATATAATTTGTTGGTCAAACTCCACTGCAATAAGCGGTCAATATCGTTTTGAAGATCGTCACGAGTGCAGTTCTCGGATATTTCAAGGACTAATTTCAAATCGTCTGCATAAAGTAAACATTTAGCATGCTGCACCACACTGACAAGATCGTTAATCATTAAAAGAAAAAGTAATGGCCCCAGAATTGATCCTTGACTCACCCCCGACAACGTATAATATGACCTCGAATGAAAGCACCCGTGAGAAACAAACTGTTTTCGGTTCAATAGGTAATTTGA
Organism: Spodoptera picta; assembly: GCA_038387885.1. Classification (NCBI taxonomy): domain Eukaryota; kingdom Metazoa; phylum Arthropoda; class Insecta; order Lepidoptera; family Noctuidae; genus Spodoptera; species Spodoptera picta. Next base: position 2,434,726 of record JAZHFQ010000002.1, read on the forward strand.
AAAAAAATGCAAAAGGTTAGGCGTGAATCCTATGGCCTGTAACTTGCTCAGCAAAATATCCCCATCAACTGTGTCGAATGCCTTTCTAAAATCAAAATAAAGAACATCCACCTCGTGACCCCTGTCCAGACCCGCTGAGACGTAGTCGACAAGTGACAACAGATTTGTTTCAACTGATCGGCCTTGTCGGAACCCATGTTGTTCATCACATAAATGTGATTTTAATTGATAGTAAAGTTGTTTATGTGTAACTGTTTCAAACACTTTAGCTGGACAAGACAAAACAGCAATAGGACGATGCTCCTCCACGGAAGATTTATTATTGGATTTTGGTATCGGCGTGACCCGAGACAACTTCCACTGGTCCGGATAAGTGGCACTTTTGAGTGCCAGGTTCATTATATAGGTTAGTGGAGGAGCGAGATAATCCCTACATGCAATTAAAATATATGGTGGAATCTTATCGGGGCCTATGGAACTCCGCGGTTTCAATTTAAGAATTCCGTTCTTGACCTGAGCTATAGTGTAGTTCTCTATATGTATGTAGCCCCCGTCTGTTGTAGCTGTGATAGGCACTATATCATCAGCATCCAACATTGGGCGGTCTGGCAAAAAAACACTTGAAAAATAATCCGCAAAGGCATTCGCTGCGTTCTTGCCTGTGAAGGTCTGACTTTTGTAGCTCACCGTGGGCTCAAAGCCACCCTTGGACCGAAGACTCTTAATATACGACCAAAATTGCAATGGGTCACGTCTAATCCCGTCTTCCATTGCCGCAGTGTAAGTTTTGTATGCACAATCAATGCGCTTTTTTAATTCAGACCGAATACTACTAAAGGCTACGTACACACTGGGGTCAGCGTAACGTTTCCATTGTCTATGAAGCTTAATTTTGCGATTTATGTCCTTTATAATGTCCAAGGAGAACCAAACAGGGTAGCGCTTCCTGTTAGGTATATCTCTCTTTTTCTTTGGTACACAAGTGTCGAATATATTATATAGGATTCTATAAAACTCGCCAGTGGCCGACGGCATATCCGCGGCGCTAGTGACACAGTTCCAGTCAGTCCGTGATATCCTATCATAAAGTAATAGGAAATCGGCTTTACCAAAATTCCAGTCGGTCATCAAGTCGAGATTACTAGGACTAGTCCTCTCTCGGCTCGACGCCGCAAGAATCTTAGCTTCAATATCTAGAGGAGGATGATATGAGTCAACGTTCACAATACCACCCGCCTCAGCGGCCTCGACACGCACAGCGCAACCGTTATCCCTGGATAAGACGACATCCAGTTTGCCGCCAAAAACATTAAATACATTATTATTTTCTACTATGGAACAAAATGAAAGAAAATATACAAAATAATTGTTAACAGATTTAGATGCACTGTTGAGGTTGATATCGCCAATTATAAATATCTTACCCTTTAGGTCATTTACAAAGGATTCCACTTTACAGAACCATTCAAAGTACACAGAATCTGCGGCACTTGGAGGAATATACACGGCACAGATATATACACTGCTTCCTCCCACATTAAGTTTAACCCAGAGATCCTCGCCATTAGATGTTTCCAACTTGTTCACTCGAACCGGCACAGTCCCCGGTCTAGCAGCCACCAGAACGCCACCTCCCGGTCCGCTTCTGTCTCGGCGCACCACACTCCAGCCCGAGGATACAACCTCAGCGTCCTCCACCGAGGAATCCAAAAATGTCTCGGTAGCAACAATAATAGCATGGTCCAGTAGTGACATATTGGTTTTCCATCTATGTAGCTTAGTTTTAATGCCACGAACATTCTGGTAAAATATACTAAACGCAGCCACTGCTCTCGCACGAGGAGAATAGTTCGTAGCGGTAATTCCGCTATTATTCGGCCTTTGGAAGTTGCTTCGCCTGGTCATTGGTGCGAAGTCGACGAAAGGTGATCCATGGCTTGATCCGTGCATTTTCTGGCCAAATCGCCGGTGAAAGAATACGGTCGTAATAGGCTATTGGTACCGCCAGTTTGTATGACCTATATCTGCCCTTAGTTTTCACTTCATCAACGACACATTTTGCCAGAGGACATAGTTGCTGTAAATATGCTGCAATTTCATCAGGGCCGGACTCCATATTCCACAAGTGTATGTTTTTTGTTTGTTTACATAAAAATCTGTTGAGACTTAAGAATTCGGTTATTCTGTTATAGTATTACGACAGTATGTGATAAAGTGCCACATGTATTTGAAGGTGAATTTCATAGTAGATAACATGATGCATGACAAGGGACTTTCCACGGCAATTCTTGATATATAAAGATAAGAAAGATGACTAAACATAAATACATGAGAACCACAATTGTCATTTGACACACACTTGATAAAATTACGCATATTATTTCCCCGTATGGGTACAATACATAACATAACCACATACGCGTCTGGTCTTTACAGTCTTTCCTGCAAATGAAACTATAATTGTTGGTAAACTTACAACCACCAGTCGAGCGAAGTTACCATAAATCAAATTCTAAGTAATCCACTCAACAATGATTTCATTCTTAAACTGTCGACAGACGAGACAGCTAAAGACACGTGAACAAATAATGAACAAAAAATGTTAAAGATGAACGATAATACCACTGAAATATTACATGCGTGACACTCAGATTAAACTCTAATGCTTGTTGACAATGTTGTAACAGATTCGTCGGTGAACGTAGGTGTAACTTATTGTGCACCGAAATTATATTAAGCTCTCGTAATCGATATTTTTTGCTAACATAAACTAGCTATTATTTAGGTCCAACAAGGCTCTGTGTATTTTTTGTTCCCGAATCAAAGTAGGAAATGATTAGACCTGAATAAAATCGATGTCATTGAGTTCATTAAGTTAGAAATGTTACTCCAAACCGTAAGATAACTCCACTTGAAACAAAGGTATTCGATTTCCCAACAGTTGGTCCATCTGACATTGTAACACTAGACTTGATCCAAATGCCACACAACACATGTCACGCAGACGACCCGTCAAGAATGTTGAATTACTGCATTATACTCACCCAAACATCTCTCTCCGAATGCATCCAAGTTTAAAAAGCATGGCGCCAACGTCAACGAGGTATTTACGCAATATAATACTTAAAAACTCTTTTAGAATAGGTGAATTGAATTTTTATAGTCATTTAAGTCGGGTATCTATGTCGCGGCAGTAAACCGTGCGCTGGTACAGTTAGGAATCTGATACGTGAATGTGGCATTCTAACGTGCGCCTACGCACCCATGATACGTCGCCATCGTTTTTGTTGCAAGAAAAGCTTAATGGCATCAAATTAGGTTTGTAATAACCAACGATGTAGTTAATGACGTTCGACTAAATACGATAACAGGAATCGCAATAAAATGCTTGATTAAGTACGAAGCAGTCGGCATTGTTCACGAACGCTTCCGACAGAAGCTAAGTTATTCAACCGCCTACGCCAAATTAAACGGCGATCACTTTGCATTAGAATTAACACCATTGTCGCCGATAATCAATTACGACAAACCCATAAATGTATGTCAGCTGTTTTAAATGTATGCAACACGTTAATTGTGCAATTTGATTTATGCGCCTTGTCACAAGCTCACAACACCAAAGGGAACGCACGTGGTACATGTTAACGATATTGTTTGATCCAATGATACCGATTAATCGTCGTTTATGTGCTGTGTGGGTCGAATCGACAACATATCCGATATTTCCTACATTATACGGTTACTTTGTGGCGACCGCGAGCTGATTATGGTAAAACGACAAAGACCGTTACGCATAATATTAGTGTTATAGAATATTTAAAGTATTTAGATAACCGTTAACTCACTGCTACTGGGAAAACAATGAAACAATAAGCAATGACCCTGAATTGTGGACACTCAGAAGATTTGCATCCTAAGTAAACTGTGCTGTTGTTGAATGAAGTTGTTTGCCGTTTAAACAAGGGGAATATTTTCGTTTGGATTGGCAAACAGGCGGGCATTTCGCGGGCGTGCATTAACGCTAAGTAATGTTCAAACAAACACAGTCCCACGTTGGGCGCCAGTGGGGCGCCTCGGATTATGCACCCGGCACGTGATGCGTTCAACTGTTTACACTTTAATACTTCCTTACTTATGTTTCCATGTTTATATTTCGCAGCTCAATAAACAGAAACCGTTCCCCGCTTTCATTCAGAGACCCTACATCTAAAATCCCCTGCAGAGTACAATGCATAGTACCTACTATTGTAAATGTGCGTGACACGTGTCCAGAGACCGCCGTTAGTAATTTCCAAGTGAGAAAGCTAACAGTATTGAAACTAATTGCGTATAAATCATTGTGATTGGGTAACATGACGTATGATTGTGACAATTCTAATGGAAATTTACCAAACAATGGCAAGCTGGGACGTTAACAGTTGCATGGACCATATGTTTGTAGAGGTAATATGTATACTGCAATGGTAATTACCTAATAGGATCTGAGAGCATTAACTAAAAACCACACCAACCTTTTTGATCATATCCATAGCCATCTAACGAAACAAGAAAGGAGAGAAATTTCACAATCAAAACTAAAATCTCGAGCGTCGATGCGAGGGCGAACCAGCGGAACATCTATGTACAAACAGGAACATATCTGGACATGCAAGTGTCATTGTAGCGCCTACACCGACCGTTATAATGAGCCGACCTACTTGCATTCAAAGACTGTCCCTCATCAATGCAGCTTTGAAGTCGGATAAACGAGTCTCAAGTTACATATGTTAATTTTAACGAGGATAATGTTACAGGTGTTGCTCGTTCTAAACTACATAATAAAGGAAGTGTGTCGCTACGATCTAACTCTTAGAAAAGGTTAAATTTTGTAACTTTTTCACGATACAAAAGGAAAATAGAATCGCATATATATTAGTCGTTTATTTTGTAAATATCGCATAAAACGCCTACGAGTGTTGTAAAAAGGCCATATTCGGCACATAAAATTTGTTCATTAGCATGTGCTGCGCGAGCGCACCGTGTGCTGTGCATTATTGATGCGCATTGCCTATATCTTGACTTTGTACACTAATGGGCCACGTGTGCTGATATCCAATATCAACAACAACACCATAATAATCAACTTTAAAAGAATACTGTTAAGAAACAATTTCGTATGGCGATATTTTTATTCAAGTCCACTATTATGATAAAACTATAACCTTCTGAGTAATATTGGTAAGTAACACTAATGCGTTTTTGTATGCAACAGCCATAAATATGACGTATCTGGAGATATGCAAGTCTTTAATATCCTGTAGACAATTTCTTGGGAACATAATGGACAATACGCATGTTATTTACTGGTGATTCGTAATAAATATATTTATTTTAATTTACTTAAAACGAAGTGTCATGTGAGCCTTTTAAAAACTTTACGGATATTTGATATGGCGATTTGACAGCTGTCATTATTTAGTGAAACGTTAAAGCTGAGAATAGACTGTTGTATTCGAATTTCGAATAAGGAACACAATAATATTGAAAATTGACAGCTGAACAAAAATGTTATTTTAAAGCAGTCTGGAGTTGGAGACTGGCGGTCGATAAATCCTGTTCGACGTATACTTCAAGGGCGTGCGGCTATTTTTAGCGCGTCCCGAGCGAAGGCCGCCGTTCCAGGCAGAGGCACGAAGGACGCCGCGTCCGGACGAACACGAACGTTCGGATCGGAGTTCGAATTTTAATGTTTTTTCTCCGAATCGCGACGGCAAAGAGAACCGCCTTTTGGGGTTAGATGTGTGTCGCAACCCAAGCAGGTATTCGTACGAGGACCGAAACAAATTCTTTGTAGCACGAGTTGGGAAATGTAATTTACGAATCATTTTCAAATTAAAGGGATTTATAGCGAACCATCCTAAAAGCTTAATCGGAATCAAATGCGAAGATAATGATAGAGCATAGAACTTTGGAAATTTAAGCCGTACCTATTGGGACAACAGTCTAGAGAAAACATTAGCCTTTTAGAATGTGCTCACCAGTAAAAAACTTCAAAGATTTGTTATTGAATAGCTGTAATATATTTTCATTACGAAACACAACACTATAACGCCATACAAATAAATCTTAGCTTAGTTAAGCAATCTACATAGTCTGTGTAGCATCTAAGCTCCCATTTAAGATAATTAAGACAAAGTTGGCAATATTACGAAACGATGTTGGAAAGTTCCATTATATTTTAATAAAGAATATTGTATGGGTATTTATTGTTATTATAACGTGGTGTTATTGTCAATAGACAATAATCCGATATTATGGCAGCGATGATGCAACAAGGAAAATGGACGACGATGGTTATAAACAAAGAGACGCAGACAAGGAAGCTTTCGTGCCGTACCGGGTCAATGCTGATTTGCAAATCTGTTTATAAGTGACTCTTGATCATGGTGTCCTGGAATCTGTTATTTTTTAAAGATGCTTGACCGTACAATTGTCAGTTATCTTGTAGTATCCGACTTTATTATAGATGAATGAGTTTGTATGTTTATTTGTTTGTTACTCCTTCACGTCTAAACGGCTGAAAGGATCGGGAAGAAATTTGCAACAGGGGTAGATTATGGTGTGGAATAACACATAGGCTACTTTTTGTCCTGTGGGAATGCGGAATAAGCTTTGGCAGAAGCTACTTGAATGAATATAGATGTTTCGGGCATGGATATTGTGATAAACTATGTTTTCATGATTTTGGAGACGCCTAGCAGGACATAAATGCGCATGATTAGCTGTCTAAAGATAACATTAAAAATAAAAACGTAAAGAAACATAATACTTACAAATCCGAATGCCGACAAGGTATTAGCAGTGACATACCCATTAAGCTTGTAAGATAATATCTGTCAACGCTGCCAACTTCTGCGTCTTCGGCTGATGATCATCAAAATGCAAATACTGTGTCCGGTTTTATACCATTAACGCCTATTTCAACACTTTTGATAACATTTCTAACACTTTAACTGAATAAAAACTTCCGTTAATTTTCCGCTCCGTGGAAATTATTAACAATTCCGATTTTAGGTAAATCAAAGTTTTAACTGCCTTAGGTTTTAAATGGAATATTTGTTATATCATACGGAATTTGAAAGGGTTTATTGCAGAAGCCATAAAATCTGTGTTTCCTAACACTGTTAATTGAAAAACCCATAAATACATGTTCTACGTTATTATCGATTGCCATAAACCTTCGATCTGAGATTCCGTGCAAATTCTATCAAATATTTATGGAAATTAGGTACCGAATTCTCGTTACCTAATAACACGAATATAATATTTGTGTTTCGCCACACCAGGCAATGGAGAGACACAATATTCTTGGATTCTTTTTCTTATAATATGGCATTATGTAAGGATGACTCCTGCGTCGGGTATGTTGTTAGCAATAGATTTGAACCAATCATCTGTTTAGATGATCTCATTAGATGCATGCAATAACAAACTTTGACAGGCAGTACTACATATACACATAGAAAGATTCACATCACATTAGCGAGAAACTACAAGGAGCTCCAAAAGAAGTTGCAACGGTGATTAATTGAAAGGACGATGACAATGCATGTAATACAGACCCTAAAGTAATAAAGGGATAAACCCAAGCAAAAGGCGAGCTTACATAACGTTGCATTAAGTTGATGTAACAAAATGACGGGACAGACGTTGCGCAGGAGTTTGACTGCATCACTTTCGTATAGTGAAAGTATGATTTATATTAAGGATACGCTTCGAGGCATTCAATTTATATCGATGGCGACCTTTTATTGTATAATAAATAAATTCATCTCGGAGTGGTGCATACTGAACGAGAGTGCATTGTGTCAGGAACTTGAGAATGTAGAATTATTATGTTCCGACTCAAATCAGTAATTGTATTGTTCCTTGAAGTATTTAGAGGTAAAATCGCTTACTGACACAAATACCTACTTAACAAAAAAGTGGGTCCACGCTAAAAATTGGCCACTTTCCGTTAAAACAGTCATAAAATGTTCGATAATTCATTGGGCCCAACATTGACCAATTACCTCTCGTTCGCTATTAAGGAACATTAAACACTTGTTGTATAAATCTTGTGGCCACTTTAGCGTGTTGCCAAAAACATGACACGAAACGGTGCGCGTGCGCGGTATGTGCCCCGTGATTAACTGTGCAAATATTGGACATTGATTTACTTACATACTTTGAACTGTGTTTTTTGGTTATTGATGATATCGTGAGGTAGAGGATAAAATAAATAACGGACAATAAACAAGATAATTATTTTTCAAAAATGCTGAGACTTGACTATAGTAACTGTGCCCTGAATATGCGAGAAGTGTACATCATTTTCGCGGCACTAATTACTCCATCATGTAGCTAGGCAATGAGCTGTACAGATAGTAAACAGTAGTTCCTGCAAGTGTTATTGCGCAGGATTGTAGACGAAAACATTTTCCATGGCGTGTGTTGTGCAACACATGGCTATACATTACACGTTAGCGAATAAATATCAAGTGAAACAAAGAAAAAACAAGTGAACATGAGTGTTTGTATGTTCGCAGTTCATATCTGGCGGGAATTTATTATGGCGCCATGTTGCGGTGGGACCGACGCGTGCGCACCGCAAGCCCACCTTACGTCTTAGATGAATACTAGAAATAAAAGTCATTATGGATTTTAGTTGAACCAGAGTTTATTGCATTATTTTCTACAACAACACTTTTATGTAATAAAACAAGATTAAAACCATTTTTGGTGATCATTTGATTTCCTTAATAGATAAAACGCTAAACGGTCGGGACCAACATAAAAGTCACGCACATCACACGTGCAGCCATGTTACATTACATACTCTCGACCAAAATGGTATAATGATATAATTATGTTCGGCCTAAGTATCTAATCGTTATTTTTTCAAGCCGAGGCCCTTGAATAGACTAAAAAATATCTGATAGAATAGGGTATTACGCACTATGAAAAATAAAATCTAAACTTATGTTTTTATAGTTCATTTATGAAAAAACAAACGAAAAATATTAATTTATATTCATAAAACTGCAAAATAAATTAAATATTTCAATTTGAAAATACAAGTTTTTTTATCTGTGCTTCGAATGTCAAAAACGCTGTACGCCATGTTTGCATTCGCTGTGACGTCACTGGACGGACTTGTAAATAAACAACCTCGGTTTTTGTTGTACATGTCTACTGTATAATTTATTAGATTTACGAAGTTTCTCAGTTATTACTATCACGTTTCTTGATATTCTGCACCTATACTATATATATTGACCATGGAAGACGGCTTTGTAAAAGCAGAAAGTACTAATCTTCCACGAATAAATACATTGATGGTGGCGAAATTCTTCGCTTGCAATCCCGACTTCTGTTCTGCGGAATTAAGAAATGTCAAAACATCTATGTAAGTATTAATATACCTACTACAAACTTTCCTTTAATAACAACAAAACTTTACGATTATGCTTTATTTTGCGATCATAGGTAGGTATTATAACCTAAAATTTCCTTTCAGATCTGGTAGAGAATCTTACGGAGATGACGCCGTTGGCTACGTGCAACTCAAGAGGGATCAAAATACTTGCATTGTCAAGTGCACTATATGCCCTGAACACAAAGTGCGCTCTAAACCATATGCAGTGAGTGTTGTTGTTAACGAAGCAGAAGAGAGTGTAACCAGTGTTCAGTGCCATGACTGCCCCGCATCCGAAGGTGGCTGCAAGCACGGTGACGCATTTTTGATGTGGTTACATCGTCGAACTGAAGATCCATCATGTACTTCAGTGGAATGTTACTGGCGTAAATCAAATCTTGCTAAAGTAGGATCTTCTATAAAAGTACTCACAGCAAGTGAAATTTCCAAGAGAAAAGTGAGGAACATCATCCCGGATAATAGTGTGTTAAAGGAATTTGTGCAAGTTTGTAAAAAAAGAAAAATTAAAACATGCCAGTTCTTGAGACATGAGCAGGACTTTAATCACAATGCAATTTTATCCCTTCACCACCTTATGATGAATAATGGGCATGAAAACTGTGACGATTTCCTGAAAAATATATCAATATTTTTCAATAAAAACAATATCTCAGCCATGGAAAACAAACACGAGGCCAAGATAAAAGTAGCATGTGGCACGAACTAAGATATGGCAGGATCACAGCATCAAAATGCTATGAAGTTAGTCGATGTAAAACTGTGGATGGGACTTTGACAGCCATAATACTGGGTGCAAGAATTCCTGAAACTTCAGCTATATTGAGGGGGAAAAAACTGGAAGATAAAGTTAGAAAAACAGTTGAAAAGATTATAGGAAATAAAATCGACATATGTGGTCTATACATTTCAGAGCAATTTCCAATGATTGCTGGCTCCCCAGACGGTATTAATGATAAGACCACATTTGAAATAAAATGCCCGTGAACAGAAAAAACCCATTTAAACTATATTGATAAGGATGGTGTAATTACAGCTCGATATTATGCACAAGTCCAGATACAAATGTATTGTGCCAATAGAAATAAATGTTATTTTTGTGTAGCAAGCAGTGATTTTGAAAAAAATAATGAAGTCTCTATAATAAACATTGATTACGATCATGATTATGTTACCGAGTTATTGGATAATGTAGTTTCTTTTTGGAAAAATAATATATTTCCAATTTTACATAAAAGTGTGATGTTGGATTCTTAAAAAAATCCATATTATTATGGGAGACCCTTTACAGGGATTCAACTTTATTTATTTATATGTTAAATGCTGTGTGTGTTATAATAAAAATAACCATGTTGATTCAAAAGTGTTTTATTTAAGAAATTACCAATCTTGAAGTTAAAATTTGTCCATTTACATAAAAAAATGTTACATACAAGATATTTAAGTACAAGTTTTGTCACATCTTGATTATCATCACAAATGTGCAGTGTGCAAATTACCTGAACATCTATCAAATCATATTACTATACAATCTTCTATATTCTAAGTATTATATATACTACTACAAATGACTATTTACATCCTTAGTATGTACATAAAATATCAGTCAATAATCCTATAAGTAAGAAAAATCTAAACTTATTTTCTAAACTTAGAAAATTAGTTACTGATAATAATAAGATACATAGGATAATAAGTAACTGTTTTGTTAAAAAAGGCAAATTTATATATTTTTTGTGCCATAGTGATACTGCATTAAAGTGTAGGATCACTTTAATGCAGTATCACTGTTTAGGATGAATACAGACAAGTTATTGCATTAAATGTATATTTGTCTATTTCTTGTTAATAAATCAGATCAATTAGAAAATAAATAAGAATTATTTTTTACTAAATGATGCTTTTTCCATCATATAGGGAAAGGTGGTAGTGTTAGAATATTATACCTTTTATGACATTTAGTACACAGCTGGCTGCAGTTAGAAACTCAAATATAGCATTTTGAATACTAGCTTTTTTATTGATGAAATTACCACTAATGTTTAATAATTAATTATTTGATCAAAGAATCTTGTAAATTAATAAGAGCACAAGCTGTAGTGATACAAAGATCCAACATACCAATAAGATTAGAGTTGACGACTGAATGCATCTTCAGCATACCAAACTCTCTAACTCTTCGGATCACCCGTTCTACATGAATACGAACACTGGCTATTTGTTTTGTTAACCGAGCTTCTGCTTTAGATAATTTACAACCACTGCTAACACTAGCAGGCCTCATCAAAGTGAACCCTTTCAATGACAAGTAATGTGCAATATTTTTGAACCCTCTATCAGCTAAAATGCAAGCATTAGGTGGCAAGCTATCTAAGAACTTGCTATTCTCAACTAAGTTAACATCGCTTACCCTTCCTGCATATCCTTTTGATACAAAACTTACCACACCGTCTGGGGTACAAGCTATCAAGTATTTAATTGTATTTGTTTTTTATACTCAGACCAGGTTAGTGCTTGATACATAGCCTTTTTCGGTTTTTGGATTTCAATTTCCAAGCAATCTATTATGCAAGTGACTTTATTAAATTTATGTCTAAAAGCAATGGGAAGATTTTGCTTAATACTTTTTGTTGGAAATTGTTGAATGAATGGTGAGAGCACTTCTACAATTCTTGGCATCTTGTTAAAAAATAAACTGCTTGCTTGAGTCACAGATAGATCAAAATCGTCAGCCAATTGAGAAAATGTTCTGTTTAATTTTATTCTCATTAAACATAATATAATATTTTGTTCAGAAATATTGGTATGTTTTTTAATCAAATCTATTAAAAAATACAGGTCCTTTGGTACTCCAATATAAGATTGTGGCTTATTTTTCACTTTAGCTAAAGTAGCTACCAGGTTAATTTTTTGTTTTATAAATTCTTCTTGAGAAGTACTCCCATCAGAAGTAGTCTTCGATTGACTACTTATTTTGTATGGAGAAGACTCATAATCAACTGTAGAACCTTCTGTTGCTGGTGTAAAAGAGTCATCACTCTCTTCTTCAAAAAAGTTCAGTTTTCTTTTTGCTGATAGTTTGCTTGTGCTTGCTTGGGATATATTCATTTTGAATGGTGAAGTTGCCGTGCACACTGTTGTCTTGAAAGGGGATGTTGTGCTATTTTTTCTTCTTGTACTAATTTGTACAAATTTACTTCGGTAGTGTGCCACATGACTAACTTGAATTGCCTTATGTTCCTGTGGTGGTATTACTTGGATCGCTTTATCATTACCACACTTATGTTCAATAGTCAGAATATCTGAAATTATAATAATGGTATTAATAATGATTTCTACCAATTTAATTTTTAAACTGATCAGCTATGTGTGTACATAATACAGCTATCTATTTTTATCTAAGATGTTTACTTCTCCCAGTTAGGCAAAACTTTGTGTTTTTGTCTGAGCTTCCTATTGATCAACATTCAAGAGACTGGTAAGTATAGGAGACCAGTTAAAATAACTCACCTTGGCCACTGGACGACGACAATGGTGTATCACATGTCTCATCAATAGTGGTCTCTTCAATCTCCTTAATTATAGATAGGCTTTGCCGTTTCATAAAGGCAGCGCGAGGTTCACTTTCAGTGAAGGTTCGTTTTCTCCCTTGCTGACAATCGAATCTCGATGGAATACAATTCGGTCTCATGCGAATTCGTTTGACCGAGCCCATTATTTTCAATTGTGTATAGTTCTCCATGTCATTTTCCAGCTACAACATGAAATAAATTACATGAAACACTATAAAACATAACCTATAAAATATTAGTTTTGTAATGACAAGAATTTATTTTCACATGTTTATATGAGCTATTAAACTGCATACTTACATCGAAATGATCCTCACAAAAATAGTATTTCGTTTTTGTGGACAATGACTTTGGATCTCTTCGTGCTAATTTCAACCACGTATTTCTCATTTTTAAATCTGTTGGCACTTGTATCCATAACTTTTCCGGTGTTTTAACACTTGTATTCTTACATTCAGACACAAGACACCAATGATAAGGACTATAGCCACTAGAACTCATTATTTATTTCGAAAATAATGTTTATTTCTTTCAGCGAAGCGTAATGTTTACAATGCCCGTGACGTCACAGACATGGCGGCCTGAGAATTGGCGTTTTCGCGCCCAAATTTGAATTGTAAAATTAAAACATGTTTTTATGAAATAATTGGAATAAAAAAAATGTATTTATATTTTTTTGTGGTATTTTATCAATAACAGATTAAATTAAAACACTTTTTGAATTAGACTGTAATACCCTATTTGCAATTCCTTGGCGTAAGTACGTCTATTTTATCGGTGGCCATAACTCGTCGGGACAGGTTCCGTAGGCGGGTTGGGTTGCAATAAAAAGCGGGGTGGTTACCGAACGGAGCCGGGTCGTCGCCCCCGCGCGGCCTTCGCCCCCCGCCCCGCGCCCGCGCAGCAAGGACGTTGCCCGCCGTTGCATAACCACTCGCACGCAAGTCGTTGATACCGTTCTGAGATGCGCTCGGTGTCGTCGTATAGGCTGCGAGCGCACCGGAATGAAAATAAAAGCTGAATGTACGCATAAAATAATTGACGTTTATATGAATAGCAATAGGACGGCCTATTGCTATTCATATAAACGTCAATTATTGAGGTTTTTACACGACCACTCCACGATATCGATTTAATCCATTGTAATTGGACGATTTTCACTTTCCAGCAAGGTTACTTGCGTTTGTTGATTAATTGAGATTAATTATGATAACACAATACGTTAGCGAGATATGTTGTTATGAATAGCATCATCGTTAGATACCAATTAGTTATTGCGATCAAAGCCCATCGTTCGCGGAAGCATAACTTCATTAGAAATGGTGTGTTTATCGTACTAATAAGAACGTGATCTTGACAGAACTACATTGTGGCCTTTCGAGTTTCCTCGATACATAACAAGTAAGGAAAATTCTTAGCCCGGTTTTCTAGGTACAAGATTTTGCATTCCCAAGGACCTCATTAATATTCAGAGCGTATTTACATGCCTCCGTAGATAGAGACTAATGGTAGGGGGCCAATTGAGACTCGAACGTGCGCCTATAATTGTAGGAACTGGCTGTAGGGCCGAACGTAGCCGCGGGCGCAAATAATAATAGGCTCCAACGAACAGCTAATAATAATTGTGTTGTATCGATAAATGCCAAAAAAGATTTAAACTTTAGAAAATAATTAATAGAAATATTGCGTTTCAACGTCAATATACAAGGTGTTTTAAACTATGGTAAATATTAAGGTAGGGTACATTAATTGTGAACTGTTTAATATTCGTGCAGCATGGTCTAAAGTAGGTGACTTACTTGCATATAATTATAGCAATAATTGTGGTATTAGTCGGCAAGGTTGAAGTGTGCAGCGGATATAACAACTGGCTATTAAACATTTTAAGGTTCAAACAATATTTTATACAAGTTATTAAAGCTGTTAGAAGCGAACCAATTACGTCAAAACTGTAACTTATAATTTGCCAAATCTATACAATTTACAACAAAAATATCAGAGACAATACACAATTCCATTTATTTTGCAAAATGGCATCACAAGCACATCGCTACATCATTTGTTTAAATATCAAGCCAGACCCTACTCAATATAACCAACTTAAGGGATTTGAGAGGTGTCTCAACACGGCTGGCCGACCATCAATCACTGGAATCCTTACCACAATGGGTATCAGCAGAGTTCGTAGAAACGTTGGTGTCGACACGGCTCTTACCTGTAACAAAGACAGATATGGTTAGGTAATGCAACGCTTATAAACTGCGGCCAGGAAAACTGATATTGATACTTGAAAGTTTAGCTTTAGACAAAACATTTCCTAAATGGTACAAAACCGTAAACATGTCTACAAACAGGGTATGAGAATTAAAAATGTAATTAGTCAGTTAGATAATGATAAAACATTATACACATATTTTATTATTTTGTCGTATAAGAAAACAATACTTAGATAAAACGGAGTTAAGTTTAGTAGTAGGAGGTCGTTACCTCACGCTACCCTACAAAATATAGTAAATCGTGACGTCACACGATAATTCAAATCAAAATATCGTCGATGTATTTAATTTTGCAAGAAAAGAAAAAATACGTGTCTAATGTTTTAAAACAATCTACCAGACGGGCATAAAAATAAAGTTTAGACAACTACCCTATTAAATATAACCTACATAACGTATACAATAGAGATAAAAACTAATGAATTTAAAGATCATACACAATGTTTGTTTTCTATTTGTATATTCCAATAAACCTATTGTTAACCTTCAAAAACTTCTCAGTATACGCTGACATTCAATTTG
Organism: Spodoptera picta; assembly: GCA_038387885.1. Lineage (NCBI taxonomy): Eukaryota > Metazoa > Arthropoda > Insecta > Lepidoptera > Noctuidae > Spodoptera > Spodoptera picta. The sequence goes on from JAZHFQ010000002.1 coordinate 2,450,550, forward strand.
TCTAAGCTGGTACGTAAATATCAACCACTTCGCTCGCTTTATGGCCCCGATCAATCTCGCCACTCACATCCAACCTAGGAACAAAGGATTAGCTGAACATTTACCATTTATATTCTAAATATCATTACTCGGTTTCGCAAGAGCCCTCTGTTTCTGTTTACTAGTCCAAAGTAATTTTCTATGTGAAATCATGCATTGTGAGGCACTTAGTGATTTGAAGGTTTAAACAGTGTATCCTTTTGAGATTGAGAAATATTTATGGTTTAAAACTGTATGTTTTGTTTGAGTATTGATATAGATTAAGATAAATATCTTAGTGCAATATGTTTCAATGTTAAAGTTAATACTGAGAGAATACACTGCAGCATATCATTTCAGGACGCAACAGGGGCATAAGCTAGTATTCGAAGACATTTTAGAAATTGTTCCTATAATTATGTGTACGAACGGATATGGATATAGGAAGTCTACAACTGAACGACATTATTCCGACAAGATAAATCAGAGTTCAGCTTGTAAATATAAAACCAATGTTTTTATCAAGATAAACGAGAAAAGGCTCTTTAATAATAATGAGGTCACTAAGAAACTGCGATAATAAAGTTAATGTAGGTATACATACAGAAGCTATGCGATACCAGTTGGTTCTTATCAGTAATTACTACAAGCACTAACGGGGAACGCAAAAGCATATACCAAACACAAATACCCGTTTTTCGCGAGTTACTAGACTCAAGAATAAGAATGAAATGAAATCTCAGAACCCTTGTTCGGAAGTAACATTGGCGCAGAGGCTTAGTATTTACAACGATATTGATAAAATCAAACCAATTTTATTTGCTAATCAATTCAATAACAACTTATTGCTATAACGATCAAATTAATTAGGTACATATTAAAACCTAGAAACAAAATGGCTTTAAGTATACAAACGAAACATATTTAATAACAAAACACGACCGTCAGTGACCCGCGCACGCTATCGGTGCGATCTGAAGCGGAACACGGCCACAATGCGCGAGCGCATATTATATCGATTACGATAACGCCCCTGACGCATATCAAACTACGACTGGGTTTATGAGGGCGGCTCCGTAAGATAACGAATGCGAATATTTCACGAATAAACTATGTATGTCACATTTTATTTTATACTCATATTTAAGATAGTAACATTTTTATGGCACAGAATTCTTACTTAAGCGAGTAAATTGATGATATTTTTAAACATCAAGCATTGTCTTCTTGTGCCAGAGAAGATAATACATTTTGGAATAATGCCACGACAGGACATCATCATAATTAAGTTACACGGAACAAAAACACATAAATATAATAAATCCATTCACCGACACAATGCGTTCATTAAACGGACCGGTGGTTTAACCAGAGTTGTAATAAAAATCCATATACAGCCTAGGAAAAATATTAATTCATGAATTGTGCTGAGTTTTTGTGGTGCAACAGTCATATATGGCGACCACACACGGGCACTGCAATGATGCATTGTGGCCAGAGTGAGAGAGCACAGAGTAGATTTATGGCGAACCGCACCGGCGTGTATGGCTAGTGTAACAGCGTCCCTACATGTGGATTTATTTTGTTTATGGTCAATAGGTACATAGCTACACCGAGGCACTGAATGTTACACGCATCGCGCGCTCAGGTGCGTCTGTGGTCCAAGTTATACGACAGAGAGATGCCGATCTTCAAGTTGCTTTGTTGCAAATATACTAGTCAATTGAATATCTCTGTAAAACCATGTGTTTAGCTTATTCCTCATAAAAACATCTAGTCACAGGTAATTATGTAAAAAAACATTAATTATAAAAAGCAACATTAGTTTGGCTCAAGCAGAAGTTCAACTTTAAGACGAAGTAACATTATGCTCCATTCTAACTTTGAAGTACTATCGCCAACTCCTGCAAATTGCACCAAATTAAGTTAAACCGTGTAAAAGTCGAGCGTGCTCAATAAACGCGATAAACAAGCGATATACTTAGGAGTCGATAAGTCGCGCGACACAGCGATAAGTCGCGCGACAACGCGATAGTCGAGTGTTTGTATGTAAATACTGTCTGCTGCAGATTCAGTATGGTTTTTGCCAAGTTTGGTTAACACGTGCGAGCGTTGTTCATTCAGGTGACTCATAAACTCTGTTGCTACGACTAATCTTAGTCATATCATAATATATGTGGTTTTTATGTTTCTGTTAAGTTATTTTATTGAAACATTAAAATCGTTCTTCAATTAGTCACGACAAAGGACAGACATGTTTGTTTAGCCGTTGAGTGAAAATCAAATAATGTCCAGTTAGTTCCAAGAATAACACGAGGGATTGATTCCAAATATAATATTTTATAAATCATATCTCAAAGATGTTTTGCTTAGGCTTTCACGCGTGTCGTGACAGATTGCGGAGTTAAATTAGAAAGACTGACCTTAATTTTTGACAAGCAGATTGAAAACATAAATAATTTATGTAGGTACAAGACAATGCTTTTAAAGCGAAACCACAGCGGATTAGTAACATCAACGGGTCGATTCCGAGATTTTCGTAAATGGAACGTGAGATATCGCGTGCAAAATTATAAACGTGATTAAATTTCGCGATTTCATATTTCGAATAGCGTTGCAACTGCCGCGTTTGTTTGCGCACGCGCGTTGCGTAAATGCAACCATCGAATTGCCGCAAAGTGACAACCAACAATTTATCTAGCAAATAAACTGCAACTGTTTGAGTGTTCTTGCGTCTAGTGAGGTTTCAGAATACGACCTTCGACTCTTTCCCGTGAGAAAATTAGTAAAAATAATTAGGTTTACTTTTCCTGTAATTAATTTTCAAAATCTATTGTTCGTAACTTTATAGTGTATTAGATATAATAACCGTTAATGGGGTCAAGTATACCGGAAACGCGTTGCCCGCTGCGCACGCGCTGCCCGCTCCTATTCAATCTTTATCGTGGAACACAATGGCTGTACAATATTGCAATTCTATCTGTTATTGTTGTACATTTTCATTTGTGCGTACAATTTACGCAACGACCGGAGTATCACTTAAGTGACGTCGATGTAATAATGATAATTATCAGACAATATACCGTCTTGCATCAAACTTGACGCATTTGTATATCAGATGTCTTATGAGATAAACAACGACCAACATTAATGTTTAAAGTTCCATTCATACTAAATCTGTGTATCACAAAACTCATGGAGCCTCGTTGAGATACATATCATCGAGACGAGGCCAATTACATTAATTGGCGCGTTTAATATTCTTTTCGCTGCGCAAACGAGTGTCGATAAAAATCCACGTTATCCACATTCTGCACATTTGCATTTGTCGGCAGCAAATAAGGAACGCCAACTCTCTCGATTAGGGTTGGGGAATAAGAAAATTATTTGTAAAAGAATAATGATCCAAAGCTTTTGAAAAGAAATAATATATTTCTACAGCAACTGGCTGGGTAAATAAAAGGTTAAGCTTTCCTTATTTAAAAACACCAACCCCAACGTTCACTTTCCTTCATAGGGTAATGACCTCAAAAACACTTACCTAACTAAAATTCTCATTAAACCCTAGTGTACAAACTAAAGAGACACTTGGCCACAAGTCTAAGGATCCACTTCACTTTTACTGGTAACCCTAACAGCCAGCCCTATTCCACGTAATACGCAATGTGATTAATGGCGATGTAATAGCTCTATTACGTGCCTCTGCCGGCACTCCGAGAAATTCTCGTCCCCTCCCGCAACAAGCGTATTAGTTGACATTTGAGAAAGCTGTTTTAATTGCAAACATTAACGAAAATGTTAAGGTGTCAGAAACGATTATCGCTCTTGACTTTTTAGGGCTCCACAAAAGGTTAATAAAGAGGTATTGAAGTGTAATTTTGATAAATATCTTCATTGCAGCGCGTCGGGATGTAATGTGATCATTAATTAAGTTTTTGGATTTATTTTTTTCTTTAATGTTAAGTCTAAGTGTCAGGGGCAGTCGGCCACATCTGTGTCGATCGATTAATATCTGTCGTCGTTACATTTTGTCTTGAAACAGACTGACAATTGCATTCCGAAAAAAATATTACACGCACACTGTGTATGATGTTTATTATCATTAATAACTTACACGTACGTTCTAACAGCTGCATTTCCATATTGTAAATTAAAAGCAAAAGGAAACCTTGAGTGTGAGAATTTAATTAAACCGTTCAATTAAGGGATGTTCTTGGAACAAAAACATGCGGATAGGTCTTCTGAATTTCATTATCCAAAAAAGGAATTGTATCACAAGGAAATCACGTCAATTTTTACAATTATCAACAAGACTGTCGTTCATCGCTACCTTCAGTTTAATAAGGTCGCGCGCTAATAATATGCGCACACGCGATGCAGCATAACATTGCGAACATTACGCCGGCGATTACAGCACATACAACATAATTAGAGGTATACATAACAACAATTATAAGTTTTGTGAGAACGTTACATATGGCTGCCCACGGTTACTACTGAGCACCAGACCGCTGTGAGCCACTTGTTTTTAAAGCAGTTTTACGTGTCTTTGAATTTAATTATCTACTTCGTTATGTCTTCCTTGTGTACCCAAGTTTTTATGCTTGTTAAACTGATAATAAATGTAACTTCGTTTTTATTGTTAATTTTTGCAATTCATTTTGACCTTTTGGAATTGGAAACCCTCACACGATTATACAAAAAGTAACAATTGCAAAAACATATTCCATATTTAATGCTCCAACAATTATTCCGTTACTGCTACTTGTAACAATAGTCAGGATGAACAAACGACAACACCATCAAAGTTGATCCCTTATTGTACCGAAAGCTTACATACAGCTAGACCAGATTATGTTGGAAAGCCTAGTCTGATCTGACGTCGACAGTACATCTAGACAACATGTATAACTTGTATTGTGGTGTAACCTAACATGCAGTGACGTTGTGCCCCACAACCGTAACAGAACTCCCTCCGATGATGTAACTTGACGCAATCTAACCATAGTATCTGTTATCTTGCTTTCTTGGTTTATCAATAAATCAACATGTAGTTTATTAGTTAGTTCTTAAACAGTACATTTTTAATCATGTAGTGGTTAAAGATCTACTAACTGCTGATAAAAGGAATATCTACGAGGAAACATTAGCTATTCTGGTGTCATGTAAGACATTTAACAAAGATATCAGTAAGATTGATGGGCCATAATATGTGTGAAGAGGTTGCATATTCTTTCTACTTTCAGACCAATCATATCTTTACTTCAGAAATGTAATCAGTAATATTCTGTTTCAGGAGTACTTGCGTCATTTCCTATATAAAAGCTCGCTGATATCAGACGGGCATTATGGTACAGATCGAGTGCTTCAGTGCTTGCGACAAGAGGGCGCCACCGTCTTCTCGAAGATGCAAGATTTATGCGCCTGCGTCGTGCGCTTAATATTCTACATCCGGCAGCCACTTTCCAAACAAGCGTGTTTGAAAATTGCCGCATCTCCAGTACAACATGGCACAATAAATGAGCAACGATTTGTAGCTGAATTAGCATTCATTTCGGTATCATTACACACATTTTTGGAACAAAATATGACTCAAATTTTGGTAATGAAGAAGTGACAGTTTTCCCTGCCTACGCATTAATTTTGTAATATAAAACCAAAATTTCTAATTTGAATATCCCATAAAATTCTATTTAAAATCAAAATGTGTTCTGCGGATGGCTACAACATGGCTTGAAAGCATTCAATGTTCATTAACACCTCACCGTTTTACGTCTACTCTAATAAAGAGTTTCATTGTTATGGACTCTCTCAATTTCACTCGACGTTTCATTCACAACCACTTTACGATTCAAATAAACAAGCTGTGCCCATTTTTGTATCGCGGCATCGGAGCAATAAACTGTTACAAAGTACACCTTCCCAGAAATGTGTTTTAGAGACAAAACGTGCACTATAGCACGGCTAAATTGCAAATTTTATGGGTTTGACTAAGCCGCCCCTGGTGCCTGCGGCCAGTTCAAAGGGCTACCCTGTGGCCTGCAAGACTGGGACACGATATCAATGCATCGACCAAACAAAAACACACCTTAGTCTTTGTTGTGTAAAGTCTATATTAGGATCGTTGTGAGGATAGCTATTGCCAAAAGCATAAGCATTACAAAGTGGCCGCATGTCACGCCAGCGCCAAAGAGCAAAGGTTCCGAACACTAAAAATGGGAATAAGCATTACTTTCGTTTCGAAACGAACAATGGCCGCGGCACGGTGGGTTTATGGGAGAAATCGCTCTCAAACTAGGAAGCAAGTAAATCGAACTACACTAATTTGTTTTGCCTTTTGCAGTAAACTGAGAAAGCAACGTTTATGGGTTAAGCAACCATGTATATAATGGCTTTCGAGTGGTTTTCAATTTCACATGAGCGATAGGAATCACATGAATAAATGTCTGAATAAGCTGATGACCGTACACCGTTGTTTTATGTAGAGGTATATTGTACTTTCTTTGTTTATGTGCCGCTAGAACGAGTTTTCTTAATTGTTTTGTGTAGTATTCGAAAGTATGAGTTAAGTTTGAAATTGATGAGCTGTTTGGAAAACTTGGTAGTTAAGAGTTAAAGAGAACCTCTATCTTAACAGTGCACTTTGAATTTAACAACGCGTGTAACTGTAAGCACTAGAACAGTTTATCGCTTTAAGTAAACTTCGCTAGTTCCATTGAAAAACATTGATTTCATCAGCATACGTGCTCCTGTCCCTAACCTAGAAGATGTACCGAAAAATACCGAACAAGGCCGATGAGTCCGGTTGTTATTGCGCCCGCGCAGATCCACTGATAGTAGAACAAGAGGAAAAATAACCATGTAGGCAGGTGCACGTAGCTAAAATTTAGTCTAATGAATGGATTTCAGACCAAAATCTAGCTATGCACCGTACTATCGCACCATCTTACTAAGAATACACTATTCATAAGTCCGATATAATCTTAGCATGCAATTTTAATTCAATGTAACTGATTATATCATTGAATTATTACTGGTTTTACAATTCTATGAAAAAGTTGAACTAGTTTCCAGTCGAGAGTCATGGAAAATATTTACATGATATAACATAAATTTTATGTGCGATAACAAAATTTAAATTAGGTTATGTTTTCCTCTCTATTTGAGACCAAAATGTCGGTTGAACTTCGCCGATTGCGAAATTTTATAACTCCATAAATATAATCTAAACAATGATCAAATAATCTAAACAACCTATAATCTAAAAAACACACACACATATAATACTCGTCATATAATAGTATATAATAGTCATTTAGAGAGTTTATACATAAAAGACAAAACTACTAATTAGTGTACTAGTACCCACCTATTAACAGCACAAAAAGAAATGTACATTTCGTTGAAATAACTAATTGCGGTGTTGTTTATGAGAATTCTCCAGCATTAACGTTTAATTAAGATCTCAATCGTGGTGGCGACTCGTCTCCCCTTATCTTAACTATCCATCAAATGTAGCGACATCTAGGCAGCGAAGATAATCTACGGGTTGACGTATGGCTCAAGATTTAGGGGCCCGTGTTTTATTACAAATTAAATAAATTACATTTTCAAAATTAATTAATTTCTTTGAACCTTTCTCCGTCCAACTTTTAATGAGAACCAACAACATTTGTCTGTTCCATCACCTACCAACCCACTGGTTGGCACATTTAAGCGTAAAGTTATGATAGTGGCGCTTAATGAGCATAGATATAATTAAAACATGGACGCACAAAACATATCATTAATAGGTAACGAAGGTGTGAAATCCACGCACATCTTTCAGGCTTCTCTTGGCTTAACATCAAATAATTGAACGCATGAGGTAACTAATCGTGGGATCTTTGGCAAACGCAATCGGTTTCATCATGACTTAAGAATTGGCAAATTAAACTGTATCAAGGGACATTCATCTTAACGACCCTTACGAAAGCATGAGACGTGGTGAGGAGACTTTGATTTATCATGTTGATACCAATCTAAAAGTGGCACCGAATTACATTGAGCTGTTATGAGTGATATACGTTTTGCATCACATAAACTAAATACAGGTTGCAGAGAAATATGTAGGTAGAAAGAAAACCTGACTCATGAAGAAGGTGTTTGATGTTCTGAGCAGCTCTGTTGGTTCTGACGGCGCCAAGTATAAGCCCCGTTGTCAAAATAAATCTGAAGGTGTGAACGCGCTGTGTAATCCCTTGACCTATTATTCCCAGTAGGACGATGGTCGGAAGAACAACAAAACATTCCTCAGACATTGCATCATATTAACGCTCATCTGACGATGAGTAATGACTTGTTAGAGCCTTAATTTGTTGGTGACGTATGGTTAATACATAATAGATGATGCTGGGTATAATAGTGTAAAATTATAGGGTTCTTATTGGAAATCGATTTGGTGACGACATTATTGTAAGACCTTGGTTGAATTATTAATACTCGTGCACGAATACCTTAACGTAATGTAACACATACTATGTTTTTACCCTTATGTCAGTTGTTTTGCTCCCAAGAAATTAATGGCGACTTTTCTTCTAAGTAAAGTAGAGCCCTAATTGAGTACTGAGTATAGGTGATTTGCAAAAAGTGACACATCCATCACGAGAAAATCGTCACACATCTGGAACCTTGATACCCAAGGTTGTTACCTTAATATCAGTTCTCAAGAACACAATCAGGAGATGCGATCATACAGATTCTTTCACCATTTGTACGAAGGAGGCAAAAACATCAAAAAGGCCGCGTCCACATACAATTAGCGCGGGTTCTAAGAGCAACCGACACTATCTCGATGAAAAAAAGTGATGAAGTACAAGATGTAACCGGTAAGGGTTCCGCAGAATTGACACACATTGACCATTCGATTGAGGAGGCTCGAATGAGAAGGTTTTTATGAAATCTACTTAATGATTTCACAACTTTTTTTGACAAAATGATAATATGAGATTAATTTGTTACATGTAGCTTCTAATATCTGTTGATGTATCAATTATCTCCAAACCTTGGTCGACTGAATCTCATTTCTGCAACACCAAGTCTGTCACTAACGATAAATCATTTCAATGCTTCCGAAGTTTTCAGGTGCTTCATACAAAAACTACTGGTCAGTCTTAGTTCTTACGGAACCCAAGGCCTCATCAAGTGGATGTCGGACTCGTCTCATGACCGGGTCACGGCACGGAACCGCGTTAAGTCTGACCGTGCTCCTACATAAGGGATAACACCTGACTAAATATTTATGAGGTGCCGTGTGATCTCCAATTAATTTGAAGATATGTCGAATGCATCAATCCGGCACAGTGTTTTGACTTTGACAACCGTGAGTCCGCTTTCTGAACTCGATTTTAGAGACGAAAGTAGCATTTGATACACCATTAAATAGTACTGATTTATTATTATTATTTGATAACAATTAGTAATGTTGTTATTTTGCAAAAAAAATGGCATCCCTCCGAAAAGAAATATCACACAGGATAATAAAAATAAAACCAAATTCACACATGGTAGATAATTCTACATCATTCGAGTTCTAAGAAATATACACCACCAGTGAATCGGGAACAAAAAAAATCGAATCCGTCATTCGGTCTATTGAACGTATCGAAGGTCCGAATGGAAGTGACACGCATTGTTGTAGTAAAATAGACATGTTGAATGTTTGCATGTCATTCATACAAGGATACTTTTTGTAGTGTTTGGTTATTCACTTATGTATTGGTTTTCATAATATAGGTGCTTGATTAGGTATATTATGTATTTCCTTTTCCAATAAATGCTAGTTCTTATACTAGAGGTATTGGCCTTTGCTGTAGCAAAGCATTAACATCTTTTTTTTTTCTACAAGTTCGTAATTGAATAATATAATTCTTTGTTCAAGCTACGTTTTTAAGCATTTTATTTAACACGAAAGTTCAATGGTATTTTTTTCGAAACAATGTCATAAAAATCTGAACTTGCGCAGGCGCACCCAGGGCGCACCACGTCCGACATTGTTTTGCGTTCATAAAAAATATGTACGAATTATGTCGACCTTGTATGCTTTTTGACATTTCCTTATATTGCTGCCTAGTATTTATTTATATAACCTTAATTTTATTTAGTCCTTACTTTTTGTTGATTAAATGCCTGACTCGCTTATTGATAGTCATTGAGTTTATTTTAGAACTGCATAAAAAGTTTATATTCTTGGTTTCAGTGGAATCAGTAAAGTGATGAGGTAATTAAATTATCATTGGAAGCTAGGCAATAAACTGAAACACTAAAAGCATGACCTAAAGAATTATTAATCTTGTGTAAGATCGAATAGCAGACTTAAGAATTCCATAAACGCCAAACCAAACATTGTAATTAGCTTACTAAAGCAGTAAAACTTTGAATATACAGAAATTAGAGTACTAATTCGTGTTCAATTATAATAACAATTCAGTTAGGTACGTAGAGGCGAGCACACTGCAGTGAATATAAGGTCAACATGGATAACAAAACGACAGTTCATTTATTAGCATACCCCCCGGCTGTTCTACTATTACCATTGTCAGCTGTAATACGATTATGTCCAACTAATTGCCACCGATCTTAATCAGCCACTTCTAACTACCCTCACGCCCATACATCGTTCACTTTGACATATCGCAGTAAGCACTTGACTTTGACATTTATAATTACTTGAATATTGTATGTTATTGTTTCTTTGTTCGCCAATTTAGTGTACGGACGTCCTTGACCTGTCGGTAAAGCGATTGCAATTAAAACTATAAGCGGCGCCTACGCACCTCGAATACGCAGCGCACTCTCGTTTACGTGGGCACGAAATTCACATCAACAGGGATTTTAATATAAATTAATTCTACCGTATCGTCGGAAGTGCTAATTACATGGCGAGGTGCGGCTCTGACAAGGGATTAATGGCCGCTCAACTTAGCATCAGTCTATAAACTATTATTAGATTACAACAACCCGCATTTAGCTAGAAATATCGTTTTGAGAAACACCCGCCGCCCTCTGAAATAATTAACATTAATAAAATGTGAGACTGAGGTGTTATTTCCGGGAAATAACACCTAAAGTAGTTGGGAGACCCTGAGCACTGTTTTACATAGGTGACTTGTTCAAAGTTTGTTTACATCTTGTTTGGCCTCTGGCAGGTGACATTATAGGTACTAGGTCGCAAGAGCGAACAACGCGTGCACGCTTATAATGTTACAATGTAACTTTCAAAATATCTGCAGAGAGACTTGACGTTTGTCTGTAGCGATACATTTCATATTTATTCAGTTACTCCGTTAATTCCGGCACCGCACAATACTACGATCTGAGCACAATGTAAACAACATGAGTGAAGGTATCAATGACTTCCTTTCTTTCCACTTCGACGAAGTTCACTTTGTGTAATTAAACAAACGGACGTTAGCATGTAACCGTAAGGTCGAGCAGCTTGCTGCAACGTTTTGGAACAATGCAACATGGCGGCTGGTTGCAACTGTGATGGTGCGTATCGCAACATTAGGAGTTTAATACACCGGCCGTAGATTCCCGCGGTCACTGTCTCGTTGCACAACGGTCGTGGCGAGGTATTCACGAGTTGTTTACAGAGGTAATTAAGCTGTCGGACCCGCGCCGCCCACTGTGAAGACGCGGACGTTTCAATTAGTCGCAACTAATCCCAGCTCTCGTGGAATGGTGTCGCAACCGTTTGCACAATCGGCGCGTTATCACGACGCGAGCTGATAAGCGGCATCTCTCGTGAGAGTCGTGCAAATATTGCAACACAGCGCCGCTGCAAGTAAATGTAGAGCGCGCGCATGACACTAACATAGCCAATTATTGTGCCTCAACATGAACCCAATCTAACATGATCCCAGCAATTAAACTACAACTTAAGAAATCCATGTGACATCGATCGGGACGCGATGCCCTCAAATATGTTTCTGCGAATGTTTTGTGTTTGCGTAACTGTAGGTAGGCGCTGGCAACGTGTCGCGAATCGTCGCTCTAGATGCACGGAGACAATACGTTGCGCCAGCGCAAGACACGACACCGGTTTGCGCAAGCATACACAGCACTTAAACAACGTGAAACTCTTGTATCTTTCGATTTACGGATCACGGAAATCTTTGGTAATTTAAACACGGTATTAAGTAAAACTGCCCACGACTGTGGCTTCTACCAGTGCCTTAGTTCGTGATATTAAATGGGAGAATTATTTCACGCAGAGTCGTAAATAAAGATATACAGGATCCCAATCTCGAGGACAGCTGAAAGTAGCCCGACTTAATGCAGTGCGTAATTTGCATGTGATCGTATCGACGGACTATCAAAGATGTTGAAAGAACCGAATAGCCCTCGAGTCCCCCCAGATCGCCCACTCGCTCTCACGGCGTTGGCGTGCTCCAAATTAATATTATATTGTGTTACAATTACGGCAACGCACACAGATTTATCTGACTTTGCAATAGCCAGCCGTATCGGCATGTATATCGCTCTTATTTGGGTCGTGCCAAATTGCTTCTCTTATCGTATTTTCGCCAATCAGTGGGCGATTGCTAACCAAATTGTCTCATCCTATTTCATAGATGCAAACAGGTTTGACGGCACAAAAAAGTTTGTAAATGTAGGTACGTAGAACACAATAGTCTCCGAGTGTGATCGAGTCTCGATCGGCAACCTGACCGGCGTGGGAACAAACAGCGACAAATATGCGACAATAACCTTTTGTTGGGCTGTGCGTGCCTCGCACTTCTGCAGAATATTCCGTATTTAGAGTTAGGCTGCACATGGGCACTCGTTAAGAGGTGCTGTAAAAATAGTTCGACACCATTGTGTCAAACAAAGACGTGTTAAAAATTCTCACATCTTAAGTTGGTTAAAGAGGGGAAGGTATGTAAATGAGAATGTCTCAATGAGTCAGAGAAAAAGTTAGCAACCGGTCAGTTATCACCTCGGAGCGCTAACTGTTGTATCGATACAGCTTTTTTGTAAGGTCGTACGGTATATGTCGATAGTTTGGACGTGTTAAGCATGTGTTTATCATTACCAATTCTTAGAAACTAATTATAACAGACACTTCCGACGCTCGGAGAGTGTGAACGGACAGACTGTACATGAACTGTTGTTTTTAGCTGTGGAATCTTGTTATCGATAGGAGAGACAATGAAAACTCGTACAACTGTGTAAACATGCTTGAAAACTACATGAACATGGAGCTAGCAACGGCGAGTGCATTCCTCGTATTGTTGGCTCCTAAGCAAAGTTTTCTTTAGTAATTCATAGTCAAATACAACGGTCGTTCGTGGTTTGTGTTTGCTAAAATGTGACCGGATCGTCAAAGAGACACGCCCGATAGGTACAGTAACCTCGATGACTCACGGACTCGCCTGCCGTGGACTCATAACGAGAAACCGTTGAAAAATTATCAAATAAATTCGCATTCTGTTGTATTGTGTCTAGCTTATTGGACAAGTTGGTGTATTTTTAAAAGTTAAGTGTTTTTAACGATATAACAATAGATCAGCTCATTAGCACTACTTATGTCTGAAGCCAGATCACGAAGGTTCAATTCATGCAAAATCTGAATGTAGGACATGAGGCAACCCGCTGCGTATCGCAACTGCGACGCAAATCATTAAAGCACATACAATAACTCATATTAACTGTAATACTACAGTTAATGCTGGCTCCATTTGCAATAAAAAACTAATAACCATCCGCAATTAAATCGTTGTTCTTGACCTGAGGAATAATTTTATTTATATCTGATTTGATATTGATTGCTTCATGGTTCCCTCCTGATACTATCCGACACTGTTGATTTAAACACTTGTTTTATTCACATACATACACAATTTTTCTTAAGAAATGTCCTAGTATATGTACCGGATCAGTCACTATATTATCCGATTACTTGTAACGTATAATCTTCAATACAAGTTCTTGCTTTGTTAGTTGGCAGTTATACTCAAACATTTAGGTCAAGGCATCCATACCAAGTCCTTTAGCATCCGTGAGGCAAAATATCTCATACCTCCCAGCGTAAGGCATTTCCTTATTAAGTAGACCGTCCCGTGGCAAGATCTCCAACTATTGGAACTCCATGATTATATCAGTGGAAGTAACTGAGAAATGGAACTAGTTATTGCTTGTGACAACTATAAAACGTTATTTATTAGTGTTTGTGAGCTTAGAGCTCTTGATGAATTTATACTGATTTGTATCGTCTTAATAATTTATTTGTTGCACGCGTACTATACTCAAATGGTATGCAAATAAATCGTTGCAAGTTATCAACACTGAGCTGTCCTTAATAGTGAAGTAACATTACAATGTGATTTATTCAAAGTCTAACATTTTGGATGCGGGTCATTTGCAAAATGTTTGGGTGCGCAAGAGCATGATCTTGACACCGACTAGGTGATAGATGGTTACATGTCAGTAGAACATACTGATACGTGAGCCTTATTTACATTTTACGACGCCGCGTGTTGTGTAAAAACACTGCATTAGCTAGTTGTAAACTAACAGTTTCATGTACAATTAGACAGAAAAAGTTAAGATTCCTAAGATTTTTGATCGAAATCCTCCGAAAGTGTGTTCGCTAAGGAATTCAATGAGCTCTGTGAAATTTTCAAACGTCGAATCGATCGAAATATTTCCGAATTAAAATGTAAGTATGTAAATTGCCACGATCCTGATTGTACTGTGCTCATCAAATTAGCTTTTTCTTTTTGTAACTGAGAATCGTTGGGGCAACTATGTAGTAGAACAGGGTTTCATAAAGTATGAATCCTAAATGACGACCACCCGTACTCTACCAGGCCGCCAGACGCTAGTTACCTTTGTCATTTAAACGTAATATATTTCAATTGTCATTTAAGAGTCCTTTAGAAATAGCGCGACAGTCTTCAGAGTCCTGGCTCATTAAATATTAATCATGTCCTAGCATCGGGCAAAAACGAGATAGATCTGATAGACGTGGCAGTACCGACGTATGTCCTCCTATTGAAGCCCACACAATCGTCTATTGACATTGACACGCCTAATTACAAGACATGCGCATATCGACCGCGAATACATAGACCATCGGTCACCGCCACTCCACTCATTCAGATGTCAATCCCACTAATAGTGCATAACCTGGTAACTTTGTGAAAGTACTTAGATTTAAAGAGATGCGATAGTGGTTGGTAGTTATAGCATTTGGCAGTATTATATCAAACACAAATTGGAGTAGTACGACCTTGTTATTGTATTGTAATAAGAAGCAAAATATTCTATTGTACGCTTGGCCTGCGCACGCGCACCTTCACCAACCTGAGGACAGCTGCACTTAGGTGTGGTGACATTTTATGGTTAAATTTTTGCATGCCAATAAACTTCTATGTTGAATGTGCCTTATTAATTCAGTATTGAGCGTTGAATTCTAATTCCTTCTGGTCAATGATTTTATTCAACATTTCTTGTTCATGAATTTATAATATTTCTTACTTCGTTTCTTTCCCAGCAGCCCGGTGGTCGCTTTTAAATTTATATTCTGTTCTCTTTTTGCTCATCACAATAACAGGCCAAATAATAATTTTCGCAGCTGTCTGCACCAAAATCGGGTTTATTGTCAAGATTAGCTCAACTCACGCAAAGCTCTTCAATATTTTTGAAAAATCTTTTGTTAACTTACTGATTCTTTTGAGATTCTAAAGGTGTACTCGTCTCCCTAAATATATTCGGGTTAGTGAACTGTTGAACATGTTTTAACGAGTGTATTTGATTTTTGCGCAGATACCTTCCGTAGCCGTTGGCCGTTATGAGTCATTCTTAACGTGTTTTGATTTTTAAAAAGTGTTTATTGATTTGACAGGTTCAAGCACCTAAATAAAATATTGATTTAATTTTAGGTCGCCCTAAACCCTTTGCTTTTTATTTGCAGTGATATTTTAGTCGGGCCATTATCGAATACTTATTAATTTCTTTTGACTTTTTGAATCCACAGTAACTCTGCAAATTATTTCTTTCAAAATCCGAACATTACCATATTGTTGATAGTCTCACAATTTGACAAAGGTTGCGACTCATTAAAACAATTAGAAAAGCTGATCTATCACATAACAGCAAGCCAATATGAGAAACACGTTGTTGTAACAAGCAAGTCCATGTCATTTGCATTATTCTTTAAAATATTGCCTTTTTCATTCGGCCATATTGTAATGTGGGCTGTAATGTATTCAGGCTTCCAGACTTGGCAAATTGGTCACACTCCACATGTGTGCAACTTAAAAAAGGCATTGCATATTGCATTTACACAATAGTTTTCACTCTCATTACTGTTATTTAAATCTGCTGTTGAACTTTTTGTAAAGACAAGTCCTTGGGCACACTGATTGTTCATTCTTTTCGAATTATTCACTAATAAGTGCTTTTGTGTCCCTATTATCATAGCAATAAGCATAGCCTTGTGAGAATAAGGATATTAATTCTCAGATACATATTTTTTCTCCATCATTGTACTCAGTACTTACATTTCTTTTGTCTTTTTGTTTATCTTATATAAGTGCTGAGATTGTATCGCCATGCATGGAAAGTTCTAGAAATTCGTAGCCAATATAGCAGTGACGTATATATCAATCAATCTTTAAAAAGTAAAACGCAACTGGTGCGGAACGGCCCGCTTTACTATCAATAAACTAAATTAATGATTTTACAGCGGGGTATTACTTTAAGGGTAATAAATAGTTTTTATCTGAGAACAGTTGATCCCCATTCGTCAGCGGGGCGGCACTTAGCGAATTGGGGCACGGTGCGCGCTCGCAACTGCTGGAGGAACACGCAGAACACGACGCCCGCCTTTCACCTTGTGTTAGTGTTGCCAGTGTGAGCGAGACGCGATTTTGTAAGAGGTTTTATATCCTTAAAAATGTGGCAATACCTTAAATGCAAACACTTTAAACTAAGAAATAAGTAGGAGCCCATTACGTCGTTACCTGTGTTCGAGTGTGAAATTTTTCAAAACATCAATTACTGTTTGAGCAACTTTATGGGATTCACGGTTCCAGTAGTCCTCACTGTTACGAAGCTTTTCTTGCACAGTAGTGCCACCCACAGATCACGTAGAAACCATTCAAGTGTCATTAGCAGGCGCATTATTTTATTAAACGCTAGTAAATTATATGTGAGTCGAATGAAAACGTGCATGATTACCTACTACACCGACAGTTAGGACAAATGTATGCCACACGTTCGTATCAAACGTAATTAGTTAATGAACAAATCCCATGTATTGCTGTGCCCGTTCCATTAAGTCTATCGCGTACGTACGGCAGAATTTAAAATATTCTTAGGAATTAATAAGAGCAAAACACGCCTGAAACAAGAATGTAGAATTCTGAGATAGTAGCAACCGTTCCAACATTATCTACAGGAATTTAAAATACATCATAAAAATTATAGCCAGATACATCAGCCGCCTTGTACCTCTCTTGTCCAATCAAGATAAAAACTCTTAATGATGAAAAATAAAAGTAGTATCTGACAACGTGCTTCGATTTTGTGCAGTTCGTGTGAAGAGTAATGTAGTAATGTAGTGAATTGAAGCGCATGGTGTGATCAAAGGAGTGCGCGCGCGCACCGATCACGATGCCATTGCTGTAATAGAATAATTAATGGGCGCCGCCGGACCGCGCCACTCTGAGGGTCACTGACAGATCCGCTCCTTTCCACATGCGCAAGCGTTTGAGTGTGAGGGCGAAATGTGAATGCAAGTTCATAGCACTTTAAGGGTGTGCGTCTAACCGAAATCGTGCATCCGCTTCATCACGGACGCTTAACATTCATTCACGTCGGTCTGAAAGATATATTTTCTATTGCAAGGCGCTGTTATCTGTACTCATTTAAAAGCTAAACATGTTGCATTAATCTTCAGATAATTTCCATTTCTCCTAAAAAGTACATGCGCAATTAACAGAACGTTTATTGCTTCAATCAATTTGGTACAGATATTATAAATGAAAATCTAAATGTAAGTCTCCTTGAAATTTGTAAATTCGGTTAATTGTATACAATAGCGTGAAAAATTATGGTACTTTGGTGCGGAACAAACTGAAAACCTATAAATAATTTGTAGTTTCTAAAGTCTGTTCCACTTACGAAAGTGGCTGAAGGCTCAGTTATTATCAACCATTCAAACGGTAGTGAACAATGCCCTCGGTTAGGGGGTCGGACAGACAAACTCATGCAAATATCCGACACTTAAAGTAATCACCGGTTGGCGGCTACTATTGTTTTCGGTGAAAAGATTCTTGTGACGCAAACCTCCGCCAACGGAACTCATTGACGCCGAAATTTGCAGCGTTTGTTGGTAACGCTATCTCGAAAATATATTTGGAGAACTTCAGTGAAGTGACGTGAAGTTTCGCATGTAAGTATTTACATATGTTACAGTGACAAGTTGTTCAAGGACTTCGCACAAGATTTGAGAGTGCGGTTAGAGAATATGAAACCGAAATGATGTAAACTGTTTAATATTTACTTAGCCATGTCGATATACCTTACAGCAAAGAGCTTAGCAAGAATAAGGGAAGCGGCATACGACATAAAGTTATGCTGTCAAACGGTGACGGTGACGTAAAAATATATTGATTGCTGTTCATATCAGATGTAGTCTGATTGGTGTTTATATCATCTGATTTCTTATAAATGGCAGATGTCAATATTGCAAAGCGTTTAACGATGCTTGAGAGTCAGTAAGAGGACACTAACACTATAAATGGCTATTCAGTTTCAGTCTATGGTAGTCTATCCCTGTCGGGGTGGTCGATGTACTCTAATGTAATGCAAGCTTGCTCGAGGCGCTCCCGACTTGAAATATCACGGAATCTTGCGGTAACCCAGATGACTGTATGTATTTCTATATTTGAAAGTAGATATTAAACGTTTCCAATGATCTTAAAGTATGTACTTATCTATAGACTCGCATTTACTATGACTTCAATTCATAGACGAATATAGAGGTAATTGTCAAAAACAAATGCACAATTCGTACGACCTCCGCGGATATGGTAAAGATCATTATCGCGGCCTTCAACGTGACATCCGTTGTTTTCCAACGAAAACTTGCGAGGTGGTCATACTGGTCACCCACGACAAAGACGTGTCTCGTTAGTCGATTTTATTGCGAATCAAGCCATACATGGGGAGGCATGAGCCAGGTATAAACAACTTAATGGCAGGGCGCAAAATCGAGGGCAAATAACCGACATGTTTCAGATGATACTTTTGGGCATTTCGATATCCGCGGCTAAAATTGCCACCTTACGTCATGACCCGCATGATGTAATATTCAGGAATTTGAGTACGATTTAGGGTACGTACATAATACTCATGCCCATTCTTCAAGGACATGTAAACCGACAAAAATATTAAGTATCAGTTTGTTCAAAGTTTAAAAGTACCTTAACATTTAATTGTATTAACGGTTTTAGTCCTACGTGTTAGTACACTGCATATAGTAAGCAGGTGAGAGGCCACGTAGGTATCTCGGAAGTTACGTGCGAACGTGTCGGAGGTCCAAGAGCACGATAGTGATCTGCGGAAGCTGCACTTACGGGAGCCAACTCTCGCTCCTATTGTGAGCAGTCGCCGCCATCACGGCGATTGCCCTCTGAACTACAATGCGACGGAATAGCAACACACGCGCCTCCGAACACAATAGAAACAAAACTCCGGCACGGACTCACCGGGACACACCAGGAAACGTTCCGCTCTGCATTTCTATCTGTGCGGTAAAAGGAGAGAGTTGCTCGGAACACTGTATCGAGTTACGAGTGTCCGTTTCAAATGTGAACGACAACCGCGGATGTGTAACGTGAATATCGCTGGCAAAACCGTTGTCTCAATTGCTCGGCGCGCTCCGTGACAAAGTGTGAAGTGGAGGGCTCAGTGGTGCGATCACCGCAAACCACGGTCTTTGTCGACAGCTAATAACATCGAGGAAACGCTGTAATCGGGCGACCCACTTGCGGACCTGCCCTGCGGTGGGACCGCTACACCATCTCAATTTCGCGTCGGCTCTTGCCCGTTTTTCACCGATATATGTCCGATGCTCGCGTAAGATGAAGGCGTGGTAAGCATAATGATGGAAATGGGAGCCGGTTCGATGCGGAGCATATCCGCTATGCCATCGAAGGATGCTATCATTTCCAGACACGCGTTTAATGCTTCACTGTTCTGGATTGCATTCTAGAAATGGCTATATTGGCTATAATACTTCATTCCCACCTTGACATATAGAATTCCTATACCGAAAATATGTGGTCTTCGAGTGGTTATTGTTGGCGTACGTGTAGTGTTCGGGGCAATGGAGAGTTGCGCATGAGTGCGACACAATGGCGAGCTCTCGTCGTAAAAGATGGCAGGAACTAAATGGTTCCCGTCGTCATTTGACCGATTGGCCATAAAGCTCGAGGCTCCGACGATAGTTTTGTCCCGTTCTCCCGACGATTGAATGCGCTCCACATGATGTATGTTTCCATACGTTAGAGTTTATTATCATCCGTGCACGCTATTTATTGTGCTACGATAAACGTTAAGAATAGAATGTGCCCGAGTATAATTCATATTACAATGCGCCTGATACATGTTGACCTCAAATATTAAATAGTTAGATGGAATTTGCGGAAATTTTGATGTTTTATTTTGATGAAAATGTAACTAATCAAAATCATACGTTGTGGTTTATCTTTAAAAGAAGCCAATTGATAAAACAAATTCAATTCAACTTACCTTACAAACAACAACTTATAAAATATTAAGTCATCCAAAGTTATCCACAGAGCTTCAACCCGCGAGATTACGACAGCTATGCAAGCGGAAATGTATAATTATTGTAATTTAATTTCGTGGTGCGCGTGCGACACCGAAATCGTGACGTCACGTGGACAAGTCGACTACGAAGAAAATGGTGTGATTCATTCGTCAAATCGTGTCCGTGAGGTACGCGGGCGCATATTGATGCGGGCACGAACCGTGCGCCCTCCGTGCATGCCTAACGAGGGACCATGTTTTACTGACACTCATAACGGCTGCCACATACCGAGTAGACGCACGCCTAGAGCTTCCACAACACCACACATACCTGGAATGAGAAAAATAACAAATTAAGTTCAATGTCACAATTTACAGAGGCACTAGAACTAAATCTTTTCCAGTGTCAATTTATGGATCATCCATGAATCCAATCAATCCAAAGAATCCATGGATAGCCATGGATTCTTTATGGTGTTACAGATAAACCAGCAAAGTGGGCATGGGCAATATGCAAGGGGCCATTGATAAACTTGAAAGCATGGCCCCGAAAACTGATATAATAATAGAGACATTAAACATTACGAATACATTGCAACACATTCGTGGCTTAACATCTGATATTATCAGGCATGATAAATGTTTTCATACAATCATAAATTACAAAGTAATCCAAAACGTGGTTGTTTATTGTTTTTATTACTACAACACCATAATCCAATATAATTGCGAGGTGAACGTAACAATTGCTTAAGAACAAACACGAGTCTGGAGAGACAGATCACTTGGTGGTTTGCGCAAACGCAGAGACGCGCAATAGTTTTATTAGAACTATGACATTAACATATGTTTCTGTAATTGAATTAGGTATGAAATGAATCGGTAGCCCGCGCGTACCGTACAAAAAGGTGCAGTTGGGCAACAATCGAACGCAAAACGGCATAAACGGTTCAAGGTGGGCTTTTTAATCGAACATTGATTCTATCAATCCGTAATTTTCTATGTCGCAATCATTATAGTTTGTTTCTAACTGTGCGCCACGTTTTTGTGATTAGATAACAGTTAATGTTCGATACTTATTAAAAAAATAAGTTGATCATTCTCCGTCTGTACTACACTAACGCACATATCTCTAACGTACCCTAAGGATTTCTTCTCCTACTAGCTAGGCCCAATAATTATACAGCATTTGCATATTATGTTGCAAAGACTTATTAGCTAATCACTTCAAGATTCAACGTACGGATACAGCTTGTGACTTTTAATACTAACGCTAGAGAGTCGTCGCGGCAATGGAATTAAAGCAATACATTTGTAAGACAATTTAGCACGCAATACTGTGAAATACCACCGTATGCGACTATAAGTTCAGTCAATAGTTTGCTAACGAACTTCACACCGACCACGTCAATAGTAGAGGCCCAATTGATGAGCGCCGAGCAAAAAGCCGTATGGAATTTCTGCTCGTAACTTAACAATGGTCGTGTTTCGCTGTCGTCGTTTACAACGAGCCACGAGGGTCCAGGTCAAGCGAATACAGTTCTCGTCTCGGCTTTTCACTTGCGGATTGTGAAGATTGAATGCGCGCTGACGAGCTGACATTAGATGAGGGTAACGACGCCCAGCACGAGGTCACGATATTGTATACATAGCATAATAATTACACGTTTCAAATTCAAACAAAAATAATGTTACTAAAACCACGACAAACTCCGTTATTCGCAAGCAACAGCAAGAAAACAGTGTGAAACACGCAAAACATAATGTGTCATCGGAGCGTGGTAACTGATATTACGTCAACAATCGTGATGGAGATGTCGTAAACGATACGTGTTCAACCTATGGCAAAATTAACAATGTCGAGATGTTAGTTAGCATCCGAAACAGATACATATCGAAGTACGTACTTAGTGCAGCTTCGTGTTTAAGGCATGTGAAGCAAACGCAACAAAGGCTGGTTGCATAACGCGGGAAAACTTTAGATCACGACACGACCGGCCCGCAGCGATTATCGAACGAAGAATACCTAATATCGATGGTAAACATAGTAAACACACAATTAACTCTTCAGCCAGAGTTTATAATTTAGCTGAACGTCACTCCGGCGAAAGCTATGCACGCTGTCGAAGCGCGTGCTTACACTCGCGGAGCCCATAGCGGACCAATAATTCCACGCTGCACCACGATCGTTAATTAAAAAATGTTAACTCATTAATCAGGCGCCTGGCCGCACTCCGATCGCGATCAGCAGCACCAATTTATTACGCTCCAGATAAGAGCTAGTTCTTCGGATCGTGATCAACATACAGATATTATTTTATTGGTAACAAATGAGAGTTTCCCATAAAGAGACATTTTTGTGAGGCGACAATGCTACCATCGTAATACATAACATCGAACGTCACAATCAACAAACCTATCGGAACTCTGGATAACATTGAAATAGTGTGTAATATTAGAATGAGAAGCAGTCGCAGTCGCGGTGAAGTTTGCATAGCTAAGTAGGTAGACGAAGTGTCACCCGAGACATTAGCGACTTCATGGATGGTATCGAAGGCGATGTTACTCAGTTCAGTTTTGTGAAGACAAGATTCTTGCTAGCTGCCGTCTCTTAAGAAGGTAAGACCGTTCCCTGACTAGCAATTTTTATGAGTTCGATCACACGGTGTGCAGAGTCCGCTTGTTCTAAGAACTGCAGCGTGGTACCTCGTGTGTTTGACCGGTGTTCGCTGATTCATGTTCCCATAATAATGTTGTATCGACGTCAGTTCCCGGTGGCGGCGGGTGGTCGCGATAACGTGCCCTGCGCCCGTGCATCTCAGCGGGCGCATTGTCTAACTATTCAGTGATAAGATAATTATAGTAGTCCTCGCCTAATTTATTGTCTATGTTATCACCCCACCTCAATTATAACAGACGACAATATTGTATTATTCTCGCTGCTTACTTGTCGTGCATGGTGCATCGTGTAAACAATAAGTTCCATTTCATCGCTGAGTTGCATTATAAAAGTGAAAATCAACAGTTAGTATGACGTGGCTGTCGTATCCGGTGGTGGTCGGGGTTCCTAGCACCAAATAGGACACTTCGCTTTCTAGGAAAAGCCTGGCGAAATGACGAACGACAATGCACGACCAGAATACAAACAAATCATTAAGCCAAGCAGTTCATATTACATCCTTGATTAATCATCGCCTCGTTGCAGCGAACAACACTTCTCAGCTTTTATTTGTCTCGAGCGCATCTGCATGCACGATTCGGTTGAAGCGATATTAATTATTGTGAAGAGGGGATTAAAACGAGGGCACATTTAAGAAAAGTATAATGTGCGGCTCCTACATTTTATAAACATCAGAACTACTAAGGTGTGTCGGGTCAAGGTGATCACTTGTGCAATGTTGGAATAGAGACCAATCGGTTGCTAACAATAGAGGAGAATGACTTTATTATGGGTTGTGGTTTGGTTTAAATGGATCGGTTCGTTGCGTCTCGCGCTGCTGGCCGGCGGTGTAAACGACCTATGGCAGCAACGCACACTTCACCCGGACTAATGGAATTCATCTCACACCATGCGCGGTGCACCCGCGCCCGTTCCGTTACAAACAATGACCTCCCCACAATTACACGCCGATTCAGTTGCACAACCTGGCATTACGCACCGAAACAAAATAATCGAAAAACGGTACGGAAGAAATTCAATCACAAGACGCAAACGATGTAACGGGACAGTTAAATCGCGTCAAGCGAAACGAGAGCATTTAGTTGTCACATGATTACTTAACAGTATTCAAATCGTTCTATTTGGCAAACGTGTGGAACTTTTTGCGTCAAAAAAGACCGCATGCGAGAGCCATTGGACCTCCGATCCGCCCACCGGTACCCAAACTGGGTCACTGCCAATTTGCGAATCAGGCATCATTGTAAACGCATTACGACATGACCGCGACCGGCTGACACTCCGAAATTGACTCGATCCACAGTGTGGCCAGGCGTCAACACGACATTGGAATCTGAACTTGGATGATATATGCCATGACCCTCGCCCATGACACGAGTTGGACAAAACCGAGATATTACACAATAACGTTGATGTTACATTTCAACTTTTAATACCAATGTAGTAAATACTACGACAGAAAGAATAGAATGCTCGCTTATAACATAACACCGACGCTATACCAAAAAAAACTTTAACTGCTGTAAAATTGATCTATGCAAAACTTGAATTTTTAAACTTAAAAAATGGCGACTGAGAGCCACAAGGGGTCGACTCGATATCTGATGTCGACGGACCAATCGAAGAGCAAATAACTTCATCTCTTCGCATAAAAGATTATTACCCATGTACAGGGGAAGCGTGGTTGTATCAGATATAAGCGTCTCGTCGTCGAGATGGTCTCAGCAGTAAGATGGGAGAGATTACACGCGATCGCACCATCACATACGGCGCGTTATGTTTCAACGCTACGAGTCGAGATTGGAACTCCAAACAACCTTAGAATAACCAGTCATAAATACGTCTCCTGTGCCGATATGAAGCGTGTTTCCGTTCAGATAAACTCACATAATGCCTGTAATTTTATTGGTGTACACAGTTTAGGAAGTCGTAAATATACATAGAACTAAATACCCAACTTTCTAACAATGCAGGAACTTAAGACGCCCAAAAAAGGGTTGTACGGTCATGAAACTACTCTCAACGAATAAATCTGAAAACTTAAAAAAGTTATCACGACTTTGTAAAATGGTTGTTTATAAAATCGATAAATTCCATTGAAGCGCGCTGTCGTGATTTGCGACTTCGTTGCGCGTAATTATATCGCTCAGAGGGTATTGCATATTTTAATTTAAACGACATTAAAATAGCCCGGAATGAGCGTTCAAGGACGAACCACAACAATATTTCACGCGAAATTCCAAAATATTCGGCTAACACCTTAATCTCCAAGAAATAAGAATCAAAATTGATACCAGACCGAAAACTGTACCGAGACGCATAATGCGTGCGTTGAACTTAAAAGGTTGTGACAGGGGTATTACGGTAATTACCTTAATTTGTAAACACAAAAAATGGCCGTCGCCTCCTCGTATATTAACTGAGCGAAAAATTAAATAACTGATATGGCGGTGAACGAGAGAGCCTGCAAGTAACTATTAATTCGTGTAAAGTACGGATTGCGAACCAATTAACGCATCGCGCGCCCGTTTGTGAGAACATTATAAATTTTCCGTTGAAATGTATAATTGCAAAATAATTTTACGGATACATATTAATCCGAACCTGTGTTCCCGAGGAGATATTAATAAATGAATTCATATTTGTTACAAGCAAGCCAGGGGCGGTCTCTGTAGAAGTTGTGTTGTGTGCTATTAACGCGAAAAAATCGCTCCAATTGAGTCGAGGCGCGGCTCGAGGGCGTGCTCCTAACGTTGGGCTTTGCATATCGCTTGCATGAATCTTCCCGGTGACGAGCACCATAGGAATGTGTCGGGAAACTGCGAAGCTGGTCGTTGACTGATTGCCCAAACAAAAGCATCGCCCGCAGCCGCCCGCATATGGCCACATCTATTGTATAAAAACAAAGCAATGAAATTATTGGTGAATCAGCGAGCGACGCCTTTTGCGTAAGGTCACGGTTTAACATCTCATCGACCAAGGATGCTCACAATGCGTAAATCAAATCATTTAACGAGGAAATCGACGACGTCGGGCTTGGTTTAATTAACCATCTCCTTAAGTAGACGACCTTCGTTGGTGACAGATGCAAGATTAATTCGCAAATGCGTATTAAGATGAGACATCCCCTGATCGCATGGGATTAAAGATTGGTATACTCGAACATTGAATGAACGTAACCAGTTTTTGAGTCTTGTCTCTATGAAGAACAAACACGCATTCATTGCAAAACTTAGTTGGAAATCCATATAAGGAGAAGTCAAGTTTATTTGGTGCAGGGCCCTCGACATTCCTTTCTTTCGACAGTATCGTTTCAAATACCTTAAGCAACTGATCTTTGGTTACGATCGGGATGTGCTTAGACGGGATCTAAGGTCTGAAAAGGGCTTAGCTGGACATTAAAAGTGTCGTTTGGTCCTCAGTAATTGGGCCCCACATAGGCGGCTTACTGAAAATGGTATGCGCGTGACCATCCGAGATATAATCCGAGGTATCTCGTCTATCGATAGTGATTTACTGTGGTCATTAGCATACATGGAACAGGTGTATGGAAGGTGATAATTGCGTCCTCTAACTGTGTGTAAACGATCGGCGCGTTGAGATAACGACGTACGCCATTTGCGTGTGCGCAGTACGCTCCTTACTGCTTATCTGTTTGTTTGAGCCTTTTGTGGACAGGAACGGTGGCCGGCAAGGTAATTGTCTGTTTTTCCGATACCTAGTTATAACATTGCATGTACACGTTTTATCATTTAGGGCGAGGTTTTCAAGGGATTTAGAGTAAGTAGTATAGTGTTGATAGGATGTTCAAAGAAACCTTGTACTTTTACGGTTTAGTTACGTTAAAAATAGGAAATGTGTACAAGTATTTAACTAACCTACCATAACCGTGGAACTGAATATAATTCAGATAGTTTTATTCCTTAGCAGCTTCGAATCCCGTTGGAAAGTCCCAGGGCGCCGAGGGCGACGGAAGCCGGTCTTCCGGCACGAGCCCGGCTAGCCGCCGTGCATATTGAATGCATATTAATGCCACAGCTAACTACGATGCTAATATGAAAGTAAATGTTATCTCTTTTGTCTTTTAACGGGTAGTCTCAAAGCGGTGGGAAAACGTTGCTATTTCTTTTTACATATTTTGGCCATATTTTTGAACGTATCTTAGGAACATGATTTGTCCCTACCTCAAGTATTTAAATCTAAACAAGTCTCAACAGTATTAGACTCCAACAGAGATCAATGCGAACATCAAACTCTCGTACAAGTCTAGATAAAGTGTCATACTATAAGGCATAAGGTGGATACCACATTACATTGTTTAAACAACCTTTGCTCCTAAACCGTTCATTACTATCAGTTGATAAACCTAGAACATTTCCAGACCTGTCTAAAGTAAATAACACGTTGATTACATGATCTATTCGCAAGTGAAATTGTTTATGTTGCTTATCAATTAGTTACATACATTGTGCTAATTATTTATTATGATATTTATTGCAGTCGTCTTGTCTAGCTATTTGTTTGACGTGTAGTGGCCAAAGGATACACGAATAAATATTTTGTTTTAGCTCGTATTTATGTATATTTATTATTGTATTAAAGCCATTTAAATCTGATGAAGCTGCACTTACTTATTATTAATTGTGTAGCTATTGGCTATGTGCAAAGCGAGTAGTGGCGGACAGAAACGACCGCAGCGCACAACACGGCAGAAATTGGAAACAAATGCGGATGATGCAAACCCGGTTTCTATTATTACATATATTAATTTTACAGCAAAACCAATGAATTAATTGTACTTAAATAATGTCAACAATACTAGAGGTATTTTAATCTTTGGTTTTATTTATATTAGCAAAGAAAATTATAATGTTTACATTGTTATTATTTGACAGCTTCCGCAAATGTTTTAAACGCTACGCGTCGCCACCGTCGCGCATATAGCCAATAATACTTTTTTATATATCATAGTAATATTCTCTATCATAGTACTTTAGAGAAGACATTTAGTACACTCTTCTGCCCTATAAGATAATGAAAGAAAATAATAAATATGCAGAAGTAACACTGCATAATAATAATCAAACAAAATGACGTTTACAAATAATATGCCACTAGTACTTGATAGTGCAGTATTAAAATTCCTTAATCAATGATATGCAAGTGTCTAATGATAAGAAACATTCATATCGCTTATGTAAAGATATTTTTCATAACAATGTCATTATTGCAATGCACTCATTACCATATAATAGCGAAAAAGTAGGAAAATAACAAAACTATTCCAAAAAGCAGAGGTCAAGAAACCCATAACTGAAATCCTAGACTTCAGTCTTTTAAATAAATTATGAAGTCAAGAAGCCGAGAGCAATAAGTTTACCTGTCCCCTCTATTCAGGGAGAAGGAATGACGATCGTTCCCTGAGCCTCTGTGCCCTCCCTACATTTCTTTAATGACTTTCATGCGTGTATACTAACCCTGCATTTCCCTAGAGACATGAAAGGTACAGTAAAGGCTACTTCAGAATAAGAAAATAATAAGGTGTTTTAAAAATAGTTAGAAGGACGCCCAATGTTAATAAATATGTAAGGGGATACCTTATGTTATACATTTTTGGGATAAGGAATGTGTTAATGACTTTCCTCCACACGTAAAGAACTTTCTCAAGCCTGTATTCCACATATACAATGAAAATGTTTGATCATAATAAACACTAACAATATAATTCATATGTACTATTGAAGTTCACCACAAGATTGAACGTCAACCAGACAATGGGACCATAAAGGAGAGCAATGTATCAGAATAAACCTGGATTTAAGTTTATCATAAGTTAGTGTCAAGTAGAAAGGGACTATGATGGAAGTAGGACAAACAACAATGTGAATGTACTTAGAACGTTTAAAGTTAGTAACAAAAGCCTCGTTGAAGTTTGTAATGGTCATAAGTCATACATAAGACTACATATTCTTAAATGTCGATTATCAACTTGGTTGGGTACTAAAATCAGTGGCTCTTTACTTAAACGAATGTCTTTTCATTAAAATTAGTCACAATTAACAAATATATTTTGAATTATACGCAAGTCACTAACTGCTTAACACGTTAACCGCCGCGTATGTCACCGGTGACCTACGTTAGCGGAGGATTTGCCTTCAGCAGTTTTCTGTCGGCAGTCAAAGGCTTTAATATACTTATTACTTATACACGTCCGATATTACCAAGACAAGACAAGTTAGAATAACCGATTAAATAGGCATGGAATTTTCCTCGCACACAAGTCCGAGGTACATAATTATAGAAAATAAATTCTAAACTGACAGCGCGGAAAAGATTATACGGATAAGTAAAGAAAAACCGAGAACTTCTATGGATATTTTTATTGTGCGAAGAACATAAAGATTGTATCGATAATGAAAACATAGACATTATACGTAACGATATTCTCACGAGGCCTGCGTACGCGCACGCCCTTAGCCGAGGTTCCACGCCAGCAGTTCGACACGGTCCCTGGTCGCCCTAATGGTGGCAGATGCTCCCCTACACTTCTGAATACGTTGCCCTTGGCATTTCACGGTAGACGAGTTTCGTTGTACAAATGAAACATCTGACAATCTTAAGAACTTTCTAGAAAACCGTTTCATGTTTTTCATTCACAATATTTTTCAATCAAAGGACTATTCACATTAAAATCTGTTTACAACTTTAATGTTCACAGTGCACATGTGTTGTCAATGAACGCATGATAAACAAGAATAAAAGTGTTGATACTAATACGCAAATACTTTTACGTCATACTCCTCTTGACGATCGTCGTTCGCACAGTAATTAAGTCGTAGACACGTTCATTGATCACCTTGTATGTGAAGCATGTACAGCCATAATTTTAGCCATTTTTCAATAACATTAATTCAAAATCACGGAGTAGCGAAAGCATTTGGCAAATGAAAAAGGAAAGTGGTGTGCGGCAGGTGCGCGCGCACATCGCGAGGTGAGCCCTTCCAGGGCGAGGGAATGGAATGCGACTATTATTAGAGGAGTCGGCGCCGGCGCACGCCACCGACCTTATGATACAGGGTGCTATGGGAATTCTTAAAATTGTCTGAGAATTCTAAAATGTTTGAAATTTTAGCCTCGCAATATATTTTTACCTGGATTCTTGATCAGAATGCAAAAAATATTAGTTATGGGATTGATTTTATTGTAAGAACAATAGATACCGCCAATGCTAAAGGATCAGATTACGGCATGGAATTGACGTTTACTATAGAAAAAGATTAGTTATTTTACCTACAACAACTTTGGATATGTTATTACATTATCACGTTCTTGTTGGAAATGATCATTTCTTGTTACTGTTACTAAAACTGTTGGGAATCAAAAAAATGTCTGGCAGATACTCATATTGGATATTCCCTTCGTAGTGTTTCTGATTAGAATAAACTCCATCCTGTATCCATGAGACTAGAGAAGTGCACGTTATCGGTGGATGCTGTGGGCATCGCTGCGCCGGCGCCGTGCTCTGCCATTGTTGAGCCCCCTCCACTATGCTAATGTTCCACCCAGCCGTAATGTCCGATACTAGCGCTCAGATACAATAACAATAAAATAACAGATATTGGCCAATACGAATTATGTTTTAATTTTAGTTCTACGCCAAGAGCTTTGCGTTTCCTTTTATATCAACTTGAATTGTTAGCGAGAATGCCACAGAACTATAAAGTCACGATAATTTATATTGAACAGTCCCACTGTCTATTATGAGAGCTCCAAACTTGCCAAGATAGGTATTCTTAATAGCTCTGCATTAATGATGTTCATTAATCCTGAAACAAACTTCCACATTCCAATCGCCATAGCAACCAGACGAAACCGACCGAATGGTGTTAAACGACTAGATCAGGAAAGGCAAACGGTTCTAGGTACTAATAATAAGCGAATTTCTCAGGAACCGCTCGTAAGTTCACACCTCGAGGATCACGTTACTGGTGTTTGGTCGTTAGCGCCGCCATTACCGCTGTACGGGTAAAGAAGGACATTCATGGTACGTGGAATATGTCGGAGTAAGGCTAAACTCTGATGGCTACCGTGATTGTGGTCTTTCTTAGAATTTGTTTTTTCTTCAGACATACATTAGCATTAAAACGAAGAAACTTTGCTTGGTTTCAAATGAAACATCTATACGACACAAGATTCCTCATTCAATTACCCTTGAGAGTCATCAGATACGAAAACAGCTAATACATCACAATCAACCAATTCCAGTTGTAGCATTTTTACTTGTGAGCAATGCGGAAACATTCATGGGCCAAATACTCCATACAAGAATTTTGACGAGCGCTAACGTTGACGACAAACTGTGTGTCGGCGTGATTTAAACGAAATGTGTACTGTGAACAGGGCTCTTAACTTAGGTGTAGGCGAATAAATCTGGGGAACGGGCCGTTAAGGGGCAATTGTGCGTCGCCGAAACGGCGTCCGTCGGCAATTTGTCGCCCGACTACCGCCAGACGCAAGTAGGAAACGGCTGAAATGTCTGTTGGGATTAGGGCTGGGTTCTATGACACTCTCAGAGTTCCTAGGCTTACAGACCTTCTACCTACCCGTATTATAAACATCAAAGCGACCTCGAACTGCGTTACATTAACTACATTCGTAATTACAGAACCTTTAGAACTTACTCCGTATATTTTCGCAGTTAAAACAAAAATGAGGAAGAAGGCCTTCAAGAAATCTGTTAACAGAGAAAGTCGTAGCAACCAGTTTTCTCAGTGCAGTCTTTATCGCAGTGTTTACACTGCAAGATAATTAGATAAAACTGACAGTAACAGATTACATTTTCCATTGCCTTTAAATAAAAAAATAACATTGGAAAATTACATTGTTATTGACATCCTTGAAACTGTGAAGTAAGCCAGGACTGTAAGGATTCGTTATACGAGGACAAACAGTTCTACTTCACGCTGCTGGTTAAATTATTGTGTGTTAACACAGTACTAACGTCAAAACTATACTTAAACAGCGGATAAAATTTGGTATGTAAGGCCCTAGCCGCAACGGCTGGACGACGGTCTGACAGGCTGGCGAAGTGGCGACGCATGCCATATTCACACAAGAATCTGTTGACAGGACTGGTGTTGGCACCGCGTTAAGCTGTGTAACATGTTACATAACGAGAACATTAACAAGCCGCCGCAACATGCAGCAATTAGTTGCCAGGGAACCGTGAACAATATCGTGAATCAATAAAACCTGCCACTATTTCATGTCAAGAGCCAAGGAAAATGTGTAATGATAAGTGGATTACAAGCGTTCACGGCAACTGCTAAGTACCTTCGCGTAATATTCAATTAAACAGAGAAGTTCTTCGGAGAAAAGTATCAATTTGCGACATCGGATTGTATTGCAAGTTTATATGCAAACACGATTCCATAAAATGATTCAGATTATATTATTTTGCTAAAGATGACCTTATGAATTTATACTGTATAATAATTCCTGTGCCAAAAGGCTCCAAATTGCAAAACAAATAAGATACAGCTGCTCAAATTGCAAGCACGATGTCCAGTTTACGTTGCAAAATGCCTTACCAAACCTACTATTACCAATAATAATAAGTGCAGGCCAAATGACCATACTCTCACAAGCCGATTATTAAAAAAAAGTGCACATGTACCAGTGTTACCTTCCAAACCGACCGTTAAGTGTTGCTTAACAGTTTTTTGCCGTAATAAAACCAACATTACTGTCGATTTGCTAGTGTACATTATTTAACGACTCAATCATGTAATAAGGCTAGACCACAGTAAATACAGAACAGTATCTTAACTGGACTATTATCTCATAGCGGTAAGGTCATCAGCAAACCCCTCATACGAGTTGCTTCGTTCTTAGACTATCAAATCCATACTCAATTGTTTATCGTCAAAACTTAGGAAGCGGTTCATAGTTTCCTCTTTGAAATTATCAATTCGGAGTTGCTTTACTGTTGGTTATATCACTGTGGTTGGAACATGTCTGACACTGTTATCTTTTGGACGTCACCTGTAATTAGGGTCAAAATGAATGGTCTTAAAATTTTGTTGACATTTCACATTAAACTTATTTGTGGTTCACTTAAGATGATGTTTGGGAGGTCGGAAATCGGGATTGCCGAAATGTCTAAATGTCGCGGAAAAATAAAATTAAAAGAAGTGTCATAAGAATAAGTATGTCGTGGCATTGTTGTGTATTGTTGTATTTTGTAAAAAATAGTGTAGTAATATATTGCTTAATATTTTATTTTGAAATAGGTAATTCCAACCCATATTTTACATACATGATACTTTCGAATTCGCTGATAAATAGCAGATCAAAAATCATATTTGTCAACATTACGCCAACTTTACAATTTGATATTCAAATAAATTGATCAACATACCATATTTCACATAGAGTTGACATTCAGTGAACAGGCGATGTAATAAATAAATAATTTTATTTAAACACCGCACAAATAACATCAGTCCAAGTAATGATGAATAAATGTCCGGTCAATTGAAGCCACTAATGGAACTTGAAGATGCTTTACTTTTTTAATTGACTTAACAAGTACATGAATCAGAAAACTAATTATAGAGTAAATATTTCAAAGTAAAATACGGACAATAAAATGATGTGAAAGACCTCATAAAACTAATAAAATGTATGATCGTTGGCTTGTCCTTTGGCACTGTCGCCAGCACTTAATATTTATGCATTATAATTGTGTGGGCAAGTGGCGCATGCGCCAATTAAGCAAATCGATCTATCATAATCATATCTAACGTATTAATAGAGAGCGGTGAGCGGCTGCGCCCGCGCCATGCAAATGCTGCGCGAAACGTGTCAGGGAGACTCAAGTGTTGTCGCACTGCTTTATGATTGTCGCAAGCACTTATTCCGACCTCAACCAACAGATAATAATTATCTTTTACTATACAGTGACAATAGAATTAATACAGTTTAAATTACTTCATCCATTATTTTGGTACACCACCAACGGCTTTACCCAGAGCTTTCCCTCTCAACAAACGGCATTAGTACAATGCCCAGACACTCGCTGAAACCCCATAACTAGTAATGACAACATAAAGTAGTGCCAGAGTTTCATTTTACTATTTCAATTTCCTTCCTTTGTGTAACTGTTTGTAGTTTTGTAGTTCCCAATGTTATTTTCCTTAGTGTCGTTATGACATACCGGGCAATATTAATCTTAGGTGAAAATAATTACATCGTTATACAGATACAGACTGCCTCGTTGGCCGAGTGGTCGCAAGTGCGACTGCCGAGCAAGGGGTCTCGGGTTCGATTCCCGGGTCGGGCAAAGTATTACTGGGTTTTAAAAAAAAACTCAGTAGTAGCACGGAGTATGGAATTGTGCCCGGTATATGGCAATAGGCTCACCCCCTATTACATGGGACTCGTAACATAAATAGTGAAAAGTGGGTGTTACATTGTACAGTGGCATAATGTGCACCTCTGCCTACCCCTTCGGGATAAAAGGCGTGATGTTATGTTATGTAATTACATCGTGTGAAGGATAAACACCATACACATCGTAGAAACACGTTCCACATTACGTAACTTTTTTTTATAAGACCAAAGGACTCACGCGCCTTTTATTTTATGTAAGTAAAATTGCTCATGGAAAGCGAAGGACTGGGCATTGTACTCGCGGTATCTTTGTCAGTCCATCTTGAGAAGATGATACGACTGCCTATAAAAATAAATCTATGATATCGTATAGCAATAAATTTTATATTGCTGTCCAAACTGAAATATAATAAATGTGCTCCAACCTCCAACACCACTCTAAACTAAACCGCACTGAATGTCTGCAAGTTGCAAATGCGTCGTATAAATTCGATCGGTACAAAGCAGTTATAATGGCGAAGATAATTTTAATGGCTGTTGTAATACACACGATTGTAATGAAACAAATAAAGTAGATTCGAGTGGGTTTTCGAACGTAAACCGTGTGGAAGCATGTGTTAATGTAGTGGACACTTCGTATTCAAGAGTGGTGAACGTGTTTCGTGTGCATGTCATCCTGAATAGGCAAGCTTGCATTTATATTCTGATCGTAGAAACTCTGTATCCAGATGTTTCACTTACAAATCATGAGATAATTCGATAAATCGATAATAAAGGTTCTCGTGCTGCATATTCTAGAGTTTCATGAAACAATAAACTATGATGTGAAAGAATTGTACAATACAGTGCAAGTATAGTATAAACTTCAATATAAATAAGCAAGTAGGTACTTTGGATCTAGAACAATAGAGCAGCCCACTTCAGTCGGTTCTTTCCCATGGATCTCGATCCACCGATTACCATTACGCAATAACTATAACTCTGAGGTTTTACATAGACAAGATCATGTGTTAGAAGTATTCGATATCGGTGCTTATTCAACGCGGCCGGTTTGCAATTCTAACTGAACTGCTTTGGTTTCTATCGTTGTATGCATATTATTTGTAAGAAATAGATACTGTTTATGTGTTTTATACAATTTATTATGGGATTTGATTCGTTTTAAGTGTATTATTATGGGCAGTGATTTTGAATCAAAACGGAAGCTATTTATTTATATAATTACAGATGGTGGTCAAGAAATCATCGGCAATATGGAATCAAACGCAGTAACAGCATTGATGAATATTCGATTACTTTTTGCGCAGCAGTCCGCCCTCACGTCGATGAACGTGACCCGATTTTCAATGGAACTACTTACAAATCGCATATCAACAATTTTCTAGCCAGGTACATTAAAGTTAGTCATAACATTTTAAAAATAGAAGTATTGATGAAGAAACAAATGGAATTGTTTGAATTGGTGTGAATAACTCTCATGGTAATAGCTTTCCAATAGAACAGCTTCATGGAATGGAAGTGAGCTGAACTAATTAAAGTGAATAAACAGGCAGGTTGCAACAGTAAAGCAATAAACGTTGAACCGAAACAATACCGGGGGAGAATGTAAACACATTGCAAATATGTTACTGAACAACTATTTCTATTATAGTATAGTTGACAGCATTAATCAGAGGTTATTGTTCTGTTGTACAAACATTAGTATGTTGACTATTAGGAATTGTTTTACTCACGCTAATAAGTGTTAAATCGGAAATTCTTTTGTGATTATCTCTCTACAACTGCGTCTATGACACTATTTGATTTGTTATTAGGAATTCTGGAATCATTTTCTTTCATAATTTATTTGGCAATGACGTTATAATGCAGACAAAGATAATCACAAAAACATCTTTAAAATAAATATTTAACCTAACATTTTTAGGTAAGTCCAAATAGTAATGACGTGCAGTACTTCCCCATTTACACCAAATCCCAGATTGTTATTTAGACACGCACGCACAACATTCACAATGCAATTAAAACCCTAGTCTCATTAGACAGACAGTCGATTTTACCTTGATCTAGGGATTTCAACAAGCTATAATCCACTTTGATTGGATATCAAGTTAATTACAATCAAGAGCGAGTGTTAATTTCTCTCAGAGGATTAAAGGCCTGTACGAATGTTTCAATGTCAGAGAAAGTGGTTTCGTACGTAATGTGCAACTGCAATTTTCTAATCCACACTTCCGATGCGAACATTAAAAGCTCGTTTGTAGACCAACAATGTAATATCCTGTGAGCAAATAGTTATGTAAGGGCGATGGGAAATTACAACGTTATGGTGTCACGGCTTGATATGCATCCAAGTAATAGTTGACCTGAATTAAAGTTTCATTCCATTACCTACATTTTGTTACGGCAGTAAAGATCCATACTCTCAGCGATTAACCCTATTACATCGATTCGACACAACTAGGCACGTGAGTTGTCAACGAATAATCAAAACTTTTTTATTTTTTATAACAAATACATTGACAGGTTTTCTCACGAATTTTTACTAGTTTATTTACTTATAAAGTTTCACTAATGAATTCAATATCTATCGATTTGCGACTCCATTAGAGCGTAAACAAATCTTGACATTCACCTTTCATTGGCGGTCGTTTATGGCGAATTTCCGGTTGGTCACCGCGAAAGTTGTCGTCGTGACGAATCTGCTATCGAGATCGACGTTCAGATCCCAAGCACCCGAATACAGGTTCAAGATCACGATACTTTCGTTAAAGAAATCGTCGGTGGGTGTTTCGTAACAGTCGACTTATGACCCGGCCCCTTATAAAATAACAACGTAACCAAAACATGTCGAAAGTTCGCCAAAACATTGAATTCTAACGACCGATTTATTTGATATTAAAATGCGTAGAGTATTAGAAACTACATATGTGAATCGAAGCATTTTTATTTTTATAGGCTTAGAATAGGCTCGTAAATAAAAATATATTTATCGACTACGAGTCGAGAAATTATTTATCTTGAATTTGTAGACGAGAGAGCCTAGGTTCGATTGAAATATTGTGTCGGATATGAAAACTAAACTTTCAACGTAATCGATATGGGGTGTTAAAATACTAAAATGATTGCGTCCTGCGTGCTACCTGATGGACTCAGTGGTCACTGAGTCATCAAGCATAACGAATAACGATTGAGTTTAAGTTTATTCTTGGTACATTAACATCTTTATGACAGCGATTAATATATAAAACACGTGATATTTATGGGTTAACACATTCCCGTCTATGGTTAAGATCAAAAAGTTAGTATAGTGGCAGCAGTCGTAAAAGGAAAACCTTGTTTATGGTTTGTAAACACACGTGTAAAAGTTCCAACTTTCGAGTTAGTCTATGGAGTCCTGATCGCATTAATATTGCACAAGTACGCAGGTGGAGCGGCGCCGGCGAACCATGCTGCCACCCACTTGTCGAGACTGAATCTGTTATGACTTGGGATACTAAATACCGCTTCATTTTAGT
This sequence comes from Spodoptera picta, assembly GCA_038387885.1. Lineage (NCBI taxonomy): Eukaryota > Metazoa > Arthropoda > Insecta > Lepidoptera > Noctuidae > Spodoptera > Spodoptera picta. The sequence goes on from JAZHFQ010000002.1 coordinate 2,488,980, forward strand.
GCTAATGGTATTTGACTGAGGCTATACAACTTCACTTGTTGCAGAGCAATAAATACCTTTTCGGATGTAAATGTAAATTCAAATGTAAAGGCGCACAAGCACTGAAATGGAATAATAGTGTTATGCCAGCTTCAATCCATCCGATATAAAAACATCAGACAGATTGAAAGCTTTAAATGCATTGACAGGCTATAAAGTGTCGGCCTGACACAGTTTCAGGTCAAAAATCCGAACCTAGATAAAAGCAGCAAATAAAATTGATTATAAAAGTGCAATGACCTCTTACCATTATTGAAAATAAGGAAACATGAACATCTGTTTCTATACAAATAGTGATGTATGTTTATTTATCCGAAAGGCGAAGAAATCTAGTTTTAGTGGAAACTGGAGCAGAAGCATTCCAGGCGATTCGCGGCGCCAGCAATTTGTTAAACGGATCAACAGGTTTATTAGATGCGGTGACGTCACAACTGTGGAACAATGGCGGCGCCATAATACTTATTGTTTTCGCAAAATTTTACACACTTTGGGTGGATTGAACATGTATAGAAAGACAAAGTGTTTATGGAAACATGCGGAGTTTCCCATTTCTTTAATAAATAAATGTATATTTCATAATCCAGTCCAGTCCTGATTCACTTCGTTGCGGGAACCAAGACAGTTACTCATGTCCCTGGGACGCGCCGGACTTCAATGTTCCGGTGTTTTCATGGTTGTATCTACTGTAGATCCTGGCTTACAGGAGTTGCAGCGGTTTTGGGAGGTTGTGGCGGGCTTGTCCCATCAAATGAGAAAAATCCAGTCCAGTCAGCATGCCGATTCGGAGTCGCGGAGAACCTAACGGGTTACCGGGGCTCCGGCTCGACGTGCAGGAGAAGGAACGGGGTGGTTTTTAGTCAGTCCGCCTAACCCAGACGGGAGCAGTAATTTGATGATTTCCCCTCCATAAAAAAATAATAAAAAAGTCCAGTCAGCATCGACTTGTTTCACAGTACAAAGTACTAACTTTCAATTCGCAGGTATATCGCATATTGAGTACTTGTTTACAATTCAATATTCTATTGTATTTGTATCGACAAGATATCTACAACTACTATTTACTTTTAGCATGTTTGTTCGTGTTTACACCGTTCCCGAGGTTAACACCCTTAAGCTGATGCGATAAAGAAGAAAACATACGTATTTATCAATAAATAAATAAATTAATACTTGTAACCTAATTTATTAATATTTCTTATATTATTAAATCACCTTTAGATAGCAGTTTTACGTCACATCACTCAGACTTTAGGATAACACTCATAATGGAATATTATGAAGGTCTATTTTAGTCCTAAAACACGAACTTTCGTCATTTACATATCTTTTGCGCAAAATTACGACAGCGACCGAATAAAGCGTTATCTTTTACCTTTGTGGTATGCAAATCGATGTTATGGAAGATTAGCAAGTTCACCTTTGACACTATTATAAAAATTCTGTATATAAAACCATGTTGGTCTAAAAAAACATGCTATTTCTATTCAACATTTCTTCAAACCGCGGAAAAACACAAGAACATTAGCTCAGAACGCATTACAACTACCGTTAGGTAACATCGAATTATTAATCGATATTTTTATAACTTTATCGATTATAAACTAACGGCGACCAGGCAAAGTAATACCAGTTAATTGCTGAGATAAGATTATTGTATGATCGTAAAATATTATCGTAATTTGTTAGTGCAGTGATCAAAACGCTAGTCTTATGCAATGGGTAGAGCACCGTGGGCGCAGCACTAGTACTTTATCGTGTTTCATTATTATTTCTCCAATAAACTTCTGTTTTATATAAGATAAGTAGCAAACATAGTTTTATGGTTTATACAACAATAATAATAATATTTTACAAGCAACAAGAACATACATAGAATTCTAGTAAATGCACCTATAACTTCGAATTCTTTTAAACTCTATAAAATAATAAACTACGAGGCTGCTCTTCACATTATTTATTTTGTCAGAGCACCCAAAAACCGTATCCAAGCTTACGTCACGCAGGTAACTTCATGACATAATGTACACAAATACTTCAATTTGAAGTGTGCAATTTGTTTATGACTAAAACATTTTGAAGGTCGCTGTAAGAAGGTCGAGAATGTTCGCTATTTATAAATTAATATGTACTCTTTTGATATAATCGCGTCATTCTTTGAAACATTGACTGATTAGGTGCGATATAAAGAGGTTTTTGTTTGTTTTCATAGGAAAATCCTATCAGATCATGTATCCACGAGTTGGTTTGAATTTACAATGGCTCTTCATTATCTCATTTCTGAGATCGATACTCCTAACTTAAGAAAAAACATATTTTTATCCTCCGTAGCAGGACGCACGTAACCTATAGAGCTGTAATTTAAATAAGATGCTAGGATACTCCTAAAACATCATACCTACACCAAATAAAACTAAGCTACCCCATTATACATAAGCAAATTACGCCAAAACACGGGAATTCCACCTGAAAGGTTCAGAAGTTCAGTAATTCGAATCACTCCGCCTATCACAGCTTTAATTACTCGCCTAATCAGATCATTGATAAACTGGCTGGCATGTGTGTCAAGTGATAATTAACTGACATAGGACGGTAATTAGCTGAAGAGATGTTGCGACATTTAGGCATCGTGTCAACGACCTTGCTCTATTATGAAGACAGCTTGACGTTTTGTGGGACGTCGAGAGTAATTACTTTAGATATTTGAGTTTTCAACCACTCATAGTAAATTAATTTTGCTAATAAGAGCTGATAAGTTTTGAAGGAGGTTTGTGTTAACAGTTCGGTACCGTACCTTGAGTTTCAACGCAAAGTAATGCTTAGAGTTGAAGCAGTGTTCAATAAAAGTTTCGATATTTACCTGAAACAAAATAAAACAAATCATTAATACACATACGTAAATAGTTAACTGAGTAATTATAATAATAAAAACATTAGCCAGAACTTATTTTAGTACATAAAAACTACAAAACGTTTTCCGTATGACTCAATAAGGCTCGTTTTATATGCGAAATCTGTGGTTTAGTAAATTCAATCACAACGAGTCATCGTTCTGTTATCCGATAAATATTCTGTTGGAAAATACCGAATGGGCGTTGAGCTAGTGATGCGATAAATCGATTGTATGTCGTGTCGTGTCGCGCATCTGTAATCGATATAATCGCCGGATCGAATCATTGGGGGCTACGTCATCGCGATGTTTCCATCGAACACGAATTGTTTACAAAACTAAATGTTATTGTACAAAATGACAGTGAAACAAGAAATACCTTGTCTACATCGAAAATCGTAACCCTAATCGAATAATTAATCTTCGGAAGGTGAACTCTCAACGAGAAAAATGTGATCACACGTTTAGTAATGATCAAACAGGCAGCTATCTTAATTAGTAACATTATCTCTTTGTAAAGAATCTGAACAATAACGAATACAAGAAAACAAAGTAGTTATAATTGTCATTATTGCAAGTGGAGATACAAAACAAATTAATAATCAAGTATCGTGGCAAATAGCTCAATAGCAATTGTCGAGCTGAACAATTGGCGTGACGGGTTGACCTGGGAGCCAATCACAGCTAATAAACACAAATTAACTACTGATCAAACAGATGGACAGACTTCTCACATTGTATGGAATAAATAGGCCAATCGTTGGCGGCTGAGATTCGTTTGTTATTCCTCCTAATTGTTCTACAAACGTGCCAAGTATGTTTGAAGTTTCTCAGAACGGTATGTTTCACTGAATTAAACACATAAATTAATCAGTAGGAAGTTATTTGAACTTTCGGTTTCAAGTATCGATTGACTATTGCTTATGACACACTGTATAACAAATATCATCAACTACATTCTGTCCTTGAGTAGTCACAATAGAATAATAATAATTACTATTCATCATTGTCAACTCCAAGAAGGGCTCTATAGTTTCGCAATAAGACAGATCGATTGACACGGGAGGAGCCAAGTGGGCCGAATCGATTCTGATTAGTTTCGGCACTGTATCGGCCAGCGATTGCACAACTATTAAGGTTAATATCGTTCAAGGACTCCATCCGGCGTATTGAACCGATTCGATCCTTTATTGTCATGGTACTCGATTAATAACAAATGATTTAATAGCGCTCATTGTGCACTGTCAACTTACTACTAAGTTCACGGCTGCATTGAATCGAGTTGTCGATACTCGATACGCTCGATTTCATAACGATATTAATGCGAGTGAATTGGATCGTGCGTAGGAATATTCATCATGATTGTTGACAGCCGTTGCGTTAGAATGGAGTGCAAATGATTGATTGGACATGCAGAAGAAGACAGTGTATTAAGTCTTGTTTTTATTTAAAAAATCACGTCAATAGAACTACATTTATTCGAAGAACATGCAAGGTCAGATGGACATCAATCAAAATCACAAAGAAAAGTAGACGCAAACTTTCTTTTTATTAGCACATTGCATCGTCGCAAAAGGTTTTCTACATGTAGGAAAAAAGAGTAAATCTTCTCTTCATTTTTGCTCTAAAACCGCTCATCATTATGCAGACTCATGAATAAGACAAGACACGAAACAGCCTTTTATGCTTCAATCGATTTAAATTAAATTCATCGGGAGGCGTTGTCGTTGATCTTTTCATATCACTCAAACAATTAAGAATTCCGAAATCGATTATAACATCGATGTTAAGGACAAAACTGAAAAGCACCGACACTAATAACTGGATCGGTGTCCCTTATCGATACTATTTATCGCCAATTGAAACCGCAACATTTCGTCACATCGAGAGGTTTGTATCGAATTAATTGGGACATAGACTTTAATTATAGACTAGCAAGATATGATATTGCATCTTAATTGTACAGTATAGTCTTGAGTATTTCAATTAGGTTGTATTGACGTGAAATTAGTATTGACCTTGGTACTTTCATAGGTTGATTCTATTTTAATTGCACAATGAGTTGAGTGCACACAAGTCGTGCGCAGGAGTCGATAGATGTTCGTGACCACCGCGTCACATGTCGACGTGAACTCTTCGCCCTTGTAGCTAGCCAGCTAATACTATGTATTCAATGACATCGATGAAGGGACCATTCAAATTACATTTTGCAATTGAACACAGCGGACGATTTAATTATTTTAGAATAGTGTCAATGTTACCGAAGCATTATGTACGTCTTACAAGACAATTAAGCAATCAGTGAGATTCCAAACAAGTAAATGTGTCATTAACTTGGTCTGTGATTCACCCCTTATTATTATCGTCGACGCTTTACCTATTAATTATACGAAATTCATGCAATACAAATAGGTCAGTTTTAGTCACGTTAAAACCGCAGTCACTTAAAATGTTTAAGTAATTTGTAAAGCTCTAACAGTATATGAATGTAATAACAAATAAACCATTCGTCTCGACAGTTATAGAAGCTAACCGCGTGGCGCTAGATAAACAAATCACACAACGTTTCCTTTATTCCCATCCAACGCGGAAACCGACAAACAGATGCATAAAACATTCAAGATTGAATTGTTAATTGTTAAAACATATGTAATGAGCAAATGCACCGCGGCGTCGCGACGCCTGCGCCACTACTCAAAGAATTAGGTCGTTGGCGTGCGCCGGCGCCGCGCTCTTCGTGCGTGCACTGTTTACCTAAGCTAAGATATATGCTCACGTTTCTAGCTTGCTCCTGAACGGTTGAAAGCATGACTAATTAATTGAAGAGCACTGAGCGGATGCACTCACTCACATCTAGCGATGAGGTGTTTTAATTATTGTATTTGAAATAGAAAGTGATGAGGAAAGTATTGCTAAAAAAAAACAAAACGAACAGTTTATGTATTTCGAGGCTTGAAAATAACGCCCGTATGAAAATAAAGGATTTAAAACCCGGATGCGAAGTGTCACTCGTTCCAGAAGGCCGTACAGTACATGCAATGAAAACGAAACAAAGAGTGTTGCAAAAGTTGCAAAAATCCTTAAAGGGACATTTAGTAAAACAGATGACAAAGATAACACTTTAAACGTACACAAACAGGTAGAGGAGGCAGAGTCTACTTCCGCAATTATACTCCGACGCCGGAGGGTTACATCTGTTCTTACTAAAAGGTTAACGAGAGACATTAAGCACATTTTTGTCTGCACAAACGGCAAAAACGTTGATGGGATGCGAGCGGGGAAATTGAACATCTTACTGTCATAAGACATCACTGTCACTGACATAGGATTTACGTAATGCTAAGACCGATCTACAGGTGATTATGGCAGTAGAGGTTATGCTTTGATTTCTCTATGAGATAGATCCCACTATTCATCTTTATACACGTCAATGAAAATATGTACGTGTTGATATTGAACTCGTTACGTAGCGGATTTTACAGCGACACATTGACACATTTGTCACATACCGTCCACGTTTGTCAATTTGCTGGTGCTAAATTGTAAACTCACAAATCTAATTGAAAACTAGACTTCACGTATGGTCATGAAACAGGGTCGTCGTTGGCGAACTCAGCGTGCGTGTTGAGCGTGTGTTCCATGCTTTATAGAGCGATATGTAAGAGATCAGGTTTACCGTAAGGCCCGATTACGTCGCTTATAAATCGAATCCGGCCCGGACAGACGACACGTTGCGAATTAACGGTAACGCGCCGAATTCGGTCGCGTGCGATTTGTTGATTGGTGACTGAAGTTCAGCTTTGATAAGGACGATCGAGCGGTTCGTAAGTATTGGAAATGTTGGATGCTTTTAATTAAAGTTCCACTCTTCAATAAGGCCACATGTTTGGGGATGTCGTTATTTATCGCCTGAGTACGAACGAACGAAAAGAAGAAACTAAATTAACAGTTTGTAACAGTTTCACAAATGATGCTTATCAAGTTTGCGGTCTGTGTGAAACGTCTAGCAATTTAAAACAAAAATTAAGAGACAAACAGTTAAGTTAATTAGTACGCGGTATAACGGTGAAAGACAACACAAATCTGTCATGGTGCTTACGAGGCAACAAAAATATTATGTCAACTTTATTAATGCCGCGCCATCGGCACAGTAGCAGCTGCACTATAATGAAGCGATTTTATGCAAAGAGGCTAGTCCGACATCAAAAAGGAATAATAAAATTAAAGACAAGCATAGAAAATGTAAGATGAGACGATGGTTTTCCACTAGTTAAATAAACTAGTGAATTAATCATCATTTAGTAAATAGTTACCACGTTTCAACGTGCATTCAGTTACTTCTTTGATGTCTGCTAAGTTTAGTTAGAATTAGAGACATGTACTTAGATAACAATGTAATAAATAAACCTTTTTCTATTTTCTGTATTAATTTGCGTAATAGATAAATTAGCGTATCTTTCAATTTCTTTCGACCGGTAACAAGGGTTCCATGGTCCTCGACCATCAAATCTAGCTAAGCATCGCTTCTCAACTGTGTAGAAGTATTAATGCGACCACAAACTAACGGGGCACTACATTTTACATTTCATGAGCACAAACAGCCTCGTGGGAAACGTCAACTGTGGGTCCGTGGCTCTGTGTACCTTTGTACCTTTGTACCCATACCATAGCGTAGGAGTCTGTGTTTATTTGTCTATGCCTTTTTTACCTCCTTGTAAGAAGTTCTAGAAAGCCCGACTAGTAGAGGTATAGTCTATATTTCATATTCTTACTTATATATAAATCACTTATATATTATCTTCTACTTATTACATAAAGCTGAAGAGTTTGTTTGTTTGAACGCGTTAATCTCAGAAAGTACTGGTACGATTTAAAAAAAATATTTTTTGTGTGATTTTTTTTTAAGGGGGGAAAATCATCGAATGACTTCTCCCGCCTGGGTGAGGCGGGAGGGAGTGTCAGACTCTTACTGACTAAAAACCACCCCGTTCCTTCTCCTGCACGGCGAGCCGGAGCTCCGGTTACCCGTTAGGTTCTCCGCGACATTTTTTGTGTGATAGTCCATTTATCGATGAAGGCTATGGGCTATAAAACATCACACTACAGTCAATAGGAGACGAGCAGAGCAGGTAAAACCGTGCAGGAGTAGCTACTTATAAATAAATCACAGGAGACAATCATTTGAAGAGGAAATATACAATAATAATTAGCGAAAATAATTGAATGTATAGAAATATGTAAATACATTTTGTATGTGCAATTGTTAATTGATTGGTATTATTACCATATTTGTTACATTTAATAATGGAAAAACAGTTCAATCACTTTGTATTGAATTCAATTATAATTTATTGTGTATTATTGCAAAAGCATCCTCTAACGTTAGGACATTCGTTCTCACAAACCAAATATCTGTTTTGTAGGAATACAAAAAAAAAAGTTTGTGAGAACGAATGTTCATCACATTTTAACTACAAAACTGCTGAACGGTTTTTAATGAAACAGCAAGCCAAGATATTAGAAATCAATTACATCCTTTTAGTTGCAGACATCACTGTTTTATTTATTTTTTTTATTTATTTATACTCCTTGCAATTGTATACCTCTACAATGGCGGACTTAATGCCTAGTGGCATTCTCTAACAGTCAAAGTTTTATCAAAAACACGTAAACCTAGTGGCTATTTTATTATTTTCATTACAACTTTTATTGTATTTAATTGCTAATAGGCATTATACGTGAGGGTCCGTTTAATTGGTGTGACGGTGGCTCGCAATTAACGCATTAGGAACCGCTACTGATAACTTCGTGTGACAAAAGAAACGGTACAAGCTAGAGAGGCCAGGTTTTAATTGCTTAAGTACATTTTAATTAGAATTGTCACAGTAACCTCATTAAGCAACAAGATGGTTATAAATTCTAGTACACTATGATAAGATATTTTGATAACATTAAGATTACCTTTACACAAACATTTTACTACATAATTACCTCAGACATTCTTCTAAACAAAATTATTCTTCTTTAATCCTCAAACTCCTAATCCCCAAAAGACCGGTGACGCACTTGTAACGCCTCTATCTTGTGTTCTGGGTGTGCATTGGGGACGCCGATTGCTTACTATCAGGTGATCTGTCTGTACGTATACCACCGTCGTATACCATTAAATCATATATATAAGAATTAAGTATCTCCAATGTTTACTTCTTAATAACTTAATATTTATAACATTATTGTAACCAGACAACTGTTTACAATATGTATTTCGGTTCTATGAACCCGAACCAACAAATAAGACCAAGTAATTAGTAGCCATCTTACTTACACCTTGCATACGATAAGTAAACAGAAACTTATCAAGACGCCATAAAAATATTTATATTTACAACAAAAAAATCCAATTAAAAAATACTTTACGTAGTAAAAATGGAGTATAAATGATATTTAAATACGTTGTTTATCTTTTAATGATGGCTGTACGTATGTAATGACAACCACACAGACTGGCAGATCGTTTTACGATGTAATTTATTAAAGTGATAGTAAAGATTTCATCAATATTCATTCATATCATAAAACCACAGGAAACATTCACGAATATTAAATAAAATGCGTTGAATTTCGTGGCCATGATTGTAAGTGTCTTCTTACTAATTAATTGGTAGTATTGGTGTACCTATAATAATGTATGTCTCTTGTCACACTACGTTTTGCAAAATAAACAAGTTATTAAAAGTCTATATACTTTGTCGATACAGCATCACTCTCGTATCTTTAAGCTAGAAGTAGCAAAGATATATAGGACTTTATCATAAACCAATAAAATCGAAAATCTATTAAACAAATTGCCGTGAATTGATGATGAAGCATCTGTGTACAATCATCACTAAAGAATACTGGATAATTACCAATTACCAGACATGAATACCAAGTGCGACGACCCCGACTTCCGACCCCTATTTTGGGGGCAGACGATCGCATTATCCACGTCTCATTTCACTCGAAAGAATCCTTACACATTACGGATTAAAACTAGTACCTACTTAACGTTTCCGACAGATTGATTGCAGTGCCAGCCTTTTTAAATCCCATCCATAATTTTAGTAACGACAGTAAAAATGTTAATAGCCACATGTAGGTAACTTTACCCAAGACTCATCTGCATATTCCGTGAGGACATCAATCTCATGCAAATTACTTAAACCACTCATCCCACATGCGCTTTTGGCTATTTTATTAATGAACGCGATATTAATAATCAATTTAAGCTTCGAATACTGTAGCTTAATACAATGTTGCTATTTTTTATGGGTCTTCACTCTTTTATCCTTCCGACATGGAGGTGCGATTAATTTTATTTTACATACGAATTTCACAGCAATAAAACACAACATTGTTTCCATTCCATTAAATGGTAATATTTTAAAACATGCCCTCCAACATTTTAAACTTAAACATTAAATTGTGAATGCATTGTTTAATAAAAACAGCCGAAGTTACTTAAATTGAATACATTAATATCTTGTTTTGTTTTACTGAAAACAATTGAAAGACCAGCCCGACAACATAGTTGAGCAAATAAATAATACACATCCCATTATAATCAGAAACTTAATTGTGCAAGGTGAACAATAACAATTGAGAACAATAAGTATTCCCTGTTTATACCTATATGTTGCGGTATGACATGACCTAACACCTCGAAATAGATTTATCCTGTTTCAATCACAGTATAATAATAATTGAAGGTTGTAAAATAAACAACACCGCCGCCATATTGAACACATCAACTAACGATGGGAACTCACACTGAGACACAGCAGTAACGAGACACGCTCATTTCTTTAACAATGCACAACCAAAATAGGAAAACCACGCTCGTCAAGAAATCCGCACCTGCCGATGACCTCGAGTCTAACGGGCATCCCTCCGGACGACCAGTGCCACGGAAGCTATCAGACGTGAGAACTGCCATACTGAATGTTGGTGAACCAGGGATCTACACTGACTGGTGAATTATTTATCCAGCACTTTGAATAAAGGTCGCGAGGTCGAGAGCACTACAACGGCTAGTTTGCAGCGTCAAAAGACTTAGTTTATGTGTGCCGAATAACTGTACAAATAAACATTGACAAGTATCGTCAAATTAAAGTTACACGTGAGTCATGATTTAGCGATCCTACTGATAACCTTGCGTCGTCATCTTAGAGCTACATTAAACGATTACTTGCTAACTAGCTGGTTTAAATCAAACGTTTACTTTCATATATCCATGGGTTTATTTCGTGTTGCAACCTCGCCGCCTTGAATATTACTCATTAGGTTAGAGACATACAATTTTATACGTATAATGATGAGTAGTTTTCCCACGGTGTATGCACAAATGACTAAATAACTGTCGGTGTTCCGCAACACGTGAGCATTGTTTCGTCTTACAATATGGAAACTTTCATCCTGAATATGAACAAACGTCATTCAATTAACTTTTTAATGAAAACATAGCTATCTCGTTTCCAGTACTTCGATAACAATCGTCTCTTAGTTCCTAAACTGATTTTGATGAACAGACTTACTCTGGCTAATGGTTCAGGAAACAATATCGAAAATCAGTCTTCTCCAGACAATCTCCGAAATACTTAACAAAGATAAATAATAATGAGAAAGCGTTTAAAATCTTTACCTGTTAAAACATGTCCCTATGACAAGTCCAACCTGCGGCTGCATAGAAATCTAACATGCCATAGAGATAGCAAAACAGATCGACAGAGCAAAAGGCTATAGAAACAAAACAATTCCGCAATGCTGCAGGATCAATTAATATTGAAATAGGCAGACACCCACCTGCTCTGCCATGGTAGAGATAAAACGCGACCGCCAGACAATATTATGATAAATGGCACGTAGGATATGGACGCCATAATTTATGACTTGTATGCAACGATAGAAACGCTTCCTTACACTTCACAGGGCCTCCATTAGATTATCAATTAACCTCTTAACATGCTGTTTTCTATTATAATTATTAATGAACCCTTATTTCGACGTGAAGTTAAATTAGACACATTTTGGATTAGCGTGAAGAGTTGTGGTTGATTTAAAAATAATAAGGATGATTCTGAAATACTGATAGTTTGGTCTTATTAAAGTTTTTCTGATCGAGGGACTGTGGGTGAATTAGCCGAATCCAATTTGTTCCAAAGTCACCGCAACATTGTATATAGCAATAAATTTCCCACCAAGAGTGTGTTGAAAGGAACATTGATTTATTGAAATGTTGTTGGTACGTGATCCTCGAGAACGTGTTAAGCTGTCGGTTAATGTAACTAGCCGCCTATCGTTAGACGGGTTTAATGTCGATGTTAAATAAAAACGTTTTATGAAAATGCTGCGTAACAATAACCTCTATGTATTACAGTTTAAAATGCTTATTTATAACATTGTCTACTGTGAATTCTGACAAAGAACTATAAAGGGCCTTGATGAACATGACATATAATGAAACAAATTGGATGGAGAAATAGTGTCCAAAAGGCTATAAGGTGGCGCCGTGCAATGACACTCGTGGTCGACGCACCCAGTCATAATCCGTTTTATTGGACATAATCTTATCAACGTGACGTATTCCACAAAGAACCAGGCGGAAGACGAAAAATAATATTAAAATAAACATTCTGTAAATGGCAAAAAACGATTTAGCCGAGTGCGTACGTTCCTGTAGAAACAAAATAGCACTACCTACTGAGATAAAATTAAGTTACAAAGAAACCCGGCCGGAGGTCACACTTTTCGCTCCATTAATTCCGTGTTAAATGGCTATAACTTTGCCGTTTTACGAGTCGAATATCTACTGAAATTAATTAACAATACGTGCTTCCGTAGTTGACGCTGGGCGAATAATCGATATGTTTATTTAAATCGGCAGAGGTTAAATTTAATTTCAAGATGAACAATGATTATTGGTTAACGCGATTTCACGCACTTGCCCATATAATATTTTATGCCGTATTTGGAAGAGGAGAAGACGAAATAATTTTACCAACTTACAGAAATTATTGGGAAACGATTGTGCAAGTTATAAACTGGTCAACGATTTGAATTTTTAACATTTGACAGGTTTGTTTGAATTGATTCAAAGACGTGATGTAAGTAAATGACTTACATCACGTCTTTGATTCAAAGACTGAATTGATTCAAAGACGTGATGTAAGTAAATGACTTACATCACGTCTTTGAATCAATTTGATGACTCAGAAGGAAGGAAGATAATATCTGTTGCGAAAAAAGTTTTGCATACTCGACTTGTTCTTAAACCACTTTCAATGGTCATATCAATTTCATAGCGGAAATGAGAATTTATATTCAACTGGATTATAGCTTTTACCTAAAAAGGGAATAGCGGCTAATTTCATGTGCCGTTCCGTGACCGAACCTTCGATGAGGATTAGTTAAATTAAAATCCTTATTAGTTTACGCTGACGCTATCGCCCTGGTAATCTCTAAGCAACGGTTTGATCAATATGCGGTAATTTGAGCTGTCAACACCGCTTACAAGGAAAACGTTCAAGTACCTTAGTGTTAACACAAGCGTTCATAATTAAATGCTAGCATTAGATGCAATCCGTGTCCTTTGCTTAATATAGTTACTACTACAGTCACAAAGTAACTAAAAACTGCTGCACATATGAAGTTATGAGAGAATTTTCCAGATGTTTACTTAGATGAGGCAGTTGCGATTCCATACACGTAATCTATTAGGCGCTAAGTAACACAATGGTATTCAAATATAATGAGCTACATATTAGAATCTACTAGTACTATGGATCGATTACTCATACAAATTTTCATAAGAATTTCTGAACTATGTGTGTATACGTACAATCCTTGTCCGTGCCTCTTGTCTATTTCTATGTTATGCCTTATCATATCAGTAACCTTCACGAAAGATAGGAATTTATTTACGCAAGATGGATCGCAGCATGCCACAGTAAACTAATCGCTCATTCTTATGTAATGGAATGGACCTCGTGACCGGGTCAATTCCGAAGCGTCATAAATATCAACTATGTAACAGAAACAACTAACAACTGATGATCAAGTTAATCAATTTTGGAGTTTTGATCGATGACTGCGGACAGGAACTAATGTAGAAATAGTAGGTAGATTATAGGTATATACTCATGTACTTTACAGAAAATCACAAACTATATTTAGTTTAAGGAAAATATAGGATGTGCGTAAATGATTCCCCATCATTCCAATTAAATCCAGGAAAATATGGAATAATGTGGAAAATGTTGACGAATATTACGTTCTCTTTGATCACTCTTGCGTTAAATACAGGGCCTTTAAGTAGATAATACGGTTTAGGCTTATCTGCGTGAAATCGATAAACCTGATATGGATAATTCATTTATCAGCGTTGCGTTGTTTTAATGTTGGTAAAATAATCTGGAAGTTTCTAGAAATTTTAAGAAAATTAACATGCAATCAATCAACTGTAAACAATAAGCAAAACAAGTTGTACTTAGAATTACTCATTTCTAATCGAACACGTTTGTCACGGATCACGATTAAAACACATCTCGATCTAACTACGCAGGAGGCCTGAATCATCAAAGTATATTTGAAAGACGAAAAAACGTGGCTGTATAAACCAGTACCTAATCTACCACCCACATGGCGTTCAAATTGGTTCTCAGTTCACACACAAACCAAATTAGTGCTAAACACATGTGCTTGTGTGTACGGAAGTTTGGATTGCTAACGCAAGTAGTCGGAGTAGCAAAACAGTCACCGATGTCATCGTCAGCGATGTTTCTGACCTTAGCAAACACATAAAAACTGGCTACTTAAAACTGTAAAAAAATAAACAGCTTCTTGGTAACATTTGCAATTTCGCTGTCCTTAATTTCCCAAGAGCTGACATAGTTTGACCGTTGTACTGAATTTGAATATCTCATTGCAAGCAAAAAGTAGTTACGATCATGCATAAAGTACTGATTTTTCTCTTTACATATGGATTACTGTTGGCGATGCATGATATAAAGTCGATGACGCCGGCTTACAGACAGATACACATGTAGAATTATGCAAATCCCTTGCAAATCTTTCCTTGTAACGAATACGGTAGCCATGTCGATTTCGCATAAGGCGCTTACAACAAACATTGGTCATGTTACGTACTGGAATTATTTATTCATGGTCAAGTTTATTATCAATAGACTGCACTGTTATCGCATTATCCTGAATTATAAATGGCTGCTTTAATACAAGATTTACGCAGTAGTGTTTGAAAGTATAATCCAAAATCTTTACTAGTATCTAACATGAACCAGGATCATTAAATTGTAGGTTATCTTATGAAATATTCTCTTTTGTTCTCTCGATGTATACGGTGAGTAGGTCTGCCCTGAGAATGGAGCAAACTGAATCATATCACCATTTCTATGCAGAACAGTCCAGTTAGTGACACGGCACCGGCGTAGAATGCCTCTGCAATCGAACTTGGCGACGTTCCCAACCACCTAATAAGATTCATAGTGTAAATCGACCAGTTATTTAATACTCTGTCATTGCTTCCTTTTTTCTTTGATCTGTTTTGAAAACCTTGACCTTAGTATTCCTTTTTAATATAGTTATGAATATGTATAATACTGTTTTGTTTATCTAAATTGTGGTTGGCCACCTTTTATAGATTATAATTAATGTCATGTCCAATGTCTAATTTGATCTAATGAAGCTATTTTCCTGATAAACGATATACATATTTGTTATATTAAACGATTTAGCGCGTAAATATTGCGGAAAGGTCGTGAACGCCACACGTCTCTATAATTTATTGATCTCTATGTGCGTAAGCGCAACCCACATACCATTAACTCAAATAACGATGGTCGACCGTCCTGTAACTAATTCGTTTTCGTATACCTAATCCAGAGTTAATTAATATGGCAGTGAACATTTCTTATTTATTGACATTGACAAAAAATGTAATTTATTAGTCTTCGTTGAATGACAAAGCTCTATAATTACGATTTTTTAAGATACAATCTAAAGCATGATTCATCTTAGTAATATATTCTGTGTGTATCTACCGTCATCAATCGAATTTATAATTTTTGTGAGTCTCGTGATGCTAAAAAAGAATGAAGAAGCACGATAGAGTAAATATTTATTCGAAGTATTTGTAACAAATGATTATCTCTATAGGGATGAAATAAAAAACACAGGTAACACTGCAGACATCAAAGCCCTCAGAGCCCATAACATTAAATAACACGTTACACTAATAGAGGCAATTAGCAGAAATGTTTACACAAATTAATCACGACGCGAACACATCCATCCACAGATGACCATCAGCAATTAATAAGAGATAATCTTGTTCATACAGTAACTATTTCTGACGAAACTAGCAATCGTAAAATCTTTGCAGAGGATGCGATGTGAGAACTAGTCGGCAAATGAAAACATTGGAACCGGAATACTTGTCATAAGGCGGTTTCTTCATAGCAAGGCAACATGTGCACAAGACTATAAATATTTAAATATATATGCTACAGAGTTCACTTAGTATTTCTTTACGTGTAAGAATCAAACCAAAG
Source organism: Spodoptera picta (assembly GCA_038387885.1). Lineage (NCBI taxonomy): Eukaryota > Metazoa > Arthropoda > Insecta > Lepidoptera > Noctuidae > Spodoptera > Spodoptera picta. The sequence goes on from JAZHFQ010000002.1 coordinate 2,505,510, forward strand.
GCGGAATAGAATCATCTATCGAAAGTCGTATAAGGTACTGTGGGTATTTACAAAACATTTGAATTCTGAACGAATTACGAGCTCAAGAAACCTCTAAATCTAAGTATCCAATAAGCTTACATTACATACGAGAAGGAAGAGATGCTTTATCGATGCGAGCCTGGACAAAATGCCGCATACCAATTATGGGGGACGCAGCACCAGCGTGAAATATGGCCGGCGCGGCCGCAGATACCTGTAAGATTTGCCCTAGGAGTAACACTACGCGGTGTTGAATTACATGATTTACACCCTTCAATACCTACATAACAAATATCTGATACAGGCATAAAACAACAAGTCTACAATAAAGATTAACAATAGAGATGTTTGTACAACCAGTTCGGATATCGGATATATTACAACAGTAAACTCGGAAAAGTGTTTTAAACCGAAGAACTCAGAAACAGCCAGGAAAAGTGTAACAATTAAGTGGAAGATGAAAATAATGATCGTCGCACCAGATGACCTTGAGGCAAGAAAACACTTAAACAAAGACTGATCACAAACAACACTCATTATCTACTGTGCGAGCGCAGGTGATAAGACGAGATCGAGACCGTTGCCACACTAGCCACGATGTGCGAACGCATTCCTGATTTGATACAGAGAACGGCTGCGCCAGCGACGGTGCAAGTGTAAAAACACATTCACACACGCTCAAATGAATATTTACACAAGCGCTTGCACAGATAACGAACACATTTTGAAAGTACTGTTGAAGCAAATAAAAATTCCACCACAATAAACACAGAACCAATTAGCAACAGAAAAATGAGTAAAAAGAGAAATCGGTTCCATTATCGGCTGTTCACGGATCCGTACAAAAAATCGGCTGCTGTTACAGTTTACGGTAGTAATAAACGTTATTTGCGCTGTCGTCAAAGTCTGCGTTCAGTTTATTTTTGTGTAATGGCCGTGACCTCTTCACCGGGAGATATCAGCGAATGACCAGCCGCTCTCGCCCCTCTATCGCTTTCTTCTGACCCGCTTTTCATAAACAATACTTCGACAACGGCACACCGCTCGCTCGGACGCGAGAAAGTAGCCGATAACATGCAAGAGGCGATGCCAGTATCAATTTAACCAATAGCTATAACATGGCCCTGCTGAACAACACTGCCGATGCATGTTGCAACGAGAATCTAAATACCCAATTGGCTACGGAAAAGCAGTATCCGATTGCGAATGCAGTTTAATTTACCGTGTGAACTATTACGATAAACAATTTTAATGAAGTTAGGTGGATTTTAAAAATAACATTTATGTATGATTAACCGTTACTAAACAACACAGTTTCCAAAAGAGCATAACTACAGTCGCATTTTGATGCGCCACGCCACCCTAATTGAGACAGATTATTATCTATTTAAAGGGACAGCCGCGCGGTACCGTTAGACTGGGGGAATAACAGACCAGATGTTGCCTTTATTCGATTACCGGTGACATTGTTAAATCCCAAGTCAAAAACATAGAACTTCATTAATATGGTAGATATATTGAGTGATAGATTTACAAATTGGATACTCGGCCGTATTCGTCTTATTATAATAGGGATATCAGGCATTGTTTAACGAAATGAGGATGCAGAGTAAGAGATCTCAGCCACAAAACAATGAAGGTCATAAATCACAGTTTCCTCCGTATAACAGTTGCATCCTACGGCAGAAGCTTCGCGGCGGCAATCCGGCGCACTATCTAAATTGATGGTTTCCGGTGCACATTAGAGCAGAGTCTATCGCGCAGCTGTCTGCGTACGCGACACACTTCATTTGCCACTGCGCGTGCGCCCCGTAGAAAGTGACGCTTTGTCATCGTCCACACTCGCCCAAAATCAAACAAACTAACGTTAGAAAGAGACAAGTAAATGCAAGCCGGTGCAAGGTAAAACGAGAGGGTCTTTCATTGTGTGAGAACACTGAAGTCGCACATTTGGCGTGTTGGCATCCGCGCACTCTGCTTCACGGTTTGTTTGATCTCGCACATCGGCAGGATTCTGCGTCGACAGCATTATCCGGACAATATCTGAACACTATTTTATCGGAGCGGACGTTAGTTTCTGGACATAGAGATTGTGATCGAGGAGGCATCTCGTAGCGGTCATCATCTATGTTTACCATAATAATCGGTCACCGAACCGTGCAACTACATAATTGAATGTAATTTCCGGTGATTTAATCATTACAGATCCATCAGCTGACACAGTTACAGTCAAATGAAATATATTAGTAGCAGCAGTAGAGATAAATTTCAGCTTCAATAGTTATTTTGCTACCAATAAGATTAACACTAATTGAAATTATTATTAAAAGTCTAATTCCAATAATGTACTTTTTGCAAAACTATTACAAATATCAATGTGACAAGATTTTTGTTATTATTACGGTCCATATTAGTCGCACACGTGGATGGGTCTATAACAATTAATTTCGTCTAGAAGACCGTACAGTAGGAGAGACTAAAACACATGAGAGATCGGGTTACGGTCGTTAATCAAAACAGCCGACTAGGAAGAAGATAAAAGATAACTCGTCTTTGGCGACAAAAAACCGAGAGTTGAGTGACGACATGCAGCCGACGACGACGGCAGCGACCCTCACTCCTTCTAATGGGCTTTTTAGACATGTTAACAACGTTCCACGAGGCTGTTTTCAGTTCATCACTCCTAGAACATTGAACTCTTCTTAATCTACAGATAAATATTTCGCTGTTTGTGCCAACGGACAATTTTAAAGGTGTAGAGAGAATACTCGTTTTATTAGTCATCAGAAAAGGTTAATTAAAACCGAATATTTTGTATCTCCCACAGGTTTGTGGCACACGGATGAGTCAGTGGTCGGAAGGCTGATAAATAATCGTTTAGATCGGTCATTGATTACGTCACCATTGCCGCTGTTTAAATCAATATTTTTTGTACCGAGACAAAGATTGTTGAATATAGACTCGGTAAAAAATTATCGAACTTACTGTTGTAGTAAATATGGTAATCATTCACTCACCTGAAACAAAGTAATGTAACATTAGATAAGTTGTATAAAACGTAGGGCTAACCAAGAACAATGGGCGTAGAGAAAGGCCAAAATAAAGGTCAGGGTTGCGGCGAGTGTCCCATTAAATATTCATGGCGTATTGTATGACAAAGAACATATTTTTAATGCGCTTGGTGCAATAAGAGAGGGCAATAACGCTTCAACACAGAACTCGGATCATAAAATGGTACAAGGTGACATTGAGAATGCGTGAATTGACCGGCGCCGACGTCGGAGGTGGTGGCTCTCAAGTTTTTAGTTTGACGTTTCTTGGTATTCAGATATTTTTAGAAACTACGTTAAATATTTTCAGGATCTTAAAGGTAATTTAAGAACATATTCTAATTTGTTTTTCGAATAAATGCTTAAAATTTCGCTTACGTTTACTTTAAGAAAACGACCTCTGCAAATATTTTGGAAAAAATATGACAAAAAGTTCGTGTTAAGTCCAAACCTTATAGGTTTTCCCTGCTGCGTTGAATAAAATTTTCAGTTATCTCAGTTAAGTATATTTAAAAGTATCCCCTCGATTATTTCCCCACTTGTGCCACATGAAGGTATCGTGGTTGTGCCGCGGGGCGGTGCACGAGCCTGCACGGTTATGCTAATGCACAGCTGCGCCTTCGCAGACCTGTGCTCGCCTGACCACCCCGCAAGCACTTACAAAGTTGCACAACCAGCGTCTACGTATCCACCTAGACAACGATGCTCAAATTCGCAACAAGTTCTGTGGTTATAATAAACCCAGATAAGACAAAAATATATAGTAGTAGATAATCAATATCAGTAGTTGTCTCTTCAGCTAATGAGAATAATAGGGATTAGATCTTACGTGTCATAAGATTTAATTACCCTAATTCGACATCCGAGATACGAAAATCAGTATATAGCATTAGTTATAATACTAATATTCCTCGGTCGGACCCTTTTGTTTATACTTAAATAAATAAGTAATACCTACTGATAATATAAAATAATCACATAAATCCTTCAAACAAAACAAACTTAAAATTAATGAGTGACCTTAACAACGTTACCTAATTATTATTCAAACGTTATGAAATTAATGGATCACGTAACCGTGTAGCATTTTAATCGCATAAATCAATCTACCTAGCGTATTTTTAAGTAAGTTGTGAATAAGCTAAGCATATAATTTCTGATCATATAGTAAGTAGAGAACTAAGTGTGTTCAGTGTGATGTGTGGGGAGTTGGCGCGGCCGGCGACGGCTCCAATTACCCGCCCCGCTGCGCACGCGCCGCCGACTACGCTGCCCTTGGACTAGCTGCTTACTTCACACACGATATAACCAAAACAAAATATGTTCAGTTCAAACCAAAAATTCGGAATGGAATGCTGTCTGGGTTTAAGTTAGAATAAGCATAAATTAATCTAAATCGTGAATACCGCATCGGCGCGGTTCTCGTCTATTCGTCTGCGCAAATAAGCAGAGTGCAGCGGTCGTAATCCTGGCTGATTGTAACGTATGGGGGATAGATCCACGCGGCCGACAGACAAATTCGCGCGGTCCTCTCCTTCGCGATTAGCATGACATTCCATTTCTTCGCCGGATTGAGCCGTCAGGGGCTATAGGAGATTTACGGCGGCGATAGCGAGCGCCCTTCCGCCGTGCTGATAAATAGCCTCTCTAATTATATTTACGCAGCGCCGGTCGACGTGCTATAAATCCTCACCGTGGTATGCAGGAATAACATCGCCGTTTACAGCCAATACGAGTCGAATCGCAGGATCCATCATCGCTGACGTGAGTATTAGGCCGAAATTAGTAAACTAGCGATAAAATGTAATGCATTTCAGCATTAAAGTCAGCATCACTTACACAAGTTTAGTGAGCAGCACGGTCCACAAATCATGTCGTATAAATAGAACACATTCTTAGGCAGGATGCACGTGAACGTGACGCCCGATACCGTAGCTCCCGACTGGATGGAAATACTCCGGAAGTGTACAATTAAAGACAAGCGAGATGCGTATGACGGACGAGTCACTGAACTCGATCCAAGGTTATAGAAGGGACTGTAAATAGTCTCAACGGCGAACCGCATCCATCAACCATGCAAACAGTGTAACCGAGACACGTCAATATTAGGCCGAGACCTTTGCACGGATAGATAGGTATTGCCAGCTCAACGCATTTTCATCCATACAGATAACGACGATAACGAAAATTATATTTGTAGGTAGAGTGATGTGACGCACGCAAATTATGTATACAAAAATGATATAATACCAAACTAAATTCGTACGTGTTAGAAAAAGAATCGCGATCGGCATGTTTGTTGATGGTTGTCTATGAAATTGCAACACGATAACAATATAATATTACCTATTTAATTTTATTTAAATAATTAAAATTAATGACAACTAATATAAGACAAGTATAAGACTTGTCCGAATTTCTCATTTTGGGAAAGTCCACATGTTACATAATAAAATCTCATAACTTTGTGATTCATGCTAACACGTCTGATTCAGGCGAAAAGCAATGGGGTAGACACGTATTTTTTATTTTCTTACGGAAACGAATAGTTTCGAAGATATATTGATTTGAAATATCGCGTGACGTCACTTCTCAGTACATTTTATACTAAGAAATGACGTTTTAGCCCCCACTCCTAAACTTTGATTCGTTTTATCTAAGTATTGTTTTATTATACAACAAAATAAAAAAATACGTGTCTAATATTTTTTTATTATCTAAGTTACGGACTAATTATATTTTTAATTTTCATACCCTGTCATCATCCCCATTGAGCTCACTGGGGCATCTATCTAGACTAACACTGACGTATAGCGACCACATTGAATGTAAAACTATAGTATAATATGTATGTTTTCTTTCAGGTTCAATAAACAAAATTTTATGCGAAGCCAAATGAAACATGCTTATTTACTTCGGTCAATAGCGTAAACCACACAGATGTAAAGAATAACAAAGCGTGATTAACTACTCAGAATATTCTACGATATCGTATTCTAAAATTAGTCCACGACACAAGTCTAATAGGCTATGCCATCTTGCGGGTGCATAGTGCATAACCAAGATTGTTATTACTAAATATATTGTCAACGATAGACAGGACTGCGCCGTAGTCGTCGAGCCGATCATATCGCAAGAATAATCTAGGTATGCGATCCATCCAACTATTTTGAGACTTGGATCTTCTCGCCAACACAAATATAAACATACAATAACCGCCTCTCCTGATTAAGTAATAAGACCGTTGTTATTATTGCATCGAGTGCAGATCCTATAACTAAACACGATAAGGAAGACCGAGTCGCGTATCATAATCAGTCAACGTTTAATTTATACAACTTGTCAAGCGAGCAGTTTCTTAGCTGCTTCGTAATTAGGTATATCGAGATCTGAGTATTACTGCCCATATCTAGACACCGAAGGTCGGCCAGACTTTCGCTACGTAGCGACGCTGCGTGGCCACATTATGCCAAGTGGCCCAACCCGAGTGTCGGAAAATCTAGTCGCCTACACGAATGCGCGGTTAATACACGATGCAGACACTGCGCTGCGGCGATCACATTACCATACAGACAATCTAAAAGTCAATACAGGAGCCGTGTTGACATTGGCCCACCGTTACTGTTGGTTTTGTAACGATATCAAAAACCCGCATTCCAGCGGCTGTGTTGTTGAATGAGAGGCTCGATTGTTCTCGAGCGGCAAGCGAACGCCCACGTGCGTCGAGGTGTCGCGCTGATTGCACAACCAGCGGTCGGAGCACGCCCGCCTGCGATCCCGACACAGGTGACCATTTGCCCGACGACCTTGCGCATGAAGGACAAGTCCATCGACCATAGCCATCTGGACGTCGTTAAAGAATTACCATAACTACCTCCAAATTAAATCATATTTAACAACCAATATTGATGGGACTAGATACAATCGTAGCTACATTCAGGAAGGTAGACGTAGTAAAATGGATCATGGGTTAATTTTTTTTTTATCCCAACTCAACGGTTGATAAGGTATGGTATATGCGGCGGACGCGCTGGCCTCGCTCGCGTGCCGCTGCATACGGATCGGGTTTCGTTCCGCAAACTCGAGATAACTGCAGCACACCGTTGAGACTCAGTGCATATTAGGAGCCGACTTTGACACATATGCAGCCTTAGCCTTATTGTAGTCTCTTACTACTGTTGTCTTATTTGAATAAGAAATGTGAGGTTACGCTTTAGTCAAATAACTAATTAAGTTTCTTGAACGCTGCGTGTTGGTTAGTCATGATGCCAGAGCATTCCGAATGTCTAACGGGCTACGTCTAAAAACAGCGTTCTAATAATCGACACTCGATCTAAAATAGCCTCGTGACAAACGAAACCGAAAGTGATGCGTGATGCAACGGACCCGAATTTAGCTGGTGCAGCCCAGGGCGGTGCATCGGCCGCGAGGGAACGCTGAGGCCGGCGCCGCGGGTGCCAAACGGCTGGCATTTCGCACTAATGACACGAATAAGATATTAGCACGGATAGCTTGCCAGTCGGCGCCGGCATCCAACTCAGGTATTCGGGCCGATCGTAGAATCAAAATTAACTAAATAACCCGCGGCCGATTTCGATCAACTATCTAGGTAAGAAGGCAAGTGAATTTTAATCATTTGACGGTGGATTTCCGGATCCAGCTTAACAGTTTCACATAATGTGAAAAAATAACCGTTATGTCACCACATGACGCTTATTCAATAATTCAACTGTGTAATGCGATTGACTCGGTGGTGTCGTTGATATGCAAAGCCTGTTGGGCATAATCGTTTGCGTGCATGTGCAGTGTGCATACGTTTGTAAGGGCGTGTGTGGAGGGAGGCAAAGCGGCGGTGACACGGCGGCCGCGGGTCGGAGGTCCGGCCGCATTCCGCCGCCGCGCCGCATGAAAGTGAAACCGCTTCGACGACCAACCGCTCAGCTGTAGAAAGTCCACGATTACATCTCGCCAGCGCCGGCGTCGCCGGACGAGCAAAAACTGCTATCGCGTCGAGTCGCGCCGGGCTCCCGGGAAACGAGGCGCCCCGGGCGACGCTGCGTGGAGAAATTGCCAATAACCGCTGGCGGGCGCTAAATGATTCCTTTCATTTACCTACTCAAACGCCAGTCGGCCATACCTTGTTGAAATGTTAAATTTCACTTAAACTAACCGTAACCAAATGACCGAGGGCTATTTCCGATAGCTGACTTTTTGTAAATATGAAATAAATGGTTTGAAACAAGTTTTTTTCTCCAACACGATTATTACGAGGGTATAAAATTATTCATCCTAAGCACATGCAGGAGTCCACGAACTAACTAGTTATTTGGGTCAATGGGAGGTGACCTGTATATACGTCAGTTACTACCTACTTCAAGTAGTTCTTCCTCTAAGGAATAAAGCAAGTAGGCTACTTGCTTTATTCTTATCTTTGAAAAATTTAAGGTAATCTTTGAAAAATCGTTTATATTTCAAACATAGGTAGGTAAATTTTCCTTAATCCTAAAATTGGTCAATGACGTTTGTGGTAATATCTATTGCGCGTAGCTAAGCTTCCCCGGACTGGTTTAAACGCTAGCCCAAGATTGTTGCCACTAATATCCATTTGCGGACTCATATGACGACCACTCCTTTATTGGCGTAGTAGTTCAGTAGTCTGATTGCAACGGAAACATACTAAGTAAATACGTGAACCTAATGAGCAACACTAAACGATGACTTTGTGAATGGTAATTAAAATCAATTCTTCGTACTATTTTCATATGGGTTTCTAATAAGCACGGAGCATTCCAAGGAATATTTAATGCATGCCTTGATTTTATGTATGTAGTAGTATTTAGTTATGTACGGGTTAAAATTCGATAAACGATTGTTATAGATGTTATTTTGTGATTTTATGGTAACTAATACTAGACGTTGCACCGTAGGGGATCCAAAGAACTGATATTTTTTTTTCGTTTCGTAACCAAGGTGTAAAACTGGGAGGGGTATTGTATATATCAGAGAACTGAGGTCCCATATTGACAACATTGCGTTGTACAGTATCTGCGAAACTCTAAGTGATTTTTATAAAAACTGTCACACTCCAAGACTACGACACATGGTGACGGGAAAAGGCATCATTTTGCCAACCAGTAGAACTTGTCGGTAGCCGGCAGCCGCTATAGAAGAGGGGAGCATACTAATCATTTGACAAAAACTACAATTAACTGGTTGGCTGCTAAGTAGGACCGGTAGTAAAGAACGGTACTCCCGTGACTGCACCGTCACGAACTAAAGAAATGGACGATTTAGAATGATGCAAATAAAATGTTCGTATAATAATGGCCTGATACGACAAGCCTTTTTCATGGCAATAGAAATAATGATTTCATTTGCACGTAAAAGATATTTTTCAGAAAACAGCGAAATGTTAAAACAGTCGAATATTTTTTTTAAGTAAATCAAAATCTCATACAAAACCCACTTCCCATGGGTTTATATGTGGTAAGTAAGGGCTTCAACGCCTAAAACATACATCAGATTATTTTAAATTCAACTTCAACGAAAAGTTAATGTGTGGGGCACAATTATACATGTGTTAAAGTAATGTGGTACAAAAATACCACAACACAATCATATCAATTAGCTACGCTACGTGTGATATTCATATTCTAGTACTACTTATGAGTCGCGGAGAACCTAACGGGTAACCGGGGCTCCGGCTCGACGTGCAGGGCTGAGAAGGAACGGGGTGGTTTTTAGTCAGTAAGAGTCTGACACTCCCTTCCGCCTCACCCAGGCGGGAGCAGTCATTCGATGATTTTCCCCCCTTAAAAAAAAAAAAAAAGTACTACTTATGTATTACTTATTTATCGTAATCAAAACCGTCTGCAACTCGAAACAACTGTATGAATGTATGATGTGTTCTACGTCACACACACACACACATCATAATTATTAGGTACATACATTTAATATTATGCTGACGTGCAACGATCCTTGTTAAATGACACTCGACTCAGCCGCGACTGTTAATTAAAAATGCACTTTAAAACTATATTAATAAAATAGGATCTTGTTTTGATTTCTTTACTAATGTTTCAGGAAGATTCGGAATTGAATGTTCGTTTAATTTGCTGAGTAAGTAGTTATAGTTATGGTCGCGTATCTAATTAGGTAAGTGACGCAGAAATGACATTATCGGTTATTGGTAAACATTACACCTTTTTTCGTCGTAATCGGGAGAGGTAGATTATCTTTTACTAATCACATTTAATAGTACGATTATTTTATTTGTATTGTACCAGTGTACAACCTACATGGAAATATTTGGGCAACATATTGGATTCAACATGTTTTGTTTTGTTGTTCCTTGGCTTGGTTTTATCCCGGGAAAGCTTCCCCTTACTTGCCCGCGTTTTGAACACAGTTTACATACGATTATTGTTTGATTAAACTATCTGCCCACTTTTAGTATAAGTACCTATTACTTCTACGATTTTTTTTTTTTTAAGGGGGGAAAATCATCGAATGACTGCCCCCGCCTGGGTGAGGCGGGAGGGAGTGTCAGACTCTTACTGACTAAAAACCACCCCGTTCCTTCTCCTGCACGTCGAGCCGGAGCCCCGGTTACCCGTTAGGTTCTCCGCGACATTACTTCTACGATAATGACATCAGAGTAGATAAACGCAATCAGCGATTGAAGTATGTACTTACAAACAATATTTGAACAATATTTAGGTAAAATAAGTATTGATTTAGAATATTGCGATTAACTTATTAATAATAATGTCATTGTTTAATGCAATATTGATTAATATGTCACCAGTCTTATAGGTACTATCGAGTATAAATTATAATAACAGTGCCTTCTAAATTAATTAATTCATCAAACTGGGTCGGGTAATCAACTTCTTGTGTCTAACAATACATTCATTTGAATACAGTATATTTGATATTATTATTAATTATTAGGTCTATCAAGTCAACCAGTGTAACGATGTATTTATTATTAGGAAGGTTAGTTATCTACCGCAATGCAACTCAAAGTAATTAGAGGAATCTTCAAGTACCTACCTATAAACATTATAGTATTTAAAAGTTTTTTCTGTTTTTCTCAATTTTTTAAAATCCTTTTATCTCTAGCTATGAAAATACTTAATTGTTTAGGACAAATCGTGTTCTACTTAGTACACTTATTACCTGACACCAAGATAAGATAATTCAGTTACTTTTTCGTAATCTTAATCCACGTTAGCGTGTTAAACTTGGCGCCTTACTCAAAATTCTTCACAGTCGTACAAAGTGTTCTCGTGTAGAGTATTTCAGTGCATGTAATCAATATAATGTAATTTTCGGTACGTGCAATCAAGTATTGTGGTATAATTCAATACCGCGACAATTTGATTTTTACACGCGTTTTTCAATTCGATTCTGTAAGAGAATCGACCTCTAAAATGGGACAGTACTATTAGAATCCGCTAAGATAACTTAACATAACACGTACCTATTAAACTAATAGGTGTATATGGGTTCTAGAACTAGAATGGTAATAAAATTCACGATAGTACCTATTGTTGAAGTAAGTAATAGTGGATGTATAAAGATGTGGCTTAGTGATCATGATTATTAAGAATAGTGAATATAGAAGACTCAAAAACTTGTATTTACCTACATACCTAATGTACGTTCTTAACATATAGATTATATTCCGCAAAACTAACTATACTTAAAAAAACTACTAACATAGATATATTAAAGAAGACTAACTACTAAGTATCTACGTCAACCGAACCGCACAGAAAGATGGCAGCTGGCAAATAAAGGCGGGAAAACGGACATGCAAGTTGCAACGACAGAAAGGCTGAATGGCCGGGTTCCTCGACATTTGACCACAATGCCGGCTTTGTGTTCGTATGCATGGCGCATATTCTCGACAGACTGATTGATTCACTAATTAAGTCACGTTGGGCGACAGGGCGGCTACTTGAGGTTTAATGGGGGTCTGATGTCATGGTTTTGAGAAACAAGGTTGAGGTGTAACCAAGAAGCGAGAAAGTTAAATTAGGCACACTGCTTGGGTGACTAGGGTTAATAAAAATAATATAGCCAAAACATCAAGAGACAAGGATTGAAACTATATTTTCTAATTTAGGTAGATAGTAAATTCTAGGATCATAATCATAATGTCCCTAAGAAGGAAGTTCATAACAAAAATTGTAACCTAGTAATTTTGTTAAGTGGTGTACCCACTTCCTAATAAACAATAGCACAGGTATCTATGGATAGGTTTTTAAATAGTTTGGTATCAGCCCAGCAATTGTATATTTACATAACTAAAATAATGATTTGTATTAGGGTACTAAAGATGATTACAACAACATTAATTACTTTTCCATTTGATTGGATATTTTGTGCTATGAATGTAAATTGCACAATGTGTTATAATTAGTTATTTTATTTGTAACAAGTAAAATATAAACAAATTGCATATTTTGTGCAACATTATCTAGTTAGCTATAGGGGTTAATAAACTTTAATTATCATAACAGTCGGTAATTACCGTTAGTGTAACATATATTGTGCCTACAGGTTTATAAAAAAAAACAGCAAATTAGATAACAAATCAGAATTTTAATTATTGTCAATGTCATGATGATACCTTGTAAATGAAATAAGACTGTTATCATCTTTAAACAATTCTTATTACATCAATGAAAACTTCTAGAAATATAGTTTTAAGAAGATAAAGTATTTTTTTGGTGAAACAAGATTTTATGCATGTTTGAACACTATGTAACATCTTTATATTTGCATTGAAAATTGTTTTAAGTCTTCCTTTACAGCGAAAAATACTTGTTATCAATGTTATCTTGCTCCTTCACACTCATCACTCATATTTATCAAGAACATGCTGATAAACACTGTAGCTTTGCCATTTTGTAACCATATAGAAAACAATATAAATTGCACTAGGCACAGGTATCTTCAACTCTGCCAAGTTATATCTATTGTATTGGCTGTAGGACACGCACTTATGATAAAGTTTTAGATTACATACTGCCAGCCACATTCTGATAACAATAATATGCATGAAATATTACTCTATGACACTTTTATCCACTTTTTGAGACTTAAAACACATTCCAATAGCCAAACTGATACCCTTTATCTCATTCCTAGTAAGAATTCATTAAAACTTGTTAAGTTAACAACACAAAAAAGTTTGTAAATAGTTTTAACAACTTTGGCAGCTGTATGTGTGGGTAGGAGTGTGGGACCAATCTATCAAGACCAAGTATGCACGCAAAAAAACAAAACGTGGTTTTTGCTTGCGTCCTTAGCTACATTCACGAGTAATGAAAAAAAAAACTTATTGTTCGCAGTCTGTCGTCAGGTATACGAAGTTTACAAGTTTAAAAAGTTAGTTTGTTTACCTTGCAAAGGGTGTCTGTTCGACGTGATAGACGGAGGTGATGGGTTCTGTGCGCATGAGGCTGCGGAGCCGCTCCTCGGGCAGCTCCAGCAGTCCATCACTGGCAGTTTTGAAGTCAGCTTTACTCAAACCACTTAAAACACTCATTTTTAAAACGTGTAGACGACTACCGACCGAGTCGAAATCGAAACGGTTACAACTCAAAGCGTCACTAAACGAATCACAATAGTCCTTATAACAACGTATACACTTATTAATGTAAAAAATGGCATCAATTAGACCACATGAAACATTTTAATGCCTCCGGTTTCTCAAGAGGTAACCGAGTGCTCTCCGTTGTCATTGCGAGAAACGGTTACAGATTCATTCAAAACGCTCCACTTTGAATCGGCACGATAATTAAACAAACTTCAGTTTCACTTCATAATATTGTAATGAAAAATTATAATTTGTTTATTTACACACGCGTTCCGGAAAAACTAAAAATTGACAAGCGCTGCGGGACAGCTGCGCATCGACGAGTCGACCGCACTTCGCCGTACACGTATCTGACGTACCGTTGAGACTCGAACCGAGCCTGCCCATACCATTCAAATTCCGACTCCAGCGAATGTCGTTGTTCCAACGTTCTAAGTTCGAAAGTTGCAAAGCAAGGTCAATGTGTAAATAACTTAGGAGTTTTATTTCTCAACAATAGATGGCGGTTTCTCCAAAAAAGAACATTCATTCACGCAGTGTTTAACCCAAAGATGGCGTTAGTAACCTAAGCAACAAGTGGTTTACAAAAAAATTATTACATTTCACCTATTTTGTGATATAAAAAAGGCGGCATAATAGTTACTTAATAATTTATTTTAGATATATTCTAAAATAAATTAGTTTATGTTAAAAAAATCATGCGTAGCAAGTAGGGTATGTAGCGACATCTAGTGGTGATTAAGCAGTAAATATGATTGCAATTTGTGAATCAAATTCTAGATGGCGGGGTATTTATAAAATACGTTCTTGAAAATCATTTTTTTTACAGGCGTTAAAACGGGTGATCGCGAGACGAGCTCTGGTCACCTCTGGAAGGTGAGCAAGGGTAGCTAGCTTGCCGCCCTATCAGAACAGAACCCGGGTGCTTACTCTTGAAACTAATCTCAATGTCAATGCAATTTCAATCCAATAAAATCTCGATAATTATTCAATGTCAAAACTATACGACCCCTATTGTAGCTGTTAAAATGGTGAGTCACGTCTCGCGCGGTGCACCCGGGTGGCAAAAGTTATTCGATGATTTCCCCCTCAAAAAGGCATTAAAATAAAGTTTTAAAAATGAAAATAGAGCATAAAAATAAATTTATATTTATAGATATTATTAATATATACAACTTAAAATAGAAATAATTTAAAACTAAAATACCTTTAAAAAATAATAATAAAAATATATCAGGCATCAAAGAAAATATTTTGCTCATCGCTACCGTGAGGTAGGGTGCCCAAAAGACTGACAGCATTGTCACGTTGAATGGCAATGCTTAACCTTTGCCCAAAGTAGTAGCCAGCCCTTCGATCACCTGAAGTGTCAACCATCCTCCTTACAATATCTTTGTAAAGAAGATGTGCACTTGGGCCCCACGGCCCTAAAGTTTCAACCCCAAACGGTTCGAAAGCATAATTCCCAATCAGGCTATTATACTTTCGCCGTTTGAGGTTCTCGGCAGCAGCAGCGGCAGCACCGGCTCGACACGCTGAGCTTGGAACATGGGATGGCGCCAGAGTAGCAACGCAAGTGGCGTCCCATACTAAAGGCTTACCTATCTTCCAAGGGAATAATGGCATACCGTCGGATCTCTTGCCATCGTCGCGTACCAAGCCATTAGGTTCTAAAGTAGCACTCACCCACAGCCAAAAGGCGAGCTCTCTCTCTAGTTGAACAAGATGAGTTTAAGAGATTTTCCCTCACTTTTCTGCATAGCGGCTCGTCCCATTGTATCTGGGAGAGTCATTTGACGGGGGGGTCAATTGGAATAATTTAGGTCAAGGCCAATAGCATGAAGTTCGTTCTTTAAAAATATGAAATCAATTAATACTGTATCCGCATCGCCTCCCTGGGTACCGTCATCGAGGTACCAAACATTACATTTGGAATTTAGCTGTCGAATAATAGGATTAATAGCCAGGCTAAAACCATCACCTTTCCTGGAATTTAGGTAGGTCGACAACCACTTCTCGATCCATACCCGAGTTGAAGGGGCTGGAATTTTTCCGAATGGTGATTATTATAAAACTTTTATTCTCATCTTTCTAATGAATATGCGAAAAGCAATTCTATTTTTATCTTGGGATCAATAATAATTATCACTACATACCTAGTATAAAACAAAGTCGCTATCCACCGTCTGTCTGTCCCTATGTATGCTTACGTCTTTAAAAATACGCAACGGATTTTGATGCGGTTTTTAATAATGGATTTTTAATAGATAGAGTGATTCTTAAGGAAGGTTTATATCTATAATACAAGCATATTGCACCCGTGCGAAGCCGGTGCGGGTCGCTAGTTATAGTATAATAATACATAACTGGCGAAAAGTATTGGCCAACACAGTATTGGTACAATTTCAAATTCAAATCTTCAAGAAAAATAATATCTAGCTACACAAAACTAGGAACTTATTTTCTTTTAAATAAAACTAAGAAGAATATTCATTTTAATAAAGACTTTATTTTATTAATTACCTACTTACGTAAGGAATTTAATACAACAAATACAATCAATCAATTAATTCAAATATTCATAAAATAAATTATTTTCTATTCTTCTGCCAGGCCGCATTGACGAATTCATTTAAAAGTTTCACGCTTGGTAGTAAAATCTTTTTGAATGATTGGTGGTCTTCTAAACTGGTCATCCACGCAGCCGTCAGGGGAAACCTTTAGGAAGAAAATATATATGTAGTTTCACTCATCATCTTAACAGTCCCATATGTATAAGAATTTTAATAATAGAGAGCTTGTTGTAGACCGACGTAAACTTGGATAATGGAGAAATTTTTGGAATACCAACAAAGTAAGGGACCTATGTAGGTATGTATGTATTGTCCTTTGTGTTATATGTGTGTATATAAATGATTTGTAAGTAAGACCACAAGGCAGTCTAAAACAATGAAGATGATAAACTAAACTCAAGAACAGTACTAACTTCGTAGCATCCAGCTTATGTGCAACCTGAATGGATATGGCAGTTGCACCAACGCTCAGGTCCGCGAGAGTTAAGTGGTCGGCTGCAATGTACTTATGATCTTTCAAATATGCCTCCAACACGCTATATGCCGCATCAATTTATGCTTTATGCTGCTGTGTAGGACCGTCCAAGTCTCCGAATACAGCTGGTAACTGGAAACAGTTGAACGGGCCCCCACATTGCAAGAGTTTTTTGAGAATAAACAACAAAACTGAAAAAAAATAAAAACGAAATAACAAGGAAAATGATAGCAGTAATGATAATAGGTAAATAAATAAAATTGTGCAAATAAGGACTTGGTAGATTTGTATAATAAGTAGAATATAAACGAAAATCAATTGAAGCCAACTGAAAACCAGTGTTGGGTACTTACTGTGCCCAGCTTATACTGAGTTGGCGAGCCGTTCGTCATGGACATGCTGCCACCCTGTCTCTTTTATTTTGCTTTTTTTATATAATGTTTTTTTTTGGCTTTATTGTTGTGTTTTTTATTTTGTTATTTTATGTTTTTTATATTGTTTTCTCTTTATTTTTTGTTTTTCAATGTTTATGTTGTTTGTTAATTTTCGGTGGTCCATGTCTGGTGGCGAATAAATTATTTTTCTTTCTTTCTTTCAATTTTATGGTAAAACTTAAAAATCTTTAATAATATACGTAGTGTTTTTTATTATTTAAGATAAATTGCAGCGCCCTTACAGGGTCATGTTGATACCGCTTAACCAAAATAATATGTATTATGTATAACACCTTGGTACCCACACATGAAGCAATAAAGACTTTGAATTTGATGAAGAGTTGAACACATGATTGTGAATGCCCTCACTTCTGCTTTAAATGAGGAGGCCTATGTTCAGCAGTAGATGTCTTGTGTTGTGGCTGACATCAAAGATACAGTTCCTAAATGTGGCATAAAATAACTTAAGCTCTAATAATTTAAAGACATTTAATTTTCAGAACTTACAACACAGCCTAGCAGCTTCAGGAAGAAGACGCCAGCGTTGAAGAACAGCACTGGTCGACGAGGGCGCGCGTGCGCACATCGCTCGGATATAATGACTCGCGCAGTTCATAGTCACTGTACACTGATAGCAGGTACTTCATGGTTGTGTGGCTAGGAAGAAAGTTCATATAACTCAGAAAAAGTAACATTAGTAGTTGCTTTTTGTAGGTTTCGAACCTGCACCTTTATGCCCCTCTGGGCCACCAAGACTCTGGTAGTTGTAATTATTTATCGAAAAATAAATTGTTGAATTCATATCAGATCCGAAATAAAATGAGACAGTGTAAAGATTTGGTCTGACTTATATAATTATAATTTAGTAAATATATAAGGATAGTTCCCATAGGATTGCGCTGTAAAATAAACATAAATGGAGAATTAATTAAAACTCACAACAAACGGTATATAGAGACTTGCTAAGGCTTGTGACCATAGCCAGTCAGTTTATATTTAAAACATTGATAATACAGGATGTAAATAGAACGCTTCCGAAGATGAAGACATTTTTTTTTTGTTTTTACAATTTTATTTGTTTTTTTTTATTTTTATGTTATTCATGCCAATATGCAGGCGTGAGCAGTTGATTACAACTTTTATTACATATAAGTACCTATCATTAACACGTTAACCGTCGCGTAGGTCACCGGTGACCTACGTTAGCGGAGGATTTGCCTTCAGCAGTTTTCTGTCGGCAGTCAAAGGCTGAAAAAATTCCTTACTTAAAAAAAATAAAACTAGCTTTATACTAGCTATAACTTGTCTTCGTTTTTTCGTGGAAACGTTTTACTTAGACCCGATATAGACTATATCGCTTATAATTATACCATCAAATGCTCAGGCGACTTATGTTCCATGTTAGGTATGCTGACATCTTTGAGGTCAAGCTCCAGACTAATGATATCAGCCAACATCCGCACTGTATTCGCTGGAGGACTCGTGTTGCTTTTGTACAACAGTGGCGCCATTTTGTTTACTGAAAAAAATCTGATAAGAATTGATATTCTTACATTTTAATTTAAAGAATTATAAAATGTGAGAAATATACAGTATCTTTTTGTTTGGAGAATGTCCTTAGAAAGAAAGTAGGTAGACGTGATAGGTATTTTATCAGCGAATCATTGAGAAATAGCTAGAAATATGGTGAAAATGTACACGAATATATATAAATGTAATTTAAACGACACATCCAATGGCTATCGTAACCCACAGATACTAGGTAGGTACAAATAATTATTTTATCTATACATAGGTATAATAAAATCGTAGAAAAGTCTAAATTGTATATTAAATATTTTTTTATAAAGAATACTTGAGGCGTGATCTATAATCGATACCGAAACCAAAAATATGGTTTTTAGAATTTTTTATGTTTGTCTGTATGTAGGTATGTCCGGGATGATCTCCTAAAGTACTGCATTGATTTACTTCAAATTTTGCGTGAAATAAGTAACCAACAGGGTGCTTACCCATGAAACCAATCTCAATGTCGATGCATTGCATGATAGAAATTGTTCTATCCAATAAAATCTCAATAATGATTCAAATCAATGTCAAATCTATACAACCCCTATCGTAGCTATTAAAATAGCATTCAGAGTACGGAATGTAAAGCCAATACCATTTAGTTCAATCAATATCCACGCAATACAGGTGCAATGGGCGCTAGTGTTGCAACTCGAGAGTACGAAATTTCACATTACCAATGTCGATCGATCGGAATTGGATTTAAGAGTAGGTAAGCCCCCAGGGTGCTTACTCTTGAAACCAATCTCAATGTCAATGCAATTTCAATCCAATAAAATCTCAATAATTATTTCCATGTCAAAAGTATACAACCCTTATCGTAGCTCTTAGAGCTCCCAGGGAGCTTACTCTTGAATCCAATTCGGATCGATCGACATTGACATTGTAAAATTTCGTACTCTTGAGTTGCAATACTAGCGCCCATTGCATCCGTATTGCGTGGATATTGAATGAACTAAATGGTATTGAGTTTGGCTTTATATTCCGTACTCTGAATGCTACTTTAACAGATACGATAAGGGTTGTATAGTTTTGATAATGAACAATTATTGAGATTTTATTGGATTGAAATTGTATTGACATTGAGATTGGTTTCAAGAGTAAGCACACAGGTCGGGTCAACATATAGGCTACATATTATCACGCTACGCATCATCTACGGGGGAGGAGCTGTGAATCAAAATTCCACGTGAAGTCGCGGGCAACAGCTAGCAGCGGCAGCCAGTTGCCCAGCCACCACACCAACGGTTGGTCCAAAACATAAAAACTAAAGATTAAACTAAAAGTTTATTAAACTCACATGACACAATATACCATATATTTTAATAAAATAAATAAAACTCACCGTTCACTTCGATCGAAGCTATCGAACTAAGTAACTAATGCAGCAATCGGGTGATTTCACAAAAATCCGAAAGAACACTATACAAATACATAATACATGTAATCTCAAGTTACACACGGCAGTTCACACGGTCCTAAACTCTTATCACTGCATTACACTGATAAAAGTAAAAAATGGTTATGTTTATATCAACAAACATAACATAACATCACGCCTTTTATCCCCGAATTTTATCGCCTTTTATCCGAAAATTACGGCACTTAATGCCACTGTACAATGTAACTCACTTTTCACTATTCATGTTATGAATCCCATCTAACAGGGGGTGAGCCTATTGCCACAATTCCAGACTAAATGCTGCTACTGAGATTGAGAGGCCATTGGACCTCCGGCAACCTCATTCATTACGACGATACACAACGCAAGCGTTGTTTGACGTTAGTTTTTTGAGTTTTTCAGTGAGTCCGTGGCAGTAGGTTCTCCGGTCGAGGCGACCCATTCGCACCGAAGTATGACTCTCCCACACTTTAGTGTTATTTTTAAATAGGTACAAAGCACAGGGGCGTAGCTAGCGCCGTATCTGCCGTATCAATTATACGGGGCCCCCAAACTACGGGGGCCCTAAAATGTGCGTGAGCATAAAATAATAAAAACTTCTCAATGTTTGATTTTATTTCAGTAATCAAACAAGTGAAGTCAAACTAAGAAAATTTTTCCCGCTAAGATAAAGCATGCGTTCAAAAGTTGGCAAAAACTTTAGAAAAACTAAGTAATCATAGTCCGATAATGTGTGCAGAAGAAGTTGTCTGGAATGTTTTCCGATTTTCATAAAAAAAATTATGCAAAAAATCTGTTATGAGAAAGCTTTATCCTTCAGAAGGGCCCCTAAACAATATTTTATACGGGGCCCCGCCAAGGCCCGCTACGCCACTGACAAAGCATCATCATGACATACAAAGTGATAGCAATGTCGCTGTTATTACTATTATTCTATTAAGTACCTACATGTTAGGTAAGGTATCTTACCTATCCCTGCTTGTGAAGATGGGAAATCATGAAATGACTTCCTGGAATGAAATGAAACTGACTAAAAATTATCCCACCAGACATCGACCCTAGTGAACCCCGTTTGCGATAGAGATGATAGCTAGATAGACTAGCGCCGTATCTTCCGTATCAATTATATGGGGCCCCAGACTACGGGGGCCTCCCAACGTATCTAAGCAAAAATATAAAAACTTTTCAATTTATATTTTATTTCAGTAATCACAAAATGCATGTGTTCAAAGGTTGGCACATTATTAGTAATTTTACGTAAAATCTCTTCTAAGAAATTTTTACATTTCAAAAGGGCCCCAAAAAAATTATTATACGGGACCCTGCTAAGATTCGCTACGCCACTGGTGGGTGATAGTCTGACAGCTCTTTGTACGCTCTGGTTCTTAGTTGGGGGTATCCTTGCTCGCTGTCTGTAGACCCGAGCTTATGGTGGCACCTCACCATAAGAGCGTAACATTACAGCCATGGTGTTATATAAAATTTATCATTGTTATTGTTATTTAATAAAGTAATTAACTAATACCACACGGCACCACGAAGTATCGTTATCATACTCTTATCAAGTTAAATAGTTATTGTAATATTGTTGGTCATGAATGGGCTATTCCATAATCACACGGCACCATTCTTTATCATGGTGGGTTGATCTGCAATCGATCACCGATCGATTGGCATTTTGTGGGCGAACTTGTTTCGTGAACGATTCTTGAAATTACATATAGGTATGAATTGCTGTAAATATAGTCATTTACAAAGCTATGAACTTACGTATCAATTTTTTAATTGGTTTGTTGATACTTGAAGCTATGAGTTATACAAAGGGTTTTTCTAATTCGGACAAATTTGAGTGTATTTTTTGTAATAGATTAACATAACATAATATCACACCTTTTATCATTTCACTATTTATGTTATGAGTCCCATGTATTAGGGAGTGAGCCTATTGCCATATACTGGGCACAATACCAGAGTTCGTGTTAATACTGAAAATTTATAAAAAAAAACTAATACTTTGCCCGACTCGGGAATCAAACTGTCTCGAGTTTGATTCCCGAGTCGGGCAGTCCCTTGAACTTGCAAACGGCCAACGAGGCAGTCATAGGTACCTCGTAACATTTTTAATTTTGTTAATAATGTCGGCCATAAATAGTAAGTAGAATAAGTAAATAATTAATGCAAGTTACCTAAGTCACTAATTCTCGAACTGGGAATGTTTTCTATGTCAAAAATAAAAAAATACGTAATTATTTAAATTTTATTATACAATCTACTTCTTCTTGTTCCTCTCCCAGGCCGCGTGTACAATTTCTCCGAGGCCCTTGGCGCCGGGTACCAGGTACTTCTGAACTGAAGGGTGCTCTTTTAATTTGTCCATCCATGCAGCCGTCAGGGGGAACCTGGAAAATAGAAAAACAAGGGGTAACTATTACAATTTTTTAAATGCGAAGGTAACTTTGCTTCTTTATGTTTTTATAATAACTATCGTAAGACTAAAAATCGCAGTTATGCACGTAGACTGCGCGACATATCGCCGCGATCGCGCACACTGCTCATGAGGAAGAACTCCTCTGTTCGAAACTAACTACTAACTACTAAATTGTTTTATTTTAGCACGATACAGGGTGTCTTTCATGACTGTTAAAATAATACCATAGAGCAGGGCTGCCCAAACAGAGGCCCGCGGACCATATCCGGCCCGCAGCTTGTTTTCGTATGGCCCGCGACACATGTTTTAAACTCAAAATCTTCATGTCTCATCATTAAGTGTGGGAGAGCCATGCTTCGGCACGAATGAGCCGGCTCGACCGTAGTGATACCACGGCCTCACAGAAAACCGACGTGAAGCAACGCTTACGTTGTGTTTCGTCGTGTGAGTGAGGTTACCGGAGGCCCAATTACCTTTCCCTTGCCCAATCTCCCCAATCCCTGAATCCCCAACGATCCTCAAACTCCTAATCCCCAAAAAGCCGGTGACGCACTTGTAACACCTCTGGTGTTCCAGGTGTCCATGGGCGACGTCGATTGCTTACCATCAGGTGATCCGTCTGCTCGTTTACCGGCTCATGTATGCCACAAAAAAACATCTTATACAGTGTATGATTTGTCTATAGGTTTTGTCTATGACTTAAGAATACAACGTTAGACGTCGTTATACAATTGAAAACATTTTTCTGGCGCTCCAGCTTTTGTAAGACATTTAATTAGCCCGCGAGGGTATATACTTTGGACAACCCTGCCATAGAGGATCGAAATTGTCGTTCAAGGGGGAAAAAAGGAGAAGACAATACGGTAGGTTAGAATTTTAAAGTTCACTTACTTGGCAGCGTCCAGTTTATGCAAAGGTTGCATAGAGATGGCGGTGGCACCAACACTCAAATCTGCAATAGTAAGGTGGTCAGCAGCGATGTACTTGTTCTTAGACAGGTACGCCTCCACGATGCCGTAGGCTTCGTCAATGTCTGCCTTGTGTTGTTCTGTAGGACCGTCCAAGTCACCGAATATGGCAGGTAACTGGAGCGTAAGATAAATAAAAATAAGTTTTCGTCCCAACGCAAACGGAGGTTATACTCAAGGAAGAAAACCCATTAAAAGTACTACAAACTACATAATTATATTCGATTTTATTTGAGACCAGCTTCCTCGCGATGTCACCCACTCTGCTTGGCACCTATCGATCGTAGCGTAACGTTTTATAGCTTATAATCTTTCTCTATAAATGAACTATCTAATACAAAAAGAATTTTTCAAATCGGCCCAGGAGTACCTGAGATTAGAGCGTTGAAACAAACAAACTCTTCAACTTTATATAATAAAAATTGTATCAGATTGATTGATTGAATGAGATGGGTACTGTGATTAATATTAGAGCAGTATTCAGGATAATGTAAGCAAAAATTCAGACGAAAATATAATCTATTGTAGCAACAAGAGTCAAAAGACTGACACAGTGTGTACTTTTTCGTGGATAAAACATAAGTAATAATAGGGATGATGACAGGGTAAGAAAATGAAAAATCTAATTAGTCCGTCAGTTAGGTAATGAAAAAATAATAGACACGTATTTTTATTTTGTCGATAAGAGAACAATACTTAGATAAAACGAATCAAAGTTTAGGAGAGGGAGGTAGCTACGTCATTTTAGAGTATACATCATGCGATATTTGAAATATATCTTCGAAACTATTCGTTTCCGTAAGAAAATAAAAAATACGTGTGTCATGTTTTTAAATAATCTACCAGACGGACATTAAAATAAAAATTAGTCATCTACCCTATTGTAATTTAAAAGCTATACAACTTGGAATATTAAAATTTTTCTGATAACGGTCCGACCGTTATCAGAAACCTTGCCGATCACCTGGTGCCATTTGATCGTCGACTTCAGGGACACCCTGTATAATGTTAGTAGACTTTATCATTTAGAAATTAAAGCTTAGATAATTCGATTTTATCACAACTCTAGTGAACTTCAAATATTTCAAAGTGTATAAAAAATCCCAAATGATATCGATATACTCTACTTTCTGTTCTATCTTCCTACGTTTGTATAGATTCATTATTTATTCTCATATTATTAAATATAATTATATACTCTTCCTACGTATATTCTGTTATGACAAATAGCTCAAATACTTACAACAACAACTTTGAGCCTAATGAAGAATATGCCGACATTGAAGAAGATGCACTGGTCCACTATCGCGCGCGTGCGCACGTCGCTCGGGTACAGCGACTCGCTCTTGTCGCCGCCGTACACTGAGAGAAGGTACTTCATGGTGGCGTGACTGGAAATAGGACATAATCAATAGTAGATAATATTTATCAGATCAAAGAACACTGCAAGTATGTTATTAACTTTATTTATTTATTACTAGCTTTTACCCGCGGCTTGGCTCGCGTCACAAAAGGATAATAAAATCGGTTCATAAACGACGTAGATATCGGCGAACAAACATAAAAAAAGCATATATACCTACGGTCGAATTGAGAACCTCCTCCTTTTTTTGAAGTCGGTTAAAAAGTAGCCTATGTGACATATACCAATACTTTTGTTTTCCCTCGGGAATATCAAATTTTTCCGGAATAAAAAGTACTCTATTATTCAATCCGGACTTACTTTAAGTCTGTAAAAATTCAAAGCAATCAGTTTAGTAGTTACGGCGTGAAAGCGGAACAAACAAACAAACTCACTTTCCCATTTATAATATTAGTAAGGATTATTATGTTGATACGGGTTTACACCAATTACATTTACATACACACACAAATCAAAGTTACAATACCAGAAAAAGAAGAAAAACACATAAATGATAATCACTTCAAAAAAATTAAACAGTTAGGTACAATAATGGAAGACAAACCAATAAAATAAAACCCAAAGAAAACAGTTAATTATACAATTTCACACAGACTTTATAGGTATAGACTTTGCAGACCTTCGCAAAAACTTAAACAAACATTTTTAATAATTATAGGTACTATTATCGCTTGAAAAATTGACGCGAAACAGTGCTGCCTTGTAGCCTATTTGCTAAACTAAGTTCACTTGTTTCAATTGGGATGATGACGGGGTATGAAAATTAAAGATCTAATTAGTCCGTCAGTTAGATAATGAAAAAATATTAGACACGTATTTTTTTATTTTGTCGTATAATGAAATAATATTTAGATAAAGCGAATCAAAGTTTAGGAGTGGGGGCTAAAACGTCATTTCTACGTATAAAATGTACATAGAAGTAGTAGTGACGTCACGAGACATTTCAAATCAATATATCGTCGAAAGTATTCGTTATCGTAAGAAAATAAAAAATACGTGTCTAATGATTTAAAATAATCTACCAGACGGACATTAAAATAAAAATTAAGCATCTACCCTATTGGTCCCAGTTACACATTTTCCAACGGGTCAAAGAGACATTAAGTTTCAGTCATTTGTAAGAACCTACATTTAACAAGTCTTCTATTAAAAGAGGTACCAGTGTGTAATGTGAGCATAATTATTTGTAATCTTTAAAATGCTCACCTCTCAGAGATGGTGAAGTCTCCGTCGATCAACGTTGGTACTGTGCCCATAGGGTTGCGCTGTGAAAAATTAAGATAATATTATGAACATTAATATGATCAAAGAACTTGCAAGTTGAGGTTACCTCTATCAGATTGTATTACCTCTAAAGTTGAGGTTACCTCTATCAGATTGTATTACCTCTAGTATCTAATGAAATGAAATGAAAAGTTTTATTCGGCGTACATTTATTTCATTAGAACTTTTATTGATTAACTATTCAATGAAATTTTTTAAGGCATAAGCCTATTAAAGTAGATTTTTTTTAAGGGGAAAAATCATCGAATGACTTCTCCCGCCTGGGTGAGGCGGGAGGGAGTGTCAGACTCTTACTGACTAAAAACCACCCCGTTCCTTCTGCACGTCGAGTCGGAGCCCCGATTACCCGTTAGGTTCTCCGCGACTTACCACAGTTTAGCATCTTATAAAATTAAATTGCGCAACCTACTCTTAAAATAATGTAACCTATGTTTGACTGCATGTGCTTGTGTATTCTGTTTAAAATAAATTGTGGGTTACTTATGCTACACTTAAAAATTGTATGGAACTTGAAGTCTTTTTGAACCTATTGTTTTCTTATATAAGCTTTTTTTTATGTGACTGTTTGTTTCCTAAATAAAATAAAATAAATAAATTAATAAGAAAAAAGGAAGAAATAATACTTGTATTCTTTTTCGATACCGAAATGGTGATAATGGTCATGATCATGAAATCCTTGCATGAAAACATTTTATTTATAAATGCATTAAAATAACAACGTACTTAATTATTTCTACCTACGTATTTGCATTCATAGATTATTATTTATGAAATCCTGTTCATGTAAAAAAGATAATTTTAAACATACCTTCAAATGTTCAGGAGACTTGTGTTCGAGCACACCAAAGTTGACGTCCCTGACTTCGAGTTCCAGCCCGATGATGTCTGAGAGTATCCTCACCGCGTTGGCGGGTGGACTGCCATCTATTTTGTACAGTATCGGCGCCATTTTGTAGTCTGATTGACAAGTACAGGTAATTTTTAATTAGACGCATGGTTAAAATATCTGCGGTTTCTTTTGGACAGGCCAGTAAACGAGCAGAAGAATCACCTGATGGTAAGTCAACGGCGTCGCCCATAGACACCCGCAATACTAGAGGAGTTATAAAGGGTTTGCGATTTAAGGAGGATAGAGGAGAAGATCTGAAGAGGTAATACATTAAACTGAGCCAAAAAATAACTTGTAATTATAAGAGCAAACTAGTAGGATAATAAGTACATTTAATTGTGTGTATTTAATCATGGTACCTCACTCCTTTTATCCCCGAAGGGGTAGGCAGAGATGCACATTATGCCACTGTACAGTGTAAAAAACACTTTTAACTATTTATGTTATGAGTCCTGTAATATATATATGTAATAAGGGGCCTATAGTCATATACCGGGTAGCCTATTGTCATATACTAAATCATTCGATTCATAGACATAGCACATACCTGAAACACAGGATGTCCTAGTTCAGGCACCTTATATTGTGAACCTTATGTATAGCTAAGCAAAACTGTATATTTCTAGACTAATATGTTTGAAAATAAATTTTATTTATTTATTATTATTTATAGCAATAACACGAATCTGTTGTTTAACTGTCAAACACCGCGAGGACATCGGTGACCGCAACCTATTGTTCTTTAATTGTGTCTATAATGACGGTACTCGACGAGTTAAAATGATTGTTAAATCTATTTTTGGGTATCCACTTATCACTATCAGTTCACGTGTAACATGTGCCCTGTCATCCGATGTAATGTGTACACACACACACACACACACACACACACACACAAATATTGTAGAAGAATAATTATGATTAAATCAATTATAACATGTATTGAAGATTTGAAGATCATTACTTAGTTGAAATGGACCATACATGAATTTTGTTTCAATCGAAGTTTTACACACAAACTTTTGATGCAACAAGTATACCTCTAAATGTGTATGTTTTATGTGAAGAAAAATCTTCAATATAATTTTAACATACCATCACGCATTTTATCCCCGAAGGGGTAGGCAGAGCAGAGGTGCACATTAATGCTACTGTACAATGTAACTTTATATTATGAGTCTCATGTAATAGGGGGCGAGCCTATTGCCATAAACCGGGCACAATTCCAATTTCCGTGCTACTACTGAGAAATAAAAACAAATCCAATATTTTGCCCGTGCCCGACCCGGGAATCGAACCCGATACCCCTTGCCCGGCAGTCACACTTGCGACCACTCGGCCAATGAGGCTGTCGATATAATAAATATGTACTTAAATAATAAAATAAGTAAACCGGCAGGTATACTTCTATTTACCAATCAAAATTATGAATTTTAATTAACCAGTTTAAATGAAACTTTAAAAATTCACAAAAAAAAATATCATTTCATTAAGAAAATTAAATCCGAACAAAAATATGAAATTTGTATTGATCGGCGTTGGTAGTATTAAAAGATAAGATTTATAAATAAGTTCCTAGATATGAAACGTCTGCACCTATCAAGTTAATTGTGAAGTTAACATCTTTATGAAATTAAATAAAAATTGCAGTAAAAAGCAAACTTTAAGTGTGTGAGTGATACCACGGCCTCACAGAAAAACGACGGGAGACCTCCCCCACCCTTTCCCAATCCCTGAATCCCCAACAATCCTCAAATTCCTAATCCCAAAGGTACCGCACTTGCAACGCCTCTAGTGTCCAGGTGTCCATGGGTGACGCCGTTTGCTTACCATCAGGTGACCCGTCTGCTCGTATACCGGCTTATAAGTACCATAAAAAAACTATAGTAGTTTATATCCCATTTGAACATTTTTATTTCTTACTTATTACCTAATCTAACACTTATGAAAGTAATTAAAAATACCTAAAAGTATGTCTATATACAAAATTATACACACAAAATTATCTCAGATCCAATCCCACTCCTATATCCTAAGAAACAGATCATAAAATTGCTTGAACGAGATGTAAATAACACCAAAGTACACATGCAATGCTAATTTGTTTTTTTACATTTAAAATTCAACGCAAACTCACCGTGTGTTTAGAAGCAAGGTCCGCTGACAACTGCCGAGTACAACATACTATTATAGAACTTATACACGTCTATGTAGTGGATACAGTGGCGTAGCGTATCTTGGCGGGGCCCCGTATTAAAATTTATTTGGGGGCCCTTATGAAAGGTAAATATTTCTCAGAAGACATTTTTTTATGTAATATTATAACATTTTTTTAACATAACATAACATCACGCCTTTTATCCCC
This sequence comes from Spodoptera picta, assembly GCA_038387885.1. NCBI lineage: Eukaryota > Metazoa > Arthropoda > Insecta > Lepidoptera > Noctuidae > Spodoptera > Spodoptera picta. The sequence continues at coordinate 2,535,006 of JAZHFQ010000002.1, forward strand.
GAAGGGGTAGGCAGAGGTGCACACAGAAGTAACACCCACATTTCACTATTTATGTTATGAGTCCCATGTAATAGGGGGTGAGCCTATTGCCATATATCGGGCACATTTCCAGACTCCGTGCTACTACTGAGGATATTTTAAAAACCCAGTAATACTTTGCCCGACCCGGGAATCGAACCCGAGACCCCTTGCCCGGCAGTCGCACTTGCGACCACTCGGCCAACGAGGCAGCCATTTTTTTATGTAATATTATAACATTTTTTTATGTAATATTATAACATTTTTTTACATAATATTGTAACTTGGGCAGAGGCCCAAATTATAGGATAATGATTACTTTAGTTTTTCCAAAGTTTCTACTATAGAATAGATTTTCCAATTATATAGTTTTATCTATATCATGGTTTCTGCCAACCTTTGAACGTATGTATTTTGTGATGACTGAAATAAAATATAAATTGAGAAGTTTTTATATTCTTGCTTACACACGTTGGGGGCCCCCGTAGTCCGGGGGCCCCATATAATTGATACGGCAGATACGGCGCTAGCTACGCCCCTGAGTGGATATATAATCGTAGATAGATAAGACAAGTTTCGTACATCGTACTGACAATGCATAATACTGTTTCTGTTATCAGTTCGACGATGATATAACAAAATAACTGTTTTTCTTTATTATTTGTGATGATAATTGTTTTTATTGAAAGTAAATTAGAGTTTTAATTGGATACTTGCTATTGCCCGCGCCTTCTTCTGCATAGAATATTAATTTTAGGACAAAACGTTTTTTTATTTCAATTTTCCAAAATAAAAGTAGCTCATGTTACTCCTTAGTACATCAGCTAACTGACAATAAAGTCCCGTCAAAATCAGTCCAGCCATTCCAGAGATTAGCCAGTACAAACATATAAAAAACATAAAAAATATTATTTTGGTGTGTATCGTATGTATATTCATATGCATGTAGTAAAAACGACTCCACGGTTGGCGCGCTGGCTGGATAACCGGCTGTCGCGCAACGTGTAGGGGGTTCGATACCCGCATGGACATTTTTTTATGTAATAAGAATAACAAGAATATAAAAACTTCTCAATTTATATTTTATTTCAGTCATCACAAAATACATACGTTCAAAGGTTGGCAGAAACCATGATATAGATAAAACTATATAATTGGAAAATCTATTCTATAGTAGAAACTTTGGAAAAACTAAAGTAATCATTATCCGATAATTTGGGCCTCTGCCCAAGTTACAATATTATGTAAAAAAATGTTATAATATTACATAAAAAAATGTTATAATATTACATAAAAAAATGGCTGCCTCGTTGGCCGAGTGGTCGCAAGTGCGACTGCCGGGCAAGGGGTCTCGAGTTCGATTCCCGGGTCGGGCAAAGTATTACTGGGTTTTTAAAAAATTCTCAGTAGTAGCACGAAGTCTGGAAATGTGCCCGGTATATGGCAATAGGCTCACCCCCTTATTACATGGGACTCATAACATAAATAGTGAAAAACGGGTGCTTCTGTGTGCACCTCTGCCTACCCCTTCGGGGATAAAAGACGTGATGTTATGATATTATGTATGCAATCGTCAGACAATGACACGACCTTAGCACAATAAATTAACTGTTTCAGGTACTAAGTATCTAGGTATGTACTCAGTTGATATAATAATGAACACTAGGTTATAACAAATGTGACCTGAAGGACATTTTTATTACATAACTTTTAGATATGTATAAAGTAACATACATATCTATATATAAAAGAAAGTCGTGTTAGTTAGACTATACATTTTTTTATGGCATAAGCCGGTAAACAAGCTGACGGATCACCTGATGGTAAGCAATCGGCGTCGTCTATGAACACCTGGAACACCAGAGGCGTTACAAGTGCGTTACCGGCTTTTTGGGGATTAGGAGTTTGAGGATCATTAGGGATTCAGGGATTGGGGAGATTGGGGAAGGAGAGGGTAATTGGGTCTCCGGTAACCTCACTCACACGACGAAACACAACGCAAGCGTTGCTTCACGTCGGTTTTCTGTGAGGCCGTGGTATCACTCCGGTCGAGCCGGCCCATTCGTGCCGGAGCATGGCTCTCCCACACTTAAAATTACATACTCAAGAACAGCGAAATTGATTTGGTTGATAATTGTTAGACCCAGAAGATAGGAAACTTTTTATCCAATGCTTATTTTTACTTTATACCGAAAATCAACGGGAAAAACGGGATTGCGCGTACGAAGTCACGGGCAGAAGATAGTATATTATATAAAAGGAAGTCGTGTTAGATACACTTTTATAACTAAAGAAAAGCTATATTGATTTGGAACTGCGGAACTGACTTAGAACGAGGACACGGATATATATAATATTTTATTTCCCAAGGATTTCCCGAAAGTCCTACGAGAACGGGAAAAAACTGGATTGCGTGTACGTACATATTACAAAGTAATTTACTTATACACTTATTTGCAGAAATAATATGTTTATCTTAACAATGTACATAGGTACCTACTTATTTCTTAATAATGGTCAATTTTTATAATAGTCCATTATTAGCGCGATGTCTAAAACGGCAAGGCACAGATTGCTACGGGACGTTAAGACTGAATCGTTAAGATTGATCAGTATTCTTCAATCTTTTTTTTGGTATTTTTTTCTTTATTCTAGCCATTACGGTTCAGTAGCTATATAGGTTTTTTGTTACGACGAACTTGCGAGTCGCGCGCGGTTCGGACGCCGCGCGCAGCTGGACGTTAGAGAGATAAACGGTCGCGCGGCCCGGACGTTAGAGTGGATATCTTTTCTAAATTGTTCAAAATACCACTATTTTTTATTTACGCTTATAAAATTGTTTATTTTTACAACAACATTACATGCGAACAATACAAGGAAAAAAAATGCCCGCAACGAAGCAAATTTTTGTCGATTATTGCACTGGTAGTAGTAGAATAATCTATATATATAAAAGAAAGTCGTGTTAGTTACACCACTTATAACTCAAGAACAGCAGAACAGATTTAGCTAAAATTTGGTATGGACTTTTTATCCCGTTCGAAAAAAAAGTTTAGTTTAGTTTTAGTTTCCGGGAAAAATAGGATTGCGCGTACGAAGTCGCGGGCAGAAGCTAGTTTTTTATAATTCGTACGTAGTGTGTAATGACCTTTATCAAAGAAATCAGATAAGGAAGTACATATGTGTAAATATGGGTTTCGAAACAATAGACCCTCAGGCGCGTCGACGGGCAGCAGGTAAAGAAAAGGGTCTAATGAATAGAACGCATATTTGAGTCGTCGGGCACATAGTGTCGTGTTCGAAAACGCACAGACGCGTCATGGGCACTGAATGCGTTAACAGTTACTATGGCTTCCGTAGCGCAGAAGCGAGACGTAAGAAACCATTCAAATATTTTTGAGAATAAAACAATAGTACGTATAAGTAGGTCGTTTCTAGTATGTACTGCGTTGTTTTCGGAGTGAAAACTAAATGTTGTGATTTTTAATAAAATCGTATTTCCATAATTCAATTGGATAATATTAGTACCTAAGTATGTTATGTTAGTATTTTTCTAGTAGTATTCTTTTAATTATGGTATTTAGTGCAAAAAATATCTAGTTATAAAGAACTATTGGATAAGTCGGTAGGTGCTAAATAAGTACACACGCGTAATTTGTTTATTGCGAAAATAAATCACATAAATTAATTTAAATAGCTTAAAGTGTTATACAGTATTACATTTAACTCGTCGAGTACCGGTTTTGCAGACACAATTATAGAACAATAGGTTGCTGTCACCGGTGACCGCTTGGTATTTGACAGTTTAATAGTAAAAATTACATATAATATTAATAGTTACAACGTCTATGTGACAGAATAGTTCAACTTAGTCACCACCTGCCAGCACATCAATTCACTAAGGCAACCAGGCACTTCACACTCACAATGTCGCACGCTGACCTTATAACCACCAATCTGTCCATGGAGGAGAAGTTGTTGGCGAGGATGGATGAGATCAATGAACAGATTGAGGCAGCCGGCCCTGGTAAAGACACAGTGGCCAAGATAGCAGAGGAGTTTCGAGTCTTCCGGGTGCTGGTCTATAACATTTTGGGCACGCTTCGGAGACAAATCTCAGAGTGCTGCAAGTGTTCTGATGAACAGGAGACGCGGCACCGACGGAAAGATTTGGTGTTTATGGGTATACCCGAAGTTAAGGAGGAGGACTGCAGTAAGGTATTATTGGAAATTATTAACACCAGGCTACAACTCAGTCTTCCATTGTCTGCAATCAAGACAAGCCGTAGACTGGGAGCAGGCACTAAAGATCTTCCTAGACCAATTCTGGTGCGGTTCACAACCATCGGAAATAAGGCTTTGGTCTGGCGAGCTAAAACTGGTCTTCGGGGTACTAAAATATCTGTGCGTGAGTTTTTAACACGATCCAGACAGGAGTTGTTTGTCAAGGCCCGCCAACACTTCGGCATGCGTGCTTGTTGGACGCAGGATGGCAATATCTTCCTGAAGACAGCAGACGGCGCTAAGCATAAGGTAAAATGCTCTGGGGATCTAAGTCCTCTCCTCAGCAAATACCCGAAGGTGGCAGGAGTGCCGGAGCCTGCAGCCGGGCGTGGGGAAGCGAACGTGGTGAGCCTGAAAGTTGCACGTAAATAATCATATCATTGCATCCAATTATCACCGCAATCACTGTACACCATTGTTGTTTCATATTATTGTCGCTTATTCCCCTTACCTTGTAGTTTTGATTGTATTTTTATTTCATTTCCATTGCTTATAATACCTCATTAGTTCTTTGTTTGCATGTTGTATAATTTCATAAGACTTGAGAACTTTTGATATCTCTACCCACTGCTAATACAATTATTTCACTTTCTTTTGTTCCAATTTAATCCAATGACGTTACTAATTATTAAATTTTCCAGTATCTTCCATAAATTCCACATGTATAACTTAATGTTTTTAAATTTATTTTCACCCTCATGTTAATAAATTGTTTGCATTGCTTAATGTATTGTCGTCATGCGGAATTATATAATGTCATAATGACAGATGACATTGTTATCTATCAGTTCTCAAGCTGTCATTCGTTGAAGTTTGCACGTTCGGAAATGTCATCATGGAACTGTAATTCATTGTGTTGTTGTTGTCTTTGTTTTTCATCATTTGTTTTCCTCTTTTGTTTTGTTGATGTTAGCTGGCGGGTGGTGCAGAGTTGCATGCTTTCAGTGGTAAACACCTTCTTAATGTTTGATATCTTTTGTGTAATTTAGCTACATTTGATTATTGGTATCTATTGTTATTACTATATTTTTACTATATTTTATATTATTATATTTTTATATTTATATTACTATATTTTTTATATATACATATACATGTCTGATGCTGATTCTTTTGTATCTGCGAATGAGAATAGTTTTTCTGAGGGTGACAGTTACTGTTCATTGGGCGGAACTTTGGGTGACATTCTCAAGAAACAATTTAATAACCAAGATCGTCGCTTATTAAACGTATGCCACATAAACGCCCAGAGTGTGCCCAGTCACTACAACGACCTCTACGAGGCATTTAACAACAGTGATGTGCATGCCGTCTTGATATCCGAAACCTGGCTCAAGCCTCAATTACCATCAACCAACTACCCCTTAACTGGATATGTTCTTATTCGCAATGACCGCACTGAGGGACGAGGGGGTGGTGTGGCCATATATCTGCGCAGTGAATTTTCCTATAAAACTCTCTTCATATCAAACCCTGGATGTGCTGCGGAATATATATTTCTTGAGGTTTGTGTCCGGGGGGTAAACATTATTTTGGGCGTTGTCTATTGTCCTCCCTTGGTCGATTATTTCACTGAATTCGAATCAGTACTGGAATCTGTGGGTTCGGATTACGCTCATCACATAGTCATGGGTGACTTCAACACCAATCTCCTTGCCCACAACTCCTTTCGTTCCCGTAGACTCCGGTGTCTGGTCGAGTCTGGGGGTCTTCATCTGCTGCCTCTCCAACCTACTCATCACAACATTGTTGGTGAGGACTCCTGGCTCGATCTGATCATTATATCCAATCCCGCTTTAGTTGCATGTCACGGTCAGCAGGAGGCCCCGGGATTCTCCCACCATGACCTGATCTTCCTATCTTATTTCCTGAAATCACCCAAGGTAAAGCCTAGGGTCCTGTATAGGCGTTGTTTTACGCAGATAGACGTCGATAAACTCCGAGAGGATGCGTCAGCCATAGATTGGGAACCCTTGATGGAGGCAACTGATGTCAACACTATGGTAGACATATTCAACACGACCTTAACTAACCTCTATGATCGTCACGCCCCAATCAAAAAGGTAAAATTGAAGCGAGCTCCTGCACCTTGGATGACTGGAGGGATACAGATGGCGATGCGACGCAGGGACCGAGCGTTTCGAAAACACAAGAGGGATCGCACCGAGGAGAATTGGACGGCCTTCAAAATTGCTAGGAATCGGTGTAATCAGATGGTGCGCAATGCTAAACGCCGTCATATTCTTAACAGTATCTCCTCTTCTTCTTCTTCTGCCGATATCTGGAAGTTCCTTGGAACTCTGGGTATTGGTAAATCGCGACACCCGGATCTTCCTGGTTCGATTGGTCTGAATGATCTAAATATCCATTTCTCCACCGTACCTAAATTGGATCTCCAGACCAAGCGATTAACCCTTTCTTTTATCTCCGGTATGATGCGTTCCTGTGCAATTAGTCCTTTTTGCTTCAAACCAGTGCAGTTGGAAGATATCCGGAAGACTATCCTCGCCATTAAATCCAGGGCTGTGGGATGTGACGGTATATCGCGTGATATGATTACAGGTATACTGGACCTCCTCCTCCCGATCATTACTCATATGGTAAACCGGTCCTTGTACGCTAAGATATTCCCATCCTTGTGGCGCAAAGCCTATGTCCGTCCTATACCAAAAATATCTAATCCTAGTCTTCCTACACACTTTCGTCCTATATCCATCCTTCCCTTTTTGTCGAAGGTGCTCGAGGCCTGCGTCCATAATCAACTCTCGAATTTCATTTACCGTAACTGTCTTATTAGTCCTCTACAGTCTGGATTCAGGCCTGGGCACAGTACTGTAACTGCACTCCTCAAGGTCATTAGCGATGTGAAGGCAGGAATGGAGGACACTGAGATCACAGTATTGGTTTTGGTAGACTTCTCAAATGCCTTCAACATGGTCGACCATGAGATCCTACTAGCTATCCTTTCCCATTTTTCGGTTTCTGATGACGCACTGGAATGGTTTTCTTCTTATCTTCAGGAGCGTCAGCAATCAGTTCACGTTGATGAGACCTCATCAAACTGGAACCACTTACAGACTGGCGTTCCTCAAGGCGGTATTCTCTCTCCTCTTTTATTCTCTATTTTCATAAACCTTATTACTTCTGAACTTCATTGTGCGTACCATCTGTATGCCGACGACCTACAGGTGTACTGTCGGGCTAGGATCGAGGATTTGCCGGGGGCAATCGCGAGAGTGAACGCTGACTTAGCTGCTATATACAATTGGTCTGAAAAGTTTGGAATAGCTGTGAACCCGAAGAAATGTCAGGCGATTATGGTGGGTAGTTCTCGTACCTTGTGTAAGGTTGACGGTGCAACTCTACCACCTGTACTATTTGACGGTGCGATCATACCATACAGCGGCGACGTGAGGAATCTTGGCTTGTACGTTGACAGCAACTTAAACTGGCGTGCTCATGTCACTAGCATATGCCAACGGGTCACCGTGACGCTGCGGACCCTGTATCGTTTGAGGAACTTTCTTCCGTCCTCTGCTAAGATAATGCTTGTCCAGTCCTTGGTTTTCCCCATTATTGATTATGCTGATGTGTGTTTTTTCGACCTGAATGCAGATCTACTTAACAAACTAGACCGTCTTTTGAATAACTGCATTCGATTCGTCTTCAACCTGTGCAAATACGACCATGTCTCTGCATTTCGATTGCAACTAAAGTGGTTGCCCATACGTCAGCGCAGGGAACAACGGGCGCTAACCACTTTATTCTCCCTTCTTACTTCTCCCAATTCTCCTACTTATCTTTCCCCCTATTTCCAATATGTGAGCGCTAACCACAGCAAATACCTCCGTTCTTCTTATAATCTTCTGTTGCAATGTCCCACACATCGAACTGACTTCCTTCACTCTTCTTTTTTCGTCCAATCCATCTTGCTGTGGAATGCGCTGCCAACGGATATCAGGACGGCGACCAGTCGTCTGTCCTTCAAATTTAAGGTTCGTGAGCATCTACAGAAGAGGCTAGCAGACTCAACACACACTTAGGTCATGTACGTATTTATATATTTATATGTGTATAATCATGTATATTTATATATTATATTATGTTATATATTTGCCTTCGTATATTTAGGTATATATATGTCCCATACTTATTTGTATACTATTCCTTACTGTTCGTTTTGCATTGCGTATATATTAGTACTTCTTCATTATATTTAATTAGTAAATATTGTGTGATATGTATAATTGTATATACTACCATAACAACGATGTTTAAAACTCACAACAGTGGTAAACGTTTACACCTACTATTGTGTCTCTCTGCATCACCCTAAGGTTGACTGTTAGAGAATGCCACTAGGCATTAAGTCCGCCATTGTATACAATTGCAAGAAGTGTAAATAAATAAATAAATAAAAAAATAAAACTATGTATAACAAAATTATAAAAACAGACCCATTAGAGAACGTATGGCAAAATCTATGCAAGTATTAAGTCTAGTTTTCCTGTTTACATTTATATTTAGGACAATTTTATTCTAGATCCTAATCTAGATAGATGTTTATGACATTATATTTATCTTGTAACTCCTAAACTTATTTGACTGAGATCGATAATGTCAAAATCTTCAATTTTCAACTTTAGCCCAAAAGCGATAGTGTCGAAAATACTTGTAATAACATCGACAGTTTGATGGCTTGTACAAAAAAAAATAACATACACATCACACAGTATGTTCATATGTGAATGTAGTTTTTAAGTGCCAATGCTGACCAAACTCTTCTCACGTGAAGAAACTTGAAAATATATAATATAACCTATGGTAGTTATAAATATTAATAATAATAATAATAAGCCCGCAGGGCACCTTGAGGCGAGGTGACGGGCATTAGCGATCCCGCGGGCTACCATCATCCCGAGTGCTCCAGGGAGAAGTCACCGTTCCTTCTTCTCCGGCTTGCCTTAATTGGCTGGCTAGATTGAACGATAACAAGGAACAGGTCTCCCACCTCTGGCTTGCCTTCATTGGCCGTCCAGAGTGGAGTCGCGAGAGCAGTGATCCTGCTCGGAGGGTAAGAAACAATTCGTAAGTCGCGAGTGGGCCAGGGATGCAGGAGACTTCGGCTGGAGCAGATGATCTGAGTAGAAAGCGGTGGTAGTTTCTTAACCCTTCAGCCACTCACATTCTCGTTGCCCCTATGTTGCTATATCTAGCAACCATTCCCGGGGCCCGGTCGGTGAGTTGGCGAGTCTCCGCCTGCCATTTTTACGTGTAAAAATTACATTGTTTCGGCAGGTGCCATAGTCATCCATAGTTCCCAATTTACCAGTCCACAGCAACCCATCCATAGCCCTACCTTTTTTTTCCATTATTCACAATAGTCCTGCACTAACCGGGGACTACCCTTGGGTGCATTTCCATAGTGTATACAGGGGTAGTCTAGTCGCCGGTTTGTGTCTCCATTACATTTAAAGTTGTCTAAAGGGCCTCTGCGCAGTTGGCTTCGGCCCCTCGTACGCCTCCCAAATGACCGGGACCCTGTGGTCCCGTGAATGGTAAAGACATACAATAATAATAATAATAATAAGGAGCATAGCAAGGAGCTCCACGGACGCTTCTTCCGGGCCCTTCATGGGCCCAGTGTAGATTTTCTAGCGTCCGTATCTTGGTTACGATTCAGTAATCTCTTTGGAGAAACTGAAGGATTTGTCTGTGCAATAATGGACGAAGTTATCCTTACGAATAACTATCGGAAATATATAATTAAGGATGGGACGGTTGACATATGTCGGGCATGTCATACTCCTGGTGAATCCATTAGACATATAATTTCTGGTTGTGGTCGTTTGGCTAACAGTGAATATTTGCATAGGCATAATCAAGTAGCCAAGATTATCCATCAGCAACTTGCTTTACACTATCGACTTGTTGAATCTGAGGTACCGTACTACAAGTATGTGCCCGACCCAGTTCTGGAAAATGACCATATCACATTGTACTGGGACCGGTCTATCATTACTGACAGGACTATTGTAGCCAATAAACCTGACATAGTGGTGATAGACCGACAAGTACGCCGCACGATGATAATCGATGTCACCATTCCCCATGACGAGAACCTCGTGAAAGCTGAGAAAGATAAACAAATAAAATATCTAGACTTAGCTCACGAGGTTGTCGACATGTGGAGTGTGGATTCGGCTATCATTGTGCCGATAGTCGTGTCGGCCAATGGGTTAATCCCTAAAAGCCTCGACATCCATCTTAGGAGGCTGGCGTTAAGTGGATGGATCAAGGGCCTGATACAGAAGGCAGTTCTCCTAGAAACGGCACGTATCGTGAGGAGGTTTCTGTCTCTGGAGCCCTAACCACCGGTAGCTTGGACCATGCTCCCGCTACTGGTCGGCTCCTATTTTTTATATTTTTAAATATTATTTTTATTTTATAAGTAGTGTTTAAAAATGTAATTTATAGAGAATTTTAAATAAATATATGTAAATAATAATAAAAATGTTTATTTCAAAAAGGAAAAGTTTTACAATTTTGTTGTATCCTGGACCTCACACTAGGATACCCTGTGTCGTGAGGCCAAGGCTCCCTCCCTAACAAACAGTACAAAAAGAAAAGTTATCATAACGCTTAAATATAAATGTGTATTTTGTGTGTGTGTATGAATATGTGTGGATGTAAGTGAGTAAGTAAGTAAATGTGTGTATTGTGCGTGTGCGCATCTGTTTTATGTAGTGCGTGTGTATGTGAGTGTGTGTGTACGTATCCATGTTTGGAAATGTGAATATGTCACATAAGTGAATACCAATTTTTTTTTATGATTATTGTTACTAACTTAGGAGGTTTTCAATCATGTTGTAATCCATGGTGAGAAGCCACCTTATAACAGTGTTAATACATACATTATGGGTGAGTTGTAGAATTTTGAGTTGGTTATTAAGTTTGGAGTAAATGTGTGGTCCCATATAGCCGAACGACCTTCTCTCGACTGTTTTACGACAGCGGCTCTTTTCCAGGGGCGTAGCTAGCGCCGTAACTGCCGTATCAATTATATGGGGCCCCCGGACTACGGGGGCCCCCAACGTGTGTAAGCAAGAATATAAAAACTTCTCAATTTATATTTTATTTCAGTCATCACAAAATACATACGTTCAAAGGTTGGCAGAAACCATGATATAGATAAAACTATATAATTGGAAAATCTATTCTATAGTAGAAACTTTGGAAAAACTAAAGTAATCATTATCCGATAATTTGGGCCTCTGCCCAAGTTACAATATTATGTAAAAAAATGTTATAATATTACATAAAAAAATGTTATAATATTACATAAAAAAATGTTATAATATTACATAAAAAAATGTCTTCTGAGAAATATTTACCTTTCATAAGGGCCCCCAAATAAATTTTAATACGGGGCCCCGCCAAGATACGCTACGCCACTGCTCTTTTCCCATCGTACCCTACGACCAGACTGGATACAAGTGCTAATAGCGGTTTTATGAAATCTTAGAGTAGTTGACAGTATGTACAGTGATCTAACTCCGAGAACCCCGGTTTCAGTGTAAAGTGAATCAGTGGGGTATAGGAAAGGCCTTCCATAAGCAACTTTGAGCAGGGCGCGTTGAGCCCTTTCGACTTTCAGCAACGAAGTTTTACCAGCCGCACCCCACACTGTTATACAGTAATATTATAATATTATTCCGACTGGATGCGTTTACAGCAAACATAATTTCACTTTATATATCAAATTCAGACCGGAAACAACATTGAATTGTTAGTAGTAGTCGTTCTGCTAGCCACTTTTTTTAAGGGGGGAAATTTATCGAATGACTGCTCCCGCCTGGGTGAGGCGGGAGGGAGTGTCAGACTCTTACTGACTAATAAATAATAAAAACCACCCCGTTCCTACTCCTGCACGTCGAGCCGGAGCTCCGGTTACCCGTTAGGTTCTCCAAGACTCTGCTAGCTACTGTGCCTACAACGAACCTGTGTTAATCACAGTAGATATGAATTATAAAGGTAAATATGTAATTAATTATTATGTTTTTCGGCTACCTCACGTAATTATTTAACGATGAACTCGACGAATTTGCTGTTATTATGTATCTGCGCGACAGTCGCGGAATACTGCTAATGAATATGAGCTCCTATATGAGCTCCTCATCTAGAATTTCAGTTACCTGTTCCTAGATTAGAGTTATTTAGACGAAGCTGTATTTACATGGGTCCCTTAATATATAACTCTTTACCAAAAACTATCTCCGGACTACCTTCAAATAAATTTAGTGTAATGCTAAGAAAATGGTTATGTCAGCAATGTTTTTACTCAGTTGACGAATTTCTAGCAAAAAACCCATGTAAATTCTACAATTGTGAGCGATCTGTGAGGTATAGACTGTAAACTTATAATTTAGATAAATTGTTAAATGTTCTATTTCTGTGATAAGTATTTGAACTGTATAAAGATTTGCATGTCGCCAAGCGGCAAGATGTATATGGCACCTTGACTATGTTATTATTATCACCATTATGTACCTACATTTTATGCAAATAAAGATTCTATTATATTCCTAGTATGGCTTGAAACTAGTCGAGGTCCTCGTCAAATAACAACGTGAGTAAATAAGGTAAATATTATAAAAAAACTAATACTGTCAAAGAGACCGAGTGGTCGCAAGTGCTACTGCCGGGCTAGGGGTCTCGGGTTCGATTCCCGCGTCGGGCAAAGTTTACTAGGTTTTTAAAATTTTCTCAGTAGTAGCACGGAGTCTGGAATTGTGCCCGATATATCGCAATAGCCTCGCCCCCTATTACATGGGACTCATAACATAAATAGTGAAATTTAGTGTTACATTGTACAGTGGCATAGTGTGCAACTCTGCCCTTCGGGGATAAAAGGCGTGATGTTATGTTATAAAAAAAACTACATAAAATAACATTATAGATATTTATTGATTATTTCTAGCAGTGTAGTATTGCATGGCAGTATTAAACTTGGCGATGCCTGGCAATCCTATTTGGATGAAGAAGGGTTCCTTCTCCACCAGGGACAGCCAGTTTAAGGTGTTGGGGAACCTGTTAATAACATTATAATAAATAAATAAACATAAGAATTATGACTATTTTATTCACACATCGTTGTACACACGGCTACACATCGAGCTTTACATAACCAGTATAAACTGAACGTTAAATGTACGGAAAGATGATGCGACGCGACACCAGGGTAAACTGGTTTTGTATAGATTGATGTGTGGTCGTGTGTTCCAGGTTCAAGTTTGGTGTGATGTGGATGAGAAATTATGTGTTTGTGCTTATAATTAAAAAAAAAAAACAATAATAACTTGAATCCAACTTGAAAGTTTATAAAAAAATCTATCTACTCCGACTCAATTACACTCGCTGATCAAAGTGTGTTATTGTAAGCCCTTCCTCAATTATTTGACTACTTATTTAACACAAAAATATTTTTTAATGAAACGATAATTCACACGTAGGCTTACTTAGGTTAAGACCCCCGCTTCTCATGCATGAGGGTGCGGAATCGAAACCTACCAACGGCAAGTACCAATGTGACTTTTACCGAGTTATATGTACTTTCTAAGATTATCTAGACACCGCTGACAAACGGTGAAGGAAAACATCGTGAGGAAACCTGGACTTATATTTTCTAATTATAAGTCAGTAATCGCCAACCCGCATTGAGCAAGCGTGGTGATTAATGCTCACGCCTTCTCCGTGTGAGAAGAGGCTTTGCTCAGCAGTGGACATTTATAGGCTGTTGATGTGAATGCGAGCGAAGCCGCTGTCAAAGCTAGTATAGTTTATACTAATGTAATAAAGCTGAAGAGTCTGTTTGTTTGTTTGGACGCGCTAATCTCGGGAACTAATGGTCTGATTTAAATAATTATTTTTATGTTGGATAGTGCGTTTATCAAGGAAGGCTATACAACATCACGCTATAATCGAGTAGTAGGTAAAACCGAGCGAGAATGAAAAGTGTGTAATAAATAATATCTTACTTCTTATGGTTCAGTTTGTGCAGAACCTGTGCAGCTCCCATGGTCATGGCCAGCGACAGGTCGGCGATGGTGAGGTGGTCGGCCGCGATGTACTTGTACCTCGACGCGTAGGCCTCCACCATGCCGTAGGCCTCCTCTAAGTCATTCAGGTGCTTCTGCGTAGGTGCTTTCATACCTTCCATTATAGTTGGCAGCTGAAAAAATTACAAAATAATATTTTCGAGTGAAATATATGTATAGAATGGATATTTCCATACATATTCTTTCACGCCAAAACTACTGTACTATGTATGAACTGCCTCGTTGGCCGAGTGGTCGAAAGTGCGACTGCCGGGCAAGGGGTCTCGGGTTCGATTCCCGGGTCTAGCAAAGTAGTACTACTTTTTTTAAATCACAGTAGTAGCATCTCTCATCCCAGTCTGGAATATGGCAATAGGCTCACCCTATAATACATGGGACTCATGTGTGTGTGTGTGTAATAGTGAAAAGTAGGTGTTACATTGTACAGTGGCATAATGTACACCTCTGCCTACCCCTTCGGGGATAAAAGGCGTGATGTTATGAATGTATTTATGGTGACTAAACTAGTGATGACGGGAGTCCCATATAGATATGTAGTCCCATATAGATAGTATAGTCCCATATAGATATGGGAATCCATCTTTTTTTTTTAAATGTGCATCGATGTTGTTAGCTGGCGGGTGGTGTGGGGATGCAGGCGTTTACGATTTAATTATTGCCTTATTTGTTTCGCGCTCATAGTTATTTAAGTACTTTTATTAGAATATATATATATATATATATATATATATATATATTATATATATATAAATATATATAAAAAATATATATAATATATATAAAATATATATATATATATATATATATATATATATATATATATATATATATATATATATATTATATATATATATATATATATATATATATCCTTCAAGATATATATATATATATATATATATATCTTGAAGGATATGTTGCGTCCTATATGGCGTTATTTACCGATGATGCTGCGTCCGACTGACTTTGTGCGTCCGGAATACGGACGCAAGATTGACCGACCCTCATTTTTAGCCAAAGGGTCCCTTATGATCATTAGAATGCATGTGCGAAAACTTGGCATGGACGCAATTCCATCACTACAATGCCTTTTAGCATATAATACAGTTCCGCCATCGTCCGACTGAAATTTGGAGGTCGCTAGTGTTCAGCGTATAATTTACCACGTATACTTTGAGTTCAGTTCACCGATGTTATCGTGTCCATTGAATACCGTACTTATATTGTAAAGTTTTTATCATGTTTCCGTGACAACAATCTTGCGTCCCTAAAATATCATTAAACGAGCACTAGGTACGGTATCTGAGGGGCCTATTTGGGGTTCACGACGAAGCATGGCGCGGGGCGCGGGGCGGCGGACTTCAGCGCGCTCGCGTGCCGATGTTCGTAAACAAACAGAATGTGCCGGCCGTGACGTAAGCTTGTCACCAAAGTGAATTAATTGCAAAATTGCAAGGTGGTTATTTATTTGGTCTATTATTATAGTTAGTGATTATAATAATTATATGAATCACAATGAAAAGAAGTGCAAGGATTCTTAAATTGGTAAACGGTAAGTACTTACTTTTTATTCCTTAAATGAAAATGATAACACGATTTACCTAATATAATACCTATAACATCTAGCTAGTAAGTACTTACCTACTTACATTTAAACATTGTTATCTGTTTATAACATTATGATGATCTTAGTTTGCGTTAAACTGTCTGTGAGTGAACGTGTGTAGTCTGCAAAAATGGTTGTTGTGATTGATGTGGATAGTTTTTTTAAAAGAAATGATTTTATACATTTTTATAAAGCTAAACTAGAATGGCCATGGGATTCAACGCATTTCATTTTGCAAAATTGGTGCATACATTGTGATACGAACATTAATATTACTAATTCAGTAGTTAAACACTTTGTACTACCCATGAATTTCGATGACTTTAAAGGGCTTTATAACTCTTCTTTCATGTGGTGTAAATTTTGCGAATATGCCATTTATGATCATTTTCCAGAAGACGAATGTTTTTGTAATAACCAGTAATAATCAAAAGTAAGTAGGTATGTACATGCTTCTATATTACTTAACTACCTATTTGATTCTTATTTCGTAATATCGTCGTACTTCGTAGGTATTTTAATACCTATATAATAAACGCGAAAGTTTGTATGCACTCACGGCTGTTATCTCAGAAAGTAGCCAGAGGCTTTTTTGCGACTTCACACAGTTCTAAGGGCGATTGCGTTAGCCACTGCACCTCGGAAGTTTAGGTATGGTGTTTGTGAGTATGGATGGATGGATGCTTGTTACTCTTTCACCAAAAATGGCTGAAAGGATTTGGATGAAAGGTATGGAGTTACATTACATCAGACAACGTCATTACAGTTAGGTATATAAAATCTTTTTAATCCCTCACGCAAAAAGAGAGGTGTTATAAATTTGACGTGTTTGTGTGTAAGTATATGTGTCAGTGCGTATCGAGTGTGTCTTTACTTTTTATAGGTTTTCTTGTTTTTGTTTGCTTTTGGATCGAGGGTATTTAATTTTTTATTGTTTTATAATAATACAAATATATCTGTTTGGTTTTCAGAGAGACAGGAAGAAAAAGAAAACCAACCAGAAACATTAAATGAGGTACGTATGTTTTAACTTAGATAAAACACGACTTACGTACACACATTTGTTAAACATACTTACCTGTACAACTCCGGACCTACCCGTTCACACCAGCCTGTACCTCTGAGCTTACCTGTTTATACATACTTACCTGTACAACTCCGGACCTACCCGTTCACACCAGCCTGTACCTCTGAGCTTACCTGTTTATACATACTTACCTGTACAACTCCGGACCTACCCGTTCACACCAACCTGTACCTCTGAGCTTACCTGTTTATACATACTTACCTGTACAACTCCGGACCTACCCGTTCACACCAGCCTGTGCCTCTGAGCTTACCTGTTTATACATACTTACCTGTACAACTCCGGACCTACCCGTTCACACCAGCCTGTGCCTCTGAGCTTACCTGTTTATACATACTTACCTGTACAACTCCGGACCTACCCGTTCACACCAGCCTGTGCCTCTGAGCTTACCTGTTTATACATACTTACCTGTACAACTCCGGACCTACCCGTTCACACCAGCCTGTGCCTCTGAGCTTACCTGTTTATACATACTTACCTGTACAACTCCGGACCTACCCGTTCACACCAGCCTGTGCCTCTGAGCTTACCTGTTTATACATACTTACCTGTACAACTCCGGGCCTACCTGTTCACACCAGCCTGTGCCTCTGAGCTTACCTGTTTATACATACATACCTGTTCAACTCCGGACCTACCTGTTCACACCAGCCTGTGCCTCTGAGCTTACCTGTTTATACATAAATACCTGTACAACTCCGGACCTACCTGTTCACACCAGCCTGTGCCTCTGAGCTTACCTGTTTATACATACATACCTGTTCAACTTCAGACCTACCTGTTCACACCAGCCTGTGCCTCTGAGCTTCCCTGTTTATAAATACTTACCAATCCGTATCTGATTTATCTATGTAGACGTACTTACCTATTCAATTCTGAATTTACCTGTTCACATTAGCCTATGTTGGTTCGAGTTATTCCCAGCTGAATACCGAATAGCTACTGCTGTCTATTCATTAACTTTATATTAGACGCTCTTTAAAAAGAAAAAAGTACCTATGATGTCTCGTTCATCTTTAATTTCTTCTTTTAGTGTTGTTAATCGTGTATTTTATTGTATGTATCTTTGTCTTCAGGTATTATCTGATTCAATATCTGGTTCAATATCTGATTATTCTCCGACATGTTCTAATTACACTCCATCGAGACACGAAGTAAGTTTGACTAAATTAATTCAGTAAGTAATTCATTAATACTAATATGCTAATGGCTGTTATCCCAAAAGCCGTGCAGAAACCTTCTAGGTGGCTTAAAAATATCTGCGAGCGCCAATTCAGGATTCAGATCGGGGATACCTATCCCCGATCGAATTATGATGTTCAGCAAGGGATAGACAACACTTATGTCACTAATCAAGTTGTTACCTTCATATCAACGAAGCAACAATAGTAAAGTGCAACAAAGTATAATAAGCTTTTTTTGTTGCAGACCAGTTCTGATGATTCTCTTCGCAATGAATATAGAACTTCGAATGATTTAACGCCATTGGAATGTGTTTCGAACTTCGATTCGACGGTCACGAAGCCTATTAATCTTAATTATAGCGAAATTAGTCACATAAGCAACCGCTTATGT
Source organism: Spodoptera picta (assembly GCA_038387885.1). NCBI lineage: Eukaryota > Metazoa > Arthropoda > Insecta > Lepidoptera > Noctuidae > Spodoptera > Spodoptera picta. The sequence continues at coordinate 2,553,697 of JAZHFQ010000002.1, forward strand.
GACTAATTTCCGCCATGTAGTGTATTTGTAGAAAGGAAACTTTTTCAACCTTATAAAGCAGATGAATTTGTACTCAATCAAGCAATTCCTCTCGAGGTTAATAATTCCTTGTCTAATGTATCTTTCAAGCTACCTAATAACATAAGTTTAAGTGAAGTTAATTGTAAAAGCAGTTCTCCTTGCAATGTAAGTCCCTACTTAATTCTTCATTTCCACAGCCTGAATCAAAACCAAATGAAGAGATTATTTACGATATTAATAATGAATCTCAAATAGAAGATAATTCTAATGATAGTACAACAATTATTCAAAGGCAAAAACCCAAAATTTCAAATGTTCGAGACAAAGATTATTGCTTTTACTGTGAGTCATTTGTTTTAAATTTTGCTCGTCATTTACTCCGACATCATATTTATGAAACTGAAGTCCAAAAAAATGTCAAAACCTAAAAAAAGTCTTGATAGAAAACAGTTAATTACAGCTCTACGTAAAAAAGGAAACTACCTTGTAAATTCAAAAGAGGTCACTAAACCGATGCGAAAATTAAAATTTACTGATTATTTGCCGTGTACAGAGTGTCTGGGATTTTATTCTAAAAAACTGTTGTGGAAACATAAAAAGAAATGTAGTGGTAAATCAGGAAGTAAAAACATTCAATCAGAGGCCCAAAATCTACTGATACGTCATCTTAAAATCGACGAAAAACTTAAGGAAACTGTATTTCCCCGAATGCGGGCAGACAAGATATCACTTATTGCAAAAAAAGATAGCCATATATGTGCTTATGGTTCTCAATATTTGAAAACTCACCGAGAAAAACATTTCGTTAACGTAGTGTCTAGAAAAATGAGAGAGCTTGCAAAATTATTACTAGAATTAAAAAAGATTGATCCATCCATTAATGACTTCTTTTCTGCCTTAAGACCAATTCATTATGATATCATTGTACAAGCAACCAAAATACTAGGAAATTATGATATAGAAAAAGATAGGTATGAGACACCTACGTTCGCAATGAATCTGTCCACCACCTTGAAACAATGCTGCAATATTGCAATAATGTGTGCATTAAAAAAGCAAGGGCCTTACATGGAAGTAGATACTGGCAAAATAGAAGCAGACTTAAAAACTTTGATTCAACTTATTGAATCAAATTGGAAATATGATGTGTCTACACAAGCTGCAACAGATTTAAACAAGAAAAAGTGGAATAAGATAACTATTGTGCCTTTAGCAAATGATTTAAAAATTCTTAAAGAATATCTAAATAAAAAATCCTTGGATGCTGCTGCAAAAATTAAAGAAGGCTTACAAACTACTGAAACATATACACAACTTTTAGAGACTGTGTATTGTAGGATTTTATTATTAAATAGACGCAGACCTGGAGAACTTCAAAGAATTACAGTGCACGATTATTTAGAAAGCGAGAATCATGATAATAATAAGTATGAAGAGTTTGATCGTGCGCTCACTGCGTCAGAAAGGATTCTGGTAAAGACATTTAAACGTGTTGTCATTAGAGGTAAACGCGGCCGCGGAGTACCAGTTCTGTTTAATAAAGAAGTTCAAGATGATATTAAACTATTATTATCGATTAGGCATATTTTTTTTGCTTCGACACCAAATCAATTTTTGTTTGGTAATCCCGGCTATGACAATACAATTTATGGCTACAAAGTTTTGGAAAAGCATGCCAAATTATCAGGGGCGAAACAGCCTAAAGCAATATCCTCTACAAGGTTAAGAAAACATTTAGCCACCTTATCACAAATTTTTAGCATGTCTGAAAATGATATGGAGCAGCTGGCCACATTCATGGGCCATACTAATGAAGTACATAAAAAGTCTTACAGGTTGCCAGATGACGTATACCAAACTGCTAAGATATCAAAGCTTCTCATTCTTATGGAAGATGGAAAGGCAGACGCTTACAAAGGAAAATCTCTCGAAGAGATTGATTTAGATTTGAATGAGGAGCTAACTGAAGAGCCCGTGGACAACAACGAAATTATAGACTATGATCCTGAACCTACTTTAGATGCTAATTCTGATTACGTACAAACATATTGTAATTTAAATGATTTATCTCAGGCTGGACCATCTGGTATGCAAAATGATTCTCGACAACTTATTAATGAACCCGTGTCTCAACTAGGTAACAAAATACGAAAAGGAAAAAAGAGGACGTTGGTACCTTGGACAAAGGAACAAAAGGACGTAGTTACAAAATACTTTAAATTTCACATAAAAAATCATCAACCGCCTAAAAGAAATGAATGTGAGAAACTAAAAGAACAACATGTAGATTTACTTAAGAATAAAGACTGGCTAAAAATAAAGGTATTCGTACAAAATATTTACTCTAAGGCTAAGAAATGAGAGAAAAAAATATTTCTTTAAATAGTATGTTTTGTTTAAAATATTTTTAATTTGTTAATGCATACCAATTATGTTTGAATTGATGATTAATACCCGGTTTCTGAGGTCCTTATCCGCTGTTTATTTTATTCCATAACTTTATGTGATACTTAGCTGTCATTAAACTTTGTTTAAAAACAATTTTACTGACATAACTGCAATAACATAAGCCTTGCTTTTATATGCCTTAAAAAGCATTTTTAAACAAAGGACTTAATAAAGAATTGAAAGGTTGTCTGTCTATCGAATTAAAAATTAATGAAGAGATATCTAATAGCACCTCAGAAACCGGGCATGAGACTTTTAGTTGTAACCTTGTAACCGCTGATTATTTTAATTATAATATAGAAATAAATTTTCTATTGTAATGAAGACTGATTGATTTTCAAATTAAGTTTATTTTGTTATTAGGCAAAGGCAGAGCCTATGTTTAATTATTTAGTATAAGTAACTAAAATTGTTAAAATGTTTTTATTTTTATGTTTAGAAACCTACCCGTTTTTTTACAAAATTTTAATTTGAGAAAGAAACCTAATTTTACATTTCTTTTAAGTAGATATTTTAAATAAGAATGACAACATTGGCTTGATAAAACCCCTACTGATTTATTTTAATTATAATATTTAAAAATATGTGTTCCATTGTAATGAAGACTGATGTTCATAATTCAGTTTATTTCGTTACTAGGCAAGGCAGAGCAAATTTATGTTTATTGTTATGTCAATATTAAATTGCATAAATTTGTTGATTGAAAAGTTTTTAAGTTTAGATTCCTACACATTTTTTGTAAAAATTAAACATTGAATGTTTTACATATATTACGATATGCCTTTTATTCCGTATATTGACCTGCATAAATATGACTACTATTATATTATTCGTATCATGATACTTCCTCTTTCTACCTTTGAACCTACATGTTCACACCAGCCTGTGCATCTGAGCTTACCTGTTTATACACCTACCTATCCATTTCCGAACTTACCTGTACACACCAACATGTACCTCTGAGCTTACCTGTTTATACCTACATTAGATACTTACCTGTTCAACTCCGGACCTACCTGTTCACACCAGCCTGTGCCTCTGAGCTTACCTGTTTATACATACTTACCTGTTCAACTCCGGACCTACCTGTTCACACCAGCCTGTACCTCTGAGCTTACCTGTTTATACCTACATTAGATACTTACCTGTTCACACCAGCCTGTGCCTCTGAGCTTACCTGTTTATACATACTTACCTGTTCAACTCCGGACCTACCTGTTCACACCAGCCTGTACCTCTGAGCTTACCTGTTTATACCTACATTAGATACTTACCTGTTCACACCAGCCTGTGCCTCTGAGCTTACCTGTTTATACATACTTACCTGTTCAACTCCGGACCTACCTGTTCACACCAGCCTGTACCTCTGAGCTTACCTGTTTATACCTACATTAGATACTTACCTGTTCAACTCCGGACCTACCTGTTCACACCAGCCTGTGCTTCTGAGCTTACCTGTTTATACATACTTACCTGTTCAACTCCGGCCCTACCTGTTCACACCAGCCTGTGCCTCTGAGCTTACCTGTTTATTCATACTTACCTGTACAACTCCGGACCTACCTGTTCACACCAGCGCGCTGGTGTGTTTATACATAGGTTATACATAGGAAGGTAAAAAAGCAACATACCGGCCGAACGTATAACCTCCTCCTTTTTTGAAGTCGGTTGAAAACTTCCCTGTCACTCGTCAAAAATTACTTTTAAGATTTTGTCTGTATTGTCACTTTTGTATGATAAAGGATAAAGCGCAATAAAGACGGCTAAGATGCGATAATATATTTTATATCCCTACTAATATTATAAATGCGGAAGTAACTCTGTCTGTCTGTTACGCTTTCCCGCTTAAACCTCTCAGCTGATTTTGATGAAATTCGGCACAGACAATATTTAGACCCTGAGAAAGAACATGCTACCTTTTATTGCGAAAAATAGTTGTGCGCGATATAAAACATAGTCCACGCGGAACGAAATTCGCGGGCGGAAGCTAGTATTAGTATAGAATTTTATAGCACCTTAGCCGTCTGTACCTATTGCGCTTAACTATTAATTATTATTTATTATCTGATCCTGGAGTCAATATAAGCCCTTAAGTGGTGGAAGCCTCTTGGCTGATAAGCTGGATACAATAATTCAAAAACAGTATTCGGAACCAATCTGAATTCAATAGTAGATGGATGTCATTTAGTTATTATAATCATTATGATATATGCAGAGCATTTTACGGAATTGATTTAAACATACAGTTGAATGGAGGCGGGAATGTGCTGGCAGTGATTTGAACGTATACGGAGATATTCAGTGTGCAAGAAAGATTTAAGAGTGAACGGACGCACTAATTCAGTTATTCGGAACCAATCTGAATTCGAAAGTAGATGGAAGTAATATAGTTATTATAATCATTATGTTATATGCAAAACATTATACGGTTTTGATTTAAACATACATTCGGATGGAAACAGGAATGTGCTGGCAGTGTTTATTATGTATACGCAGGTATTCAGTGTGCAAGAAAGAATTAAGAGTGAACGGACGCACAAATTCAGCTAGAAATATTTAATTTGAATAATACCATTTAACGTTTAAATGAAATTTGACGTCGACTACTGATATGATACTGACTAAAACATCTTACATACGTATTGAAAACATTAAAAATCTCACTACATTCAGTGGACGCCGCAGGGTGGTAGTTTGTAAAGACGCAAGAAGTCCTTCGCGATTTATATATATATATATATATATTAGTAACATGTATTTTATAAAATTTATATATCTTGTAATACTTCCAGCATATGTACTGACGATTTTATATCTGCTGATGATGATGTCTCTTCGACTAATGACAGTTTCTGTTCTTTGGGCGGTTCTCTTAGTGATTTAATTAATCGTTCTTTCTCGTCCGACAAATTTTTCAATGTTTGCCACATAAATGCACAAAGTCTCCCGAGCCATTACAGTGACTTCTATGAAACATTTAACAATAGTAATGTACAATTGTACATGCCATTCTGCTTTCTGAAACCTGGCTCAAGCCGCAACTCCTATCAGTGGATAACCTGTAAGGGGGTAGGTAGTGACCTACCCCCTTACAGGTTACATTCTGCTTAGGAATGACCGGATTGCTAGGAGAGGGGGAGGTGTGGCAGTGTATCTTCGCAGTGACTTCCCTTACAAATTACTCAAACTTTCTCCCGTTAATTGTCCTGCTGAGTATATATTCTTGGAGGTTTGTGTCCAGGGGGCCAAAATTCTTATTGGGGTTGTATATTGCCCTCCAACTGTCGATTACTTCACTGAATTCAAATCAGTTTTAGAATCCGTGGGTTCAATGTACGAGCATCTCGTAATCATGGGTGACTTCAACACTGACCTCCTTACCCACTCCCCTCGATCCCGCAAACTCCTACACCTGGTCGAGTCAACTAGTCTGCACATATTACCACTCCAACCCACTCACCACAATACTGTCGCGGACGACACTTGGCTCGATCTAATCCTCACATCCAATCCGTCCCTCGTCTCTTGCCATGGTCAACATGACGCTCCGGCATTTTCTCATCATGACCTTATATACCTCTCCTACATCCTGAAACCACCCAAGGCAAAACCCAGGGTACTGTACAGACGTTGCTTCGGGAAGGTGGACAATGAGAAGCTTTTGGAGGACGCGTCCAGAATAGACTGGGAACCACTAACGGAAGCCACTATGGTTGATGACAAGATTGACATTTTCAACAAAGCTGTCATTAACCTTTATGACCATCATGCCCCTGTCAAAAGAATCCGATTAAAACGTGCTCCGGCACCATGGATGACCAGAGGGATCCAGGCGGCTATGCGTCGCAGGGACCGCGCGTTTCGGAAGCACAAGAGGGATCGGACAGAGGAGCACTGGACGGCATATAAAACTGCGAGGAATAGATGTAATCAGATGGTACGCAACGCCCAACGCCGCCACATTCTCAATAATATTTCCTCTTCATCTCCAGCTGATATCTGGAAGTTCTTGAGAACTCTAGGTATCGGAAAACCGCAACCCGCTAACCTTCCTTCTTCGATTGGCTTAGATGAACTTAATAATCATTTTTCCACTGTCTCATCTCTGGATCACCTAACTAAGCGAAACACATTGTCTTCTATTTCCAGTCTGCCTCGTCCTGGGGTCGAAAATTTCTGCTTCATACCAGTTCAGTCGGAGGAGATTCGTAAGACAATCCTCTCCATTAAATCCAAAGCTGTTGGCTGTGACTCCATCTCCCGTGACATGATCACGTCCATCCTGGTTTATCTCCTTCCAGCAATTACCCATATTGTCAACTATTCCTTGTATTCTGGAGTGTTCCCGTCCTTGTGGCGTAAAGCTTTTGTTCGTCCACTACCTAAGGTTAGTAACCCATCTCTTCCCACTCACTTCCGTCCAATCTCAATCCTTCCCTTCCTGTCTAAGGTGCTTGAAGCTTGTGTCCATAAGCAGCTGTCACGGTTTGTTTATGGAAACAGTTTAATAAGCCCTCTCCAATCAGGTTTTCGACCTGGACACAGCACTGTCTCCTCCCTCCTTAAAGTGACTGGCGATATTAGGGCAGGGATTGAGGATACCAAAGTAACTGTTTTGGTATTAGTTGACTTTTCAAACGCTTTTAATATGGTCAGTCACGATCTCCTTTTGGCCATCCTGTCCCATCTTGCAATCTCTGACAAAACACTGGACTGGTTCTCTTCCTATCTTCGGGGGCGTCAGCAGTCGATCCGGCTTGACGATAATTCTTCAGGTTGGTGTGATCTGCTGGCTGGTGTCCCTCAGGGCGGCATTCTCTCTCCTCTTTTATTTTCAATCTTTATTAATTTCATTACTTCTGAACTTCGGTGTGCGTATCATCTGTATGCGGACGACTTGCAGCTGTACTGTCAGGCTGCAGTGGATGATTTACCTAGTGCTATCACGGCAGTAAATGGTGATTTGGCTGCTATCTACAACTGGTCACAAAGGTTCGGCATAGAAGTAAATCCAAACAAATGTCAAGCCATAATCATTGGAAGCACACGTACCTGGAAAACAGTCAGTGTCGCATCGCTGCAGCCTGTCTCGTACAATAATGTGGCAATCCCGTTTAGTGAAGATGTGAAGGATCTTGGCTTACATATTGACAACACATTGAGCTGGCGTGCACAGGTCACTAGTGTATGCCAGAAGGTAACTGGGTCGTTGCGAGGCTTGTACCGCCTTAGAAGCTTCCTTCCGTCTACTACCAAGGCACGGCTGGTGCAGGCCCTGATTTTTCCTATCATCGATTATGCTGATGTGTGTTACTACGACCTGAATGCAGATCTACTCAACAAAATTGACCGTCTTCTAAATAACTGCATTCGATTCGTTTTCAATTTACGTAAATATGATCATGTTTCTGCACATCGGTTGCAATTAAAATGGCTGCCCATACGCCTGCGCAGGCAACAAAGGGCGTTAACTACTTTATTTTCTTTTCTCGACTCTCCTTCTTCACCTGTTTATCTAGCTTCCTACTTCCAATATACATGCGCGCAAACCATTCTAAATACCTTCGCTCATCTAATAACCGTCAACTTCAATGTCCCACTCACCGCACTGACTATCTTCACTCCTCCTTTTTCGTTCAATCTGTCTCTCTGTGGAATGCGCTGCCCAAGGAAATCAGAATGGCAAATAATCGCTGTTCATTTAAATTTAAGGTTCGGGAACACATTTATAAAAAGTGGCAAACTCAAAACAGTGGTAATATGTAGTCTATGTATTGCATTTAAGTATTTATATATTTATGTATTATATAGTAATTATATCATATTATATGTATGCATATTTGGGATATATATTCATTTTAAGTCCCTATACCCTTAGTTATGTATTATCGACTATAACAATCATATCTTCCCTCTTTAATATTTTATTACCTTAACTTCGTTATCTACTACTTGAAACTTTCTTTTTACAATTTTGCACCTACCGCTTTAACATTCTGCACCACTCAATGGTCGACTGTCAGATAATGCCTACGGCATTAAGTCCGCCAATTCACTGTATGTGCAATAAAGTTTAATTTAATAAATAAATAAATAAATATGGGACTCCTCACCACAATTTCAGATGTCGTTTTTTACTAACCGAAGTATCAGTATCGGTTTTAATAATTTAATAGGAAATAGGAAATCTAACTAAAATTAATCAGCAACTGTACTTTAAAATCCAGACTAATACATACATAACCTCACGCCTGTCTCCTATGGAGTAGGCAGAGACTAAGCAACGCCAATAGTCGCGGAGAACCTAACGGGTAACCGGGGCTCCGGCTCGACGTGCAGGAGAAGGAACGGGGTGGTTTTTAGTCAGTAAGAGTCTGACACTCCCTCCCGCCTCACCCAGGCGGGAGAAGTCATTCGATGATTTTCCCCCCTTAAAAAAAAAAAAAAAAAAAAAAAAAAAGCAACGCCAATAGCTACGATCCTAACGTCCTCTTTCGGTTGTACTCCTTCTCATTAGTTGATACCACTTACAGCAATAACTTTGATCCTGACGAAGAGTATCCCGGTGTCGAAGAACATGACCTGGTTGACGACAGCTCGCGTGCGAATGTCGCTCGGGTACAATCGCTCGCCGTGCTCACCGCCGTACTTTGATACCAGGTAGATCATTATTGCGTGGCTGCAAATGATAATTAATTATCTAATTATAATTATTTATTAATCTAATTATAATAATTTATTAGTATTCACGAGCATTCATAAAACTACTGATAACTGTTGATGGAGGGAAAGAGGTATGCAAGAATAATAATTGGCGTTCTATAGTCTCTGCCTACCCCTGTGGGAGACAGAAGATTATGTATGTATTAGTCTGGATTTTGGAATAAACTTTCTTATAAACTTAGTTGAATTTCCTACTGAATCTTCTATCTAATTAAAAATGAATCGCTGTTCGTTAGTCTCGCTCATAATCGAGAAAGGCTGAACCGATGTGGCACATTTTAGCCTTGAAATGTTTGTGAAAGTCCAGGGAACTGGTTCAAAAAGTAAAAAAAAAATTTAGGGTTCAGCTAGTTATTAATAGCATCTAAAATTGTAACCTACATAGGACTCACACCATAACTAGCAAAAAAGAGTATTATATTGTATCATCTATATAAATAAAAAAAATAATTTCTGTACGTTAGTCTCGATAAAACTGTTAGACTGCCTCATTGGCCGAGTGGTCGCAAGTGTAACTGCCGGTCTCGGGTTCGATTCCCGGGTCGGGCAAAGTATTACTGGATTTTTAAAAACCTTAGTAGTATCACGGAGTCTGGAAATGTGCCCGGTATATGGCAATAGGCTCACCCCCTATTACATGGGACTCATAACATAAATAGTGAAAAGTGGGTGTTACATTATATAGTTGCATAATGTGCACTTCTGCCTAAGCATTCGGGGATAAAAAGTGTGATGTTATGTTATGAAAAAAAAATTAGGCGGTACGAAGTTTGCTGGGTCAACTAGTCGGAAATATTTTCTTCAGTGCCTATTGACGCAAAGCATGAATAACTAAATTGGTTAATACATCATAAAGTATGACAAAAGATGGCGCCACACGTTTTTCTCGATATAATTATACTTCTGTTTGGTGCGATGCTTAGCTTATATAGTTTGTTTTACAACACTTATATAAACGTTGAGCACTTAGAAACCAATTAAAATGTATAATTTACCTGTCAGACAGGATGAAGTCATCGTCTATCAACACCGGTATCGTTCCCAACGGGTTCAACTGCAAATATTCAAAAACAAGAAGAAATTATAAAAAGAAAATTTCTCTCACATTACTTTAATAACATCCTAATTTGAAAAGGACTGTCCAACATTGGACAAATCTTTTGTTATTATGACAATGGAAAGTCAGGAAACTTTACTATTTAATAAACTGGCAAAATATTGGTGTTTATACATCTCAATTGGCTCTATCGGTCGTGATGGCCACGAGGTTTAAGACGCCCGCTTCTCATGCACAAGAGTGCGGGTTCATAACCTACCAACGGCGAGTACCAATGTGACTTTTTCCGAGTTATACGTACTTTCTAAGATTATTTAGTCACCACTCACAAACTACGGTAAAGGAAAACATCGTGGGGAAATCTGAGCTTATAATTTCTAATTTGAAATCGCCAACCCGCATTGAGCAAGCGAGATGATTAATGCTCAAACCTGCTCCGTGTGAGAAAAGACTGTGCTCAGCAGTGGGCATTAATAGGCTGTTAATGATGAAATGATGATTGGCTCTATTGAACTGTTTGAATTTCGTTAAAAGTGGTTATTACCTTCAAGTACTCAGGAGACTTGTGTTCCATCTTAGTAATATCTGGTTCCTTGTAGTCCAGTTTGAGTCCAATGATGTGGGCCACCATGCGCACGGCGCACGCGGGCGGACTCGCTGCCAACTTGTACAGGATCGGCGCCATATTGCACTGGAACATTTATATATCTTACTATTATAATAAATGCGATATTTTCTCTGTTTATGTGTATATTTGTTACTTGTAGGCACGGAAAAACAAATTTACATTTCTTGATACATATTTAACAACAAACTTTTTAATAGTTCCATTTTTAAACCGAATTATTTACCAAAATATAAATGAAATTAAAAAGACTTACAAAACACAACCACAGTCGGTAATCAATATGAAATAAATAGCGTGACAATTTTTATCAACAAATTACATAAAGATAAATAATCTAATCAATAATCTTTAATCAATGATTAACCAGGGACACAAAGTTCACAGTTACTATGTTATTAATATATTTGTGTAGTATAGCAAGGGCGAGACCCCATTTTGTCCGTTGCTCTGCGTTGCGTCGCGTCGTCGCTACGGAACAGCGCATTGTATGTACGTCGGACGACGCGCGACATCGCAGCCACGTCTCAAATACAAGTGTGATGACTTGTCCGTCGACTCCCTCACGCTTTATCTCCTATCTGACGACGCAACGATAATGGGGCCTCACTTTAACAGTTATCTTTTTATTATTTATTATGCATTTGAATACGAAATAATATGAATATGTAGTTTCAGTTTTATGATTATGTTTTGATTACTGCCTCTTATCGTTAGGGCAAAGTCTATATTTCTGTCAAAGCCTATTTATTAATTCGAGTAAGTCTAATATGAATTTGATTTCTTAGATAATTTTCGGCTACTTTCCATTTCGTCGTTTTTGAGAATGTTCTTCTTATTATTAGTGATCCTAGATAACAATATGAGGAGATTATTATTAGTGACCCTTATTCTTATGAATTTATTAGAGATAGAGATGATGCCTAAAATTATAACTCCCCAATCCCTGAATCTCCAACAATCCTCAAATTCCCTTAACGGCCGGTAACACACTTGTAACGCCTCTGTTGTTCCGGGTGTCCATGGGCACCGATCTGCTCATTGACCGGGCTTATCCCATAAAAACTACGTGTATTGCATGTATACCTAAAATTAAGTTTCAAAAATCTATCATCCATTGGTGACACATTTCGTTTACTGTCATGTCAAGTATGCAAAAAAATTTCTTACCCTTTTCTCCAATCAGGTTTGTCAAAATAACATTAAACTCTGTTTCATTAACAATAAATATTGATTTATTTCTTTTCTAGTTTCGACTTATTGTGCTCCCAGATTTTGTTGATGACTTTCGCAAAGAAAGCGACGCCGGGCGTCATGACAGTTTTGAATACTTGCTCCTCATGTAGACGAGACATCCAGTCAGCGCAGCGGGGGAATCTGCAATTAATATTAATGTATTTTAAAATATTTTAGCTCGGTATTTGCAGATACTTTTTTATATTTGATGAGCCGACGTTTGACCACTATCTCATATTCATATTCATTTATTTGCGACCATAAAGTGAATAAGGTGTTATATTTGTGTATATATGTGTGTTATCATTTATGGACCCTGTAAGGGCACAGCAATATTTGTAAAGATAAAACTTTTTAAAAAATACTTATAACATAACTAGGTTTATAGATACAATGCCATGTAGATACATTTTATTGCAACATCTACTTACTTATCAGCATCCATTTTAATGAAGACCTGCGCGGTGGAGGCCGTTGCTCCGACGGCGAGGTCAGCTAAGGTCAGTCGGTCGGTGGCCACGTAGGGCCTGTCCTGCAGGTAGGCGTCTACCACGGAGTACGAGGTCTCTATTTCCTGTATGTGTTGGGCTGTTGGCTTGTATATACTGCCCGTGAACGTTGCTCGCTGGGGTGAAGAAATTTTTTGTTATTAGCATTAAATGAATGTAATTTTTTGTGTTGTTATTATTTTTGATAACATCACGCCTTTTATCCCCCAAGGGATAGGCAGATGTGCACATTACGGTACTTAATGCCACTGTACAATGTTTTACTATTTATGTTATGAGTCCCGTATAATAGGGGGTGAGCCTATTGCCATATACACATTGTCATATCCCGGGCACAATTCCAATCTCCGTGCTACTACTGAGAACTTTTAAAAACCCCAGTATTTTACTTTGCACGACCCGGGAATTGAACCCAAGACTCCTTGCACGGCAGTCGAACTTACGACCACTCGGCCAACGAGGCAGTTTGTTGTTCTTTTTGCTATTTGAATACTTTGAATAAAGGGGAATGTAAAATATGTAAGTAATCTCGTCAACACATCTAAGACTTTCCTTAAATTATGTTAATGACACTCACCCCGACTGACATAAAAGCAGCGAAGAAGACTCCAGCGTTGAAGAACATGCACTGGTCCACTACAGCGCGCGTGCGCACGTCGCTCGGGTACAGCAGCTCACGCTTGTCGCCGCCGTACTTAGATAGTAGGTATTTCATTATGGCGTGGCTGAGAACATGCATTACATAATATTATTATATTAGGCCAATTTAACGTCTATTGTATACATATGTGTCGCGGAGAACCTAACGGGTAACCGGGGCCCCGGCTCGACGTGCAGGAGAAGGAACGGGGTGGTTTTTAGTCAGTAAGAGTCTGACAGTCTGACACTCCCTTCCGCCTCACCCAGGCGGGTAATACGATGATTTTCCCCCCTTAAAAAAGATTGTATACATATGTTAACTTTCTTGAGACATACTTATTCATGCACTTACCATTAGGTGGGGCGTTTAGTTTTTTTTGACACCTTTGTGGTATAAAAACAAAATGTATTTCGGCTTATTCAGCAGCAGCTTAGGAGTAGCAGTGCAGCAGTCGCCGCGTCGTATACCACGCCACTTACTACTTAGTAACACATTTAGCCGTCTATTTCTTTATCAGATTATGATATCTTTAATACGAGGTACTTTGCATATGCAACCACCAGCAGTGGAAATGTTATCAAGCAATATATGTATGAAAGATGATAACCCAGAGAGGTAATCGAAGCAAGATAATGCTACCGTTGTGGTCTTATCATTTGAATATTATTAAAAAAAAAAAGATGAAGCGTGTCGTATGTACAAGTGCCCCGGTACAGTTTATGGCTGAATTTACACCGCGCAAGGAAATAGAAGCGACTTTTTGCGACGAAACTGTCATAGCATAGTGAACTTAAATTCAACTGTATGACTACACATTAAATACCAGGACATTCTCAAGAATACGTGAGGACTCCGCGGAAGACGCGACGTATTTACTATGTGTTATGCAATGGACAATTTCGTTGGAAAAATTATGCTTTTATTTCATTTCGCGGCGGTGTAAATTGAGCTTATGGGTCTCATATACTACATCGAGCAAACAGAATTTGAAAAATAGAATATCCAAATATTTTGTCAGAGCCAGGAATCGAACCCGACCTCGACATATACCTATATTTATACTTTATAGATAATACCTTTCAGAAACAATGAAGTCACCATCTTGGAGAACCGGCACTGTACCCATCGGATTTAACTGAAATAATTAAAATTCATTATTCAATCATTAGGTGTACTAATCACAATTAAATAAAACACTCTTCAACTCGTTTCCGCTGTCTGTGTGTCTGTATGCTTAGATCTTTAAATTACTTATGTTACAGACTTTGATGGAGTTTTTTAATAGATAAACTGATTTAAGAAGGTTTATATATTAAAATTTTTGAAAGTAAAGCAACTTTACAATAAAAGTACCTACTACATACCTATTAATGGTCGTATTCATTAAATTATCGAATTAAGTATCTAGCCCACTTTACTAACCTTTTTGAACTCAGGGGACTTGTGTTCTAGTTGCAAGAATTTTACGTCGTTATATTCCATTTGCAGGCGTAGCATGTCGCTGAGCATCATCACGGCTCGCGCTGGAGGGCTGCCGGGAGCACGGTGGAGGACCAGACGAGACATCGACATGGCTCTAATTCAGCTTCAACTTTAACACTGAAATAATATAATAAAATGTGTATTAAGAACTTGTTTTAATAAGTTAGTGACGTATAGGTACCTACCAACTAATTCTGTACGGTAATAAGTCTATGTAAATAAGAACCTTTGTACCCATTCCGAGGAGTCTTCCTCGGCTGTCGGCTTTTTTAGTTACCTACATTAGTTATGTAATTAGCATTTCAATGAGATGTATAGGCAAACAACAACAATAATGCACCTATTGTATTCAGTCTTTATACCTACTAAGAAGACAATAAATCGGTAGGTAGGTACATGAGTGCATTATTTACCTAAGTAGATAGGTACCTAGGTAAGTACTTAGGTAGGTACTTATACAAAATAAATAAAATATAGGTACTTACCTACGTTTTAATTTTGAAAAAACCATTCATCATTTTAACATGAGTCGTTACACTGTGTACCTACTTACTTGCAATCGTTAAAAAGTTGAAAACAGATCAAAAGGTTTTTATCTATGTAACTAGGTAGGTACCAAAGTATGGTTAGGTTATCTAACTTATTTACCTATTACATTGACGATACCTAATAATATAGACGCTACCAACATCATAACGCGAAACCTATAAATAACCTGCCCTAATGTTTATAACATACATAACCTCACTTTCTAAACATCTACGCATGCGCTCAAAAATAAAACAAAACAACTTACATTAATAGCACAGTTCCACGACACTCCACTGTTAACTTTCACGATAAAAAACACAATGAAACGATTAAATAATGTTTCTGATAAAACAGATAAACATGACAGCGTGATTATAACCTAAAAATAAAAAGAAAAAGCACGTGGTGACCTTGATCTTTGTTACGCACGATACCGGTTGCGCATTGCCGCATTGCACACGCGGTTTTAAAACTGCGAAAACAAAACTACTTTTGATATTTACTTACGTAATAAGTACAACGGATTACTACAACTTTAATTGATAACTAGTCAGTTTATGTACCTATCTAGGTACCTATATACCTACTTATTAATGAAGTTAGGTAGGTAGGTGCAATGTCTAATGAAAACAGTATTATCTTATACTAGCTTTTACCCACGGCTATGCCCGCGTATTCCTGTTTTATCCCAATGGAGCAATTAATCGGGATAAAAGTATCCTATCACCTAAGTCAGCCCATACCTTGCGTGTACCTTATAAAAATTTCATCAACATCCATTCACTAGTTTCAGCGTGATTGAAGGACAAACATCGAAACAAAGAAACTTTCACATTTATAATAATAGTGTGATTTCCATAAAATACACTGGTTTACACAGGCAGACGCAGCTCAGTTTTAAGTACCTACCTATCTACATCGTCGGGTAAAACCTCACCTAATAAATAAATAATAGGTAATTAATAATAAAAATATAGTAACTGTGTTAGTTATCAATTTACCGTAAAAAAGGTCAGTAACATGCATGAACAAAGAAACTTTTTAACTTGAATTACCTGCTATACCTATTATTCAGACCACAATTTATTATTTTTCTAAGTAGGTACACTAATATTAAATATGAGATATCATCATCATTATTATTTCAATTGTTATTAGATAGAGTCATTACCTACACATACCTAAGTATATAAAATGCATTTAAACTATAACTTATTCTAACAACAACAAATAAAAGAATTACAATAGATATCACTGTCCGCTTAAAAAATACTATTCAATTTCATTGTTTTTAGATTCAGTCAGGAGTCATTTGCAGGCAGACATTCATTGGCTAGCTTAATTATTTTACGGACATCTTCTTCTGACAAACGCTCTTCACTTTCTTGGGCAATCTGTAAAAAAACACCCAATTTAGTTCACTGGAGTTCATTAAATGCACGTTGCGAGTTGTTTGTTCGACATGGAGGTTTAATGGGCGACCTTTGTTCTGCTGTGGATGTCTTCTGGCTGATGATAATGGTGATGATGAATGAATAAATAAATATAGATGAGTCTTAGTATATGAACTCTAGTAAGGAGTTAAGTCCAAACAGAGGTCTAGGTTTAATAAATATGTATATGGTTGTGGCGACACAAGTCACAAGTCAACGGATGACGTCATAAAATCCTACATCGCACATGCGAAATTTACATTCGATTTAACACGGATAGAAAATCCCAACGAGCAACTGTTGGGCAGAAAGCCCGCCAGGCACGATCACCTCGCCTGGTCGGAGGATCCTCCTTTTCCGATCTTAGGGAACTATACTCTCTGTTCCCTAAAGTAAATGGTGAAGTATTGTAGTTTTTGTTATTGGAATTGCCCTAAACGGACACGTTATTAACGAGATTAGCGATATAATAAAGACAAATTAAAAGCACTCTTAACTAATGAGCATGCATGATAACGCTAATGACTGTCGATGAAGTGAAAGAGGTATGTACACGTTATAGCAATGGTGTTCCATAGTCTTTAACTCCACCCATGGAAGACAGGCGTGAGATTATGTATGTATGTATGTATGTAATTGACCATTGTAGTATGAAATTTGCAAATAATGATAAGTCTGTCCTTATTAAGTACCAAAGATTACCATTCATGGCTTTGTAGATATGTTGAAAAAAGGTTTTTATAAAGAAATACATTGTATGATATGTGTACAATAAAGTTTAATTAAAGTTAAAGACACTAAAGAGTGCACACAGAGTTACAGATAGAGGAAACAATAAGGAATTTCTTTACTACATGCTGTCTATCCCTATTTATGTCAAGATCAAAAAATTATGCAATGGAATTTGATGTGGTTATTAAATAGATAGAGTGATTCAAGAGAAAGACATGTATTTATCATACATCGTGGAGAGCTACTTTTTAAAGGTCACATTTATTTCATGACATTAGATTGTAAGTTTCCTTGGAAAGTAAAATGCAATGGTATGTAACTAATTAACTATGTGCTTACCAGTTGAATCTCCAATTCTGTTCTGGGAGGAGTGTTGACCATCATAAGTTTCTCAGTCTTTGTTAACTTTAAGTTCTTCAAACCATCTAGAAACTTCTTTATAGAAGCTGGATTTTGCTTTTTACAGTCTGTATCTTGTAGGTAATGTACGGTCTGAAATGTTAAATGAATAATTTCTTTCAAATTATATAAAATTCTTTTTAATGCCTTAATTGACTCAATTACCACATGGGCATAAAGATTGCTTTGAAATTACTAAGTATTTAGCTCAGGTAATGTGACGATCACTTTAAACGGACAGACTATTATATATCTCATATTTGTTGACGTTTCAAAAGTACCAAATTATGGTTTAATTGAAATAAATGCTTTTGAGTTTGAGTTTGAATTTAATCACTTGATGTATCGTATCGAAAATCCCCAAAATTTGTTCATACAAAAGTAGTCTCTAAACATCGGAAATCAGGTCTATAATGGAGTGAGCTGTGAGCAATCACCAGTGACTGCTTGGGGATTGATCAGTTAAGCTAAACTAGAATCATATAGTAATATATAAAACTAAAGAGTATATTGGTTTCAATGCAATCCAAAGTACTGGTAAAAATGAAATAATATTTTTTTCATGGATAGTTTATTTATCGCCTTACAATAAATAGGAGCCAAGCAGCAGGTAAAAGCGCGCAGGAGTATCTAGCTTATACATATCATCCACATTTAGGAAGCATGAGACTCCTCTACCTCTAACACTAAGTTTATATTGATAGGTATAGTAAATGAATGGAAATTTATTGGTAAAAAACATTGAAAAACTCACCTCATAGGTGACTGTAGCAAGTGATCCTTCACGTTTGTGTTTTTTCTGTGTGCTGTCTTTGAGCTGTTGCAAGATCTGCATTACTTCATAGTTACAAAGGAAAGCAGCATTCACTTTTGTCCTGTACATTCATAGGATTGTTAACATTACATTTCATGATAAGGTACTATATCGTATTTTGCTTATTTTATTGGGTTTCCAAATATGCCTCATGAAAGTACTTATCTATTGTTTGAAAATGATTTCTTAGTCCATAATTAAAAAATATACTTCATTATATTAATATTAACCCTCTGCAACTGCCCGTGGTTAAATTGTTACAATTCAACTGAGGTGTATATTATACCAGACACCATTTCAAAAGCAAATATTTTTGTAGAATTAAAGTATAGCGAGCACTATACAGTAAAGTACTCGCAGCAGTGATGCTCATATTTGAAAAATGACGGTATAACACGTGATTTTGTATTTCGCGGTGTCTGTGGGACTACACGTCTGCTGCAGACGGTTAAACTTAGGATTTGCCTGCAAATGCCTATAGTTATTTCTATTCAACTTAAATCAATATGTGTGTACAGGAGGACTTTAATGCCTTGAGTATTGTCTCCTACCTAGTCAACTTAAGTGGTGCACGAGTAAAGAGATATAAGTAGCAGATGTAAAGTAACCTTTATAAATAGGCAATGTACTAGTTTATATTCTGTCAGCGTCTTTTGTTGTTTGTTATACAAGATCTTAACCTGCTGATAAAGATTGTTATTATTATATTTGTAAATATAACCACTAATAGGTTTTCACGTAATATATTTTAAAATTATAAGTACATAGAAAATATACATACGTTTCCATGTCGATGAAATTGATTAATAAATAATTTCAACTTCCGATATAATACTCATTCAGAACGCAATACGTATATGCGGAGTGAATATAGTATTTAGTTAATCTAAAAACTCAAATTATTCAAATTCAAAATAATCATACGAGTGACATGCGAACTGGCAAATAAACAATCACCAGGCGACAGCCAGATATTCCTTATTGACACTGACAGTTGATATTGATTGACAGCTGAAAATCTGAATTCGTTTTTGTCTTTGTTCTGTTTTACTGAAGCCTTTTTAGATTGGAAAGGCTTGCAGCCATTGATCTGTTTAATATAGACGAGAAATAATTGTGTACGGATTTTTATTTTTAGGTGCCTACGATTGATGCTATTAATCAATTAGTTTAGAGAGTGTTAAGTAGGTAGTAGTTTGTAGGTGTTTCCTATCTATATAATTATGTCGCGGAGAACCTAACGGGTAACCGGGGCTCCGGCTCGACGTGCAGGAGAAGGAACGGGGTGGTTTTTAGTCAGTAAGAGTCTGACACTCCCTCCCGCCTCACCCAGGCGGGAGAAGTCATTCGATGATTTTCCCCCCTTAAAAAAAAAAATCTATATAATTATATATCTATGACCCGACTTCATAGAACATTGGACAATACCAGTATTATAAATAAAAGGTTTAGTTCTTAAGTTCTAATAATTATTTTATTTTTAAGCACTAATAACTATCCACCTATTTGTTATCGTTTCATGTGTATGCATGGCTTGCTAGTTTTAGGTGAGAGATTCCACGGCCAACTCATTGCTATCTTTTATAATATAACATATCCCACCCACAGTTTAATCTATATTATAAAAACTAACATTTTTGATAATGTATTTTAAAATATTAAATTCTGTATTTACCCATAGAAACAAAGTATTATCTAAAGTGTTTTTTAAGTCCCATGCAGTGCGAAACTTCAGCCAAGAAAACTTTTCCACGGGTTTAACAACGACCGACAGACCTTTAAATGCATATATGTTTCATTACACAAATCTAAAATTACCACAAAATAAAATATTTGCCACATATGTATGGATTGATGGCAGTGGTATCCATATGCGTTGTAAAGATCGTGTTTTAGATAAAGTCCCTTGTAATTTAAATATGGTGCCGAAATGGGCCTTTGATGGAAGTTCAACTGGACAGGCAAGAACTGAAGATTCAGATACAATTTTATTACCAGTCGCCTTATATAAAGATCCAATTAGAAAAAGTCCACACGTCATTGTTTTATGTGAAACGTACTATGGTGATGGCACTCCTACTCCTACAAACCACAGAGCTCACTGTGCAAATATATTGAGCAAACTTTCAGATCAGGAGCCATGGTTTGGAATAGAACAAGAATATACTATGTTTGATGTAGATTTATGGCCCTTGGGTTGGCCAAAAGTACGTGGATTTCCCGTAATAAAATCTAAATATTCATACTGTGGAATGGGTGAACACATCGCTGGAAGAGAATTGGCTGAATGTCACGCTAGAGCATGCATTTATGCAGGAATGGACTATGGTGGGTCTAATGCAGAAGTTATGAAAGGGTCCTGGGAATACCAAGTGGGGACAACGGTCGGGATTAAAGCGGCAGATGACTTATGGCTAGGACGGTACTTGTTGGGGAGGTTAGCTGAAAACTTTGGAATAATAATTAGTTACCATCCTAAGCCTGTGGGTGAGAATCAGCCAGGAATTGGCTGTCATCATAACTTTAGCACTAAGAAAATGCGTGATGAAGGAGGTATTACAGAAATTGAAAGAGTTTGTAAGGTGTTGTGTGCTAAGCATGGTGATTACATGAAACATTATGGTCTCGGAGACGGTCAAGATAATCGGAAAAGATTAACTGGAAAATTTGAAACTGCTTCTTTTGATGTATGTAAGTGGGCCATTGCTGATCGGACTGCTTCGATTAGGTTGCAAAGAAGTGTGAAGACTAAAAAAAAAGGTTTTCTAGAAGATCGCCGGCCTGCAGGAGACTGTGATCCATACAGAGTCTGCGCTCTTCTTGCAGAAACATGTGTTTGAGCCAAAATTATGTACCTTTCATATTTCAGCATTTATTAAATTTTGGTGTCCCCACCACCCCCCAACGTCGATATAATAACTAAAAATCTGTAATTTATTTGCGAGGTTATACCGAGTAGCAGCATCATATCAGTGAGTAGCACACATACGGTCACGTTTAAATTACAAATATTAATAATTGTACCTACAATTCAAGGCGATATTATACTATTTTATAATAGTGTTAAAAACTTCTTGCGAAACGGGCGAAATGTTCATGACTTTGCAAATACCGTGTTTAAAGGTTGGGCTATAAAAATAGAATAATTACTGGCACATTAAAATTGACTGATTCAAAATTCAAATTTTTTTAAATACACTTTTAGAATCCTTTAAATTTGTCTGAAGAAGCAAAAGCAAAAACAAGAGCAAACAACTAAGTTCGAAAATTGCTCATTTTCAAAAATATCTAAATTTTAGTAATTGTCTTTATAAATTATTATAATTATAATTTAAAATAAAATTATAAATAAATTGCAAGTAACAGAATGGAATCTGTACTCAGGAAGTGCCTTCCAATTATCGGAAAGCCTAGATATACTTTGCCAATCATTATAAGAAGCTTAGGATCCCATAATATTAACCACATCATGAACAAAAAGGTATTGGATCGGTATTTGAGACTCCCTTTGCCGTGTAATAAAATATTAGCTACCTACGTTTGGATTGATGGTTCTGGCATAAATATGAGGTGCAAAGATCGTATCCTGGATTGTGTTCCATACAGCCCAGATGCAGCACCAAATTGGGCATTTGATGGCAGTTCGACGGGGCAGGCTACTACGGATAATTCTGATACGACACTGAAACCAGCTGCAGTATATAGGGATCCATTCCGAGCCGATCCCCACGTTATAATTTTATGTGAAGTACTTCTCGGCGAGGCCCAAAAACCAGCAGCGACAAATCACAGGACTTTCTGTAATGACTTATGTGAAGCACACAAAGCTGAGGAACCATGGTTCGGGCTGGAGCAGGAGTATACTATGGTGGACATTGATGGATGGGGCCTGGGCTGGCCCAAAGGAGGCGGTTTTCCAGCGGTAAAATATCAGTACTCTTATTGTGGTGTTGGAGCGAAATATATAGCAGGTCGAGATCTGTCTGAAGCCCATAGTAAAGCGTCTCTATTCGCTGGCTGTGATTACGAAGGATCGAACGGAGAAGTTATGTATGCCTGTTGGGAGTGGCAAGTTGGTACAACAATGGGTATCAAAGCTCCAGATGATATGTGGATGACACGGTTTATAATGTCTCGCATCGGAGAGGATTACGGGATAGATGTTACATATCATCCAAAACCTTTCGGTCACCTGCATCCAGGTATTGGTATGCATCATAACTTCAGCACAAAGAAAATGAGGACTGCTCCCGGTGGATACGCTTTTATTGAAGAATGCATCAAGAAATTGGAAAAGAACCATATGAAACATATGAGAGCATACGGAAATGATGAGACAACCAACAGAATGCGATTGTCCGGAAGATTTGAAACGGCACCATTTGATAAATTCTCCTGGGGTATCGCTAACAGAAAATCATCTATCCGTCTACAGAGACACATTAAAAAGAAAGATAAAGGTTTCATGGAGGACAGGAGACCCGGTGGTGATGCTGACCCGTACCTTGTGTGTGGACTGCTAATGGAAACTTGTTTGGGTGGTACTGGTGGCGGCGGCGGCGGTTGTAAAAATCCGTGTCGAAAATGAACCTTCACACGTAGGTAGTATAATTTGGATTAGTTTTAGCGTTTTGATAATTTATTGTATAGAAATTTCAAGTAAATATTGAGAGATCAATAAATTGACTTTTATTTATGACACGCACACACGAAATATGGCGTATTTCATAACGCTAATATAAATAGCTGAAAGCGCGACGGCCGAGCGTAGCCGCCGCTTCGCCCGCCGACAGCGCGTTTACAACCCTTTACATTATTTTCAAAGCAAAAAAACGCGGAGCCGTGCTTGTGGTAACCTAGATCAAAGAGTATAAGTATAGGGTAACATACAACGTGACGCCATGAATTTGATGAAGATAGTCCCGGTAAATTTTGTACACAAAGAAAAAGAATATTAATATAAATTATTGAATGTAATTATTATTTATGAAAAGACATTCGAGCTTGGATATAATATGTCAACCCATTAAACATAAGTTCATACATTTTAATTATTCATCCAAGCTTCTTAACTTTCATTGAGGCCTCAGCCTCGAATTTTGTGGGCAACGGGGCGACGGCGGCGGCGGCGCGGTTGGCACTGCTTGACTAGATTGCACCGTCCCACTTATTATACTCTTTGGTGCACCGCTCGCTGCCTGCCACAACGCCGCTGTGTTTTCGAGAACCAGTCCATTTGATTTTACGCATAACATCCTGCCGCTCGAGGCAGAGGCCTTTGGCTTTTTTTAAGGGGGGAAAATCATCGAATGACTGCTCCCGCCTGGGTGAGGCGGGAGGGAGTGTCAGACTCTTACTGGCTAAAATCCATCCCGTTCCTTCCTGCACGCCGAGCCGGAGCCCCGGTTACCCGTTAGGTTCTCCGCGAGGCTTTCCACGTACATTAACGAAACATTTCAATTCATTTTTCACTTCTGTGAACCGCCAGTTGGAATATATAATGCTCAGTATAGAAATCTATTGATATTTACAGTTAGTAGAGCGTCTAAAATTAATGAATCGCGTTTTTATATTATAAAAACATAGCAATAACAAATAATGGCTGCCATAGGGTTTGGTCCATCTATGCTAGCGCCATCTGGATGTAACTTTCACCGGCCAACCCCCTATTAAGTTGATATAGTACTTTTACTGTGAATTCCGTAGTATAGAATAGAATTGTTGAAGGTATTCCATAAATGGCTCATTATTAGATCGTGTGCTAACACCATCTGGACCTCACGTAACATTGGCGCTGTCTGGTGAGGTAGAAAAAAAGGTAACCCTCATTGGTTACTCTAAAAAGGTAGATTTGAATTTATGCAGTAATACACTCGACATTATGAACGTATTTTAGTGTTTCATCTTTAATATATACATTGAATAAATATAGGTAACCTTATTTTATTGCTTAAACTGTTTTTCTTTATTTTTTAAATGCTTAAAGTTTGCTTTGTTAGAATATCAGTAATACTAATGTCTCTGGTTTAAAAATAGAGGATCGAAAACCATAGACAAAAATTTAAAAAGAAAACTGTTCCGCCATTTTCATTCTCTTCTCTATTCCTTTTCGTCATATGGCGTATTAGGTGCGTTCGCTTACGTCCGCCATATTAAATGAAATCAATAAAATAAGACAAAATGTCGCCTTACTAAAGTGCGTGAAAATATCCACCAACATCCAGTTATTGTGTGATTAAATCATCAAGAGGATCACAATGGAGAATTCCTACGGTGTGGGAGTTGTGAACAGATACGCTCTTTTCTTGGACGATGAGTCCGATCCTCTTGATGCGTTAAAAGCGCGAGAGCAGGCGAAGGAGCTTAAAAAGAAAACCAAAGAAGCCGAAAAAGAGAACAAGGGCAAACCTGAAATCAAACCTAAAGGTGGCGCTCCCGCTTCCAGGAAAGGTATCAAGGAAACCCAGAATGTAAAGTCTCAAGAAAATAGGAGTGGTGAGCAACAGAAGGCCAAGGGTCCTGCCAGGCCTAATGAACGCAACACTGAGCGTCCTCCTCCGCGTCGCCGCGAGGATCGGCCGCAGAACGGTGCCGTCGAGAACAAGGATGGACCTCCGAGACCACCTCGGCGTGAGTTTGGTGATCGTAGGCCCAACTATGAGCGACGTAACTTCAGCGACAATCCTGATGGAGCCGAACGCCGCGGGCCTAGACCGCCTCGTGAGCCTCGTGAAGCTCGTGACGGACCGCGCGGGCCGCGTCCGTACGACAATAGAGGAAAGCGTGAGTTTGACAGGAGATCCGGCTCTGACAAGACCGGCGTGAAGCCAGTAGACAAGCGCGAGGGCGCCGGCCCTCACAATTGGGGTACAATCAAGGACGACATAGACGAACTCAACAAAACCGGTTCTGAAGGAGAGGTTGTTGAGGAGAAGGCGGCTGACGCAGCTGGCGCTGGTGATGGACAGCAACCCGAGGCCGAGCGCGCTGCTGCTCCTACAGAGGAAGAGCCCCGCGAACTCACACTTGACGAGTACAAGGCACTCCGAAATGCCCAACGCACGCAGCCGCAATATAACCTGCGTAAGGCCGGGGAAGGCGAAGACCTCAGCCAGTGGAAGAACTTGGTGATGCTCGAGAAGAAGAAAGAAGGCGAAAGAGGTGAGGATGATGATAGCGATGACGAATATGATATGGCCGATTATCCGCAGCGCGTGGGTCGTCAGAAGCGTGTGCTCGGCATTGAGTTCACGTTCAACGACACAGCGCGGCGCGGCGGCACTGGAGGTCGTGGTCGTGGGCGCGGGCGCGGTAGAGGCCGAGGCCCGCCACGCGAGCCCGAGCCGATGGAGGAGCGCCCGCCATTGCGCACGCAGGTCGCACCACCTAAAGTTGATGACAGCAAGGATTTTCCCTCTCTTGGCTAGACTCACAGTGAGCCTTCGTTCTTCTCCCTTTCGATAGAGTTACAAATTAACATATTGTATGTACCGTTATTTTTGAAGTAAATATACAAAATATTTACACAAGCGTGTATTATATTACATTATAAAATGTAGTTGATTTCTTCGGAAAACACCTTTCAATTTACTATTGACAATCGGGTTACATTGACAAAGGTTATAGGGAGTTGACTAGTCTTGCTCGCCAATCATGTAGGATGTAGAGGGGGAGGATTATTTTTAAGAGTTTTTAATTTTGGATTCACATAGCTACAATATGCATACAAAACTATAATAACAGTAGCTTTTACGATATTGTAATCACATCAGCTTATGATTTAACTGAGTTTTATGGAATAAGGATTTTAAACTTACTGACTGTGACAAGCTATGAACTAACTCCGTCACAATTTAGAGTAGATCATGCAAAGTAACCCATGTTGCATTTTTATGTGAGTTTGTGTTGAAAAAAATGCAGACTTTGGGAACTGTAAATAGTTGATATATGTTAAAAGATAAGTTCTTAAAAATAACAAGGTTGATTTTTGTTGTTACACAACTTCAGAAAAAATAAACATTTTGTATGTGTGATATTCTTCTTAATTTTTTCCTATTTTCTCAATTCCTCCCCCAGCCTCTGGCTAGTGAATAAAATCCTAAATTAAATAATTTGTGCCGATTTGACACTGTAACTTATCAGGGGTAAAATAAAAGCATTAGAACTGAAGTTATCTTGTATATTGACACATTTTATCACTTTCACACAAAAACAATTTACTTAAAATTTAAGATAATAAAAACAATACACATTTTGAGTTAAATATTCAACATAATAGAATTATTACTTACAAAAATAAACATCAATGACACATAAGTGTTGGTTGATAAGCACAATAAATAAGATATTTACATTCTCGAGGCAAAATACTGCCCTATATCTGAATGTTGAGAGGAGCAACAACTATTTATTATGAACCACAGCATGACCATTTATATTTACTATACAACTGATTAAATTAAAAATAATATAACAAAGGAACATAAATTATTTACTGAACTCTCAATTTGTTTAATCATGATTTAATATAGGTAATGAAGTTTTTATAGTAGAATATTGTCCATCTGGTGTTGGAGAACTGAAGAGCTAAGTTCACACAGCAAGGACTGTCAAAATTATACAAGTGTTTGATATTTTCCAAACAAAATTATTGATAATAATGTAGCTGACTAGTGTTTGCTTGTAATTGAAGATAAAGAACTTAATTATTTAATACTTTTGAATTACTCATGTTAATAGAACTTGTGTATTATGAAACGATTATTTTAATTCAATTATTAATTTACATAATATTCGTTTTCACAATTTAAAATTGATGTTCTTATCGAAGGTGATAAGAGGTTACAATTATAACATAAATTAGTGACGTAAAAGCGTAATTACTAAACACAGGACTTAAGTCCCGTTTCACAGCCACAATATACGTTCACTTATAACAAGCGATAATAAAGTACAAACCTCGTAGGTCACGTGGTTACAATAATAATAATAATAAATACCTAGGCACATCTACATGTTTCTTTATTAAACTGCTAAAATATTTCTATCTTTGTTTGCCTGTTATACTATAAATTGACTATTATTTACATTGACAACAATACTTGTAATTAGTCACAATTATTTACAGCTTCTAATATACGTTTTCTTAATACTCCATACATAGGTACTCTCAATCTCTCTGTGGTTGAATAAACTTCTTGACAGTCATGATTTATGTCAATGACTCGTTATGATTACAAGTCTTACATATTTATTACAACTTTACTAAGCGGGAAATAAAAAAACGTGGTTATGTAGTACTTTATCACGAATATCGTACCAGGCCAGATAAGATTTTTTACCACAAGAATGGCAATGGCGCGGCCGTAATAACTCGTGGTTCGAGTCCTAGTATTCAGAGTAATATGAAGCATTCGCTACTTGAGCTTTGTTTAAGTAATGTTCACCGTACTACATCGTCACATGTAGAGTACGAAAAGCGTTTTGATCAAAGTTCACGATGGCGCAAGATTCACTCGATGCCGAAGGTGTTGGTTTCTTCGACAGCCAGCAGCAGTTTCTCGTGCAGCAGGTGCGGCGTGGGGTAGGGCGGCAGGTCGAGGCGGTTGAAGCACGTGTGAGCGCGGGGCAGGGACTCCACGCGGCCCCAGCGCTCGATACAGAAGCGGCGCGGGCCCGTGGAGCCGCGCAGTGCGGAGAAGCCCTCGTACGGGATTGAAGACGTGCCCGTCACGAACTGCACCAATCGCAGTCGTTGCTCGTTTGTGAACCTGTTGAAAATGGTGTTAGTAACAGACTGCATCATTGTCCTTACCTCATAGGACAAAGATAAGAGTTCATGTATGCATGTTTATTATAGCGATTTATATTTTGATAGGAGTCAGATGAATTATTAATAATTCCTTAGGCCCATTGTTAATTAAATAAGGGCAGTAGGTAAATACTAAGGAAGTTTTATCGTCTTGAATAACACATATTTTTTTTATTACCTATATTTTACTACCAGCACCTCAATTTTTGGCAGCTATATTAAGAAAATACTTCACTTGTGTAGTTTGTAATTGTCTGTCTGGTAATTTTAATAAGGACTTCAGGGTAATAAAGTTTAACATTGTAATGAATGATGGAATATTTACCTGTCAATGGCCTGCCAGAACCAGATGATGACAGGGTGTGCGTCGTGGTAGCCCCCTCTATACTCGGTGTTGTTCCTCCAGTCCGCCACGTCCAGCTCGGGCGCGCCTGCGATCACCAGTTCCAGCTCCCGCGCGTCAAACGCCGCCACTAACCGCGGGTCCACAACCTGTACACAATAATAATAATAAATTTTAATACAATACATACGTTAATTACAATTCATAAATAGTAAAATACGTAAATTCGCCTTTGTGAAGACAGAAACTATGCCTCCTACTACGAAACTTACGTTGGTTCAATTTCAATGGTTCAACTGGCTCGCTATTAAAGGTACACTGCACTAAGCTTTTTCAGCATTTGTTGAGTGAGATTCATTGGTAATACGAGTAAGTCATAAATAATTTTATTTAACAGTTTAGTGATGCATGTGGATTGATATAAAATATTTTACGTACTACCTAATAGGACCAGTGGAGTAAATAATAGTGAGTTGGTTCTATATACATGTTTGGTTTGTGTACGATAGATGGCGTCTTGTACTTGTCTTCGGATACGAATTTTAAACCAACAAAGGTAACTATCTACACTAGACGACTTAGTGGCATTTATTAATGTAGTTCTGTTCTTCAGGCCGGTTAGACTCCCGGCTTTGGAGCAGTATCATAGCTCTTTATAAATTCACAGTAATTGTGCAGTCCGAATTCGTGTCTGGACTCAATAATACTATAGGACTCAAAAGCCCATAACAAAAAAGTAGGTGTTATTATGGTCAGATAAAACCTTTGCCTTGACTTCTAACACTGACACTTTTAATGTTAACGTGTATGTAGGTAAATAACTTAAGGTCACTGGTGAAAGCTGATCAACGTTAGCAGCGGACAGTTTATGTCGACAGTTGAATCTAACCGAGGGAAAATGAGTAGTTTTAGTAAATGTAAGGAAGCTGACCTCGTGGAAGCCGCGGACGAGCCACTCTGTCTGCTCGGCGACGCCGCGCTCGACGCGCCAGCGCACGACGCGCTCGAGGTACTCCTTCTTGTTGCGCTCGGTGACGGCCAGCTCGCGCCCGCCCGGCTTCAGCTCGCGCTCCAGCACGCGTCCGTCCGCCAGACGCTCCGACACTGCGAACGTTAGCTCCAGGGACGACACGCATCGCGCTGACTGGAATAAGTACATAACTTTATTATTCATTGAACACGAAACATTATTCAGATATCTCTAGGTACCTATATCATTTAGGTAAACATTTAGACATTATAATCTAGATATTCTTAAGGCAAACTAGGCTCATCACTACTCTCTATGGGCTTCTGAGAATGTACTCGAGATAAGTATGGGATTATTATAAATATCGAGAAAGCCATGTATCAAATAAGATTTAATGAAACCTTTAAACAATGACTGATCAGTGATAAGATATGTAGTTCTAAATGTGATCTAACCTGTAACCAGCGCAATGAGGCAGCAAACTGCGCGTCGAGAGCGTCTACATCTTCCAGCGCGGGCGGGAGACGCAGCAGCGCTCGGTACAGCGCGCGCGTGAACCACGCCTCCAGTAGGTAGCCGTGCACGAGGGCCAGGCCTAGCACGCGTCCCGAGAAACGGAACCTGGCAACAAAGAAAACATATTACTTTATTTATTTTTTATTTATTTATTTAAGTTTTATACAATTGCATAAGGAGGACTTAATGCTAACAGCATTCTCTGCCAGTCATCCTTTGGGTAGTGCAGAAATGTATGTGGTAGGTGGTAAGCTGCAAAACAGTCATGAGAAATAGTGGTAAGGTACTTTAATGTAATGCAGTCTACTATAACAGCTGGACTAGTATGTAGGTAGGTACGATGTCGTGCCTGTTTTCGACATGACATGTGTGCAAGGAAAGAACTAGGTAGATATGAGGTAGGTAGAAGTTTCTTCTGTCAGCTCTTTCTTATACTAGTATCTCCTAGATACCTCACGGTTACGTCGTGCTGCCAGCAACGACGGTGTCATTTTCTTTAATTTACTCGGTCGGTATTAAGGAATTCGATTTTTTTAGGTAGGTACTCTGAGACTGGACACGCATATAGTTCAGAAATCTATTTATAGGTACCTAAATAAAGAAACTAATGTCTTTCTATCTATCCAATGTAAAATTATGATATAAAAAATCTAATGACGTTTATTCATTTTAGTCAGCTTTCTGATTTGAGATCAGTGCCCAAAACGAGTTCAAAATGACATGTGACCTAAATAATACATTTGTTTCATGTAGGAAGTTTTCAAAGTTCGCCTGACCAACCAGAACACAATCAACGGTGCGTAGAAAACGTTACACATCAGTTAAATCGTAACTTGATATTTATTATTAAAATAGTTTAATGCACAAAAACTTCTAAAGTGATTGTATATCTGTTTGTTTGTAACCAAATACATGATGTTTGTTGAAATCTGAGACGTGGACGGTTCGGGTGCGCTTGCGCCGAAACGTTGAGTAAAAATAAACACAGAGGGCGCGCGCGGCGGTGTAAAAATAAATCATATTAACGGAAATATCAGTTGTGCTGTGGAAGGGATGCAATGTATATGTTACTTGCAGGAAGATTGTCGTAAGCAGGGAATGAGGGCAAACATCGTTGAACCTGGGTTGTAAGATATTAAAAGGGATTTCTCGACTTCAGGTTTCAACATAGGTGTACAAGTACATGATGTCATCACTGCCTTATAAAGTATACCTACAGTTAGATAATAACTAGTGATTATTTAAATATTTTTTAAAATTTAAAATATAAACTAATAAATAGCAAATTATTGCAATATTATAACTTTTTTTACGAAGCACAATTTTGATGCAAAATTTTGTTTTAAATCTTCAAGATTTCATCACAACTTTTTCCCACGAATAAGGCATTAAATATAAATTGTGTATGATAAAATTCAAACAATTGTAATTTACTTGGTACCTACTTATTTATAGATACAAAATGATTTTATTATGCAAAATATATAAACAGCAATTTTCAGCAAATTAATATGAGAGAAGGTAATTACAATCTTATTGTTTTAAGGTCTTATTTATTGTATTATTTTGATGTCTTTTGTATAAGTGTATATTTATGATTAATATCCTATTGTGGGACATAAAAAAAATATATCTATATCAAAATCACAGAAAAGAGAATATTTTACATAGCATGGATATTTTTCCTTTATTTGTCCTTATATTCAAGTCGCCGTTTTTACTATATTAAGAATTTTACCCTTTTAAGATTACTTTGAATATTTTGCAGACGTAAAGTTAGAAGTCTGGATTAAATAATGGGGTACTTTTTATCCCAGAAAAATTTGATATTCTCGAGGGAAAACGAAATTACTGGTATAGATGGCGCTGTGTGTATTGGTATAAATGGCGCTGTGTGTATTGGTATATGTCACATAGGCTACTTTTTATCCATTTGTGACGCGAGCGAGGCCGCAGGTAAAAGCTAGTATACATTATATTACGACGGTCTTATAATAACACTATCAGACAAATAATATCTAATGAAGCTGTCGGTACATTACTTAATTCCCTCTGGCATTAACAGGCGTGATACAGATACAGGTGTATATACTGTGTGCATATAGTAATAGGCTATATAATTCATATATATATCAGTTGTACTAATAATGTTCAATTTATATATCACTGTCAGACTGTCATACAGACATAGCTAATTAGACATTACGTTTATATCCTATAGGTTTATAGGAAAATATAATATATTTTATTTTACCTATATCATACGTATTTATTACTATTTATAATATGATAATAGACCAATCACCACTGAAACCAGGAAGCTTTATTAATAATTGTAATTTGTTTGTTTGTATGTAGGTAAGCTGTTTTAAAAAAGTAATGCCACTGTCTGTCTGTCTTTAATCTTATAATCTGTACTATATTTTACACTACACCTTATTTTACAGTAGTCTATATACTTATTTTTAGCTTGAAGTGGTCACTTTGTCGACTTTTTGGCGCCCAACAAGCATAGAATTACATATAATATGTAACTACGTATATATGTTTTCACAAAAATATGTTAAACAGATTCGAAGTACCTTGGTACTTTGGTATATTTATTTAATTATGCGTTCGACACAAAATATTCACGAAAAAGCGTAATTTAAATACGTTCCCAGGTTCTGAGACAGCTATTGTTTTAATATTAATATATATTATATGTATTCGCATTACTATGACAGGTAGAATGGAAAACAGAAGCGTGTCATGGAATATTTTATTGTTTTATTAAGCTTGAGACGTTGTATAGGTGTTAATTTACTTTATGAAGTTTCAAAAGCTTTGTATCTCTGTTGAGTAAAGTTTTGTAAGTTTACATATTATTACTTTCTTTGGGATAATTATGACAAGAATTGAGGGCTTTAGGTGTTTGTTTGTGATGTGTCATATTCTGATACGTTTCTGATTAGAGATTTGTCTCGAATCAGAAGTGATCAGGTAGGTAGGTAGTAGACCACGGTACGGTAAGGTTTTTTTTTAATGGGGGACAGTCATCGAATGACTGCTCCCGCCTGGGTGAGGCGGGAGGGAGTGTCAGACTCTTACTGACTAAAAACTACCCCGTTCCTTCTTCTGCACGTCGAGCCGGAGCCCCGGTGACCCGTTAGGTTCTCCGCGACAAACGGTACGATACGGTAAGGTTATAGTAAGAGCTGATAAAAGAAGACTAAGTATAATTACTCTTTTAAGTTGATCTTTCCCTCCTACAACTATAAAATCTCTACTCACCATTCATGATGGTTGTCTACAAACGCCGACATGGGAGACACGTGGACCGTGTAGGTGTCATTGGCTGAGTACTCAAACAGTCCGTAGTAAGGGTTGAAGAGTTCCCTCGACAGTAGGAAGAAGAACTCCCTGCTAGGGCCGCCATAGTCCAGCCCTTCTTCTCCGTCCCACAGAACGCAGAGCTTGCCTTTCTGCAGTTCTTTCTTTCCACAAGACATTATCCTTCTGAAGGCATCTTCTAGAAGATGTTCGCGACGAATGTGGAGTCTGAAATAAGGATCGTTGTCGTTTAAGTAGTGTTTTTATAGAAGTAGCAGAGTTCATGAAATGTTTTCCAAGCATCAAGACTTTTTTTAGGGGGGAAAACCATCGAATGTCTTCTTCCGCCTGGGTGAGGCGGGAGGGAGTGTCACACTCTTACTGACTAAAAACCACCCCTTTCCTACTCCTGACTTGATGACTTAATCTTATGATAAATTAAGGAATTGAAAATATAGTTACACTTTTGCTTGGTCGACCTGAAGATTGGATCTAACTGGGGTCTCATACACAGCGATAGTTCGTATATGAACTGTCTATATAAGTCATCATTATCATCATTAGATGATCGCTATCATTGTTTGTTAAGTAGGTACAACTACAGGTAGGTAATTCAGGCTTAGGTCCTATAATCAAAACAAAAACAAGTATTTTACCAATAAAACAACTCACTTTAATTTGCCAGGCCCCTGCCCGTAGCCTTTGCTCTCTAGTTTCCTGTAAAAGGCTCGGAGTTTGGCCTCGAAGTCCCGTCGTTGCGGCGCGGGCGCCCTGGTGCTGCGCGCGGCAGCTGGTGACGCGGCCGGAGAGGGCGAAGCGCCTGCAGACGCCGCCGCTATGGAGCACCCGCCCGCCGGCACATAGCTCATGATCTCCTGCTCGAACAGGCTGCAGAAGACAGAAAAAGATTACTTAGCATAGTAATTGAAAATATGTACAGAACTTTTAAAAGTGGCCTAAAGCTTCGATTCCTTCTTTCTACCAATAATAAAAATCTATCACAATGGTGCTGCTGTCGTTTCAGGTGTTAAAATTAGACTAAGGAAAGTTGTAAAACATAAGAAGTATTTAGGAAGTGCGTTGATGATTTCTTTTCGCTTTTACGTAGCTATAGAATATAGAAACATATGTCACTATAAGTTCATAGATGTACTATCCCTTAAACCTTGTCAAAGTAGCGCGTCGCAGGGGTATGTCGCGAATTCCTCTTACGCTAAAGGGTTCTAACTTGGAATTTACAGTAAATTCTTGGAAAATTGTCAGAGGTATCACCGAAGAAATTATTGTGGAGTGCAAAATATCAAGCGAACTTTGCATAGCAGGTTACCCATTTAATATTCTCGAGAATACGTATGAGACATCGTCTCGTCATTCAAGAATGTATCTACTTCTCTACCTTTGTATACTTAAGTTTAGACGTCATTGTAAAATGAATTATTGAATTAAAATATGTAAACGTTGGTGTAATAACAAACAATTTTCCCAACAATGAAACTTTGTTTAGATCATGCACTGAGATAAAAAACGTAAAATTATTAATTTAAATTACGTAGTTATTGTAATTTGCAAACTTTATACAATTTCCTTTATTAACACACAAGGAAATGAATTATGTTGTAGATTTGTATTTCTAAAACTCAATGTAGGTCGTGTTCAAGGTTCTAGGAATAATTGCAATGTGTTTGATCATTTCAATGTTTTATAAGCAGAAACAGTGTTAACGTAAACGCAGTTTTCCTATTAATTGACAGGTGTATACCTATAATTTTATTAAAATAAATAACCTCTTTTAGTGTTTCCTGCTTACGGTGATGGTTAGGAAAATTAAAATATTCGAAGAAATAACGAAATGTTGTGTTGCAGTTATTTATTACCTAATGTGTAATATTGTAGAACCATACACCGTAGACAGCCGCATGTGTCATGTTAATAATAAATGCATACAGTAAGTTTATCGCACATGAAATCTCTACAAAGGTCGGACATAACAATTTGATGAGTACATTTGTTTCCAACCTTGTTGCACGCAAAAAGATAAAACTATAAACACTAGAGGTACATTCAACATAAAACCATGTCCTTTATAATGAAAAAGTAAAGCTAATTTGTATCCTATTTGTATAATCACTTCCAGCTCCGTAGATTCAATTAAAAGTAGGTTCAACATGTGAAAGTGATACCTTAGTTATTTACCAGAGCGTGGACTTTAAACGTGTAATAATAAAGGCGAGCGGTGTGAAACCGAGGCTCATCCATAACGCGGCCGACCAGCACCTGACGCTAATGTGGGAGGCTATGGACACGACTGTCTTCTAAAACAATTTACAAAAACATCCATTATTAAAAACTTCATCAAACAAACGAGATAACAGCATCTACAGACCATCTCCTCAGTCCGTACTCCCGCAGTGGTCGGCCAAACTGGCCAGGCGGAGCAATGAACCGTGTTAGATTATGACCAAAAAGACGAGAGCAAGGCCGGCCCACATTAGACAGAGACAAAACGGCCGGCTCTAGGCCCGTAATACTCGTAATCGATTTAGGAGAGCGGGAGATTTAGAACCGCAACGCCCCCCGCTCGTGATCGAGATTCGGTAATTAGTATAATAATTTCATTTGGGCCCCGAGAGTTATACGTGAAGACACGCCGTGCGCACGCACACCTCCCAGCGCCTTCCTAGATCATTAGATAAAGCTATGTGTGCTTAAAACTGTAATCGATATTTTTATTGTTAGGCTGGGCGCCAAACAAAATTGGTAGACATAATAATTCTGGACAATATTTGATGTAATTCAATGTTGAAACAACGACTTCGCCGAAACGTGGTTCGTTTAAAATCACGTACAGGTCGACCATATGAACCTATCCTATCGAGCCCTTTTACAGAGGAACCTTCGACTAATGTTTAGTTTGACCTATTAAAACGATCGTGCCAGAACCGTATTATGTCAGACACGTGCTCAATATTTTCTATTCATGCTGGAGCATTGTTTGTTGGATCGATTGTTGTGACAATGGCTGCAGTAATTGAGGAAACATTGAAGTACCTCCTAGCCCGTTGTCTGTTGCACTCCGCAGCAAGGCCGTCTCCCGGCCGGCAGGGGCCGCGACGGTGATTTGATGGGAATGACCTAAAATTACCCGCAACGATAAACATAATATTATC
The DNA here is from genome assembly GCA_038387885.1 of Spodoptera picta. Lineage (NCBI taxonomy): Eukaryota > Metazoa > Arthropoda > Insecta > Lepidoptera > Noctuidae > Spodoptera > Spodoptera picta. The sequence goes on from JAZHFQ010000002.1 coordinate 2,590,466, forward strand.
TGTTAGATAAGTGTACGTGTAAATTGTACGGTTTGTTATAAGATCGGTGAGAAAATTGTTTCCGGCACGCTATGCGAGACCGGATTAGCATCGCATTTTTGTTGAAAGTCAACAAAGGGAATGTGGCTTAGTGGTCATCGTGATGGCAAGATGGACCAGTCATTACATGAGTATCCGGCGTCGTCGACATATATCATCGAATGCCACCAATCCCCGAAAGTTAATGAGTATCGGAGGTATTCCCCCGGCGGTGGGGCGGCGCACGCGCCCCGGGCTGCGCGCGCGCCGGTCACGTACCGCGGCCGGCGGACAGGTGTGCGAGGAGTGTCTCGCTGGGCACCGCTCATTGTATACACACAAGTGTGATAGTTGAGCAGATAACGCGAACGCTACCCGTGCTTGACGTCTCCATTCTGTGTCAGGGTTGAATCGAAGATGACGCTGCGAGATCCCATCTCGTGTCTGTAGTAGTTATTTAATTAACAGTGACCGTGTTCAGACGATGGTTGATAAGCCACGTCAAAGAGTTACGAGAGTTAGCTACAAGAGTGATTACTATGACTACGAGTATTGCTACGAAACTTGGCCGGTGTAGCTTACAAGTAAACGACCGGCGCGCCGAGCACGTGTGCAACGTAAAAGCGTACTTTCTCTACAAGTTGCGCCTCGCCCGTGGCCCTCGGCCTTAACTCATCGCCGAACAGCTGCCATTGATGATTCCTAAGAACACTTGCAAGTCGTTTGGAAACAATGCGTTTGCCTCCCGATGTTTTAAAATAACATATTGACTGTTTCACTGTTGCCTGCAACGATAAAACTTCACAAAGTTTGCGAAGCACATGTCGCGGCAGATGTTGCTTGCATTTTACATTCTTGTACAGTAAGCATGTACTCTGCTCTTATTGCCATCGAAGAGGGCGGTTATTTGGAACTACAAAATTTATTGATCAATGAAAAGTTTAAAATATGATACATAGTTTCACATTAGGCTCGGAGCTTGTAATTAAGGTCCCCTAAAGATAATCACCGATGATGAGCTCTCCTCGCCGCCGGCTCTAGCTGGCAACGCGTTAGAATGCCTCGCTGGGGGAAAGGAAAGCTGATTACTGGCCCCTGGTCACTTACATACCCAGTGTCATTTACTTGTAGCGTGAAGAAAATGTACTGGAGTGTCATGGAGAGGTAGTGATTCACTGAAGACAAATATACCTTTCGCTAAATGATAAATATACGGCAGCATTCGAACCAGAGCTTCTTTCGTGCCGGTAACATTTATCTACATGTATCCAGAAATATCAAATTACTTCCGAGAATGAAGTATAACATTGACACGTCGCCATCGATCCGAATCGATTGAGTTTATAACAATAGTTTGTTTGAATTTAAATGTTTAGTCCCAAATGAGTAGGTATATTACTAGAAGGCAAAACCGAATTATGAAATGGCCGACATTGGGGCGACCTTTGTGGAATTAAAGCAGATACGTGTCTAATAATCGTGCTAAATTACTTCCTATGATGAATGTGCACAAGAAACAAAAGTTGGTCTTTTGTGGCGCAACAAAAGGTGTTGTGGTCCTCGGTACATGTTTGGCGTTAATTATAATATTTACAATAATATTAAACTGAGAACGATGACATAATATTCCGTACAAACCATTAATTAAGTAGAACAATGTGTAGATATTGTTGAAACATTTGTTATACATGTATTTTACCATGTAACCCAATATTTTCCCTTTTGAAATTGATTAGGAGAGGAAAGACGTTGTTTATCCTGGATACCAGTAGTCATAATAATACTGACTGGAATATCAAACGGTAAATCTAATTGGTATGTAAGTACCATTATCAATACAAAAAAAAACAAAATACATTTATGTAACATATGGCGTTTAAATAAAGAATTAACTCTGTGATATTTCGTTTCGGATAAAAGGACCAAAATCAGAATGAGTTTCTCTTGTTGTTTGAAAACTAGCTTTTTGTTTTAAAGTATGCATAAACTTTACAGACGTCTTGTGTGCAGGTAACGCAGTTTTTATTTCATTCATAAATCATAGCGATCCCAGTCTCACCTACAAATTAAGTTTCCAAGAACTTTATAAATTGAAAAATCCTGAGATTATATAATAAAGATGATAGGGATGCTGCATAAAAATTAAATTTGCGTTAAATTAAGTCTTTTACGTGGGATATTAATGCATTAATGTGCAAGTTTTTGTTTTTTTTAGTTCTGGAGGTGTGCCAAGTTATTGTAATCGATTAGTTGAGCCAAAAAGTTTGCTAATAGCTTACTAAAAAATCTTTATATGTACATTTATAGAGAATTCCAGATGACTGTAATTTGCCCTAAAGGGAAGTATATTCGTCCTACTTTGTATTATAAGGAACAACATTAGAGCATTATTTGTTGCTAATTTATTATTGGAGATTGAAATTGTAAACACTTATAAAGCTTTAACGATTCTTTGATTTCATGTTGTCGAAAACGATTCATAATAAATCTTCATTACTCAAAATATTTCCGGCATTTAAATGGAAGTTAAGTAGAAAATAAATACATAAACAATATTTGTCACAATACCAAAACTGAACCACATTTCAATGTGAAAACGTATCATTGCTGTGAAATGTAATTATCCATAAGGCTAAAAATTGTATGGCAAAATAATGATCGGGTAGCTAACATTATGCCAATTAGGATAGTTCGAAGGATTTATTACGTTGCCATGGCAACAGGTGGACAACAGACGGCAATGATATCAACAAAATAATACTTTTATCCCTATTTGCTCCATACAATATATATACAGCATTTTAGTTCGGGAAATCCAAGGATAATAAGTTTATAGTTAAGTACACTAGTACCTATCATTTAAGAGTTACCTAATATGAAATGTCAATGGTGGCTATTTACCGATTTCATAGAGTTACAAAGAATTCTCGTTCAAAATATATTTCTTTAATGATTATTCACACAATTATTAGAACCATCACATAGATTGAAGAACAGTTATTCTTTTTTGTAAATTGACGTATAGAAGTACTATTTTGTAGCCTATTTGCTAGATATTGTGAAAACAGGCCCTTAGTATCAAGTCATTGTCCGAGTTTAGAGCAACAAGTGCCTATATTTTTGCGGAAAGAACATTTTCCTCGACAACTATCAATATATTCCATGCCTACACCATTAATTCCATAGGATAATACAACAATAAATATTAACTTGTGAACACATTGTAGGTATAGTATTCCAATTAAAATTGGCTGTTCATTGCATAATCAACCGTTATTTCCCAGTGCAAGTGTACTCAGACTTAGATAAATGTCAAAACAAACATACCACTGAGGACGAATTTGTTTTACGTTTAAAGTAATCGAAACAAGACCGCGTTCGGCGTATTGATTGGCCGGCTCCAATAAACCAACCAATCAGAGAGTCGAACGCGGTCTCGTTTCGTATAGCTCTTTGGTATAAGGACCATGTTTATAACAATTACACTTGTAAACCACCATGTAAGTATAGTTGGACAATTTATTCTTAGTATTTTGTCATTGTTATTTTACTGCGTATAAATAAACCGCAAATGATTGGATAATAGGATCAATAAAGACCATTTCAATTCTAGTTGACAGACAGAAATTGTAATACCATAATAACTGTTAAAATTGAATATAGGGTCACTATAAGCATTACAAGCATAAGTTTGAAATATGCAGTAAAAGTGTTCGTTTTACCCTTTAATTGCTTTTATTAATATTACTTTATATGCAAGCGGGACTTAACGGAAGTTGCTACAATGGGGGTTTTAGTAATAGGGAGGAAACAATGGCTGACATGGGACTTTGTTAAACTCTGACCTCTCAATTATATGTTACCGAGTCTGGTCAATTATTGCAATGTATTACACAGACAACACGTTAATGGCTGCTTGTCATCCTATCTAAATGCAACTGTAAAATTATACGCAGATTAATCACCATCCCCATTATAACTCAGACAAAACAATTTTATTCAACTTTCGCAACATTTTACTTTCTGCATATGACTTTCGCAAAAAAGAAACAATTATGAGAAACAAAAACTAAACTAGAGCACACATATCTTTGTTAGAGATTTACTTGATGATTCTTAAAACCGTTACAAGCCACACCGAACGTCATTACGAATCAAAGGACCGACAATTTTGGATAATGACGTAACACGTGTTTAGGACCCTATTTCTTATTACACAAGCCCACTGTGTTTACAAGTGTTGACATAAAAGAACGGAACGATCTATAAACGAAATGTGGGTAACTCGTGCAATGACTAATGCTTAATGACAGGAAACGCAAGGACAATGACCGATTGGCAGGAACACTCCCGCGCATCGACTCAACATCGCATCGCCTTTGCTTTGTTTCTTTATTTTCTAAACTAAGTAAGTGTACACTTCAATAATCTGATTGTTAATATTTGTTGTATGAAACAGATAATGATAGTCTGTAAATGAAAATCAAACAATTTGCGGGAAATGCTTCATAAAAATAGGTTAGTCAGTTGTGAATCACGATAGGACTTATACGTTTAGATGTGTGCTTTATAAGTAATCATCATGTATCCATCTTCCTCGAACACTATCTTCCATTTTAATAGAGTTCAAGGTGTTATGAAAATGTTTAAAAAAGTGATATGACAAGTCTATTGTAGGCTGTCAACAATCCAGTCCTTGGGCATGTGAGTCGCTACACCAGTTAGACTCGTCCCACAATGCCATTCCAGCCGACTGCCCCTAGTGTCCAACTGAGCCCTATTGTCACGCACTTTGCGTTTGCGCAGAAAAAACAACGCCTTGGTAACAGTAGACGATTCAATTTTGTTGTGTAAACTAAAAAAGATAATGATATTGAATAGTGGTTTTTCCTCCGTAACTTGAAAGTAAAGTGGGATATAGAATTACTGTATGTCTGATACCGTGTTTTAAGTAGTTTTAGTCTTCATCATCTCAATAAAATCGGGACACCCTGGACGTTTTTAATTCGTTTTTAAATAGTAAATGGACATTAACAATTTTATTTATGGACCATATTAAAATAGGTACCGGAAAGAATATGAAAATAGTGTTATAAAAACAATGAGCATAAGGAACTATGATTCTCCACACACGTTATAATCTATAGCGCGGTGTTTGTCCAAACGCGAGAACCGAAGCTAATGTGGTCAAAATGCTTTATACACCAAAAAGATTTGCTACTACTAACGATTCTATTTGTAGAGGCATTAGGTACAAAGTTGCATCGTCCATGAGGTCAGATAAATGTGTTTATCTGTATCACATCGGGTCCATCTAAGAGAATGATAGTTCCCATATCGAGTGGATTACGACCGAAACCATTACGCTTTACGACGATTTGATTGGTATCCCGCAACAAACGATATAGGAGCACGCCAGCACCGTATAAAGTATAGTACCGACACGTAAAAAGCCCACAATTTACGACATCTCGTAAAACTTGTGTCCTATTGTTAATTTAAAAGCGATGAACGGTGATATCTCTCATTAACAACGTTTGTTTTAGCCATCGATAACGATGTACGGGTAATTATTTTACGATTGGTTAGTTTTACGAAATATTGCTTGATATGTCTTATCGATTTCTTACAATGTGAGGTGTTTACTGATCTAATCCATTTTAGCGATAACAACTAATCAAATACCAAGCCTGATAGGCATGTAGTTAATCCTATCTATTTTGACCTCCGATATTGCATCAATTACAAATAATAAAAGATTATCAAGTAGACAAAAATAGTCTAATAATGTGTTACAAAAGAATACACACATTTATAATAACGCTGATAACAAAATTGGACTAACAAAAGCAAACAAGGACAATGATGGAATGAATAAGTAATGTGCACCATGATAGAAATAGTAACGAATATTGCTTACTGAAATACCTGATGACGTCAACATTACATAGCTATATCCAGATATTTGTTATCACAGATGAATATCACGTAAAGGTATTTCCTGGAGTCGAGTCTATGTTGAGTTTGGCACAAGACTCGATTTCCAGAAATTCGCAAATTTTTTGATAAATTGTTTCCTGAACAGGTTTTTAAATCGTTCAATTCTCAAAACGTTTTCTCGTCTTTCAAGTAACTACAGCAAATGAGACTACGGATTCGGAGATTCAAACTAAAAAACGGTTATCCGATGCCAAACGACCTATTGAGCATTTGAGAGGGTTTCTTTGACAATTACCGCGATCCCAGAAATTTTGGAGGCACAAAGAAGATTTTACAATTGAGAACCTTTCTAGAGCATCTTGACAAAGAACCAGATTATATTGCAAACATCTTTGTGTTTACTGGGAATGTTTAATGCGAAACTCCGACACTTGTTGATGCGTACGCACAAGCATGTTAGGCATACGGATTATTTACGAAGTAAATCTTAAATCCTTCGTTTTCGGAAGATGTTTAATATTTCCGTTTCCTATATCGTTTAGAAACACTTTTTAATGACATGTGACAATAGTGTCTTTAACTTCAAAAACTTTAATTTGTTATTTAAGCATTTCTTTGCTTATCTATCACCTATGCTTAAGAAACAGTCCGTAATTTATTATGTACACTGCATTTTATTTAGGCGGTAATTTTCGCTGTAACATTTATGGTAGAATTTAAACAGCCACCATTAACTTCATTATCTCTATTCAAGTGTCCGTTAAGCGATCAATGATCATTATTCAGGTTTATTTATCTTATATTTGGTGCCATAAAAAGGACATAGACTAAATCTCCAAATTACGTATTCTCACGACCATTAAGTTCAGAACAGGATATATATTTCTGGAGAAGTAGAGAAAGGAAGCCATGTGTCATAGAATTACATAGATAGAACAAAGTTAAAAGTATTTGAAGGCAATAAACTGTCCTTGATTTTGTAGACAATTTTTAGAATGGTAGAAGACCAAAGAGAGACAAAATTGCTGATACGTACTTAGGCCGGAAACCAACTTATGTGATATCCGGCCGAGCCAAATAAAGCGAAACCTATCGAATTTATATTGAGTTGTGCATTGTTCCAACAAATTACTGTTCGTCGTTCGTGAAACTTTAGCAAGCTTTCAAACTTAACAGCCTTTTAGCTATACAGACTTTGTTGCAGATTTTAATTATCAAGAAAATGAATATAGATCAATCTTAAGCATTAAGGTCGATCGAGATTATTACGGGCGGACGTTGCTACATTTACGGAACTTTGCCCTATTAATTTAAGATAGGGTCCGATAGCAGCAGCCGGGCACCGGTGTTGGCCAATGCCTTATGACGTCATAATAATTGGCTATCCCGCAAAATTACACGGTGCACAAGTCAGCACAACTTATTCGAGTCCACGATCGGAATCGTGAGTTGTAACGACGTATTGTGATCGATGTCTACGCCAGTCACTGTTCCGTGATATAAATTGTAGAATGCTCTGTGGTCTCCCTTGTTATGGGAAAATAGGTCGTCCGGAAACGCGAATGACCTCCACATTATTTATCCCTGAGTTCAAAGGGCTGGGAGACTACTTTACAACTCAAAGCAGAGGTGCAGTTGAATTGTTTAGGATTGCATTTTATTCACGTTATGTAGCTGAACATCATTAAAAATTTAAGCTATAATAAAACCATTTTAAGAGTAATCAATAAATCTGTAATCAACAAGAACACAATTTTATTGCAAATACCTTCACCTGAATAAGCTCAAGCAAGAACAGTTTCACTTGGAACAATAAGATTACATAAACTAGAAGAATACATAATCTTTTATACCCATGCGTGCTAATCTCTTTGGCGTTTTACTACACATTCACCAAAATCAAAATGATTACTAAATTTCCAAAATTACCAATTTTTATAGGGCATTTAAAATTGTACACAATGTACCATATTCTTCTTTAAGTCCATCTATCCGCCTAAAAAGGCTACATACGACATTAAGGGCCATTTTTATACCTACACAATCGTTATTGTAAATGATAATGACTGTTTGATAATTCATCACTTGTTGACCCATTGAGACCTTATAGGAACTTGAAAAAACGCACAACGAATATAAATTGTATAATTTTTATTTACGCGGCTATAATATAAAATCTTGAGGGGAAAGTCCAGAGTGAATCTGTGAGAATACTAGTTCACAACCCAACAATGATGATTGGAACGAGAATAGATGTCAGTCAGCACATGTACGTGGCATAATTTTTGCATAATCCATTGGAGGTTTCTACTTCGTGAGATAACGGAAAAGAGTTTGATATGAATGAACACATTAATAAAAACATTCAGTTTGTTACGCATGCAGCTGAAAGCGCACGCATCTTTACGATGCGACGAACGTGCGAATAGGAACACTTGCGCAAGCGCACACTGCCTCGTCGTCTCACTGTCGAGTTATGGGCTTTTATTGCTACTATTTATCTACTCTAGTTGCGTCTATGATAAATCGTCATGATAAACCAACTTTTCAGAACTTACTTTCTCTATTTAAATGTGTAAAATGGTAATGAGAGAAGTGATTTTGAAACTTTTAGTTCACAAAAATTATTTATTGACCATTTTGATTACTTACAGGCTGAAGACAACGCCAAAGGTTTTCGAGATGACCCCCATGGTCTTCTTCCAACCCTTAATGAATTGGCGGCGGCGCGCCCCCCGGGGCGGCACCGCGCGCGCCCCGAGCTCCGTGTAAGAATTAATTTTGCCGGCCTTCGGAGACCGCAAGGAAACTCCTCATCACTGGCTCAGTCACTTCACTGATCAACTTTGGTAAAGCACTGTCATAAACTTCTTAACTCATCTCAAGAAACAATACATCCAACGGTTACAAGGGTCCCACCCTCGGCTGTCGACATACGGCTTGCCTCATTACAATACAATCCACTCCTGACGACTTATTTCGATTGTCCAATTTGAATATCAAATCGGTGCACTGTCACGGAAGGTTCGATTCACGTCGCACTCCAGGTGAAGAGTGTTCGGACGGTGCGTGCGCTCGGCGTGCTCGCGCGGACTATACTGCCGTTACGATACAATCACAGTAACGTAGAGCCGGGGACGCTCTACGCCCGCTACGGGGTTGTTGTTTAAGTTCGTAAGCTCGCCTGCCTGACTCACGATACACGCTGCTATTGCGTTTTTTACGGCATTATCAATCGCCGGCTAACACAACATTTGATTCAGTTTTCGTTTTAATTTAGCAAAAAATCTTAATGCGGAAAATAGCTTCGGGCATTTTGTCGGATCTTGCACGCGACAATTACGCACGATTCAAAAACAGTGCTCGCTTTCATGTAACTCATTGAGCGCCTAGAGGTGTTTGTTGCGTGAATGTCTTACCCTAAGACATCAGAATGCTGGGTACAGCTCGACAAGAGCAAAGTGACGTAATGGTTTAGTGAATTGTAGAGTAATCGCCTACGCATATTTGAAATCTGCAAGGATGGTTGAGTGCAATCTTTCGTGCATTGGCAATTTGTTGATGTCAGAGTGAGCTCAGACTCCTGACTCATTGCTGGCTTGGTACCATAAAACCTTATATTATGCACAACAAGTTAATTCAAATATTATTGTTATACATCGATGAAGTATGGATCCACAATTCTTCAATTTTGTAACTTATTAAAAACAAGACAGAAGCAAATATGTAATGAGGTAATTGTAATTTACAGCGAGTAGGTACTAAAATAATTGAGGATAATGGCAAAGTATGGATTTATTCGTGGTAAAATAATGTGTATTTCAATGCTATACCTACTCGCTTCTAGCTGGTTATAACTAGAACGGCGCGTACCCTGACATTAAGTCATTCCTTTACATCCTTGGCTCTGAACGAATGTGCGCAAAACAAGTGTCCATCAGCACGCAACTCCACTTACGATCTCAAGCTCAACCGGTAACATTATTACAGTATTTATAAACTATTTATAAACGCAATCCCGACTTAAGACACGTTCAGGACCGATGATGGAGGAATGCTTTGACAATTTATTGAATTGCATATCGTCGGATATTAATAAATTCAATGGCATGTTGAAAGCTTTCAATATTTTATCGAAGTAACTTATACATTTCAATGTCCTTTGAGTACATTCCGTTAAGAAATAGAACGAATCGAAATTCTAAGTTATACAAAACGCATCTAAATCTGGGATCAGATAAAGAGAAAAAATGTAAAAATGTATGTATCTCATTAACATCTAGCGGGAGAAGTTTAACTAATTCAGTAACTGCGTCAATGGTAACCCGTGTTAGTCACCACACGTGTGTAACATATCGATGACCTAAATCTGCGACACTGCTCATCCCATTCTTTTCATTGCACCCGTATGTCACGACCTCTTTTGTAAGGACTATTTTAAAAAGATTTCTATCGGAGGGGAATGGATTTAAAAAGTCACATGTCATATACTTACCTTAATATCGACGAAAGACTATTGAAAATGACCATAATTAATAACGGTTTATTAGGCGGATAGAATGACCAACTTTACAAGAGCAGCTGTTGTACTTTGACCTGCTTTCGTGGTATAAAAGCTTCGTTTGGCAATCAATTGTAGTCTTTTTCATTTCCCGATAGGTTTTGTCGTTAATGGAATAAAAAGTTTCTAAACATTTTCCCTGACACACTTATTATGTCTGTTGTCCTCCATCGGCGTCCTCGAGGCTCTGATGGGTCATACGATAGCTCGTGACGTCAGTACTCCCACAAGGGGGTTCATAATGTACCTCTAGTTTATCTTCCATCAATACTACTAATACGCCCTTGTCGTACCAATAATAGAGACCCTAGGACTCACGTTGTATCTATAGATTGCTTTTATTTTGATGATAGTTAGTTAGTAGCCATTTTATGGGACTCGTAAACACATGTTTTTTATGATAACCTACTTTTAGAAAACAAAGTCGGTAGGATACGTTCTAAATATTGTTAACATTCAATGTTTCTGACGAGTGCCCATCTTGTCTACGTATGTTATTGACCCAAATATTTGTGTAAATAAAAAATGGATGTGTCAGTGTGTTTTGCGTGTTTACTTTCGATTTTGCAAGAAGAAGTACGAGCGTACTAAGGATCTTATTTATCATAATAAATAGACAGCTTTTTAGTGTATAAATACTACTTTCATGGGTGTATATTATTTACTCTGGTTCTTAAAGATTAAATAACTCGTGGCCTTACATCCATAACAACATACATCGTGTTTATGTCTGTCAAATTAAATTAAATTAGCAAAATAATGGAGCATTGAGAGTTGCGTGCGCATAAAAATTACCGACTTCACGATTATAAAATTGTTTTTATTTTATAATTTATTAAAGGTAACAAACCACAGAATTCTATTTAGTTGTCCCTATACATTTAGAAAGAATATTGATCTATGATGAAACTTTAAACCAAAAATGATACATCTTACTTCCTTTATGCGCGTATACAAAACAAAATCCCCTGAACTTGGGATTATTAGATACATAATACATTACTGTCTGATTCTGTCATTCTACTGAGACATAGGTATTTTCTTCAAAGAGTTCCTTCGTACATAGAATGTTAGAAAACAAATGACGTTCAAAACTACGAGCTGTGTCTTCCCTATGTATAATATAATGTAAGGTAATGAAGTAAATATTGTACTATATCTTGACGTCATCAAAACGTATTTTTTTCCTACTTTCCCCAAATACGTTTGACGTCAGTTAGGAGTCTCAATAAAATTGGCATTTATGATTTTAGTTTGGATATTTGTACCTAGTTCTAACCTTTTGGGGGATAAACATAAGATTGAAAAAATTTAAGTATTTTTGAATTATGTTCAGACAGGTCACAAACAGCTTATATGAAACATCTTCGTACCATAGATAAGTCCTGAAATAGCGTCACATTGTAATACCTTCAAACGAACAAATCTCGTATATAGGTATACGACAATCATCAATCAATACATCAACGATTTTGGAAACGGCTCTAATGAATTTCTTGAAATTTTAGGTCTAGGGGATTTCAGGGGCGATAAAACGTTCAAACTAGGTATAATTTTCAGAAAATGTCGTTTATTAATAATAAAGAACCGAGAAAAGCTGTCGTAACTGTACTGTAGCTGTTGTAACTGAACTGTAAATACCTAATTACAGTTATATTACAAGAAAAAATCGATTGGAATTGTCATTCAACTACGTCACAAGCCACGTAAAGGGTTATTATACCTCTACCTTATATATTTGTACTGAACGAACTTAGACGCTAGACTGATTGATCATTGTTGATACATTAGTCACTTATATTTGTGTAATTACTTACAAGTGTATAGGTATGATATACACGTACCATGACGTTAATTCCTTTCTACGTCAACTAAAGTGACGTTGAACTGTGCAATATTTCGAATATTGTTGTAATAGACTTGTGTCAAGCCCCTTTTCCGTTGCTTTAATATAAAAAGGAATTATTGTATTTATATTTTGTATGCTAGATGAGTAAATATGGTACTCCCAGGCCCTCCTGGGAGTGCTAAATAAATCTTTTGATTTAGCCTTTCGCGGGAGAGGGCATCATGTCAAACATATGTAAGTTTTATTAAATTAGAAATATACTGATAAAAGGTTTTCATATAAAGATATCATGTGAACTTTTTATATTAATTACGGACAGTTATCACGTTATACACAACACGATATATCATGCACATGTCAGTTTAATATACTGAGAGCAATTTAAAGAACAATGTAAATTGTAAGCACCCAAGTTAATTATTTAAATTAATTATTGTTGTGAAAATGGTGTTATTCTTTATTTAGGTAATGACGTACGTACTTGAGAAATTCTTATATGTTTAATTGTTTAATTTTTCATATGTCTATTATAATACATTAACTATGGTAGTAAAAGAACTAAAAATTCTAGAATAATCTAGCGCTAACCCAAATTATCTATGAGTTATATCATACACGAGTAAAAAAGGTAATTGTTATTCAAAAATATACTATCAGTCACTATTAGCGTTTCAATTACATAATGGGACAATGAACTGAATTTTCTATCGATTTATAAAGTATCTCCTGAAATGTACTAACTTTTAGCCAAAATATTTTTGATGGTAATGTTCGGATCGATCCGTCTTTCCCGGAAGAAAGGTTGGGCTATTTCTAATTTACCAATAGCAGCGATGCTAATCATGATCAGTTGCTTCCTAAATCAGTGTTTTGTATGGATACTACATAAGAAAACATTTTTCAAATCCGTCAACATCTTTCTCAGTAACAGATCAAGTCAGATCTCGCAAAATCGCCATTACATTTTCATGTCCAAAGTCCACCTGACCACAATAATTGTGTAAATTCCAGACAAAATGCCAAGTTATTACAGCATAAGTGTTCGTAATGTGCTCGTATGTAAGAAATTGTTATAATGATCCCATCAATTATTTACGTAACTAGCCGGAAGTATATAATGTGTATCTTATGTATTTTTAAATAACCTTTTTGTTACAAAGAACTGTTCGGTTAGAGTCAAATTTCAGATATTTTCCTGAAGTAGTAACTAAGGAAAATTTTATTATGTTGTAAAGTATTAACCTATAAACAGAAGCCGTTTTACAGTTCGCAAAGACGTCCGCATTGCGAAATAACTTTACTAGCTTTGGAGCATTGCCTAATTTCGCGTAACTATAATAGAAACCTAGAAACTTTGGTCATTGTGGAGATTAATATTCAGTTACCAAACTATCTGTTTATTAACTATAGTTTTCTTTACATGGGGACTAAGGACCAATTTTAATTAATTTGGTCCTTCGGTTCGATCGGAAAATTTCTTTCAAAGTATCGACCAACTTAGCGTCCGGGTGTGCGTATTAATCATCACATGTATCCCTGTCAGGTCAAAGATGTGGATGGACCATCGCGCACGAGGAATGGCATAACTGGCCGGTTGGCTCCTGTGCGTGCAGTCGTGCACCCAACACACTGTATTGTTCTAAGCTGTCAAACATTGTACGGGATCCTACATGTATGTACTATTACTTCTTTTGGATATTAAAAAAATAGAGTAGTAGGTAATTTTGTTCAACACATCGAAACTGCAAGTTCGATAAGTATCCCTTAACTGTACTTAATATGTGGATTTTACTAAAACTTTTTGTCTATCTCTTCTCCAGAGAAGACCAAAATTTGGTTTAAACATGATTTTTTGTCGTCAAAGTATTGCAAGAAATCAAATATGTAGTACTTCAGTATTTTCGACGTCAAAATCTGATATTTCTTCAAGTTAAACGCTCCGTTGAACATGAGAATTGGTCCTGAGGGACGCGTGCCCGACTCTACGTGACATGGAAGACAAACTGTAGTTGTGTAACACGATATTTAAGAAAGCCTTCGCTTCCAATCATTATTAAGGTCGTGAATGTGTTTATTGGAAATAAGATACCAGTTTCCTAGTACTCATGGACCAACTTCTGGGCAAGCTGCAATCACCATGGAGATTTTTTGCAGATATTTTTGTAGAAGCAATAGGCAATATCCCAAAGGTTTGTATAATTGTTATAGCAGTCATAATTGGTAACGTTACTTCCAACTTCACAGGGTTGAAACCGAAACACTTTCTATTAAGATCTATTGGGGAAGTTTTTAGAACTCCGTTATTATCATTTTTCATTTCAATGTTTTCAGTGTTGTCGTAAAGTGGGCGCCGTTCATTACAATGTGTACTTTTACTTTCACCGCTGCTGTGACAAAGAGACAAGGGCACGGGGCTCTATTCAAACACTCAATGTAACGTTACATTGTTTGTCATCTAATTACTACGCCATTAGCTTGTTGAGAAAAGGATTTTTGTTACATTTGTTATTGTTAGTGACACGCGTCCTTCCAAAGCTCCGCTTACGGCGCACCGAGGCCTCACAACAATTGAATTCTGTTATACCTAAATAATTTGTGTAAATATGTTTGAATGAGTCACGCTATGGCAAATATTCCAAAGTAAAGTATATTTATACTGCGTTAACTGAAAATAACCAGAAGTTATTTTACTAAAAGCATATGCAAATAATTTGTGTGTCTGTTAGACAAATGACATCACTTCACACAGGTGTTGCAACAATTTGATCTTCAATTGTTAGAATGGGATTCACAAATATTCTTATTTTTTCACTAGAATCAAGGTTGGTTACAATAGAACCATATTATAAACAGATTGTATCAAACAAAACAGATT
Source organism: Spodoptera picta (assembly GCA_038387885.1). NCBI lineage: Eukaryota > Metazoa > Arthropoda > Insecta > Lepidoptera > Noctuidae > Spodoptera > Spodoptera picta. The sequence goes on from JAZHFQ010000002.1 coordinate 2,605,709, forward strand.
GTGGCACAAAGTTGTACTTATATCGTCGATAATTATAGCCCAAGCTTAAGAAAGTTCAAAGAAATGGTAAATCAAAGAATTGAATCCCCAGAAAAGGGCGGCTGCGCAGACGCATCTACCTGCGTCAAGGCACTACTGCGTACCGTTAGAGGTAAAAAAGCTATCGTTGCCCCAAGCTGTTGCCAGGGAAGCAAAGGGTGCAGCGATTAGTGGGCTGACCTTATAAGCAATTATTTTCATAGTGAATATTCAGTTTAGAAAAGTTCTGCGTTGATCTTGTGGGTTCTCGCTAACGCTAATTTGATTGTCGAACTTTAAATTCGGAAGTTCAGTCACCTCGGAACAAAAAAAATAATTAAATATTATGTTTATTGCATTGCGTACAGATTTGACACGCAAAATTATATTTAGGCACATTAACGAGGTCATATTTTGCCGCAATCAATCTTTGCTGTAGTTACACACAAAGTAAAATAATCATAATTATCTAATATGAATGACGAATAAAAACGGGACATAATACAGGTGTAATATTTCCAAAGGAACCCCAAAGAAGAGTTACCAAAATCCGTGAAATGACGACAGCTGCGCGAGACAAGACATTCGTGACATGTGAAATAAATTTTAGAAGTTTTTGTAGATCAACAATGTAAAGCGGTTAATTTGACGGATATAAACTCAACTATGGGGTAACGGGAATGTGTAAAAGTCACATAACAGTAATCGGAAAAAAAAACTATCTTTTTCGACCAAAATTCAAATTGAATGAAGTATATAGCAATGTGGACGCAATAAAAAAAAAGTAAAACGTTGTATCATCAAATCATAGAGTAAACATGGAACTATAAAGTAGAGTGACACAGAAACGGTCTTCAGTTGAAACGGCAATAAAAACAAAACGGTTACAAATACTTCAAAAGAAGCTATAACTAGCGAAGGGCTTTGAAACGCTGTTCCTTTCCTTTTGACTTCACTTTCTATTAGCAGTGATTTATATTTAACATAATTAGCATTTTCTGAAGAATTCCTTCAAATAATCAATACTTTATCCTAATATTTAACCTATTAACTAGTAAAGGTGTACACAAACTGTTCATCCTTGTCAATATGACACACTCCAAAACCTATAATTTGGAACTTGACACAATGCAAGAAATAAGTAACATTGTACTCCATCAGATCCTGACAGCATTCCGTTATAAGGATCGACAGCGCAGGATTCCTGCACAATTGGTGCGCATTGTCGCGTGTACACCTGCGCTCACGCATCTTACGGTTAGATATTTTGGCAAGTCTTTTATTTACGTGGGAACTGGTGTTTTGAATAGCGCTTTTTATAGCTTACTCCGCCATTGAAGATAATCTGAATAAACATTATATACAACCATTTCACAGGAAGGAATTATTCGAGATATTTTCAGATTTGAAGTAAACGAAATGCTAAAAATATTGTGGTAAACAGCGCAGTTTAAGCTCAATCTGTAAAAGCAAGAAGCTGAACGCTTTAATTGTAAGAAAGAGCTTGTACTGAAGCACTTATTTCTCCTTAATTAACTCGCAAGAGGTTTAACTTTATTTTTAGCTCTGGGAATGTTAGCTTACGATTCAAGCCCTAATTATCTTCCAGTTCATTCAGGTACATGAAGGGCCGCCTTATCAAAGTTATCTATATCACATTGTCCAGTGAATCCATTGCAGATCTTATCTCCCATCAACCGTCCATTGTTTGCAGAACTAATTATACCTAATTCCTTTAACGAGTGGATGCCAATGGTACTGTTGACATGCGATTAAAATTTCAGGCCAGTATCTAGGACAAGGTTGTTTTTGAGGCACCGCTTATGTTTTGGATTATACAATGGAGCAGCATAATGTTATGGTGTCGTTATCTTTGTAGTTAGTCCTTTGTTGTAGTTTCTGAATAGTGAAGCTAAATTAATTTAGCACAAGAGTAAAGTTAGACGACATTAATGTTTCCAATTTAGTTTTAAAACTATCCAAATAAAAATAATTTCGTTTGCTATCAAAGAGACGTAATAAAAGCCGTTATGCGGTCATCCTTTACCAAACCTACTGAACGATCATACAAGAATATCGGATTCAAAATCAAATTATACAAAAATAGAACGTTTCTTTGGTAGCTAGTCACCATTTGCGTATCAACCCTGGCATTTGGAAAATGTCACATGGATCGTTGTTATATAAACCGTCTTATATTTGTCATACGAACCCAATATTTTATTATGTGCATGACCTTTACAAAAATGGAGCACCTTACTTTTATTTTTGTATATGTTATTGTTGACGCAAACATCGTAATAACAATAAAGGTACAAAAGAATTATGTCATTTAGGACCAACTTTCCGTCCTTCTACTTATACGTAAACTTTGTTGGCTTTCAGTTCCGTAGAATCATTATAACGAAACTAGCATTCAGATTAAAAAATATACTTAGCACCAGAACTAATGTTTACTTTCTTATTAACAAAAAGTTTTAGTTCCTTACGAGGCTTTACTTAAGATCTAATTAGTTATATATAGTTGCTAAAGCAATAAAGCAGTAATAACTTGTACTAAAGCGGCTTCATTTCATGAGTTCGAGTGCGGGGTCTCAGATAAAAGCTATTTCCATAGCCTGGGTATAATTAACTAAACGGGTTGAAGGGTTTCTACATCACGTGACACCGTGGCTGCTGTCACGTGAACTGGAAGCCTCTCGCGGCCGCCCACGTCACCAACCCTATTACATTTAAATTTTCCGTACCTAAGCAATTTCTCATCAACGCACTCACCCACTTGTTTACAGCTGAATTTCGATGAAGACCCTTACCTGAAACAACAACATTGTATTTTAATTACTAATTTCAAACATTTAGCTAACCTCCCCGACGTTATCAAAATAATATTGCAAGGATTGTTTGTTTGTTTTGTGCGAGCTTGCGGAGGATCACTGAACGGACTGAAATAGTCGACGCGGGCGATGCGGCGCGCGCCAAAATAGCGCCTCACACGGAGACTTGCGTATGCGCTTCTTTGTGAAACCCTATATTTGCGCGGTCTTACGTTTACCATTACCAGCATGAAAATTATTGTATGAAACAAAAACAAGATGGTCGGTGATAAAAACGGTACACCAAGTCAGAGTACTTAGGTATTGTATTTAAAACGAAGCAGAATTGATGTTAAATAATGGATGAGATGTTAGTGCCAAGGTCTAAGGGGCCGTTAAGAAGCAGGGACTTCTGAGTAATGGATACAAGGAACGATAGCTTATTAACAATAATTGCGGCGCAAATATATCGTTCTGTAAGCGATGGGTGCCGACAGGAATATATGTACCAGAGTAAATATTTATCTGCGGTATTGCATGCAACCTGAAGGATGTGTTAATGAATATAACCTTGTCGAGTTATATATAAGTACGTTAATGCTAGTCCAGTGCACTCTTGGCAGTAGATTCATCCTTTTAATTATCTTCCGCCTATCTCCCACCATCTACATAACGTTTCTCCAGTTTTGAGTCCCACGCATGATGATACTTTTGTCAAAAACATTACAGAGAAATCCACTAAACGAGAAAATTTCATAAGATAAAACTCATAACTACCAATCTACAAATTTTGGGCGGAAATTCATGATTACTAAGTAAATGTTCGAAATGAATCAAATATGAAAAGTTTTAAAGACAGCTTGACGTGCAAACAGTGTAAGTGACGTCACACTTATCTTAGGAACCTGATAAACTCCTGAGCAAAGTGGAGCGAAGTCGTAAACATTCGGAAGTACTCGTGTTAGCGAAGGAGTGCTGTTGACGGTTAAAGAGCTTCATGTGGCAAATAAGCGTTCAAAGATTATTTTTGAAGATAATAAAACAAACAGAAGTACTGTACAGTACCTACACAGGATTTGCGCTCAGAGCGAAAATGAGGTACTTTAACCGCAAAAGAGGAGATGAGTATACATTTTTGTGACTGAACTGAAATGACAGAGCTTACATTAATACGAAAATTCACTTTAACAAAACAGGATGCTTAAATCAATTTCAAAGACTAAAACACTTATGAACACTTTGTACTGAATTTAGCACTAAATATTCTCAATCAAGAACCAACTCGAGTTTTACTAAGAAGAGGGTCATTAAAACTGTCAATTTAATTGTTTTCATTACAATCACTCACTACAAGTGGGTTACGAGAATTAATCTTGTTTGGGGGGCGATTGTATGCAAATATCCGCATCGCATGGGCTTGCGCAGAGCCGTCGATCCCTCATAGTAGTACCTACGGCAATTGATTAATATTGTCTTGCGAAATCCTTTGTTATTACGTAGGTACCTACCGTTTATGAAAAGGCAATTTAGTGCTCCAATATTGTTGTTAGTAATTACTTCACAAATCAAAATGGTAGACTTTGGAACGGCTTTAGATTACTGCGAGTTAATTGGGAACTTTGTGTGTCACGTTTCTGTTTAGCATACAGCAAAAATGGGTTCTAAATCTCGAAATTAAACAATTGCTTTTTTTATCTATTCCGAAACTACAGGTTTCAACATCTAAAACCTGTTGGTTTCCTTTTTCATGTCAGAGCAAACATTTCCAAATAGAAACCGTTTATCGCGGTAAATGAGCCATAGAATTAAACACTTTCATACGCTTCCTGTCATCAGAGCGATATCTTTCTTTACTTAATTAAGTTATTTTACTTTTTATCAAGTCTTTATCAGAAGTAAGAGCTAGGTCCTATTTATTCCACTTCCTCATACCATGGCGTATTGCTATAATTTGAAGGCGTACAGGAGCACTAGTATTACTCAATAATGTTAGAAATAACAATGCAGCAGTTGCGATTGTCAGTAGTGATTATTTAAACAATAGACAATTAAACGTAAAAGTGTGTGTATGCGCATATCTTATGGAGTAAGTACGGTATCATGATGTCCAAATGCGTGGTGACACCAATGGAGCCGCGTAATTACTGTACTACTGCGCAAGTTGAAAGCTAATCTTTAGACTACAGACACAGAATTTAAAAAAGAAAAGTATAAAGAAATTGACCCGAACTTTTGTACCGAAAGACCAAATTTTAGTGTTAATCTATATTTAACGTGAATGTTAAGGATACCTACAGAATTTTGAAAGGATAAAACCCATAACAAATCCTTTTTAAAGCAAACATTTAAAAAAGTAATGTCCAATGAGTCAAAAGCCTTACTAAAATCACATAAACACCTTGGTAAAGATAATTTTCATAAACAAACAATCCATTAGCAAATGAGGTATTATAATTCACAGTAAGTACTATTATTTAGCTGACCGCCAGCCACTAACTACGTAACGATTACTACCATGGTACCTATTGACCTAATTGAGCCATAATTAGCGACTTGAGTGAGCACCGTGTGAAATAAACAAACATAAATACTTGATTTGTTATAAGTTATAACAATGGCTTATTATGGATTGTTTGATTAGGATTTATAGAATATTAACTAGTATAATCACAAGTACTGTTGTTCCTTAGTAAGTTCCTGAAGATATACCGGGATCAAGGTATTTCTGTGTATGGTATCGGGGGCGAACAAGCAGAAAGTTCATATGATGATGAATAATCAGCGTCGTCCATGGATAATTGTAATATTTCACAACCCATTACCTATTCTTCGGTGTTAATCTAGGTTTATATTGATCTATCTTTTTCTTATTTGACAAGGTGCAACATGTATAACTCTGTTATTGTTACCAGACTACTCCGCCATTTCTCAAGGGTTTGCAATTTATCTTTAATTCAATTTGGCTTTAAATGTAGGAGTTTCTCTACAGGCGGAAGCTTCTACTTTAGGTCTAATCTGCCCCTATTTTCATCAACAAAATTTCATTGAAGAGGTTTGTCGTCATAGTTTCAATTGCAAATACTAATTATTTTCATAAAAACGAAAGTAAAGGAATTAAAATCAGTTCTAAAGATCTTACCAATCACCATATTTAGAGTAATAAATAAATAATGCTTTACTGACACTCATTGTAGAAGAGAATGATAAATGAAAATAACTAACAATTTACCTTCATTATAAAACAAACCATTTGTAATGTTTATGTTAAAGTACTGAATTATTGTGTATAGCCATGAAGAGATCTATTTATTTATCTACTCATCAATGTAATTAATAAAATGCATTAATTATTTACAATCTACGTTCCAATTTATCGACTCAACGGCTAACGCTACGAGTATTAAATGTGTTCATCTAAAATTGGAAACAAAATCGTACTGATCATGCTAATTACACCGATCGAGCTGGTTAAATCATGTTAAAACAACAACTGAATACAAACCAAATTATGTACGGAGTTTATCGGCTAATTTTAGAAACATCTATTAATTAAATCTGAACTAGATGCATTTTATGATATGTTTCTGTTCGTTAACAATTTAGGGTACAGTTATCTCTGGGATAATATTACGAAATATTAGTGTGCCTGCGATTCGTTCGCATCGATGTCTCAGTTTATAGAACAGTCGATGTGCAATTTCAAATTTCAGTCTATCTATGTGCCTAATCTCATTCAGATCCGATGAGCTATTGGTGATATTAAGCAACTAAAATTTTTATTTAAAAGTGAGAGTTAAGCATTCTTTTATTTATGACTTCTGTTCGATTACATAAGTAAGAAATTTCTTGTGGTTTCGTAGTTTCCTCATTTTTCTCCAATCACTTTATTATCAAATCATCCGATACTGCCTAGACATCAAGTGGACTTAGGACACACATATTTTACAACACAATATATTTGCTAATAAAAAAGGTTAAGAATGTTTGCTACCTCTTCTCATAACTTGATAGTATGCAATCGAAACACAGATACGGTCTCGTCCCGTAAGTGTATAAAATTGGTCATAAGATGTCACTCAAGGTTCAGTCAATTTACAATTATTTAGAAGTATAAAATATATCTATGAAATGGTTGAATACCTAATAGATAATAAGAAGGAAGGGCAAGGACAACTAAACACATCTTAATATGATGACAGAAGCGAATGTAAAGAAAGAACTTTGTGAAAAATCAAAGCTAAGGATTATTCAAATAACTGACTTACTAATTTCCTATAGTTGTGTCCCTATTATCCCTGACTCCGAGACAAAGCAACAAATAATGCGCAGTGCTAACTACTTATCGCCTAAACACGCAAACAACGGATGCACCGAATTATTAGCGACTAGATACCAAGTTCAGGTGCAATATTTTTATTGTTTAATTGCGATTATTATCGCACCAATCTACCTACGATTGAGTTTTACCTTGACACACGATATTTTGTGTACAAATCTTAGATGCAGGTGAAAAACCTCCGTATTTTGGTGCTAAGTTCCGAACTAGGACCATGTTGTAAAACCAGACCTTCAAAACTGATTCTAAGCTTCATGTTTCTAAAACAAAGAATTCTTTCGTAATTATATGTACGGTGGGTATCATGGTATTAATTCCTATGACCTTCTCACGTGCTCTAGATAATGACAGGATAGCTTACGATACGGTACGATAATTTGTTGGTCAGCACGACCTAGTTGATGCCCGTGATTGTATCGATTGTAGAGGTAGATATGTATGATTGCGGTCTGTTAGTATGTGGAAAATTGCTTTTTGTGAACACATACCTACACAAGCCTAATTTTATGGTTTTACTCGCACTTTTTGGTAACCAATCGAAAGTACCGTCTGATTTTGTACGACTGTTAATTGTAAAAAGTTGAAAAAAGTCTTTATTATACAACTGGTACTTCGAAAATATTACAATTGAAAACAATAAAGCTAATATCAGGTGTCCATATCAATAAAACCAAGTTAAAAAAGCCTAAAACGAAGTTTCCAGAAGAAATACTCCATAAAGACCCATCGGAAAATTCTCAACCCATCATTAATTTGCAAGAATAATGAGAAATGCAAATAATCTTATAAATTAAACAAGTCAGCGATCAAGTAATTACCAGATCACTGTTGGAACGAGTCATTATGCCTTTATAGGCGTTAAATGGAAAACCACAATAAAGATATTTGCGAAAACACAAGTCTTGACAAGCTTCCAACATTTCCACCGCCATGCTTTTATTTATTTCGCATTCTTTTGAGTTTGTCATCGTTTCTTCATAATCGTAATGTTTGTTATTATGTGCTATTCGAATACAAAGAAATATATTCTCGGAATTAGTAATATGTAGTAATAAAAAAATTTAATCCCTTTGAGAGCCGAACCACAGAATAAAAAGATCTCGAATTGCCCTTTTAGTTAATTTGGACCTCTTTATCATTGCGTACAATAAACGTAATAAGATAATATTATTGTATTGCAAACTTAACTTCAGGATAGCTACTCGTTCGGTAAAGAAATGTGATGTTACCTTTTTTTCTTTTTACGGGTTTGAACTTGTTAGACAACTACGTATAATATTTATTGCCTTGTGTCGTACCTACAGTGGTATGAAACATACAATGAAATCGGTACGATATCCTAAAAAAGTTAGGAGAATCCGATTCATTTGGAGAATTGGACAAAAACTCCTTGAATGGTATCTTCCGTTTGTGTGTAAAAAAGCGAACCTTTCCGTCCCAATTTAGGATACTAACCACATAATCATCAGAACTAAGTAATCATTACGAAAATCAAGAGTGAGTTCGATTCCCTCGATAGAAGTTTTTAGGGTGTCACAGAGAAGAACTTAAATAGAATTCATGTTTCTTAGTAATTACTTTTTCTATCACGATTTATAGATTTAATTAACTTAACAAAGGACACAAAAAGGAAAACATGATGACACGCGATTTGTACGTCAATTGAGTGCAAACAGGTATGATTTACTGATATTTTAAAATAACTTTTTGATAAATTGGTAAACCGACCACACAGACTAAAAGGCAAAGTTTACTTTTAAATAGGATTTCTTTAACTACATAGGACCAAGGACGTTGAAAAAAGGAACACAGTCTTTGGAAACAACGACTGTGGCACCTTGTTACCATAGACTTACACGCACGTATTTTCTTAAGTCTGGTAACGTAGTAACCCATTAAACACGCACACATAAATAAACCACAGACATTTTTGTGCTTCAATCATTTTTAAGTGACATTACGTCCGCCATTTTTCCACGTCCTTACATAGGACATTAAATGACTCAAGAAACACAATAGGATTCCTCTGTAACTTTCCACTATTCTTTTCTAAAAGGGTCTAATGATATTTCGCGATTCTAACTAACAAACTTAATTAACCCATAGCCATAATCTCACAATGAATCACTTGCTAACCATATGCGTCCGGTAACGCAACTTATTTCCATATTGGAAAATTTGCTCATATATAGCCTTCTAAGGCGTCAAGTTACATGGAAACTGATAGCGAATATTTATAAGATATGTAAATTATTAAATTGTCATTTGATTATTGCAATTGGATATTTCCACTCTGAAATTGGTTTGGAAAACACTCATTCGACCCGAGTGAAACCACGGCCTCACAGAAAACTGACGTGAAACAACGCTGGCGTTGTGTTTCGAAGGCCGGTAATGCACTTATAACAGTGTTTCAGGTGGCCTTGGGGGCGCCGACTTTTTACCGGCTCATGCCATAAAAAAAATTTTTTTTTTCCTGGAATATATAAATCACACACCAACCACTCGCTCGGCAATTTTCAGTAAATAAATATTATTTTCGAAATATACAGATTTGAATTAGTTCAAGCAGGATGTCTTAGACTCTAACCGTGCGCGGGCCTGCGGACGGCGAGCATGGGTGGCTCCCCGTCCGACCAGAAACAGACCCGAGCGTACGGCGCGTCGCGTTCCGCGCGCGCCTCAAAGAGCCATCAGACCACCACAGATGGGGCCCAATACGGCCGATGTCGGAGTCGCGGAGAACCTAACGGGTAACCGGGGCTCCGGCTCGACGTGCAGGAGAAGGAACGGGGTGGTTTTTAGTCAGTAAGAGTCTGACACTCCCTCCCGCCTCACCCAGGCGGGAGAAGTCATTCGATGATTTTCCCCCCTTAAAAAAAAAAAAAAAAAAGACTCTAACCGTCTTATTACAAAACCCGATCTATTTTTAGTACCAGGATTAATACTAGGTTTAAACCATGACTAAATAAAACGTTATTATAAAACAAAGTTTATCACTAGTTCCGGAACTATCTATGGTACTTAAGTTAAACCGCCGAGACCCCTAGTTTAACTTCGGTACTAAAGTTATTTGAGGTTAGCTATCAGAAATATTTACGTGTATCTTCTATATTATTATAATTATAAAATCGATATTGAACCGATTGATGTTATGTATTTAAAAGAATTGGAAGATTTGGACATGTTAGAGACGTCTCGGCGATCGTACAGACATCGCCATCGTGTAAATCCCTTTGACTTGAGTGACGAAGACTTTCGATATAAGTACAGTTGTTGTTCCATTTCCAGTCAGTCACAATAAACAATAATATTTATATAATAAAAAAGATTCAATATTTGTTTCGTGATTCGTGCTCTGCTGCCTTCTTATAAGTCGCTCCATTTCACGCTAGAGGTGATAAAAAATATGACAACTTGGTTATAAAAAGCTCGTCAAAATACAAGTTGTGCTTGTTCACTTTATTGTAACACAAACAAAAAACAATGTATGATATAATTTTGTGTTGATACATAATTATTTAAGCATTTCAGGCGTTATTGTAATAACAATATTTAGACGAACGGAACGTTGCTTCAAGTGGATCTTGAGTGAACGAATGAAAGAATGCTATTTATGTTTTTTATCTGTGGGACTATGGACTTTCTTTGGTACTAGCTGATCCCCGAATAGTCTTAGTTTTATAATTGGAACAAATTTTAGTCCTGGTACTAGCTTTAATACCGTAACAAACCTAGATCATATAGTCCGGGTTTAAACCAGTACAAAGTCGAACTTTTGTAATAAGACGGTTAAAATTTTCAATTTCTGTACGAAACGATGATGGATGTATCCTTTCGTATGCGAGACCAAAACATATGAACATACTAATATTATAACTGCGCAAGTTTGTATATTTTGTTAACTCCTTCACGTCAAAACGGCTGAAGGGATCGAGAAACTTGAATAGTAAATAGGCTTATTATTACACGAGCGAAGCAGCCGGGAGAAGATAGTAAAACACATAAAATAGGTCACTCGGTATGCATTGAATCAAGACAGAAACTATACACAACGATTTTCAAACATATATAATGATTAAACGTTCTACCACTTTTACTCAAACGTGTCTCAAAAAAGTATGTTCTACAATGTCTATGATACATATTCCAATACTGTACGTATATGTGAGAGCAATGCAAAGACACGCTTGACGCATTATAGGTATTAATTACAAAACTTACTAAAATAAAAAAAATAAAAAATCTTATAGTCGAACATGGTCACATTTGCATACTGACAATCCATAAAAATAGTGCTTCTATACAAGAAAAAGGAAACTCTTTGTATCAATAAAGAAAGAAATGCTCGATGCCATAAGGAAACTACCACCGGTAAACCGGTTTACTAAAAGATAGTACTTACTTCTCTAAGATTCATATTTCACACAGCAGTTTAGAATGATATATCACTCTAATCCTTACCGTCTAGCATCTGTTCTAAAGATAAATGCGTTCACGGTCTGTCAGATTGTAAATGCAGATTGAAACATGCGCAGGCGCACCAAGTGAAAACAAGTTAGAAAGAAAGTAAATTCACTACAATTGTCTTTTAATTAACATATGGTTGTAAGATTGTGCGCATAGATTATTATTTTTTTGGGTTTAACATAGCATGAAGTGCTTTTACGTGCTATATGATTTTATGTCGGCTAAGATGAAAGAGATGCTATATATGTAACCAAGAATTGCATTGTAAAACTGATTGAAAAAGAGTACCTATGGAGTTTCTTGCTCGTTCTTCTCCATAGGAATCTACACTTTAGAATGAGCAAGTAGCTTCACTAGAGGACTGACCGACAGACTGATATTTTTTCTTTAATATTTAAATATTTTGTTTTGACTTTAACTATAAGTTAATATTTAAATATTTTGTTTTATTACTATAAGTACTAAAAAGTAGGTTTTGTTAAAACAATTTTCCATCAGTTGTTCAATTCTCATATACAGAAGAGAGTGTCTGCAGTAGCCAGCTTCTCTTGAACAATATTACTCGACTAGGCATGTAACGACTGGACGAAAATATTTCCCAAGAATCTTCAAAGTTGTAACTTATTACGTAAGTTAAAATAACTTTGAGCCGCTTTTGCTATCTGCGATCTACGTAAATTAATCTAAATTCTCAGAAATATTCTTAATTAAAAGCTGTCAAACGAACATTGGCAGTTGACATTGAAACCGTCAGATTCTACTTGGAATTTGGGACCTTTGTTTCGAGTCCTTGAAAAGCGACCATCTTTTAAGTACAGTCGGAAACAAAATATATGTAGAGGTATAGTATATACCTCCTACATAGCATAAGATTGAGGTAGAAGTGACAAATATTTAAAATAATGCTTATTGAATAAAAACCGTTACATCTTACGTCAATTTATGAGTTCCACCTCCGTCTAAATGAGTCATACTGGTTAAGATCCAAGCGGTCACCGGTGACCGCTCTCTAGCTACACCATTATAGAACTTATTTCCGATGTTTAGAGACTACTTTTATATAAACAAATGTTGTGGATTTTTCATAAGCGGACATTAAGAAGTTAAGTAAGAGGCATAGACACTTAAAATCTTCCTCTTGTTACTGGGAACTAAGGAAACTCCTAATACCACTTCGACCAAAGAACCTGGGACTTCGATTGCACGGTTGGCGCGGTGGTTGGACAACTGACTGCCGCGCAACGTGTCGTGGGTTCGATTCCTGCACGGAACAATTCTTTGTGTGATCCACAGATTGTTGTTCCGAGTCTGGGTGGCATGTGTATGTGAACTTGTATGTTTGTAAACGCACCCACGACACAAGAAAAACCTAATGTGGGGCAACGTTTTATAAAAAAAAATCCCTCGCCTATAATTAACAACCTACTCAAAGCGAAAACCGTTTTTTACAAAAAACATCAATATCAGACACACAAATAAACATTTTGTAATTAAAGAATTCTGTGGTCAAATGAAACAATCATGATGAGTTCAAGTTGTCCAAGTTCATTTCACGCAACGCACACACCATCCAAGTACTTCGAAACAATGACACGGTTTAGATGTAGCAACTTTAAATTAACGCAATGCATTTAATAAATTAAGATAATAATAAAAAACTACATTACCTAATTATTTTTTTACTTAAATGTAATGATAGAATTAAGAACATCACTGCTTACAACGAAAATCTATTAGATAAACGGATAATATTGTCTACTTTTTTTAAATTATCCACATTCTCAGTATTTTTTTTATGGCATAAACCGGTAAACGAGCAGACGGATCACCTGATGGTAAGCCATCGGCGTCACCCATGGACAACTGGAACACCAGAGGCGTTACAACTGCGTTACCGGCCTTTTGGGGATTAGGAGTTTGAGGATCGTTGGGGAGATTGGAGAAGGGTAGGGTAATTGGGCCTCCGGTACATTCACACGACGAAACACAACGCAAGCGTTGATTCACGTCGGTTTTCTGTGAGGCCGTGGTATCACTTCGGTTGAGCCGGCTCATTCGTGCCGTATTAATAGAAATATCGGAGCTTTTTGAGGTGAGTGTGTGACTAGATCATATCAATAACATAACAATTAAGTTCGTTATTCATGTTTAATTCTTATTACACACATGCGAAACTGGTTATATCCTACTGCTATGTATTGGGCTCGCTGCCATCGCAGCGGTAAGTCCCCTCTTTGAGGAGTGGCTTGAGAGACGCTACGGCGTCCTCACCTACCGCCTGACGCAGGTCCTCACCGGACATGGAAGTTTCGGGAGGTACCTGTGTCTGATGGGGCGGGAGGAAACGCCCGGGTGTCATCACTGCGAGGACCGCCCTGAGGACACGGTGGAACACACGGTGGGAGAATGCCCTGCGTGGGCTGAGCACCGCCGTGCCCTCAGGGAAGTGATCGGCGATGGCGACCTCTCGCGTCCGGGCCTAGTGCAGGCCATGATGCGGAGCGAGGGGGATTGGGATGCCGTCTCCTCCTTTTGCGAAGCAGTCATACTAGCTAAGGAGGAGGCGGGACGCGTGAGGCAGCGAAGCGCTGCGTCCTCGCAACCCAGCCATCGCGAAGGACACACCGGGCGTCGGGGATCGCGGGACGATATCCGGCCACCGTAAGCGCGGGCCTGCGGACGGCGAGCATGGGTGGCTCCCCGTCCGACCAGAAACAGACCCGAGCGTACGGCGCGTCGCGTTCCGCGCGCGCTTCTAAAGAGCCATCAGACCACCACAGATGGGGCCCAATAGGGCCGATGCCGATTCGGAGTCGAGGAGAACCTAACGGGTAACCGAGGCTCCGGCTCGACGTGCAGGAGAAGGAACGGGGTGGTTTTTAGTCAGTAAGAGTCTGACACTCCCTCCCGCCTCACCCAGACGGGAGCAGTCATTCGATGATTTTCCCCCCTTAAAAAAAAACTGCTATGTATAATTCTTTTTTCATCAAACGAACTATTTCTTTTACATACTACACAGTAAAGTTCATGACTAAATATTTTGATCTCGACTGTACAATAGGTACTTTAATATTTATGTCAATATAATCTCTATAAACGTCAATAAATATATAGCACCTCATCATAAATATACGGGACACGAACATAGAACTATACTTCTCAGAACCCTCACAGAATATTAAAAACAAAAGACAAAGGGATAAATTATTGCAGAAAAAACTGAATATAATAAATAATTGGTATCGTCACTATTGTTGTTGATTTGCGGAAAATTAAGTGTTAGCATAACATAATATCACGCTTCTAATCCCCGAAAGGGGTAGGCAGAGGTGCACATTATGCCACTGTACAATGTAACACCCACTTTTCACTATTTATGTTATGAATCCCATGTAATAGGGGGTGAGCCTATTGCCATATACCGGACACAATTTCAAACTCCGTGCTACCTCTGAGTTTTTAAACCCAGTAATATAATAATTCTGTAGTACAATGTTAGTGTAAAATGTAATCTTAATATTATCAAAATATCTTATCATAGAGTAATACTAGTATTTATAACCATCTCGTTGCTTTGCCTGACCCAGGAATCGAACCCGAGACCCCTTGCCCGGCAGTCGCACTTGCGACCACTCGGCCAACGAGGTAGTCGTAAGTTTTAGATCTAAGAAAAACCATAAAAAATAAAGGTCACGAAATAACAATAACAATGAAAATGCGACTGATAAGCAGAAAACGCTATTATTATGGTGATATGCATTACCTCTACATATCTAGTGGTTTAAAATCTATACAAAATAAATTCTAAAAACAAACTACCTACGACCACTTTCATACTTCATCAAATGAAATCTTACTCCTACGACTTTTCGGAGTCGCGGAGAACCTAACGGGGAACCGGGGCTCCGGCTCGACGTGCAGGAGGAGGAACGGGGTGGTTTTTAGTCAGTAAGAGTCTGACACTCCCTCCCGCCTCACCCAGGCGGGAGAATCCATTCGATGATATTCCCCCTTTAAAAAAAACTCCTACGACTTAATGAGGCATACAAATCTGAACTCAGGAGATTTGATAACCAAGATCACATAAACCTAGGTCACTATTTATCAATAAATGTTCTAAATCTAAACAAAACAAGAACATACATAACCCTACTTTATCCAGTGATAAGAGTAACAAGATTAGAGGTCAAAGTCACTTGACACTTAATATAGAGGTATATTCAACATTATCACTAAACTCGTAAAGTTGAAAATGCATTGTAGATAGTTGACAGATGGGAGTAGCTTGTTGTGCTTACATTTTCTGTCCTTATCAGTGCTTGGGACAAGAGATAAGACTAGATCGTCCCGTAAACCAGGAGCTATTTAAGTCATTAGGCTTCAACCAATGATCAGAAGTGTTATCTTAAAACCATACTGTAAGGTGTAATATCGATTTGAACTTAACCCTTTGAGTACGGTCATTATAGACACAATTAAAGAACAATAGGTTGGGGTCACCGGTGTCCTCACGGTGTGGCTTTTTAAAATTGAGTAGTTTTTACTAATGGTTCACTTTTGATAGGAGTGATAATTTCGGATTGACTAAACATGTTTTATTTTTAAAATACGTCGCCCCACACTAAGATTTAGTCCTGTGTCGTGGGTGAGTTAACACACATACAAGTACACATACACATGACACCCAGATCCGGAACAAAAAATTGTGGATCACACAAAGAGTTGTTCCGCGCGGGAGTTGAACCAGCGACCCGTTGCGCGGCAGCCAGTTGCCCAGCCACCGCACCTACCGTGCTATACTTAGTTTAAAAGTGAAGAAAGATCCGAATGATTAAATTTATTATTTTATACAAGACCTTGTAGATACTTGCAGTTTTACACCTAAAACTATTGTGCAAATTTGCTAACCGATACAAGGAGACCAGCACAAGTTAATAAAATGTTATTAACATTGTCAATTATTTATGCCTCGTTGGCCGAGTGGTCGCAAGTGCGACTGCCGGGCAAGGGGTCTCGGGTTCGATTCCCGGGTCGGGCAAAGTATTACTGGGTTTTTAAAAAATTCTCAGTAGTAGCACGGAGTCTGGAAATGTGCCCGGTATATGGCAATAGGCTCACCCCCTATTACATGTGACTCGTAACATATATAGTGAAAAGTGGGTGTTACATTGTACAGTGGCATTAAGTGCCGTAATGTGCACCTCTGCCTACCCCTTCGGGGATTGGGCTCGCTGCCATCGCAGCGGTAAGTCCCCTCTTTGAGGAGTGGCTTGAGAGACGCTACGGCGTCCTCACCTACCGCCTGACGCAGGTCCTCACCGGACATGGAAGTTTCGGGAGGTACCTGTGTCTGATGGGGCGGGAGGAAACGCCCGGGTGTCATCACTGCGAGGACCGCCCTGAGGACACGGTGGAACACACGGTGGGAGAATGCCCTTCGTGGGCTGAGCACCGCCGTGTCCTCAGGGAAGTGATCGGCGATGGCGACCTCTCGCGTCCGGGCCTAGTGCAGGCCATGATGCGGAGCGAGGGGGACTGGGATGCCGTCTCCTCCTTTTGCGAAGCAGTCATGCTAGCTAAGGAGGAGGCGGGACGCGTGAGGCAGCGAAGCGCTGCCTCCTCGCAACCCAGCCATCGCGAAGGACACACCGGGCGTCGGGGATCGCGAGACGATCTCCGGCCACCGTAAGCGCGGGCCTGCGGACGGCGAGCATGGGTGGCTCCCCGTCCGACCAGAAACAGACCCGAGCGTACGGCGCGTCGCGTTCCGCGCGCGCCTCAAAGAGCCATCAGACCACCACAGATGGGGCCCAATACGGCCGATGCCGATTCGGAGTCGCGGAGAACCTAACGGGTAACCGGGGCTCCGGCTCGACGTGCAGGAGAAGGAACGGGGTGGTTTTTAGTCAGTAAGAGTCTGACACTCCCTCCCGCCTCACCCAGGCGGGAGAAGTCATTCGATGATTTTCCCCCCTTAAAAAAAAAAAAAAAAAAAAAAAAACCCCTTCGGGGATAAAAAGGCGTGATGTTATGTTGTCAATTATATGGACGCCATGACATGGCCAGCGGGCCTATGACTACGATTGTTGCAAGGCAAAACTGTTTATGTTTTTGTAAAACGCGTTAAATCTACGAGTTGTCGTAGAACCGATTATTATAGTCATTTAAATAAAACTTAGTTTCTGGGTTAAAGGCAAAGGTACAATACAAAATTGCAATTCAAGTCAAGCACAATTCAGGAACAGGTGCACGGATAATGATGAAAAATAAGTTTCAAATATTTAGATTATTAGCCTTTACCTGTGTGGGAGAGCAATGCTTCGGCATGAATGGGCCGGGTCGACAGTAATACCACGGCCTCACAGAAAACCGACGTGAAACAACGCTTGCGTTGTAATTCGTTGTTTGAGTGAGGATACCGGAGGCCCAATTACCCCCTCCCCAGTCTTTCCAATCCCTGAATCCTCAACAATCCTCAAATTTCCAAATCCCAAAAGACCGGTAACGCACTTATAACGCCTTGGTGTTTTAGATGTCTATGGGCGGCGCCGATTGCTTATCATTAGGTGATTCGTCTGCTCGTTTACCGGCTTATGCCATAAAAACAAGTTTCTATTTTTCAGCTTAGCATTTATGATCATATACAAAATTTCAGTTCGATCGGTTAAAGATATGTGCTTCAAAAGGTTGCTAGATTCCACTTTAAACACATATCTTATACATACATACATACTTATCTACATACATTGTATAACAGCTTGCAATAAACTTAGGTCTGTTTCGGTGACTCTCACTACTATACTAACAATATTAAACTTATTTATCACTTGACTGCATGGGTGCCAAGGTGGCTGTGAAACTGGCTGCCTCGTAACGTGTAGCGGGCTCAATTCCCTCTTTGGACTTTGAGTGAACCATACATTTTTGTTTCGGAACTGTGTGTGATTGTGTATGTGAACTTGTATGTTTGTAAACGCACCCAAGACACAGGAGAAAATCGCAACATGGAACAACGTTTAAAAAAATTTGACTTTCCTAATCTACTTATTAATCGATCTTACTGCTGTTCCTTTCAGACTCGGTATTACATTTACTGATACTCATGTATTTAAAGCTTCATGCTCACGTACAAGGAGGACCTTTTTTTTTCATCTTTGGTAACCGTGTCTCCAAAACGGTGTTGTCGACTATACTGCCAGTGTCGTGTGGTGACGGCAATAAAGCGAACTTAAATACCGCATTACAGGTACTTACTTATTGACAAATGAACTCAGAGGCCTTAGTACGAGTTCGTTTTACGTTTAAAGTAATCGTAACGAATACGCATTCGGCGCTCTGATTGGTGCCTTCATTGGTGCCTGCCAATCAGAGTGCCGAACGCGTGCTCTTTAAACAAACCCATACTAAGGCCTCTGGTCATTGGAGGACACTTGTAATACCAAAACTAATTTTAACTACGACTTATTACATCAAATTTTGGTATAGTGTTACTAATTATTGCGTTTTATCTTTTCTACAGTTAATGACTGTACTATCGGCTTTTCTTTCGGTTCCAAACGATTAGGGTTTTTTGTTCACTCGTTCAGTGGTAAACGATAAATACTTGACATTTACAATTGATGACAATTTCGACTATTTAAATGGAATTGTGGGTCGACACCGATATTAATATGTTTGGAAGTACTGGAAGTACTAAATGTTACTAAAATAAAATGGCATAACCCTCGTTTGCGTCGCTGTTGAGTAAATGGAAAAGATTATTATTATTCTGCCTGCCTGATTGGCTGACTGGTCGCAAGTGCGACTGCCTGAAAAGGGGTCTCGGGTTCGATTCCCGGGTCGAGCAAACCTAGTAATACTACTCGGTTTTTTCAAAATCTCAGTAGTAGCACGGAGTCTGGAATTGTGCCCTGTATATGGCAATGGGCTCACACCCTATTACATGGGACTCATAACATAAAAAGTGAAAAGTGGGTGTTACATTGTAGAGTGTAATGTGCACTTCTGCCTAGCTCTTCGGGAATAAAAAGCGTGATGATATGTTATGTTATGTTATTATTATTATTATAACAAAGGCTTTATCTTCGGTTAGAAAAGAACAGAAATCTGGAGATTTATATACAAAAATGTGCTGAAGGTTGATAAGAGAGATGATAATAAAAAACAGTTTTATACCTGACGAACTTAGCTACAGAAGACAGGAGGTTTCTCTCCATTCAACCACGTATATTCTACAGATGGAATATATTAAAAGCACGTAGGTATGCAAATCACTTTTCTATTTCCTCATACGGAAAATGATCTAGATGCAAAAGTGTATGTAACTAGACCTAACGGAGACAATAGGAATTGTGCTCAGGGTTGCAAAGCAAAAAAATCTAATTTTCTCAATAAAGAAATAGGTTTGTAGTTGTTCTAAAAAACGTCTATAACGACATAGTTATAAAAAAAATCCTTATCCTTTAATTATCATCCTTAATTTCCTTCTTTGGTTTTTTACTAAGGCCTAATTACAATTAGTTTGCACAGTATAACAAGAAAAAAATAAAAAAATACTATCAAAAATAAATATCACAGAAAAACAAAAGATAAAATGCACAAACTTGCCAACCTTATTAAACGAAGCTTTAACGGACACAGACAAATGCATGGTGCATTGTAAAAGCTACATTAGCTCGAAGAAACAAATGGTGCAAGTTTTTATTAACAATCTAGTACTCAAGTCAAGATTACTAGGTATCCTAGATAACTAAGAACAAGTTAGTAGCCATCTTACACCACAGATTGTCACAAATCATAGTGCTGATGACTCTACAATAACTTTTTTATAGAATCCAAATTGCTTGTTACACGAAATGCGCTTTCAAATAATTACACACGAGATAATTAATAATGCGCTGTAGCATCCGTACTATTGTATACTCGAACTTTTAAACTTTTGTTATGGGGTTAGATGGCCAATAAGCAAACGGATCACCTGAGCAATACCTAAAGAGATATATCTAAGTGCTTTGCGGCTTTTTGAGGATTTGAGAATTGAGAATTATTGCGAAATATTATAGGTAACTGAGACTAAATAGAATATACACAAAGCACCTACTTTTATTGTATTTGAAATTGTTATCTATTCACAAAATTAATGTAAGCATGACCATTAAAAAGATGTTACAAACAAAAAAAAGTCATTATTACAACTAACAATCAATAGGCTGGAAAATGAAGTACGTCATCGTATTGAAGTGAAAATGAGTAATTCAGATGACGATACGTACCTAGTCCATAATTACCAGGGTACTTAACTTGACCACATCAACTGATGCAGCTACTCTATTTGAAAGCATGAGTCACCTCGTTCAAATCTCACGTGACATCATCGAGTTAACTTAGTACTAGACATAATACCTAATTAATCTAAGTACCTATAACTAGGAATACGTGAAAGAACTGCCTATGAGCGGCTGCTATTGGAAATTCAACTATACTGTCAAAAGAAACAGGGTTTATTATTAGGAATACAGCTGATACAAGAACTGCCTGCTAACCAAACTAGACATTAGCATCAAACAAATAGAGTTTTAAATTGAATGATGGTGTGTTTTTGCAAAAAGAAGGCATCGTACGTGTGGTTGAGGGTCTAGGATTAATTTGCAATAGTTAATAACTGGTCGCGGTTGCAGACGTGCAGCAAAAACTGCAGTAGACCTACCATAACAATGTTTATAACTCGCATTGCGGAGTTATAAAGGAAACAGTTCTGGATATGACGGAACTTAAACAAAAAAAAAACATAAAAACTGGATAGAAAGCTATATTTTTTGAGTAGATAAATCTGGGTAAAGAAATAGTACTGAGTTGAAAGTAATGTTTTATAACATAAAAATAATGAAACATTTTGACTTTAATTTTTCTTCAAAAAGGATCAACCAAAACTGATAAAATATTTTTTTTATTGTTTGAAAAATATTTTTAAAGAAATTAAATAAAATTGCTTTGGTTTTTATTTTTCTATTAAGTTATCCAAATTAGCTCTCAATAAAATCGCAATATTTACATGAACTTATTGAATGTTTCACCTTTGTTTTATAAAGTGCAATACCCTAAAGCCAAGTTGCGTCATTTGAAGAATGCTTGCTTTCGTCAAAATTTATAGGTGGACTTAACGTTGCCTCTTCGTGGACAGCTTTTATTGTTTCTAAGCAAAATGCTAATATTTGTCATTTTCAGGTCACCTATTATTTGTGAGGGATGCGTGCATTCGTCAAATGCCGCAACATGGACAGTTACCCTGAGCTTTAACCTTTTGAATCCATGACTCATTCAACTAGTACATTGAAATAAGTAAAATATTTACTGCATTAGAGTATCTATTGCCCTTCACCATTCAAACTAAAATATATAATTTTCGTTCGACTGTCATGACAGCAATAATAACTCCTAATTACATACGTTCATTAGAAAATAAAACATACTATATGACCAAAAGCCATATAGGCTATTATTCTGTGTACATATTATCGATACGGTGATTTTTATAGATACGCACGTTTGCTGTTTAACCGCAAACCGCATGCGTAATATAGAAGCTATTACATTACTTCAACTCTTCGTTTTTTGCGCAGCAATAACAGAGTTCGCAAAAAATACTTCAGAGTTATCAATTTTCTGTTTTATCGACATACGTTTAGAGTCTATTTTATAGTTTTTTTTTTCAGCACGGCTTTAGTGAGAACAGGATTATTACGCCAGTTAATTGCCAAAGAGATGGGCAGGTACATTCTTACACACAATACAGACATTTCTAGCTAGTTCAAACTATAAACATTACTATTGCAGCACTTGATTAGTTTAGACGGTTTAAAATATAAATTTCGGACCGCTACATAATTAAAGTAAATAAATAAATCAGAAGATTCTATATAAAAATAATAATAATATGCATAATCAGTTATTCCGACTGCATCATCGCTTCCAATAAAATGAATCACCCTTCATCATATAATTGCAATGGCAATAATTATGCAAGGATAATTACTATTTACAATACAAATAATAGATCCGCTAGGTCGCATAACAATGATTTAATAGAATTAATTGAAAATAAAATATTGATTATTGTTATGAACAATATTTTACAATGGAAAACATACCAAATGCGATGAGGAAAAAAGTTTGAGTATTATTGCTTGTCGAAGATATTTACAAAAAAGTAATGTTTTTTCCTTTGAACTCTCTTTGAAGTACATGTCTCTTTATATACCTCGTTTTTAGAGGTAGATGTACATCTCTTTTAGTTAGTCTCACTAAGTCTCGAGAACGGCTGAACCGATTTGTCTAATTTTGGTCTTAAAATGTTCGTGGATGTCCAGAGAAGGTTTAATGATGATGAGAACACAAATTCTGGTGATCCAAAGTTTGCCGGGTCAGCTAGTATTAAATATGTATAAATCAGTCATTTACCACCAGTTATTGTCATTTACACAAACGAATTTTAGTCAAAGCGGGTCATGATTCAAATTCGTCGACTATACGTTCACATTCTGTGACTAATTGCAGTTGTAAAGTAAATAAATAGCGTAGCAAAGTATACGTTGGCTGACCAACTTGTCCAGACTGAATGGCACCTATAGAAAAGTGTGTCACCAAATTGCATAGAATTACAAATATATTAGAATTGAATTTTTGTGGAAACTGTGCCACAAGTGATTGTGACAGGAAGTGTAATTTTAGTGACGAACGATATACAGTTTGTGGTGGAAATATCGTGCGTAAATATAGGAATTACTAATAGGTATTAGGTGTTTTAATAGCAACTGTTTATATATTTATCCAGAAGGTCAACAATAAGACATGTTATTTGTACTTCACTACATAGTATAAAACAAAGTCTTCTAACTTTACGTCTGCAAAAATTCAAAGCAATTGGTTTAGTAGTTACGGCGTGAAAGCGGAACAAACAAACAAACTCACTTTTCGATTTATAATATTAGTAAGGATTAAAGAAAAAATGTCAGTCTATCGCTCAGTCCTCTAGTGAAGCTACTTGCTCGTTCTAAAGTGTAGATTCCTATGGAGAAGAACGAGCAAGAAACTCCATAAGTTACTCTTTTTCAATCAGGTTCACAATACAATTCTTGGTTTCATTGTTGTGTCCTATCTCAGGAATGGCAACCAAGACCTGAAGTCACATTTGCAACCACATTTAATCCTCATCACAATTTAATACTTGCCAATCAGTCAAATTCATTACTTTTTTCGAACTGTCAAAAACGACAGTTTTCTATAAATTTTGTCACATTTTTAGCGTTTAACAACAGAACATAACATAACATCACGCCTTTTATCCTCGAAAGGGTAGGCAGAGGTGCACATTATGCCACTGTAGAATGTAACACCCACTTTTCACTATTTATGTTATGAGTCCCATGTAATAGGGGAGAGTCTATTGCCATATACCGGGCACAATTCCAGACCCCGTGCTACTACTGAGATTTTTTTTACAACATACTTATTTCTTAATTATTTGCTGAAAAAGATGCTGAAATTAAGTTGGTCATAAAATCAATTAATGTATATATTTTTTAACATTTTATTATAATATTGAACAGTCGATTTATTTTTGATTAGGGAAAATAGCCAATTAAGAAGATCTACTCCATCGAAACATCCTAAACTATTTATTTCTACGCAAAGTCTACAATATCTCGTCCCTTATTATTTTGAATTTTAAACTGGCGTAACTGGTGTGTGCTGGCTAACCTTTGCCCCGCCATTTTTTCAAGGCATAAGTACAGTTTAAGTAGGTAAAGTTAGATTTATGCGAGTAATGTAAGTAATGACTTGATTTATTACTCCTACGACGACAATAAGTAAATTCTTTATTCGGTTACTTAATCATGCGTAATGTAATTACTGTTTGTTTCTTGTTTTGTTTATCAAAGTTTTGTTCACTTGTACTAAGGTAATATAGCAATATATATAGCAATTTCTTACATATTGAAATGAATAGACTGTCTCGTTGGGCGAATGGTCGCAAGTGCGATTATCGGGTTAGGGGTCTCGGGTTCGAATCCCGGGTCAGGCAAGCATATTAAATTATTAACGCAGTAGCTTTTTAAAAATAATCTCAGTAGTAGCGCGACGTATTTTATGTTAAAATGAATATAGGTAATCAAAATAAATGCATAATTATCATTATGAAACTTCATTGAAACTATTTACTGACAGAGTAAAATCACAAATTGTTAATATTACCTACACCTCTGCTTATCCCCCTTGCAAAAATATCCTACGCTACTTTAGGTTCATTTACTATCAACAAAAAAAAAGAAACAACGTAAAACAAAGATATAAAGTTTCATATAGGGACAGCTAACGCCATCTATTGATACAAACATGAACTAACCGTATAAATGAAAACAAGATCTTGGCGTCTATTTTTACATCGCTTCCGCATCTTATTTAGCCCGAACTAGTTTTTAATTTCCCAATTCGGTTGCCAGATTTTAATACAAGGAAGTGAGCATCTCTTTATGGCCAGGCAGATATTTAATATTTTCAAGTCAATATTCAGAAATATTGCTGGCAACTGATACATGATACCTATTTTGACACAGATAATATTATGACATAGTTTATTTTTGAAGAATGTACGTAAGGTACTCAATACGAGCACGCCTATGAGCAGTTCATATTTGCTAGCAATAGGCAAGCTAGTTTTATGTAATTACTGTCGGGATACTGAAACGCTACTTAATTTTAAGTCGTGCTTAAGTATAGTTCTATCTCTACAAATTCTTTGTAAAATGACAGAGATGGCATGATATTTGAGCACGACTTAAAATTGAGTAACGTCTAACGTCTTGAGACGCCATTAAAGCGCACCCCTTTCCACCCGAAAATCATCATCATCATCAACAGCCTATAAGCGTCCACTGCTGAGCAAAGCCTCTTCTGACACGGAGAAGGCTTGAGCATTAATCACGCTTGCTCAATGCGGGTTGGCGATTACAAACTTACAAATAGAAATTATAAGTCCAGGTTTCCTTCACCGTATGTCAGTGGTGTCTGAATAATCTTAGAAAGTACATATATAACTGGGAAAAAGTCACATTGGTACTTGACGTTGGTTGGTTTCGAACCCGCATCCTCATGCATGAGAAGAGGACCTTAAACCTCCGGGCCACCACAACCCGAAAATGCTTGTCAAAAATGAACTGTCCATTTCAACAATTTAGTTTTCAGCAACATTGTGACACACATGTGTGCTAAGTAGCAAATATTTAAATAAATCCTTAACTCGTTGAGTACCGTCATTATAGACATAATTAAAGAACAATAGGTTGCGGTCACCGGAGTCCTCGCGGTGTTTGACAGTTAATTTAAAAATAAATTATTTCAACAAACAGTTCAATACAATAAAATATTCAAAAATAATGAAATTAAAAATCACACTTTCATTTATTGATTTTATAACCTTTAGTATTTTCCCAGTATTTTTTTAAGGGTTTGACTGCCAATAAAATAGGATGCCTGTTGAAGGCAATTCCTCCGCTAAACTCGGTCATCGGTGACCCCCATGGCGTCTAACGTATTAAGTAGCAAGTGTGCTGTTTGACGCTAAAAAACGTGACGTCAGAATACACAATCTCGTACAAAATTCATAGAAAACTGTCGTTTTTGACAGTTCAAAATAAAGTATTGAATTTGACTGATTGGCAAGTGCCCAATTGAAGCATGTTTATGTGCTTGAAATTAGCATCTTTCATTGCGCTAAAACGAACACTAGTAGATTGTTTCGTTTTACCTTATTTTAATTATAACCTGTATTACCTGGTCGCCGTAATTTGCGATCCGAGTCACAAGCCAAGCATCAGGATTTGGTCAAGTCCTCTAGGACCATTTGTTTAGTAATGCTATTCTAGCCGACGATGTAGATTTGTCTTGATTATATTTGCTCGTCTCACGTATTGCCAATCTGGCCTTATGGTAGACGGTCAACGCATAAAAGCACTTCATAAACACCCGCAATACCAGAGGAATTACTGAAGACACTATCCACGTTGCCTCATTGGAAAAATGCATGTATTCGTCGAAACGGATTTAACGTTACCGCTTAGTGGACAGTTTTCATTGTATCAAGCAAGATGGAAGCATTTGTATGCCGCCTAATGTTTATGAAGGATCCATGCAATGGTGAAACCTGAACAGTGGCCCTTATTAATCGGACGTACCGCAAGTGCAAGTTTATTTTACAGAATCGTAGATACAATGATTATTAGGCAGGTTACTTCCAACCAGCCGATCTAGAAGTCGTAGCTTGAGGCCCATGTTTACCTGTGGACGCCTTGAAGCTAATATGACGATGATGAATGTTAAGGCAGCTTATTGAAGTAGTGAAGTCGTACCTGAGTAAGCAGGTGAGCTGCACGTCGTTCTGGTACCGCGCGAGTGCGGACAGGCCCTCCACGCGGACCGTGTTCACCTTCTCGCGCAGCCCGCCGCCGCACCCGCCGCACCGCTCCCGCAGGATGGACATTATGTTGGGTTGGCGTAGGAATGCTACCACCTATAGCAAACAAAAATATTTTTAACATATAGACGATCACAATCTATTGTAACGAAACAGAATAAGATACTGTAAACTCTGATTGTTTTTTTAGAATAGTCAAATATGAAGTATCGGCATCATTTAATTTAATATTACAATATTGACGTGTGAAGGTGTAAATATCCTATTGTGTAACCTATCTACAGCTCATAAATATAGTAAAACAATAGAAATAGATCGTAAATCTTGATTTTATTGTGCTATAAGAACTATTCTATAATATAACAGTTTAGAATCGTAAGTTAACAATGATGGTAGTCTCACCTTGTCATTATATGCAACAGGTATTTCTTGATGTGTGTTGGTTACTTGCGCATCCGCAGCGGATAGTGGTGGCCGCGGTGGAGGTGTTGGCGCCTATAAAATATATCGAAATAAGTAAAAAAAGATAAAAAAAATAGACGACCAATCCGTTTGCGCATAATTGAACGATTTCATAAATCAATCAAATTGCAATCTAAAATCATTTGCACAAGCATTCACAATTACGGTACAACTTAGACTTTTGCGCAAGCAACTGTATTATGCGCAAACGTATTTAGTCTTGCGCAAAATAAAACTACATCACTAAGATATAAATAAAACAAAAAAAAAATAACTGAACTCAAAACGTAGCTTAAAAACCAAAATATGGCACAAAATGAGCAAGCGAAACCAGCAAAAAACTGAAAAACCAACATAAATATAGAAGGACAAGCACAAAAACCTTCGACTGGACGAAAACAAACGAAAATGGACATCCACAAGACATGCTGATAACAAAAACAAAGGACAACACAACACTGAAACATTCAAACCATGTTTATAGCACGAACAATATGAAAAAATGGTATCTCTGTACTAAATTTTGAAAAAATGTATCTATTATTCCTCCAAAAGTGTTCATGTAAAATAATAATTATTTCTGTAATGTAAAAATGCATGTAAAATCATGATAGTACAACAAAAAGTCACATATTCCTGTTGAAATATGCATGGATATGAATAGTGAATACCCAAGTCAAGAATCACATGTACAACGTCTAATGCAAGTGTGTATTGTATCAAATGAAATGGACACAGCAATTTGATCACTATCTAAAAGACTTTATGGTTGATTTTGATTCAATGATTGAAAAATAGGCATTCCAATCTTTTATCACTTGTATGAGAGACAACACCGACTGAGAAGCATTCCACTACAAAACTAAAGTGAAGCAAGCAAGGTCACCGGTGGATCTACGAGGGGTCGACGTCGCTGCGGCAGTAGGGGAGAGAATGGTCCCGCCGCCGCGCCGCGCGGTACTCGCGGGTCGATGAACGTCGTCCGCCGCATCACATGGTCCACGAAGAACCGCTGCCGTAATAGACCCAGTCCATACACTCATAACCACCACTAAACATCTTGTTAGATCAAAGTGTATTATATCGAAATTTGTAACGATTGTGGCATCTTCACATATGGTTCACGTTATTAATATTTCATAAGTCTACATTTACTAATGATTTTTGTTTTATGAATGAGATCGGTACCAGAATTTAACTTATGGCTTAGTCAGTATTTAACATAAGGCAAACAGCACCTGGTCTTGACAACCTTTTAAGTCAGATACCAAAGTTGGTTACATAAAACCTCATTCATTTTTCTGACATTCATGATCCACGTCTTAAAATACACCAAATATTTTGACATACCTTCCCATTCCTATCGAGTTTGGTATCCCATCCGAGTGGCAGTTCCCTATCAGATTCGCTGAACATGTTGACTAGAGCCACCAGATCCCTGTTATGTTGGTAGCGCTCGAACGACGTGGTGTCCCGTCTGATCTTCGAGATCATGTGCTTCAATGTGGAGTTACCGTTGTATAGGACGGACGCTTCCTGCAATTAGAAACAGGGTTATTTAAAAACTATTTTCACACTACTGTAATACCTCATTAGTTTTCAAGGTCAGGATTATCGAGATTTATTATAGATTAGAAATAATCCGTCTCAAGTAATAGAGATTGAAATAAAGCTCAGTTTATGCTCAACCCAATGGCACTTGTTGACATAATTGATCAAAAGAAGACATTACATGTATCGGGGAGGGCTGTTAAGCAGTGGATGTCCTGCAGTTATTAATTATGATTATGGAATGGAAGGTGTTACTATATATAAGTGTGGGAGAGCCATGCTTCGACACAAATGGGCCGGCTCGACTGGAGTGACACCACGGCCTCACAGAAGACCGACGTGAAACAACGTTTGCGTTGTGTTTCGCGGCGTGAGTGAGGTTACCGGAGGCCCAATTACCCCTCCCCCCTTTCCCAATCCCTGAGTCCCTAACAATCCTCAAATTCCTAATCTCAAAAAGACCAATAACGCACTAGTAACGCCTCTGGTGTTCCAGGTGTCCATGGGCGACGCCAATTGCTTACTATCAGGTGATCCGTCTGCTCGTTTACTGGCTTATGCCATAACAAATATTATAGTAGTGAGACTATATATTACTTTTACTGCTCATATTAAGGTCTTGCTTCCAAAACCAGTTTCCTTTACAACAAACTCAAAAAAGTTACAATACATAATTATTATACCTGGTTCATATGCAGTATGGAGTAGAAGTCAGGCCTGGCGAGGAAGAAGGCGGCAGGGTGTGGTACATGCGACGTGTCAGGCGCGCGTGACGTGGACGCGCCGGCAGAGGGCGCGCCGGTAGCGCCGCCTGCACCTTGCGCATGCGCATGGCACGGCGGCGGGGATGCGCACGCACCAGCTTCTTCCTCAGCTAATTGGGTACGTGTCATCGTGCGACGGATGGATTGGTATCTGGAATAGAATGAATTTTGACATTAGAATACATTTTTGGACATGGTAAGAAATCATCTGTTAAATGTTGCTGCAACAATAGCAACCAAATAAGATGTCTAAGAACACATTCATTGGCATATTATTGGGTCTCAGGGCCTAAATCCTATTACACAGGGAATCATAGTGTAGGAACTAAGACCCCAAGCACGTCATTAAAATTGTTTATAGATTCTAGAAATGGTTTTTTAAAGTAATATATGATTCACGAACTTTGACACTCACCGTCTATCTAACTGCCGCCTCTGTACCTCAGGCGCAGGTGACCGCGGCGTGGTGCCGTTGAGTCCGGGCCTCTGCCACGTCGTGGTCCTGTTGATGTGGTCGATGTAGAACACTCGACCGTGACTGTCCATGCGAGCCTCCCAACCTGGAAATTAATAAAAGATGCTTCTTAGTTCACACGGACAGATGGCAGTGAATCTTGCCTTTATGATTTACGTCATAAGGTTATACACACCTGCAGGTAAAGGTTCCTCGCATTCGATTATCCCGCCAATCATATTAGCAGGAAAATCGCCCGTCAAAGCCATCTGCCTCGATGCCCTTTCCGGTATAGAAGGTAGCCTTATACCGGCCATGTGCCTTAAAGGCGTGGGTGAGGCGACTGCGTTGTCATTGTCATCTATATCCTCGACCGGCCTCGGCCTCCTTAGTACTACATCCTCCGGCGGGCCAGCGTGCACTATCGTAAAATGATTACTATTTACAAATTCCATATTGGGAGACCTAATTTCAGACGTCCTCAGTTCATTCGTGAACTCCACCATTTCGAAGTTTTCTAGTCTCGCTTCAGAGTTTTGTACAGGAGGCGGGTGCAAGTCTGGCGGTGGTAGTGGCCGCGGCCTCCTGGCGTGGTGCGTGGGCGTGGGCGGACACTGCGGCACCGCGCCGCCCGCCAGCGCCGCCACGCGCGTCAGTACACGAGGGTGCGGCCTCACCGGGCTCTCTACATTGTTCGCAGTCTTACTTGGAGAGTGCTTTGGAGTTCCTTCGCATCCAAGATTTTTAATCAAATGTCTCGGTAAACTCGAATGCTTTGGCGTTGAGGAATCACACGAATGCTTTCGATTCATAATCATCGTCCCCACGCTAGGCATCATTTTGTTTGAATCATCGACTGGTGACGTCGAGTGTGAAGAGTTGCAGGAACTGTGACCATTCGAACTATTGTTGTCGGTTTCTCTAGTAGGAGGATCTACGTGAGACGAATTTAGGAATGCTGTCATCATAGTTGGTGTAGCGCGTCCAGAGTTCTGCCTCGTGAGAGGTTTGTGACCTTTTAATGTTGTAATTTCTTTCTCCTCAATTTGATTTCTATTGTCGTCCTCAAACTCAGAGTGATTACTAATATCATTTAAAAACGTGTGTTGAGCTTTTTCTTCAGACTTGGCATGATTTGGCGTTCGGTTTACTCCGTCCACTACATCTTTGGGAGGACTGGGCTTTTCTTTCCGGGCAAATGTCGTCGTAATGTAATTGTCGGGACCAATATCTTTTATAAACAATATCTTATTCCTACTCACGCTGGGGGCGCCATCAGGTACATCTTTAGATCTCTTCTCCTCGTTTAGCCTAGACAACTTCATAGATGAAATTGTCGATTCACATAAGCTGCCATCGGTTTCAGGTGTTGCTAAGGGAGCAACGTTTTGTCCTCCTCTCCAAAAACTTGCTGTTGATGACGTAGCTATTTGATTGCCAGAATAAAACTCTCCGGGTTTGAAGTCGTTTAGTTCACCTTGTAAAACAGCTGAGTTTGTTATGTTATTGTCAGTGAAGAACTGTTCATCCGTATCAATCAATTCAAAGTTGAATGCGTCTTCTGGCTTTGTTAACTTTTTTGGCTTTCTATGTCTGGGTACCTGTGGCGGGGATAGTGCGTGCATTCTTTCGAGAGGTTTGTGAGATTGTCTCGGCGGTAGTGGTGGCACTGGCGACTTCTCGGCTTCGCTAGGCACATTCGCACTCTCCACATCGTATACGAATTTCATTATTTTGCAAGGATTCTTTGGTGACCATATTTTGTAATACTCAGTGCCTGGAGAAGTAGGTGAGTCAAACCCGCTGTTAGCTATTGTTTTTTTCTTGACGCCATTGAGTGCCTGCCCACCGCCAGTGTCCACGGGTGGAGGACACTTCTTCTTCACTCCCGAGGATGTAGGTTTGCAGTCTGTAGTACTCCGAGATTCACTATTTACATTTTGAGATTCTTGACTTAAATTACTAACTAGAGATTTACTAGGATCACATTTAGTTTGTTCGAGATTGTTCCCGTTACTTTCTAAAGCACTAATTGAGCATTTGTTAACGTTCTCGCTGAGATTTTTGATTTCGTGGCTGGTGCCGGGCACAAACTCGATGCGGGGAGGGTTCTCCGAGTTCATCTCGAAGCTCTCGTTGTTGTACGAGAATGGCGACACCTGGTCGCCGCTGCGTTTCCTTGAGATTCCCTCTTTGAGTCGTAGGGGTAGCTTCTTGAGCTCCACCTTGAAGCGCGTGGGGAGCGCCGGGGACTCTGCCGCGCACTCCTCGCCTTCGCCATTGTAGTAGCGGAAGCATAGCAGCTGTTCACAGTCTGGAATAAACAAACGAATCTGGTGTAACAAATAAAAAGGAAAACACAACAAATAACATATAATTAAATGTGATGCTGTAAATGCGGAGAGTGAATGAGTAATATAGAGTTAATATAATAATTACCTTCATAAGGTTGATTAGGCTCGTCAAGAAGCCACATTATGTCGCCGCTGGCGCATCCGGTAGCCGGCACGCGCCCGACGACTGTGACCGAGCCCGCTGACTCTGCAACCAACAACACAATCATTGTAATTAATCTGATAAGTTAATAAACGTAAACATTCGCTGAATAACCTAAAGATAATATGAATGAGAAAAACCAGTTAGTTGACCCATGTCACCTTTAATTAATATGACACAATTTTCAACCATGTTTTCGTTGATATTAAAACTTTATGTACCTATATTAAATACAATATATACATATTCAATGAAGCTAATTTGCATAAAATATTAAAGGAAACCATCAGGCTCACGTTAGTGAGAAACAAAAACAAAAATGATGTTTGCGAAAACTCATTTGGTGGAGCCGGCTGCGGGTACCAGCATGAAATACAAAACGCGCAGGTGCAAAAGAGTCGGCATTAAAAACAAACAACAAATGAGGCAAACGAGTACCTACGGTGCAGTAACAGAGCTCGCAGAACCCTTCGCCTTTTTATCTAACAAAAATCAAGCAAGCGTAGGTTGACTGGGCGCAGTTCGGCGCTGCACAGGCGCATCACAAATTATGCGCCGACGTAATCACCGGATGCGGGAGTCGCCCGCACATTTTATGCGAAATAATCGAAGCCACCGAATTGCCAGTTAATTGGGGAAACACGACCATAAATTTCACGGGAGCAAATTGATTCCGCAAGTAAATTTACCAGGCTCGGGCCGGCCATTACCATATTTTGATTGAGCTAATATATGTGCGGGCGGTTAACATCTTCCTGTCGCTGATTAAGTGTTCGATATCATCATAAATATTGAGAATTAGTCCGCTTGCTAGCGTCCACTTCCAAACTTGACTTTATTTTGAGCTACGCTGAAAGGTTTGCGATGTCTGAGAAGAAAAGAAAGGGCAAATCATGGGGCAAACATACGGGCGGATACACGTAGGACAGGATAAATCGCAGTATTATCTCGAAACTGTTTCCGTTTGGAAATAATTACTGAGCTCTAGAGGCAGACACAAGATTGATCGCTGTCATTACTTTTTTGTTTTAAGTGATTTGTTAGAGCTTTTTGGGTAAGGACATTAGCAGATAAGCACGTAGCTCTATATGTTGAAATTTGTAGGGTAATGGCAATTTCCTCAGCGATCTGTGCCGGGGGTGATGATGGAGTGCTGTCAGCTCCGAGTTCACGTGTTGTAGACAGTGTGGACGTGCAGTCGTGGACAGTGTGACGCGCGCGGTGACACAGAGGGCGTCTATTTCCGGGCGGTGACGCAACATCCCCGCGCTTCCGTCCGCAGGATACGGGAGGAGATACAAATGTCGCGACACTGGCGGAGATCAACCGCTGAGCTTCCGCGGGATTTGCGATAATGATGACAAAAACACTGATGACTACACATCAGGCTTAGGTACTAGATATGTAGGTTACGTAGTATAACATAAGGTACCTGTCATGATAATATCTGTAGGCAAGCCTAAATATGTGTATGAACCAACAATTTTTCTAGGAAATGCCAGACCATTATTTAATTTTCAGAAAACATAACATATGGTGAACTAAATTATGGGATTACTTATCAAATCTATTTTAGAATCAACTTTAGAAATACTCATTTTCTAGGAGGGTGACGAGGAAAGCAAAAATTTACATTAGCGATATATTTCCGTTCATTTTCGGGAATAGAGAATCATAATGATATTATACCTAAATATAAATGACGTTTAAATAACGTATCTACATGAAAAGGAAACATCTGTTTCTCAGTTCACTTCCCGGACTTTTAATAAAAAAATCCTTGTAATATATTGGGTAGTTTATTATATTCCTTCATAATTCCAAGCTTCTTGCAGTGTATAGGCGATGACGGAGTTATAAACATTCGCGATATTGAACCACTACGAGAGGAGGAAACAATAAACAGTATCCGATGTACCTCACGGATACACAAAACAAATTAACATTCAAAGCTAAAACGCAATAGACCATAATTCACTTGAATTTTGACTGAAACAACCGTAGAGTATTTAACCAACTAAATACTCTAAGAAAACAACATTCAATAGTACGATATTATTGGACTAACAAAGTTATAATTTATAAATATGATTATATGCTTAATTCAAAAAGGCAATTAGATCATTCATTGCAATTATTTATATTAAATGTTATAGAAGTTACCAGAGAATATCAGATACATATTAACTCGAAGCGTACATGTTTATACGTAGGCTTAATTAAACCTCAGAGCATTATTGGATAGCATCCATGGGAACTAGGCATTAGAAATTCAAACAGCATCTAGTCACTTGTAAGCACCGCCTGGGAAAAGCTAAAGGAAGTGCACATTAAAGCATGGAAACAAATTACCATGATATTAAATTTTAAATGCACGATAGCAATTACATGATTCACGTTTAGGTACGTTTATTGGATTAACATAGCCGTGTTAGAAGTGCAAGGGCAATGTGGACTATGTGTCACCTAACCGTCCGTTTGGCGGAAGCCAGCAGTTAAACTAAACGACGGTCATTCCACGACCCCTTGAACACATCTGTCACTTTACGCCTACGCCCCAGTGTTTTAAGTGAGTTTTTTACAGGGCGACATGATACGTCTTAAGTGGTACCCTCCGTTTCACACGATCTGTGTCAGACTCCTCGTATCCTTGAATTTGGTAAACAATACGTCTGCCGGCGATGATGACAGTTGTATGTATGCCATTGAAGTTTTTGCTTTTTGAGAACGAGGGGAAAGGATTTACTAGTAGATACGATAGTGGTTTTATAGATTTCAGAACTTACATACATATTTTTTTATTGTAGGTATTTATACCCAAATAAAGAAAATCTTTGGACCAAACTTAAATGAAAGTTTGCAAAACGCAATTATTAAGATCTTTGCGGACGGTTTTCGTCCCTTTTTTTTTTTTTTTTTTAAGGGGGGAAAATCATCGAATGACTGCTCCCGCCTGGGTGAGGCGGAAGGGAGTGTCAGACTCTTACTGACTAAAAACCACCCCGTTCCTTCTCCTGCACGTCGAGCCGGAGCCCCGGTTACCCGTTAGGTTCTCCGCGATTCCGAATCGGCATCGGCCCTATTGGGCCCCATCTGTGGTGGTCTGATGGCTCTTTGAGGCGCGCGCGGAACGCGACGCGCCGTACGCTCGGGTCTGTTTCTGGTCGGACGGGGAGCCACCCATGCTCGCCGTCCGCAGGCCCGCGCTTACGGTGGCCGGAGATCGTCTCGCGATCCCCGACGCCCGGTGTGTCCTTCGCGATGGCTGGGTTGCGAGGAGGCAGCGCTTCGCTGCCTCACGCGTCCCGCCTCCTCCTTAGCTAGCATGACTGCTTCGCAAAAGGAGGAGACGGCATCCCAGTTCCCCTCGCTCCGCATCATGGCCTGCACTAGGCCCGGACGCGAGAGGTCGCCATCGCCGATCACTTCCCTGAGGACACGGCGGTGCTCAGCCCACGAAGGGCATTCTCCCACCGTGTCCTCAGGGCACGGTTTTCGTCCCTATGGTTTACTGGCAATACATTAAAACTGTTAAAGTATTTATTTTCTTTTTAATATTGCTCCAAAGGCAGGATGTAAGATATATCAGAAACGCATCATGTTCCGATAAAATGATAATGACCATGCGAGCTTCGGACAACTTATATCAGCACGCACATCTTTTGGAAAAAATAAGAAGCAATTACTATAATTACAAGAGTACCTCAAATTTTTTACCCAAGCTAGAAATAGAACAACCCGTATCCTTCTTAA
The DNA here is from genome assembly GCA_038387885.1 of Spodoptera picta. Lineage (NCBI taxonomy): Eukaryota > Metazoa > Arthropoda > Insecta > Lepidoptera > Noctuidae > Spodoptera > Spodoptera picta. The sequence goes on from JAZHFQ010000002.1 coordinate 2,642,295, forward strand.
AATAAACTGAATTACATTTCGAAGCGGAGAAATGACAGTTTTAAAGGGGGTCGGCTCGATGACAGACTCCCATTAGCCTGAGTGACGATTTGACAGTTTCACGACTTTGGGTAAGGTTTACATTGAAGTGAGCTTTGTTTCCAGTTCTCACGAATACCTTTCAACGAATTAACAACGTGATGTTGACGCCAGGATCTTAAATCAGCTTTATTTTAGTCTTCACATCCTTTAGGATTGTAAAGATGCTTATAGAGTTGCAGGTTGCACGTCATTCAACACCTTGTTACCGGTACGTTTGCGTTGGTTGCAATTTATACTGTTCAAATCTGAGATCACTACTGAAATGGGCAGTTTGAGAACACATCGGAAAACATTGTTAGTTGAAAACTAATCTAGCCACCACCTTGACTTTGAGAACTCCAAAATAAATATCATAAGTTGTGTGGTAAATTGCAATTTTCGCACAGCTAATGAGTGAAAGTATAGGAACAAGAAACTCACAAGAAATTAAAACCGTGACAAGTAAGCAAGAGCCGTATCGAATTTAATAAATGAGTAAAAAAACCTACACGTCGTCATAAAATTGGCCAATGTTAATTCTTATTTTAAAATAACTTTTCGTTCATTCAAAAGGTCCATTAAGGACCGGTTAATTTTACGAGTAAAGACCACTTAAAATTCCAAAGGGTGGGCACAAATCGCTTCAGATATCGAAAGCTGCGGACAATGCTTCGTCTGAATCCATTAGCACCTACGTTGATAAGTTACGGTGACATTTACCTTCTAGATTTTACTGTCAATAGGATGACGAAGGTGTCAATACAATATGACTAAGATTCACGTAAATATAAGAAGCAAACAACAGAGGTATAGTGGGTAGTGTGTTTCGTTTCGTATTTCACATGCACATTTTTTTATCATTCAGAAAATACGTCAACATTTGTTGGAAGATAAACAAATAATCTAGAGTTCATCAACCCAATCATCTAGGATTCAAAGACATCAAATTATTGAGGTGATTTCTTCTATCAAATAAACGTGAATTTTAAAACCATTCATGCCAAATTGATTTTTAATCGAAATGACAACTTAAACCACTTGACCTTCGTTAATTTTCCGTTCATATGTAAATCCGGTGTGACTCATTAGCGTCTAATCGCAATAGTAGAATGCGTGTATGCCGGGCCCCTGGAACACACTCGAATACTATTGGAACTGATTGTGATTCATTTTAATAGAATATTCATTAGCACGTGAATGAGGGCCTCACCTCACGCTGTGTTTATTGTGATGTCATAGCCGACACTAATAATATCGAGAGATTCATTACAATTAGAAGAAGAGCTGTTAAAAAAGCATTTGTTGTATGTGTGTTAATTACTGAGCTCAGCTACCTACGTGCTACGTCAGGTATTAACAACCTTGTCGCGCCCGACCGTACAACCTCGCCACCTCACCGTGCCAAATAAGGCGTGATATTATCTGACCATTTGATATGGTTGTCACCTCATAAGGGCCACTCAATATGGCCGGAAAACACTGCGCCCAAGTATTAGCCATGCCTCTCCCACAATGGCTGCGCTAGTTACCCAACAAGGGCTTCTAGTGTTAGACCGAGCCCGTTATCACCATCTACGGCGATATGGATGCGGCGAGCCAATAACTTAGCGCAGAATGAAAGAAATCGACATTTATATCGTATATTTATATTCATTCAGCTAGCTTATTATCATTGTGGGTAGGAAAACAAATTCAGATTCCAAAAGATGTAATTGAAGCGATAGACGGACGTGTGGGCGGCGCGGGTGCAACTCCGAGTGTATCATGGCAATCGCCGGCCACTCAATTATGGTGGCCAGGTCTAATAGGGCATTTAGCTGTCAATTACAAGTGATCGACTCACTCGCCAGATAAGTGTTCTAGATTGATACCATTGTCAATAAACAGACGAACGTCAGATTAGAAATTTCGTTAATCAAATACTGGTTCAGATCGTTTTCCAAGTACATTTTTGAATTTTTTATTAACCTAATTCAAAACATGACTTCCAATGGCTCTCGCGTAGGTACCTAAATAACATAAAATATCAATAAAAACCCGGTTTAATTCGACTATTGTTTCGGATCGGTATTCTTCTTCGAAGTGTGAGGTAAATATTTTTCTCGAACACGACCCATTTATTTAGATACATTCTAAATATAACATAAAGAAATGTAGTTTAGATTAGCGCAGTATCGATCGCCACGTGCGGTCCATTGATCGTGTGGATGGCGCGGAGTGGGGGATTCATTCATTCATGCGCACGCGCATCGATCGCGACCTCGACGCGGCCACGCCGGCGCATGCCGCTCGCACCGCTTTTTGCACTCTGCTAAATGCATGGTTTACATTACTAGAGTCATAGTCATAAATAATTGTGACGTCTTGTCATTCAGAACATATCCAACAACCGAGCCGATGAACTCTTACGACTATTGTTATGAAAGATCGCGGTATCTACCTATCATCCTCAATCAAAACCGATCTTTAATTCTGTTCACAGTGGTCCTATACAATAATGGATTTCTTGTCAGTGGGTTGTCGTATGGCTACGCCTACACCGCAATTAAGTAACGTGGAATGTTGATCCTAAAGGTGAGTGTAGGTGACAACGAAAATATTAAATTAACTAGTCGATTAGGTAATAAAGTAAACGTGCGTTTGTCTGGTAAATTAGGCAAGTGCTAATATTTGCGGACACCTACATCTGCCAACCTGCCGCATGCCGGTCGACGGTGCCGAGTCTCGACGTGTCAATAAACTCCCACTATGTTTTACTAGCTAACACTACGAAATGGAGTAACTAGAAAGTGCACGAGGGCGAAATCAATATGCCTTTGTAAGGCACGTATGAAACACAAATATTGAGCAGCCTGTCAGACTTCATTCATAGAAATTGCCACATTCACCACCATCATTTCCATGATCTATTTCAAATTACGTTAGATTGGATCTAATATTGGAATATCTGGGAAAGAAGATACATTATATTGCTTTTATGTTGAAATAAAGTAAGTAGTAAATGCTTAAAATACCTACATACGGCAAAATTATGTAAATTCTACACGATCAGCGAGGTAAACTAGTAGGTATAGGAAAACAAATAACAAGTCGGTAATGCAGCCACCTTGCTTAACATGCAATATGTTCACAACATCGTTACAAGTTAACATGTAAAACAGACATCAGAACAATATTTGTTTGGTAAAGACTAAACTCAACGCCCATTGATCACACAAATCATCGACACGTGTGTGTCGATGATTTGTGTGATCAACCTACACATATTATAAATATTTCTTTATCACAGTTTGCTCTCAATTAGAGTAGTTTAAAATCCCTTACGGAAATCGATAGTAATCAGTGTGACAAGTAAGTGTGAGTAGGCATTATTAGTGAGTGGGGGCGGAGGCCTAGTGTGACAGTGTGGCCGCTTTGGTGGTGCCACAGCCAGGAGTGACGCGTCACGTAGGCGCGTGCGCTCGGCATGCACGACGCGCCCATCGTTACGCCGCCGCCATTATAAATCTCCTACAATTCCGCAGAATTTATGGGAACGTTGCCAGCGACATCCTTGCCTATCAAAATCGACCGGTTATCGACTGGCCACTTACCTACTCCGATTCCGGACACGTAATGGCCGTCATAAATTCGACTACCCATTTTGGAATGCGATACTATTTAATTTAAAGGATACCGAAATTGGTTACGTTTCAATTGTACACTCAACGTAGGTACTTCCGTGAGAGTGCAGTAGTGAGTGATAGGGTAAACGAACCAATTGTGAGCGATGGGGAATTCCAAGCTGAAACACAATTCAATAAAGTATTCAATGCGCGTAGTGCTTTCGACGTGTTAATACAAATACGCAAGCAGAATCAGGATTCAGAGTGCGGCATGCAAAAGAATAAGCTACATCAGACGAGAACCGGGACGAACGACCTCCACATCTGCAAAACGAATACAAATGTCCTAATCGGGTAGTCGACTAATGTGATCAGTCAGCACAGAAGAGTAATAAATCATGAGAAAATAACGAGAAACTTGTTTGCATTCATTGGAAGATTGCAATAAAAGTGCACACGACGACTACAGCAAAATAATATACAATGGTAAAGTCAGTAAAATACGATGAAGAAATCTTTTTTATCTATACCAGTGACATCATTGTGCCCAAAGGTATTACAAATTAGGTTGTTAATTAGCATATTCATGTGCCAACCACTGACAAAAGTTATAACAGTTATTAAAATTTGAACGACGAAGTACCTTCACCGAATTGTGGTGGTATTGTCGCGCGGCCTTTCAACGACCGAATACTTACACGCACTTCCTGTACCCGGGTATAGAATTGGCGAAAAACAATGACCACTAATAATAACCGTTCGAATGGCTTGTAACAATATGATAACACATACGCTCGATCAACCTGCCAAGTAAAGCTTCGCGTGCCATTGACCGTGATCCGCGTTGAAATGTCAAAGGTTAATCTTCACTAGGATTTCCGCCTATAAATACACGTTAACGAATTAATTCTAAGTAACAATAACAATATCATAATCTGCCATGTTTGCACCTACGGTTTTGTAATGATCTTTTATATCTTACAATTTCGGAATATAATGTGGGAACTAATTCTTGCATATTTGCAAACAATGGTTGTGCAAAAACATGATTCGCAGACAGGTATCGTGTGATTGTGCAGTCTCATTAACTGGGTTTTTAGATTATATTTATTGTGAGAAAAGATTAACAAAGGCTTTTGAAGTGTTTGTGTAATTTGAGAAGAGATTGGGTGAACGAACGTGAAAAACTTGCATTATAAAATTGCGAGGTCTAAAATGACAGTCGAGACTGGACTGACAAAAGGTTAATTGTGTAGATTCCCGACTAATTGACGAGTTGTATAATAGACGCGCATCTTCCTGTGTCGTGAGGCGTCAGACACAGCCGCAAAGTTCGTTACATTAATAGTTGGTACTATTTTTTCTGAGAAAGGGAAGTGGACGGCAGACAGGTGAGCCGGTAACGGTGGAATGGCGACGAGCGAGCGGCCACGTCCCGCGCGTCCACATTCCTGGATAAATCTTTATCTAACCGATGCCGTGCCATCAGGCAACTTAGCCGACATCGAAATCCCAGACATTCCTGTTCTACGGTAATGTCCTGCCTCAACAAGTAATGTTTAAAGTTGTTATTTATCGATCTATGAATATCGAAATCATTTAATGACTTTGTGATTATTTATTTCCAATCAAGAGTCATTATATTTTAACATTATAGTCTATTAGGTACTAACGTCAAAAAATCGTAGTAAATTCGTCGAGTCTACAATAGGTCATGTTATAGAGTTTGCTGTGCATATTGACAATTTGTTAGATCAACTTATATTTCTTCATCTGTCAACGCAGATGTTGCACATATTCGGAAAATAATGGGATTCGAATAGTAAGTAATAAATACTCCTACATTTTTAATCCTTTGTTCAGCAGTTTAGTCAAGTGAAATAATTGTAACTGTGTAACTGTGTTACTTTAGACAGATAGGATAATTTTAGTGTCGCATTCACAGGCTGGTGTAACGAGTGCAGAGGTAAGTAGAGCGTTGCATTCCCACATGATAAGTACCGCTGGTTGACGATTGTAATGCCTTTTCTACTTAGGGAACTGATTTATCTTTGCGATTCGCTTCCGTTCAATTGTTGTATGGGCCGTGCGAATTTCTTAAAACTTAGCCTTTACTGTAACAGTAAAGGAATGGCGCAAAATTTGCAGTGTCCATATTTTGGATTGCCAGAGCATCCAGCATAGTACCTACCTATACCAAATTGAGTCAAAAAATATTTACAAAGCAGAAAAATTAAGATCTGCTTTCCATCAACCAAAATCAACAAGGGGAGGAGGGCGCATTATTAACTAAAAAATCAGACATTCGTAATTGAACAGAACTGGACATTGTGACGTCCTTCGTCACATATTCACAATATTTTAGGTCACAACCGCTTTCCTCGTTTATTACCTAGGCATCGTAAACATGCAAAGCTAGTACTAGTACTCGGCAGCGATACGATCGATATCCTGCATGTTCCCACGCGATCGTCGCGGAAGTCCGTATCGTTCTGCTAGTGATGCTGGACTGGTGCCTGGACATCATTCCCACGCTGGCCCACGTCCGGAACCTTGCAATTATGTACCAATCTAAACTTTCCTAGCTTTCCCTAAATGATAAACACTGTAAGTACGTTTATCTTTACATTGTAATGTAAGTGAAGCACCCGGTGTTGATATAGATACTGACGGGAAGAACCAAGTTTTGCAACTAGTTTATTCGGCTGCGTTCCGGTGTTCTACGGAAGCGCGTATGCAGTTTCGGGTTCCATTTTTAACATACCAGCACTTGCTTATATCTCGATGATATGACGTTCCTGTTATAGCACAAACTGTCGAACGACACGCGATACTTCCTGTTTTCCTTACATGCTAAACCACTATAATTTTACATTAAATACACTATAATTTTACATTTAAAACGTAGGTATCGTCGCATCGTGTCCGCATTCGGAGCTGCAATATTTTGCACTCATAAACGTCGCGATAACGGCCAATTTAATAAATAATATGCTTTTAAGTGTTCATTTTATAAAATGGAGAGCTGAATGCAGCTTTAAGAGGCTCGCATGTCATTATTATAAAGGTTTTTTTATGTCTGGTAATCCGATTTATCTTGGTTTCTGTAAAATCATGGTAATACAGTCGTTAATGTTAATTAATCCACATTGCTCAAGTTCAAGTTGTCACTGGAGCTCTTCGTGCAACGCGCGAGGTGAGTTCTCGAGTTACTGACACCCTATACCAATATCTCACCTTATCTGGCGAGCTTATGTGCCATAAGCAGATCAGACGCATCATAATATTAAGTTATTTGAAGCGTGATAATCTCGTAAATACGCGGATGAAAAAGACAAGTATACAAGACACCTAAATAGGTACTCGTTTACTGCAGAAGCGAGACAAATTTTATTTATTTATTTAATACAACAAGTGTGTACAAGTGGACTTAATGCCTTGGATATTGTCTCCTAGTCAACCTTTAAGTAGTGCAGAGATGAAAGGAGTAGGTGACAAATAAATAACTAGACAATGAAGAGGGTGAATTTAGCAGGAAGGGTTAAGTTGTAGTTACTAATTCTATTCCCGAGTTATAAAAGTGCGGTGAAAGAAAGCCACAGTCTTTCAGCTTTGAAAGTTTGACATATACTTAACGGATAAGCATCGAAATCACTTCTAAGCCTTTTCAAAGATAATGTGCCCATAAGCCGATAACCCATCCGTTGTCACCGTTAAGAGCATTACCCTAATTAGGTCAGAGAGCTTCTCGTACTTTCTACACTTTTTTTCCTTTAATTATACTCATTCACACGTCAGTGTATGGCTTTCACGACATAACGAAATAATATGTCGTGACAAACTTCATAATTGTTTATGTAAATTATAGAATTAGTAACCGCATGAACTTTGTTGACTCTATGTTGTTTATTTATATTTGATTTGAAAGCCTCGACAGTGAAGACACAATAATTTTACTACAACACGTACATTCATAAACATCTAGGTTTCCTTAAACATATGTGAATTCGTAACTCACTGTACACATTTATCCACATTTTTCGAAAAGTTATCAAAAACAAAATCTGAATACGAATAGCTATTTAACACTAGAACCACTTCTTAAGAACCGAGGCACTTCAAACTTGGTCGCGATCGGCGACGTGCTTTATCAAGAAAAGCATTTTGTAAGACGTTAACTGGACCACTCAGTTCGTAAAGCACCGTCTATTGTGTGACACTAGCAAATTCAAAGATAGAAGTTTCCCGAGCGAGGCGAACAAATTGAAAAATACTTCCTATTACTTAACTTACCCTGGCTGCTAATATCTGAAGATACGCCTAAGGTTAATGTTATTTTAATGATATTAAAAGCGAGAGTGCACTACAACTTTCCCCGGTGCGATATTGACCGATGACGTCTGTTATCAGTACGCATGTACATTCAGCGTATCAGACTGCGCAGACCCCGCGGGGAGCAGGGCGTAGGCAACAAATAGAGGCAACAAGTATAATAATCACGCTTTTCTTTATAAGCCATTAAATGCACTCCATAATACAATTACCTTTAGATTACTTTGTTACAAACAAATATGTTCGGGCACTAAGAACGCTGACGCACGTTCGGTCGGCGTAATTCAAGACTGAATTATCGATCTCAAATACGTGCAGCACTCTGCAGTCTGTAGTGCTATACCTACGTATGTATACTATTTGTACGTATCTGTTTCCCGCTTTGAAGCTTTCCGCTGAATAAAGCTGACCAACTAAAGATCGTAAAGATGCTTGCAGTTATTAACAAACAACTACAAAATGTTTGTGGATACTAGGTACTTTGAATGAGTTTTAAATCAAATAAGTTCTGTAATATTAAGATATTTTAAGCCTCATTTATCCAGTGTGGTCTACCACAGACCACAAGCTTGTCACAAGACCTATTCACATGCCTGCGGTTGATTTGAGCCAAGACACCACGCTATTTAAAATATTTGTAATTACGGAACTATTCCAATTAAAACTAATATTAACTACAGAGTATGACGACAGCCGCTATTAGAAATAAATACCGGCTCCATAGATACCAGACGTCCGGATAATTTCCGCATACTTCTACAATCAATCTATCTTTTTTCTTTATTTACGTTTTAGCTCGTTTAAACAAATTATTCAAAGGAAGCTATAAAGAACAGTGACAAATTAAACAGTCATTTTGAATATGAAATTATCGTAAATCTTATTTTTTTGCATATTTGAAATATGTTTATCAGAATGGTAATTGTTGTTGATAAATCGAATGAATTTATTGGAAGCCTTTATTATAAATGACTTAAATGAAACAGTACCAAGGACAATTGTGCGTACATGTGTCGAAGCGTCACACTAATTTACATAGCTTGTGACCGGATGTCAGGCAGCGACATCATTTGTTCGTGCGGTGCATGTTCGCGCTTGTTCTGATGCAGCCGGTCAAGGCTGACCTTGGGAGAGACCACCCGCGACTACAATACAAGAGGACTACTCTCATGATATGAGAACTGGTGAACTCTACTGTATGCGGTTGTAAAATAGCAAATGCTATCTTCAACTCGGTCTAATTGCCCATCCATATAGTACAATGCAAGGTTTGCGGTGTGAAACTAATTTCTTTGTTGGAATGAACTGAGAACGTAACCAAATCGTAAATCCAAATAGTGTAGATTGCAAATACTGAAATCTTTAGGTAGTGGTAATTTTAAACTAACTATGAAAAGCTATGGGCCTAGAGATGACTTGGTATAAACAAGTAAAATATCTGTGTTGACACAAATCCTTGCATTTTTGATAAATTGGGGCAGTAAAGAGAGTATAATGTCGACACTACACCAAGGAACACATCAATATTATTAGCAAACAAATGATCTCTTTCTTTCAAAACATACTTAATTATTAACTTTCGGTTGCAACAATGTTCATGAAAATTGCATGCATTCTGAAATACTTTTGGTTATTCTTGCCGCACTAAAAACAATCCAAACAGTAAACATTGTCTAAATAATTATTTAGATATTCGAGGTAACTTTTTTTTTTTATAAATTGAGATTTTTTTCTTTAATGTGAATAAAAACATCGTATGTATTTAGTTCTCACAGAGAATACAATAGTATATAATTACTGTTTATCAATCTTTTGTTAAAACTTCCACACTAATAACTGACAGTAGCAGTGATGGCGGATGCCAATGATTGCGCGATTTTTTAAGGTTAGTTGTATTTTAACGATGCGGGTCACAATGATAATATTAATGTATTCACTAAACACAAAGCTAGAAAATTCTACATCTCCGTGTATTTACAATGTACTAGTGTAGTATATTACCCGTGTAATTTTTAAAATGGTATTATTTTGTTTGTTTTTTTGTATTACTCATTTATAATATCTAGCTGAGAATATAATCAGAGAATAAAATCAAAAGTGAATGATAGCCAAATGTGTGTAAGAATAAAATCATTACGTCTAAGTCCACTTCAAAACTTGATTTAATAAGATGTCTGTGTTAGTGCTTACAAAGTTAGATTGTCCTAGGACATAGAAAGGCTATCTAGTCGACACATGTACATACAATTTGGCACGGGCTGTGCCGCAGCGTCACATCCGGCCCGATGACCGCTTGGTTGCGCAAGCGCACCAACATGGGCATTGTATGCAAAACGTTCGCGCACCACTCGCCAAATACCGAATGTTAACGGTACTTTAAACTTTACTAATAGGGATTTAGGGTATCGAGAATTTGTGCAATCCTTTAACACGAACCGATTGAGAAACTGCGTATTTTAATAAAATTAAAATGATTTCAAGGACTGTTAGCCGTTTAAACAGCTCAAGAAATGTTAACTTGAAAAATTGAAGTATGTAAAACAAAAATAGATGGTTTTCTATTTTAATATCACCTTGTTTTGTTCGTCAGCGATAGCCTTTAATTTTCCGGTCCATTGTTAGAACGTGGCGTTTATGGTTTCCCGGAAAAATCATGGTGTAAGAGCTTTTTACGTAGAGCAGTCGAAATTGCCTCATAGAGAAATGATTCAATGAAAATAAAAGAACACAGGAAAGAACACAGTTACATACCAAAAGTCTATTGGAAAGTTGTAATATGACTATGAATCGTTCCTGTGGATTTTTTTAAATATTCCAACGTTGGCGAACTTCCGGACGTACATACATAATGAGATTAAATCGTTCCCCAAGCTACAAATGTATAGTAAAAATACAAAAGGCTGAAATCACACACCCGTTCAACGGATGATGTTTACCCAAGCTTCGTCGGACAAACACACTGGCCTTTTGAAATGCGCATACGTCGCTGATCCGCTATATCAAAAGGACCGGAAGGATATTGAGCTCCTTTCCTCCATTTTCAACGCTAGCTAATTTAAATTTTTTAAGCAAACAATCTTTATGATTTTCCTTCCAACGTCAGATTAAAACTTCAAAAGATATATTTTTTTGACAGCTCATAATAAATTGATGTCGAATCTTTAGCAAACAAAATATGTTTACGATACAGAAATTCTGTGCGCATATTGCGAGTAAATATTTAGAATTGGACATGCCAGATTTTTTTAAGGAAAACTGCTCAATTAAGATTTATTTTTGCAAATATAAAATTTAAATAAAAATTTTATATACTTTGATAATACTTTATCTCATTTTGTCTAAATGCGCTAACGAAAATCAAGGTGCTTTAAAAATTTACTCTAACAACCACAATTCAATAGTCGGTCCTGCTTCTAGATAAACGTAACGCGGTAATCAAAATGCAGCAACATGACAAGCAGAGCATTTTATCAATGTTGTAAGAGATTGTCTGTTCTAGCTTGATTTAGCCGAAGTCACTAAGAAGCGCATCGTTCATGTGAAACAAATCCTGACCGGCACCGGACATCCGTCTTTGTCGATATTCCCGCTCTACATCAAAGGGAACCACTCAATTTTAAGCACAAACAAGTTTCAACCTTAAAATTGTTAAGTAAGAGTTCACACTAAAATTTTTGATAACTGCCAGCCATCGAGAAACTGGTCTAATACATCTTGTCACCAGAAGAGATGATTAAATTGCAGTGGGCAGCGTTACAATAGCGGAAGCGGAAATAAGTCCTAGTGTTACAAATTGTGATGCACTCCACGCTCAGAGAGAGCAGGGTCACAATATCCTTTTGAATGATTAAGATATACTCCGTATTCACCGACATTGACATATTCGAGTTCAATTGATAAATATGACACGTGTTTAACATTGTAATAAATACCTAGTAAATAAGAATTAAACTGTCAAACACCAAGCGGTCACCGGTGACCGCAACCTATTGTTCTATAATTGTGTCTATAATGACGGTACTCGACGAGTTAATACTACTTATACACGCTTTACAAACTAATTTAATTTATTGATGTGGTGTTTGACCTTCAGCAGATCGTGACGCCAATTACGAAGCGCTTACCTGGAACGAACAGAAACTTAATGTAAAAAAATAGATGAAGAGTAACATAAATAGATTACGATATTAAATTTGTCACTGTAAACCGCCAGCCCGAGTGGTCACTCGCGCACTCCGTAAGTGTCGCCCACGTTCAATCCATTTCCGTTGGAGACTTCAGAGACGAGACACGTTCTTCCCTTGAAATTCTCGCAAACGTTTTATTCTTTTTGATCCTATCGATTTCACATGTCCATGTTGTTTTATGGCATAAGCCGGTAAACGAGCAGACGGATCACCTGATGGTAAGCAATCGGCGTCGCCCATGGACACCTAGAACACCAGAGGTGTTACAAGTGCGTTACCAGCCTTTTGGGGATTAGGAGTTTCAGGATCGTTGGGGATTCAGGGATTGGGGAGATTGGGGAAGGGGAGGGTAATTGGGCCTCCGGTAACCTCACTTACACGACGAAACACAGCACAAGCGTTGCTTCACGTCGGTTTTCTATGAGGCCGTGGTATCACTCCGGTCGAGCCGGCCCATTCGTGCCGAACCATGGCTCTCCCACATGTTTACCAATGTGATCATATTATCAAGAGCATTATAAACGCCTAATCCTGATTCCGTCGAATGTAGTTCCGATAGATGCACCGGCTGATTGGTTATGAGAAACGTCGACCTTGTCGGAGGACTCGCTCGGCGGACGTGGATGGTCGTAAAATAAAACGACTCTCGCAGCCGCACAGACCAACAGACAGACAACTATAGCATAATATAATATGGCGAAACGCTCACACGATTGACGGTCGATAGCTCCTTCGACAGAACGTCGGCATCCGGCATTCAAGGTGACACGGCCCATCCTTGCAGATCCGGTCTCGGCCAAAGTATTAGTGTTATCACAAAAATCATCATCTAATTATCATGAGAAAAACACAGAACGATATTTCCCATTAACATAAATCAATACACGTAGTAATCTTGACAGTACATTTAGAATATAAAAGCTAGCATTTAATAGTGTAGCCTCCATAAATCCTAAGAAATATAAAACCTTTAGCATTAAACGACATTATACTGAATGCTTTAATGTCCAACGTTATTATAGTAAGCATTCAGTATTAGGCATTAAATCATAATGATGGTCAATAGAATACCGAATCATTACTCAACATGAGATTTGAAATTACAGTCCGTAATATAATCCGCGGGACTATCACCAGGGCCAAGGCAATGGGCACACAAATAGTTGAGTAATACCACTAATGGATGGGTGACATCGAGGCGGAATGTTAGCCTAGTGCGCAATGGATTGTCGTTAAATTGAATTAGAGCGCACCACCGGCCTGCGCCCGCGCAGTTCGTCGACCGTTCGCCCACCACATTCACCATGCTTATTGATCTCATTCAGCCGATCCTTTTTGATTGATCAACCTTGATGTGGGAGTGACAGCGTTCCAAACATGTGACAGAATTTATGATTTTCGCTTGTAAAGAGATTATTAGAGATCATATTGATGCAACGCCTTCGTGACGACAATGCGTTGCATAAGTAGTAAATGAGTATTTCTAAAGATTCTTTATGTAGGTCCGTGGGTAGGAGGAAAGTATATAGGTAGAACTACGAAGGCGTGCGTGGGTACATGTCGGGGGCGGCGACATTTCTCCCTCCAGAGACAGTGCCTATAGTTAGTGTTCAAATGAGCTGGTCCTTAATGTGTGATAGTGACGCGTGACGCAGACTTGCATAATACAATGCAACTAGAATAATAGCATACGGGAAGTGAACAATCATAGAAAATGTTATGCAAACGCGGAATACCGCACAAAATACTTGTTTTTACGTAAACCGTGCTAGGGATAGGCACTTATGATTGGCAATGCTTATACGAGTTCGGCTGCCGACCATAGAATCAGAAGTTGTCAAAAATAATTTTAATTTCTTGTTCTCTTCTATTTAACATTGTACTCAAGAGGTCATTGCATATGGTCATTCCAATTTTATGTAAATGACAATTATAGGACACCTTGGCAAATACAGTGTAAAGTTTGCTTCTAGTCAATACACCTCTACGACAAACAAAGATGTTGAATGAATGTCACTGGAAGCAAATATATTCCCAACTTTGAATACACCTTTATCACGTGTCACCCTAAATATCACATCCTTTATAGACAGTAACAATAAAAATAGTTTGTTACAAACAATCAGCGTTGGAGAACACCATGTAATTTATATTCATAGTGGTATAAAACATGCAATGGCACACGTGGTTACTTTCACCACTCCATATTAGTTACAGCATGGTCTCATCTCTATATTTCAAAATGAATTGTTGTTTGTTAGTCTGACCGAGACTCGAGAATGGCTGCTTCATTTCATTTTGAAATGTTTTTGATGTTTAGGGAAAATTCGCAAGGTAAGGTTTTACTTTACATAACATAACATCACGCCTTTTATCCCCGAAGGGGTAGGCAGAGGTGCACATTCTACCAAAGTACAATGTAACACCCACTTTTCACTAGTTGTTATGAGTCCCATGTAATAGGGGGTGAGCCTATTGCCATATACCGGGCACATTTCCAGACTCCGTGCTACTACTGAGAATTTTAAAAAACCCAGTTTTACTTTATACATTGATATTTATTTGCCAATTACTGTAATCCTGGTAGGTACTTTGAAGAAGAAACACATAGGAAATTAAAAAATCTATAAAGAAATACATTCCCAACAACATCATTCATTCCCACTCCCTTTTTCTGTCCTGACGTATTCATTTTCAATATCAATTAAGAACCAGTTTTAAAAACAACGTTATCCAGTAATATGATAGTCAATGAGTAGCTATAAAGTTATATATAATTATGAGGGAAATATTTCTCTAATAAATTCCTTTATGCGGTAATAAACCGCAAACAGCTTGAGAGATTTCTCACTTGTTCATTATATGCGGTCTTCAATCGTCTTGCATATCTTATTATAACATATTATGAAATTGATCAGATTTTAAAGTTACCGAGTTGTACTAGTCAAAAATATACCTACCATAATAAATATAAAGAGTAAAGCAATTTAGTGCATTATTAAATTTCCCAGTAGTTAAGGTTGATAAACGACTGATCAAATAAAAAACTATAAATTCCATAAAACTCTTCGTGCATATTTTGGCAGTTGGCTGGTAGCTGAGGCTTTTCAAAAGGGCGCGAGTATATCTTAAATCTTGATAATCCGTCAACTCAGTGTATGGGCACGTGTCTCGGGTGACTTATGACCGTCTAAAATATGTTCGATGTGATTAAAAGAGCACTACTAATGTCATCAACGAATTGATTAAACAAAAGCATTATGGGTATGCCGCTATGGTAACACCACTGAAAGTGTGTTTATAGCATCCGCCTTCCTGCCGTGGACCGACGAAAATACCGTTACGCCCGCACAACCAAACTCCATTGATTTACATTCGCAAATCATGACGAATTGCCCACAATGCGCAGCCGAAATACGCCATGTTCGTCCAAAACATCAAGCAAAGTGAATCATTACCCACTTCCACCCACCGACGGACCATAATCGTATGAATGGAGATATTATCCTAAGACCTTTTCAGAAATTAAACAAAGTTTCACGTTTCCGAAGGTTATTTGTGAACTCATTAATATTTCATTCCAAGAACAGTGTTTGGAATGCAGTGTATATCAAAACACTGTTCAATGTCGAGAAACATCGACATTCGACGTTCGTATGCCTGTTATCATCATAGAACCATCAACCGGTAAAACTGTAATACTACAATCTTCGGGTGTGCAGCTAAAACGGTAAACGCCTTCATTTATGGAGTCTATTGCGAATTCTCTTCGTAGAAAAAAACTCAAGCACTATTGGTTATCTAATGCATACAGTGATATGTACCGGTTGAGTTATGAATTAAGTCATGGCGGAAACGGCCTTCAACAAAAACCAACTAATGCTGCACGGTGAGGTTTAAAAATTTTTACACTCGTTAGCGCATCCGGTGAATTACGATTGCGCGTGGTGTCTTTTTGCTCCAAGTTTGATTTAAAAAATAAACCGATCAATCGGCCAGCATAGCACACCGCCAGGGAGAATATCCTGTCGCCGCGGGAGAGTGGGGAGGAGGTTGCGCGCAGGCATCCATGAATGGTCCTAACGAACTCGCTGGCCTTGGCAGGACGGCCCTCTGGCCCTTCAGTGCCGCGGCTAGCTACGGGTACAAACTTGCCATCTAGAACGACATAAACCATTAAGGCCGCGTGATATATTGCTTCCTTCTGTGTTGCATTCATAAATACTTAAATAATGAATTCAAAGTAGACTGATCACCAATATAAGTTATCTTGAATCAAGAATCAACGTAAATGCAAAGCAGGAAAATATAAAAGCTTGAAATGGAGAAACATAAATATGTTGCGATTATAATGATATGTACAATATTATAACATAGAGTATATTATAAAACAGGAACCGCTTCAAGTCTTGCACACACATGCGCGTATAAGCTCGGTAAACATCTCATTCACGATCCTTTGATTGAGTTTGAATGAGTGACGTGCTCAGCGTTTACAATTCGCCTCGTAACAGGAAATGAAACGATTCCAACTATATCAAGGACGCTAATATTGGAACATGATTTGTTACTCCATTCACCAAGGAAACTATTACAAATTTAATTTCTTTCATAACCTGTTTGATGGACACATCAGCATCGGCTCTCGTTATTTATTTCATCACACTCTAGAGTTCATATTAATTCTCGTCTTAAGCTATGATATGTTAGTGAGTATAGATAAGCAGGTAAATGATTGGTACGACCTTGAACAGACCAGGATCGACATGCTAACCCACTTAACGCTGCGTGCCTGCGCGTGCCGTCAAGGGATTACGGCTCGAGCTAATGACGCCACCATTTACAACATCTGGTGATTTGCTTTTATTTGTTCAGTACTAACATGAAAGCTATGTCAACGTTTAGTTTTAATTATATCCCTACCTACTATTAAACTTCGTAATGTTTTCAGTACATCAAAAAAGTTATGTTATTTAATACGATTTACACTTCAACTTAAAAGCCAACACCTGTAGGGGTATAACAAAATATTTTAAAAAACATTTTATACCTAAGAAAGTGTTTACACGTTCCGAAAAGTCACTGAAGGTCAATAACATGACAGGGCGGAAGTTCACGAAGTTACACTCATTATTCGAATACTTTCTGTAAACCAAAGGCCGTGGTGCCGCGGACGAATGGTCAAGTTTACATCAAGAAGTTCCGTGCCACTGGTGATGGTGGTTCTCAGGCAGAACCCGGAACGCACGGAAGAAGTAACGTTACGCATTCATGTAGTCGTCCAACCGTCTCTCTAAACACATTAAAGCAAGAACAGCAATGAATCTCATTGGTCTAATAACTCCCGAATTCAAAGTCACTTACAAACAAACTACACAATCGCAGCAATGGACCAAAATGACACACGTCATACGGAGTTACCAATGAAGACACGCTCTCACATCTCACCACAATGAATGAATTATCCGCACATGTCAACAATAAGCACTTATTTTACAAAGATATACAATAGTAATACCATCTTTCTCAAATTACCTTTGTGATTTACTAGCAAAAATACATTGGAGATAGACAGCGTGTAAAGACAGAGGGTCAACTCGTGATCAATGATTGTCTATGGTACGGTTGTAATAAGCTCCTAAGCAAAGCACGAATTCTGATTCACGAAGCTTATGCAGCGGAGTAAATGCCAGATCCATTATCATTTGGTGTCAGTTAAAATTGCCGTTGTAGATCCGTGAAGGAACGTTGACCTGGATAAACGAATGGGCCGCTTGCATATGATACTGCACTCGTATTCAATGCGCAAATGACCAGTTTAGCAATCGGTTCACAGCCCGGATCTGCGTCTTGAAAACAGAATAAGATGTGAACAATGCCTCATTATAGACCGGTGTTGTTTGTGTGACCACCACGGTCTGAACTAAGGAAGTCAATATCTATTAGCTCGTCACAATAGGTGAGCGACATCCGAAGCTCATTACTGGCATACGTTTCCGTTGGCGATTCGCAACACGCGAATAAATCGCGGCCTATTGGAATATCAGCAGGCTTATACGATGCATACATAAGATTTACAGTTTCAAAAAGTAGAAGTTACTGGTACTAATGTATACCACATTTTACTCACACGTTATGGAACACCGTTTGTTTAGCAATAGGTCTTATTTATACCTTTAATATAGAAAATTGATTTTGCAGAATGATTAATTCTTCTCAGATCGTATCTCCCGTCTGTACGTTGAGTTAGTAATCACTGTAAATAAATCTATCTAAAAATGTGTGATGTCTCGCAAATACCTTTTAAATAAACCTGTCAGTATATTCGTGTTATTAGCGTTAGTAGTCTCGTAAACAAACGCGGCCTTGAATAGCACTTGTTTACGGATACAAATACGTAAGCAAATGAACTCGAATATGTGGTTAGTTTTGTAAAATGCTACACTTAAGATTTTTAAAAGCATAATCATAGAGAAAGATATAAAAATCATACCTAAGTTACTTGCAGTGTTTGTTCATTTAGTTCATTTAGGCCTCTGGCAAATCCTGACTTGTGCCGACGGTAAATGCATCCATAAACCAATACAAATAGAACGTGAGGACGCATAATGTTCGAGCGCTAGTGATCCGTGCCAACAATCCTCAGGACATAAAGTAAGCAAACATGATTTGTTTTGTTCAAACAGCGTGTGTTATCTCGGCGGTTTACAGCCGTATTATCTGTGCGCACCACCGCACCACCTACGGTGAACATAGTAGTCACAAGAGGCGTACGTGCTTTTTCTACTACACAAACATTTGTTATGTCAATATTGTCGCATGCCCCCGCGAGTGTTGCAAGAAGCCGCCCTATGTCGACGTCATCCCACAGACTTTTGATGAGCGCAAACAAACGTGGGGATCAAAAAGCGAGACCAGTCGTTAATAAAACAAATAAAAACAAAACACTGCTAAAGAGGCGATTTAAAGTCGCAGAATGAACAACGTGAGTTCGATCGAAAAGAAATAAACGTGAAATTGACGTCAAACAATGATCTTAAGAGAAGAAATTCAACGAGTGAACCCATGATCGCTGATTTAATGAATACATTTTACAGGGCAGCAGTACAACGAACAGCGGAAAGCGCATAATGACTTCCGTTCGTCGGACAACGAGATACATCGAAATAAAACAACACGCCCGTATCAACTGACGGACTTGGAATTGCGAAGATCCAAAGATTCGATAAATCCAATGCATTTGTACAAAAGAGGTGAAAGTGTTATCGTAAAATAATTTAATTAGTTCGATTAAGATATTGGATCTGTGCCAAAAATGCCTCCATTATAATGTCGTCGTGTCGGTCGGTGAGTCGTCCAGAGCTACTTAAGGGACTTTGATAAACGGATAAGGGAAGTGCGGTCGACATAGCTCAAGTGCCCCACCGTTCATCGGCTTGCGATTCTAATTTTGATATATCCTGCGGGTTTCCTGCGCAAGCACCGACCGGAACCGGCCCACTCTTAACTGGTAATAAATAAACCATACGGGTTTCCAACATCTTTACTCATGAACAACTGGGAAATCTAAAATGACAATCTCCTGCTTCCACAGTTCTTTAATTTGATTAATAACCAAACAAACGTAGGTATGCTATCCAGGTCATGGTTTGTTAGCATTTTATCCGCAATACTGGCAAGCAAGCACATTACGTACATAGACTGACAGTTGACGCTAATTGAAATGTTACCGTATAAACACTAACTAGAGCTAACAATAAACTAAGCTAGACTCACACAATGCGTAGCTAACACCATCAATCACCCATTCACGAGTCTAACATTATTGTCTATTCGTGTGAGCCATGAATGATAACAACACGGTTTACTAACAAAAACAAATCGTATATTAGCATACCACACATTGTAAACACGCGTACAGGCATTGCTTCCTCGTCCGTCATCAAAAATATTCTTCGTAAAATTATTGGTACAGATAAAAATATGAGATGCTTTCAATAAATCAACTGAGTCAACCTTGAATGAACCAAAATATGAAGAGATAATAAAGTTTGGAGTTGCAGAAAGCTCTTTATGAGTTACCAAAAAGTCAGACAGAACTAGTCGGTAATCAGTTCACATCCTCTTTAGACCCGTGCACTAAATGTGCAAGTTAACACCTATTGTTTCCATCGATCAGTACTCTTTCCATTCACTACACCTAACGAGCCCATTGACTGTTTCTAGGAACTACTTCGATTGTTTAGTTCTCAGGACGGCACCTTTGGCCACTGCAACTTGGAATATCTACATCCAAGTATTTCCACGAAACAGAATTGTGAATTTTATTTACTACCTTAAAAGTCAAAGAAAATTACAGAGGAAGCAATAATGAAAACGTAATGCAAATGCCTGTGATTTCATGCAACAGCTCATAAGCTACATGCTACGGTGAACACAGGCGTAAATGACGGCATTAATTCAATCACAGTCCAAGAGCTCGTCATGGGAAAAGTCTTTAGATGTTCCATTGACTAAAAAATTACTATTCTACTAAAAATAATGTAAACATTTCACACACTAGAGACCCCTGAAGAGCCTAATTCAGCCTAGGATAAATCTTTTAACCTCTGGTATGCCGAGGACGGACATATACGCGAGACACAATGTGTTTTCTATTATGTCTCATATACTGGCAGACAATTGATTGACTTTGTCCTTTTGAGACCACATCGCGCATAAGAAGATAATCACAGTATCTATACAGATAAAAAAATTGCTGTGTATGTTTGTAATACAAACAATATAGTGGTCATTAAGTTCATAAATAACAATTTGACATTTTATAAACATTTGTTCAATAATGACGCTCATTTATAACATAGATTTTATTAATTTTAGATTGTTACAATCTTGGATAACTAACACCTACACTACAAGACAACAACGGAACAAAAACTGAGGTAATCATTGCAAAGATAATTGAAGCGGACCTGTTCATTAGCAGAGAAAAAAACGATAAAAGCTTTGACGTTCACGAACACGACACAAAAACATTCAAGACAACAAATCAACTTCTGTAAATGCAAACCAATGGACGACCATCGCAAGACATTGTTGGAAACCAATCATTAGTAATTTAGATTGTAACATATTAAAAACAATAACATCCGTAGCATTGAAAGAAGGAGTATTAATACATGACCATAACTGGTATAAAAGATAATGTTTATGGACTCGTGACTGCAAACCTAAAGACAAAACTCGGCATGGGGTGATACTGATATACTGAGGTTTAATTGGACAAGCGACCTTTTACGGAAGGATTTCTTCAAAGTAACAGAGACTCACGCTCACGATGTCGGCTGTCGTCGCCTGATGTCGCGATACAGGAAGCTGGGGCAAGGGGCGCGGGGCACGCTACACGATATCCCTTTTACGCGGACCAATTAACGGACCCCGTCGGACCGGATGTGCGTATACACATACATTAGCACCTCCACCCTTTACTAATCTTTTTATGAGAACTAAAAACGTCTTGAGAAAATATACAGCAACGCGAAATCTTGAGTGTCAAGAATATTTTATTGTCATTAATATGGTTACACACACTGTGAAGACGTGACTTCATTGACCGGATTTCACACCATAGGCAATCGTCCTTGGTTGAGCTACTTAACTCCTGAGCCGACTATGGCACAGGACAATAAAACTTGCTAAGCATACAATTACATCCATAAGTGGAGGACACGAGAGTAATTGTATTCGTTGCGCGTTCTATGTGGGTATATACGGTACGTCCAGAAAAATGGGACGTCCCTCCACAAGAGTTACACATTTATTTTGGAAACATAACACATTACCATGTCGCCAAATTCTCCTGGCGGAATCCTGACTTAGTTGTAAACCTAAAATAGGTCAAGAGCTGGGAATTCACAAATACCAAAATATTGAAAACATCGACGCAAGGAAATGAGTAACGTGAGCTATTTTGGAGAAATGTAAATTCCTCTTTCACCATTCTCAAGGACTTTTGCAAAATTAGCAGAAATATTGAAACAGCAAACTTCATTTCTAGTAAAGAAAACATTTAAACTTAAACTTTTGAGCTAAGCTTTAAGTAAGAACCTAAAATAAGACCCACCAGAAGCTAATTAAAGTGTGACACTAAATTGTTTTTATTTCTAGTAAGATCAATGATAAAACATTACAAAAGTAATTATAACTGGAGGAAATACTTTGTTCTATTATTAGTTATTTCAAAAGAAGCCGGAAGTAAGCCCGTTCCGCCAATAACAAAGCTAAGGTATGGCAAACGTCTGTTACTTCCGTTTTGTCGCGTACCGGTACCCACCCTCTGGCAAGGGCTGTTCCGGAAGGAACAAATAAAAGTACTTAAAAAATAAGCATAGATACTTTAGTTCTGACTGAGATTTTATTATTTCAAATATATTACACTATTCATAAATTCACAAATATAAATTAGCTGAATGCTTAAAATAGCCACCGTCAAAAATGAATACTCATTATACTGAACAATTCCTTTCAGAAGATTTGTGTGATGATGCTACGCGAACGCAGCGATCGCGGGCTCATAAGCCCATTACAGGCCGATCGTATAAACTTCGAACATAATTTATCGCTTCCTCTCTGTGTTTTTCATTCGGCAACAATACTCTTCTCCCCGAGTGTGAAGTTAATGGGTTTACGAGGTGTCGGGGGTAATTTGTTTTAACAAATTTGTGGCTAGTTTGATAGCATATCCATTATCACTGCATTTTTATAATACGTAGGAACGAAAAATCTCAACTGCAAAAACGATATACTTGCCAACAGTCGCTACTGAGCACCCCGTGGATTTAAATATATGGGGAACAATGCTGAAAGAACAAAAGAAATCTAATTACGAGTCCAAGAGAAACAGCGGGACTTCGAATCGTTTCTTAGCGAGTTCGCCTCGTGAGAAACTGTCTCACAATTTCTTTCTTGTTGCAACACCACTTGACTAATAGCAGTTAGCATCTACGCCGAAGCTCCGTGAGAAATAATTTGACGGCCGTATAACGAAGCTGATGAAAAGTTTAATGATGTATTTGCCAGTCGCAATTATTACCTGGCTGGAAAATGCATAAATTTAATGTTCTTTGAATGATTTACTTCAACTTTCTGTTAGCCATTGTGTCTGCAGTGAGATGATATATTTCCCCAGAGTATATAGTTTATACTAATATAAGATTCTAGCTTACAATAATTATTTTATTTTTATATCATATGGTATAATGTGTTTGTTTACAAGACTGTAAAATACTATCATACACTTTTGTGTATGATAGTATTTTACAGTTTACTTTTGTAAACTATCTATGTATCAAATCAAATATAGCAAACAGCTTATTTGCGCACATTTTTAAAATCCGATTGATATTTAATAAATGAATCAGAAATAATCCCGATGGATAGGTTAAGCTATAGCTTATATATAAACGAGAAAATATTATATTGGATAAAGGAAATCGTATAGTATATTTATAGATAGACAGTGATCGAATAACTGGATACCGTTACAAGGGAAGAAGCTAATTCAAAAGTTTTATGGTAAATTAAGGAAGTGACGAAGGTCTGCTCTACAATAATCGGATGTTATACATACACCGGCCTTCTCATAAGATCGGTGGTCGCGTTATAGCTCTGATACGGTAACCTTGGTTTGATGTTAAGATTTCGGATTGGGCAAAGTAAATAAATATGCAATATTTAGAAAATACAATTGAGGCAATTTACTTACAACAGATATTATAAAGATGGTAGTACTAAAGACTAATGAAAAATGGTGTGCCAGTGCACTCTACCAACCACTTGAAGATATAACAGACATAATGTTATATTATATGAATATTGTAGAGTGAACTGTCACAATGTGCGCTGGTTTTCATTCATGGGACAATGCAATGCCGCCGCTTTGAGGGGAAACAGGGAGCGCCTATTTAATTTCCGCAGACCGAAGTGAAGCTTTTAGATCATTTTCTTTCATTGAAAATACTTGTACGATGAATAAACTAGTACCCTTTCCAGCTAGCAGTAAGCTAAGAAAAATGGTACAGAGATAACTGTTGGAGAATATCAAAAGACCTTCAAATAAACTATGCACAAATATAGCTGCAAGATGAAACCCTAAAAGACGCACAGTCATAACTGACTAATAAGTACTAATAACAAGCTGGGAAAGGCTAAGAGATGATATTTTTATTGATACAATAAGTCTAAATCAGATGATCATAACTTCACACCCGTTTTAAGGTACAAATCAATTAGTGCCCGTAATAAGTATTTCAGTAGCGGTGCGGCAGATAAAAAAGAAGTAAGACTGCTAGTGCAGGTTCATTATGCGACAACATGCTCTATAAAAATTCTCGTCAAAGATAAGACACTTGATAATTTTCTACGATAAGACGGTGCCGTCGATCAGCTTCCTGTACAATTGAGACTTAATTACAACGTTGATCTCACTACACCATCACATAACATAAGATTATCTTTCTTCATATTTGTACTAGACGTAATTTCCGTATTAACATTTTTTGCACCTGTTTATCGTAACAAAAAGTGGTCGCCACAAGACACCAGTTAGAAATGTGCGTAGTAATATCATCGTAATGGGATGAAATGAAGGAGTGTTCCGAGCGAGGCGTGTCAATTTAATATCCGCTGGTGGGCTCATGATGGATGGCAGTTTTATTAGCTCCCGGACAGAGTTTACGCGCTTACGCGACACTTCAATCAATATCATGAGGAAAGCTCTTGTCCTAACTTTCATACACTAGAAACTATACAAACAACCAATTGACGTGCGCAGAGACAGTTTGTGAGATCGAAAATATTCAATCTTGATCGAAATGTTTAATCGACCTCTGTAGATGGGAATTGAAGAAACGGTGTCATACCGAAACCGATCGATATCACGCGCAAACAATAGGGGCTCATCAATTTCAAGCAGACATGAGAGGTGAAAAAAATTGGCGAGAATCAAGTCCAGGTAGAGTTTGCTTAGCGCCTTATTAAACAGGCTATTGTGTTGCAGCGGCGCCTACTCTGGCCATTTTTTGCGGACAACTAATAAACAAAAACGAAACGCATCTGTCTCGCTGACTGTCAAGGTAAGTAACCAGAAATAAATTAAAAGTATCAACCATTTTAGGTCTAATTGTCTCTTTTACTTCTTAGGCAACTTACTGCCTGGTTTAATTATAAATCGAAAATTACATTCATACGTTACAATTTCCCTAGTGTACAGAAGCATCTATCTATTCCGGACGTATCTAAATGTTCATGATAAATAAGTACTTAATTACAGGAAAGCTATTAGAGGCGAGTTCTAGTCGGTACACATAGATAACGAATATAAATGCACAATATACAAATAATATAAATAAGTCATCATTGAAACATTATTTTCATGTATTAGAATAATTATTGCTCAAGCTAATTGTGCTGGATATCAAGAAGACTCGATGGCGTACTACACCTACAAATATTAAACTAGGTGGGCACCCACCTACAAGTCAGCCCACAACCGTATTTTTCGTTCAATAAGCCTAAAGCCTACGTGTCACCTTTGCTAATGCTCGCTAACCTAGCATTAGAAGTGAATGAAAGAAAAATTCGTAACGACTTACTCACCGTATATGTCAAACTGTGTCTACCGTTGGCGGCTTTCCCGTAGGCTGGTTCTCTTATAGTAATAACGTTCAACGTCTCACC
Source organism: Spodoptera picta (assembly GCA_038387885.1). NCBI lineage: Eukaryota > Metazoa > Arthropoda > Insecta > Lepidoptera > Noctuidae > Spodoptera > Spodoptera picta. Next base: position 2,668,216 of record JAZHFQ010000002.1, read on the forward strand.
ACGGAATTTGCATCGCCACAAAAACAGAAGCAAAGCAATTTTCACTTAAAAGTCAACTGTCAATCAAACTAACACAGACAAGCACGTACGATTTGAAACTTTTAAACGTGAATATGTTCGCACGGGCATGCGCTCGCGTATTAGCGCGTTCATCGAAGGCGCGCGGCGCGACTGAGCGTGAGCGGCGAGAGCGCGGCACGCGCCGGTGGGGGCTTCATTCACAAATCGAGTGGCGGGGACCGGAGGCGCGGGGGCCTGACCCATAGGCTCATTCATGCGATTACCAAGTCGGTATGGTGACCTGCGGCCTGTCGCCTGTGGCCTCGCAGTACGGTCACCGTCTGTCCGATCCACCACATTCCACTTTTACGAGTAACCATTTCAACGTCGAACCATCTCATTGTAATGCAAAGAAAAACATGCCAGCTTCCTGTTCTTGCCGAAACACAGGTTTTGTGGAACCGCACAACGTAAGTAGCAATTTGGAGAATTTTACTGCACACAACAATGAATACACAATAACAGACATTGGCAATACGACCGGTCATACGTGTGTGCAATTGCGACAGCGACCTGACACAATTAATGCAACTACAGAACCGGCGAAAGTCTGGAGAAATTCGAGAGTCGTATTTGTATTATGGAGGACATCTGTGCATAATTGAGATAACACTGCATTAAATACATGCGCACCCGTAGGATTCTGCCTTAATCCATAAAGATCGACATTGTGAGCACTCACTTCATAATAAATGACGACAATTTTATCGTCGTATCATGATTAAAACCGCTACGTATAAAACGGTGACTTGAAATCAGATCCCGTTGCGCCACCGACGGATTTACAGCAATAATGGCTTTGCAAGCAAGAAAATGACAAGCAACATTGCCGGTGAAAGGCTCCAAGTACAGGGCACAAGCGGTTTATGTAACAAAGTGGCTGCATCGCACGTGCCCTGCGTTCTGCGTTGCTTCACTTTATTGCGATGCTTATTTTTTATTTCATTGAAGACGACATTAACATTCGCACTGCGTGTGATGATCTCAGAATACATGACGTTAAAAATAAAAAAAATCACGCTTTTCAGAGGTTCACAATTTCTTTCTCGACTATCTGGGACTATTTGTGTACTTACATTTCTTTAATGAATGACCAAATATCTACTTTATGACACTTGATCTTCATTTTTATCCTTGACCTTTCACATTATCCACCCGCTTCGTGTGCAAAATTAAATAGCGCCTCTTTGACTACGTAATAGACTAGTCGGCGCTCTCGCGACTATTACTACGTGAACTCGGGAATGACCTCAGATAGACACGTAATTTATGCGTCATTAGTTTTGAAGTGTGGCGTGTTTTTCAAGAATTCCTAATATGACTAAGTTTCTACATCTGATCTCCAAGATCTTTAAAGCACGCAACACAGTGTACAACCTGAATTATGAATTAACTGGCTAAGATATGCAGCCTAACTAGTAATTCTAGTAAGAATCAAGTTTGAAAAGTGGAAAAATAAAACTTCTAACACATTCCTAGGTAACTAGAAGCTAATTACATTTACCTCTAAATAATCAGTAAACGGCATCAGAGTGCACAGTGACATTATGGAGTTGGTTATAGTCAATTGGTTGCATTAATTAACAGCACACTACAAGTAGAGGTAACTTTCATTATGGGTCTCCCTTAAATTATGTTATCGCTTTCTAAAACACTGGCTACTTATCGTCATTAAGTCTTACTGCCTAATACACAAATTAAAATCTCGTTAAGATTTAGTTTAGTATATTGCACTGAGATAGTGACTTGCAAGTCTCTAAAACACTAGAAAATATTTTAATTGAAATCAACTCCAAACCCGTTTGTAACTTGTTCAACAACAATGTGTACCTGAGCAAAGAAATACAAAACGTTAACTAGCCATTATAGGTAACAATGACAATAATAATATGCTTCTATAATAAAATTCCTCTATTAAACTCGTATGCATTTAAATATTCATAAACTAACTGGTATTTTGACAAACATGTCATTTACATCAATGTTCAATCTTTTCAATGTATTTGGTTGAAATCAAATAACTAAACACAATGTTCAAATACGCTTTCTTTTTGCTGGCAGTTGGAATTTCATAAACTTAAGTAGGATTAATTAATTTACTTTAGCTATGAGACTATTACTTAAAGTGCAGCTCAAGAGGGAGTGGAAAGAGCGAGCATTAATAGCATCACCGACATGATTAATGATAAAAGCTCTGACGTTAGAAATTCAGTTCCTTGTGGCATTCCCGAGAAAAAAGTTTCCTTATACCTACTTTTACATATTGTAGTTATTAGAGTAAGTATTTCCGTTGCACGTTCATTGATTCGTGACTTCAAAATTGCATCACCAGATTTTGTCACTGTTACGCTTAATGCTAATTTATTTACTGCTGAATTTTTATATTTAAGGTTAAGCAAATTACGAATTTTGCGAATAGTTACAGTAACGCTTACTATAAAATTGACTGGCATAGTTACATCACATTTTATTGAAATCATTATTTGAAACGGCATTAACCTTTTGAATGCACCGATATGAGACAAAGTAAAAAATACATTATCCCGGGTGGATCCACGTGTTAGACTTACGAAAGGAAAATCCATATGACTTACTAGATTATATAGTACCAGACCCGCAGACTTGGTAATCTGGGATGCCCTATTATAAACAAATTATTGGATTATTAATCAGCGTAGGTCAAATTTGTAAAGACCTGGACGAAGAGGTTTAATTCATGCGGTTTAAATGTTGCTAGATATAGTTCCCAATTTTGTATCCCAAATTCCTGCAACAGGTGTAACTAAGAACATTACGATAACAAAGTTTATGAAGAGTACTGCAGATGGTATATTTGCGCTTTGAATATCATTGGGGGAGTCATCGCATCATCACCACGATGATGATGATGAGATGGCAATTACATAAGACTAGAAAAAGATCTATTAGTACAATTATTTTCATATTTACGTAAACTATAGGGTATCCTTTACAAACGTTTCATGTTTATAGGTTAGTTAGTTAAACGCAATATTTTCCCGCAAACGATAGTATCTACAAGGGGGGTGGGTCGTTTACTCACGCCGCTTCCTGTTGTCAATTAATGCAATGACCGGTACCGCAGTCCGTGTATACAGTTATAACACGAATCCACCGCGAGCCAGGAGTCATATAACACTGTCTCTACAAGTCTACACTGACTAACGACAACCAGTTAAGTGCATAGAAGGTGCTGGACTCATACAGGTACGAATTCACGCCAAGGATTTATTTCCTGGAATCTCTGTGCAAATTATTGGGATGCGAAAAGGGAGACTTTTTGAACTGGATATCTAAATGTTGTCTTTAAAAAAAGGATGTTACAATTTTACGAGGTTTTTTATTTGGTTGATTATTTGGTCGTATTTATTAGAGACACAAGTAGATAGAGTTCGAAAAAACGAAAGATAGGGAAAAGTTAAGATGCTTACAATACTTGTAATGTTCAAGAAACTAGAATTTCCACTCGTACCTTTAGATACCTAATAAACAAATATTTACAAACACAGTTACAAGATATCAAATATTGCTAAATAAATAAAATACAAGATACAATATTCAAAGTCAAGAAAACAAATAAACAAAGTAACAAAACTAATTTATTAGTGGAGTAGTTTCATATGACAGAAACATCATATCAACGCAACCAATTAGCGAAAAGTATCGCTTTCAAATTAGCGAGAATTATAAACATAAACACAAGAAAAAATGGAGATGAGTCATTTCATCGAACTGAATAAGAAATAATATTGAAACCATTGGATCCATATGAAGTAAACATGAATGTTTGAAGTTTTTACGATTCATTGAATAAATTGGACCCGAGGGTGTACTAAAACTGCGATCCGCCACTGAGGGGTGACCAGCAGACCCAGCTGCGATCTCCTCGCTACCTGCGAAACCTGGAGATTATTGCAAACGGGGTTTTATTCCAAATTCGTTTCTTTATTGTAGTAGAAATTTGGGTAATAATTTTATCTGGCTTCATATTTTCATGAAAACTGCGCCAACCAAACAATATAACGGCAGACTGTATTTTACCGCCACTTTTTGTAAAATTGTGGAGTCGGTGCCCTAGAAAATACAGAATTGGTTTGCGTGACATAACCGTAAGGCGAGGCAATACTATCCATTACGTAACTTAGATGCTATTAAATGCAGTTAGCACTCAAAAACGCCAACCTTCTAGTATTTTATGAATCGCTTGCCGAATGAAAGAATGTAACCAAAAATTGTATTGCGAACATGATTAAAAAAGAGGAACCTATGGAGTTTCTTGCTCGTTCTTCTCCATAGGAATCTACACTTTGGAACGAGCAAATAGGTTCACTAGAGGACTGACCTACAGACTGACATTTTTTCCTATTATTTAATATTTAAATATTTTGTTTTGACGTTCAAATGTGCCTTCCTGGTCTAATTGAAATAAATGATTTTGACTTTGACTTTAAATGTAATTCGATTTGAATATTTGATCCTCACCACATCATTTGAAAAGCCGATAATAGTGAGCCATCCTTCGATTGAATTTAGATTAGATGGACGATTGGTCAGCGTAATCTTACATAGATTTTAAACTACCTCTAAAATAAACAAACGTCTTCTTACCTGTGCAACATAACGCAATGTAGTCGTCCCTCGTAGCAGTTCCTGGTGGCAGGTTCCATGCTATCTTGAACTCATTGCCTTCTGCAGTCCAGCTGAGCGTTGCTCTTTCATTGGCACCGTATAAGTCCTTTTTCTCGTCGACTTCGCTACTCAGAGTCTCTTTATCTATGGCGTCTATGGCACTGTCTTCTTTGGATGTATTGGCACTTGGTTTGTCGGTATCTACCGTCATGTGACAGTCTTCGGCATGTTCGATCGTCGATTCGTTGTCCACCACCGCTTCTTCATCTTCGGCCACTTTTTCTTCGCTTTCTTCATCGTGTTTTTCGTCGTTCATAGGAAAATCTACGTCATGTTCCTCAGACATGACTCTTCGATCACGCACTTTAGTTACACATTGTTATTGTTTATTGACTGCAATTTTATGTTATGAGAGAATAAGGAAAAATTCGATTTAGAGAATATGTGATAGAAACTTATGCCCATAAAATAAGATAAAGCGGAAGATAAGGAAAGGAACCAAACAAAGTCGCGAGTCGAAGATGCAGGAGTTAGAATAGGGGTAGTTACTGGCTGTGTGTGAAGGGACACTGAGACTGACACGTGGGAGGGTGGGGGCAGCGAGACGAGTGCGGGGCGGGGGCAGCCGGCGACGTCGCGACGCCAGCCCGACCGGCGCCGCCGCCGCCGACGACCTACTGCCAACTAATGCGGCCTATTCAACTCTCAGCAAATCACTACAAGTGTTATGATACTGTATCATAAGGATTCTCTCACAGATTTTCTAATTATATCCAGTTGTTGCGTTACACCAGATTTATTATTATTTTGTTCATGTTTTTATCTTTTCTGTATACACACAAAGTTAATAAAATGAATGCCAAAATATTAAATAATAATGGCAGAAGTTATCTAAGCTAGAGCTAGGTTAAAGCCAGTAGCACATTTGTGGCATACAAATAGTGCCTCTGTGGACTGTGCTTAGCAATTTTAATTTGTAAAAATTTAGGCTTTATGATCAAAATTGTTTTGATTTTAAACAATTTCATTCTTTCCCCATTTGTAGAATGACATGAATTTAATAGCAGATGACTACAATAGATGACAAAACACACCATTAAATGGCACGGGGTCTTCTAAAAGGTTTAATGCTCGACAATACAGATCAGAATTATGAAATAAACTATTAGGTATAGAGAAATACTTGAAGGAGTCTTACAGAACTTGCAAACATGTCAAATACGGTGTAAACACAATCATGTTTCTTCTATTATTTACAAATTATTTTCATAAATTAATTTCTTTGAAAAGAAGATAAAATCTTATCTTCAATGTGCACACATTAATCTCTAAATAGCTTTGATCTTTATTTTTTCAACCAATATTCATTTCATTTCCAACAGAATAATGACTATATTGGAAAGTATACTTTTTCTTCACTTCAAACCACATATTATGTGTATTATATTTGTACATAATTTCATCTCAATAATTTTGGACATCGTTGGGTGTAAGGTAATATTTCTAGTATTTTCCAATATGTAGCGAGGAATTCCATATTTTTTCATAAATCAATGTTCATATTTGACTGGTGAATTATAATTAGACCAGGACAGTGACTTTAATGATATGTGAAAAGCATAATGGTAAGAATCAAGAAATTATAATAAGATACATAAGAGCAAAAGTTTATAATGATAATGCAGGTTTTAAGATGTTTTTATCGAATGTTTTTCATTTGAAAAGCGACTTTCAACAGGATTTTAATATTTATTATCGTATTATCATACATTTCTACTGCACAGTTATTTTTTTTACTTCCAGCATCTGATCAATAACTATGCAATAAAAACAATATACGCCACACAAACAGTATTTATTTAATAAGAAAAATGATAGAACACCACTACATACACTTTTCCGGAAAATATTTTGAGTTTTTCACACAAAATTCACAATCGGTATTTTTTTATTAGTGATTTTCGAAAAAATTGGCTTTTCTCCAATGCAGGCGATTCTTTCCGCAGCGGATGACATTGACATTCATGTTTTCAAGTTCGGAAACTTAATACCCAATATCCGATTAAAATTAATTTCAACGGGTAGTCAATTTCGATATTATAACAAAATTGACACTTTTCTATAAATATTTAGGTATTACTAAAATAATTAACGTGTTCAAGATCGGTTGAGGCGAGATCCGAAACATCTTTTTATAATGATTGCTAAACGTGCACTTGACTGTCAAACGAATCAAAAGTTTCGTTCCAAACATGGATCTTCAATGAAATCTGATTTTTAACATAGGATACCGTTACCGTCTCATGCAAAAGCAACAATACAAGAGAGAGAGTATGAAACACAACATCGACATGTTAAACACTGTAATTTTCTGATTGAAAAATCCAGTGTTTGTTTTTATTAAAAGTTCAACTTCAACGGTGTTTGAATTTCTATTTTTATATAATTTAAATAATATCGATTATAATGGCTTCAATAGCTCCATCGGATTCAGAGTCGAACGTTAGTGGTTTCATCCGTTATAGTGATAAAGACGTGAAGTACTTGTACGCTTCCATTATACAGGTAAGACCTTTGTACATATTTGTTTCATAAGTAAGACTACTTCTATTTGACTTCTATATCAAAAGATACCTCTATCATCTTCAGACTAATTCGTAACTTATTAAACCTAGCTCTAACCCTGAGATGATCCCTAACGCAACTCACTGATCCCTATTGCTAAGTGTAAACCATCAGATATGGGACAAAAATATCAAACTTATATTTTATACAATTAAACAAATTGAATTTCCTAATCAACTAGTTTGTTATATTCACAGAGCATGGAATCAATCAATCAGGACATTTCCATAGTAGAAACAAACCTCAAAAACTTGGTACAGCAAGCAGGCCCTCTGGAAGGACAACTGTCTGCACTACTACAGTCACTGCCAAAACCAAATCTCAATTTGCCCATGGAGACAGATTAACCCACTGAACTTTTAAGCAGTTGGAGTTTGAATACAAAGACTTGAATGGAGCAACAGAAAATAAAACTCTTGAGTGGTTTGTTACCGCTGATAGTTTTACCTGTAGTTAATAAATACTGTGAGATATGTTAAGCTTGAAAGTGTTAATGTTATGTAACTGAAAACTAATAAAGGTTTATCACTTAATTATTTTGCTCTTTTCTTGCATTCTGTTTGTATGGGTAATGGAATTATGAATTTAGTAAATATTCTTTATCCACAATATCTGCCCAAAGTGGCCACTCTCCACTTACCCCATTATAGACCTTATTTCCAATGTTTAGAGACTACTTTTGTATGAACAAAATTTGTTCAATAATAATATAATTCAAAATTGTCAAATAATCCACAACATTTAATGTTGTGGATTATTTATAATCGGGGATTCAGATTATTAAGGGTATGTATTGAATAGTAAGCCAATAATAATAAAGTGGGTAATAATTAAAGTCTGTCATTTTCAGTAGTTTCAAGGACTAGTTCCTTGAAATACCATTAGGAACCAATTTTATATGCGTGAAGTAAAACCTTGTTTTATTTCAAAACTCAGAACTATATAGTAAGTTTTTAAATAATGTCATTAAACATGACAGTTATTAAGTGTGGGATTTTTCAAATGTAAATAATATATCGAGTTAAATTTTTATCTGCTACCAATGCATTATGCAGGAAACAATTGCAGGCGTGGTGTCTACAAGGCCTCCGTCGCCAAGTCGTGCCCAAGCGATCGCCAAAATACTTATACAAAACCGCCCTTCGTATAGCTCGGGTGTTCTTATAGGCTAGTATCACAAAAACTTTATCAGTAACTATCATCTCCATTATTTTATTTTATCGTCCTTGTTGGTTTATCAGAGAGGTTTGCCAATGGAGGTAAGCCGGACATTTAGTAACGTTAGGTACTAGAGTATTTAAGTAAGTAGGTAGGTAGGTAGGTATTCATGGAATGCACTCCTACATACTGTAACTGTACTGTAAGTCTACTATAATGGTCGCGGAAGGCCTGCTCTTTTAGCCGGAGCCCAGGCAAACCGTTAACCCGAATCAGGAGTAGGAACGGGGTGGTTTATAGTCAGTAAGAGTCTGACACTCTCTCGCCTTTTTTTTATGGGGGGAAATCCTCATGGACTGCCTCCGCCAGGGGAAAGGCGGAGGGGTGTGCCGGACTCTTACCGGCTAAAACCACCCCAGTGTCTCCTCGCACGTGCGTGCGGGGCCGCGGGAGTCCAAATTCATCCGCAGGACACTCTCTCGCCTAACCCAAGGCGGGAGAAGCCATTGAATGATTTTCCCCACATTAAAAAAAGTCTACTTTAATTAGGTCCTTAATGAATTTTTAATGTTATTGTTTTTATATTTTCGGCGACGCCCTACGTATGATTTCAAAGGGGATTGTGTAGTAAAAAGAAGAAATCAAAACTTGCTAACGCACTTGGGGACACGCTAGCCACTCCCTCTGCAGGTAAAAACTAAACATAACAGCTTTTCAGCATCCTCCTATTTACCTACCCACATATTACTTACCTTCCCTTACTAGACCCTAACAGAGAAGCGTTAATAAAATCAACAAATCGGGTTAAGGTATCGAAAACTCAATTATGTACCTTCCTCAAACTTTATCCTGTAGACCACTCCGATATTCAGTAAGTGCGACACGTCAATACATTTTACCAGTTCCTTGCCTACCATGTGATTTAGTAGGTAAATGTATTTTTTACAGGAAACTGGGTAGAAGACCGGATAGAATGTCCAAAAACCGGTACTTATTACTTTCCCCCAAAAGAAGAGGATGATTATGAAAAACTGAAGCCAGAATCAAGACAGCCCGACTTCAGACAAAATAAACTGAATAGCACACAGGTCAGATCCAACAAATAATACAAGTGTACTTACATTAGTAATTAAGGCAGATACTGACTGCGCATAGTTAAAATAAACTGCAGTCTCTACCTCTAGTTTAAAATAAAGGTCAGTTCAAATAGGTGCTACTTTTCACATCATGTGGTTCTGCTGTTTGTACAACATGCAAAACGCTAGGCTCCAATCTAACTGTCACCTTTTTACAGAGTAACGTCGCTTCGATAATAAGACACGATAGCCACGACAAATGTCCAAATTACGCAACTGCCAACGATCTAGTGTACAACCACCTGCCGAAGCCCCTGTGTGGCCCAATCCAGCGTTACTATAAAAAGGCGGAGCATCAATTCTATCCACAACCTGATCTTTTGAAGTGTTTTGTACGTACTTAGCCACATTAATAATTAAACTAGAAAATTTATCCATGTATTATTCTAACTCATAGGTAGTTTATATTTTAATATTGTGTACTTTTTTAGGGTAATGTGACAGAGTGGGGTTTGAAGAAACGTTTAGAATACGAGTGGCAGTGCACCGATGTATCAGACTACATATCGACCCTGTACTCAGACACGTTTGTACCTCCACAACCTCATCAATATTTACAACCGAATGAAAGGAAGGCCAGAAATTCGTTAGTACCTATTACGTTACTAAGTTAATAATTTGGTTTCAGGAACAATGAAAACAGAATTACAATTTTACGTTTTTTATTGCAGGAAATTCACAAAAAGTTTCCGTTATAAGATGACAAAATCAAAACGATGATAACATCAAGAATCATTTTCACTTTTTGCAAAAAATTATTTAGTCTTTACATATCACATTTTGTTCGAGAATAGGACAGTGACGTCCATATAAAAATTGTTAACAATACAATAATTCTTAATGCTTTCATATCGCCAACACCTGGCACCAACACGAGATCAGCAAATACGTCTTACAAACTAAGTTTAGTCTCAAACGTTACAACTAACAATCGCTTACAACTAACATGATATAACTTAACAAAATGTTCTTAACGTAATGGCAGTTCACGGAACTTCGTAAAAATCTAAAAAATAAAGAGGTAAGCAAGACAAAAATATACGTAACGAATTTAAAGAAAACAAGTAAGAAATGTCAAGGCAGTAAGTAGATTGACTAGTCCTCAAGAGCTAGTGAGTCGAGAAGGAATTTACTTGTGGCAGTTTTATAAGGCCAGATCCACCAGGTGTCTTGAATAAACTGCTCTGTGTATGTTGCTGATGATGCACAAACATGTTCCCTGACATTGAATTTTGTTGAGCAAATTGAGCTTGCGGTATATGGACATGACTATTATACTGCATTTGGGGAAATACTGGAGAACTTATGCGGTTAAAGTGCTGTGGCGACTGGAAACCATTTAAACTACTCATGGTTGGAAAACGATCTAACACCATTGGTTCCCCGCAGATGGACTCTTCTCGCGAAGGAGGCTGCGAGAACATGTTACGTTGATTTACGCTAGAAGTCTGCGATTCGAATCCCGAACTTTGACTCGAGGAACGGCTCCCATCTACACTAAATATCTGACGCTCACCTTCGGAGCCCCAGTAGCCACCAGCCACCCAAGAAGTACTGTGACCTAGTTTGCTTGGCGATATAAGAGGCCTAGTTCGAGCCATAGGCGTCGGAGCAATGAAACTGGGAGTAGCAGTAAATTTTCTCAAGGAAAATACTGAATTTGTAGTCTTTTTTGCTTTCTTAGGACTACTAATACACAAGGAACTTATGCTTTCATCTAATTCTGAGTCTGAATCATCTTTTATGAGTTTCTGATATTTATTGAATGAAGGTTTCACAAATATTGTATCAGATACAGAACTAGGACTGTTGCTAATCACTGAATTGACACAGAATGTGGAATTTAGTTTTGGCTTTGTCCATATACTGTCAGTTCTTGGTGTAAAAGTTCTACCATTCATCATACTTGCATTTAAACCTAAATTTTCATTTGAAGACTCGGAAAAATTGTGTAAGCCGAATTTGCTCAATGAAACATCATCATCGCTGTCTAAATGCATAGCGTCGTCGTCCTCATCAATTAGTGAACTTGCTGATGAATTTACAAGATTTTTCATTTGTTTCGGTGAAGTTGGGCTCTTCATTTCTATTTTCTTGGCTTCTGTCTTAATTGATTTATAAGCCAATATTACAATGAACAAACACATTATCTGTAAGAAAAAGATAAAAGCTATTATTAGTTGGTTTAGTTTGGTAGCAAGATTTTTGTAGTATGACCAGGGAATGAAATATTTGAATAAAATTTATTGATAACTGATCTTTTGTTTTAGTCACAAATATGTGAACCCCAATCAAGTAATCTCTCATTGAAAAACTTTACACATCACATGAATGCACATTCTGCAACAAATGTAAATATGAGGTAAATGATTTACTGACCTTAATTAAGCTCAAATAGATGGGTTCCACAGCCACATAGCGATGTCCTAATGTTGCAACAACATACACCAGCCATTGCATGTCAATAAGAATAGTATTCTTCAAGCTGTTTACATTCCAGATGAGTCCAATTATTTGTAAAAAGCATACAAAACTTCCTAAAGTTTCTTGAGTAGATATATTTAATTGGTCTACATTTATGTGTCTAAAATTAAAACTTTTTGGCATCATGTTCACAATGTTTATGTCATAGTAATAATTTTCTAAAGCAGGGAATGTCAGAGTTGTCTTCATTTCAATTATAGAGTATATTCTTTCTAGAAGACCTAGTACTATTACTTTTATATTAGTTATTGTACTAAGTAAATTCTTGTGTCTTAATGTTAAGTTTGTGTAAAGTTCAAAAGAAACCAGTATAAAAAGTATAACTGCTATAAGCATAGAGGTATTGTTTATAAGTTTTCTCAACAATTTGGTTTGTTTATATTGCTTTTCTTTCTCAGACTTATTGTCTGAAGTTCTTGTTTCTAATAATTTGGACCCCAGAAGGGTTTCTTTCTCTTTGTGCAATTTCATTTGGACGACTTTCCGGCATGGACTGCATAGTTTGTAAGCCTTCTCTAACTGCAACCTGGAATATAGAGAAGTACAATTTTAATATAAACTTATTGCTTGTCCAACCATACTAAATGCTAAATCACACAGAATAGAAATTATACATGTTAAATTCTTCTTCGTTAATTCAATAAATTTTTCAATGTAAATTAATGAAAATAATGCAAACTTGTTACCACCACACCAAATTCGCAACTGGATTGTATTTGGTATCTTTATTCAAAATTAGCAGAGATGAATAGCAAATTGGATCAGTAAACATGACTTCTTAAAATGACTGATAACACAAGTTAAACAATTAGCAGCAGCTAAGATAAGGGAATTGTGTGAGATAATGAGACTTCCTAAAATTGAACATAAGACGATTTCTTTTTCTCAGGTGGGCCAATTTTTTTTTTACATTTCGTAAATAAGGAATGTCACACAGTAAATGAATTTGTGTATCTGGGATCACTATTTACGAGAGATGGAAAGTGTGACAGGGATATTGAAAGGAGTGAAAGCGGAAAATAGTGTTAATGGTGCTTTACACTCTGTCATGTTGAGTAAAATAATATCCAGCACACCAACGCTTATGTATGGTAGTGAATCATGGGTATGGCAGAAGAAGCATGAAAGCAGGATTAATGCGGTGGAAATGAGAGCCCTAAGAATTATGTGTGGGCTAAAATTGAGTGATCGAAAAATAGTGTTATTAGAGAAAGGTGTGGTTTGAAAGATGAAGTAGTGATAAGGATTGAAAAGGGAATGTTACGCTGGTTTGGACATGTAGAAAGGATGGATGAAAGTAGAGTAAGAAGTATACAGAGCGGATATGAATGGAGCCGTCTGTAGAGGGCGCCCTAGACGTACATATAGTGACCAGATTGGCGATATATTAAAGAAGGGCCAAATTAAAAGTACCCTTGACCGACGAGCATGCATGAAATGATTGATGACTGTTAATGAAGCGAAAGAGGTATGTAAGAATCGTAGTAATTGGCGTTCCTTAGTCTCTGCCTACCCCCATGGGAGACAGGCGTGAAGTTATGTATGTATGATGTTAATTGATACAGATATGAAATTCGCTATGAATTACATGAAATCATCAAAAAAATAAATGATGTAGGTAGATTACATTAACCATCACAATGGTTACAAAGAAACCTACTTTACCCTACTACTAATACTACTCGCCTGGTAGTAAGTGATAATGTGGCCGATGATAGAGCACACCTGCCTGTAAGCAACCCGTTCACTCAGGACTTAAGACAAGGTGTGGTATGATACGTTGATAACAACATTAATGTCACTAATTACCTGTATGATTCTATTTCTTCATCAAACTTCTTATCATTCATAGGAACAAAATTGGCTAGCTGGGTCACTTTCAACTGTTGATTTATATTACACATTTTGCAGAGGCCATTCTTAGGTGGACTTCTCTTGAAGACTTTAGGTGTTTGGATACCCTGGTCACTGCACGCCGTGATCGGCTTATTGTAGTCTCCATCCTGAAATAATATACACACATTCGAATATTGGCTTGCCTACATACATTACCAATATTACCATTGTGATCGTTCTAACGAGAAAAAAGCTAAGTCAACACTCAGCCAATTTTTTACATTCTGCTTGACCTACAAAGCTGAAACATTGCCAATATTCCCGAATAGAATTCGAGAAGTAAACCATAATACCTTAAGCAAAATGGGTAATATATAGTATGGAACATATTTATATACAGCTGATCATGATGTGTAAATTATATAACACGTGATAACAATCGTAATTTCATTCATAAATCAGTGATAACCTTACCTTGGTAAATCCATTGTACTGATCACATTTTTGGCAAGTCCAGCTGTTACGCACTGGATATTTTACCCAGAAATCATTATTACAGAACCAACAATTCACGCGCCAAGGTAAAGCTGATCTGTAAAAGCAAAATAAGTATTTCTTTAGGTTTTTGTTGGGCGGGAAAGCGTTATCTATAACCTCTCCAACTTACCGTAATTTATAAAGTAGTTTTACTAGTAGCACAGTACAAAAAACGATGACTATACTTATTAGCACTGATTCCATTTTATAAATATATTTCATTTTCGTCAAACTTTAATTCCCTACAATCTTTCCCTAACCTAAAAGTACACCCATCTTGTATACCATAGACTAATTTTTTTTCAAAGACTATGGATATCCCCTATGATACTTTTATTATACTCTTTGCTATGGATAGCAAATATTATACTTATATTATAATATTTGCTATCCATATTATAGATATTATACTTTGTCTATACGACAAAGTATAAATTTAATGGCTAAACTGTTGATCAAGTTTTATAATTTTATTATTCTTATTGCCAACAATTTTTTACTCTAACACCTTCTGCTAAAGCTAACCACACTAACTTTATTACAAAGTACGTAATTTTTCATTAATAATTAACGAATTAAAATACTGATATCCAGATTTAAAAAAGAATTATCTATGACACAGCACTGACTATATGTAGGTATGTTTTTAGGTTAAAATTATGTCAAAAACACGAGAACTGAGGATAAACAGAACATTTTCTTAAAAATACGCGATCTATATAATCACCAAATCTACAATGACACCAGAGTCAGTTTTATTTTTGTGTAATTTCGACGACCAACTTAGCACTGGTAAGAATAAAAAAACACTGCTATTCAACTTAAATGACGGTTTAATATTTTATTTTTTTTGAAAAACTTTAATTTCAGAAAATAAGACTATTGAAAAGTTATGGTCGGAGCAGTGGTCAGTCAGAGACCAATCAATATGCAAAGAATTGTTAGCGACGGGTCTCGATACAGATGCGCTGGGAGAGTTATTGAAAACATATCAAAGAGATTCTAATGTGAAGGAAAACATTCTTTATGTTTCTATAAGTTCATTTCTAACTTTTTGTGATCGTAATTGGAACCCTCACCCAGAAAAATTGAGGTTAGAAGAATGTTTTGGTGTAGACTGGCCAAAAGACATTGATGCGAATATTCTACTGCAAAGGGATTCCGAGCCAATCTATCTAAATGTGATCTATCCAGAACTGTTGTATTTCTCAACACAAGTTTTCAGTGCTTTGTGCAATGCTGACCAAAGTTTGGTAAGATAAGTTGTATGTTTTAGTAATACTTTTAACTCTTTGAGTACCTACCGTCATCATAGACACAATTCAAGAACAATAGGATGCGGTTACCGGTGACCGCTTGGTCAGTTTCAATATAGTTTATTATTAATTATCATCAACAACTGGAAGATACCCACTGCTGGACAAAGTCCCTTGTACCTTAGTCCACCATGTCTAATTAATGAATTTCTTATTAGGTTACTTTTTAACTCAAAAGTTGGGCAGACACTAATTTATTTATTTATTTACTCATACTTTATTGCACACACAGAAAGATTGTTTAGGTGATTTCGTCCAGACAACTTTTGGATGGAACTATTGAAAAGAATATATGGAAATAAGTGGTAGGTGCACAATAATGTAAAAGGGAAAAAACAAAAATTCAAATAATATAAAGCTTCTCTATGGTTCATAAGTTTTTAATATTAGGTTTGTGAATTCATAAGTCTGAAATTAAGTCTGTACTGAAAAACAGAACTTTCCAAAGACATTTGGAATATCTAATTGAATATTTGGTAATCTTATTATAATATAAATTTCGGAAAAGTAATTTCTTTTTTTTTTATTTCAAGATCCATTATAATTTTGTATCAACCTATAATTTTCTGTTAATTCACAGTTACACTTATGGTGGTACTTCAGAAGTAAAGTGGCCCATCAAAGAAGTTTGGAAGACACTAGCGCCACATTGTATGCGGAACATGAAATTATAATAGCAAAATTGACCAACCTCCTTCATGTGATTCAAGATAAGCCAAGGCTACAGATCCTGTTGTGCATAGAGATAGCCCAAGCCTACCTCATATATGGCAGGGTTCAAAGAACTGAAGAGTATCTAACTAGGGCTAGAGACCTTGCAGGGTTAAAATTGGAGTTAACAGGTACTTTTTGTTTTAATAATTTTGTATTTTATGCTTGATAGATATTAAATATCAGCCTGCCAGCTATTTTGGCATTCTCACATGTAGATAGATACTCTGAAAGTGCATTATTATAATAGGCTACTGATAATGAACTATGACTAAGAAACATGACTAAACTATTTATGGTAGGTAACTACTTATAAGACTATGTTTGGTTTAATGATATTGTCAAAAATGATGTTTCTAATTACTATTGTTCACCTCTCCTTACCAAACTTATAAACATAATCTAATTCAGGTATACTGGGTAAAAGAACCAAGTTTCAACAAACAATAATACCTCAACTTGCACTGTCAAGTGAGCTAGACTCCAGCATAGAGAGACCTACAGCTGAAGAGAGCCATGGCACTGCTGAGCTGCCTCCCGACCTGGAACTGCAAGATGATCTTAGACTAAGCAAGATTCACTATACAGAGTCCATCAGCCAAGCTGAACTTCCTAGTTTAGAGCAAATCCTGTGTTTGCTGACTGTGTAAGTATTTTTTAAAACTATAAGAAGTTAATCCTATATTCATGTCAAATTAATTTTTGTGTAAGAGATCATTCCCACTTGTCGGATGTTGGATACGAGTAGTAATTGGACGTTCTAGTAGCGGAGCATTTATATAAAGCTATTCACACTTAACAGAAACCGATTTTGTGTCGGCGCCGACCTTCACTCAATCGTCGATCAATCGTGTCGGATCGCTTGCCTTCACGTTTTTTGTCAATAGATAATCTTCATTCTCATGTGAGATTTACAATTGGCAAACAAGGGATAATATCCCATGTTCGATATTTGATAACATGTTTACCATGTGACTTACCCTACCAATGCCTTCTATATATTTATTGGGTCTTACCTAAACACAAGGATTTGAAAAATTTGCCCTTTCTCTTCAGGCAATATTTAATTAAATCTCAGCCAAAAGATGAATTGATGAATGAAGAGTTGGAGCCCTACATCGCAGCTGTTCTCTCGCCAAAGAAAGGTGCGTGGCCCACTCGAGTAGCTGCTCTTCTGATCAGATGTAAACTGGAAGCCAACCACAAGAGGACCGTGGAGCGAGCCATGCTGCAGTGTGAGACCATCGTTAATGATAAGACAGGCGCCAGTTCTACTACTAGGTAGGTCTACATATAAATACATATAATACGCCCATATTCTGCTCTAAGATACCTTTTAAAGTTATCTTTTACGGTTTCTCAAGACATATATTAGTATCCCCTTTCCTTGAAAATGAGTATTATTAGTGGAGTATTATTTAGTACTAGCTTCTGCCCGCGACTTCGTACCCGCAATCCCGTTTTCTCCCGTTCCCGTAAGATTTTCAGGATTTTTTTCTGTCATAAGAACCTTCTGACAATAACAAACACTATGAAAAAAAAATCAGGCAAACCGGTCTAGCCGTTCTCAAGTTATGGCGTAACAATGGTAAACGGGTTTCATTTTTATATATTTTTAGTATACATTAGATAAAACATAGTCATTCATAATTCTTTCCTAGAATCTCCATTCATTTATCAGTTGTGTTCTAAAAGACCATCATCGTCATCATCAGCCCGTATTCGTCCACTCCTGATCATAGGCCTCTCCAATGGCGCGCTATTCTAAAAGACCATTGCCATCTTATAATTGACTGGCAGGGAATCACTTTAACATTTACAGCATTTTTAGAACTAGTTCAAAACTAAACTATTATAAAGAAATCCAAGAATCCTGCTCCTTATGTGGGGCAGGTAGAGAAACCATAAGCTAGCAAATTTGTGTAAAAAATGTTAACTTTAACATTTTTATCAGAAAAGTAAATCTAGTTTTCTACTACATAAGACTTATAATCGAACTCACTATTACTTTACAGATTATCCTACCTCTGGGGGACTGGTCTTCAACCAGCCTGGGTGTGGAGACAGCAGTTGGCGGACCTGTACCTGAACCTGGGTCTAGTGAAGGCAGCCTTAGAGGAATACCTCAAGTTACAACTCTGGGAAGATGTTATTGTGTGTTATACTGCGCTGCAGTTGAGACATAAGGTAAAGAATAATGTATTTAATATACTCGTGCGGCGTTCCAGCTTCACCTCCATGCTATTTCGCTATGAATAAATAGAATCTTTCTTTTATAGTTACAAAATTTTTCCTAACGAATGAACTCGAAATGAAAACAATATCCAATTCAAGAGTTATGGACGTACATAGATTTTGGTGATCTATTTAATATTATAGATTATCACATTTTTGTTAAACGTTAAACAGAGATCTGTATTGGTTTGTGTTTTTGCCCTATGGGAAAAAGTTATTATTGATGTTTTTATTTTTATTTCAGGCAGCTGAAATTATACAGCAGCAAATTGATATAAATCCGACAGTGAAACTGTACTGCTTGCTAGGTGATGCAACAGGTTAGTAGTGTTAAATATAATAATCACTACATAGTATAAATCAAAGTCGCTATCCGCCGTCTGTCTGTCCCTGTGTATGCTTAGATCTTTAAAACTACGCAACGGATTTTGATGCGGTTTGTTTTAATAGATAGAGTGATTCTTAAGGAAAGTTTATATGTATAATACATGCATATTGCACCCGTGCGATGCCGGGGCGGGTCGCTAGTAAATTATACATATAAGTATTGTCAGTCAGCAACATGTGCACTGTAAAATCTATGGTATACATTTTCAGATGACGTAAAGTGCTATGAAAAGGCGTGGGAGTTTTCAAATCACAAGAGCAGTAGAGCGCAAAGACACTGGGGTAACTTCTTGTTCGATCACAAGAAGTATGAAGAATGCATTCCACATTTCGAGAAGTCAGTCGAAATCAACTCCATACAGGATCGAGTCTGGCTTAGATTAGGGTATGTATTTATTTGATATAGATTTAAAAATATGTAAATAAGACTTTGAAACGGCTGAATTAAGCAATAATGCAATCTTTAGATTAGTCTAGATTTTAGGCTGAAATAATGAATGTAAAAATATACATTTTATACAATACTTTAAAAAAAATGCTTGTATGCAACTCCTTGAATGTGATAGACGCTGAAGACTTTTGAAAATATTGTACTAAATGGTGCTCTGTAGATACTGTTCCCTTCATAGGTGAAATATGTGATTTTATGTTTGTTTGTATGTATCGAATTATAGATATGCAGCTCTAATGGTAGAAAACTGGGAAGTATCAGCTAAGGCGTACCGTCGCTACACTTATCTTCAACCCAACACGTTCGAGGCATGGAACAACCTCGCCAAAGTGTATGTCAACCAAGGGGACAAGAAGAGAGCTTATAGAGCCCTCATGGAGGCTTTGAGATTCAATTATGATAACTGGAAGGTAATTTTTTTAATTCATAACTTTTTTCCCTGAAGTTATAAATTCTCATGTAACTGTACGATCAGTCCATTGCCATGCGACTGACAATTAACTGTTTGCAAATACTTTCGCATCTAAGAGCCCGTATTTGTCAAACAATTGTTGTGGTTGTGATTACTCAACTAACAAAATACTGCAACTGCAACACATTTCAATAACACACTTCAGTAATCCACAATACGTAATAATAATAATTGTCAATTGTGGGTGCTCAATGTGCTCATGTGCGGCACTGACCTCTCACCATCAGCTGATACGTCTGATCGCTTGCAAATAATAAAGGACGTCTAAAAACTACCTCGATTCTATAAAATTATCGTAAACGTTGAATGCCACTCTAAAACCAAACCAATATTTGTCCACATCACTACATAGTATAAAACAAAGTCGCTATCCGCCTGTCTGTCTGTCCCTATGTCTGCTTAGATCTTTAAAACTGCGCAACGGCTTTTCATGCGGTTTTTTAATAGATAGAGTGATTCTTGAGGAAGGTTTATATGTATAATACATGCCATGCATATAGCATCCGTACGAAGCCGGGGCGGGTCGCTAGTTACAAAATAAAATGTAATTTCTTTAGCTATGGGAGAACGTACTAATAGTAAGTATGGACACTGGCCACTTCGAGGACGTGATCCGCGGCTGCCATCGTCTACTGGATCTGCAGCAAAAGTTTGAAGATGTCGAGGTTTTGCAGCTGCTAGTGAGAGCCATTCTGTCAGATGCTAAAGATGCTGATGGAAATAGTTCTGCTAGGTGAGTGATGTTATTTTTTGTTTGTTTTGTGATTAGATCGTATGGGAGAATGGGAAAGAGATGAATTTGGAAACTAATCTCAATATTTCTGGGTACTTAAATGATCTAGTGATTTCACAGGGTGTGTACCTAACTGTGTATCACATTAAATAAAGTTAGGTATTACATGTTTCATTTAAAAAAATAGTTTAGGAATCCTAATTTTTTTTAAAACTATCGTGTTGTTTTTTAATTCTTTTAATAATTTCTGTCTATAGAATTGAGGGGAAATTAAACCTTTCTTCTATTTATTACAGATTGCAAAAGCGGGTCTTGGAATTATTCGGAAGGATAACGTCAATACACCAGAATAAACCGGAGTTATGGCAGCTCTATTCCGACTTAAGTCCAACAAGTTTATTGGCGGCACAGCGCTTGTTGAAGGCGTATAAAGGTTTTACACAGGTAAATTAATTATCTATCCACATTTTATAAAAATGTTAAATATATTTTTAATAAATCGATTTCTGGGTCGGGAAAAGTATTACTGGGTTTTTCAAAAGTAGTAGCACGGAGTCTGGAATTGTGCTCGGTATATGGCAAAAGGCTCACCCCCTACAACATGGGACTCATAACATAAATAGTGCAAAGTGGGAACACCCACTTTTCACTATTTATGTTATAAGTGCACCTCTGCCTACTTCTTCGGGGATAAAATGCGTGTTGTTATGTTAAATATAATAATTGGAATTTTTCTTTTTTTTAGACTGGCAACTGGTCTAACAATCCTAAAACATGTAAAAAGGTAATAAATATGGCGCAATCAGTTTTGGAGCTTAGTAAAAAAGCGCGCGAAGAAGCAGAAGAGAAGGATATACTTCAAGCCAATCAACAACTGTCTTCAGCACGACTCACTGGCCAGGCAGTCATCAGGGCAGTAGAAAAACAAGACTGGCCAGAAACACAAAGTAGCTTGGAAGAATTAAAACAATTATTTTCTAATGTTACTGAATATATGAAATCAATTATGTAAATATTATTGCTGTGCTTTTATTTAAAACCAATTTTTTTTGTAGGATTATTCTTTTATATATATTCTTTTTAGGGTCAGGAAATATACACAGTATATCAGTGTAGTATTCACAAATAATAATAAAGTAATTGATGTGTGGTGGATGTATGAGCACAAACTTTCTCACACACTCCTTCAGTGTTGTATTCAGTAAAAAATAATTTTTCTTCTTGCTTATTCGGACAGGAAATTGTCCTCAAATATTGATGAGAGACATCAGGATCAGGTCATAACTCATGATGGATTGCATTCTATTTTCCAGACTGCAGCATTATTCAAAACGTTCATTTTTCTTTTATAAAACTCCTCTAAACAAATCCTTGTGTGGGGCAACTACACAAGGATTTTCTCCCGTGTCGTGGGTCCGTTTACAAACATACAAGTTTACATACATGTGACACCCAAAGCCGATGGATCACACAAAGAGTTGCTCCGTGCGGGATCCGAACCCGTTACACGTTTACACGTTACGCGGCAGCCGTTTCCCAGACGCCGCGCCAACCGTGCAGTTAAAACTCATTATCATCTCAATAAAAAGCATAAATTATTTGCACAGACAATATTTTTTCTAATAACTTCATTATTTAAAACTTCATGTTTATATTACATAAATTTTTTTTTTTTTTTTTTTCCTCTTTGGCAAACGAGTCTCCAAAATGATCTTGTCGACTATACTGCCAGTGTCCAGTGGTGACGGTAGTTTAATGAACCGTCGAAATTAACTTTGTGGTAGTTTTTAGTTGTTAGTAGCTGAAAGGACAAAACATTTGGGTTAGTGACATATAATTATTATCAACTATTTTACTGTATATATACAGAGGTGTAGAAAACAGTTGAGGGGACATACACAATACAGACAGATAAGTATGTACATCATTTACATTATTGAACACCGTCATATCTTAATCTCATTTTCATTGATGAATTTACTTAAACAATGGATTAGTTTATGCGAAAAGTGAGTAAAAAGGAGGTGGAAATTGATTGGAAGCGGGATTTGGATACTGGGGAGTTTTTGATAAAGGTCGGGATAAAGATTGGGAGTTTAAGGGGCACGAAAAAAACATATGATCTAAAGTTCCCTCGCCAAGGCCGCATTCGCACAGTGAGCTGTCACGGACGCGGATCTTGCTGAGGAAAACCGGACTACTACAGTGGCCGAGTCTGAGCCTACACAAGGATGAAATAGTGTGACGGGTAAGCTTAGGGTACTTGGAAAACCAAGGCTTCCGTCGGATGCCAGGCTGGACACCAGCATAGTAGGATCCTTTATGCTTGGAAGATTCTACCCACACTGCAGTCCATGACTCAAACAGCTTGTGTTTGGTATCGGCACGTATGTCATACCCGTACACAACGTAGTGTTGACGTTCGACATCGTTAGAGGCCGCAAATTTGGCCAACGAATCCGCACACTCGTTACCACGTATGCCAGAGTGGCCAGGGATCCAAGCGATCTCGATATTTATGCCATCATTGTAACAGGAAAAAGAAGCGCCTTTATCTCTACAACCAAACTGCTATGGGTTCGGGTATGGAGCTGGTCTTGGTTGAGAGATTGTAGGCAACTTCGGGAGTCAGAGAAAATAATGGAATTCTTAAGGTTGTGCGCTCTAATAAATTTGACTGATTCCAGAATGCCAATGCATTCTCCCGTGAAGACAGATGTTTCCGGGGGCACTTGGAAAGAAGGGCGATCTTCGAATTTTGGAAGTATGCTGCTACTCCTGTACATCCGTTTCGGGATAGTTTAGACGCGTCCGTGAAGAAAACATTCCAGCCCTTCCAGAATCTGCTCAAAGCGCGTCCAAACTCGCCCGCAGCATCCACCGAGTATTTCGTGATGCCAAGTCCTAGAATCAGCTTTGGCCTGAAGTGAATAACCTCATATATGGAAGAGAAAACCGGGAGTACAGGATATTGACTGATAGGTGCAGAGAGGTTTTTAAGTTCTCTGTACCTGACGATCACGGGAGGGACGGGTTTATTATTCCAATAGGAAGAGGAGCTAAAAGAACAGTGGATTTGTTCCAGGATAGGAAGCAGAGGATGTGATGAGAGGGAGAGAACTTTTGAAATGAAACGGTCTGCCAGGTATTGTCTTCGAAGGTTGAGGGGAGGCTCTACACATTCAACCTGAAGAGCATTTATGGGGGATGATTTCATAGCTCCGATAATTATTCTAAGGCATTTGGCCTGAATGGAGTCTAGTTTTTTTAATGCACCCTTATTGCAAGGAACAATAAGGAAGCAACAATAGTCCATTACGCTTCTGACCAATGCATTGTAGATGAGCTTCAATGAGTAAGAGTGGGCACCCCACCAAACCCCGGCCAAGGCTCTGAGTAAGGATACTGAGCGTTCACACCTTCCAACCACGGTGTTTATGTGGTCCACCCCAGACATCTTTGAGTCGAGATAAACTCCCAAAAATCTAACACTGCTTTTGATCGGGATAGCCTGACCGTCTATCTCTATACAAACATCCGGAGTGCGTCGTTTGCGTGTAAAAATGATAGCTGAGCTTTTTGGGGCGCTTAAAGATAACCCGTGATTAAGTAGCCATTGGTTTAATGAGGCCAAAGAGACATTGATGGAGTGAGCAGCGTCTGTTATAGAGCTGTTGGTAACCATTAGTGCGATATCGTCGGCATACTGAAGGACATTACAGTTGAAATTTAAACAGGAGGGGAGGTCATATGTATAAATATTATAAAGGATGGGACTAAGGACTGACCCCTGAGGTAAACCTTTCCAGGAGGACCTCTGTACTGGGTTATCCTCAGGAGTTCTCAATTGGAGGGTACGATCGGAAAGGATGCAGCCTATTATTCGGCAGATTCTACTCGGGATTCTCAGCTGTTGCAGTTTCTGCCTGAGAAGGGGTAAGAGGACAGAATCATAGGCCGCTGAGATGTCCAAGAAAACCGCGACCAGCGACTCCTGCCTGCTAAAGGCCAGTCGGATGGCTGACGTGAGAGTACCTACACTGTCAGCCGTACCCAGACCTTTCCTGAAGCCGAACTGAGTCGCCGGAAGCAGCCTCTGGCTTTCTACCAACCATTCAAGGCGGTTTTTGATGAGGTGTTCAAATGATTTAATGAGTATGGACGATAAAGCAATAGGTCTGTACGACGAATGGTCACCAGGGTCTTTGCCAGGTTTTAACAGCGGCATAATAACCTGAACCTTCCATGTAGGAGGAATATAGCCTGACGCAAAGCAAAAATTGACTAAGTCAAGGTAGTACTGTTTCGTTTTGGTTCCTGCCTTAGTTAAGAAGGAGTAGGGGAACCCATCAATTCCTGGTGCCGAGTCCTTTACACGATTGAGCACAGTTTGGAGTTCTTCAAATGAAAACTCCAAATCGAGCGTATCATGAATCTCGTGTCTCTCGATCTCATAAGAACTCAGGCAGCATTCATCTGCACTAGGAACGTATGTTGGGGCAATACTATTAAGAAAATTGTTATTCAGAGATTCGGGTAAAGTGGAGATAGAGGGAGGTTTGGTGGAGTTCCTAAAATTTTTTACTCTCTGCCAAACTGTGGATATTGGTGTGGATGGGCTTAGGGAACCACAAAATCTCTGCCACCCTTGTCTTTTCTTTTTTTTGAACAATTTTCTTGACTTAGCCAAAATTCGCTTGAAACTTAGGAGATTTTCCAGGTTCATACCTTGGTTATATGTCTTTTCAGCTTCATTCCTAGCTCTTATCATGGCAGTGCATTCACTATCCCACCATGGAGGGGAGGGAATTTTGCCTTTTGGTGTGCTTTTCACCGGAAAGCAGTCTTCACCTGTAGAAGCTATCAGGTCCGAAAATTTAGAAAAGCACTCCAAAGCATTCTCGGTATTTACTGGTGGAAGGAAAGAAATACGGTGGTCTAATAGTTTTGAAAAAAGATCCCAGTCTGCTGAATTTAAACGATATTTTAGTAGGGGGGGAAGGGGTTTATCTGGAATGGATTTTGAAGGATTTTTAATTATGATGGGATAGTGGTCACTACCATAGGACAAATTTAAACAACTCCAATTTAGCATGCCAGCCATAGCAGGCGAGCAGAAGGTCAAGTCAACACAGCTGTTTCTTTGACCAAATGCAGACCTACGAGTAGGGCTGCCATCATTAATGACACACAAGTCGAGCTCGTCCAGCATCTCCACTAATTCATTACCCATTAGATCGCATATATCTGAACCCCATCTATAATGGTGGCAGTTGAAGTCACCCATTACAAGCAATGGGCCACTTACCACGGATAGCAAATTTTTAATTAACCTAATGTGATCAACATGAGGGTGTGCAATATAAAATACAAATATATTTATGTCCTCAGCCTTAACAGCGACAACATCGATGTCATCGCCAACGAAGGGTAGAGGGATCTGGGTGAAGGGCACTTTGTTATTAACTAACAAAGCACAACCTCCATAACCATCAGATCTGTCATGTCTGACAACACTGAAACACGGGATCCCGAAATTAATATTGGGTCGAAGCCATGTCTCAGCAATGCCACAAATCGATGGTTTAAATTTATTAATCAAGTGGAGTAAGTCACTCTTCCTGGGAAGAGTACTCCTCACGTTCCACTGAAGCAGTGTTAGAGGTAGGAATTTTACAAATATAGTCTAAGATTGTAGAAAGCTTGTGTGCCACATTACATAAATTAATATCATGTAAAATGAAACGTAAATGTCATTGTCAAAGGGTGAAGCTGTCAACGTCAATTTTAATTCATGTGAAGGCTGAGGGGGTGTACAGTTTCTTTCTCTTAGTCTTGTTAGAAATTATACATTAATTATCGTGCATGAATAATGGGGTCTAATTAGAACTGTTTCACCATGGCTATGGCTAACGACGATGAGATATTAGAGGGCTTTCTGTGTCCTATATGTAAGGCTGACTTGAAATCTGCTTCTCAATTAACGAGCCACTTTGAGAGTTTACACTCTGAAGAGCAGGATGTATTGAGATCCCTGAAGGATATATTTGGGAAGGCGAAGAAAATAATACTGAATAATGACGACTCGGACTTAAAGGAGACATTTGATCGTGCGTTAAAGTTTAGTTACCAGGAACATCGGTATTTAGATGAGGAGCAAAGTATAGGTGTGTCCCGTAGTTCTACGGATTATTTGAAGGGTGTGAGGTCGGCGCGGCTGGAGAGGTATGCGACGGAGACCAACAAGCTGCTAATAAGGCTGGACAAGCTTGTATGCAACATGCCCAGTGACCCTAATCAGAGAAAACTACATGAGCAGGAAGTGAGTCAACTTGAATTAAGATTACAAATTCAAATATGTTCTATTTCTGTGTACCTAGATTCATTTATTAATGTAGTTCCTATATGTTCTGTATCAAGTTAAACTGCAAAGCATATTTATTTGGCACTAGCTGTGCCCGCGACTTCGTTCGCGTAGAATAGTGACTATGAGCAGCGTTTTTTTTTTTAAATATATACTTATTTTTATTTTAGATTTGGATCATAATCACAGTCATTTTGGGTAGCTAAAAAACCTACTTTACTGTAATGCTTCTCTATATACAATATTAGACGTATGGCCATCGGGGGTGAAAGCATACAGGCTGCTGGGATTGCTAACACGGGACAGAGCCACATACAATTGACCGTGCGAAAAACAGCTGATACTTAGATCTATACCCACAACTTTTAGAGTCTGACCTTGAGCTTTATTAATTGTCATGGCGAAACATAGGCTCACTGGAAACTGAATTCGTTTAAAATTAAACGGAAAATTTTTTGGAATGAGAGGAATCTGAGGAATAAAACCACTATCACCTTTTCCGCACCCTGTTAAATATATATATATTTATAAGCCATTTCTGAGATTAGCGTGAACAGACAAACAGACAAAAAAAAGTTAGTTAAATTTTTGGGTTCGAAATCGACATAACAATAGCCCCTGCTATTTTTTTTATTTTTATTTTCAATGTACAGACAGCACTTTTCTACAATTTTATTATATGTATAGATATAGATAGATAGTGTTCGACGTGATTCTTTAATTTGACGTAACTTTTTTATTTATGAACCGATTGACATGAAACAAACACTAAAGCATAACTGAAGCATACCACAATATATTCGTGAAAACCGCATCCAACTCGGATAAGCCGTTTCTGAGATTAGCGTGAACAGACAAACAGACAAAAAAAAGTTAGTTACATTTTTGGGTTCGACATCGACATAACAATAGCCCCTGCTATTTTTTTAATTTTTATTTTCAATGTACAGACAGCACTTTTCTACAATTTTATTATATGTATAGATTATCTTTGGGTGTGAGAATAATGAAAATGGTAACTCAGTAATATTGTCTTAGATTTTGTCTGTTCATACTATTTCGTAACCCTCCATAATTATCATAGATCTATATATCTTATCTGTAAATAGTTTTGGAAACTAAATATACATCAAATGATAATATTTTAGATAACACTATTCTGCCCTGATAAGCCGAAAAGCGCTAACTCAATCAGAGTAAGTTTTGAGAAAAACGACTTTTTGTGAATGGATTTTTCCCACCTTCAAACGGGGGTTAAAACTAATATTTTTAAAACTGTTAAAACTTATATAAACGTATTTTTTACTCTAGATATAACTGACAAACCTAAATTATCCATAAATGGCACCATTATACCTATTTTGTGAGATACCGCTATTTTGATTAATAATAAAGGCTTCAAAAATTGAGATAAAGCTTTTAATCTTATTCTGCTCATAGGAAGTTCCATACAAAACGATGTTTTTTTAATTTTTGATGAAAATACCGAATTAATTCATAATAAAACTTCATTTAATATTTTTTTAACAACTTTATTAAATGTAGTCGCAAATTACAAAAAAAAGTTAAAGCAATTTATTTGCTTTCTATGAACTAAAATTAATCAAAAGTTGGTAGATCCCGCCAAAAAGACATTCTATTAGCAGGTATTAAACTGGAAAGAGATTTTAAAATATTGTTTTTTTTTGTTTGAGATATTCCTGCTGGTACTGTTTTTTTAGTTGGGGATGGAAGTTTGTCTAATTTTAAGAACTTTGTACCTACAATACTAGCAGTAATGGGTTCATTATCGAAACCATATTTTTTTCTACGTAATCTGTATGTAGATGTGTAATCGACAAATCACTTGGCAAATACCTCTATAACCGTTTGGGCGCGTGTTCACGTCTATAATGGGATATGCTGGGTTCAAAACTAAATATGTGTTCCTTTATAGGACCATCGTCAATTTTGTTGTGAGGAGTGTTAGTGCATCTTTTGTCTACTGGAGCACTGACGGAGTCTTCCTTATTATTACCTAATGCAGTCTTTAAAGGCTTGTCGTTAGCTGCATTATAGACGTCATCAGGTTGATGTTCTATATTTCGACTTCCGAAAGGCATTTGACCGCGTCAACAATGATATCTTGCTCGCGAAACTTTATGCCATAGGTATTTGCCCTAACCTATTACGCTTACTGGCTGACTACCTTCGTGACCGTCAGCAGTATGTGAAATTAGGAATTTACGAGTCCAGCACTTACCACACTCGATCCGGCGTAAGTCAAGGCTCAATCCTTGGCCCCTTACTATTCCTTCTCATGATCAACGATCTCCCAGATGTTTCCCAACACGCAAAATGTCTTCTGTATGCTGATGATCTAAAACTCTACACTTGTGTCAACAGCATATCGGATTGTGAGGCTGTTCAGAGGGACATAGACCTGGTTTATGATTGGGGAGTTGCAAATAAAATGGATTTTAATCCTTCTAAGTGTTACGTCATGACTTTTGGTCGGGGACGGCACCCTATCACCTTTGATTATAAAATAAATGGTTCACCTATAACCAGATCATCAAGTATGAGGGACCTGGGTGTCGTCTTCGATCAGAAGTTGACATTTCACGATCATATCGCCACGGTTGCTAAGGAATCATTCAAAAGACTTGGATTCGTCTTAAGAAATTCAAAAGATTTCAAGAATGCACACGTGATAAGACTCTTATATAAAACTCTTGTCAGGAGCAAGCTAGAGGCCAGCTCCTGCATTTGGAGTCCATACGAGGCATCTTATTCACTCCTACTTGAAAAAGTTCAAAAGAAATTCTTGAGGTTCCTCTACAAATTTTCTCTGGGTTACTATCCGTACATGTATCCAACAAAGTACCTTGCAGGATGTTTAGGATTTAATATGTTGGATACTAGAAGGGCATACAATCAACTTCACATTACACTCAAAATCTGCAGAGGGATCATAGATGCTCCTGATCTCCACAGTGAGCTGATTCGATTGTATGCCCCAAATAACTACATACGCGCCCGGAGGCACCGTCTACTATCCGTGCCTCCAAGTCGTACCGTGGCCCGAGCATCGTCCCCCATTCCTCGCATCCTGTCCGCGCTCAATAGCCTCGTGGAAGCCTACCCTGACTGTGACCTATTCATGGACGAGTTTAAATCTATTAAAAAGGTTTGTCTCAGTTTTTGTGAAAGTCTCTCAAGTCTGTGTTGAAGTGTATAATTAAATGTTAATGTAATTGGTGTAAAGCCGTGTTAACATAATTAAATAAATAAATAAATAAATTATAACCCAAGGTTAAAAAGAAAGTTTTGCATACTTTGCACGATGAACCTTGTGAATTTTTAAGAAAATAGAAGAAA
This sequence comes from Spodoptera picta, assembly GCA_038387885.1. Classification (NCBI taxonomy): domain Eukaryota; kingdom Metazoa; phylum Arthropoda; class Insecta; order Lepidoptera; family Noctuidae; genus Spodoptera; species Spodoptera picta. Next base: position 2,698,728 of record JAZHFQ010000002.1, read on the forward strand.
GTAGTTTGTCTTCTGTAGTTAGTTGGAACAGATTCAATGACAGTTCTTTGTTTTACAGACTGGGAAGAAGTGTGGTGCAACATGCAATCTTTTCTTTCTGTATCGCTTAAATTCCAAAACGAATTGTTCAATTGCTTTCGTTGCTCTTCCGGTATGTTTGAAATACATAAAAGCCTGCATGATGAAGAGCAGGGGGTTTCACATTACGTTTCTCCCTTTTTTCTATAATTTTAGATATTTTTCGTTCTTTTAATGGCACTTCATACTTCTTTCTCTTTCTTATAGTCCCTGTTTTAGTATACGTTATCAAATCAACTGAACTTTCTTTATTTATATCGTCATTTTGTGTTGTATTTATTGCTCGTATTTCTTCGTTTACTAATGTTTACTAACGTTACTAATGTTTATCTTCATGTCACGACACGCTCTGTTGTGAAATGTAAGTGAGTGTAATCCTTATTGCTAAACATATTAAGGTCAATTTTAATTACCTATTATACTTAGGTATAGCCGTATCTTAAACCTTAGCGAACTAATAATACTCACATTTACTTAGCGTAAAAGCGCTAACTCCGGAACTTTTTCGAAACATGAACTTACCGCTTATTGGCTTAAAAATTTACTTAGGTTTTTGATTAACATTTTTAAGCATTTCTAGCCTACGTGGGTATACGGCTATTGGGCTTCATAAAAAAGACATGCCGTCAAATCTCTTCGGAATTTAAAGAAAAATTGAGATATAAAAAAATTTCTTAGTGGTTTATTTTAATGTTTTAAATTAGATATCGCTATTTGGCTTATACCATTAGATTCGAAATTATTCTAGCTATGGAATGGTATAAAAAAAACTAAAAGGGCGTATCTCAGAGATAGCGCCTTTCGGCTTAGCAGGGCAGTATTGTAGGTATGAAAACCGATGTTTAATTTGTTTAAATAATGCTATTTTTGTATCCTGTTATTTGTTGTTATTGAAAATAGGCAACTAAATATATAACCTACTAGTTTAGGCGGCAATCTATAATATACCTTTTAAAAGTATTATTAGTATTATAACCTGGACTTCCACAAACATTTGAAGATCTTGAAAATTAGCCATATCAGTCATTCTCGAGTTTTAGCGAGATTAACAAATGGAAATTCATTTTTATTTATATGGATTTATCCTAATTGCCTCGTTGGCCGAGTGGTCGCAAGTGCGACTGCCGGGCAAGGGGTCTCGGGTTCGAATCCCGGGTCGGGCAAAGTATTACTGGGTTTTTAAAAAATTCTCAGTAGTAGCACGGAGTCTGGAAATGTGCCCGGTATATGGCAATAGGCTCACCCCCTATTACATGGGACTCGTAACATAAATAGTGAAAAGTGGGTGTTACATTGTACAGTGGCATTAAGTGCCGTAATGTGCACCTCTGCCTACCCCTTCGGGGATAAAAAGGCGTGATGTTATGTTATGTTATCCTAACTACAAATTCATTTTAAACCATATTATTCTAAACATTTCACATAGGTGTTTTATACTACTTCAGAAATTTATAGTTTAGACTGAGGATTATCCACCGTCCATTCCTAAATTATAAATTTTCTTGACCTTTTCACTGCAGTCGGATGATCACAGCTAAAAAAAAACAACAATAAATTAAACTTACTTTTTCATTTTAACTCATCGAGTACCGTCATTATAGACACAATTATAGAACAATAGGTTGCGGTCACCGGTGACCGCTTGTTGTTGGACAGTTTAAATATTCTTTAATAATTGTGTATTCCAGGTAGTGCCATGGTTAGATGGTTCTTCAGTAAAGCTGTGTCCAAACTGTGCGAAAACTTTCAACTTAACGAGGAGGAAGCACCACTGCAGGCTGTGCGGCTCCATCCTCTGCCATGACTGTTCTCTGTTCTTAGATATTAATGTAGCCAGTGAGTGTCTTGCATTATAATTTTTAGATATTACAAGTAGACAGACATGTATTTAAATAAGGTGGTTTCTTTTAGTATTTCTCTAGTTAAATTAAATAAGTATAATGTTTAACACTGACTCCGTCGTTGGCCGAGTAGTCGCAAGTGCGTCTTTCGCACAAGGGGTCATGGGTTTGATGCCGGTCGGGCGAAGTATTACTGAATTTTTAAAAATTCTCAGTACTACCATGTAGTCTAAAAATGTGCCTAATATATATATGTATATGGCAATAGACTCACCCCCTATTATATGGGACTCATAACATAAATAGTGTACAGCGGCATTATGCCGTAATGTGCACCTCTGCCTACCTCTTTGGGGATAAAAGGCGTGATGTTATATTATGTATAATTTCTTACAATATTCATAGTAAAGTTTAGTATTTCCAAAATAATTGTATTTAACTTCTTGGATAGTTTTTATCCTGGAAATCCCAGCAGTAAATATACTCTTCAGCATTCCAATACCATTATACTAGAATAGATTCTTGATTATATTTGAAAGTTCTCCAATGAAGGAAGTACTACCGTATCAATAACGACAATTGTTAGATTATGCATTGTGCTGGGTGAAAGTGGAACGATTCTAAGCTGGAATGGTATTGAGGGAATTGACTTACCATGCATGTTTGATTTTGTACCTTGTTAATTTCTATTGGAAAAGTTTTATTTCCATAATTAATGATAGAATTATTAATTAAAGCTGTTAAGATATTGGAACTAAAATTACTTAATATTAATAATGTTTCATTCTGATCTGGTACAATGATGTTTGGGTCAACTACTGATTAACAAAGTACGTACACACACCAAAAGGTTACCTACAACTTATCAATGCATTTAATTACCTATTGAACTTGTTAATCTCTAAAAGCAAAAGGTGGCAATGATAAACACTTTTTATAAACAACTAGCTTCTGCCTGCGACTTCGTACGCGCAATCTCGTTTTCTCAAGTTTCAGGACTTTTTTCTGTCATAAGAATCTTCTCATGACAATGACAAACACCACAAAAAAAAATCAGTCAAATCGGTCTAGCTGTTCTCAAGCTATGGAGTGACGACGGGAACCGGGTTTCATTTCTATATATATAGATAACTACATACTACTTACGTTCTTAATTCAATTTTATGTGGTAGATAGCGGCTGACCAGATATTGTGAAACAGGCCCTTAGTCTGACCCAGAAACCGAAGACCTCATTATGACTTTCAATAACAAAAAACCCTATTTCATTACAGGAGCAATAGTAGACCCATCAGCGCCACAGACTTCCAACCTACCTGATCATGAGACCTCAGAGAAGAACGGTCTCCGTCTCTGCGAGCACTGCTACAATCTTATAGAACTTCGGAAACAGGTCCAAGAGAGCAGGAACGCTAAGACTGTGCTTGTCACCGCTTATGAGCAGATGAGGAGCTTGATGGACAAAGCCAGGCCCGATGTTGTTATGTATGAAAAGGTACTTTTTCGTAGTTTTACATAACATAACATTACGCCTATATCCCCGAAGGGGTAGGCAGAGGTGCTTATTACGGCACTTAATGCCACTGTACAATGTAACACCCACTATTCACTATTTATGTTATGAGTCCCATGTAATAGGGGGTGAGCCTATTGCCATATACGGGGCACAATTCCAGTCTCTGCTACTACTGAGATTTCTTTTAAAAAAAACCCAGTAATACTTTGCCTGACCCAGGAATCGAACCTGAGGCTCCATACCATGTTGTCACACTTGGCCAACGAGGCAGTCGTAGTTTTATTAGGGTTTAAATTCTTATCTATACTATTGGTAATCTGAATTTTATTGTGTGAGTTGGACCAAAATATGTATAACAACTTAACATACTTTATAAAGGTTATAATTAGAAAGCATATTAACCACTGCATACAAGTGATAGGCTTTTAATCTGCCTAAAGATGTACTATGCTATTAAACCATTCGAGTTTTCATCTCGGGTATTTTACCTAGGACATCAAACTGAATACTAAGTAGTCAAGTTTACTTATTTAAATATATTAGGTACAAAAAACACATGTGCAGGTTGACTTAATGCCTCGGGCATTTCAACAGTCGACCTTTAGCTGGTGCAGAGGTTAATTTTTTTTTCTATTTTGGCAACCGAGTCTCCAATACGAGGTTAAAGTTAGTTTAGTTTAGAAATTCTACAATTGCCTAAATTTTTACAGATGTGTCAAAGTCTCTTCGACGGTGAGACGACGTACAACCTGACAGATGTCAACAAGATGCGCGGGCGCATTGGGAAGCTGGCGGAAGGCATTGATCTGCTGAGCAAGCAGATAATTTCGTTCCCGGCTGAACCTGGGACTCGGCAGGCCAGGCTACAGACCGCTATACGACAGGCTGCTGCACATTATATAAAAGTAAGTTAATTTTCTTATAATAATAATGATAAACGTTAACAGACTTATAATTACATACATACATACATAACATCACGCCTTTTATCCCCGAAGGGGTAGGCAGAGGTGCACATTCTACCACAGTACAATGTAACACCCACTTTTCACTAGTTGTTATGAGTCCCATGTAATAGGGGGTGAGCCTATTGCCATATACCGGGACACATTTCCAGACTCCGTGCTACTACTGAGAATTTTTAAAAACCCAGTAATACTTTGCCCGACCCGGGAATCGAACCCGAGACCCCTTGCCCGGCAGTCGCACTTGCGACCACTCGGCCAACTTGGCAGTCTTATATATTATCAAACATATTTAATAGACTGTCACCTTTATTGCAAAATTATAAGGTTGAAAATACTTGAAGTGTAGCTTAAGGTCTATAGAACCAATAAAATAATTGTATCACGCTGATGCACCAATCCTATTCACCAGCGCCATATTTTAATATGAAATCATCATTAAAGTCGTGGTTTGTTAGTAAAAGATCGCACAGAAAACGTTTTTTTATGCTAATCACAAACATTCTAATTGTAGGAGGATCTCTTATCATTAAGGAAGTTACCGACAGAGGCTCAAATAGACGAGGTTCGGAGACAGCGTTATGAGAAGGCAGAGCGACAGATTCAGATGGAGAGGGAGAGAATGGAGAGGCAAAGAGACAGGTTAGAGGAGATGGCAGGACCCAGCGCATCCAGGGTAGAGAGCAACCAGGATGATGACGACAACCCACTGCTGGAACAGATGAACATTATCAGGGAATACATCAAAGAGGCCAGGAAAGAAATGAAGTTTGAAGAGGTATGTTAATAATATGTACTACATATTACAAATTAGAGGCAAACAAGCAGGCCACTTCATCATCATCATCATCGACAGACTATAAATGCGCACTGCTGTGAAAAGCCTCTTTGATGTATTACATTATCCCACATTATTACAAACAATGACACATTATTATAATTTACATTACGACTCTATGGAAGCTTATATTATTATATACATACACTAGCGGACCCGACAGACGTTGTCCTGCATATCCATTTAAATGTATAAACAAAAAATCATTCAAATTAGTTCAGCCGTTTAGGATAACTAACCTAGACATCGACTGCAGCGCCCTCTGCCGGGCTGATTTGTGAATCTAAACCATTCCCAGATCCAGTCGTTTGGGAGAAGTTCAGTGACATACACACTCACAGAAGAATTATATATGTAAAGATAAATAATGTAATTAATTTACTCCCCGCAGGTAGCGATATTGGAAACGAACTTGAAAGAACTGAAAAAGGAGTATCAACTACAGAAACTTTCCAACAAGTCCTAGTCATTCCAAGCACGTAGATATAGAACATCATGTATATTATTACTTGTATCATAATTTATTTACTTTACCAACAGATTGTTGATATAATATTTTGTACCTTATGAGATATAATATAAGAATAAAAATCACCAATCAAACAAACTTCGTTTATTTAAAAAAACTTAACATAATTATAACAAAATTATGTAATTTTAACTATAAATGATGTTAAAGGAAGTCTAAAACAAATGTAAGTGTGTGTATAAATATGGTGTGGTTCAACTAAATTACAACAAAAATATCGATATAATAATATCTAAATTATCAGTATTTGTTGGCATTGCTGCGATGCGGGGTCTCATTGTAGGTTGCAGCTACGTTCGCCGAACCTTGCGGGCTTTGAACCTGAGGAGCTTGTCGAGTTGCTTTAACATGTTCGGTCTGGTACAGAGAGCTTTCCTTATAGCTTCGTCCAAGAGTTTCTTTTGGTTGTATGGCGCTATCGGCGTATCCGATAAATGTAAAGTATGCAGCCTGCCCTTCGTGTCCCCAAGGTACACATTGTGCCCGGATTTCTCGAACCGTATGTATGTCAGCGTCACGTCTCCAGGAAACTGGTACTCTGCACATGGCATATGAATCTTGCGACGCAAGTCCCAAACTGATAATGTATTCCCACTCGCAGACAGTAAGATAGTCGAGTTATTTGGACAAAATGATATTCCGTTAACTGCATTTTGACAGACCAATGTCATTACAACATCGTCCATGCCTTCTATCCACAGCCGAATAGCATTGTCAGCGCCACACGAAGCCAGCAAGTAGCTCATAAAGGGTGAGTTACACAAGTCCGTGACGGGGCCCGCGTGAGCGCGGTACACGTCTATGTGCTGGTTGAGATAGTGCGTGGAACATCTGTGTATACAGCCCTCATCTGTGCCCACCAGGTAGCAGTGGTCTATAGTGGGGTGCCATATCATACACAATACCGCGGGATATCTAGTAATGGGCACATCATGTTTAGGACACGGTTTGGTAGTTTCTAGTCCCTTCAGCTTGCCTTCGACAGCAGATACCCGCATCATGGGAGTACTGATAAACTCGTGTGTTTTAGTACTTTGCAATCTACGAATCCGTCCATCCTGACAAGCTACCATCACATACTCGTTGTCTCGTTCTGGAGTACACTGCCAAGTTACTATCCAAATTGGCTCAAAGCAGGGATTTGTGTCACGTTTGCTTCTTGCTATTATTTTTGGAGAATATGAAGTGATATCTAGGATTATCACGTCACCGTTAAAAAACCCACAAGCCAACCAATTAGGGTTTCTTACAGAGAACCCTACAGACGTGACAGGAATTTCAAAATTATAAAGTCTTTCTGGCTTACGCGGGTTTTTGGTACACCAAACACAAACGATGCCTTTACAAGCATCTGCATAACCAAATTTTCCATGAGCTATTGCGCAAAGGTTTGGACATACTGCATTGAAAGATATATCAACTATTGGTTTGTTCAAAGTCTCCTCACATTCAAAGGTCCACAAATTAGTTAAAGTGTAAACGTAAATTAAATCTAATGACAACGGATCGACAGCGACAAGTCCCCGAAACAATTTCTGGGCAGCAGTGAACTCCAGGGAAGCGAGCACACGTTCTGTCAGAAGCACTGCGTCCAAGTATTGCGGCGTCGCTCCAATCGCTTCGAATGTCATTGGTCTGCTTTTCTCTGGATGAAGTAGCTTTCTTCTCTTCTTCCGCAGCATATGGGGCGCTGCGGACTGGTACATCACCATCTCATCATCTTCCTCTTCTTGTTCCTGTATCATTTTAAGATGCGCGTAAGTGTCGTGCATATCCCACATCGATGCAAAGGATACAGCATTCTTTTTCTGCGGCCTTACGGCGATGGTATGCCGGGTTAGTGTTGTAGTAGCATTGGTCTGAGTTTCTTGATTAACCATTTTTCGATTTTTACCTTTTCCAACTGTGATGAACTCATAGAAGGTATTGTCGGCCTCGACGGTCTGCCCTTCCGCTGATCCTTTGTCGCATGACAAACTTGGCAACGATACCAAGAAGACAGTTTCAGTTTCTTTGAGCGTGACAAGCATATCTGGCGGGTACGACGTAACCGGATTCATTTTTGGTAAATAAAATGCAGACGGTGCCAAGGAAACCTGCCCGTCATCGGATTCTAAGCCCTCCTCAGTGTTGAGTGTGTGATCGATTTCAATGTCGTCAAGGTTGATAGTGGTGGCGAAAACTTTCGGGCCGCCCCCCACGGCTAACACGGACTTGGATCTCGTGAATTTAATAACTGCTTCACTTCTGGATCTCGATTTCCCTTCAAAAGCTGCGTGTGTCAGCGTCTCGTCCAGGATAGCGAACGAGGGGTCACTGATGTTATCCGGGGTACAATCGACCCCGTTGAGTATCGCCTTGTATAGTTGCCGCCTGCTTGCTACCGTAGAAGGAGCTAGTTTCACAGATTTACCAGAAATGGCTGGCTCAATACTCAAAGCATATTCAGACGAATCACTTGTAGCCAGAGCTTGTTTAATTGAAGTCGTGCTTAGGGGAATGACCATTTTCAAAAAATGAAGAAAAATATAAGTACCTACTTGATAATAAATTAAGTAATATAAACGTAATTAATATTCAAATATCTGTATAATGACGTATTAAACTAGACATGTGAATTTTACTACTGTAGGTATTGTCATAAAAATGTCCACATATATGTCATTGTAGGCAAGTACCTACCTTCTATCTTTACCTTCTTCTAAAATTAAGAATCTTAATAAAACTGTAAATTCTATAAATTGAAAATATTAAAAAAATAATTAGTAGGGGATGTTACTAGATAGATACCGAACCCATAAAATGTGATTAAAGAATGTTTGTCTGTCTGTATGTTCACGCTCACGCATTGCGCTAGTAAAACTGTCCAATTACGATGAAACTGGGTATAATACTTTAATATCCTGGGCATCACACTGTATAGGTACTTTTTATCCTGAAAGAGTAAATACTTACTTTCAAAAACAAACTTTAATGTAAGTACGGCTCGACCCTACCTACACACAGGTACTATTCTTCTTCTTCTTATAGTGCGTCGTCAATGTTGAAGGTCGGCCGTCAGCTTCTTTTGTTTATCGGGAGTGGACCGGCATTACATCTGTCGAACAATTGTTCCGCATGGCTACCGACAAGGAGAAATACAGGAAGCTGACAGGTACTAGGTATACCAAACACAAATGTAAGTTTGTCGAATGTTAGGACCTTACGCTGTAACTGTAGGACCGATGCATGGTCGAAATTAGCTATTATTAATTAATGGAAAAAATTGTCTATTTGTGAGTTTGTGTATAGTTTTGGTACCTACTCAGTCACATCAAAACGGCTGAAGGGACCGGAATGAAATCATGGTCTGGAGTACCTAATACATAAGCTAATTTTTAAGTTCTTCCGGATACCGCACGATCTCCGGGGCGTCGGCGAACCTCCTTGCCGGATTACCGCCGTGGGATCTGGAGGCGAAGGTGCTCGCGCGCGTGTATCGCATGCGCGCGGAAGCACGTCACCGGGGCGAAACTCCGCTGCCGCGCCAGATAAGTGCGTGGCGGGATGAGCTCCGGCGCGATCTCATGGCGGAATGGCTGAACACACTGTAGCGGAATGCTCTGCGTGGGCTCAGCACCGCCGTGCCCTCTGGGAAGTGATAGGCGATGGCGACCTCTCGCGTCCGGGCCTAGTGCGGAGCGAGGGGGATTGGGATGCCGTCTCCTCCTTTGGCGAAGCAGTCATGCTAGCTAAGGAGGAGGCGGAACGCGTGCAACCCAGCCATCGCGAAGAACACACCGGGCGTCGGGGATCGCGTGACGATCTCCGGCCACCGTAAGCGCGGGCCTGCGGACGGCGAGCATGGGTGGCTCCTCGTCCGACCAGAAACAGACCCGCGCGTACGGCGCGTCGCGTTCCGCGCGCGCCTTAAAGAGCCATCAGACCACCACAGATGAGGCCCAATAGATTCGGAGTCGCGGAGAACCTAACGGGTAACCGGGGCTCCGGCTCGACGTGCAGGAGAAGGAACGGGGTGGTTTTTAGTCAGTAAGAGTCTGACACTCCCTCCCGCCTCACCCAGGCGACATTCGATGATGCTCCACCCTTAAAAAAAAAGATATTCCATTACACAAGGATGCACGTATGCTTCTTTACGGATGATTGTATCATTTTTGTAGTTGGAATTATTTGCATACCGGAGTTGGCCATCAGGTCGAAATTCGAATTCCAAAAACTCATGAACAAATTTGCCTTTTGACCAACATAGTAACGGATATAGAAATCTGAAGGCAAAAGGTTTTGTGGTTTTAATAGGTGTTAGATGTTAGGTGTTACCTGATCAATGATTAGTTGCTAAATTAAACAGTAGACATGACGAAATAGTGCCTGTACTGAACCTATACCTTCTATTCTATGTACATACATTTAGACTTTTAACGCCTTTTTGGGATTTATAGAAACTACTGAACGCCTAAGGTAGGTACTATCTACGCCAAGGTACGTACTTCGTTCGCGGTTGTATCTTAAGCCTACAAGTATTGACTCTTTTTTATTACTTACCCATTTGAATACATATCTAAGTTTATTTACCTAACTAAATCTTCATGACTAATATGTAGGTAAGTGATAGCACTATCTACTTATTGCACTGGGATGTGCCGTAACAGGCGTTGCATCGTGGGGGCTCTGGAGCAGGTCTATTAGAAAACCCGGTGCCCAGGTGCAGGTAAAAATCTCACATTCTGTCTCCCTCCTCAAAAGGTTCTGAAGGTTTACCCCGTCATCAAAAAAAATAAGTGATTGTCGACAGAAAATATTATATAAATCAGGTGTCTACCTAATCAAAGAAAAGAAAACTATACCTACCAATACAAAATAATAATTAAGAAAGCAGACAATCGAATAGTTATTCGATTTCAATATTTCGGATTCAATCCCTAATTCCTACTTCATTTTATTTGACAAAATAAAATTGCTTGGCAACAAACAAAACACGCTACGGGCACAGAGTATAATGAGTTTAGGGGAAGCTACGGGGTAATTGGTATGAAACTCTGGCGGGAGCCTGGAAGTTATTGAAATTGCGTATTTTTACCGACTTCAAAAAAAGGAGGAGGTACTATGTTCGGCTGATTGTTTATTTTTTTTGTTTGTTCGCTCAGTACTCCGTGATTTGTGAACCGATTTCCAAAACTCTTTTTTGTTTGAAAGGGTATACTCCCGAGATGGTCCTATTTCCATGAGATCAGGATCTGATGATGGGATCCTAGAGAAACCGAGGGGAACTTTCGAAAATTCTATGGGCGAGTAATGCGTCTATTATGTTTTTCAATTAGGATTTTTAAACACTACAATTTGATAAGGGTCTGGAGTCGACCTGATGATGGAGCCGATAGACAGTCGAGGGAACTCCTCAGCGGTTTATATTAACTAGCTTGTGGCTTGATTAATTTGTATTGATGAGGACTTTGCACCCATGTAGATTATAAGTAACAAAACGGCTATATAGTTAGTGGGAAGGCTCTACTAGTTTCGAATCACAGAGGGGTTCTTCCTCATGAGCAACGTGCGCGGTCGCGGCGATGTCGCGCATTGTACTGGGCTAGCGTTGGCGCTCGCATCGGTGTTGCTACTTGCGCATCTTGCCCAAAGCGCCCTCTGCCACACACCACGAGCGTTTGCTTCCAACTATGGCGGCGGCGCGCTGGACGAAGTTCACCAGCGGCGGGGGTAGTGGGTTCGGCACAAAGTCAGACTTACATATAACGCTTACTGTGTTACACTCCAGACTAGAGACGCTGCGGATCGACGTAGACTCCAAGCTCGGCTTCCACGAGGGTGGCAATTCCCAGCCACCATCTCTGTTGAAGCACAGACGTCGCCTAATCTCGCTGGTTTCCCGCACTTTTTGCGGAACGAAGTATTTTCCCTCGCTAGTATGTAGACCTTATCAAACCGTATAAAGTGAGCCGCATCCGTACCGCAAACATGTTCAGCCACTGCTGATGCCTGAATATCCATCTTCATCGACCCAACCGTCCGGCCAACAACAACAATACAAACAGCCAACAACAACAATCTAATCTTAAAATCGAACCCCATAATTCCGATTTCTATTCCTACTCCTTTTTCGTTCATGCAGTGAGGCTGTGGAATGCGCTCCCGCCTAACATTCGGGACGCTGAGTCTATCGCTATCTTTAAAAAACGAGTGAGAGAACACTACCTTTCCTCCTGATATGTAAATTTCTTCATTTATATGTATAGTTTATATTTTGTATGTATTTATTTATATATTGTATGTAGTTGTTTGGTTATTTATCTGTTAGTTTTAAGTCTGTTTCCTATCCCAATTTTCTATTTGTTACTACACACTGTGTCATTATATTATTATTACTTTTCCTGCTCCAGGTCCACAGGAAGAAATTCCAATAGGAATAGGTGGTACCTTTGTACTTTAATTTTATGTATGTGTTGTCCTTTATGTTGTATGTGTGTACATAAATAAATAAATAAATAAATAAACAATTATTTAGTTCAGTAGTTTAGTTTATGATCCCCTTAGAAATCGTCTGGAAGGTGACAATGCCGCCAAACTCTTGTTTATCAATTAAACCTAATTTGCCTCTTCTTAATTTTGAGCACTAGTTAATTAAATAAGTAATTAAAGCGCACTTTCAATGTATGTACCTATTTTATTGAAATACAGCCTTTTTTATAAACAATCACTGCGGCAACAGCGTTATCACACCGTGCCGCGAGCGATCGCTTCGAAAGAAGCGGTTTGGTTAAGCAAGCAGCCAAGCAGCGCAAGCGGAGCCGGAGCTGGAGCACTTGCATTCGTCGTATCTTCATTGTTCATATGTAGGTAGTCTTCAGTCTTCATCTTCACTCGACGCCGGCGCTCGGAGAAATGCGCGCGCTCGCGCCGCGCGGTCATACTTATACGGAAGGAACCGATAGTGCCGTGTGCAAAGCGGCGCCCCGCACCCCGCGCGCCCCGCGCACTCCGGCGCGCCGCTATTGGTCGAAACTATCACCTAACTATATCTGATATTGTCTAGTTGTAAATATGTAAATAGAAATATAAGTAGCGTAGTTTGGCGAATTAAATCATTCTGGTCCACACCTCTCATCGGAGTTTCACTACTACTGGAAGAAAAGAAGAAACCTCCTCTAGGACACTAGGCTCTCCTACCTAGCTCCTAAAGTATAATTGATTTATTTGATGAGCAAATTTAGTGTGCGATTCAGTATTTTTGGTGATCATTTCGAATATTTTGATTGAAAAAAGGGAATTTACAGTTAAAGTATTAAATGACACCCTTTTTATATACTATAAATTAATATTTTTCTAAACCCACTTTCACCTCAGTCTCCGTACCTCCACGGCGGCAAAATTCATCGCCTCCCCTTCAACCTCCGTTACAACCCTAATTTATATCTGGTTTTGGAAGGCAAACCTAATTTTGTATTCTTGTTGGTTTTCTTTCAAATTAATTGTTTCAGCAAGCTTGTTCTGGTGTTGTAATTTGATTTCGATATTACTAATAGGTGTAAAAGTTACATTGTAGTTGTTGTACCTACTTTGTAATTTAGGTACCCCTCTTTTAGAGTTTCTAAAATCCGATGTGGATTAAAACCAATGGGTTTCTAATATCAAAACAAAACTAAGTGTGTCAATCTGATTCAATCTGTGTCTGTGAGGCAGAGCTGTGAGGTCCTTGTCTATGAGGGCTTTTAAAGTTTATAACCGTCCTTATTTCTAACACTAAAATGTCAATGTCAGAATCATAGCCAACGGAAAATGTAAAACTTACATAATGGCATTATGGATACAATGGATACAATTGTAAAATAAGTTTAAAACAATTCGCGAGTCGAAGTGAATATTACGCCTATTATTACGCGTTTATTTCAACCTAGGTTTTATCAAAGAGTTAAACAAGATGGTGGAAGCTGAAATCATCTCTGTATTATCTCATGCGTATTCAAGCAACGATCCTTCAGTATACGAATTAAGTGAACCAAGCACGCATACTAAGTCTGTGAAGCTCACTCCGGCCACTTTAGATAAGCGACTATTCTACAAAGTGAAAGTCAACGGAGTAAATGTGACTCCAGATAATATACTGGATCCCGGGTACGCAACGCTAGAGGACCTTACTACACATGCCGCGTTCGATCATAGGTCCCGATCTAGGTTTGATGCAGCTATTAAATATACCAGATCTAAGTCCAGGGCAGGTGTAGAAGCTATTACCGGTGCAAAAGTCTATGCTACCACCATCAATTTGGATGATATCGAAATTGATGTCTCAATCAACACTGAGGAAGGAGTAGAAATAGAGGACAAGCTAGTTTCTCCTGCTCCATCCGCATTTTACTTACCAAAATTGCCACCACTCACGACTTATCCACCAGAAATATTTGTTACTCTCAAAGAAACTGAAACAGTTTTCTTAATTTCTTTGCCGTGTTTATCGTACGAAAAAGGATCACGAGAAGGAAATTTCATAGACGAGGATAATGCTTTTTATGATTACATCACCCTAGGAAAAGGTAAAAATAGAAAAATAGTCAATGAAGAAACACAAACTCATATAAAAATGGTACAGACCAGACACACACTTGCGACGAGGCCCCAGAAAAAGAACGCCATATCATTTGCGTCAATGTGGGACATGCACGACACTTATGAACAAATCGAACAAACGGTAGCTGAAGAAGAAGATGATGAAATGGTAATGTATCAATCTGCAGCAGCCCATATGTTACGGAAGAAAAGAAAAAAGATCGATGCTCACAACCGTGTTGGAAAAACATTTGAAGAGATAGCAGCTACACATCAATATTTAGATGCTGTACTTTTAATGGAACGAGTGCTCGCTTCATTGGTATTTGCTGCACAACAGAAGACGTTCCGAGGGGTCATCGATATCGATCCTTTATCATTGGATTTAATATACATATATACATTGGCTAAGTTGTGGACATATGGCTGTGAGGAGACTCTGAACAAACCAATCTCTAGCATATCTTTCAATCCAAAGTATCCAAACATATGTGCTATATCTCATGGCAAATTCGGTTACGCAGATGTCTGTCAAGGTATTGTTTGTATTTGGAGCACAAAAAATCCAAGAAAACCAGAGCGACTTTATCGTTTTAAAGCACCGGTTACTTGTGTCAGTTTCTCGAATAAAAATCCAAACTGGTTGGCGTGTGGTTTCTGTGATGGCGATGTAATAATATTAGATATTACGTCGTACTCTATCAAAATAAAAGCAAGAAGCAAACGTGATACTAACCCTTGCTTCGAGCCCATTTGGGTTATAAATTGGCGCTCTTTAGATAGAGAAAGCGAATTTGTGATGACAGCAAGTCAAGACGGAAGAATCCGTAGGTTTCAAAGTACAAAAACACATGAGTTCATCAGTACGCCCATGATGCGAGTATCTGCCGTCGAAGGCAAGCTGAAGGGACTAGAAACTACCAAACCGTGTCCTAAACATGATGTGCCCATTACTAGATATCCCGCGGTGTTTTGTATGATATGGCACCCCACTATATACCACTGCTACCTGGTGGGCACAGACGAGGGATGCATACACAGATGTTCCACGCACTATCTCAACCAGCACATAGACGTGTACCGCGCTCACGCGGGCCCCGTCACGGACTTGTGTAACTCACCCTTTATGAGCTACTTGCTGGCTTCGTGTGGCGCTGACAATGCTATTCGGCTGTGGATAGACGGCATGGATGATGTTATATTAACACTGACTTGCCAAAACGCTGTGAACGGTATAGCATTTTGTCCAATAAATGCTACTATTTTGATATCTGCAAGTGGGAACACATTATCAGTTTGGGATTTACGTCGAAAAACTCATATGCCATGTGCTGAACACACATTTCCCCGTGATGTAATGTTGACGTATATAAGATTTGCGCCCTGTGGACACAATGTTTTTGTCGGGGACACGACGGGGAGGCTGCATACTTTTCACTTGGAGGACACTCCTATACCACCGTTTAATCAACAAAAGCTATTGGATGATGTGATAAGAAAAGCCCTGTGCACCAGACCTCACATGTTGAAGCAACTCGATAAACTTATGAGATTCAAAAAGCGGAAAAGTTATTAACGTATCTTAACTGTCGTCATTTTCTGTCTAGTCACTGCTTACCTACATGTACAATATTTTAATTTTGAGAACTTTAAGCTCATTGCGATTTTATCTAGATTCATTTTAATCATCCAATTTATCAAATGTTATTGAACGCTATTGTTATTGCTATGTAAATATATAAGTATGTTACATTTATCAGCGTAAATGTAATGACCCGGGTAGGCACACAAAAACTGCAATCAGCAAGCGAGGCCAGTAGGTTACCAAAACATTCATGGACAACGTTCTAAAGTGTTGGTAAAATCATCAAGGGAGGTCTCGTCTTGACAGGAATTAAATTAAGGGTCAAAATCGTCTTAGTTATTATTATTATGCTTACGTTAAAAAATTAAGTTTCTTAATTATTAAATGTCATATTAGTAGCTAATATTTGTGCTTTATTTCATTAATGTTGTGATTCGCCGGAAGAGTCGACATGGATGAAGCTTGTAGTTCACGCAAACGTATCCTTACTAATATTTTTTTAATTATAAATCGGAAAGTGAGTTTCTTTGTTTGTTCCGCTTTCACGCCGTAACTACTAAACCGACTGATTTGAATTTTTGCAGACGTAAAGTTATAAGTCTGGATTAAATAATAAGGTACTTATTATACGGGAAAAATTTTATATTCTAGAGGGAAAACGAAATTATTGGTATAGATGACGCTGTGTGTATTGGTATATGTCACATAGGCTACTTTTTATCCTTTTGTTACGCGTGCGAAGCCGCGGGTAAAAGCTAGTAGACCATAAATTATACTCCACATAATCAGAGGCACTATTTATGAAACGACGAAACCATTGTTAGTGATAATTTGTTGGAGTCCCTCAAAATCCCTAAGTTTATATGGCACATTCCAAAACTATGTACAGAACGAACTAGGTACATGTGCTTAATTATATTCTTACTTATGTATGACATGTAAGTAAGTACGTATGTGGGTTCCGCAGAGCATATCGCGCGGCGCGCCGCTCACTCCACGTTGCGCTTCGCCAGGCAAGCGTGATTCCGCTTATGGGCCTCACCTTACCGCACTTGTCTGTGGTCTTAATCACCCGCCTTGGGTCAGATTTGTTATTATGTGCTATTACTTTAATTGCAATAACTGTTAACATAAGTAAGGAATAAAGGTTGCCATTAAACTTTAACTGGAATTCGTTTTAGATCTGAAAAAGTAACTAACATAAGTTTTAGCGTAATGGAACAATACCATCAAACTGTCACAAAAATACCCAGCATAGACTTCCTTACTTTTGAAGAGGCTTGAAATATTGTTTTGTGTATATATATGTAAACAATAACCGGCTAAGTATATTCAGATACTAAAGTGAGATAGCTTATCCTACCTTACCATCGTACTTCCTAAAAACAAAGGACTTAAAATTCACATCGAAAACAACATTAGGACTGAATCATAAACAAAGATTAGTCATTTGCAAATTGAACGAGCACACCGTATCAGGAGTCCATGCATTCGGATGTAAAGTTTATCCACCCCGCGACGCTACCGACGCAGGCGCACCCGAGCGTGACGGTGGCCAGCTCGCTGCAGACAGCATTTGTGTCGCGGGCGCGTGCGCGGGAACACCTGGCGAGAAACCCAATAACTACAAACAGAAACACCTGTCAAATAGCCACAATAAGAGTGGTCTAAAAGCCACCAGCACCAGTCAACCATGAAGAGGATCTTCAACAAGTTCCGAGAGAGTAAGTGGCTGTCTTGCGTAATGCCAGTTATTTAACTACTTAAATGATATAATTGTTACATGTGATGTGAGCTAATTGATGTTGGTCAAGTCGGTGAGTGTTCTGTTCCGGTGTACTGATGTAAATCGGAACATTTTGATGCGGTCTCTTTGTTTTATTAAACTATTCGCGATTACCTATTCGTAACTTCATTTACTTATTCCACATGCACCAATGATTCTACCTAGGTACCTACTTAACAGAATACAAGCCTATTTTTATTTTTCAAAATACTGCGAATATGCGCATATTTCGTCTTGTTGCACATAAAACCAGTGCCCGTCATGTAGAGCGTAAATTAATCGTCTTCATGGCTAGTTCCCGTCGCTCTCATCATCGGAAACAAAAGCATAACAAAGCTAAAGAGCAACATGGTACGCTATCAGATACAAGAGTCGGGTTAATTTCTACCCGCGCGCCGCGCCGCCTACATTTCGTCGGCGGTCTGCGCCGATGAGAGCATGCGTGCGCGTGCGTCCATCGATACACGCCGTATCGGTAATTGCATCTCCTTTTAAGAATGTAATAATAAAATTGACCAGGATTCCCGTAGTATATGGGTATTTGGAGCATACAGCCTCAGCCTGTGCAGCGTGGGTACACTATGACTTATGTATTTTATAATCATTTAAAACGAAGCAATTTTATTGTCGGTCCGATGATTTTGAAAGCGTGTAATGACTATACTTACCTAAAAGTTCAAACAATTACCTCATCGGTTAAAACTGCACGAGTAATTTTAATGTCTTGCACACGAAAAATGCAAAAATGTTAAACATATTTCGCGAAAGTAGGTGAGATCGTGCTGCAGAGCGAGGAGCGCATGCAATTCTGAGATGTTTCGCTGGGCCATCACCGTGACACGAGGAGTGTCCACAGGCGACGCGGCTGCGCGGGCGCAGGCCGAGGGTCGAGAGGTCGTGCGCGCAGACGCGCTCCGCCCCCCTAATTGCCGCGCCCCACGCAAATAAATAATTTTTATCCACTGCGTCGAGATCACGCTCCTTCTTGACCTTAAATTACTGTACGTAAAGCTCTTTTTTCTGAATTTTTAATCGGTTTCCCGAATGCCAGTGTAGCAGGAATTCCATGTGGATGCCGAAAAGCAGCCGAGCGATGATCGCGGTTTTATGATACCATCGCTACATCGAATTGTTAATAATATGTTTTGAACTGACTATAGATGTAATAATTAAACGTTTTGCGTTGAAAGTATCGGCTAATCTGCGGTTATAGACTTGCAGATATTGTTAAGTATGGCTTTTAGCAAGACTCGATTAAATGTAGGTAATTCTAAAGTTGAGACAAATCCGAGGCTATGTTTAGATGCTGTAAAACAAATGACATCATAAACGAATCATACCTCTAGAGTGGTGTCGAGCTGCGTCGTCTACTTACAGTCCGTCTAACAAATTGCATTCTCTGTTAAGATAAATTATGCGAGATTCAGTAATCCGAGAAGAATAGGAATGTAGCCAGTGAGCTATGTAAAATGGAAGGGACATCCCTTCCTAGAGCACGTCGCCTCATTGCAGATACCTTAGACACGACATGTGACGGAACTAATGTAGGGGTCAGTTTCCTCGTCGCGGAGAACCTAACGGGTAACCGGGGCTCCGGCTCGACGTGCAGGAGAAGGAACGGGGTGGTTTTTAGTCAGTAAGAGTCTGACACTCCCTTCCGCCTCACCCAGGCGGGAGCAGTCATTCGATGATTTTCCCCCCTTAAAAAAAAAAAAAAAGGGGTCAGTTTCCTAGTCCAATAAATGCAATAAAAACAATACACTACTAGCAATCTAGCATTTCACGTGACTTTGTTTCGCTTTGTTGACCGGATACAGATGTTTTTAGAATTATTTAAAAAATGGTTTAACTGTAGGTACATACATTACATTTTGTTCCATTAAATTTTAACAGAAATAGATTGGAGCATTCAAAATATATTTTGTTAATAATAATTCTTTTCTAGAACCTGAGATCTGGGCATCTGGGTAAAAGGATGTACTCAGCAAACATGATTGTGAGTGTCACGTCCTTGAGGCAGTCCACAACAAAATATTTTTTATTATGGGTCTACGTGAGGTGTGGCCTACTTTTAAGTTTAAAGAATATTGGGATTGATATTTTGTTAATATTAGATTAGGTACATCAGCTGAAGCTCGAGTCGATAGAGTCGAGTCGAGGAAGTAAAATTATGGTATACTTTTGGACCACTTATTTTATAAAGATTACTTCATTTAAAAAGAGAGTTAGACAGTTTATAGTAAATGATTGTTACTGATGTAAATAGTCAAATCTGGCAAAAGAAAGTAAAAGCGTTTTGCCAGATTTGAGTATCGAGATTGGGTCAGGTTGTCGGTAGTGACGGTGTTTGCACTTGAAACCACTTGACTAATGAGGTAGTTAACGGTAGTGCTATATAGGAAATAACCAATGCTTAGCAGATCATTAGTTAGATACAGATCATCAGATAATCTTCATTAAGAATGTAAAGAGTTTTGAGTATGCTTCGGCTGACATGTATAACGAAATCAATTCCTAACACACTTGTTACATTTTATCACCTTCGACGCCATTTCGTCACATCTTCCGGCAAGAATGTCACCGGTGTTTTACCTAACACGCAAATCACCAATCGTTATGCACTTTGCAGCTTCGGAGATGGTAATGCACGTAATAAAGGATTCACAGATAATTGCGTGTCTACATTGTAAAGATGTCAACACCATCGCACCGTCCGCGGTTGGAACCGGTGAGTGGAACGAATAACGCAGCCCATACTTACGATTACCTATTCGCTACAGTCATACTATGTTTTGCGACATTAGGAAAGCGTTCCACTAACCTCTACGGATTTCGCTTTCTATCATCCGTAAATTCACCATTATTTAAACTGCAAAATACTAATATTGGCAGGCGAAAATCACCGCTTTCTTTACTAAAAACCTGTTTGGTCGCGACTAGACAAATACTTGAGTGATTAAGTTTGTCTACCGGATTATATTTGAGTTCAGGTACCCACTTAATGCTTTTATAATAAGTCTAAAATTTGTTTAACGGGTAAAATAAAAGTCCTGTTCGGTTTAAAAGACTTTTAAAGTGAATCGGTTTCTCTTGGCATTAGCATCCACATTTTTGTCTTTGTGAGGGAATATCTAGGAATAGATGCAGTCATTACGGGATGCACTATGATGCGCACAATGCATGAATCGTGCAGGTGTGCGTCGTATGCGCAGACTGCGAAGGACCACTACAAGTATGCTGCAGAAAATCCATTCCATACAAAATTATATGACTGGAAAGTGAAAGATTAATTAAGAGTAGTTAATTAATGTTAGTTGAGTTTATACAAGTCGTATTCAAGATTAACTTTTATTGAGGTGTTTCTCAGTGTTGTATAATTTGTTCATCGACCTTTTGTAAGTGCGTGTGGTTGGTATCAGAGCGGTCGGGACGCAGAATGCGCCGGGGCAGCAATTTTCCCTTTTCGCCGATTGTGTAGTGCAATGCGATGTAGGAGGTGTATAGACGAAGTAGAGTTGGCAGAGACACTGCTCAAATAGTATTTAGTTAGCAATGTAGCATTTATTACTTAAATATTGTCAAGTAAAGGTATTCTTTATTTGTGAAATGAAAAATGACTGCTAAAATCACGTTGGTGTGTTTGTAAATTTCACTTGTACGGTATCGTCGTATAATCTCTTTGACGTAGCTACCTCAAAATTAAAAATTAGCAATTGAATATGCACAATCGATTACTTACATAAATCGCAAATCACGCATCGATTAGTAAACGTATCGGTGTCAAGAAATTACGACACACCTCTCCTTCCGTTTAATTAAAAATACATAAAAATGAAATGTATCTATTACATAACTATTAAAATTAAAAAAATAAATAAAGTTTAGATGTTGCATTTTACTTTCGCCAACAGTTTAGGTCGACTGGTTTTGGCACTCAACAAGGCTTGGAATGGACAAAGCAATGAGGTTTTCGGGTAAAGCCTAGTGCACGAAGTGCGACATATTGCATTAGATTACTCCTATTAAGATTGAAAATGTACAACCGATAAAAACTTATTTTACTTTCCCTCTTAAACAAAACTTCATACTGGCAACAACAACAATAATCAGCAATACGTTTGTGCTGTCGGCGCGGGCGCAGACAGTGGGGCTCGTTCCCACGCAATTATCGGTTGCCTACACTTACCCTTAATTCCCTCCTGCCCTCCTACCAGTTCCAATGATCCCTCAGACACTGCGTTCACGAATTTAAGTCACGGACGCCAATACGTGATGTGTGCGATTGTAAAGATGTTTAGATGAGCACCATTTTCTTACGTAACTTTATTGAATGAGTGAGAGAAATGAAATAGAATATCAATAAGTAAGATTATTGTCGATGTGTTGAAAATTTTTTGTACTTTTTTTTGCGGTCAATTATGTTTTTAACATCATGTTAGTTATCTTTTACAAGTTTGCCTAATTATTAGTTTTGGTTATTATCAAAACGTTATTTTTTTTCGTTAAAACCATTTAACGTCTATCGTTTTAGTAGGTAAGTAGGTATGGTAGAACATTCCCATATGACATAACATTCCCATCCCATTTTAATTAATTTAACAAATATCAACACGGCTTTAGTCTCCACACTCACAAAGATTAAGACGTCCAATCGTTGTCAGCAACAACAAAAATAACTCAAGTCTTTCAACGAAAACTGAGAAAACAACCATAATACTCAAGTGTCACGCAGTTAGCAACATAAATGACCATACAGAACACCTTTATTACTACTTAACTGTCACAAACCAAAAAAAGAAAATTAATTAGGTATAAAGATCAGAGAATTCCGCCAGATTTAAGTTGTATCCTACCTAGAAATCTCCACAATAACATTAAAAATTAATGGTGTTTGTCTGTCCATCTGTCCTTTAGTTACGTTAAAACAGAGATGGATTAACGTAATTTTTGTACGGAGACAGTAAGAGAGCTAAAGACAGGCTCATTTTCTCTGCAGATAATTATCAAGTATCAGGGAAGGTTCTGTAAAACAATATACATACAGCAACAATGTGACTCTCCTCAAAAATTAAAAATGGCGCCACTGTAGTTTTAAAGTGCCTTGATTTGCCACGCCTAAGTTGCTAGGAGTTCCTTTTCATTTACTCTGCGAGTAAAGCCGGTGGTACTAGTTAGTAAAACAATAAATTACCACAACTTGCCACCTTTAAACGTGAACTTTATGGTAGATTTTTGCGAGATAACGTTAATGTTATTAAGTTTATTATTATCTAAGAATGGAGGCGTTCCAAAAAATATTTCGTGGACGAACGTAATTACATATCGATAATGATCGAGTTAATAACAGGTTCAAACTAATGGCTAGTTCGTATTGTAGTTAAAACGTGAATTTCAAATGTTGTTATTGATCATCTATGTTTTCTTTTGGCATTAACTATGCTTAAGACAAGTTCTATAGGTACTTTAGAGATCTGCTATCACTGCTGGACTATAAGTCCTCCTACCCTCTATGCATCAGGGTTAGCCATAACCGGTATGGTTTATAGCTTTTGATCTTCAACCGCTTGAATGCCTGTATATGACACAGAATAGAATATACGTTGTGTCTCGGGATCCACGTTTATATACACGACGGGTTAAGAATAGATTTAGATGCTAATAATGGTACGCATTAAAGTTCCAGACTAATTAGAAAAACAAATATTTTCCCTAATTCTTGAAAAAGTTATAACCATGGTTATAACATAGACTATTTGCGCCATTTAGGAACACAATAAGGTAGATGACATTGTAAGACATCGATATTACCTAAATACCTATTGGCGTTAATCTAATTAATAGGTTCTGCTAGCTTTGAAATGTCACAGAAACATAAATAATATCGGATTTGAACAGCCCTGTTTAAAAGTAGTTTAATAGAAATGTCAATATTAACGAACTTATATTCAAATCCATCGTTTTCGATACACTTTTTAAGCAGGAAATCATAAAAATACTGGTTTTTTTCGAGCAAAATAATAAAAAAAATAAGTTTTCGGATAAATAAGATTGCTTTAAGTAGTCGTGGCTACTGCGGATTATAAGACAATCAAAAAGATTTATTACTAATTGGCCATTTAATCCGCCAAACTAAAAAAAAGTGAACAAAGAAAACAATTACGTTCTTTTCTTTTCTGGACTCTGTACTGAACATTGAAGGTGTTATTTTAAACTTCCATAACAGATCCATTATTATCAAAACATGAATGATTTGTTTTACGAGCTACGTCATTGTGTGGCTGCGCGGCGCGCGGCGCGACTCCTGGCGGGATGCGTGTGCGCACGTTTTCGGCAGTTGTCGTGATCTGCGCAGCATTCCAGCTCATTGTGAGGACACATTCCGCACATAGCGATATGCTCGTGATTTGCCCTTAAACGCATTGTCTTCCGTTTTCACGCCTCTTAAGGTTCGAAAAAAATCGATGGAATATTTTCGAAATGGTTTTTATCGATCAATATGTTTGTTTACTATACGGTTAATATTTCCTTTTAAACATAGTCAATGGCTAATTTTTAGTTTTGTGTTTATCGTGGTTCAAAACGAATCATTCCTTAAATTCTGACTGTACATATTGTTACTAAACCAGATTTTGGTTTTAATCATTTTGTGGTTTAAAGATGGTCAAAATAAAGAAAAATTTTAAATACCGAATCTGCATACAAATGAACATAATGCTAATTGCAATTAACCTTCGAACTCTCCCAGAAGATTTATCTCATACTTCGATTAAAAAATCAATTTTCCAAATTGTTTAATTACTATAAAAGCCAAAATCTCGGAAACCATCATGTTTAACACCCATAACTTATAACATAAGTCCCAATACGATGTGGGTGGCCGAACGAAGGCGTCTAATGAAAGTAATTAATTTTGTCATAATAACAGCAGACATAAATATGTTTGTTGTGGCCTGGCCGCGGTGTGTGACCACTGCGGCTATATTTTGTAACGAAATTGTATAATTACGTGCGTATTTCAAGTATGTAATAACAATTATTATGTGAGAGCCGTAAGGTAATATTGGCCGCTATAAAACCGTGAAATTGGCGTCCGAGTAATATACGCGACACAGCATCAACAAACTGTCTCACTTTCCAATTTCGTGGAATGTAAAAAGCGTAATGTTATAGCTGTCGCATTTATTTTATGGTGTTCGTAAATAAAGAAAGTAATAAAATTGTCACCATTGGGCATAAACAAAAATCGCCAACGAAGTAGCGTAGGCTGAAAGTTCATTCTGAGGGTCCATGACCTGTAACTTTTAAACGGAAATCTCAAAAAAAATGAATTGGAAAAATTGTACCAAAGTGTGTGGTTCTGAGTTTACAGGTTCTGATGACGCTACTACACCTATTTTATCTAAGTAGCCGTTCTAAAAAATACAGACTAGTATGTTATTTAAAAAAATAGTTTCTTGAGTCTACTAGAATAGTCGGACAAATGTGTATTGAAGTTATTGTTGGATTTTAACGACTATCTTGTCACTTTCGTCTTAAATTAATGAAACGTTCTTTTATACGTTTTTGTGTAATTAGGACGCGCGAACGTTTTCTAACGGACGTAAAATCAACGATATGAAATGACTTCAGACGAAGTCACTTGATATTTATTGGAAACGTTCGTGTTATACGATAATGACAGTTGTTCACTAAAGAGCCAGTAGAGACCACAAAACAAAAAATAAAGAGAAAATAAATCGCGAGCTATCTCCGGCGTCTAACGTGGAAAGAGTGGCCATCGCATTCAACGCGGATTTGCACTTGCAAATATGCATTGCGTGCATAGTTTATCTCAGAGATCCGAGATGATATATAACTTTTGCACGCAGAAATGAACGGTTTAAGTCCAAGTATTCATCAACCAAGTTATCATTATAACAACAATTTATCTAAACATAGCGTGTTTTAATTTCTTGTAGTTTTTATGTCCGTCACGGTTCCTTAGACAACACTCAATTGTAAAGGAATCTCCGGCCATTAAGGAAAAAAACACAAATGCAGCACGAGACAAGATAACGAAACACAAACACAGGTGTTTACTCTTTACGCCTCAAAAAGCGTGAGAAGTGTTAAAACGCTCGCCTTTAGAGCTTATTGTTTGACTCTTAGCACCTGACTATTAGTGGCTCGTGACTGCCGCATTTCTACTATAGCGCTCGTGTACATGTGATAGTTGTTTACGCATAAATAGTGTATCAACTTATGCAATTAAATTAATGTGTGATGTGATGGATGACCGCACCTCTGACCGAATGTTTGCGGCGGCTGCAATTCGTGTCCCGAGGCAAGTCGACGTCTTCCACTGAGCTCGCATGAGTGCGCCCACTTTGAACTGTGAGAATGTGCCGAGATTTTTTTAAAGAGGAGGGCGATGTCGATAGTGTATCAGTTGGAGGAACCAGTGCTGGGCGCGAGGCCGCCGACGGTGGGCGGCGCGCGCAACGGGGATTTATGCGGAGAGACGTGCGCGAGAGTCGGTGGTGCGCAGTGCGCGGGAGCCGCCGGGTAGTCCGGGAGCGCGCATCCCCCCGGCAGGGCATTGTTTCGCGCACTCGCCCACTTTCATTGTTATGACTGCGACTTGATTATTTATGCTCAATAATCCGCTCAGCTGACTATGGTATAAATCTCGTTATTAATAGTATCCGGTGAGGCATTACGTGCGCCTGATTGTGATTTTTAATCGTTTATTATTTAACTTCCAGAAATAACATTTAAAGAGTTACCGCCGCCGTACAGTGAACGAGTGCTCGCTTTTGACGTTAATGAGAATCAAGGATTGAACAATACGGTATGTTTCATAGAAACGGGAAAAACATGATTCATTTAATAGCCGTGAATTTTGTGTAACTGTTAAAGTGACTTGTAAATTCCAGAGTAACGCACCTCCAGCATGCGAAGTCTTAGACTTGCTAGCGAACTGCAAAATATCGCCGTCAGTAGATGACGATCAAGATACCAGTGTTGAGTACGCCGAAATTAAAGACATGGGTCTTTGGCACTCCACACCATTAGCACATCGCCACAAATCCAAGATATCACTTACTTGGGTGCTGAAAGAAAATTTGGAGAATGTGAAACTGACTGGTGAGAAGTTCCAGAGTGAAGATAGAGTAAAAAACACAATCATAAAAAGTGAAATAGATAAGAATCACAATCAGAAGCCAAATGAAATCGAACGTTACAGAAAGTGCAAGCCTAGAGATGTGAAAGATAGGGTCGTGGGACGTAATGAGTATTACCATAATCTTAGATTTAGAAATGCGTGTGAAGAGTTTGCTAACGTGCAGGACACGTACTCGGACACTAGTGTGGGCACAGAGGAGTATGTCAGGAAAAAGCACCGCCATCGGCACAGGAGGAAGAAGAAAGCCCCAAATGGAAAATTTGGCTACGACATACGAGATTTGGACAGCTTCCTTAGTGAGGTAAGACTATTTATTATTGCTTTATCATTGGTCCTTACTTGCATAACAACAGACCAAAATAATAAACCACTCATCACACATAACCCAATTTTATTTTTAAAAGCATTCATCATTTCCTGGCATTCTCATTGCGATATTAACGGATCTTTTTTACAAAAGAATTTAAATGCACCTGTAAATCTCGATCATTATTCATTTCTTCGGTATTATTATGACGTTACGATGTACATACGCTTTTTGTGCGTTACCTCGACGCATAAACCCGATTGCACTACGTAAGCCGCGAAATTGGCGCAAAATTGGACAACACATAAATTGCAAGTCATTTAAAAATTTCGATATCCTTTTTGAAGTTTTTAATATAGGTACAAGTAAATTCGGGCGAGTATCGGTCTGGAAGATTGTTCAAGCAATTTTGTTGCTGCGGTATGTATTCAGGATAATGATCCTTAAGTGAATGTTTCTTAGGGTTGTTGTAATGTGGGGTGTTACAAGATAATCTCGAGAGGCCATTCATCAATGCGGTTTATTTAAAACAACAATATATCTTTGTGGGGTTAAACGCTACGGTGTTAATTGCGCCATTTCGACGGGCACGCCAATACCATATATCACGGGAGACTTTTAAAAATCGACGTAAGAGGTCACTATAATTTGTAATTGACCTTTGTGGAATATAAGATTTAAAGCGCTTTGGAAAATTATTACTTGTTGCGTGTGCGGCCGAAATCATGTCTATTAAATTGTTAGTGGGACACGGTTATAATTTTGTGGACGTTAAATGAATAGGTTTGCATAACAGCTTTTGTTTTTTGCGATAATTCAAGTTTAGGTTGAGTAAAAATCATTTTTGCTGATATTTTTAGCATATACATAATGTTGCATGTAAATAATACACAAGACATTAAATAAATAAAATATGGAGTAGTTCTTTTAGACAGAAGACATATTACGAAATTAATTCCGTACATGCGTGTACGCCGATAGTTATGTATACATAACAAATATGCGTATGTAAATGATTATATAGTCATGCAAGTTGTACAAATTATACAAAGAAAACGCAAATTAATCTTGCGAGTACATAGTTACAAAATTAGAGATAGTAAATTATGACTTATTACTTTTTTACTTTCATGTTTATGCTTGATACTGGCACATACGGACGGATAAAATAACAGGACATTCTTTACTTTCCTTCGTATATCATTACAAACTTCAGCAGCTCTAGCCAAAGGCCATTTAGCGCTTGTATACTGTAGAAAACTAAATTATATGGAATTGACGTAAATTTTGAGAATTGTCTGTGTCATCCATACATTTTTATTTCTACTCTCTCTGTGAAAGTGGCGTTTGGCTAAAGACACAGTTTAATACTTTTTTTGCTAATTATACACGTATAAGCATGACACTATTTTTAAGCAACGTCTTTCAGGGTTTTTGGCCAATAACTTACAGTATAACTAACGTGACCGTTTATTTTTTGAGTCAAAACGAGACATTCATATATTTAGATTCAGTTAGACATCTAGCTAGATCCTTTATAGAACCTGTAAATAAAACTTTGTGCCCACAACAAAAAGGTTAACATTCTGCGGCAATATGTAGGTAATTTAAGTTTCTTCGACTGGACTTTAGCGAGTGCCTGTATCACTCTCGCACATCGCTCGAGCCCTTCGGACGGTCGTCGTATAGGTTTGACTATTTAAATCGCGTAGTTTCCGAGAACGGGACAATTTTGCGTTCAAGAGTCCATTTTGGGGACAAAGGGGCTCAGGGGACTTTCGGGGATAACGTAATTATAAAAAGGGACAGTCTCGTTCAAAACAGGACGTCTGGTCATGTTAAGTATAACTTTACAAACAAGTTGTACCTTGGCTAAAAGTTACTCACGATTACCTATATTTTTGTGCACTATATTAAATTTGCTACAGCTGTTTTGGAGCCCATACATTTACACCCATCAACCCATGTTTCGTACATTTATTTATTTGCATAACTATACTGTCTGTCTGCTTTGTCTAATAAAACTGAGAAGTTCAGGACGGGAGCTCCTTTCGGCTGTGGGCTTTTTTGCTGACTTACCTGTACCCTGTAGTTACGTCCCTGCATTTATGTAATAGATTGTAGTGACAAGCTGACAAGCATAACTAAATAAGTACATTCCTGTTTCAAATTACTTCTTAATACTTTATACATTAAACTTCATGAATTGATTTATAGCATTTTTATCAGACATTTAAATATGATTGAAATTTTTTAAACTATAAGCCTTCAAATGGAGGTATTGTAGTGGATTCTTTAACATTAAAGGTGAATCCGAATAATTGATTAGTTCTTTATGCTAATTTTTTAAATGAGAAAGCGTCTTTGTCTTCCTTTCATGTTGCATTTTTATGGTATGATTATTGTGTTGAGAGTGTTATAAATAAAGTCCACTCCACTTTAAAGCCTTCAACATTCAAGATATCAATCTATCTAAAATAGTACTCTGATAAGTACTAATTTCTTTTTCCAGGCAACTATAGACCGTCCAGGCAACATTCCAGTCGTGATAGCATACCCAAGCACCCTGTATCAGACACAGAAGGATGTCCAGCAAGAACTGTCGCTACCGCTGGGCACAGTCGTAAACGCGGTGTTCAAGAACGAGCAGTGGCTGTATGCGCAGACGCCGCATGGTGACGAGGGTTATGTGCTGTATAGCGCCTGTTTACCGCTGGGAATACTGCCTAACAGGTACCTACATTGTTGAATTTTCTACTTCTTTCACTCCACTTTTACAGTTGACCAGGCACAAAACACCCCGGCAAGTACAGGAGACGCTTAGTCCGCTTGATGACTGCACTGTTGGTGCGGTGGCTGGGCAACCGGCTGCCGTGCAACGTGTCGCGGGTTCGATTCCCGCACGGAACAACACTTTGTTTGATCCACAAATTGTTGTTTCGGGTCTGGGTGTCATTGTGTATGTGAACTTCTGTGTTTGTAAACGCACCCACGACACAGGAGGAAATCCTAGTGTGGGGCAACGTTTTTAAAAAAAAGAAAAGAAAGAAAAAGAAAAAAGAAAAAGAAAGTCCAGTAGTGCATTGTCAATGGCTGTTGATGATATGACAATTAAATAGTTCAGATGCCTATTTTTCTCTGTAGGATAAGCACATTATTTATAGGTACTGCGATTTCTAACTCTAACGGACTCCCATTTAAACTTTAGATAGGTACTTTTTAGTACAAGCTACGGAGTACCTATAACTATTTTATTAAAATGTTTTGTTGTTTTCTAGAACATCACCACAAAAGAAGACGCCATGTTGGGAAAGCAGTACCGACATCTACCCGCGACCTTGTGGAAACCTCACAGACAACGAGAAGGAACAACTGCGCGGGCGCACGCGATCCGAGTGTCGCTACCCATCCAAAACTACACGACGAAAATCCAAGAACTCGTGCGCAGAAAAAGACTTTGATTCGTTGTATTTAAAGACCAAATCCGTTTGTTCTAATATTGATAAGATACATGAGAAAGAGAATAGGGATTTTAGACAAGTGAAGAGACAGACTTTATTAGTAGTGAATAGTGATTACGTGGGGAGTGTGTTGAACAAAACTTTGTCAGTGCAGAAGGGGGATGTAGTGGTCCTTGTGCAAGGTGGAGGGGTTGAGACTGACGTAGACGCTGAGTGGTTCTACGTCAAGAAGAAAGATGGTAGCCAAGGGTTCATTCCCGCTGCAGTTGCCGGTCATGGCTATATTTAGCGTTCAAGAAGGAAACCCCTAGTTCCTAATTCATGACAATTACAAATAAACAAAGAAATAGCATTAATTTCTAATGTTGAGGAATAGAGTTCAAATTGCATTTGAAGCTATCTGTAGAAAGTGTTACACAACTCAAAGGATTTTCTGTGTTGAGCTTAATATATGTATACAGAAATTAAATGATTAAAAGTCTTAGATATAAGTGTGTGTGTTGTAAATAATAAAATTTTGTTGATGTCATTCATTTATTGATTGTAAATTTTACTTATTTGTCAAGAATATTCCCTAAATAGCTTACCTATCGAAAATGTAGGACTTGATCTCTATAGTTGAAGGTGGTGCACAGGTCTATTTCTGGGCTGGAGCCAGCAATAGCCAGGACCTTGGGATTTGTTCTTAGGACTGCAGAGTAAACTGTGGTGGCTGATACTGGTAGTTCCACCTTGATTTCTCCAGAGTAACTGAGTTGGTAGAAGTGCTTGGCTGCTCCGCCTGCGAAGACACAGTCATCGTGGAAGAAGGACACATGGATGCCATGGTCAGGAATGTCGAAGACTGTGACTGCATCCAAAGACCGCAGGTGCCAGAGAGCTAGGCGAGGACCACCACCGCAGACCTAGAAATTAAGATAAAAAATTTACAAAGTGGGAAACTACTGATACATTAATTTTAGTATTCCTTTAGTGTCTTCAAAGCTTAGTATTTAAAAGGCACTAGGCTTATTAAAAACAAAGCTGGATTTTTATTGCAAAGCATACTATGTGTGGTGATAAATGTAACTAAGAGTTATACTTACAATCCAGTCTTCTCCAAGGGCTACAGATCCCATCCATTTGCCAATATCAGGCCGGGCGACTTTACTGTTAGTGTGGGGCTCCAGTTTGTTGTGACTGGAGCTGGTACGAGTGTCCCAGAGCATTACACACCCATCCTCACTAGCTGTGATTAATTGTTGGTGCCTGTAAAGATAATATTTGAGAATAAAGAGTCTTTGTTGCACATGTAATGATAATTGATATAGATATTGTGGCTAGATTGAATAACTTAGGCCAAACAGTAGAAAAATATTACTGCTAAATTACTCACTTTCCATCAATAGCATGAATGAAGTTATTATGTCCCGTGAATGTGGACACTAGTCTGCCATCTTCCAAATGGAAAACATAGACATTGTTATCCCCACAACCAGCATACAACTTCGACTCATCTTCAGATAACCACAGACTATTCACATCAGTCTGTTCCATAGAAGAACGAGAAGGTATCCGTATGACCCATGAAGGCTTACTCAGTTTTGAACTCACTGCACTCTTCCAATCCCAACCTGATATTTCATTAACTGTACCAACTATTAAAAACTTCTCTGTACTCGCTAGACTGCATATTTGGTGCCCAGATTCAAGAGTGTGAATGTGTTTCGGCTTGTTATAATCAGATGTGAGAAGTTCGACGACAGGATTGAGGATTCGACCCAGGCTGAAAATATTGGTGAGATAAAAATAAATAACGGGACCAATAAAAAGACGATTAAATGAAAACTAATGTTATTGAATTAATTCTAAACAAACTTACTCATACACGGCCAACTGACTGTAAATATTGCCGGCGATCAAATACTTCCCGCAAGGTGAGAGTGTTTGGGATAACACTGTGTTATAAAGGATTTTATCAAGCATGATTCCAATTTGTAGTTATAATAGTGTAATTATAACACAGATAGGTGTCTTTATTTCAGTTATTTTTCGAGATTTATTGAGGAGTTTGAGGGGACTCGTCTTTATAAGTTTATAAACAAAACATAACCTCGACGTTAAATGTCAAATACAAATGACAGTGGCAGTCGAAACAAATGACATTGTGTAAAATAAGCATCGCTATTCTTAATGGTGAAAAATACTACTAAATTATTAATTAATAAAACTCCAAGAGGTATAAGTTAAATGTAATTAAAATGTTTCAATTTATTGAACATTTAAAATCCTAATTTGACGAGCAAACCATGATAGAAAAAAATATAAATTAGTCTATTAAGTTTTTCTCAAAATGGCAACTCTGTAAGAAAGTCATCCACAAAAAAATCAGAACCATCTAAGATGGACGTGTGTCTTACGAATAAAAATTGAATTAAACGGGGTTCTGGTAAATGGTGAGATATCTGTGTTGATACATATTGATTTAAATAACTGATCAAGTGCTTCTACATTATTGTACCAAGTTAATTTTTTCAACGACGCCAACTTTGTGATTGTCAAGTTAGCCATGCCCCTCACTCAGCATGCCATAAATTGATTTATGATTTTTAGGTAAATAAACCGGCAAAATGTATAATGGTATTGGTTTGACGACGCCACGAGGCTCTGGTACTAACGGATATGTGCAAAGAAACTGGGCGGGAGTGCGGAAAACCAAAGATTCAGTGAATTATCGCACTGAGGAAGAAATAGCCAAGTTGGATTCTGCGTCAAACAAACAGCCGAACCGGGAGATTCTTGATCATGAGAGGAAAAGGAAGATTGAGGTGAAATGTGCAGAACTCGAAGATAGTTTGGAGGAACAGGGGTGAGTAGATGAAGTTATAAACCTTGTTTTCAATGATTTATATTCCGTGACGTAATAGTTAGTATGTTTTGAAGTAATCTACAAAGTTTTATTGTTCAGTTTTATTTTGTGGTATTTTATTGGCGAGCAATCGTTTTTCATGCACTTTTTAAAGCCCACATCATTCTAAGCCAAGTTATTGGCTTGTTTTCTTAACAATCTACACAACTAGTGTTCAATTATTATTGTTCTGGTTTTAATCAATTTCTTATTATTCCATCATTTGTGATTATAACTGTATACAATACAATAATGAAGCTTGTTGCGGCTAAAAAGGTTCTCAAAATGAAGATTGCTAGGAAAAGGTAATTAGAAAAACATATAACTAATTGTTGATGATAAAATTTATCATTGCACTAACTTTAGTTAGAGGTTAGTTTTAATTAATAGTACTATTATTAAATTTTCTGCCACTAACAATATTAGGTTTTTTTTCTTTTAAAATGTTGATATAATCTTGTTTTGTAGTGAAGGGTTATTTATTAAATTTCTATCTGATACAAAAGATACATTAGGACTAAATCTGTTTTTTGAACTAAACTTCATAACTGGTACAAAATATATGAACAATTATTTATACTTATTTACATATAATTTAATATCATATTTTTTATGGAACAGTTTTTCACTTATTTTACAATTTAAGTAATAAACATAATAATTTGTTTTTAATGTATGCCGCAAAGATAAAATACTAGTTTGTCACATGGTACTAATTATACAAGTATTTTGTGGTTTTATCAGTTGAATTCATTAGTGCCAGTGTTATTTTTCATACAATTCTTATTTCAAGCAATTCTTATTTACTGCAGAATGTAAAATAAATGCACTAACTGTTGTCCCATTTTACTGATTTACTTATACATACATGCTATGCTTTATTTAGCACCTTTTTTGTACTGTCATCTAACTCGCATTCGCATACAAACTGCATTAAAAAATATTTCTTCTAATGAAACTTAGGTGCATACATTTTCTTTTTCAAATGTTAGTTTCAATTAACCCATATTAGCGGTCACCAAGCGAGCACCGGTGACCGCTCTCCACTAACTACATTATAGACCTTATTTCTGATCTTTAGAGACTATTTTTGTATGAACAAATTTAGGGGATGATCTTTCAGATATTTCAACAGGTTAAGATTGCAAGTATAATGCAGTTTAGAAGTATTACTTTGATTCCAAATCTCTTGTTTGACAGCCGCATTCACTCAACAAATGAAATCAGTGTGTGATATTTTTCAGAATTGTTTATTACCTCTTTGATTTTGGAAATTATTTCCAAAGCTTGTACGGGTAATGCAATATTATAAAATACCACTAAATAATTATGTTTACCTTAGCAACATCACTCTCACATACTTTACATGTCAGTCAGTCAATGTGTGCATAATACAGATAAATTGTTTATCCTTCCGCATCTGGACGAACCATGAATTTATGTGCCTACATTAAAATAAACAACAGTGTGACAAATTATGTCATATGGTTTACTTGTTATATTTGAAATAACTCGATCAGTTTCAAGCTACGCTGGGAATCCATAGTCATATTCGGCTTGAAAGTAGTCAACTTACTTGGTCGAATAGTTGCGTGAGTAAACTGTACATTACAATTAAGAAGATGTAATGTTTGTTTGAACAGACTAATCAATTTACTTTCGAAGTATTCCATCTTCGCTAATTTATAATTATAAAAATAACCACAAGAATGTTTGACGAAAGAAAGCTTAGCACTACAGAAGTCTGTTATGTTTTCAAACAAATAAACTTAATGTATGGACTGACCATGAAACTCACGGGATCTGGTATAAAATGCGTAATCGAGCACTACGCATTACTTATTTAATTTATGTAATCAAAACACAGGAAAACTGATAACCAATGCTGTATTTCTAAATACACCGCTGTTAGTTCTGGGTTCTTATTAACATACGGTTTCAAATAGTCTATCATGAAATTATCTATTAAAAATTGGGGACATGTTATATGCAGCTTATGTCAAATATTTATCTTCTGTAACTAATCCACTATTAGATTGGTCATCGAGAATGGTCGTAAATTAAAATTGGCGGAAAAATATCCATTAAAATTGTTGTAGTTTGACCCCTTGCTGTGTTGGAGAAATAATTGATATTGAAAATTTTGTTCAAAACTTCAGTAATAATAATTACCGTAACTATCACGTAACATAAACAACCGATCTCTTATTTTGTTATACATGATTAACTTGATTTATTAATTTAGAAAATAAAATGTCGACTGCAGAAATCTTCGAAGTAGTCTATTGGGTCTGTCATCGTAAACTTAATTGAATGATAGCCATTGCGCTGGAGTTGAATAATTGAATACAGATGAATAAGACCATGCTTATTCAACTGTATTAAATTTATTACAGGACAAAAAGGGGTTTACCCCAATTTATTACTGGACAAAATGGGTTTACCCTGTTTTTTTTGGGATTTCCTTTACTTGCTTTATCATGTTAATAATTAATTCATACGTAATCCTTGACCTTCTTTGAACCTTGTGCCTTTTGCCGCAAGAATCGTTAGAATTTAAATTGACGACAATTGAGGACCTCTATCTTTGCACGGGTCAAACCTCTTTTATTTAAGACCTGTGGTAAATAGGGTTTCAAAAGCTAAATGAAGCTCCTACATGGTATATAGGAGCTATATACCTCTAGTATATAGCTTTCTTATTCATGTAGAAACTCACCAAAAGTGACAGGTCGTGTATTTGTTTTTTTTTTAAAGAATTGCATAGTTACAAATTATGATTTCATTTGTGTTCTTACCATAATATGACCAAGAAAAATAAGGTAAAAAATTCAGATTAATTTAAGAGGTTTATATGTCGAGCTACTACGTTTCAAATGTGCTGTGAATTAACGGCATTATGATGCCACACATTGACATTTTAAACAGATACAAATCCCTTTAAAATTATATAATAATAATATAGTTTCAAAAACCTCGTTCAATTATCATGTAATTATTCCTGGCTCTCGAACATTTCCGAAGTAGTTAGTATAAATGACGAAATAGGTAACTTGAGTAGCAACAAGTTCTTTATTAGCTCAAACATACAATTGCACATGTTCACTTAGGTCACGTTGCTTTATCGATTTACTACTCAATAAAATCCCTTGTTTTTATTTTGTCCAATGAAAATGATCCCCTACTAAGTCGGTGCGTATAGATCGCACCCCTGTTTAGGGGCGATGGCCGCTGCGCCGGAGTCCGATCAATAATTCAACAGTGCGAGACTAGGCCACCCTTCGCGTTATATATTATTCAATAACCAGACCCCGTCTGCATTCAGTTTACAGTCGTGCAACAAGAACGTCTTATCGGGTTTTATAGTTTTCAAAAAGTAATTGTACGCCGTTATAGCGGCTCGGCGTATCATGCACTGGTAGGTATTACGCTGGGAAATTTATTATAAGATTTTCATGTACGCTTGTCGGTACGCGGTCGCTCACTGAGACATTCGTGAATCCATTGGCTGCAAGTAAACCGTCCATGCGCGTTCGCCGGCGCGCTGCCTATTCAGGATTTCGATTGTTTGTAAAATTTTATTATAAAAGTGAATAAATGAGTGTTTCATTGGTATGGTTGCGTAGGTTGCCGAAGGAGGAGATCGCGGCGCGAGTGGCTGCCTTCAGAGCGAAGATCTCCACCACCAGCACTGGAGAAAAGGACGTGCCGAGGGACGAATTCGGGAGAGTTGCGTGAGTACCTTTTAATTATTTAGAGATAAATAGTACTGGAATAATTATGGGTTAATTCAGAATGTTAAATTGTAAAACGTGTGATATTTTTCTTTGAGTTAAAATCAGGAAGTTATTCATTCATGGAATAATAAGTGTTCAGTTCATGCTGTCACTATCGAGACGAGCAAAAAATATTGCATATTTGGTATTCATGTCATATGCGCACGCGCTTATTACAGCGTTAAAATTGTCAAATATTATTACAGTTATACATGTTATAAAAATGCACTATAATCGAGCATTAAATTTAACGCCTTACGTGCACGTTATCGGATTTTATTTTAGTATAAACGTGATTAGCTTTGTAGTTGAAATGTCCTTTATAAGTTCTAGTTTTAACTACTAATGCTAACAATAATACATATTCTATTTGTAATTTTACTATTTATTCCACTGTATTATGCTTTCACATTTGTCATGAGGAAGTAATCACTTAGCTCCTCAATTTCTACGTGTTGGTCGTATCAATTGATGGCTGATTAAATCAAATTCTCCAGCGCGTACGATAGCATGGGAATAAATGCCGTTTGAGGGTAATAAACTGTATGAGTGACATCCTTGCTAACTTTTTTATAGAGACGAATATCTTTATGTTTTGGTACCTATGTAGTTTCTTTTAATATATGTCTGATAATCTGAAGTGATGAGACTAGTCTAAAAGTGGTCAAGTCCAGGAATAATGACCATGGTTGTTTAGACACGCCTAGAAAGTATTCATTAAGTTTTAAGGTGCCAAAGTTAGATCAAGAACTCTAAATCTAAACTAAATTAATTAGGTAGGTACTCAAAAGTAATTATGATACACGTTCTTTAATTTTCTAAAAAGTCTACAATCACAATTCACTGTCTGGTAATCCAATTAGTCGTAATCTAATGCATGAAATTAACGAATTTCAGTTTCATTCTATCTAATACGCAAGCAAAATTCAGTATTTGTGGGCGCATAATCGAGATTTTAATTAATTTGATTGCTTATTTGCAAGCGTTAAATTAATTTTCGCCGGTTATTAGTACTTTAATTAGATATCCGTCTCACTAATAACACTTACATGTAAATTATTATATTGTGTACATTATCCAGAACTAATTCATCGGAAAATTTACTCGTAATTAGTTATATCTAACCTTAATGTGCCATGGCTGCCATACTTTTCTATAATTAACGTGTCCCTATTGGTCGCGCATTGTTAAAATAAAAGACTAATCAAGAAATGACAATATTTCTTAAATAAATAACGAATCAAGAAGTCACTTGCTTAGTTTTATTTTATTAGTATCCATTTCGCCATGGAACTGTAAGATATATCTTAAGATAATAATCCCTTACTACACTACATCGTGTTTCTGCCTTTATAAACGGTCGTCCGGCTCCGATCAATACATTCTACCAAGGCATTGAAACTTGAAAATACAGGTGTAAATCTTTATGTTCGTAGAGTTCTTTTTGCTTGTCACCATGGTCTGTGGAAATATGTACTCAGCTGATTCTCTTACAAAGTTCTTAGGTGTTATTTATATGGTACACGCGTCTGCTTCATATGTATTGCTTGTTTTTATATATTAAAAACATTATCTTTGCCGAAAATCCTCAGATATCCACAGAAGTTCGGAACATATCATACTGTAGTTATTCGTTAATTAAATCTGATTATTTGTAAAGATAAAATTACTTGTTTAATGAGGTCAATGTCCGATGCACCTGCAGGTGAGCTCGCTGCCACCCTATGTTGATTTTTCATCTCCACCTTACAGTTTATGCTTTTAAAATAAGGTATGGGGTTAAACTGAAGTCCTTAAGCCATTTAACAAGAGAGCTGATAATATTATAGAATCACTTATACAGATTTTTGGTGTCATTTAAAAAAAAACTTTACCATCTCCTTATATCGTGTCTGCAACTTAACAGCTTATTGTAATGTTCTAGACAGCACTACCTAAAACAGTTTTGAAACAAGTTTTTTAGTTCCACACGTCACGTATTATAAATTGTCGTATTTTAGGCTTTGATCTATCAATAACAACAAACAATAAGCCACAAGAAATAACGAATATCACAATTTATAACCACACATAACACTAATCTATCCAGATAATTTAGACAGCACGGTTGGTGCGGTGGCTGGGCAACCGGCTGCCGTGCAACGTGTCGCGGGTTCGATTCCCGCACGGAACAACACTTTGTGTGATCCACAAATTGTTGTTTCGGGTCTGGGTGTGATGTGTATGTAAACTTGTATGTTTGTAAACGCACCCACGACACAGGAGAAAACCCTAGAGTGGGGCAACGTTTTTTTTTTAAAAAAAATCTGTCTGACAAACCAGCACATTATAAACCGAAGACACTATTTA
This sequence comes from Spodoptera picta, assembly GCA_038387885.1. Classification (NCBI taxonomy): domain Eukaryota; kingdom Metazoa; phylum Arthropoda; class Insecta; order Lepidoptera; family Noctuidae; genus Spodoptera; species Spodoptera picta. The sequence continues at coordinate 2,738,367 of JAZHFQ010000002.1, forward strand.
CGTTGGTCTGCCGATCTATTTCAGTTGCTCCACGTCCACATCGCTATCGATAGATAGAAGTATAATTTATAACGATCGGTATTGTCTCGTAAATGTCAGGTAAACCCTTGTCTCAAGTAGCCAGTGCACGTAAACCACGATCGTTAACTGTTATGCTGAGGAGTGAGTGTTATGATTGTCGTGGTGGAACTGGAAGGACTATGTTTAATGAAATGTATTGTGTTAGAACTGTTAGAAGTTAGGACTGTGTAAGTGATTCGCTGCTTAGAGGGTGATGTGGGGTTTCCTGCTTGTTCTTTTTCATTTAGTTATGTACGTGAGAGTGGTCATATAATCAATGGATTTATCGTTTTACTTTAGTATTCCAAGATTTTTGTGTAATGTAAACTGAAAATTGGTTACCCAGAACTTGAAAAGCGAGACATTTTTGAGCTCTATCTTTAGATGATGTCCAAAATCCGGCCTTTTATGTATGATTTCAAGACATTTGACCTATTACAGTTGTGCTATGAAACTCATTTACCATTTTCCGTATGAATGTGAAAGTCAAAGCAATACATTACTTATACCCCCACCTACACATTTACTGTTACCAAGGTCTATGGCCATAGAAAACTGTTTGAAATAAACCTCACACTTTTCATGTTCATTGTTTTTTAATGGATTGCTAAAGTTTTTAATAAATTACTTTAGGTCTTGGTAGCGGTTAAAACACGTCTCTCGGGACCCATTCACGAACTTTTAAAAACGCTCTCTGTGTTCATGTTATTTTTATATGCTACTTGATTGTCAGTATTCCGTCCTCTAGGGAACCCCTTAGAGTCAGCGAGGGCCATTTTATCGCCCAGTAGGTAACTGGGTAAGCCAATTACGTCTGTTCTCACATAAAATTGCGGCCTGAATTGTTCTCTAAGGTCCTATCTTTTTCTCCTTTCTTTTCTGTATTAAAATAGGCTTCTTATACCTGCAATCATTAGGCTAAGTTACGTATTTGTTGCTGAAAAATGGTTCAGAAGTGTTACCAGACTTAACTATAATTTTCAGACAATATTACAAAATCAATGTAAAAATATCCAGTAGAATTATGGCCAAGATTCGTATAGTCCTATAATTAAACCATTTCAAAAGCTTCACTTATTTAGTCCTATAATAAATTCAAGACATTTCAAAAGATTCGCTAATAAAATTTCTAAAAAGGCTTCCCTCACAAAAATAACACCAAAGATGGCCCCCAATTATAGCACCTGTAATTCTATTTATAGAATCTCAGCAGAAAGTCGCAGACCTCGGCGAACGTAGCCGATATTGTAGGGTCCTTGCATATCGATCGCGTTGCATGACGTCGGTACCTCACACCCGCGACTCGCGACAGGGAGACGGGAGGTCACAGGAGTTTTAATACGATGTACACCCATCCCACTTTAGTAATAACTATAGATCTAGCCATGTAAAGGTTGTAAACGAAACCATTATACCACATTGTAGTGTGTGATTTAGTGCAGAATTATGGTTAAGCACGGTATGGTACATTTGTTCATTGATTTTATGTAAGATTTCATTTTCAATCCCATGATTGAAAATGAAAACTTAAGAGATACATTATCATGAGATTTTGTTACTTTTATGTTCTACATAAAATAGATGTCTACTTTCGTTATCAAATGAGATTTTCAAAAATGTTTAATTTTTTCTTTTGTTTTTACAAATACGTCACGTCGTCATTGCAAATTATGACGATAAATTACTGTTCAACTGAAATTACTGTCCTCAAGTTGATTTGATGTTAAAATAATCACTGTAAACGTATTTTTGTTAGCAAAAATTACGTGGGAAATCAATGTAAAAATGATTGAATGGAAAACTAATCTCGAATGTAATACAAAAACGAATTATCGTATTACCTGGTTGGTTTATAACTTCGTACTTAGGTACTCGTAGCTACGGCAGAATTTATTCAACTAATTTAACTTGCACCCTTTACAGCTGTTGTACGGAAACATGCAAATAATGTCATAATAAAATCATGCAATGAATGGGGAAACAACCCCTCTAAGGTTAAGTTTACAAGTACTTGATAACGGCATACAAGATACCCTAAATCTGTCCAAATAGATTTTATTTTCAATTGCCGCAATTTTCATGACTGATTAGATTGCAGTTGTTACTACTCTACAAGGGATTACCCATTTAAAAGAAACCGGTCAGCAGGACCCTCTGATAAACCTGAACCTTTTGAACTGCGACCTCTAAGTCGGCCAAGCTTAGTCCTACAGTAGGCTGACAAGAAACTGTTGTATTATGCCTCGTTTGAGAACGACGTGTTAATAATGATGACGTCACACCTAAAATGTATCGAAATAGATTTCCTTAACCTAAAATAGTTTTCGTTTGGAAATAGTCTATTATGTATACATGATGAACTGATTTGATCAGGTGTTCCTAATTACGCAGAAAATAGCTGTATTATTATATTATACTTGTATTAAATATTTATGCGATGTCTGTTTGTAGAGAAGTCTGTTAGTTGTAGACTGACCTGGGAAAGGTTTCGGACGATAAATAAATATTTTTTAGTCCGTAAGGGTGATTAAAATGACTCCAATAAGTTTTATTTGAAATCGGCCTAGTAATTCCAGAGTTCATCAACAGCCTATAAATGTCCACTGCTGAGCAAAGCCTCTTCTCACACGGAGAAGGTTAGAGCGTTAATCACCACGCTTGCTCAATGCGGGTTGGCGATTTCAAACTTATAATTAGAAATTATAAGTCCAGGTTTCCTCACGATGTTTTTCCTTCACCGTTTGTCAGTGGTGTCTAAATAATCTTAGAAAGTACATAGAGGTATAACTCGGAAAAAGTCACATTGGTACTTGCCGTTGGTAGGTTTCGAACCCGCACCCTCATGCATGAGAAGTGGGCGTTTTAAACCTCCGGGCCACCACGACTGTAATTCCAGAGTTTAAACCCTGCAATCGTACAAATAGTTAGACACATCGGAGTACTGCCTTCTTTATTACCTTCCGTAATGAAAAACACTTTGCCAGTTTAAAAAACAATATCAGATTGTGTTAGAAAATAAAGAACTTAAACACAATACATAGCTTCGTTTACGACCATGACCACTCACTTGAGCATTTTATTGCAGCCATTTGGTACCTAAGTATCTGACATAATGATTATAGTGATGTCGCATTTGACATGTCGTTCTAACTTAGTCCTTCACCTGTTCATAGATTATGTCTCCTCACGATCCATACTAATCTTGAACTTGTTGAAAGACAATAATTTATTCAGACATTTTAAGATAAGATACTCCAGAGAAAGTTTCCACGAATACAGACAATTTCGTAACGAGACTCGCACACAGGCAAATTATTTTCTTTTTACCTCGTCCCAAATAATGCACTGTTTTATTTTTAATAACGAACACGAAAGCGCGATGCGCGCATAAAAATATATTCCACCATCGCACTGTTACATTAAAACTCGCGTACAATGAACGTACATTTCACAAAAAAACATTCTGATTTCTAACAAATCATTACTAGACCCGCTATAAAATCTGAGCACGTATAAAATTTTGACACATTTATTTATTAGTCACGCGATCGCAAAACAAATGAACGGTGAGTATATTGTAATTAACGGGAGTGGCCGCGGGATAAGCATAGTGCGTGCCAGAAACCGCACCTCCTTGCTTATGGACGGCTAAAGAAAGATACGCGTACTCGTGATACATGGGTATTTGGCACGAGATGAGACCCGCCTGCCAGGATCAACACTGCGATTGGCAGTCTGGCAGTGAACGATCAGGCACAGGTGCACATTGTACAGCCAACTATATTTCACATTTTCGGATGCTTTCGTTACTCTGACTGTCATTTAATTTGTCAATATGAATAAGAAATGTGCCAATTATTATGACTTTATTTTTTAAACTCTTAGCTAATTTGTGTTCTAATGATACGTAAAACGCTTAGTTCCTTTGAAAACATAAATGTTTAATGCATCATTTACCCTAAAAAAGTCACGTAACTTATAATTAAAAAGCAGTGCTTTATTTTTGTATGTTGATCGCGTGCGTAAAGTTATTAGGTTCGTTAAAATATTTTATGTTATTCGTTACCTACACATAATAATTACTTCACATAAAACAGGGCACAAATATCTACAGTAGTTAAGAGTTACACTTTTCCTAATGATCCAATTATAGTTCTTTGTACGAACCTTAATTGTTTGCTCCTATTCTCGGGCAGAGAATAGGCTGCACTTAACGCCACTAGACCGACTTTAGGGCGCTCTGTTGGCCTCCCTCCACGGATCCATTGTTTTAAAACATCCACGTTCTGTACAGAAAATAAAGCTTCCTTTCATGAAAATTTTCCAAAGATATTCAAGCCCCGTAATCGAAAGCCTCGTCACTGGAGGCTTTCAAATAAATTGAATACTCTGTAATACAAGCAAAGCCTCAGGGTTACGAAAATAATTGGGTCAGTGTTTACTGTAAAGTCTTTTATTATTTTCGTTATCGCATCGGGAAATAAATAAAGCTAACACGTGTTATTATTGTAGAAACTAGGTCTTGTTCTTGTTGATTTAGTTTACGTTGTTCTCACAAATATCTCGACTTGTAATGTGTACCATAACCTACATAGAAAAAACATGACGAGCGTGTTTGTACACTGATTTCAATATACCTAATAATACCTATGCTAAATACCTCTTATTTTATTAAATCTCTATGTTCGGAAAACGAACATAAATATCTAAGTTTTGTTTATCTGCTTCTGACAATACTTCAGAACAATAAAATTGTCGAGTAACTCAAATACCGGGTACCTATTAACGTCTATTAGTTATTAAGACAAGTATTACGCACTCCTCTCTACAAATCAAATGCTCCGACATAGCTAACAAGATTAATTTGCTATTATGATTTGAATGAGACTGACGACATGTTCGTTACAGTGACACTCGTAAATTATTACTAATTGCTCGACGTTATAACTAATGTATTACTACTAGGAACTAGCTATAAAGAGAAAGAATTCCTACAATTTAAAAATCAAAAATAGTACTTCGGTCCAAAAATACCCATTTAGATGTGGAGTTTATTAAAAAGCGTGTGCACGTACTGTTCAGGAATAGAACTAAAGACGCTGCGATATTTTACGTCGTCAGTAAACAGGCGCGACTGCGGATAATCCGATTTGATACATCACTACTAATAAGACATGACTTTTACATGGAACACAAATAAATGAAATTTTAATGGATGGGACATTGCATACGAGACTTTTCCTGGCCACACAACACAAGTTATTTAACTTGTGACCGAACTGATTTGATCAAAATCAATTTAATTTGCTTGAAGAAAGTATTCGTTTTGCAAATGAGAGTAAATTACTAGAGGGCTGTACAGAAGGGTGTGGGGGAGAAATCCCTTTGTGCGATCGCGGCGACAAGGCGCGTATCCGATGTTTGCGCAGGCTGCGCGCGTCTGCGTGTTTCCTGTTATGGCGCCCGACGCCCCGCAGTAGCGCCGCCGGTCCGCTGCCGGCCGCTCTAGGATGTAGCCCTCTACACTCCTCTGCTCAAACAAGTCTTCCGCGGCACAGCCGCCATGCATTAGTCTTAGGAAATATATATTAGCGTAAAGAAACCAAGTCTTCCATTAGTTAAGTAAGTAGATTAAGATGCAAAGGCAGGGCAGGGCTCCGCGACGCGATGCAACACAAAACAATAGGGTCGTATTCGAGCGGCTGTGGCGGGGCACGTTTCAAGCTGTACTGGCAGGGCCGGCGCGGCGCGCGCGGGCCTCCTCCCACGAACCCACCTCCGACGTGGCGCTCCCGAGCCTGGTCCCGCAGCCCGCGCCGTCCGACGCGCTCGCACCCGCGCTGCGCACCATCCTCGAGGGGCTCCGCAACTCGTGCTGCTGCCGCTGTAATTGTAACGCGACAGATAGCAACTTTAACGACAATTTGCAGGTCTGTCTCTCCAACGATGAGGAGAGGAAGTCCATGCGATCCGTCATAAGGTGTGCACACATTTGATCAATATCTTACTGTACGTATTGCACCGTAGGTCTTGCAGACAGTTGTGCTATAAATATGGGTCACCGCCTTCGACCGATATGAATTTTCACGTTTCATTAAAACTTACATATCCACAGTTCTAAAAGGTACTAATTGAAATAACTGTACGATTTCACACGTTTTCGATATACTTACTTGATGCGTAAATCATTGATTCTATGCAATGTCAAGATTTATTAAGAGAATAATGGTTTTAGTAAATAATGTTTTGCTAAAATAATATTTCCCTATTTTTAGCGCACTTAAGTGCTGTGCAGGTAAATATAATATGTTAGACGGCTTTTGTTTTATTAAATACAAAAGTAGTCGTATGTTTGGTATTACGATAATAACTTGGAAGCTGTGAAGTTACATAGTGTTTTATATGGTTTGTTAGCGTTCGCGAGACGCACGCGGTGGCCGAAGCCCAGCAGGAGAAGAACGCTCGGCTGCGTGACGCGTTCGGCATCTCGCCGCGGTTCGTGGAGGGCTCCAGCTTGGACCCCGAGCGACGCGCGCGCGAGCACGCGCAGCGCTACCCGCTCGTGCGCACGCCCAGCCACGAGCGCGACGAGAGAGACCCGCACCCACCCAAGAGGAAGAAAAAGAGAAGGTAATACAGACTCTCCTAAAGCATTATCTTATCCACATTTCCCTTCCATCTTTCAGACGAGATCCTATTCAAATTAAAAAGAAAATCAAAAGAAAACAGTTTCTTCATAGTTGTAGGATAAATTGTTTTTCTATAGACAATAATTATTATAAAGATAAATGTTAAAAATCTAACATTTTTGTTATTCACCGTACGTACTACCTACTTTAAACTTTTATACCATTGTTCTCATTAGTTGTGTTCTCTATTCCAGTACATCACCAGATGCCAAGAAGCTGAAGAAGAAAAAGTCAAAGAAAAATAAAAAAGAGAAGTAAGTGTTTGTCATTTATGTAACTTAAACATATTTGTTTATTTATATCATTTTATATAATTTTGTAAATATTGGCGTAAATTTCATAGATTACATTTGAACCCAGACAGGTGACTCTACGGTTGTCCAAGAGGCAAGTATCAAAACATTTATTATAAAATGCCTTTTTATTTATTTCTTTATAAATTCAAGTATCAAATGTGTCTGGTGATCATTTCAGTGAAAGAAAAATGCTATGGAACTTCATCACTAGGTATGGTATGAGGTTTAATAAAAACTTTATTTACTTAGATTGGGAAATAATGGTATTTTTATTGAAATGGAAATTATTGTCGTTTTATGGCTGAACGGTATTGATTACTATATCTAAGTGCAGTGTTGCAACGCTTTCGATACTTGTATGCTTATTTCATAACAAATTGTACAGTCAATATGATCACTCGTTCTCAAAAACTCCTTCTCCAAATTATAAAGCACTTGAATACTAACCAAGGGCATAAACTCAGGTCTCAATCACTTGAGCTTTCATTTATTATTGTGTTTTTTTAATCAGAGGTTAAGGAACATTTGATTCTGAAAATACATTATCCCGTTAGTTTTGCAAGCGAATGTTAAAATATCGATTACCGCACAGCGGATGACCTACTTCCTAAAAATGACAATTACATACCGATATTTCCAAAGTTTTGCCTGTGTAAGAATAAATATAAACATAATACACAGTAACCATATTTATCACAGTAACCATATTTTTTACATAAAGATGTTGTTAATAAATTATCATCTGATCACAGTGGGCTGACAGTCACCTTTAACACCATCACAACTGTGCAAAAAAGTGAAATTATGTTTAGACAGATCTCAAATAAAAAAATTGAGTCATTAAATCATAATTTAAAAAATGATTTATGCGGTCAAATGCAAGATAGTGAACACCCGAGTGAGATTTACTCCAACCTATTGTCAATTATTAAAACTCAATTTGATAAATTATTCCCTGTAAAACGCAAAACATTAAATGTAAGTTGGTATTCTGTGACTGGGCTACACCAGGTATACGTATAAGTAGGGAAAGGTTATTTGAGCTTTACGGTATGAAACCATTTAATCATAGTGAGGCTTTTCACATTTATGTCTCCAAATATTCGAAAACGTTTAAATTAGTTTGCAAGCAGGCTAAAGCACTTTACATTACTAATAAAATTAAGACTGCAGAAAATAAAATAAAAACTACCTGGAATATAATTAATAACGAGACAGGTAGAAATAAATCCCGTAATGCTGAATTTAATCTAAATACTGCGAATGGACACATCAATTCAAATTTGAAAGTTGCCCAGGAATTTGAAAGTTTCTTTAAAAATATTCCGATAAAAACTACGGAAGCATTGAAATCATCTCCGACTCTTTCCGTCGAACTTCTTAAAAGTAATATCAAGGAGTGCCTTTCTGAGTTTCGATTTCAATACACAAACCCCCAAGCAGTAATTAAAGCGTTCAAAGAGATCAAAGTTAAGTCTACTGAAGATCTCTGGGGAATGTCTGTTAGGGTGTGTAGGTCTTTTATAGAGACTATAGCGCCTCATTTAGCTTTCATTTTTAATAAAAGTGTAGATCACGGAGTTTTCCCGGATTTAATGAAACATAGTAAAGTAGATTATTATTTTGTTTATTAGAAATTGCTTTTTTTTTTATTGTCTATTAAAAATTCTATTATTATCGTATTATTATTTTGTTATATTGTGATGTTTTCTGTTCTGATCTGTATTCTTGTATGTTTATTATTAGTATTTTGTTTACTTATATTATGTATTTTTATTTTGTTATATTCTTTGTTTTCTGTGCGTGTAATTGCCAAATAAATGTTTTTTCTTTCTTTCTTTCTTTCTAGTTCCATTGTTTAAATCCGGTGATAGTGCAGAACCCAATAACTATAGGCCGGTCTCTATTTTACCAGCGCTCAGCTAAGTGTTTGAAAGGCTGATGCTTTCTCAGATGTTGCGTCACTTTAACATGAATTCTATCTTTCATGATCAACAATACGGATTCACCAAAGGTCGCTGCACTACTGACGCGGGAGTAGCTCTAATTAAGCGGGTGTTCGCCTCTTGGGAAGAAGCACGGGATGCCATCGGCATATTTTGTGATCTATCGAAGGCATTCGACTGTGTTGAACATGCGACGCTATTGCTGAAGCTGAAACACTATGGCATTCGGGGGACGTCGCTAAATCTGTTGAAATCATACCTTCAGGATAGGCAACTTAAAGTACAAGTAAATAAAGTAAATTCACAGGGTGCTAGCATATCTATGGGTGTACCGCAGGGCTCGATACTAGGTCCATTCTTATTTTTAGCGTACATAAATGACTTGCCCCATTTATTTAAAAATAAACCGCAGATGGTATTATTTGCTGATGACACTTCATTAGTTTTTAAAATTAATAGACGCACAAATAGTTATGATGACGTAAATAATGCCCTAATGCAAGTTCAAAATTGATTTACATTAAATAACTTAGTACTAAAGATTTGTTTTGCCAAATGTTAAAAGCAACGAATGTGACATATTATTGAATGGTGAGAAATTAGAGTTTGTAAAAGAGACAACTTTCCTGGGAATTACTGTAGACGACAAATTGCAATGGGGTCCTCACATTACATCATTAGCGGGACGATTGAGCTCTGCAGCTTATGCTGTCTGGAAGATACCACAGTTAACTGACATTGACACGGCAAGACTGGTGTATTTCAGTTACTTTCATAGCATTATGTCGTAACTATGGCATTTTGCTGTGGGGACACGCTGCTGACATTGAATCTATTTTTATCTTACAAAAGCGCGCCGTCAGAGCTATCTACAATCTAGGTCGTCGCGAATCTCTCAGAGAAAGGTTTAAGGAGATCAACATTATGACCGTTCCATGTCAATTTATCTATGAAAACATCATGTATGTTAGGAAAAACCTACAGTTATTTGGTAAAGTGTCTGACAGACACCACTATCAAACTAGACATGGGAATAGATTAAGTCAGCCAATTTCGAGATTAGCGAAAGTAAGTAAATCGTTCATGGGATTCTGTGTTAAATGTTATAATAAGATACCAGGCGATGTACAACAACTAAATGAATCCAAATTTAAATTATGTATAAAGAAAACTTTATGTAGACAAGCATATTACAAACTTAATGAATATATAGAGGATAAAAATGCTTGGATGCAGGCTAGTCCGGCTCCACAGGATAACTAAAAACACTGTTGTTTTAATGAAATCGTAAATAATACAGCCATATTGCTAAATTGTATATTTTTTAACTTATATAACCAATGTAAATGTGAGAGCCCTGTAATTAACTTAATATTAAATTAGATTAGTAGAATTCATTTGTGTCAGCTTGGAGTTGTCATGCTCTCTCAAAGGTCTCATTGGCGGTGGCGCGTGCAGTGGATCGCTCGATTCCCTACAATATGGTTGAGTTGGGCGGTGCTGGTGTACGTGTCATGCTCGTGAACGGGCGCCGTCAACTGGGACTGGTCAGCTCCAGACTGTATTATTGTTCTTAAGGTTATTTTCTTTTTTGATCACTTTGACTGGATTTTGGTGTTACATTGTTCTCGCACAATCCAAACAGCAAAACTATGTAACTAGTAAATTGTATTGTGAACCTGATTGAAAAAGAGTAACCTATGGAGTTTCTTGCTCGTTCTTCTCCATAGGAATCTACACCTTGGAATGAGCAAATAGCTTCACTTTTAATATTAATTTTATTTTGACGTTCAAAAGTGCCATTCTGGCCTAATTGAAATAAATGATTTTGACTTTGACTTTGACTTTATCTATTACATTTCATTAAACAAGTGTTATATCCAAGGTTATAATAATATTACTGGACATACCAATATGGAGATATGTAAATGATGTTTATTTGTTACCAGACAAGAAGCGAGCAAGAAAAAGAAGAAGCGCTCCAAGTCACCACCAGAGTCCGACAGCTCGAGTAGCTCGGAGGGGGCACAGGACAGCGACTCCGCATCCTCGGACGATGAACGACACAAAAAGAAAAAGAAGGTAATTAACACATTCACTCAAAACCACTCCTAATGTCTAGCTATCAGATAGGAATGCTGCCGTTCAAAGATTATGTTTAGTTTGCTTACAAACTCAAAAACTATGCTTCGATTACTCTTTTGAAATCTACAGCTTTCTAGAACCTAATTTGATTTAATGGCAAATTTTCTTACAAGCAATTCTGATTGCTCACTTCTAGTGTTGGAACATGAAACATAATCTTTGAGTACTGAGTTCTAACGTTACTACTCCGTGTGTGGGGTTTGGGGTACGGACTAGATAGTGCCACGCGGTGCCTCGTTTAGATTAACTCGGGATTCTTCCGCGTGCCTCCAGCCACTCGACTCCACTGCCTCTCGAGATAATGTTCCATCCTTCAGTAACTAGTACAATGATATAGTGACTTGGCAACAACCGATTAGCTCGAGTAGCACATTGCTTTCTTTATTTTATGTTGATGTGTGACGAACACATTGGCCTGATACAATGAATATGACATTCTCGGCACCTCCTCTGCATACAATATTGGCTTCACGAATTTTGGTTTGTGTATAATTTCCTCACACGGCCCTGTCTCCATCCCTCTACTTGCATCGTTCAACTGTCGAACTAACTGTAGTAGCCACAGAGTTTGTTTTCCATCCGTGTGTAGTGTCCGAGCTGGTCGTACTCGCGAGAATGTTCCGTTCCACTAGCGGTCCGTGTGGGGCTCGATACGTATTATTTAAATGTTATTGTCTTCTTACCTCATTTTTATTTTATTTTCTGTAAATACAAGAAATAGCCAGTAAAAATTATCTGTTTAACTGTGCATCATTTCATAGGATAGCCATCTTTATCTGAAGAAATAACGTATACTGTAAGTATATCACAAAGCAATAACACTCAGTAAGACACTATGTTAGGTGAATACTAAAATTATGTGCTCCGTGATAATTTTGGTAATGCATTGTTGACTAACGCACCGCTCGCGGCAGTTGGCTCGGAGCGAGCGTGGCGCGGTGGGATGCATGGCCGCGGCGTGACGCGGTGGGATGCATGGCCGCGGCGCCGCGCCGTGAGTGCTACGGCAGCCTGCCTGTGCCACATGCGCCACGGAACGCGACATACACAGCGCACGTTGCCGTACCACGCACGACGCGTACTAATATCCAGACTGTCTGATTGTTGAAATGTAACTAATCCATAACATTCTCCCTCTTCTCATTTACCCAAAACTAATTAAGGATGCTCCACATGTTTAAATGGTATACAATACCACCACCGTTTGTTAAATAAGGTACGTTACCGAAGTGTTATATTTACATTTGATTTTTGTGTATTGTATGTATTTATGATTAATTATGTTGAGCCGTAATGTGTTACTAACAAGTTAAGTAAGCGAGTAACGCACCGGTGCCAACCAGACAACACTCATTATGTTCCCTCTCTATCTATCTATATATTTATTTATATATTACTTTGAGTTGACACTTCGAGAATGTTATGGATACTCTATTGAATAACATTCTAAGATATCGTCCAGAATACACTTCCAAACAGATTCCATGTTTATTTATACTTGCTTCCATCAATAGCTTTAAGTATACTTATTTTATTTTCAACTGTTCTCTTTTGTTTGATGCCTTATACTATTCCTAATTAGAATGCATGTGTACAAGTGATTTTTATTGTTTTGTCTTTGTGGAAACTCCTCATCCGGTTCGTTGGAAGCCCCATGAAGAGTTTCTGGTACAATTTTTAGTGAAACATGTTTATTTGCCATTACCACTATAGTCTATTGTATTGGCACTGGTGTTGTATGCCCGACTATTCGAACTATGATCTTTACGCTTGTTGTCAAATTTTTGAACAGAAAAAATCGAGCAGTCGACGACGCGGCAGCAGTGAAGCTTCGAGTCGTGACAGGTAACTATAAATACATACTTTGTCATATTTTATTCTGAATTCATACAATGTAAAACTAATTTATGTATCTTTAGTTCCCCAGTAAAATACCCAAAAGAGAAGAATCGTGATCGAGATAGAGAAAGAGAAAGAGATAGGGACCGCGATCGCTCCGTTGAAGACAGAAATAATGACATTCAGCACAGAAAAGTAGACCGAGAGGAGAGAAACAAGAAGTACGACAAACGTGACGAGCCTCCACCGCGGGAGTCCCGCCACACTGATAGGCGACGACAACACTCCTCCTCAGAGGACAGAGACTCCTCGCCAGAGTACCGACAGAGGTCCTACATCACTAAAATAGAAAATAAGAAGCGAGAGCCTTCTGTAGAATCAGACAGAGAGAAACGAAAGAGTTCCAAGCGATCGAAACGTGACCGCCAGCGGTCTTCCCCGGAATCTGATTCAGAACCCGCTCCCAAAGGCAGGTCCGAGAAGAGAAGCAAGAAACACTACTCTAGGGAATCCAGCTCCTCTCCACCACCGGAAAAGCGGCGACGAAAGAGTCCCTCTCAGGAATACAGAAAGCGGAATGAAGACACTTACTACAACAAGAAAGAAACTATCAAAGAAAATAACAAAAATCATAGAGACGACAGAGAAGAACGTAAAGCTTCCAGGAGAAGTGAATCCCCAGACGACAGATACAGTCGGCGTGAGAACTCGCACCCCAAAAGGAAGGAAAAAGATAACAAATATGAAAAGAATCATAAGAATAATCATGATAATTATGAAGATACTTCATCTAAACGAAAATTTAGAGACGTGTCTGAAGACAAACCACGGAGGAAGAAGGACAGGAGTGTTTCTAGAGATAAAAGAGACTCTTCCTCGGAATACAAAGAAAAGTCGCCTGTCCACAAAAGTTCTAAGAACAGAGAATCTCGAAAAGAGGAGAAATCGCTAAAACGACCCGAAAGAAAGTACTCGTCATCCGAGTCCGAGTCAGAACCAGCTCCTAAACATAAATCAGATAAAAGTAAAAACAAAGCTCGCTACTACAAAGAGAGGAGCGAGTCCCCACCACAGAGAGAACATCGGAAACGAAGCCGTTCCTCTGAACACAAGAGGAAAGAATCCCCTCCGGCTAAAAGCAAAGGTGACAAACACAAGAGTCGGAAATTAGAAAGTAAACGTGAAAGCAGTAAGCCCACCAGGAAGTCCCCTTCACCAGAAGAACGATCTCGGCGCAAACCGTCACCAAGTCGGTCTAAATCTCCAACACCACGCAAAAGCTCAAAAAAGGACAAACGAAAGAGTGTAACACCGGTTAAGAAAAGCAAAAAGTCGTCAGAGCGAGGCACCACGGACCGCCGCGCCTCGCCCTCCAAGCCCGAGCACCGCGAGCGAGCCGACAAGGAACGCAACCACGACAGTCGGCCCGCGCACAGGTCGCGCTCGCGCTCCGCACGCAAGAGTCGAAGTACTTCTAGTCTAAGTTACTCTCCAGCACGACGCAGCCCCGAGCGATACAGAGACATCATAGAGAAGCTACCTGAAAAGGATAAACGCAAATACATCAAATCTCCGTCAGATCTACAACCCAAAAAGAAAAGCAGCAAAGATTTGGCTGAGAACTACAAGCCGAAAGCAGTTTGCATGCGCAGCTCGTCCAGTGAACTCGAAGACCATGAGATTGAATTTTCAAGGATAGACGATAGGCTTCGGCAAGAGGAATTAGACGTCAAAGAACTCAGTAGACTGAAAGAAAGACTGGCTAAACTAGCTAAAGTGTCAATAGAGCGCCGGAGAGTCGAGGAAATGATGAACCGACCGTCGACGTCGACATCATCCTGGCAGGACACGCGGGATGAGTCTCAGCCGAGAGAAACGGAAGTAGTTGTCGAAAATAATAAAAGGAAAGAGAAGAGTCCCGTTAATACTGCTAAAGATAAAGCTAAAGAGAAATCTCCTGCTGCAGTGGAAGAAGTTAAGAAGAGCCCAGAAGTGGCTAAGGCTCCGAGCCCTAAAAAAGACGCGAGCCCACCGGTGAACGTGGAGTCGTCGCCAGAGGTGAGGAAGAGTGAGGAGGTGGCGGGCGGAGGCTCGCGGCGGCGGTGGTCGCGGTCGTCGTCGCGGCGGTCAGTGTCGCGGTCGCGGTCGTCGGTGTCTCGCTCGCGGAACAAGTCATCCCGCTCCCGCTCGCGGTCGCGGTCACGCTCGCGCTCCTCCAGATCCAGGTCGCGGTCCTATTCCTCCTCAAGGTTCGTTTTATGTTCGATTTCTTTTTATTGCATGAGCTTATAATATACTTATCATTTAATAAACAATATTAAAGAATATATTCTATGATTTGTAGACAGATTTTTATAATTAGCTGTTAATTTGTTCACGGCAGTAGTTACTGAATGTTGTAATAAAATGTTTCCGATGTTTGTTCCAGACGGTCTCGCTCAAGTCGGTCGTCCTCGTATAGCAGCCGGAGTTCTTCCAGGTCTTCGCGCAGCACATCGAGGTCCACCCGATCGTCTAGGTAAACATTACTTCCTAAATGTGTTACCCGTTGTATCTCGTTTTAAATCTAACAATAAAGTTTTGTCAAAATAAATAATTATGAATAATCCTTAAAACAGTTTGGATTTTAATTAATTCCTTTACTAAGTCATTAAACTTTATTGTTTGAAATGTACTTAATAAGATAATGTATAAATACAGAAAAGAGGTCACGTAACTTAGAAAAAGGTTAAATTTCTTGCGTGATACAAATGATAAACTTGTAAGTGTATTATAAGTTATGGTGGGTAGTAATATCCGTTCACAACTGGACTTGCCTATGAATAAAATATAAATTTTTTTGGTCATATTTAGAAAATAAGAACGGAGCTTTCGTTCAATGCAACCCACGTTAACGTCACAAAATGTTACGAACTTCTCTGGTGTTCCGAGTGTCCAAGGGTAGCGCTGATTGCTTACCATCAGGTGATCCGTCTGCTCGTTAGCCTATAATTCATAAAAAAAATATATAATGGGAGATTTAAATAAGCATAGGAATGGGTGAAAAGTTCTAACTTGAATTTTTCAACGTCTTATTCCAAACCCAATAGTGATTAAAATAAAAACTATATTATTACTAAGGCAACTTGATAACGTTTGTTTGTTTGAAATATGTAGTTAAAATAGACTTAAAAGAAATGGGTTGCTTCCATAGTTGACATTTATTTATCTTACCTTTCTGACAGTTTATCTATCCAATTAAAACCACCAAAGGGAACCAACACATTTCTTTGAAATAATTAACAAAGATATTAACAGTAAATTTTTCTTTCCGCTTAATGAAAATCGAAAAACAAACAATGCATGCATGCGACATTGGTATCGATCAGAACAATGACAGGCGTATACGCGGATTACCGTAGATCGAGCGAGTCGCGCGCACGCACGCGATCACGCTCGCCTTCCATACCGCGCCGCGCTGGCTCGCCCAGCTTCTTGGATAGGCGACGGATCACGAGGTATCTCTCACACACAAGAACAGTGCTTTTATAAACAAATAGTAATGCTAAATTACTATGCTTTCCCAGTATTATTCAAAATGGCCGCTAAAAGCACTGTATTCTTGACCAATAGGGATTTTGTAAGTGCAATCAACGATGACATACTATTTGACAGGTCGATATGTCATGTTATGGTGTCATAATCCTGTTCAGATATTTTTTAAGATTTTATCGTATAGATGTCACGTTGGTTGCATAGTGTGTTACTTTTTCTGTGTGTCGCTTTTTTATCCTGATTTATTATCTGTAGGTGTGCTTGTTATTTTTATTTTGCGTTTGTTGAGTCATATCATGGTAGTTATAATTCATTTTAATAATAATAGATAGTATTCATGTACAATATGTGTTTTACATAGATGTTAGCGTTTAGAGCGACATCTCAAGTAAAATAGATGTAATATTAACATTTTCTTGTAAATCCATTATTGGATCATATTCATACTAACTAACACAAGTGTGTGGGTAGTGCACTAGCAATAACTCCATGATATGGCACTAAACCATTATTTTTCCTATTATCTATTTTGTTTTTTTGTTTTCTTTATAGAAAAAAATCACGAAAGTATAGCACGAGTTCTGAAGACACGAGTAGTAGCTCCGAGTAGTGAAGTGAATGTGCTATAGTGTGGATTAGTTTAAGTAACATTATGTATTGTATTCAAACAATAAGCCCTATTTTTCGCATATAAATATATCGCTAAAGCATTATTATCTCTTTTATATTCTGGGTGTCCATATCTGTATAGAGGCTGATTAGCTTTAAATATATTTGTTTGATATATCCCCATTGGCTGTGAATATTTGAACTACCATTGGTCTCTGCATCTTGTTTATAACAACTCTAGATGTGTGTGTCCGTCTAACAATGATCTTGCTAACAGGGTGTGCTACTAGTCGTAAGATATTAATTCGTTTTAAATTGGAATAATGATTTTATATAATTATTTAATTAATTAATCAATTAAATATGGGATATTTTTAAACTGTCATTAGTCGATATTAATGCATTTTTAAGATAAAAATAAATTAATTCGTTTTAACATTATGTGATAGTTTGGAGTTGGAAGGGAACATAATTTAATAGTTGTTTTTCCTCCGTAGCGCACCCATAATAGATCTATCATACTCTACAAACAAATTCAAGTATAGAAGAGGATAACGTGTGCCAATGTGATATACGCCTTATGGGAGTTTACAGTGATGACCGCCAGATGTAGTCAGTGTGCTATTTATCTAGAACATGCCGAGTGTGTTCTCTGTTTCAAGATTATTCATTTTGTTTTATCACATTAAAGTTTATTGAATCGATTTTTTGTTGTTTTTATTTTTATCGTCTTGCTGCATGGTAGTGAAGCTAGAAGCTGTACACCATTTTGTAAAAGAAGCTTTCAATATTATGAATGTTTTATTTTTCTTTATTTACTTTTATAAGGTAAGCTATTGTTTCTAAATTGCATCTTTCATTCTGAATCCTTCTATTAATAACATGATTTAAAAATTTCATCTTAATTTAAAATTAGCGTTTCAAATAATCTAATTTAAATTCAGTAATGATAATGTATGCTTTCATATCGCATGTCTAACTGTACTAACTCATAAGCATCCTACTAACACAATAACCGTAACAGCGCGCGCAAGCGCCCCATCCCGTACCGGAGGCCGACGCCATCGACACCAACCTCCACCGTCAGCAGCCGCTCGTCGCAGCACAGCTGGTCCCGCTCCCCGCGACCCGACAGAGAATAACAACCACTAAATACTAAACGACACACACTGAGGACCATCTAAACCAAAATTCAACGACATAACATGCACTTCTAAAGTATTTTCTATCTATATCTATAGCTGTACCTATTAAATTCAAAAAAACAAAGTTTATTATATAATCTAAATGTCTAGTTGACGTTTTTGTAAATATGAACCACGTGTAAGGTAGCAAATAAGCCAAAGTAATCGACTTTTTGATTGATGTTTTATCAAAAATAGTTTAAGATAATATTTTATCTAGTCAAATGTGCTTACTCTATCAAATTCCTTATAGGAAGCGAATACTTGATCTCTAAGTATTGCATTTTTACTTTGTTTTATTGTTGGTAATTTTATTTTAAATTATTCTCTAATTTATTTTAATGTAACGGAAAATACTCTAGTCAAAAACGAGTACTTAATATTTATAATTTATTAGAATAAAGTGCAATATATTTTATTGAAATATCATATTTACACTATTTAATTCGTTTTACTAATTTAAATTAACTCAAGTCTTTTTACAAACTATTTATTTTTCTATTTACTAAAATACTATGGTAGAATAGGTGATAAACTGAATAACTCTAGTGTTATAAGAATGTATTGTATGTAAATGATTGGAACTATCTATTTGTTTCAATATAATTAAGCAATAAATAATGACGATACTCAATAATACTCAGATGTAACAGTATAAAACAGTTTAATAATAATATAAAAATATACAGAGAACTTATACATACTTGGATTGTAAAGAGAAATTTCGTCTTAATTAAAAAATGCACTGCATAAGAATTGATTTTGCAGATTATGAATTAGTGAAATAGTTTTAGGCACTTCCACAATCCTGTGTAATATTGAGATAATGGAACAAACTGCTGTTGTCAAATAAAGTACCCTGATATAACAACATTATTATTTCATTACAATAGTTGAATAATTTGATCCATGTCCCTGACCACTAGAAGCAATAAACATACCTCACATAAAGTAATTAAATGATATAGCAAGATAAGATTGTGGGCTTCACACTAAAAACCTCAATAAAGATTATATAATTATTTTTATTGCTGAATGTAACAAAACGCTTCATATATTTTCTTTTCAACTTATTATATCACTTTGTGATAAACAATGATGTACTCCATAACTTTGCATTAAATCTTAGTAACATGTGCTAGGAGCATAGTCATGGGCCTTAATTTTTTATTGCTTATCAATACAATGGCAGATAAATGCGTAAATAGAAATATAAGAACATTAAATTGAGACATTTACATCACTAGAGAGGTCATCATATTGCCCCACTAACCTTTGACCTATAATTCATTGACATTTGTAAATATTTATAAAAAAGGCTTTAATAAATGTTCATCACCCATCACAGATTATATCACCCACCACCTAGTGTTGAGCATAATTCAAATTCTTCATTCCTTCTTCTGTTGTTGTTGGCGTCTCTTGGTGGCCAGGAACATTGCCCAGCCAAGTCCAACAAGATTCATGAACAGAACTCGTAGCTGGAAAAACAGATTGTTATAGAGGAAAATAACAATTATGCAATAAACTACCAATGGAACTTTATACAATATCTGAACTAATTTGCCAAATAACACTTCTCTGATTAGATATTTATAGGTACCATGATTGTGACTTGCAGAAACAAAAGCCCATTAGCCCACATTAATTCTGTCAATACTTACCATTGGTGGGATAAAAGCAAAGTTGATAACTTGGAACAGTGTTAGCCATTTCCAATTTGCTTCTAAAATAGGCCAGTATAGAGCAAATAGCTGTTTTGTTGCAGAGTTATGTGTTTTGCCCTCTAGTCTTGCTAGTGTGTATAGAGAGAAGGCTTGGATGAATGGAGCAAATAGTAATCTTTCAAATAACAGTTTCTTCACAAGAGGGAATGCAACCACTTCTTCAGGGAACAGTCTTTCTGTGATTTCATATAAATAATGTGGGATGGTGCCGCCGAAGAATAAACTGAAATGAAATAAAGTTGATATAAAAAGAACATTATAGGTAGGGTTGCCAACTATACTGTTTTAAACAGTATTATACTATAATTTATAGGCAATGTTATTTTATTAACTGGAAGGAAAGTGTAACTTACCCATATAAGGCGAAAGCAGAAATTGTGTCAACCTTGATTTTTTCACCAGCTACCAGTTGGGATGCTAAGCTGCCAACTGAACCTACCACGCAACTGTAAAATAATTATATTCAAACAACACGGTAACATCAATGGTCATAGGTCAATACAAAATTTACAATAATCTAGACTTTGGAGTTGAACTTTGATCGACGTTAAAGTATACACACAAATTAATTTATTCACTTTTTTACATTACTCACCTTGTAATAGCCTTAGTTTTAATAGGATGCAAATATAAATTTTGTAAATAAGAACTCAGTAAATTCATAATTGGTTTCGATAAGGCCATTTTTACTTATGAGCAATAAGATGGTTTTACTTTCAAGTATCGCAATGAACTATAATTATCTAATTTGATTATTCTGCACGTATTTACAGAATAAACTGATGATAATGAAAGTATTTTGATATCGCTTATCAATAAACGTAGTACAATCCAAAGAGAATATCGTACGATAATTTGACATGTGTCAAACATCTTGTTTGTCAAATTGTGTCATTTTCATGTTGTCATGTTAAAAAACCTGTTATTTTCTTCATTCATAGACTACATATTACCTCGTGTGTTCATAAGTTTTGAGACAAATTAAAAGCTGCATATCTTTTTAAATAATAAACTTATATTTATAAAAACAATAACAAACATCAAAATGACCACCCCTGTTTTTAATACATGCCCTTAGACGATTTGGCCAGTCATCAATGGCGGCACGAATCTTTTCCAGAGGAATTCGCTTCGCTTCTCGGACAAGAGCTCGCTTAAGTGCCTCCAAGTTTGGGTGGGACTTTCGGCAGGCTCTGAGCTCTAATTCGGTCCATAGAGAATAATCCAGCGGGTTGAGGTCGGGGCTGGAGGAGGGCCATTCGTTCGCCGCAATGAAGGCCGGCACATTTTCCTTCAGCCAAGCTTGGGTGGTTTTAGCCTTATGGGATGGAGCCGAGTCTTGCTGGAAAACCCAATACTTGTTATGGAATAGGGTATTAGACAGGGGTTTCACAACAGTCTCTAGAATGTCACTTTGATAATTTTTGGCTTTTCACCTTGACGCCTTGTTGGCAGAAATGAAGCTGAGTGACACCTTCGTACGAAACTCCCCACCATACCATGACACTAGCCGGATGATGAGTACGCGAGACATTCCGTGCTGAAGGTGGGACATCCTTGCTACTTTTGGCATACACTTTATTGTTTTGTCGATTGAACTTTTCTTCGACGGTAAAGATTTTCTCGTCGGTGAAGAGTATTTTCCTCGCATCGTGTCTCCTAAGCAGTATTGGACAACGTTCGCGTCGCAATTGACGAAGGCGATCGTTTAAAAAGTGTACTCTTCTACGGCTATACGTTGACTGAAACGCGTGAAATATTGGTCTGCAGAGCGAGTTTCTTCTGAGTGCGACTTGGATTTCGGCGAAGTCGCTCTCGGATGATTTTAATGTTCGCAGGCGTCCTCACAGAGCGTGGACGACCACTTCTTTGCCGATCATGTAAAGAACTTGTCTCCTGGTATCGTTTAATAGTGTATGTAATACACGAAGTTACGGCTCACACCAAAACTTTTCAGTTCTCGGAAAATGTCCATAGGTTTTCTTCCCACCTTAAATAATGAAATGACGGTCGCACGTAATTCTTTTGTTCCCTCCATTACGAGAAAATTTAAATAAAATAATCCGAAATCATAGATATTAAAAGTTAACATTCCAAATTCAAAATTAGAAAAAGAAATATACAGCAGCCAGTAATTTTTATTTTATTTTTATAAGCAAAAAGTTTGTCTCAAAACTTATGAACACACGAGGTATATGAACCCAAACAATGATTTTTTATAGTACTATAAAAAATCATTGAACCCAAATCTATCGAACTATACTATAGCTAGCTAAACCCGCGCGGTTTCATTCGCTCTGCTTGTCTCCTATTGGTCGTAGCGTGATATTTTATAGCCTTTAACCTTCGTGGATAAATGGACCATATAACACAAAAAGAAGTTTTGACATGATTTGTTCCACAGATTTGACTGCACGATTGGCATGGTGGCTGGGCAACCGGCCGCCGCGCAACGTGTCGCGGGTTCGGTCCCCGCACGGAACCACTCTTTGTATGATACACCTTAACCCATATAGACGTTGGAACTTTCACAAGGTAGACTTCAATTATTTATATTATTTGATAGGTAGAATACACTGGGAAGAAATGTCCCGAAAAGCCCGCAGGGCACCTTGAGGCGAGGTGACGGGCATTAGCGATCCCGCGGGCTACCATCATCCCGAGTGCTCCAGGGAGAAGTCACCGTTCCCTCTTCTCCGGCTTGCCTTAATTGGCTGGCTGGAGTGAACGATGACAAGGAACAGGTCTCCCGCCTCTGGCTTGCCTTCATTGGCTGTCCAGAGTGGAGTCGCTAGAGCAGTGATCCTGCTCGGAGGGTAAGAAACTATTCGTAAGTCGCGAGTGGGCCAGGGATGCAGGAGGCTTCGGCTGGAGCAGATGATCTGAGTAGAAAGCGGTGGTAGTTTCTTAACCCTTCAGCCACTCACATTCTCGTTGCCCCTATGTTGCTATATCTAGCAACCATTCCCGGGGCCCGGTTGGTGAGTTGGCGAGTCTCCGTCTGCCATTTTTACGTGTAAAAATTACATTGTTTCGGCAGGTGCCATAGTCATCCATAGTTCCCAATTTACCAATCCACAGTAACCCATCCATAGCCCTACCTTTTTTTTCCATTATTCACAATAGTCCTACACTAACCGGGGACTGGCCTTGGGTGCATTTCCATAGTGCATACAGGGATAGTCGCCGGTTTGTGTCTCCATTACATTTAGATTAAAGTTGTCTAAAGGGCCTCTGCGCAGTTGGCTTCGGCCCCTCGTACGCCTCCCAAATGACCGGGACCCTGTGGTCCCGTGAATGGTAAAGACATACATAATAATAATAATAAAAATGTATAGTATGCAAGTTCCTGAAGAGGATTTAAATTTCTTTTATAAAACAGAATAATCGTAACAATAGATATAATTACCCAGTATGGTACACATCGGATATTATTAGGGATATTAAAACAAAGTATTTATTTACTACTGTGGGAGACATACAACTTGAATCATAGACAGCACGACCGCCGCGCGCCGCGCACGTTCCAAGACTGAGCGCACCGCACATATTTTATATGCGGCGGTATGACGTTGTAGCTGTACTTTGATGACGACGGACGTGCGCCTGCGCCTGCGACCCTCAGAACACTGAGCGGCCGGTCGCCGCGTTAGTTTTATATAAACGCAAGAACGTTTCTGATTGGCCGAGCGTATTCTTCGACATTTATTTTACCAATAAGATATATGTAGCCTTAAGTAAATTTTGTATAAATATGACCGCCTAAATAAATTCGAAATCATTATCATTCTGGTAATTCATACAATTGGTGTTTTACTAAATACCCGAGAGAACCCATATTGGTGACCCCGACCTCTGCGATGGAAGAATTTGGTGACGCTATGGCCGCATCCGAAAAATATGAGCAGGAAATATCTGCAATTGCTCTGCAAGCGAAGATACCACATTTCTGGCGTGCACAACCAAGGCTTTGGTTCGCTCAATTTGAAGCAGTTATAGCACCTCACAAGACCAGCGACGAACAAAAATACAACTTGGTGATTCCAGTACTAGAAAGAAAAGACATAGAACAAATCAGCGATATCATCTGTAAACCACCAGAGATAGGAAAATACAACGCTTTGAAGAAACGTTTGCTGTCGGTATATGAGGAATCCGAATCTCGACAGTTCCAGAAGCTCCTGAGTGGATTGGAGCTAGGTGATCAGAAACCAACACAACTGCTGCGGGTGATGCGAGAACTGGCCGGAGAGAAAGTACCCGATAATGCACTGAAAATATTATGGATGGGACATCTACCGTCACAAGTTCGAGCCGTCTTATCTGTTAACACAGAAGCAAGTCTCGATACACAAGCAATGATGGCAGACAAGATGATGGAGTACACGGATCAGACAATATCAGAAGTCAGTCAGGTCTCAAGCATACCACCTACAAGTCCCAGTAGTTGTCAAGATCTACAATTCCAAGTCTTAACCAAACAGATTGAAAAGCTTACCCTAGAAATCGCATCGTTAAGGAAGGAAAATGCAAGTCATCGTCGATCGTCTCATTCATTCCGAAAGAACAACTACGGTTCAAGATCACGATCCCATTCAAGATCCAGGACAGGCAAAAAACCAGGCGATCCAGACTGGGAGTGCTATTATCATCATCGATTTGGAAACAGGGCAAAGAAGTGTGAACCGCCATGCGCTAGGAAACCGTCGGAAAACTAACGACAACATCGACTGTGGCGGACGTCGGTGTAGCGAATAGAAACAACCGCCTATGTATAACAGATTTACAATCAAGAGAACGTTTTCTAGTCGACACTGGCGCAGACATATCGGTGCTAGCCGTAAGAGACAAGCGAACACCGATAGAAACGTCTTTTAAATTATTCGCTGCAAATAATACCCCCATTAAAACATACGGAGAAAAAACATTACAACTCAACCTTGGCTTGCGACGTAATTACAAGTGGACATTTATTATGGCAGATGTCAAGATGTCAATCCTCGGAGCTGACTTTCTACGACACCATAGACTGCTGGTAGACCTTCATCGCAAGAAACTTGTTGACAGCTTAACCGAACTTTCAGTAAATACGACGGTGATACGCACAAATCAAGATACAACGCTTTATGTAGTTGAACCTACCCACCGTTATCATGCGCTATTGCAAGAATTTACCGACGTGTTGAAGCCTATGACATCTACAAAAGAAATTAAACATAATGTGAAGCACTACATTGAGACCACTGGACCCCCACTATTCGCAAGACCTCGCCCATTAGCACCAAACAAGTACAAAGCAGCTAAAACAGAATTTGAAGCAATGATGTCAATGGGTATATGTCAACCATCAAAAAGTCCATGGGCCAGTCCGATGCATGTCGTGACGAAGAAAGATGGTAATCTACGCATATGTGGTGATTATCGACGCTTAAACGCAGTAACGCTCCCCGATAGGTACCCAATTCCGAGGGTACAAGATTTTACATATCACATGGAGGGTATGACGATATTTTCGAAGATAGATTTGAAAAAGGCATTTTTCTGGATACCAGTTGCTGAAAATGACATAGAAAAAACAGCAGTCACAACACCATTCGGTCTATTTGAGTTTCGTCGCATGCCATTCGGATTACGTAACGCACCACAGACTTTTCAACGGTTCATGCACGAAGTCCTGAGAGGCCTAGACTACTGTTGTTACTGTTTCATCGACGATCTGCTTGTCTACTCAGAAAATCCAGAACATCATGAAGAACATCTACGAATTATCTTGAAACGATTGTCTGACTATGGCATTGGAATTAATATAGATAAATGCCAATTTGGACAACAGAAGCTAAATTTCCTGGGATATGAAGTCACACAAGAAGGTATTACACCGACCACAGAACGCGTCCAAACTATTTTAAACTACCCGAAGCCAGTAACTGTCCAAGATTTGCGACGTTTCCTGGGAATGGTTAACTTTTACCACGATTGTTTACCTAAACAAGCTGAAATACAAATTGAATTGAACAAATTACTACATAATAAGAAAAAAAACGACAAGACACTTATAACCTGGAATGAAGCAACAGAGGACGCTTTCAATAAATGCCGTTTAAGCATATCGGAAGCTGCACGACTAACCCATCCAGTCCAAGGTGCCCCATTAGCCATTATGACAGACGCATCAAACATAAGTGTCGGCGCAGTCCTACAACAAAAGACGAACAACACCTGGAAGCCGTTATCTTTCTTCTCAAAAAAACTCAGTGATACTCAAGCAAGATACAGCGTATACGACCGAGAGTTACTAGCAATCTATATGGCTGTAAAACATTTTAGAAGATTAATTGAAGGAAACGATGTTGTAGTATACACAGATCACAAACCTCTGTCCTATGCTATGACTAAGGCGGAAAGTACATGTGATACACCTAAACGAGGAAGACAACTACATTTCATAAGCCAATTTTGCAGCAGGATTGAATATATTCACGGAACCAACAACGTAGTCGCAGATGCATTATCAAGAATCACTGCCATCGACTGTCCTGCTATTATCGATTTTGAAAACCTGGCAAAGGAACAAACTCGAGACGAAGACTTGAAGCACCTACTGAAACAAGATAATCTTCATTTTGTAAAGATTACATTACCTACATCGAAACAAGAAATCTACTGCGAGAATAAGACAAAAACACTACGTCCATACTTACCAAAATCATTTCGTGAGACTGCATTCAAAGCACTACACGAAATGAGTCATCCCGGTATTCGCACGACTAGGAAAATGATCACCGACAAATACTTCTGGCCGGGAATGAACAAGGACATTTCAACATGGACGCGATGCTGTATTTCATGTCAACGGGCTAAGATACATAGACACACGAAAACACCGTTAATACAGTTTCCAGAATCAAGAAGATTCGAACACATTCATGTGGACATCGTTGGGCCACTAACTCCATCAGAAGGATATCGATACCTTGTCACAATCATCGATCGATGCTCAAGATGGCCAGAAGCAGTACCAGTCAGTGATATCAGCGCAGAGACCGTCGCCCGAGTAATATACGACAACTGGATAACTCGTTTTGGTTGCCCACTACGCATAACAACGGACCAAGGACGACAGTTCGAGTCAACATTATTTCTAAAGCTCATGAATAAACTTGGTATATCAAGAATACGGACCACTGCTTACCACCCGCAATCAAACGGACTCGTAGAACGATTTCACCGTACCCTCAAGACAGCATTAACCGCCAGAGTAAATAAACAACAATGGGTTCAAGAATTATCAACTGTTTTACTCGGCATACGCACGGTGATTCATAAAGAAACAAACTATAGTCCCGCTACGATGGTATATGGTACCTCATTAAGATTACCTGCCGATATTTTCACACCTACAAAGATAAACAATGAAGACCCGTTATTATTGCAACATCTATCGGAATCAATGGCATCGCTTAATGACACGTGCGCGCGCGCACCGATAAGACACCTGCGCTCGACTCACGTGCCGAGACAGCTGTTTACCTGCACTCATGTATTTATGAGGGTGGATTGCACGAGAAAATCATTAACACCACCGTACGAGGGCCCGTATGAAGTTATAGAACGACACGACAAATTCTTCAAGATACGTTTGCCAAATCGTGAAGCTGTGGTGTCATTGGATCGACTAAAACCTGCCCACATTCTACCACCGGCCACAGAAGATGTGGAAGTAACCCCTTATGTGACCCGTTCCGGTAGAACTGTTAAACCTACAAGAAATGTACGGTTTTCTTGAAGGGGGATACTGTGGGAGACATACAACTTGAATCATAGACAGCACGACCGCCGCGCGCCGCGCACGTTCCAAGACTGAGCGCACCGCACATATTTTATATGCGGCGGTATGACGTTGTAGCTGTACTTTGATGACGACGGACGTGCGCCTGCGCCTGCGACCCTCAGAACACTGAGCGGCCGGTCGCCGCGTTAGTTTTATATAAACGCAAGAACGTTTCTGATTGGCCGAGCGTATTCTTCGACATTTATTTTACCAATAAGATATATGTAGCCTTAAGTAAATTTTGTATAAATATGACCGCCTAAATAAATTCGAAATCATTATCATTCTGGTAATTCATACAATTGGTGTTTTACTAAATACCCGAGAGAACCTATACTACACAAAAAATATAAGGCCAGTAAAAATTCCAGTGATTATGAGCAGTTCTCTCGGTACAGAGCGAAGATTAAGATGGAAACAGAGCTAGCCCACAATCGGTATAGGGACCGCGTACAGAACCATCTGGCCAATGACCCTAAGGCTTTTTGGAACTATATACGACTGAAAAGGGGAAATTCGGGTCAAAACACGATATTAAAAAATGGACAGGTGCTATCGGGGGAAGAATGCGCGGAGGAGTATGCCCGATACTTTCAAACTGTATATAACACAGAGCCGGCTACACTGAGCGCAGAAGCGGCGAGTTGCACCGCATCGTCAGGTGGCGTGTGGGCGCATCTCGGCACGCTGGAGCGGGCGGCGGTGAGTCGTGCGCTCGCTCGTCTACCACCTAAGCGATCAGTGGGGCCGGATGGTATACCACCTTTCATACTCAGGGATTGTCGCATGGTTTTAGTCGAACCATTACTACATTTATAACATAACATAACATAACATCACGCCTTTTTATCCCCGAAGGGGTAGGCAGAGGTGCACATTACGGCACTTAATGCCACTGTACAATGTAACACCTACTTTTCACTATTTATGTTACGAGTCCCATGTAATAGGGGGTGAGCCTATTGCCATATACCGGGCACATTTCCAGACTCCGTGCTACTACTGATTTTTTAAAAACCCAGTAATACTTTGCCCGACCCGGGAATCGAACCTGAGACCCCTTGCCCGGCAGTCGCACTTGCGACCACTCGGCCAACGAGGCAGTCGACACAGTACTACATTTATTTAACATCTTTATTGCAGCTGGGAGGTTTCCTGACCCATGGAAACTTTCTCGAGTCGTACCCGTACCGAAAGGTGGTGGAGGTACAAATGCCAGCGACTATAGGCCTGTGGCAGTCCTATATGCTCCAGCTAAGGTTTTCGAGTCAATGATCCATAACCATCTATATTCTCAAGTAAGCGCCCACCTGACTGATGCTCAGCATGGCTTTCGCCCCGGTCGGGGAACAACGGGCAACTTAATGCAGTTGATGACGCAAGTGGTGCATGCAGTTGATGCTGGTCGGCAGGTGGACGTAGCTTACCTAGATTTCAAAAAAGCATTTGATACAGTTGATCACGATGTCCTCCTTAGGAAACTTGCTGGAATAGGCTTTACGCTACACACTTTGCAATTCTTTTCCACATACTTTAGAGACAGGCGCCAATACGTGGACTGTGGCGGGTACTATTCTGAGCCGTATTACACGAGGTCCGGGGTGAGCCAGGGCAGTAAATTGGGTCCTTTATTGTTTAATTTAATAATAAATGACCTACCAAGCATAATAAAAGGGTCGATATGCCTACTTTTTGCCGATGACCTAAAACTTATACACTAAATAAGGGATAACGAGGACCATGTTAGTTTACAACACGATATTGACAGAGTCATTGAGTGGAGCCGGGAATTCAAGTTGTATTTCAACGTTGCTAAATGCTCAGTTCTGTCATTCACTCGTGCAAGCAGTCAGTCCCCGTCACCACCGATACTGCATGGAAGGTGAACTGTTACAACGCGTTACGGAGGTGAAAGATCCATTTTGTATCAGAGTTACACTTCAGGAAACACATTATGTGTCTGCAAGAAGGCATACCGCAATCTAGGTTTTATTTTACGTCAGGCAAACGAGTTCAATAACAACGCAGCTTTAAGGGCGCTCTATGAAGCTTTAGTTAAAAGTCACTTGGAGTGTAACTCTGGTATCTGGAGTCCACATGAGGACAAATATAAGTTCATGATAGAACGTATCCAAAATAAGTTTGCCAGATTCATGTATTCAAAATCGTACGGTATATACCCTGGATACCCAATACCATATCCAACTTTGTTTGTACTGGGTATGGTAGGATACTACAAACTGGAGGTGAGGTGTGAAGTAGCTCTAGCTACTTATATATTTAAGGTGTTGCGAGGTATAACGCACCACCCTGCCCTACTGGAGGAATTACGGCTGTGTGTTCTGGACGAGTACGTGCGGCGAAGGCGGCGGCCGCGACTGCTGGTGGTACCGTGCGCACGCACGAACCTCTTGCAGAAGGCACCAATGACGCGAGAGTTGCGCATATTGAATGCAATAGCGGACAGTACGGATATATTCTCGTGTACACTCAACGAGTTCACAGAGGTAGCATATGAGGCTGTTGTAAATAATAAATAAGTTCCTAAGATTTGTACTTATTTGATTCTATTTATATAATTTATGTTGTTAGTACCTAGGTACATAGATTTAAAAAAAAATATAAGTACATATTTGTTATTACTAAAGTTATTTACGTTTATTAGGGATAGTTTTGTGAAAATGTATTAGCCTGTAAGTTTAATTAATGTTCTATGTGCTTATGTTTTTTTGTTTTTCTTTGTCTAAATTATTTTACGGTTATTAGGGGATATTCTGTAATAAGTTTACTTATAATGTGTACCTGCATTTATTGTATTAGGTGTGCCTGTGATGATAAATGTAATGTTTAAATATAAATAAATAAATAAATGATCCATAGATTATTGTTTTGGGTCTGAGTGTGATGTGTATGTGAAAGTGTAAGTTTGTAACGCAACCACGACACAGGAAAAAGTCCTAGTGTTGGGGGAAACCAATTAGCGCGTCGCGTCCAAACAAACCAAGAAACTTTTCAGTTTTAAATGATAATATAAGATAAACATAGGTGAAGAGTTTGTATGTTTGAACGAGCTTATCTCAGGAAGTACTGGCACGATTTGAAAAAAACATACTTTGTGTTGGATAGTCTATTTATCGAGGGTATAGGCTATAAAACATCACGATTACTACTACTACTGCTTCCTACGAACAATAGGGCAGCGCTGATTTTGCTTACCATCAGGTGATCCGTCTGCTCGTTTGCCTCCTATTACATAAAAAAACTGAGCAGAGTGGGTGAAACCGTGCGGAAGTAACTAGTAGTATAATAAAAGCATGATTTCTTATTTTACAAGAACTATGATTATGTACAACTCAACCAAAAATAGCGAGACCAAGACAAGACATAAGAACCACCAAGCTAGGGAACCATAAGTTGGAACAAGTAACCAATGCACTAAAAAACAAATTCTCAGACTATATACCTAATACAAAAACATTTGAGACACAAGGAAAATACAACTGGATAGAAAATACCATACAAAATGAAACAAAACTTGCGGCAAATACCAAAATTGAACACAAAAACTGGCTTTCAAAGAACTCCACAGAACAGCTGGAGAAGAGGAACCACTTAATCAGCGCTAAAGGTACTCAAGGCAGAAGACAAAAGCTAACAAAGATAAATAAAGAAATTAAAGATAGCATAAGAAAAGATAGAAAACAAAACAGAATGGAAATAATTGAAAGATATATAATGAAAACGGGTGGTGTAAAGAAAGCATATAAAGAAATAAAGAACACAACGAATTGGATAGTTAAAATGAAAAATGACAGCGGAAACTGGAAACATCGCCGAACTGATATACTGACAGTAGCAACATCCTATTATGAGGAATTATACGATGCTAAAACACCAGGAAAGGAAATTGACTTCTTAGAACCCTCAATCGTTCCGAGCATTCTGAAAACTGAAGTAGAGAACGCTATCGATACGCAAAAGGTTGACAAGACACCAGGTCCGGATGGCATTAGTAACGACATCTTAAAACAAGGGAAACATGTTTTAACACCTGCGCTCACGGATATCTTTAACAATATTTTAATTACTGAAATAATCCCTCAGCAATGGACAGAATCGAATATTATATTGCTGTATAAGAAAGGAGACAAACATGAAATTGGAAATTATCGCCCTATCAGTCTTATGTCTAATGTATACAAAATTTTCGCAAAAATAATTTTGAAACGAATCGAAGGTACACTGGATGATCACCAACCTATTGAACAGGCTGGATTTCGAAAGGACTACTCCGTAATTGATCACATTCATGTAGTCCGACAAATCCTGGAGAAGTACAGCGAATACCAGCTGACATACTATATCGCTTTCATAGACTACAGTAAGGCCTTCGATTCTTTGATACATGAAAATATTTGGGAAGCTTTGAAGGAGCAAGGGGTCGAACATAAATACATTCGTCTTATAAGGAACGTATACAGCCACAGCACAGCTAAAATCCAGTTAGAGAAGAAAGGCCGCTCATTTAAAATAGGGAAAGGTGTCAGACAGGGAGACCCTCTATCACCTAAACTATTCTCGGCTGTACTTGAATCAGTTTTCAGGCGACTCAGTTGGGAAAATTTTGGGATTAATATTAACGGTACATTGCTAACACATCTGAGGTTCGCTGATGACATAGTCCTATTTGCCAGAACACCTGAAGAAATTAATAGAATGATAGTAGAGCTTGCGCTCGAAAGCGAAAAGGTAGGACTAAAACTCAACCCAGAAAAAACGAGACTGATGACAAATGGAAAGAAAACCCCAGTAACGTTGGAAAACTTAGAAATTAACTACTCTGATGAATACATCTATCTTGGACAGGTCATAACACAAAAGGAACCGATGCGCGCGGAAGTAAAAAGAAGAATTTCAAATGGATGGAGAAGATACTGGAGCTTAAAGGAAGTTATGAAAGACAAAACACTTCATATCAACACCAAAAGGGAACTATTCAATTCTTGTATACTACCTGTTCTTATGTATGGCTGCCAATCATGGACTATGACCCAACAATTGACAAGCCAACTTACAACCTGCCAACACGCTATGGAGAGGAGTATGCTGAGTATCAAGAGGTCAGACAGAGTGAGAAATAATATCATTAGAAATAAAACTAAAACCACAGATGTTACACTAAAAATCAAACGACTGAAATGGAGATGGGCAGGCCACATGATAAGAGGTCATGATAAATGGTGTAAGAAAGTAACAGTGTGGCACCCAAGGGAAGGAAAAAGGAAGAGAGGGAGACCGCAGAAACGATGGGACGATGACATCAAAGAGGTGGCAGGGGTGACGTGGAACAGAGTAGCTCAAGTAAGGACAGAGTGGAAAAGGTTGGAGGAGGCCTTTGCCGATTGGCAAACAGATCTGCAAAAGATCACCAAACAACAAATTATAGGTTAATTCTAATTCTAATTTTAACTTTAAGTTGCTTGAATAAATGTAATTTAATGTAAGTTGTAAGTTGAAGATCTGAATAAAAGGCTATATTATTATATTATGATTATGTACGTCTTTATCATTCACGGGACCACAGGGTCCCGGTCATTTGGGAGGCGTACGAGGGGCCGAAGCCAACTGCGCAGAAGCTCTTTAGGCAACTTTAATGTCTTTATAATAACTATCGTGAGACATACTAAATTAACTAAAAATCGCGGATTACTCTAGTGAATATACTGAGAAAAGCTCTACTAGTTTGGAACCTTAGAGGGGTTCTTCCTCATGAGCAGCGTGCACGGTCGCGGCGATGTCACGCAGGCTACTCAGTATTCACGTGAGTAACCCGCGATTTTTAGTTACCTTTAATCTAAATGTAATGGACACACAATCAGCCGCCTATCCTTGTATGCACTATGGAAATGCACCCAAGGACAGCTCTCGGTTAGTGTAGAATTGTGGATAGTGGAAAAAAGGTAGGGATATGGATGGGTTGGTGTGGACTGGTAAATTGCGAACTATACATGACTATGGCACCTGCCGAAACAATGTAAGAATTACACGTAAAAATGGCAGACGGAGACTCGCCAAGTCACCGACCGCGCCTCGGGAATAGTTGCTAGATATGGCAACAGAAAGAGACAACGGAAATGTGAATGGCTGAAAGGTTTAGAAACTACCACTGTTTCCAGTAGAACTATTAATATTGTTATTTTAATAAACTATAAACCAAATTATACCTACTTTGTTGTTTCTTGAACACGTGTTTTCTGAATGTTAGTGGATGTCAGGCGAAGCATTTCGTCCGCAAAATTCATGATTAAAAATAGGGTCTAGTTTTCTTGAAATGTGCTTTAGGTATAGTATTAGACTCGAAGCCCTACTAAAAAAGATGAGACTCGTGACTAATGAAGTCTGTATCTACCCTGCTAAAACCTTCAGAGAATAAAGCGTATAATATTTATATGGTACTTTTTTTTTTTTTTTTTTAAGGGGGGAAAATCATCGAATGACTTCTCCCGCCTGGGTGAGGCGGGAGGGAGTGTCAGACTCTTACTGACTAAAAACCACCCCGTTCCTTCTCCTGCACGTCGAGCCGGAGCCCCGGTTACCCGTTAGGTTCTCCGCGACTCCGAATCGGCATCGGCCGTATTGGGCCCCATCTGTGGTGGTCTGATGGCTCTTTGAGGCGCGCGCGGAACGCGACGCGCCGTACGCTCGGGTCTGTTTCTGGTCGGACGGGGAGCCACCCATGCTCGCCGTCCGCAGGCCCGCGCTTACGGTGGCCGGAGATCGTCTCGCGATCCCCGACGCCCGGTGTGTCCTTCGCGATGGCTGGGTTGCGAGGAGGCAGCGCTTCGCTGCCTCACGCTTCCCGCCTCCTCCTTAGCTAGCATCACTGCTTCGCAAAAGGAGGAGACGGCATCCCAGTCCCCCTCGCTCCGCATCATGGCCTGCACTAGGCCCGGACGCGAGAGGTCGCCATCGCCGATCACTTCCCTGAGGACACGGCGGTGCTCAGCCCACGAAGGGCATTCTCCCACCGTGTGTTCCACCGTGTCCTCAGGGCGGTCCTCGCAGTGATGACACCCGGGCGTTTCCTCCCGCCCCATCCGTCAAGGTAATCCGGCAAGGAGGTTCGCCGACTCCCCAGAGATCTTGCGGTATCCGCGGATCATTCGGATCGCCATGACCCTCTGTGCCATGAGCAGCGTCCGAGCGGGACGCCGCAACAGGTTTGGCGCCCAAACAGGGGCGCCGTAGAGGGCCATGGACCGCACGACCCCGGCGTATAACCTCCGGCAGGAGGCGTTTGGCCCCCCGAGGTTGGGGAGGATGCGTTTAAACGCAGCCCCCGTCCTCTCCAACTCTGGGTCCAAACGTCGGAAGTGTTCTATGAAGTTCCACCGACTGTCGAGGACGAGTCCTAGGTACTTCATCGTCGTCTCGACGTCGATGGTAACTCCTCCCGCCGTTATTTGGGACCCACCCGGAGGTGGCGCGTTCCCGCGGCCATGAAAACACATGGCCTCGGACTTGTGGAGCGCCACCTCGAGTCCCAACTGCCGGATTCTCTCAACGACTGTCGCAACCGCTGTCGCCATTAGGTCGGCCGCCGCCTGGTGTGACCTCCCGTGCGCTAGCACCAGCGATTTATATGGTACTAGCTTTTACCCGCGGCTTCGCTCGCGTCACAAAAGGATAAAAAAAGTAGCCTATGTGACATATACCAATACACACAGCGCCATCTATACCAATAATTACGTTTTCCCTCGAGAATATAAAATTTTTCCGGGATAACAAATACCCTATTATTTAATCCAGACTTCTAACTTTGTCTTGTCTTGTCTGCAAAATTTCAAAGCAATCGGTTTAGTAGTTACGGCGTGAAAGTGGAACACACAAACAAAACTCACTTTCCGATTTATAATATTAGTTAGGATAGTAGATTTATAATATTAGTAGGTAGTTTGCTTAGAGAAACAAGATACTAAAATATTGATATTTATGAGGAGTCCAATTTTATTGAATGTAAAAATATTTCACTAAACATTTAATTTCATAAAAAAACTAACTTTTATTTACATTTCTCTTTATTCAGTAAAAAAGTTTACATTATGCTCATTGTTACAATAAATTGAATCTTTACACAATATATTAAATAACTACATTGTTGTTAGAATAAGTAATCGAATGTAAAGCATATTGTTAACAACACAATTTTCAGTCACTTCTTTGTACATATTAGTAAAATGTAAATTGTGTGGCTTTTGCCAAGCCAACCTGTAGCACAACAGTTCTAATATACAATAAGGCAACTTATAAAATGATCATATTATAGTATTTAAATTAAAATTTCATCTAAAATATAATTGCTTTCTATACAAACCTATCCTACAATTAAATTAATTTGAACATTCATTCAGTTACCCTAATTCTCATCATATAGTTTGTCGAGCTGCTTTTGTAAATTGTGAGATGTAACAGCCGGTGTATCTGGCACATGATAATCTCTTTTAGCGACTGGTGTGTTCAGGAAATTCATCTGTTCCTTCATTTTCATATACATACTTAGAGCTCTGTTGCCCATATCAGACTTCACAGGTGTAACTGTTTCATTTGAAACATTTGGCATTGATTTACAAAACACTTTTTTTCTTAAACACAAATTCTTTTTTGGTATTTTATAGGATGGTGACTTTGAGCAAGATTTGATCACTGAGCATGGCTTGCCAACAACTGGTTTGTGTTCAGGACTTGACTTCTCATTCTTCACAATTACTAAAGCTTCTGCAGTCTCTTTGGTATCTGTCAAAGTTTTGTCTCCATTCTCTTGTGGTTTCTTATCATTTATTAGTTTCCTGACATACTTTAGAGAAGTCAGTTGTGACTCCTTGATTTTATTGAGTGCAGCAATACTGTTATCTATCATTTTCAAGTTATGTTCTGTCTGTTTCTCAATCTGCAATAAATCTTCTAATTCTGTGCTCATTTTCCCTGTAGTGGTTACAGAAGCTTTGTTCAATAGATCACATAATGACACTATTACACTTTCTTCTCTCTTTGTGTTCTCTTTACTCTCTGAAGGTTTATCAAAGCTCATGATGGTATTGTCGTGGTACACTGCAGAACTTTCTAATTCACTGGAGTGATTGAAGTACTCCTGTACACTTCTGTATTCTTTGAATGGTGTAGACACAGGTGGAGTGACTGCAGCAATGTTCTCTAGAGTAGGTTCCTCCATTATTGCTTTAGTTTTGGCCTCAGCATCATTAATTTCCTTTTCTTTTTGCAAGAAGCTAGCATCACAGCTGGACTTCCAGGATTCATTAGACATTGGAGTGTCAGGTATGGTTGGTATAATCTGTTTCCTTATCAGTGGTTTAGGTGGAATGAATTTCTTGATACTCGATTGGTGGGAGACATTTTCTTTATTGGCAAGTGTGAGACGGCTGATTGCTGGTTTGGTTACAACTGGTGTTTCTGATATGTTGTTTATTCCACTTATCCTTACATTATTACGAGCTGAAATTAATAGAATATAATATTTAAAAATTGTAAAGAAGAATGAAGGAACTAAGTACATAGATAATAATATGGAATGGTGTATGTACAAACCTTGTAATAAATACATTGACTTCTTTGGTCTGTATTCAGGTTTGGGAAACTTTGGAGCTTCAGGGGCCATTGTGACTCTCGTGTTAGTATTACTCATAACAGGCTGAAATTAAAGTATAACATTTTTATAAACATCTTTGACATTGTGTAATAAAATTATTTGTATAAAAAATAAATATGGTGTTCTCTTACTTTGGGCTTAGGTTGAAAGTTAAGCACTTTTCTAACAGGATTTAATTTCATTTTGCCATTGGCTGTATGACTTATTGTCTTGTCCACCTTGACGGAGGAGTTCCAGTTTTTCTTCCTAGCACTTGTAGCTCCTTGTGCAGGTCTTCTCGGTGACTGTACTCTTAGCGCTGGAAAAGTTAAATTATGCATTAAATACATCAAGGGATATGGGTATGAAGAATCATTAATTATATCAATCTATAAAAACCATCAAGATGAAATTGAAGAATTAGTTAGTTTTTTATTGAAGTGTTCTCTGTCTATGTCTGGAAATACAATACAGAAGTCAAATCAATATTTTATAAGTCACAAACAATAGCTGTTATGATAAGTGTTACATAGTTATGTATTAGGAACAATGTATATTCTGTTTTCATTGTTTACTTACATAGTATATCAGCTCTCATTTCCGCTATTGTTAAAGGTTTGACAACCTTCTCTGCGGTGCGAGTCTGTACCATCGTTTGGCGAGGTTGCTTCTTGGCAGTCAGGGTTTGCATGCTATCTTTGGACAGAATACCTAAAAAATAAATGGTGTATTCATAATATCTACTGAAAACAATTTCTTTCCATTTGTTAGCTAAATCAGTATTTGTAAGAAAGTTCTTACACAGTGTTACTTCTTTTACAGTGTAAAACTTTCGAGAGTAAACAAACTTTTAAAAACTTACCACTAAGCCCAGGCAACAATTCTGCCATTGACTTCGGTTTTATACTCGTCGTTGTATCCATTGTGAAAGCTTTTATCACTCAGACACCAATTAAAACTTAAAAACAATTGGAATTCAAAAGGAAACATTCAAATAATCTTTATTTTCAACCGTTTCTGCAGTTCAATCTGTCAAAACCGTTTTCATTTAGCTTCAATATTAAGTTCTGTTGTACGCATACTCATGAGCAGAAGTTTTAAGTTCCAAAGACACAAAGTTAGTTATGTAGTTGTTAACCTAACCGAATGTCAAAAAATACGCGTAGCGGAACGTTTTTGTTCTTGTCTATGGCAGAACAAATGTTATCTATTGGCTAACTTTTGTAATCACAGACAAGAGTACGTCAAACTTATGTCAAACTTTGAAAGTGTCATCATGTGTCACCATTTGATTACAAAATCAATCGTGTCATTTGCTTGCTGTCATTGCCCTGTTATCCTTTCTACCGGCCGTATACAATTTCCTTTGTGTATTCTAAGTGAAAATGGTGACGATACTTGAATTGCATGGATATGAGGAGTTTCAAAAATATGTTGCAAACATAGAACCAAATCAACCAAATAGCCGCCCCGTAGTAGTGTACTTCAGTGGTGAAAAGCTGCCTTCTGGAGAAAGTTGGTGCATTGATTGTGTTGAAGGTACAGACCATAAATTAATTAAATACTACTTAATTAGTCATAATGTATTCAGAGTACCGCATAATTTAACTAAAATATAATAATATGTAATCATTTGAACGTATACCTACGTACGTAGGTACTCGTTGCGTAGTACGAAGTGTGAATATCGCGATGTTTACATTATTTACAAAAAAGTCGATGTTATTTAATTCAACTTGCGTGGAGGTCGTAATACCAATATTTTACGTCCTCTTTGTTTCTGAATTAGTAGCCTATTGGTATGTCAATTGGCTCGATTGTCAACTGACTTATTTTTAATTTCGTTTTGATTTCTTTATTTTGTAAATGGACGTGAAACATATAACTCTTCATGAATATGATGAATTTAAAACTTATGTTGTAAACTTGCCAGAATCTGGTCCACCAGTTTACTTTTTTTTCACTGGTAAAAAGAAGGAGAATGGCCATAGTTGGTGCATTTATTGTCTAATGGGTGAGATGATACTTTTAATCAGATAGACAGAACATTATTCAAACTATAATGATAATAATAACAATGATAATAATAACACTTGTGCTCTTGAATAAAATTAGGTTTATGAGTAATCTTTAGATTTGCCTCATTATTAGCACAATAAATTGAACAATAAACCAACATATAACATATCTACAATGCAGATATTTACAAGCTCTTTGTACAATTGGTAGCTCATTGATAAGTCAAATGCCTTTATTGTCAAATAACTGATTTTTAAACTGTCAAACACTGAGCGGTCACCAGTGACCGCAACCTATTGTTCTTTAAACTGTCAAACACCAAGC
The DNA here is from genome assembly GCA_038387885.1 of Spodoptera picta. NCBI lineage: Eukaryota > Metazoa > Arthropoda > Insecta > Lepidoptera > Noctuidae > Spodoptera > Spodoptera picta. The sequence continues at coordinate 2,778,213 of JAZHFQ010000002.1, forward strand.
GGTCACCGGTGACCGCAACCTATTGTTCTATAATTGTGTCTACAAAACCGGTACTCGACGAGTTAAACTGTCAAATACCAAGCAGTCACCGGTGACCGCAACCTATTGTTCTATAATTGTGTCTACAAAACCGGTACTCGACGAGTTAATTGTGTCTATAATGTCGGTACTCAACGAGTTAATTAATGTATTAATTTTATAAAAAAAAAAATTTAAATGGAAGTGAAACATGTGACTCTTCATGAATATAATCAATTTGAATCATTATGTTGCAAAGTTACCTGAAAATGGTCCTCCAGTTTACTTCTTCTTCAATGGCAAAAAGAAGGAAGATGGCAAAAGTTGGTGCATTTCCTGTCAATTGGGTTAGATGATATGGCCTGTCTTACATCACAATATCTTGACAACCACAATCTATTTAGAACATAATTTTTAAACTATCTGCTAGATAATTATAAAATTAAGGAGGGTAGTTAAACAGGCAGTTATCGAACAGAGGAAGCATAATATATACAACTGCATAGTTTGCGCGATGCCTGGTCTACTGGCTGTTGCTCAACATGTAGCCTGCTGCACTCTGCATGGAACAACTTTTTATGTATATCGTGTGTATGTGAAATTGTATGTTTGTAACCACGGTATAATTTTTTTTTTATTTATATTGTTCTGCAATCTGTCTCTAATGAACAGCACTTGGTGAAGAGTTTAGTTTAATTTGACTTGTAGGGTCACCAGTCCAGCGACGTGGGCCCTTTAGAATTCATCCCTTACAGGTCTCTAGGGGCTTTTCGTTTTAGCCTTTTGAATGTTGTGTTCATATTCATTAAGTGCATTGCTAGAATGGTTGGATGGTTGTTGAGCCTTTTTCTGTAGGATATCATTGACTGTTTTATCTCTTCTTGAACCGTTCTGATTCACCGGTCATGGTGTAATTGTTGGTTAGTTATAAACCTAGGAGCATTAGTAATTATCCTCAGCATTTAGGACTGGAACCTCTGCAGTATTTCTATATTAGAATTTGAGGCAGTACCCCAGAGTTGGATTCCGTAGGTCCAGATCGGTTTTAGGATACTCTTGTATAACAGTAGTTTGTTTTCGAATGACAGCTGCGATTTGCCGCTGAGCATCCAATACATTTTCCTCAGTTGGATTCCCAGTGCTTTTCTTTTAGTAAAAATATGCTTTTTCCAGGTGAGGCTACGATCCAAATACAGTCCAAGGTATTTGGTTTCATTTGCTTGAGGTATTTGTTGCCTATTCAGTGTTACTGGGGGACATGTTCCACGTCGCATTGTAAATGTCACCTGTACTGACTTTGTCTCATTCGCCTTTATACGCCAAGTATTGAGCCATTCCGTGATGTTGTCCAGGGAGAGTTGTAGCATGTTACTTGCTTGTTTTGGTTCGTCATGGGTAGTTAAAGCTGCAGTGTCGTCAGCAAAAGTGCCAATCACAACTCCATTTGTCATAGGCAGGTCTGAAGTAAAGATTAGGTACAGTTCGGACCAAGTACGCTTCCCTGTGGCACTCCTGCGTGCGCCTTATAAAGTTTGGATGTGTCCTCTCCTTGTTTAACATAAAAGTATCTTTCAGCAAGGTATGACTTTAAGAAGACATAAAAGTTTGTAGGCAGTAGTTTTTTTATTTTATATAAGAGACCTTCATGCCAGACTCTGTCAAAGGCTTGGGAGATGTCCAAGAATGCTGCACAACAGTATTTCTTATTTTCAAAGGCTCTGTGCATTTCTTCTACCAGTCTATGTACCTGCTCGATCGTGCTGTGATGTTTTCGGAAACCAAATTGGTGGTCAGGTATGATTTTATTTTCAGAGGCATTAGTACAAGTTTGTTTTACGTTTAAAGTAATCGTAACGAGTACGCGTTCGGCGCTGTGATTGGTTGGTTCATTGGCGCCGGCCAATCAGAGTGCCGAATGCGTACTCGTTTCGAATACTTTAAACGTAAATCAAACTCGTACTAAGGCCTCTGCTATTACTTTATTCAAGCGTTTCAAAAAGAGTATCTCCATAACCTTTGAAAGGATGGGCAGTAGACATATCGGTCTGTAGGACGACACGTCTGCAGGAGATTTACCAGGTTTAGGGATCATTTTAATTTGCGCAACCTTCCATTGGGGTGGAAAGATTCCCCTGATCAGAATGCAATTGAACAGGTTCCTCAAAAATTGGACTGCTACTTCTGGTAATTCCCGCAGGATTTTAGTAGTGATCAAGTCATATCCAGGGGCTTTATTTTGAGGTAGATTTTTAATTGTGTCCATAACCTCGCTTGTCTTTATTCTATCTATTGGTAGGTCAAGTTGATAGGGCTCATCAAGGGCTTTAACTACTTCCTGATTAATACTCGATGAAGTCTGAGTCAAATTTGGCATAAAGACGTCAGCAAGATGAGAGGCAAATGCCTCTCCTTTCTCCTCGTCACTTTTTGCCCAAGAACCGTCCCTTTTGCGTATTGGTGGGTTAGAGGCAATAGGCCTTTTAAGTTTTTTGGTCGCTTTCCAGAGGGAGTAGTCACTAGAAGCCGTGGCATCGAGATGGCTTAGCTCATTCTGTACAATATCATTTCGTTCAACTTGCAGTAGTTTTTTAAGTTTTGTTGATAAGTTGTTCAGACGTCATTTATCCTTGGGGAATCTGGTAATTTGCCATAGTTTTCTAGCCCGTGTCTTTTCGGCCACTAGTTCACTAACAGCTTTTGAGCAATCTGGTTTTGAATATTTCTTAGGGGCAGGTGTGCTATCCCAAGCAGCTTGTTGGACACACTCGTTGAGGTGTTCCACTGCTGACATAATGTCCACTTCATTTTTAAGTGCTATATTGGTATTTAATGTTGATTCTACCATTAAGCGGAAATTGTCCCAGTTGGTTTATAATATTTAAAAATAAAATATTCAGACTTAATGGTATATAATTACAATGATTTGCCTCATTATCATGCCATGATGTATCATTTTTTATTTTGTGAGTATTCCTAGGGCACTCTGTGCTCTGCCGCACAATAGAAAAATAGCATGAGATTATGATTATGACATATTCATT